>CM061232.1:39266-1373742 GCA_030844895.1 Ambrosia x helenae | reverse complement strand
GACTGTATATACAAACTTCACTAAACTTAAAAAATATAAACAATCATAAAACTGATATTAGTAATTAATAAATAAAACATATAAAAAACCAGCATAAAATATCACAAATTTTGTAACAATGTGAGATAGAATTTAGTAGACAAACAGATATCAAAAACTGTTCATCTGTGGATACCATCTCTACGGTTGTCTGGCCGCTGCCTAATTATTCTTCAAAAATAAAAATCAGGCTTTTAATCTACGCATTGTTGTGTGTAAACAGAGTAATTATTATATAACAAAATATACACTCTATTCACAATCAAATACAACAAATGCTGCAATTAAAATAATAATAATAATAAAAAAAACAGATCCAAAATTGAAATTAAAAAAAAAGGCTCATATCAAGTGTAGATTAAGAGATCTCTGTCATCGCAAAATAATACAAAGCAAAAAACAAAAGCCCAATAACTTGTTTGGTATGCCATTAGAGCCATCTTTGTACGGAAATACAAAAGAGGCGGCATTAAGTTGATTGGGTTTGGTTGTTTTTGATCTGTGAATATGTTGCTAGAGTCCTCTCTCTTTATAATCACAGCCCGTGTGTTTTATGAACCATAGTAAATTAATTAATAAATAACAAATTGTTAGATAGAAAGAGATACAGAAGGGTATGGAAGATGAGAGATGATTGATGAGAAATACAGCCTATGAATGGAAGTGGTTGGTTTATATATATGGATGGGCGCTATGTGTTAGTGATTTAGGGTTTTCAAGAAGTGTTTTAGGGGGGAGAAGCGACGTCGTTTAATGAACTTTAAAGTTTTTAACTTGAAGAAAATGTTAAAAAGAAAATAAAATTATTTTGTAGCTAAAAAAGGAAATGATATCAAGAAATACGTAAGTTTGCAAGACATACTAGTGATGACTGCGGTTCTACCGTTCAAGGATGACAGTAAGTTTGAGGTCCAGTTGTTTGAGAATGAAGATCAGGTTGAGGTCGGTCGATGAGGCGATGAGCATACTACGGAGAACAAATGTCGCATTGTGGCATAGGTTGATAGCGGGAGATAGGGATGAGCATTTTTTCCCGAGTATCTATACCCGTACCCATACCGGTACCCGTACTCGTACCGATTTTGGGTACTCGGTATAGGTATCGGTACCCACTTTTATTGATTTCGGTATTTGGTACTTTCGGTATCAGTACGGGTAAAAATGGCACCGGTACTGAATTATCTATTGTAATGAATTCGATTGTTTAACTCCGTATTATGGTATTTGTATCAATTTTACCTATTTGGTACATGTGCCATATTGGTAATCGTACCAATTTTATCAATTTGATACCCGTACCCGTACCTACTTATATATTTGCTACAGTACTCAGTACCCACTTTTGTTCAGATTCGGTACCAGTATTTTCGCTACGGGTACGGTACCAATCTCATCCCTACCGGGAGACGATTGATGGCGGACTACTAATAGTAATATGAAGTCAAGCATGTTTTTTTCACGACTTATGGTTTTACAATTAAACTTAGTGTTAAGTTATCATTGGGTTGACTGAGCCAGTAACTATAAATATAATTGTATATATGCATATATTGCGCCAAACCCAATAGAGTGGTATGTATAAAACTATAAATATAGTTGTAATTAATGCGTATATATAATTATATATATATATATATATATAATAAATTAAAAAAAAATATATCGAGCCAAACCGAGTGGACCTTTGCTCGTGCTTGGCTCGTTTACAAATCAAACCGAGCCAATAACTTATTGCTTAAGAAATATAAAAACCCCAGAAAACACAAATTAATATTCAAGGCAATATAAAACCAAACATTTTAAAAAGCATTGAAAACAAGGGGCAATCACAATTATAAAAACATAAGGTTGATATTTCAGGAGATGAGAGCAAACCTTGATCAATTATAGTATTGCTATTCGTAATGGTTTACTTACTTAATATCAGTAAAAGTGCTCAAAAAAGAAAAATAATAAAGTGGTACCAAAATGGGTACCGTACCAAAATACCGGTACCGATACCCGTACCCGTACCTACCTATATATTTGCTACAGTACTCGGTACCCACTTTTGTTCAGATTTGGTACCAGTATTTTCGCTATGGGTACGATACCAATCTCATCCCTAGCGGGAGACGATTGATGGCGGACAACTAATAGTAATATGAAGTCAAGCATGTTTTTTTCACGACTTATGGTTTTACAATTAAGCTTAGTGTTAAGTTATCATTGGGTTGACCGAGCCAGTAACTATAAATATAATTGTATATATGCATATATTGCGCCAAACCCAATAGAGTGGTATGTATAAAACTATAAATATAGTTGTAATTAATGCGTATATATAATAATAAATTAAAAAATATATATATATATATCGAGCCGAACCGAGTGGACCTTTGCCCGTGCTTGGCTCGTTTACAAATCGAACCGAGCCAATAACTTATTGCTTAAGAAATATAAAAACCCCAGAAAACACAAATTAATATTAAAGGCAATATAAACCATACATTTTAAAAAGCATAGAAAACAAAGGGCAATCACAAATATAAAAACATAAGGTTGATATTTCAGGAGATGAGAGCAAACCTTGATCAATTATAAACTTTGTTTCTCACTTATGTTGCCTAGTTGTGTGGCGTCGATGTTTGTTCGCTTCCGCTTGTGCCTTGTCAATCACAAAATTGGTTTTTCTTTTTTGTTTATTATTATTATTATTATTATTAGACTATAGGGTGTGGTGTAACATTCTCCCAACTCCCCTAAATGTCACATCAGCATTCAGCGCCACCTCATTTTCCTCATTTCCTCCCCCAAAGTTTGGAAATGGTATTCCCCTAATTCCCTCAATTCCCCTTCATTTTTTTTATTATATAAACTTTGATTAAAAAAAAAGGGCCAATCAGAAGACAAGGGGAGAAAGGGGAAGAAACCCCCAAGTCACCAAAAATTATTGGGGGGGGGGGGGGGGGTGTTCCCTTTGGGGGAGTTGTCCATGTCATCACCCCTAAAGGTCTCCCCAAAACCACACCAATTAGCCTTATTATTTTGTGTTGTTGTACTGATGTACGCTTGGTTATCGAGGGTTATTGTAGATCTGGGCTTATTATGATGAAGGGTTTTCTAAATCTGGGCCTATTTTGGTGAGGAATGGTTTTTCAAATCTGTGTATTGGGCACTTCAAGTTCAACGTATCAACGTATGGGCCCAAGACACTTCAAATTTGATGGGCTGTTACACTTAACAAAGATAAAAGATATAGGAGTATGATCTGGGCCAGACGGTGGTCATATATCCACCCTCCATTGAGACGACAATGTTTAACCATCAACACTTTTAACATAATGTTATTTAGATGACTAGTGAGAAACCCGCGCGTTACGGCGGGGTTGTTAAATCAAACAAAAAAATAGATAAAAAACGTTGAATCGCGCACACACATGGCAGCACGTTTACTCGCCATATTACTAAAATTTAAAAATTAGCATAGAAAAAACTAAGTCGAAACCGTAACAAATCCACATATAAAAAGAAAATAACAAACTAAGAAAAACTTTAATGACTTGTTCGCCTATGCTTAGATGACTTGTACGTTATCACACGCAACTCTGTTTTAAATGAAACTTACATTGAAATGTATATAAAAATAGAATCAATCATGGAACTTCTTATTTCGTTTTCTTCTAAACACAAGATAATATTATAAAAAACAATAAGTTTGACCTATGCCATATAAAAGGATTTAAAGAAAAATATAAAAGCACGTTATTCTATAAATAATGCAACTTTACGTTGTTTAGTAGGGTAATCTCTCATAATGTCAAATTATTCAAAATTTTATAAAATGTCTAACTTTATATAAAAGATTTTAACAAAACAGGTAGCATTAAAAATTGTTTTTTATATGTTTTCTATTTCATATGTTCAAAGTAATTGTAGAAATAAATGTCATGAGCTATCATAAACATCTATAGATATAGATTAAGGTTATCAAATCATAAGATATAATAAAATGTTTTCATAGGGGAAAAATATATACGCCAAACAATGAATACGTATATAGTCAACTAGATTATACCCCAAGAGTGTCCTGGGGTTGGCAAATCTAATATGACACATCAACTTTACATATGAAATACACTGATGTGCTTCACATTTAAATGCAAGAAAGCTTCGGGTACGTAGCACCTAACCTAAAACAATTAACAATGTATATCTTTAATGTTAACACCTAATAGTGTATAATTCCATTGTTAACACTTAACCTTAAACAATGTATAATTCAATATTATCATCTAACCTAAAACAATGTATAACTCCAATATTAATACCTAACCTAAAATAATATACAACTCCAATGCTAACACCTAACCTAAAACAATGTATAACTTTAATGTAACTCTATTATTAAGACTTATCCTAAATGCTAAAAAAATGTACAACTCTAACATAATAATATTGATACCTAACCTAAAACAATGTATAACTCTAATATTAACACCTATCATAAAGGTTAAAAAATTACATAACTCTAACCGATGATGAGTTACAAAACCCGTCCGTCATGTCAGTTACAAAACCGCATCCTGTGCAGGCCAACCTAACCCTAACCGATTCTCTACTTTAATAATCTTATACAAAACAAAACCTCTAACCGCTGTACAATCCACACATCACAACCAATCAAACCTATAAAATCACATAACCAAGTAATCCATTGTGGATGTTTAGAGAATATTAAATGATGAAAGAACAACAATTGACTTAGTCGAATGAAGTCAAAACATGCAGATTTGTCTGGATATGTATTTAAGGAACTCTCTTCCTTACAAGGCCTCAACCATATATGACAATATCTTTTATTTTTTATGATATGTATTTTATATTTAACTATAAGTTATTTTTTAAATCGATTTTTCATTATATTTCCTAACAAGTTGTATGAAAATACGTGGTCTTATTGGCTATAAATAATGGGGTGTGAAGGTGTAAGATTGTAAGGCAAACATTATAGTGAAAAATGTCGCAATTGAACTCTCTTGTCTTGCTTCTTTGTTCTTTTTCTTTTTTCTTTCTTTTGGCAGTCGCAAAAAAAGAGTTTGTTGAAGAAGTTGCACACCATTATCATACCATCCAACTAAGCTCTTTCTTACCATCTTCTACCTGCAACCCCTCCACTAAAGGTTGGTTTTTCCCTTGCTCTCTCTCTGATATAAAGAGTTAAGCCAAGAGGCGCATAAAACTTAATCCTATAGCATTCATATTGGATTATCTAAACCGATTTTTTTTTATAACAATCCGGTAAATTTAAATATAAAAAATAAACTCAAAAGGATTATATTTTATTTAGTTTAAAATTGTTACAAGTTATATAACATAAATTCGTAAAAAAACATATAAATAATAATAAATAAATAAATAAAATAAACTCATTACAATTCATATTTGTACATTTTTACAAGTAATAATATAACACAACTTGATAAAATAATAAATAAATAAATGAAACATTCAAAGCTGAAAAATGAAAATTGAAGTGGGCAAGTGGAACTTGTCCCACATTAGTGTAGAGACAATACTTGGAGTAGTTTATAATGAAGAACCCTCATCCCTTCTTGTTTCATGGAAGCACACACTTGTGGATTCGCGAAGGGTGCGCCCTAACTCAGACACGCGCACGCGTGGCGCTTTGATGGCGCACTTTGCACTTCGCATACAGGCATCGTGGCATCCTGGTCAGCGCGGAGGATCCCAGGTGGGCGCGTAGAACATAAATACAATCTGCGCAGACCCGTAGGGGGCATTAACGACGTTCAATGCTTATAATTAAAGACATAATTAAAAGGCATTGAAGACGTTCAATGCACTTTAATTTTCGTTTTTAATTCTTTAACCAGTTGACTCAAAAACTCCTCTATATAAAGCAAGGATCACTTGCGTTGGAGGACATACCAATTCACAGAGTTATCAATTCTTCTCCAAACTCTCTCTAGCAATTTTCTTTCTGTTATTTGAGATCTTCAAGGTACCGTTCGGCTTCTAGAACCAACTCCGGCAATATTACTGCTCCGGCTGCTGTACCCTGGGAAACAAAACGAGCTCGTAATAGACTCGAAATTTGTTTTAAGGGCCCCGTGTTCAACACGATTCTCAGCCAAAACTCTCATCCTCTACCCCGTTTCTTGTGTTTTCATTATTATCCAATTGTAATCATACTGTAATTTTGCTTTCATTTTATTTGTAATTGTAATAAAATTTGTTTTATTTTATTTTATTTTATATACGAACGGTTCCTGCATTTTCAACCCCTAAACCACACGAAATACTTGCATACTCGTGCTGTTTATGTTCATGTTAGGGCTAGTCGATGGTTGTCGCCGATTCCGGTGAAGGCTTCGAAGCAAGTTAGGGTTTTGAAAATGTTGTTTATGTTCTTCACGGTTGGTTGTGTTATGTTGGTGTTGTTTCTGTTCCTCTTTGATGTTTATGTTTCTCGTCGGCGGTGCGATTGTGGTCACCGGTGGGGGATTTGTAGGTTGCACCTGTGAGGGAGTAAGAAAGTTGTGATCTTTTTTATGGAAAGTTGTTTTTTTTTTTATGTTTAAAATGGTATACCTGTCTCTTTGTTAGAGAAACATATAATTTAATATTTTCTTTGAGTGAATGTTTAATTAGAGTTCTAAATAGGGATATATGTAATAATCCCTAGATTATACATATAAGGAGAACGAAATAGAAGCTTCACATAGTTTTAAAAGTTTACGTAATTACAACTTTTAAAACATATGGCACATTCCCTTAAACATATTGCGAACTTATAAATCAACTACCCTCACAGTTACGCCTACAACGTTTTCATATGTTATTATTATTTTTTAAAATTACACCATAAAAACAAAAATTGTTTTTCTCTTTAGTTTCAGAATAGTATTCTATAGTTTTTTTTAATTTAATTTTTTTTAGCAGTGTGTGTTATTTCCGTCGCATACGAATACCATTGTAAAGTTGTTTATAATAAATATGTTAAATCAATATTTTTGTGTTATATATATATTATACTTATTAAAGTGTATAGACTATAGTTGCGACACTAATTGGAATTTGATTTGAAAATATATATACAATAATGAGTGTATGTGTTAATTGGTTATATTATATTTATTCAATCCGTGTAATACATGTGATTATTCAACCCGTGCAATATAAGATTTTTTAAATAAATAACTTTTTTTAGTACTTAGCATATAAAATTACAGTTATTCAACCCCGTGTAATACATGGTGTTCTATCTTGGAATAACCATTTAATATTTGTATTTCAATATATTTTAACATCTTTATTTATATTTTTTTCTTATATTTGTATACATGGTATTCAAAGTGGTTTTTATATATCCTTCACGAAGATGAAATCTTCATTGACATTCTAATATTAAATTAAAATTTGTGTTATATGGTTGATTCAATAAGACAATCATATTTATAAAATGAAACTAAAAATATCTTGATATTGCATTTACTTCATAAGACAATCATATTTATAAAAAAAAAAACTACATCACACAAATTTATCATCCACACATGGGGTATAGTATATTAGTATATTGTCACCAGTCAGTTATGATAAAATTGCCTTTAGTTTCTGTGCCTTAGTTTTATTGACAAAATTGTTTTTTTGTTTTGTGCCTTAGTTTGTTGTGGTTATATGAAAATTCAACATCAAATAATAAATGTCCAAGAGCCAAACGAGAACAAAGTACTATATATTAATGAAAGTATATAAATTAAACTGAAAAACCGAAAATAAAATCAGCAATTTTGAGTTGATTTCAAGTCCTTCAATCGGCCCTATCTATTGGCACCCCTACCTTGTCTATCTGCACCCCCCAGCCGCCTTCAAAGCGCTGAGCTTTGGGCAAAGCTCAATGCTTTGAAGCCCAAAAGTTGACAGCATCAGGTGGGGGCCTTGGGATTGGTGTTAAGTGCTGAGCTTTGGGCAAAGCTCAGTGCTTTGAAGCCCAAAAGCTGATGGGGATTGGTGTTAAGCGCTAAGCTTTGGGCAAAGCTCAGTGCTTTGAAGCCTAAAAGCTCAGTGCTTTGAAGCCCAATCAGTCAACCTCGTATTTGAAAGCACTGAGCTTTGGCCAAAGCTCAGCGCTTTGAAGTACGATGTTTCAGTGATGTGACTTAAAGTCTGATAAAGCTTTGACTGGTGTGACAATGATGTCACCCATGAGCCCTATACGCCGAGCTTTGGCCAAAGCTCAGTGCTTTGAGGGGGTCAAAATAATTTTTTTTTTTTGGGGGGGGGGGGGGGTGAATAGAAGGTCCTTTCAATTATCTTGCTATTGAACTTACATGTATTTTAATTTATTCTAGACTGGTACAATTTCTGATACTATAAATATATTTTTTTAAAAGAAAACTTCATTAACACCAAACGTGAAAACCTCCTACGCTCCAAGGCGGAGAGTAGAGGCCGCCATAAAATGTTACATCAAATACAAATTACACCAATTCTCCCAATCCTAACCTTTACTATTGTTACTATTACTATATATACCAAGTGCTTAAACGCAAGTAACATATCAAAACATGGTTTTAGTTTTACCCATGAACACTTTGATATTATATCTTTTATTTTTTATAATTATATTTTAAATACAAATATAAATTTTATTATTATTACGATAATATAAATCCCTATTTTAATAAAGCATTTCAATTAATACCAAATTTTAGCCACTCTTTTAATTTACTAATAATATTATTAAATTTTAATATCTAATAGTAATAAATTGTTAATATATATTCTTTATCTTTATTATATTATATAACAAATGAAAATATTTTATTGTTTAGCCTTTCTCCTATTAAATAATCTTTATCGTTACTATATAAAAAATGAAAATCTTTTATTTTTCTTTCTCTATCATGTTCAATAAATATACTAAATGCCAATGTGAGGCTAGCCCACTTGGTAGAGACATATGTCTTTTAGATGGGAGGTTCAATGTTCAATCCTTGACAAGGGTTTTGTAATTTAGAATTATTGGTGTAATATATAGGAGAGGTAACGTTTGCCGTTAAAAAATAAATAAATAAATAAATATACTAAATTATAATTTTTCATTTCTCTCTTACTTATTTAATATTTTATTTGTCAATATTATACATTTTCACATATTAGTTACCATTTAATATTGTATTAAACGTGCTTTTGGCCTATAGTAGATAAAAACAAAGTACAATGTTATTATAAATACCACGTCAAACTTTATTATTCAAGGAAACGTCTTAACAATTTTTTGTGTTAACTGATTATATTATATTTATTCAACTCATGTAAGTCAGGAGTTTATTCAGCTCGTGTAATACATGAGTTTTTAAAGATATATTTGTTTTATTAATATATTAAAGTAAATTGGTTGTAACCCATTCATTAATGAAACAATTTATGGTGCATCCTATCACGTAAATAAATAGCAAAGGGATATGTGATTGATACATCCTTAACATCACGCTGATGCGATGTTCATGATTTGTACACCCACACATAAAGTAAGATTAGATGGTCAAGGTTGATTGACACCCACATTAAAAAATTGATTACCTTTTCGTCTATTTTTATGTTTATCAATTTTAGTCTACGTTTTTTACTGACACCCACAACAAAAAAATATTTAGATCTAATCTAAATTTTATATTACTCTTTTTTTAAAAGTAACGGCAAAAAAAAGGTAACGACAATATTTGCTCTACTTTAAAATTTTATATTACTTTTTTTTTTGCCTTAAAAAACAGTAAGCAAAAAATTTTTAACATACCGTGAACATTAATTATGGTGCACAAAATTACTTTAGTTATTTTATTGAAAGATAGTATAAAATTATTTTTATTTTTTTTAACGTAAACTTTTTTTAACACCCTTAATTTCATCTTTATCTTGTACTTGTAACGATTTGAACCTACAACCTCTATTTGTAATGAGGCTATCATACCATTAGACCAATAAGTCAAGGGTGATAATATAAAATTATAATAAAATTAGAGTATGTTTATTTTAAATATATTATTTTGTTGATTACTTTTTGAAGCTTTTTTATATATTAATTTTTTTTATAAACATTTATCAACTACTAATCACATTCATTAACTGTTTTTCACCTACTTCTAACTCTCAACCACATTCTTTATTACCCAAACCCTCATCCTACTTTTTTTTAACGGCAAATTTCTACTCTTTGTGGGACTTGAAATCATGACCTCCCCCTTAGGTGTTCCTAGAAGCTTTGCTTCTACCATTGGACCACCAACCTCAATGGCAGCTCTCATCCTACTTATAAATACCAACATCCACCACCTCTATATAATCGCATGCATTAATGAAACACTTCTCATGAAATATGACTTTTGTACTCGAACATTTGCCATTGTACCTATGTATATACATACATACATACATACATACATACATACATACACATATATATATGTATAATCATTATTCAGTCTCTCTCTCTATATATATATATATATGTATGTATATGTATCTATGTATTCCATTAGACCCACCGTAGTGGGGCGTGGTTTTTGCAAAAAAATGAAAAATAACGCCCCAAACACCAAAACATAGGAGCACTATTTTTCAAAAATAGGTTGGGGCTCTATATAAATAACGTCGGACTAATTATTCCCCCTCCAATCAAATTGTGCCACATCATACTCTCTCTCTCTCTCTCTCTCTCTTATTATTTTTTTACTTTAAAAAATATAATAAAATATTAATAGGTGTTTTATAAATAAAGCCCCACCACTACACCTCTTTTTCACTTTATCTCTCCATGCTGACTCAGCTGTCACGTGGACCAATCAGAAAGAGAGGCTTTATATATAAAGCCTCTCACTACGCATGGTGTTATAGGGAATCAAATAGATGGCGTGCAAAATTTAATGAAACCTTTAAATTTTTCTTTAAATTTATAGGTTTACGATAATACTCGGATTCTAATGTGAATGTTGTTACTATGCAATAAGTTTCAAATTATTTCCAAACACTTCTAAAATAAAACATAATCTGTGAACCAGGTGACAAGAAAAAGGGATCACTAGAAGTAGTTCACAAACATGGACCATGTTCTAAGTCCACCAAAGATATGTTGACAGTAGAAGAAACCCTAATCCAAGATCAATCAAGAGTTGACTCACTTTGGGCTAGGTTAACAACCAACACAACCAAACAAGGCACACTAGACTCCAAGACCACCATCCCTGCAAAATCAGGTAGAACAATCGGAAGCGCGAACTACATTGTAACTGTTGGATTAGGCACCCCGAAGAAAGACCTTTCACTAGTTTTCGACACTGGGAGCGACCTAACCTGGATCCAGTGCAAGCCATGTGTGGTGTATTGCTATTTCCAAAACGAGCCCATATATGAACCCTCAATGTCAACCACGTTTACCAACATTTCATGCACCTCAACTAAGTGTTCAAGGCTCACTTCTGCAACCGGGCATAACCCCCGTTGCATTTCATCGACATGTGTGTATGTTGTTGAATATGGGGATCAATCATACTCGGTTGGGTTCTTTGGAAAAGAGAAACTTACAATTAGTTCAGAAGATGTGATTGATGGTTTCTATATTGGATGTGGTCAGAACAACCAAGGACTGTTTAGTGGTGCTGCTGGGCTGCTAGGACTTGGTCAAGACAAGATATCCATTGTGTCACAAACCGCTAAGAAATATGGGAAAGTTTTCTCATATTGTCTCCCATCACAGTCTAGCTCTATTGGTTACTTAACATTTGGAAATGATGGAATTCCTAGCAATGTTAAGTACACACCATACTCCCCATTGAACTCTTTATATGCTCTTAAACTTGTAGCCATGTATGTTGCAGGAACAAAGCTAACAATAAGTCCAATGGTGTTTAAGACATCAGGTATGATCATAGACTCTGGAACTGTGATCACTAGGCTCCCTCCTACGGCCTACTCGGCTCTAAGGGACGCGTTCAAGGCACGAATGACGGAATACCCGTTGACTAAACCATTAGATTTACTTGATACATGTTATGATCTAAGCAATTTCCAGACAATTATTGTACCAAAGATTGGTGTGCTTTGGGGTGGTGATACATATGTGGATGTTCCACCTTCAGGGATATTTTATGTTAATGATATTAGTCAAGTGTGCTTAGCTTTCGCAGCGAATGAGAATGATTCTAGAATTGGTATATGGGGGAATACTCAGCAGAAGACACAAGGTGTTGTGTATGATGTGAGGGCTAGAAAGATAGGGTTTGCCTCAGAAGGATGTGCTTGAGCACAAATGGATTAAAATGGTATAAGGTATCGATATATATATATATATAATATATATAGCCTTTGTTAAATATCCCTATTTTATGTTGAAACTTCTACATCAACATGTATATTGATTGCTTTTGAATTCAATGCATCATATATGGCATGCAAACATGTAAACAATATTTATGTTTGATTCATAGAGAACACAATAGATGTCTTGAAAGTTTGTATACCTATTGTATCATGGAATCAAACTGTATAATAAATGGTCATTCTTGTCTTGTTCTATGGATTTGTTGATTGATTTTTTTTATTACTTTTTAAGCAATATATACTTATTTGTATCCATATGAATGGTTAGAGTAAATGCACAAATGTAAAGTAGTAAACAAGGGGTTTCATAGTCTAAACCATAAATTCAAGTTTGGATCTTCTTTTACAACTGCGAGAATTACATCATAATAGCAGACATTTAAGGATACATTATGCATATGAATATATGATATTAGTCAAGTGTGCTAAGAATTTTTTGAGAATGAGGATACTCTTGACATTGGTATATGGAAATAAACTTAGCAAAGTCACTAGGATTTAACAAAAATGAAGAAATGGTTGTTGGAATAAGCTATAGATGTCGGTTTTGTTGATTACCATTGTTTGATATTGGAATTTTTGCGATGATTTTAGAAGCAAAGTGTGTATGTGTGTTTGCGCGCCCCCTTCCTGTAAAAAAAACGCTGTGAATAGAATTACTACTCTTAGTGTTCTCGCTGAATTTTCTCTTCTTATAAAATGTGGGTTTGTATATAACATATTGTTTTAACCACTTTGAAAGTAACACACCTTATTTTCATTTATTTCAAACAAATCTAGTTATGAATCACAATTACTATAAGGCACCCCTATTTACACCACCCAAAACTTATTTGCACCAGCCTCTACGGCTCGTAGAGGCCTCTATGAGCCATAGAGGCATGTGTCAATCATTGCAGTCTAGACAAAGCTACATTTAGTGCCCCCCCCCCCCTATATGACTCGTAGAGGCCTCTACGAGCCGTAGAAAGCTGTAAAACCTTAAAAAACACGGTGTAAATAACATGACCCTTACTGTAATCATACTTGATAGAACACGAATGGCCCAATTTCTAATGCATATGAGTGAAAACTTAAAAACTGTACACCAAAATCATCTCAATATTTAGACCAAGTCACACAAACCATAACTAAACAATATCTTAAGCACCACCACTAGTTAAACCGGCCGGTCTAGGATAAGACGAACCGGCTTTATTACTATCATCTTTCTGAACCGGTTCATTTCTAACACTTTCAGAAGCTTTCTGCAACTCCTGAATCTGCTCCAATGATTTGACCAACTCTTCGGCGTCGGGCCTGTGTTTGGGCTCCTTCATGAGACACTTCATGGCAAGTAATGCGGCCCGTGTGGCCACAGTAGAAGAATACTGGCCTTGGATACGCGGGTCCATAATGTTTAGAATCTTTCGTTTGCTGGCCAAAAACGGCTTAGCAAACACGACTAGTATTTGCTCACCGGATGGACGGTTTTTGTCAATGCATCGTCTTCCGGTTAAAAGCTCAAGGAGAACCACCCCGAAACTGTATATGTCACTTCTTTGAGTCAAATGACCTTCATTAAACAAGACCACAGATAATTAGATCAGATTCAACTAGGGATGATAAGGGTTTGAGCATGGAACCGTTTTTGTTAACCCCAATCGCATACCCAATTATAAAATTTGTGTCCAGTACACGATACTTTACCCATTGGGTTCATGGGTAGACCCGTTTATGATCTTATGTCGTTAAAACTTAAAAGTTACACATTGAGATGCCCATTGCCTGAACCCATTATCAAATACTCAACTACACGTCTAACAATTATATAATCTTAATAATTTCAAGTTTCTAACAAATTCAACATATTTTAAGATTATATTAAATATTAATTTATTCCGGTGATCGTGCAGGTATCACCTAATCCTTACAAATCCCAAACGCGTGAAAAATTTTAAAACTAGTCCCATACCTAAATACCCGTCCCATTACCTATCTTAAATTTTCGAGCTTCGAGTATCCCCACTTAGTTGGGTTTTTTTTTTCTTCTTTTATTTTTGCCATCCATGAGTATAATAAATATGAAAAAAGTATGCAAATTCCAAAAAAAAAAAAAATCAAGAAAATTGGTAAATGTAGAATGCTTTATAATAAGATGGCAACATGAGTGGTTCAAGTAACTGATTAAACCATGTTGGCCCACAACCTTTATCTGTCTTCTCTTTTTTAAATATACAACTATATTACTACACTAAAAAATCCAACTCTTTTTGTTTTTTGTTTTGTTTTTTTTGTTTTGTTTTTTTTTTTTTTTTTTTTTTTTTTTTTTTTTTTTTGTTGTTGTTGTGAAAGATATACCTGGTCCAACCCACAAACTATATTTGTCTTTTATTGTTTAAATCTTGTAAGTAATCAAAGTGTAAGTATAAATATTTTTTTTTTAAATAAAAAAGTTAACTCCCTTTTTATAAAATGATTTAGAAGGTTAGCCCATTTTGAATGGGCTTTCGCCCCATTTGACATGTTTCCTTTCAAGCTAAAAAGACGCCTTTACCAACCCGTTAGAAAAAAAATAAAGCCCAAATCAACCGACTTATGCATAAAAGGGTCGAACTGCGACATGTATATAAAATTGTTCAATACCTGTGTAGGAAAAAAAAAAAGTAAAGCCGAATCACCTGTGGCCATGTATTCGGGAGCTGCATAGCCATGGGTACCCATAACCCGTGTAGAGACATGACTTTGACCATCAGCCGGACCATCTTTCGCCAACCCAAAGTCGGAGAGTTTTGCATTGTAATTCTGAAAGCAAGTAAAGGTTAAATATGTCAAAACACCTGAAAAGAAGCTAAACAAAGTGAGAACTATTGTGAAAATGAACAACAATTTGAGACATACAGAATCGATTAATATATTGGAAGACTTGAAGTCGCGATAGATAACTTTCGCCTCAGGACTATGCAAGTATGCAAGTCCCTTTGCAGCACCAAGAGCAACTTTTATACGAAGGTTCCAAGAAAGAGGTTGAAAGTAAGAACTTCCTGAGATATTAGATCACAATTAATACAATATTTAATTATGAAATTAAGGTAGATAATTGCATAAGTGAGGTATAAGCAGGGGTGTTTGATGGGTCATACTCATGTTTTGGCGGGACGAATCCGACATGAGCTCGAAAATCATGTCGGACACATGAACCCAAACATGGCATGAGTTTTTGGTGGTTGACATGAACTCGACCTGTTTAACTTGAATTTTTATTTTACCTTTCTTTTAACGCTAAAATTACATATTTACAACCGAAAAGACATATTGTATACAAGATAATTATGTTTAAACTATGAAACATGCTTCTCATTGTTCTTTTAATTTTGGCATAAAGTACCCAATCACATTAAAAGGGTGTTTGGGATTGCGTTTTGAATCTGATTTTTAGATTATTGAGTTTTGAAAACGCAGATAATCAGTTTTTAGTGTTTGGGATTGCGTTTTGAAAACACAAATAATCAGTTTTTTAGGCTACCAAAACGCAATAATCTATAAGCAGCTCCACCTCTGCTTTTCCAAAACGCATAATCTATTTTGAATAATCAATCCCAAACACCCCCTAAGTTATGACATAAAACACATTTTTATAAAACCTTTTTAAATAAACGGGTTTAATGGGTCAACTTGCGAACCCGCCAGGTAGATCCAAACACGACCCATTTAGCTTAAGGTGTTTGCTGGTTCAACCTGAAAGGTTGAAACGAGCCAAGCCCGTGAATTTCGTGTTTTGTTCTTTTTGTGTTCTTGTATCGGGTCAGAATCAGATAATCACACCCCTGGGAATAAGTACAAGAACTTACGTCTAAAAAGATGGTTTTCCAAGCTGCCGCGAGGCATAAACTCGTACACAAGGAGACGGTGATCATCCTCTAGGCAATAACCAATTAATTTGACAAGATTTGGATGATTTAACTGCCCTAAGTAATTAATTTCTGCCTGCAAGAAAATATTAATTGCATATCAGCTTAAAGAAAGTACTAATTGCATGTTTCAAACTGCAGCCTGCACCAAAGAGCGTGGATAACTTTAGAGGGCGTTTGGATGTGCGTTTTATAATTGGTAATATGGCATTGTTAATCAGGAGTTAAACATTGTGGTAAAAAAAAATAGTATTCGATTAAAAGATAAAACGACCAAAAATGACATTTTTGTGCGAAAAACACTGTTGCAAAAAAAATCGGCATAGGCGGTGAAGAAAATCGGAATTAGGCCCTAGTCGGAGATCTAGGCGTTTTGGCCATTAGGCGGGCCTAGGCGGTGTTTTTTTTTTTTTTAATTTTTTTATTAAATTTCTAAGTATTTTTTAGTATTATGTGTATAAATCTAAGTATTTATAAGTATTATGTGTATATATGTTAACATATTTTCAAAAAACACCTAAATTTGTGTGTATATATATAAAATATGTATAAAATACCAAAACGCTTAATTCCGCCTAATTTTCGCCTAGTCCCGCCTAGTCCCTAGGCTGGACCTCACCGCCCGCCTAGCGCCTTCTGCACCCTTGGCGAAAAAGTAGACATTTTTAAAAAAAAAAATGAATAAAAAGCTCTCAATTAGGTTGATCAATTTTGCCATCTAAAACACAAACCCAAAGTTCCAATCCAAACAACCCTTAATCCAAAAGAACATATAACAATTAATACTTACCAACCATTCTTGATGACCTTGAATACCTTCATGGTTCAACCGCTTGACAGCAATGACAGTACCAGTCCCTGGTTTAGCAGCTGCAAGCGATTGTTCATCGATCCACCCTTTGAAAACCGAACCAAATCCACCTTCTCCTAACACACTATCGGGCCGGAAATTTCTTGTGGCCGACTTTAGCACATTAAAACTGAAAGATTTCAAATTTGCTGACTGCAAAATCTCGGCCTGGCTCCTAGGACTCCGAGGACTAGGAGGTACCGATGCAGACGTAACCTTACCTGTTAAAAAGACATTGTTAATATTATGAGGTCTAAAAATCTTGATCATGGTGTCATCAGCATAAAAACAAACAAACCTTTGGTAGCATGGGCAGATCTTTTCATGGGCCAGGATGGGCTCCGGCCCCAATTTTTTTTTTTTTTTTTTCGTAGTGTAGCTTAAATTTTATACGTATTGAGCCACGGTTATTTTTAAGTTACTACATAAGATGCACTATTTATTTATGTTTTGAAAAAACGGGTTTAATAGTGTTTACGGGTACAACCTGAACACAATTTTACCAGAAACGCAGTTCAGGATCCGCCAATGATTGGTAGAGAGGCTCTGATACCACTGTTACAGCCCAAACAGGAGAAGTCGACGTCTCAAGCCAAGGTGTCATAAGTAGGGGTGTAAACGAGCCGAGCCGAGTCCGAGCCTGACTGGGCTCGAGCTCGACTCGTCATGGTTTTATGAAGCTCGAGCTCGAGCTCGGCTCGGTTCGAGCCTACAATCTTGAGCTCGAGCTCGGCTCGGCTCGAGGTGATTTTAGACAATCTCAAACGAGCTCAAAGCTCGACTCGAGATCGCAAAAGCTCAACTCGCGAGTGTTATTAAATAACTTATAATTATGTTTGGGCTCGTTTAGGCTCGCGAGCCCAATCGAGCTTTGTATATAGGGCTCGAGCTCGGGCTCGATAACTAAACGAGCCATATTTCAGGCTCGAGCTCGGGCTCGTTAAGGCTCGGCTTGTTCGAGCGTTTTACCGAGCCGATCCCAGGTAGCTCTCGAGCCGCCACGTGTCATTGTCATAAGCAAACATAAAGATAAAATTGTGTAATCTATCACATATCAAAAGAATCAAACAAAACTGTATGTAATACATATTAAGGTTCAACTTTCAAGAATAAACAAAAACAAAGCAGGCACAGTTTCAATCAAGATCAAATAATAATAATAATAATAATAATATCAAACAGTTAAAAAAAAAAAAAAAAAAAAAAAAAACTAACCATCAAGACGAGAACTATCAATATTCAAGCGAACACTAAAACAAGAACCCATTTGGTAGCAGCAAAACAGCCGTTTCCTTATCTTAGCCGGCAAATTGGATTAATAATCAAACTCTGAAGAAAATAAAGAGTTGAAGGGTGTGAACATAAACGCACACAGGATGCGTGATCCTATTGAATTGAATACCTTATTATTATTATTATTATTAACATATTAATAATACAACCTTTTGAATTGAATATTATAGTTTCAAGAGAACCCTTCCAGAAGACACAACTAAAGCCATAAAGGTTGACCCACATCCATTAATTCTTCACATCACCACCTATTATTATTATTATTATTATTATTATTATTATTATTATTATTATTATTATTATTATTATTATTATTATTATTATTTATTTATTTATTTATTTTTTTGTGAAGGGAAATGTTGAAAGGGTTTGGAAAGGAGGGATTAATGGTGGGGATTGAGGAATCTTGTGTTATAAAGATGGACAGCTCAATCAAAGGTTTGCTAAATTCTTGTCGTAAGATATTGGGTATGTTTGGCAAAACTAGCTGGAGGCTGGTAGCTGGAAGCTGCAAGCTGGTAGCTGCAAGCTGGTGGCTGGAAGCTGTTAGCTGGAAGTTTTTTAAATATATTTTGGTATTTGGCAGAGTAGCTGGAGCTTTTAATAAAATGTATAAAATGACCAAATGGTCATAATTAAAAGATTGTAAAGAAGGTTTTTATTTTATTTTTAAAATAGAATGGGTATTTGTGTCATTTACTAACTAAAAGCTTGTAGCTAGTAGAGCTTTTTCTTAAAAGCTACTACTAGTAGCTTTTCACTGTAGAGCTTTTTCTCTAACTAAAAAGCTTCCAGCCCCTTCAACCAAACAAGGCTTTTTATTAAGTAGGAGCTTTTTCTTAAAAGCTTGAAGCTTGAAGCTCCTAAAAGCTCTTAAAAGCTCCTTGCCAAACATACCCATTATCGTGTTTAGTACTGTTCCTTTTGTTTGACTGGTTTTGTCCTGCATGCTACTACTTTTCTCAGTTGTTTTACTGTTAGGCACCCTCAACTAAGGTTTCTTTGTCAACTATATCCCTTTATTATTTTTTCTACATGTTGTTGGTTAAGATTTTTTTTTTTTTTTTTTTTTTTTTTTTTTTTTTTTTTGTGTGATTTGTGATAATATAAGATATACATTCAACTAGTAGTTTTTTAAGTGCGCGTTGCGCGCCTTTAAATTTGTTGTGAGTATCATTGAGAAAGTAAAAAGGAACATAGAATTTTACATAATCCTAAACTAACGACTATGAATTACTAAAACAATACATGGCTCTATGAATTTTAGCAAGTTCACGTTGTTCCTTTACTTTACGCTAGACCCACACATGCTTCGATTGTTCCTCAAAGCCACTGTATAGTTAAGAAGACAAATATAAAAAATGATGTTGTTCTCTTCGCCTTTTATTGAAACTAATTTAAAATATTTGACACATCTATTTAGATGACAGTGTTCAAATAAAAAACAAAATGAGACTACTTACCGCAATCTTTCATGTTCAACCCTCTTTCATCCGTAATCTGATTCACTTTGGCTCAAACATCTTGGACCTAAAAGTTTCGTTATTACATAATAAACACATATAACCTATAGTTACATACACACACATACGCTCAAAATATGTATATGGGTCAAACCTGATATTGCTTCATTTTATCAAAACTAAATATAAATACCTGAACGCATAAAAAACCATAATAAGTATATAACTAACAATTCAGTTTACCGTCATCAGTAGAGTTTGTCGGAGGAAGAACAATCATGCAACAACAAAAAGAATACCCAATCTCGATAAAGATAATACTACATTGAAATCAAAATCGAATGCAACAAGGCTCAGGTGTACGGTGGTATGTCGAGCGGTTGCGCAATAGTTGCGCCATCACGGCCGACATTACATCACACACGCAAACATCATAGCCCAATATCACTAATTGCATCGCAACATAATTATGTACCCAGAAATACAATACACACGATCGCCAAGACGTTTAACCGAGGCTCAGAGTTACTGAAAGGCCACACCAAAATGGTTGCAAGGGAGTTGCAGGTAAACACCCGCCATTCTTCGACCTTGCCACACCAAGCCGGCATCCTCATCCGCTATAATACTCAGACAATTAATGTTAGAGGGATTTGTGCTATGGTATTGGTTGAGCAAGGAGAGCCAAGGCTCATTCAAAGGAGTCACCAAACTTTACCTAAACTTCTTGGTTATACTATGTATTATTATAAACTACTTTCAATCTTCTATCTTATTATCCTATTAATAATCTTTTGGAAGGTTTGTGGTTACACCCTACCTTACCAACTCTCTTGACCCTTCTTGTGCCATGGATTAATCCACACTAGAAAGGGGAAATCCCGTGTCCAAAACCCACGTTTATTCCATAACACTGTGTTCCCGAGTTTCATTAAAGGATGGAAGAGAAAGGATCTCCCTCCTCTTCTCTTCTCTCTAATTCCTTCCAAATTGGAAAGATTGAAAATCACACCAAAATCCTCTTTATTATCCCTCTCGGTCCCTCCCTTTCCCTCCTACAAAAAACTCTGGAACATGATTTTTCCCCACTTCCTTTCCAATCCTTTCTCTTCTATCCTTTAATGAAACTCTGGAACAGAGTGTAAGCGAAGTGGTTATGACATGAACATATCAATCGGATTCACATTCCTAACCTTATACCATCCGAATCATCTATGATGATTTTGTGCTTGGTCTAACTTATTCTCATGACCATCCGGATTGCCCTAAAGGCAGTTTGTGTTTTGGTTTGCCTAAAAGGCTTGCCTGACTCTCTTGAACCTATAATCTAAACTCGAACCTAAGACCCTCTAATTCTTTAATTCTAGTTAATCGGAGCTAAAGCTTAATCTTTCAAGACTTACTTTTGGAACCCTATCAAGACGCACCTAAAGGTGAGTCATACTTGTCCCTTTTTCTTTTATCACTTTTGGGACCAACATGTATCATATGCAAAACACACTAATTCTTTCATAAACACACATGCTCAATCTACTAAACATACTTATATGCCATTTGCCATGCTTATGATTCTTAGATACTTAAACATAATTCATTAACTATTATTAGCCCACTTAACATGGGTCATTGTTAAGATTTAAACGGCCTAGCATGAATATGTTAGGTATACGCTGTGGATTCGCGGGTTTGAGTTATGTCTTTTGTATGATATGTATGTGCAATGCTATAGTATGAGATTCGAGTAAACCATTCTAAATACTATGTATGTAAACTAAAACTAATATGCTCACCAATGCTTTATGTGTTGACGGATATTTTATACATGTTGCAGGAAATGTTTGATGCAGGATTTTCAAGAAAACGATTTAGGATTGGACTAGAAACTCACGACTAGTTTAATTTTCTATGTTTCAATGTTGTATTTTTCCTTTCTATGAGACGATGCGTATTTTGTTATCTTTTAGATAATGATTATGCTATGAATGAAATTTTATCTTTAAATTATATTGTCACAAATTCTAGTGTCATGAAGTCTTTGAACAATCTATCACAAGTCATGCCTCGATGTATTCCGCCATCGGTTGGGGTGTGACATTCACTCTCAACATAACGCACCTTCCAAAGTCTAAACCTTACCTTATTTACACCAACTAGCTAACCAACAAAACCTCCTTCCCTTCCTTATCATTTTCGGCCGAAAACCGCCCCACATTGGATCACCATGATAACTAAACTTATGCCCTTTTAGGACCTATGATGATGACATCCCAATTCCCTAAGAATGATCTTAACCCAAAGATGATGAATCTCCCTTGTTCCTATGTTAAATTGTTCCTATGTTACGACCGAGAGCAAACAAATAACCACAAGCACATGTCATTTTCAATGGATATGTCAAACACTTGCACCAAACAAGCAAATGATAACTCCTCTAAACAACTCCCTATGGATTAGAACTTCCTTGCATATCTTTGACAACCAATCGGCCAAGAAGAGATAAGAACGAAACATCACTATCATCAAACTAACATCAATTTAGTTAATTTTTTTCATTAACCAATTCCCAAGAGTCTTGATTTGCTTGTTATGTGACTAAAGGATAGAGGGTGTAGCAAATTTGGAAAATAAAGGACAGAATGAGTGAAAAATTAACATAAAAGGCAGAGAATGCAATTTCACTAATAATTAAAGGACAGTCTGTGTAATTTTCTCTTATATATAAATATATATGCATCTAGGGCTGTACACGAGCCGAGGCGAGCCGAGCCAGGCCCAGCTCGAGCTCGAACTTAAACCGAGCCAGCTCGGCTCGGCTCGTTTTTCTAGTCGAGCTGAAAAGTCGAGCTCGAGCTCGGCTCGTAAATGTTCGAGCCGAGCTCGAGCTGGCTCGAGCCAGCTCGTTATATTTTTTTTATTATTTTTACAAATATTAATTAAATAAAAACAATAAAATTACACATAATCATGTATATTTTTTTTTCTTTTTCTAAGTTATGGTTTATTTATTATGAAAAGATGGGGTAGATATGTAGTATGAGCGGGATTTTAAAATTTTGAATTTTAGAATTAGGTTTGGAGCCAAAATATATTAGTTTCATATATATATATATTAATTACAAATACACAAGCCTGAGTCGAGCCATATGTCAAGCCATCGAGTCGAGCCACGAGGCGAGCCATCGAGCTGATCCACGAGCCGAGCCACGAGCTGAACACCCCTGGCTCGAGCTCGGCTCGATTACAAAATGAGCCAGCTCGGCTCGGCTCGAAAACAAAACGAGCCTCTTCGAGCCGAGCTTTTTTCGAGCGAGTTTCGAGCGAGCCTCGAGCCGCGAGCTTTTTGTACACCCCTATATGCATCAATATAATTATTAACATATAAAAATAAATAAATATCAAAAGAGCCGTTCTTTCTAACCGAGTTTGAAAACCTATCAACGAGTTGAGCTTGATATCTATACATATGGCTTGAAATAAGCCGAGCTCAAGCTTTTGCTCTCGTAAGTTAATCGTTTAATCGATTTGTTGGCTAAATATATTTAAAGTCCGACCTTTTTTTAACAAATAAAATAAAATGTTAGGCCCGGATCAATTTAGGAACATCGAGTTTATTCGTCGTCCGGTTGGAAAATATATAAGATCGCCGTTCTTAGACCAAATAATATGAATGGCAAATTATTGAATAAAAAATAACTAAGAGCATAAATAAGTGTCCACTATAAGTTCCCACTTCCATTTTTTATTATTTATCTCTATACTTTTTTATAGTTTTAATTACTTTAAATTCTTATCTTTTATAATATATACATTTAAAATACTCAACTTTGTAAAGAATCTTTTGGAAAAGTTGGCTTCGTTCATCTTGCTAACCCATAAACTCGATGGTTCGTTTTTACACCACATCAAAGATACCTTGTAGAGTGTAGACTATTGTGACGTGTTATGAAAGCATAAATATATAATTACATTAATATCTTTACTTAGCATATTCATATCAATCTAATGCATTTGATCTTACCACATCTTAACTTAGCATTTGAGTTTAAAACTGTATTGCTTGAGCTAAAATTTAATTGTCGTCTCATTATCTCATCATGTATGATCAAATTTGCTTGTATGCTTTTAGATTATAGCATATTCGATAAGCATGTATTGTTTTGTTATTCGTATATCTTATTATACGCTTTTGAAGGTTAACGTATTTGATGAGTATAAGTGTCCGTGTTCATAAAGTTTGGGAAACAAAAAAAAAGGAAAAATAAAGGGGTGTTTTTTGTTGTCACGGAGTGATTAGCGTCCGCCAAAGAAACTATCAAAATAGAACCCACGAAAAAAAAAAATCAAAACCATTCTTTTTTTTTTTTCTAACGGCTAAATATTTCTCCACTTTAAATACAATCATTTTTGTTTCTTATGAGACTTGAACTCAGAATCTCTCCTTTAAACACCAACACCTTTACCACCACACCACAAGAGGTGAGGATAAGTTACTAAAGCAACACATAATATATCCTTCATTAAACGAGAATTAAATACCAACACATAATATATTCTTCATCAAACGAGAATTAAATACAACTTGAAACAATTGCTTATCTAAGTTACTAAAGCATTTACAACTTCTTTCTCTATACTTTGAATTGCATATTCACTTTTTTTTTGGAAGGTGAATTGCATATTCACTTGAGCAATTTCGTCTTTTCACAAATGCTTTCAAGGGTATTCCTATCATTTTCGATCTGCACCTATTTAAGCCATTTTTAGGGCATGATTTTCTTCATAGGCACACGTTGTGCACTGCCTTCATCACTTCCACTGTTGTTCGCTGCCCTGTTCTCACCGACGAACGTCTTGGACACCATCTCCACCGCCATCCATCGCCCTATCGTCTCCGGTGTACCATCCAGACACCATCTGCATTGACGGACCGCTGAGACACCATCTTCCCTCTACTATCAAGTTAAGTTTACATCTTTGGCACCTTGCTAAGACTTCACTAAGAGACTATATAATGCATTTTACCATATACCAAAGGCAGGGCACTAACAAATATTAAGTTCAATACAATTAGTCCTTTTTTTAATAAACATAATTAAGTGCAATACTCAAAGAAGTAAAACTATATATTATCATAATGTTAGTGCATAAATTGCACTATCAATACCTATGTAAGGGAAGGTCCAACTGTCAAATGTCGTGGTCTAACCATGGATCAACTGTCCCACCACTAGACATTTTCTCAACAACTCATCAATTCTAATACTCACTGTCATGATCATTAAACATAAAAATATCTAGTGACAAAGTGTAACATCCATAACCAAAATATGTACAAGCTAAAAGATCACCTAGAAAGGTGTTACAAAAACAAGATACTTATAAAACAAAGTCTTAAGTTTTGTACAACAATTGTCAACAAAATGTACTTAATACGGTGATCATATTTGAGTGATGGTGAAAACATAGAGAAATCTTTCTTACCTTTGTTATTCTGGTTATTAGAGTTAATATTACTTTTTCTAATTGAAGCAGCAGCATCATCATCAAACTCAGTTAATCCCACCAATAGCAAAAGCTAAGGTGGGGTCTGAGAAGGGTAAGATGTAGACAACCTTACCTATACCCCGTGAGAATAGAGAGACTGCTTTCAGTGAGACCCTTGACTCAATAGTGGTTTTGTATCAAGCCTTAGATATAAGACACATAACACTTAGCAATCGGGACAAACCCGATTAGTGCATGTACTCCCTTGTCTTTTGGCTATCAACCTCACAACCTAATACATTATTAACCGTTCGTCAATTTTAATGTTATTTTCACGAAATTAGTAAAATAACGCTAAAATTAGTGCAAGTTTACTTATGCCTTCCGAGAGCCACACATGTATACATTATATGCGCATAGCCGTAAGCGGGATGAAAACTTTTTCTTTTTCTTTTATTGCCAATGAAGTTTGTTAAGGGGACGAGGAGAGATTTTAAAAATATAAGATGTGGGCTTATTTATTATGTGGGTTGGACACTTGGGCTTTATTTAGACCATGCGTAGTGGGGGGCTTTATATATAAAGCCCCCCTTCCTGATTGGTCCACGTGGCTGCTGAGTCAGCGTGGAGAGAGAAACTGAAAAATAGGTGTAGTGGTGGGGCTTTATTTATAAAGCCCCTGAGTTGATTCTGATTGGTCCATTTTTGAAAGTCAAAGCATCTGTCCACGTGTCCCTCTTTGATTGGCTGGTCACAATTTCATTTGGCGTTATATATATAACGCTTGGGTTGATTTTTGTAAAATGGAGCCCCCCCGTACCGGTGTTGGGGGGCGCTATTTTTCTTTTTTTTCAATATAACGCCTCCACTACGGAGGGTCTTAGGCAAGTTAAATAGGCTTATTTAGGTGAACTCATTTAGTTTTAAAAAGGTAAAATTTAGAAAAGAAAAAAAATATTACTAGAGTTTATCGAGAGTAGGGCTGGCAAATCGTGTCTTAACAGGTTTAAGAGATCTCTGACGACGCGAACAACAAAAGTTCTAAACATGAACACGACTCGTTTAACTACTTTTTATCCCGTGTTTATAACGCAATTATACGTTTTATGTACCTAAAAAGAGAAATAATGGATCTTTGTCTCTTAATTCTAATTATATAAAAAAACGTAAAAAATGGCATAGTGAATTTTTCAGTTAACGAGTCTAATCGTGTCTTATACAGGTTATCCATTGCCAACCCTAATCGAGAGTGGATTTGATCTGCGTTTGAATAAAAATATTCTTTTTGTGAAATGTATGATACTATGCTATACAGTTTGGAACACAACGAATATTATGTTGATCAAGTGGCCAACAAAAAAGTAAAATATCACCAATCAACAATATTACAAATTTCATTGTTTTAATGCCGTCCGTTACTGATATGCAAATTCAGAAGTGTGGTGTTCGCTTTGAACCTATATGATTAATTTTTTTTAGAACGGCCAACACAACAACCGCGAGATTTTCACAAGGGGGCTCGGGCAAATTGGCTTCCTTTGCTGGGAGCCCCGTCCGATAGTGGTTCCCGAACTGGGGAAAACCCGATCCCCCACCCGTCCGAAGACCCGCTGTGGAGAACCGGTAAAACCCGGGCGAGATCAGGACGC
Organism: Ambrosia x helenae; assembly: GCA_030844895.1. Taxonomy (NCBI): domain Eukaryota; kingdom Viridiplantae; phylum Streptophyta; class Magnoliopsida; order Asterales; family Asteraceae; genus Ambrosia; species Ambrosia x helenae. The sequence continues at coordinate 1,346,690 of CM061232.1, read as the reverse complement.
GAACTCCTGACCATAGGCCAGGAGTCATACCTCATTTCTCATTATGTCCTCCAAATGTAGCTAGTGGGAATCGAACCCAAGCATCCCAAAGGAAACTTAGGCCAACCAACCAACTGAGCTACAAGTATCATGAATGCCAATAGATCTTGTTTGAGTGATAGCTTGCCATATCGGTTCAAACCGATTCAGGTTCAACAAAAATTCATATCATTCAGTTTCAAACAGTTTTAGGTTTTTTTTTGTTTTTTTACTGGTACAATTTGGGTTTAGCCAGTTTCATATGAGAGGATTGGTTATAAACCGGTTAGAAACCTACAAGTTGTACCAGTTCCAAACCAATATTTATATCTACCGGTTTCAAACCGTTTCATTTTCGGTTCATGTCCTAATTTTGGCTCTCAAAACCGGTTTTGTTGTGCACCTCTTAAATGTAACTTGTAGATTATCCTAGTTTGTTTTATTTTTTATTTCAAAACGTTAAAAGCATTGCATTTTGTATTTTGAAATTAAATCCCCTTTAGATTCTTTACTTACACAAAAACCACACCCTCCTTACACATTCTTGTCTTCTCATTTAAACCAATCTCCAACCTCACATAAATCCTTCCAAAACCCCCCAATTCAACCTACAACAACAATGCCAACCTCAAACCACCTCTTCCTCCTTCTCCTCCTCCTCATACCCGCCGTAACCGCCATCGGCGTAAACTACGGCACCCTAGCCGACAACCTCCCACCGCCATCCACCGTCGCCCAATTCCTCAAAACCAACACAATAATCGACCGCGTTAGAATTTTCGACGCCAACCCTGAAGTTATCCAAGCATTCGCGGGGACTGACATCCTAGTCTCTGTAACAGTCCCCAACGGGGACATTCCATCCCTAACGGACCCATGGAATGCCCGCCGTTGGGTTAATACTAATATTAAACCTTTCTACCCCGCTACCAAGTTGCATTACATATGTGTGGGGACAGAGGTGCTCCACTGGGGCCCACAAAACATAGTGGACCACCTTGTACCCGCCATGCGAGTGCTGCATGCAGCACTTGTGAAAGCGGGTATTAAAGATGTTAAAGTTTCTACCCCCCATTCGTTGAGTATTCTTTTTAAGTCTAATCCGCCTAGTAAAGCCTCGTTTCGGGCTGGATGGGATGTCGGGAACCTTGCCCCGATTTTGAAGTTTCACCGCGAGACGAAGTCCGCGTTTATGGTTAACCCGTATACGTATTATGCGTACACGCCGGGGAATGAGAGCTATTGCTTGTTCAAGCCTAACCATGGTTTGTATGATAAAGCCACCGGAAAAAGGTATGGTCGTTTTGTTTGTTCGTTTTTTTTTTTTTTTTAAATCAGACGCTGGTTACGAGGGCTGTGAACTTGTGACATAAAAAGAATAAAACCTAAAGCGACACCGTATATTTTTTTTATTTAGGAATGAACTTTTTTTTTTTTTTTTTTTTTTTTTTTTTTTTGGGGGGGGGGGGGGGGGGGGGGGGGGGGGTGTTTAAAATTAGAGACAAATGCATGTAACAATGATTTTTTTAGTTAACTTATATGGTTAAAAATAAATAATGAGATGTGGTTGCTCTAAACTTGCAAACTAAACGGGTTGTGTTCATGTTAACAGAGGCGAATGATTTAAAGGGCCAGGGGTGGCCCTGGCCCCTCATGCTTTTTGGCTCAGTAGTGAAAATTTGTGATTTTTTTATGTAAATTGAGTCCGGCCCCCGTCAATTTACCACTACCGATAAAAAAAATTTAAGTCCGACCCCCACCGATTTAAGAACCAAGCTTCGCCCCTGCGTGTTAACTCAACCCGTTAGTACATATATTTTTTTGTTTTATTTTGTCAAATTGTGTTTTATGCCGTTAGTATTTTATGCTATAATTTGCAACTAAAAAAGAAATTTACTAAGAAGTTATGACTAAAATTTTAAAATGTAATGGTTTTTATCTATACATTTTTTGTTTTTGTTTTATGTTCTAAATTAAGTGTAATTTTAAAATATTAATAAGCAAACTAAATAAATAAATAAAAGTTAAGCGGATTGTGTTCATATCAACTCTCGAAAATCAATGTGGTGTTTGGTTTATATGTCTAACATGATTTTCGGGTTTGTGATTGACTGGACCTGTCAACGTGACTCATTCCATTTAGCACCCCATTTTACAATAGGGATTAAGAAGATTTTCTAATTACCATACTCACCGGATTTCTCGGATTTTTATGTAAAAAAAACTATTTTTTGTTCTTTTAAAAAAGTATGATAACCACTAGTTGTAAAAAGAACCTTAGTCACCATTATTTGATTTTTTTTTAATAAAACCATGAGTTATAACTAGTAGAGAAAAAGTTTTAATAGTGACCCTTGACATATAGTTATGATTCAAATACCAACTTTAATTTTTATATGTAAAATTTTGTAATCGAATTTTTGATTGTTGATTAAAAGGTACACAAACCAGTTCGATCAACTGATGGACGCGGTGTACGTGTCAATGAAGAAGTTGGGTTACCCAGACGTCGAAATAATCGTGGCTGAGACAGGGTGGCCGTCTGGTGGAGACCCGCAAAATACCCATGCCAATCCTGCCAATGCCGCGGCTTACAATGGTGGGCTGATCAAGAAAGTTAGCGCAGGTGTTGGAACGCCTTTGATGCCTGGTCGCAAGTTCGAAACATATATATTTTCATTGTTTAATGAGAATTTGAAAGGGCCGTCGTTGGATGAGAAGAATTTTGGGCTTTTTCGACCCGATTTTACTCAAGTTTATGACATTGGAATAATGCACGGATCTCAGGTAATATCTTTTCGTGACATCAGGTAGAATTGGATTCGAATATTAATGGACCATATAAGAGGAATGGATAACGATAAAAAAAGTACAATTATTGAAATTCCCTCTCTTTTGGAAATACATTCATATATTTTATTTAAAAACTAAAAGTTAAATGTTTACTATTAAAGTTAAAAACCCAAGCCACAATTAGGAGGTAGTGTCTTGAACTAGAGAACATAAAAAAGACTTCGAAACGAGTCTAGTATAGATTCGTCTCATTCGTCTATGCTTGAGCTCGGTTGGGCTTAAGTTGTAGTTCGTTTAAGTCTATGCTCGGGCTAGGTTAGATCTTGAGTTTGGCTCGTGAGCAGTGGCGAAGCTTGACCCGAGACTTCGGGGGTCGGAAGTCACCGGGTGGTCGGAAATCACTTGTTTCGGGGGGTCGAAACCGTATATACCCAAAAATTTCTATACAAATACTATATAATCGGAACTTCTGAGCGAAAATTCGGGGGGGTCGGCCGCCCCTCCCCGCCCCTTAAAAGCTACGCCAGTGCTCATGAGTAGTATTTCATGCTCAAACTCTCGGCTCATGTATATACTTTATCTTATTTATGTACAAATATAATTTTTTATATATAAATTGCATATATAATTTAGTTAAATGTATTATAGTTTTACATGTATTATGTAATATATTTTAAGCAGAAAAAGTAATAGGTTCATTCAAGTCCGTGAGCGTAGTCATATACGCTCACGATATATGTAAATCTTGGGCTCGAGCTCGTTTATAAAATGAGCTAAAATATAAGTCTAGCTTGATGCGAACTGATACTCATACATTACAGTCAACAAGCCCATCACCAAAGTCACCATCACCATCAAGCCGAGGCAAGCGTTGGTGCGTGCCCAAACAAGATGCCACCGATGTTGCACTTCAATCGAATATAGATTACATTTGTAGCAATGGTATCGATTGTAGCCCGACCCAGCCCGGTGGACCATGCTTTGAGCCCAACACAGTGCGAGCACACGCATCATTCCTCATGAACTCTTATTATCAAGCCCATGGCCGTCATGACTTAGATTGTGACTTTGCTCACACTGGGACTGTAGCATCCTCTGACCCAAGTAAGTCCTCTCTTGATCAGCCCATTGGCCCAATTTGTGCTTTTGTAATTGGGCTTTCAACAACTAATACGAGCCCATTTAAATTTAAAGTATATAATAATTCATTAACGTATTTTGTTTATCATTTTCAGGTAATGGTCAGTGTAAATATATTTAGATGAAGTGATCAATCCGATAGTTGGAGTGATGGGTTCTTTGTAATGGTCAGTGTCTCAAAATGTATGGATTAACCTTTGGTTTGTCGGGTGATACCACTTATTATTTGCATTTGTATATATAGTTCGTGTGACACCCCAAAACATAATCTACTTAATGATGTTTGTTGAAATATTATTATATGGCTTTATGTAACAACCCTTATAACCATGTTATTAGGAACGAACCTCTCTTTATGATGTCCTCACTGTCCTTGGAATGATGATTTAGTAAGTTAAAGGCATACAACATATTTGAAACCAACCAACCACAAAGAGGCAATACCATTACATTTGGTAGGCAATGATAGAAGATCCAAGAGATCCTGGGTTCTATTCTTGAGCCAGGCAGGTTTTACCGGTAATTTTATCGTTGTGTCTACGGGCAGGTGGGTTACCGGGTTTTCCCCGGAATTGGTGTTTGACAACTCGGGTACTCTCGGAGCACTTGAATTTGTCGAAAGGGTGCCTCGAGAGTGTCCGGGTTTGATTTGTTGGCCGTTAAAAAAAGCATACAACATAATACGAAGGATTTAGATTCGGTCCAAATGTCAGGTATTTTGTTTATCATTTACACGAATTAACGTATTAACCATGGACTATTAACCATGGACGTGTCAATAGATCAGGATCCAGGTACACAAGTCCTAGTTTATTAGGACTCACACTATGCTCGATTTATGTTTTTTTTTTCTTCACCAAGTGTACTTGGAAGTTGGATAGAGGATAGAGGATAGACGAGGTACGAAATTATCTTTTGTTCTCATTGCATACATTATCTTTTGGTCTCAATGAATGCATTCACAAGTTAGTGACGTTTTGAGTGATTTGAGCAAACAAAATGACCACCTACGAGAGGGTTTGTCATTGAATTAAGACTGTGTTTTGTTGGCCGTGAGCAGGCGCGAGCGGCCTGCTAAACCACGTGGCTCGCGAACACCACAATATACATGCATGAAGCTTTTCGCGAGCGAGCCTACGCTACCATTCTCGCGTGGGTTAGCGGAAAAAAACTAGCCGTTGGAGATCAAAAATAGGACCGTTGGGGGCTAGCTGGCGACCGTTGGGGGCTGGCTGGCGACATTTATTTTTAGAAACCTTGAATCATTTTTAGAAACCTACATTATTATTTTCAGTTTTTTTCTCACTCTCAACGCATATAAATGGAATGGAATGACTTTTCTTCGTCCGACTCTTTGGAGGAAGACGATTTTATTATGGAAGTGGGCATGATAACAGCTGACTACTTGATTGCCCGGTCTCGAAGGTAGCCCGTGCCAACGAGACAACCACCTCTTGATCGTGATAGAGAGGGAGCACACGAAACTCTGATACGACACTACTTTAGCACATATCCACTCTACAATGAAGAACATTTTAGGCGACATATTCGAATAAGTAGGCAACTATTTATGCGTCTATCAAATGATTTGTCAGAGCGATATCATTTTTTTTCAACAAAGAGAAGATGCAAGGGGCAACTTAAGTTCACTTCTGTACAAAAATGTACAACCGCTCTTCGACAACTGACATATGGGCCTTCGTCAGACGCAATTGATGAATATATAGCAATGTCCGAATAAGTTGCGCGCGAGTCTCTTCATTTTTTTGGTCAACGTGTGTGTTTATATATATATATATTACTTACATTTCAAATATTTTACTTACTTTTATTCTCAACATTGTTTAAACTATATGTCTTTACGTAGGGGTCAAATCTATTTACTCACGAAGATATTTGCGTAAACCAACATTGTTTGATTTCTAACGTATATACGAGGTTCATGGTGAAAAACATGGGTTTCCCGGAATGCTCTGTAGTCTCGACTATACGCATGTTGGTTGGGCTATGTGTCCTACGGTTTGGCGAGGTCAGTTTCATCGAGGTGATCACCCTGACCCGAGTATTATACTTGAAGCGATGGCCTCGAATGATTTTTGGTTTTCGCATGCGTTTTTTGAAGTTGCTGAGTCAAATAACGAACTGAATGTTATCGACCAATCACCTACATTCGATGACCTTGTCGATGGGGTTGAGCCCGCTCAATCGTTTTATGCTAATAACGTAAATTTCAAGTACGGCTACCACTTGGTTAATGATATTTACAACGAATGGGCGACACTTGTTCAAGCTTATTCGTCTCAACTTGAAGACAAACGCAAGTATTTTACAAAGAAACAAGAATCGGCAAGAAAAGATATCGAAAGCGCATTTGGCATAAAGAAACCGGTCAAAGGTGTTACTTTTAAGAAATAAAAGAACATCATATTTGGTTCTATATCAAGTATTCCGGTTTTACATTGTGTCCTTTGAGTGATTTTGACATGGAGAAACTTGAGAATACTAAACGAAGACCATTGATAGCCATTAAAAAGTTACAAAAAGTTTCATCCATTTTGATGTTTGGATCAAGAAGCGAAAACTGAGCTCATTAACTTTCAATTTTTTTAGTATGGGACAAAAACTAGTATATAATTCTATATGTTTCTATGCTCCTAATCTTCTACCTAAATTAAACTGAAAAAAACAACTAATAACTAATTTATTCTAGAGCTTATCAAAAATCTATATCAAAGCATCCTCAAAAATTGGATTATAGTATTTGTAATGAATAAGCATTTATGTTTATTGTTTGATAACCTAACATCCTGTGCTGTCGAAATTGAGCAGTGTCAAGGCTAAAAAACTTAAAACAAACAAAATGTGCTAGAAATAAATAAAAAACGCCCACCGTGGGGCTCGAACCCACGACCACAAGGTTAAGAGCCTTGCGCTCTACCAACTGAGCTAGACGGGCTGATGTTTTAACTTAACAAACGTTTCCTACAATTCCAAAATTTGTTTATCTATAAAATTCTATAGCCCTAGTGTGGGTGGGTGATAATGTTGCATTTATTCTCAAACAAGTCAAATAAAAATTTTAAGACTGAATGAGGAATAGGTCAAACAAAAGAAAGTTTCCAAAGTCTATTCTTAATGCATATGATCTACTAAACTGTTTTTATTCAAATATTTAGATAATTTTTTTTTGAACGGCCAACGAATCAATTTCCGAGCACCCTCGGGCACCCTTTTGGCGAATCAGGTACTCGAGAGTACCCAGGCCACCAATTGCCACCAATTCCCGGGAAAACCCGACCACTCACCCGCCCGAAGGCACGACAGTGAAATAATCAGTAAAACCGGTCGGGATCAGGACTCGAACCCAGCCAATGGCCTGGGTCATCCCTCATTTCCCCTCCCCCAATGTCCTCCAAATGTAGCTAGTGGGAATTGAACCCAAGCTTCCCATAGGAAACTTTATAGAAGAGATTTATTGTCTACTCAAAATCATTGGTAGTGGTAGAAGTTAAGAGTGTAAAAGAAACATAAATTTTGCAAAAAGCTTGACCAAACTTGGCTTTAAAGACACGATTAACCAAAACCTAACATCATCATTCTAGCTTTCTGTATGGAGTCTCCTTAAGGGTGCGTTTGGTTCACGGAATTGTTTGGAATTGGAATTTGTGAAAGAATTGGAATTGGAATTGGAATGAATTGGATTTGTAATTCAAACATTCCAAAAGTAATTGGAAATTGTTGGAATTGGATTCTCAAATCATATATTATTGTGTTTGGTTGGTTAATAAATTGGAATCTATCACCTTTGCCCCCACGACCCGCATCGTTGTGACACGTACCGGCCCGAACCGTTTTGCCTCGTACCGGCTCGTACCATTTTGACCAGAACCGTTTTGACTCGAACTGTTGATACCTCTATCGTTTCGGCCCGTACCGGTTCGGGTCGAAAACAGTACGGGGCGAAACGGTACCGGTAAAAACGGTACCGGTCAAAACTGGTACAGTCCGAAACAGTGCGGTCCAAAACGGTACAGGTCGTAACGATACCGGTCGAAACGGTATCGGTCGAAATTGGTCCGAAACGGTACCGGTCGAAATTGGTACGGTCCGAAACGTTACAGGCGAAACGGCCGGTCCAAAACAGTACCGGTCGAAACTGGTACGGTCCGAAATGGTTCGGTCCGAAACGTTACGGGCGAAATGGTACAGGTCGAAACGATACCGGTCGAAACGGTACCAGTCAAAACTGGTACGATCCGAAACGTTACGGGCGAAACGGTACAGGTCGAAACGATACCGGTCGAAACGGTATCGGTCGAAACAGGTCCGAAACGGTACCAGCGGAAACAGTTCGGTCCGAAACGTTACGGGCGAAATGGTACAGGTCGAAACGATACCGGTCGAAACGGTATCGGTCGAAACTGGTCCGAAACGGTACCGGTCAAAACTGGTACGGTCCGAAACGTTACGGGCGAAACCGTACAGGTCGAAACGATACCGGTCAAAACGGTGTTGGTCGAAACTGGTCCGAAAGTCGAAACCGGTACGGTCCGAAACAGTTCGGTTCGAAACGTTACGGGCGAAACGGTATAGGTCGAAACGGTATCGGTCGAAACTGATCCGAAACGGTTCGGTCCAAAATGGTACTGGTCGAAATTGGTTTGGTCTGAAATGGTATCAGTCGAAACCGGTATGGTCCGAAACGGTACCGGTCAAAACTGGTACAGTACGAAACGGTTCGGGTCTAAACGGTACCAGTCAAAACTGTTATAGTACGAAACGGTTGGGGTCGAAACGATACCAGTCAAAACTGGTACGGTCCGAATTGGTTCGGATCTAAGCAGTTCGCGTTGAAATGGCATGGTTCGAATCGGTTCGGGTCAAAATGATGCCAACCGTTCGAAGATTACAATAAATTGAATTGAATTCCTTCTAATATTGGAAGGATTTTGAATTCCCTTAGGTAAAGGAATTTGAAGGAATTTATACCAAATTACAATTCCAATTCCTTTGTCAACCAAACACACAAGATTGGAATTGAAATTCCAATTCCAACAAATTCAATGAACCAAACACCTAAAGAGTTGGAATTCAAATTCCAATTACATTGAATTCCATTCAATTCATGCGAACCAAACGCACCCTAAGAGAATAAATCAAGACCGCGCAAGTGGCCTTAAATCTTAATAGATGTTACATCTACACAACACTTAGCTTGTTTTTGCAATTTTAACAATGGGTTCTTCTTCAACACGTTATCTGTCTCTTCGTTTTCATTTTACCATTTTAGGTGTACATGATTAACCGAAGAATGAAGATTCGTGTGCATGGCGGCACACGAGGCCTTCGATGTTGATAATATTCACAAAATGTTAGATTTAGGTATTCTTGCATTAAAGGACCAATTTCTCAATTAAATTTGATGGGCGTTGTAGATTGTGGAAGTTTTAATGAAGAGGATTTATTTAGGCTCTTGTTATATTGGATCACTCCCATACATTGAGTGTCTCTTCATATGTGTTATTCGTTACGCGAAATGGGTACAATAAGTATTTCATGAAATTGCAGCTAAATAGGTCTTATTGTTTGATATGCAAAGAAAATGAAGCATAAGTTCGCTTACGACTTGGATTTGTGTCCACATAAGAGAACGTACGTTTGAAGGTGACACACGAGTATAGGCCGCTAAGCGAAATAAGGTCATGGACCACATGGCTTTAAGTATCAATAAAAGCTAGACCCGAAAGGCAATAATAAGAAATAAAGTTGATATAGGGTAAGATCTGGATATTTGATTGATTAATAACAGTTGTAAAGCTAAAGGAAACTACAAGTTGGCATACCTTTTGTTTAAATTATTTTGAAACACCTGACAACTACACAACATATGCTATCATTTCATCAAAACTTAAAGCAAAATGCAACATTTTATCATCATCATCATCCACAAAAGTTGGAGTTCACTTTTTGCATCATGTATCTTAAAGCAATGCCACAATCATGTGATCTATATGGAGGGAAACAGCAGCATATAGTTTTTAAAACGCGATTAAAATAAAAGAATTGTTGAACGAACAATAATCGTCTTTGTGGCTTTCTCAATGTCATTACCCAAGTCTTAAAAAACAGCATAATATATAAGAAAAACACGGAAAAAGAAAGTTAAAAGTAAACGTTGCAAACTGATCGTCTTTAAAACATCTGAAATGAACAGATCAGAAACATTTTCTGTGCACGATTGATGGGCCAGACTCGTCATACTCAGCCTTGGCGATCCACATCTGCATTTACACCAAATAAAATGCACAGAATTAGAAAACTTGAAGATCTTGATAAACAACAAAATTTGAGCGGTGACAGAAGTATCGATTCAGCTTTTGATTAATTAGCAATGTCTCAGACGGTTAAAAGGGAAACATCTATCAGTAATGGAATATAATAACTTCTACAATCTCATTTGGCACTAATGATTTATAAGTTATAATATATTGATCCGGGACAAGCCAACCAGACATTACATGTATCCATACGTAACAAGAATTACCCTTTATGACCCATACCAAAAATAGCACATCTTGAGCCATTACCCACTATCCATTATGACGCATACCAACAAGAACACATGTTGACCCGTTACCAACCCAACCCTTCATTGTTCTGCCTCTAGTGTTGACAAATAGAGCCATAATAACAATTGTTTACGGTTTCTCATATTTTTTTTTCATAAATATAAGTATATAACTATACTTAAATCTTAGAAAACGAACCTGCTGGAAGGTGCTAAGAGAAGCCAGGATAGACCCTCCAATCCAGACACTGTACTTCCTCTCAGGGGGAGCCACAACCTTAATCTTCATGCTGCTCGGAGCTAACGCAGTAATTTCCTTACTCATCCTATCAGCAATACCCGGAAACATAGTCGACCCACCACTGAGAACAATATTACCATACAAATCCTTCCTAATATCCACATCACACTTCATAATTGAGTTATAAGTAGTCTCATGAATACCAGCAGCTTCCATTCCAATCATAGATGGTTGGAACAAAACCTCCGGGCACCTGAACCGCTCAGCACCAATAGTGATGACCTGTCCATCAGGTAGCTCGTAGTTCTTCTCCACAGTAGACCCCGAGTTTGCAATCTCAAGCTCCTGTTCATAATCAAGAGCTATGTAAGCCAGTTTTTCCTTCATGTCTCTCACAATTTCCCGTTCTGCTGTTGTAGTGAACATGTAACCACGTTCCGTAAGAATCTTCATCAATGAATCGGTTAGATCACGACCTGCAAGGTCCAATCGGAGAATGGCATGTGGCAGGGCATACCCTTCATAAATTGGAACCGTGTGACTCACACCATCCCTGAATCAAGAACAATACCTGCACCACACAATAAAACAATCTTGTAATTCAAACTAATAATAAAAAATAAAAACAGTTTTTCGCCTTTTTGATTGAATTAATAAGCTCAAAACGAAAGATTACCAGTTGTACGACCACTGGCATAGAGAGAAAGAACAGCTTGAATGGCAACATACATGGCAGGGGTATTGAATGTCTCAAACATGATTTGAGTCATCTTTTCACGATTGGCTTTAGGGTTCAGCGGTGCTTCAGTTAAAAGAACAGGGTGTTCTTCAGGAGCAACACGAAGCTCGTTGTAGAAAGTGTGATGCCAGATCTTCTCCATGTCATCCCAGTTGCTAACGATACCATGTTCGATCGGGTACTTCAAAGTCAAAATACCTCTCTTTGATTGTGCCTCATCACCAACATACGCGTCCTTTTGGCCCATTCCAACCATCACACCAGTGTGACGTGGACGGCCCACAATACTAGGGAACACCGCCCTTGGTGCATCGTCTCCTGCAAATCCAGCCTGTAATAACAAAGCCCTTGGCGAGTTAAATATCTATTATAGTTATTATTATTTAGTTATTCATTTATATTTAAGTTTGTTTGTTACTAACTATTCTATATCTAAGTACGAATATTAGGATAGTTATTGATGTTTTATCTATCTATATAAAGAGATCTGGTTTTCGCCTTTTCGGTTACTATAATACACAAATTATTCACCAATACAGTTTTTTTATTTATCCTGAATTCTTTTCAAGGTGCTTGAATTTGAAAGTAACATACCTTAACCATTCCGGTTCCATTATCGCAGACGAGTGGCTGAATATCTTCACTTTCCGCCATCTTTGATCAAAAACTGTAACACAGTTCACCACTAAGAATAGCCAAATATGAAACATATACCAAATTCGACACAAATCGAACCATAAACAACAAACAGAATCCACCCAACGCATAAACACACAAATTCCAATTTCAACACTTCAATTCAATACAGTTCCAGATTCTCAAAAATCTAACACAAATGAAGGAATGATTACGGTTCGTAACCACTACGCACAACCTAACCTAACCTAACCATACCATATCATACTCTAAACCTAATCAACTATAAATCACTTCACAATTCACATACTCAATCATCAAAAACATTTAATATATACTAAACACTTTAATCCTACATGGTTCGAGTTCCAGATCATCAAAAACTTTAACAAAAATGAGTAAATTGTTACGGCCGGTAATCGCACTACCTAACCAGTAGCAATAAACCTAATCAACTGAAAATCATTTCACAACTCACATACTTAATCATCAAAAACAGTTAATCTATAGTAAACAATTAAATCCTACACACTAAGAGATCCAGATTCTCTAAATCTATTAAAATCAGCACAAAATCATTGCATTAACCATACAAATGCAGTCAATGAGCCCTAATAATATCTATCAAAATGTAAAGCTATGATAGAATGTAGCTGAAATAATAAGATGAAAAAATATGATTAAATAAATGGATAAATAATGAGTAATAATAATGATAATAATAATAATAATAATAATACCTGAAGAAATGCTAGAAAAAATGGGTGTGTTTGACAATGGAGAGAGATGAGAGGAAGTAGGAAATGTAAAAGACTTATATCAAGAGAGAGGATGGATCTGGACCGTTGATTTGTTATGATCATTGATGTACGAGGTGGATCACACGTCTTGGTTGGCATGGGCCCCGAGTCTTGTTCCAAGTTCTCCACTCATTTCATTCCTTATTCAAATTTTTATTCAAGGAATTTAATTACAATGTTTTCGAGACCGGATCGGACGTCGATTCGAATTTCGGACATCCCGGCGATTCTCGATTCAATCGATCGGACCGGTCCAACTGGGTCAACGAGACGGTCAAAAAAGTCAACAAAAATTTAAAAATACAAAAATTCCGGTTCAACCTTATCAAAATCCGGTTCAACCGGTCCGATTTCCGGTTCAACCAGCCGGTTCATTGAACAAGCCCGGTTCAGGCGCACTCCAATCGAATCATGTGACTCTGATCGGCCAGGGGTTCGATTTCCGGTTCAACTGATCGACCAGTCGTTTTTGGTTGCCCATGCGTTTATTGCTGTAGAGAAAGTTGATAACTACCTTTGTGTGTTGGAGAGGATAAAGTCTATGTTGGTACAACTTATATGAGTATCAAATCAATGCATATATAAACCTAGTTTACCCGCAAGCCAACCCGAATGTCTTTCCAGAAGTCCAAGGTATAGATTATAGATGTAAAATTTGTATTTTGATAAACATGTATTACGTACATTGATTTATGAAAGTTGTTCATACTCGGATGTTTCTTCTGAAAACCACCAATGAGCAATTAAACGAACCAAAATGCCTCAAACGAATTTTTTTATAGTGGAAACAAGTTAAAACAGTTAAAAATGAATCAAAACATTTAAAAATAAAATAAATACTTTTTTTAAACAAAAAGAGGCCCTAAGCGTTGTGCCATGACCTAAGCGTAACGCTTAGGTCAAAGCGCAAAGCTTAGGTGAAATGTTTGGGCCATGTTTCAGGCCATACGTGGCACTTAAGCGTCGCATTATGACCATAACGCGGCGCTTAAGTGCCACGTTAATGCCTGAAACGCGGTCAAATAGACCTAAACGTTTCAACACAAAACAAACACTCAAACACACACAAACACACATTCCTTCTCCATTGATCGAGTTTCACTCAAAACACACACTCGGAAACTTATCGTGTGATTTGGCATGTTTACACCAATGTATTTTTATACAAATAAAAAACTTATAAAAAATAAATAAACATAAAATCCAACAAAAAAAAACCCACAAAAACTCACTCCAACCCCCCCCCCCCCCCAAAAAAAAAAAAACCAACCCAACACCAATCCCCGCTTTTGTACTTTAAAGTGTCGTGCTATGACCATAGCACGACGCTTTGATGTCACGTGAGGGTGAGAATAGACCAAGCCTTAATTAATACTATTTGATTATTTTTTTAGCCACCAGTAAATTCTTTTCAATTCCTAATAAAAACACCGATTATGTCAAATCATGTATGTCGTCTGGTATATACACATAGTATAGTATTGCACCGTATGAGTTTTGTATAAGCCTTTATGAGACAACAACTTAACCATGTAGGGCTTCATATAGTCTAGCCATATATGTCTTGTATTGACCAATATAAGACGTATAGAATAGTTGTTATTTGTTTATTTTTTTACAAATATTTTTATACAATATTTATCGTTATAGGAAAACTATTTAAAAAATCAAGTAATTATAGTATAATATAGTATCATATGTTATCTATCGTATATGTGTAGTATAGGTCTTTATAGGCCTAAAGTATAGTATAGTTATAAAGTGGTTAATTAAATGTTTTTTAAACATTAACTATTTATTGAACCGGTAAATATTGTAAAAAAAAAACCCCTCTTTTTATAGGCTTCATATAAGCCTATAACGGAGCATAGGCATGCCTACATGAGGGGACCAGCATTGACCCTTGTTAGTTACAAATTTTGATGCACCATTTATGTCGTGTGTTGGCTCATGCGCGATGACGGGGTGCTGAAGTAGTGTTTTTTTTTTTTTGTAGGGGGGGGGGGGGGTCAATGGATTTACCTTAACTAATACTAGCATTTTGCTCCCAAGCTTTTACGGTGGGATTGTTTAACCGACCAATACATAAAAACGTTGAATCACGCAATTCTTTACGGCAGGTTAACGCATAAAAATTAGATCGAAATGTTAACATTGGAAAAGAATAACTAAATCGACTTATGACGGCCTCGGGCGTTGCAACGAGGTTGTTAAACAAGAAAAAATAGACGTAACAAATCATTGAACCACGCACGTTGTAGCGTCTTAATTCGCAAAATTTAGACTGAAACATTAAATGAAAATTTTGTAAAAGATGAGAAGTATAAGGGACCAACGTTGAAAGCGAAAAATTGTTGGGGCCAAAAATGAAACGTGCTTTTGCAGTAAATTTGTAAAAAATAAAATTATAGAGGTTATAAGTGAATAAAAATTATAAAAAATATTCAAAAAGCACAATTTTATAACCAATAATGCATAAAAAAGTTACATTTTGTGAAAGTGTGAAAAAATTAAGAATTGACATATAAGCATCATGTTTTGGATTTAAACATAATGCTTTGGTTGTTTTTGTAATATAAAAATCAAACACAACAATTTAAAACACAATACAATGTATTATAGTTATGAAATTTAAAATTTAGCTAAAACACAACAATTTAAAACAAATGATCTTGACATGAAATTTTTAAGCCTAAAATAAATTACTTCGTGTTTTTAATTGATATGTTTGACGTTATTTTTAACATAAACAATCCAAAATATAATGACTAGGTCCAAAAAAAAAAAATGTCTACGTATCAGTTATTCATACTTCTAACAAACTATGGTCGTTGTACACTAATATCATCATACAAATAATTAAATATACATACATACATATATATTCTTGTCCGTTTATTTTTTTTCCGGTCCATCTTTTTTCACCACAAATTAAGCCCATTATCTAATACATTGACAATGAATTTAAACGTCTTTTTGTAATTTATGGTTTTTGTATTCGTGTTATAAAATAAGTATATACAAAATTAAATTTTTGGAAGAATGTGTGATCTAGAAAAACCGATGAGAATGAGGATAATTTTTTAAAAATTTTGTAACGTTCACATTTCTCGGTAAAATCATAATGCAGCTATATTTCTCGGTTCTATGATTAATTGATCATATCAAATAGATTTTAGGTTTTAGTCAATGTTTTAAAACCCGTAAAACACTATTGGGTTGAGCTCATAAATGGGTTGGACTCATAAACAGTTAAACCAGTTATACCGGACAGTTTAACCGGTTTGAACCGCATTTTAGAACTTTGGTTTTAGTAATCTAAACTATAAGTTATAACTTATTGTCTTGTGATAATTTATATCGACACTTTTAACTTCAAATTCATTATCTAGGGCAATACTGCTCTAACAAAGAAACAACACGACATGTCCTAAACTTTCTTTATGTCGTCTCAAAATGAACTTACGATTTTTCAAATGAGAAAAAAAAAATCCGTAAGTTGTTCATTAAGGACATATAGTATTACTTCTTCATTAGGCTTGTGATTGTCATCCAAAGGAGGGATGGATACCAAAGCCATATCACTCTATTGCTTCCCTTTTTTATGGGTAAAACGGGGTGCCACAAGATATCAAAGCCACATCACTCACCCATCTCGTTGCCTCATATCTCCTATCGCATCACCATCTCAAGTTCTCAACTTCTATCTCAATCCATGTCACCCTTTTGGCATCCCGTCCTGACTTCATACCGAGCCCATACTTTGTAGTTTGTAGTCTTAGATTGGGATTGCACTTAGTAACAAAGTACAAGATAAGTGTTGATGGTCAAATTATTAGTGTACAAAGAACATTAACATACAAAGGATATGAAGAGCTCAGAGAGCGACATTCAGCACTAGCAAAAAGGGTATTCTTATCTACCACTAAAACCAAATAATTACGCAAGTTATATCTTATAATAACGCAAGTTATATATGATAATTATGCAAGTTATACCTACTAATCACACAAGTGATCAACTAAGCAATTAAAAAAAATTATAGCAATAGGGTATGCAAATGAAAGAGTATAAAATGTTTGTTTTTATTGTGTAATTTAAAAGAAACATATAGTATGAAAAAAGTTATGAACATTTAAAAAATGAGACAGAACATGAAAAAAGTCATAAATTGTAGCATATTCCTATTTTACCCTTCCCCAATTCTAATTTAGTTTAGTTTTTTTTTTTTTTAACTAAGATCTTTATATCAAACATGTCAATTTTACATGCCTTTTAAGATGGCATTTGAAGAGCCTCATGCTTTAAACTATTAATGTCATGTAAATGCAACTTTATCAAATGATATAGGATAATAGATGGCTAAAGTTTATCAAATTAGAAATGCAAGTTACTTAAATCTATAATCTATAATACATTATAAAGGAAGAGTGATGTACAACATAGTAATTTTGTACATCATCCAACTATTATAGCAACATGTACAAGTAAATTAAGCTTATATCACAAGGGTATAATTGGAACTTTGTGGAACATTAAGACACTTGCAAGGATATCAATGTAATTTTACTATGCTCTCCTACCTCACATCCTCAAAACATATTACATCCCTACCCTCACATTTATATTATTGGTTGTTACTTTATTGGCCCTTTATTGTTGGTGTAATTTTCATTTAAGGGGAAGGAACTCAAGGGACTAACAAGTTGTTTCTAACCCATGGGTCTATAAAAGAAAACACAAATTGTTCATCCATTGCTTAATACACGCTTGATGTTGTTTACGTTTGTCTTATATCTTTCATTTTAGTAAGTTTTTTTCACAAACTTGTGTAATACTATTGAATATGTGTTTGAGAATGTGCCGACTTTAGCTGTTCTATCATGCAGGTTATTTCCAGTTTAGTGTTACTTCGTTTGCATGTGTGTATGCAGGCAGTGGCGGAGGTTTGTAGGGGCGGGGAGGGGCGGCCGACCCCCACGGATTTTCGCGCAGAAGTTCCGATAATATAGTATCCGTATAGAAAATTTTGAAAATATAGGGTTTCGACCCCCCGAAACCAGTGACTTCCGAACCCCCGGTGACTTCCGACCCCCCGAACCTTCGGGTCAAGCTTCGCCACTGTATGCAGGTCTGTACTTCTCAGTTTCCTAACCCATTTGTTGTATTCCATTTTGTTCCATTAGCATGGAAGTAAATATTTGTGTGGTCACCTAGGCTATCGGTGTCGCATTGGTACTATAATAAATTCAAACAATAATGACTGCGAACGCGCACCAAATCGTCGTTGTACATACATTTGAACCCACATTGATGTTTCGCCTAATAAGCGCGTCCTTAGACAGAATTCTGCCCTGAGCCGCTCGCCAAATCAGCACCCAAACCTTTTTAGGAACCCAGTGATTTCGCTGCACTATGCAGCCCCCTGTCTGATGTCTAAAAGCTTCCAACGCCGCCTTCAATGCTTTCACCTCGAAGCCGCCCAACCCGCGCCCAACCCAAACCCATCTGTCACTTGCAGCAGAGACGCGAGGGCAGCAGACAGTTTGCAACAGGTCTTCCAATTCAGCAACAGCAGCAGCTCCCAAACCAGCCCGACCCCAATCCCAAACCCAACCCGACCCAATATTTGAAACCCTTTCAGCAACAGAAACGAATTTCTTATTTTCAGCAGCGAATAAAGCAGGATAACGGACACTAAAGGAACCTCTAGAGCCCAATTATCTAGCCAAAACGCCACACCCAACCCATTCCCCACAATCCCTCTTATTTGCTTCACGACTTCGACTCAAGCTCGTTAATAACCTGAACACTAGCAACTATGTGACAGTTGACATTATTTTTAAATCTTATACAATGCAAACATGTTAACGGGCCTGACTTAAAATTAAAAAATCGTTGAAATTGTGAAATTAATACATTTTTATCCCTTCGCTCTTTTGTAAAACTATTTGTAAAATTGATTCATCATAGGTTCTAGAATCTAAATATGCAAAAAATAACCTCGTCGTAATCATTACACACATTTTCCTAATTGAAGATCATGCTAATTTTTGTAGTTTTCCTTCACAGATATGATGTTTCATAGCTATACAAAAAGGCCATCCTTGAAAAACCTATGTACAGATGTCATCGTGTTTAAGATACTTACAAGGGTGACGACAAAGGATGCAGTACGATGTAAGACCGTATGCAAGGAATGGTTTGCCTTACTTTCCACACAACACTTTGAAAGGGTCCACACCGCTCGTTCCATGGTAGCAGCTAACCAAAAAACACTCATCATTCGGGCCGTCACCGGTTTTGTACACCCAATGAACTTTCAGAACGGTGAATATGGCCCAGGGACCCACATTACATGCCCTTTCCACCACAATATTGGATTCATCTCCATTCTTTCACACATGGATGGATTGATATGTGCTTGGGCCCAAGATATCCATCAGTTGTTCTTATGGAACCCAATCACTACTGCATACGTCGACATTTCAACCCCGGCTGGGATGGGCTTCTATGTAGATTTGAAAGACACCCTTGGTTTGTACAAAGACCTATTGCATGACTACAAGGTTGTTCACATCACCCGAACCCGAAACTCACTCGACGCTTACATCTACTCCAGACAACTATCATCATGGAGGAAAGTACCTTTTCAAACAAAAGTTGACTACATAAAAAATAGTTTCGTTTGGTCAACGGGACTCAATGTGGAACAAGTGTATATTTCACAGTTTGCGACTTATTCACCCCTGGAGATCATGTTGTCATTGCTTTTGATATTATAATGGAACAAGTCACAGAGACAAGCTTCCCACCGGTACAAACATCTATGTCCCATCTGGTAACCGTGAATGAGAAGTTGCACATGTTTGTGAAAAGTGGGTGGCGTAACATGAACCTCGACTTGTGGCTGCTAAAAGAAAATCAGTGGGTCAACTTGTTTTCGCAGCCGCCTATCCCTCCTATACCACTTTCTATATGGTGTAGCATATCACACTTCATGACCAATGGAAAATGGCTTGTCATAAGTAACTCAAGAAAGCTTTATGAAATCGCTGTACCTATGGATACCGTTGAATGTTTCCACGCCGTAACTTGGTTTCGCGAGCATGAAGGCGCGGTGTTATTAGAAACCCTTGTGTCACCATCTATGTGATGTAATTACACTTCATATTTACTGGATATTTATGTTACAAATAAAAGTATATTTTTTGCGCAACGTATTTGTATTTGACGAATATGTTATTTGAGTTTATTAATTTTGTGCCAATAATGTATTTAAGTTAATATACTTGACAGTCGTCTTTTAAGTCTTGGTAACGTTCACCAAGTTAAATCTTGAAATTGTTTACTATATTTCCTTCTTTTGCTCTCTCTATATATTCCAAACGCGAACCCGTTCCACCAAAACCGCTTTTGACAATTGTTGGACCGTTTCAACCCGTACAATCAATATGCGGGCATTAAACGACCATGGTTCTCAGAATTCTTATTACGAGTGGGCGATGGAACTGAAACCTCTATAGATGGTACATTTATCCGCATTCCCGACGACATGACAATCCCCTTTACGACAAAAGAAAACTCCATCCAACAACTGATTAACGCCATTTACCCATCACTCCCTGGGAACAGCACCACCACCGAATACATTACCTCCCGTGCAATACTAACAACTAGAAACGACAGTGTCGACGAAATTAACGAACGAATGATTGAAGTCTTCGAGGGGGAAGAAAAGATTTACTACAGCTTTGACACCGTAGAGGATGATCAACAAAACCTGTATACCACAGAGTTCCTAAACTCGCTTGTTGTAAGCAGATTACCCCCGCATAAACTTCGCCTCAAAACTGGGTGCCCCATTATATTGCTACGCAACATTGATCCATCAAACGGATTATGTAATGGAACGAGGCTTATATGCAAGGCATTTGAACGAAATGTTATTGATGCGGAAATAGTAGTCGGTGAACACCGCGGTAAAAGGGTATTCCTTCCAAGAATTCCATTATGTTTATCAGAAGAAGACATGTTTCCGTTTAGGCTCAAAAGAAAGCAATTCCCAATTAGGCTTTGCTTCTCAATGACAATCAACAAGTCACAAGGGCAAACAATCCCTAATGTTGGTATTTACCTTCCCAAGCCCGTCTTCTCACATGGCCAACTATACGTTGCGCTGTCAAGAGGCACATCACGCGAGAAAACAAAGATCCTGATACATCGACAAAAGACATTTACAAACACCGGAGTGTACACCTCAAATGTCGTATACCCGGAAGTGTTACAAGCCTAAAAACCAAGTGCTACTCAAAAACAAAGTTTTTACCAAAACACTCAGTCTGTAAATCAAATTATGTTTCACTCGGCTTATTACTTTAATTTTTTTTTTATCTTACATACCTATATTAAACATTGTTTTTGTTCTTAGTTTATTCAACTACTCTAATAACGTTGGTATTTAATTAATTCCTGGCCTAAAGTTTTCCTTACTTTCACAACTGGCTGTCATAATATTGCTACCGGTTAACCGCTGTTGTCTGATTGTTTGTGTATAATCTGTTCATGATTCATTGCCATTGTTTCTGCACACTTAGCAAGTTCTACTGCAGCCTTTGCTAAAGAAATTGTTTCAACACCTGCATCAGCATATTCCTGTTTATTCTGATGGCAAACCTGTTTATTTACCTAAACATAAGGTTTAAATATCAATTAATAATAAACATAACAAACTCTAAAACTGTATAAGTCTCCCTTAAAAATTATCCACATTTAAATATGAAAAGCAACACCTCAAAATATAGTTGAAATATTATAAACCATTTTGCCAAACCTACATGCTCCAAACCTTTTTGGCAGCAATAAAGCTGCGCGTTCGGGCCTTTTTGGGAAGCAATAATGTTGCGCATTTGACTCTGTTTTATCAGCAATTAAGTTGCGCGTTTGGGCCATTTTTTCCAGCAAAATAATTCATGCGTGTTTGTTACAAACATATAACCAAGTAAGCTCATTTTTCATTTTTTCAAATATTCTAGCCACGATTAAATAACATAAAAGATTATCTTCACATTTGGCTGGCATACTTAAGAAAATAAAGGTATCACAAGCTTTCAAATGTTTTATGGTCATGTAACAAAAAAAATAAAAGAAAAGAAAAGCAAAAAATAACAACAACCCCACTCACTAATGTCAACTCATAATAATAACAGTCAGTTATCACTTTCATCACTAACTAACCAATAACTAAAATCTCTAATAATACGAAACACCCATAACTCCTTCCTCCTTTATTATTATTCATTGACTCAGGTAGTTTATCCCAACCACTTATCAGTTACAAACTCATGTATCTAAAATCATTTGTCAGTTTCATCACTATCACTAACCAATAAATAACATATAACTTCAACTTCAAAATAATACAAAAACACCTTCACAAAATTAATTAACATTAACGCCCTTTAAAAAACTGTACCATAAAATTATTCGGATTTCAATGTTCGAAATTCAGTCTTCCTGTAGGTTATCAATTTACGAGTTAATATGGCTTTTAAAATTCGGATGATTATCCACATTCCAAGCACCAAATTGAATGTTATTATTATATTATATTAATATTATGTTATATATTTTATTTTTATTTTTATTTATTTATTATACTTATTATATAAATCACATTCAAAAGAAAACATTTGTAGTTGGATCATAATTTACAAACAACCACAAATTCTACCAATCACGCATAAAAAACACAAACGACAAAACAATAAAAAAAACTCATGACAATACTTAACAACTACTTTACTACATTTCACTTTAAAACAACATTTACATTTAACATCCTTAAATTCACAAACATTTCCCCCAATATGAACACAAATCAGTTATCGTAACAAAAAGCAACCCTTACTGAACAGGTACACCTACATCAACAAGAACGAAATGAAAACGAAACAACCTGCTAAAAGGAAAACCACTCCTACACAGCAAACAAGTGACAATTTTGTCTGAACCACAAACGAAATCAATGAGAAAGCAGACTAAACCCACTTTCCATGGTAACCAGTGTTTTTATTAAAAAATAAATATTTACTGCTTCTACAATGCCCACTAAATGTAACTAACACTACTTACACGCAGCACTGAACGAAATAAAGACACCAACAATGAAGCAGGAGCCAAAAAACACACCAGCAGTCAAGCAGGAGCCCAAACCATTGACACAATCTTCAACACCCAACACAATCAATGAATCAACAAATACCAACGATGACACTACTTTCACAGGTAACAACACACATTACACATTTAAATATATTTATTATACCACTTGCATATCCATTACAAATGTCTTTCATACTAACACATTTTAATTTACCTACAGGCATCAACTCACCCCCAACCGATGAAGGAAATATCATGAACACACTCCAAACCACGCACGGATCTAACAATTC
This sequence comes from Ambrosia x helenae, assembly GCA_030844895.1. NCBI lineage: Eukaryota > Viridiplantae > Streptophyta > Magnoliopsida > Asterales > Asteraceae > Ambrosia > Ambrosia x helenae. The sequence goes on along the minus strand of CM061232.1, from coordinate 1,323,298 downwards.
ACCACCAGCACCCATGCAGACAAACTTCGACAACAAACACCCGGACAACGACTCAGACAATGAATGGTTCACAGCCAACATAGACGCTATCAACAAAGTCTGCAGCCAATATGATAGAGATTGATTATGCAGCCTTTTAAAAACAACATATTTGTTTACCACCAACACAAACTTTCTTATTCTCCGTTTCATTAAATAATATTAGCATGATCTTTTTCGACTATTACTTAGTTTGGTTGTACTTTTCAAGAAAACTTATTATATCTTCAAATCTTTTAAATCATTACGATGATTATATGGATCTCCTAACTGCCCGCGGCAACGCGCGGGTAACTCCACTAGTTTATAAGGTGTTAAATAAGTTAGCTAATATTTTAGTTGATATCTATAACTTATAATAAAAGAATTGAATTTCTATGAGGGTGGCATTCAATGGAGGCCTCAACCCCCTATTGAACGTGTCATGTGACACTTTGAGGTGATATTATTGAATTTATTATTCTAAATAAAAGATAAATTTTTAAATTTTTTTTTCTTTTTTTAAATAAAATCTATATATATATATATATATATATTATCTTAAAATTTCAAATATATTAATTAATATCTTTTCCTTATTTTCCTCTCACATTTTTAAATGTTAATTATTATTTTAAAATTTCAAATATTTTAATTAATATTTTTATCTATATTTTTTCTTATTTTCCACTCATAATTTTTAAACGTTAGTAACTTTTATGTATGACATTTTTTTTGAAATAAAAAATTTACACCAAATTAACGATCGCTTTATTATCTTTCCAACAAGCACCATAGCGCTATACAAAAAACGGAAAAAAAAAATGTTTTTTTATTGAGGTTTTGTTCATGCAGAAAAAAACACATGTGTTTAGGTGATTTATTAATCATATATAGGCAAGTACTAATCGTGTTATGATAGTATATATGTTTTTAAACCTACTATTACATATATGAATTGCCCATGTTCATGTGTTATAACGATATGCTTAGCATTAAAAGAGGTTGAAATTTTTTTAATCTGCTGGGAACGCAACATGAGAGCCCCTTTTCGTAGTATAAACATTAGAACAATTTTCATTAGCATTAAAAGTGGTTGAGACTGTTTACTTCTTTTATCCTTTTTTATTAAGTCATATTAGATTTTCAACCCCGGGACACTCCCGGGGTAATCAGCTAGTTATATATACATACATACATACACACACAAGGTTTTGAAAGAATTATTAGTTAAAAATAAAAGGAGAACAATAAAAGGCAGAATTAAACACTTAATATATATTCTTTTGAACACTGGTTTAACTTGGGGATAATGGGTTTGTTTTAAGTCCATTAATGTCAGAGAATCGAAAGAGCAACTCATCACTATTACCGTTAGTTCATAAGCTACATCGGAAGCAAGTTTGCCGATGAAATCATTCGCATTCCCCGTTTTGTATCTGGCGATCATGATTAGAATTGATGATTAAATCAATAATAATTTGTCTTCGTAACCGATAATCTAAAATAAGGTTTTCTTAAATAGTTGGGTCTCCCAAAGATCTTTATTCAATCCACACACCAATTGCCGCTACACTTTGCCATAATAAACAAGCTTCATCATGGTCGCAAAACCTTGCCTCTGTGAACCAGACTTGCCATCACTTTTCGAGTCGATGTTTGTTGTTTGGTGTGTGTATGGCGTGAGTAATCTTGATGTGGATATTGTTATGTGATGTTTGGTTTACTTTTGTCCCATCTCGGTTTTTAGCCTGTATTGATTTCGTAAAAAATGAAATCCGGCTCTAATCCCTATTAAAAAAATATGGTTTGAACCCAAAACGCAATTGTCAACACCCTTAATGTTAAGATACACACCAAGACCTAAAGGCTTAATACCTTCCATATGTTAAACTCCCCCCAAAAAAAAAAGTATACAAACTATATGAACTAAGACATGACATCTGTATTAATGCATTCATGAGTATTAACAATCTTTTAAATTTAGCATAAAATACTTAATATCTTTAACTTGTGATGTAAAACACATTTTAGTGTATATAAAAAGGTAAACGGGTGCATACTGCATACCCACTAGGTGACCAGACCCAACTCGTTAGCTAAATGTGTATTGGGTTCTACTCGTAATTGGCCTGACTTAGTTTAGACTAAGTCTATACCCGTAAATTTTATGTTAGATTATAGAGATGGCAATACGATGGGTCTAGGACATGTATTACTAAATATTACTATCATACCCCATTGTGAAGATGTGTCTCATACCCAAACTAATACTACCATGTCAAGGTAACTTATTGTTTGGTATCATGTATACACATTTGTCGAAAATTATTCATTGAGATTGGTATGTACGTACTTTTTTATTATTATAGATTTCAAATACTTTTATGAACCAAAAATAAATATAAATTCTGAAACATTAGTGGGGTATTATATTACTTTATTACATAAGGATAAAGAAAAATATACATAAAAAGTTTACGGGGTATTGTTCAGGTAAACAAGTATGTATATTCAGGTAATCGTGTCAGATACAACCTAGCAGCATGCATGTCTCTAACTTGAGAAAACTTTTAAACTAATCACATACCTAGTTTCATGCATGAATACATATTTCATTACCTATTCCGAATGTGTCAAGTTTCGAGTTTGCTTATAAGTTTTATGTTTGTTTGCCACATCTGTTAAATCCGTGACACTTAAAAAATAGTACCCTATTTCATTCACCAAACCAACTATTATCCTAAACACCGTAAACGTACGAATCTATAATTGCACCAAAAAATATGGTTTTTTTTTATATATAATATATATAAAGATGCTTAACAGGCAGATACATAGTTTTCTTTTCCAGTCACATAGTTGTCCATCTTGCCTTTATGTTTAAGGAGGTATGTCCGTCATCATATCTCCACTTTCATCCCACTACACCTACCCACTTTATATCACATTGTTATTTATATTATTCTTATTAAATTAATGATATGTTATTCTGTTATTTTATTTTATATTTTGATATTTATAATATTTTTGAGAGGTAGACTTCGATAACTATAACATAAATAATCGAAAATGATACAGCATGTAAGAGAATTAAAGAACCTAAAATGTGTTTATTGAATGACTAGCTTTTATTCCGGGAGTTTCCCGAGATTGAAAAATATAACTATTCTAATAATACTAATACTAATAGTAATAATTATTACTCTTGTAATTAAATAAATAAAAAAAATTAACCTTGCTATAAGGTGACACCATGTGTTGCAGTGTTGCGCGATTTTTTCCCCTAGCTTCTCTTGATGAAGTGTACATATCCATCTTTAGAAGAGTAAAATTCCAATGATAATATTGCGATTGGGCTAAATTTCAACATCGTAGATAAGAACCTGGTTTAAAAGAAAAAAACATGATTAATGAATAACCTGAACACTTTGTGTTTTTTTTCATGTATGAATGAACCCCACAAAAATAGTCGTTTTTTTTTCTCCGATTTTATATAGCACTATGATACTCGTTGGAAAGATAATAAAACGCTCGTTAATTTGGTGTAGTTTTTCTCTTTAAAAAAATCTCGTATATAAAAGATATTGACGTTTAAAAATTATGGAAGGAAATATAAGAGAGAAAAATCTAAATTTGTTTTAAATTCAAAAGAGAGAATGCATGTATGCATGCCATGTAGGACAACGCCATCTCAAATATATATACTAGATTATATCTCTGGATTGTCCCAGAGTTGAGAAATCTAATATGACATATCAATTTTACATATGAAATAAAATAATGCGCTTTACAGTTACATGCAGGAAAGCTTCGGGTAACATCTAACCTAAAACAATTAACAATGCATCTCCAATGTTAACGCCTAACCCTAAACAATGTATAACTATAGTATTAATATGTCACACCCTCAAAATCCACTTGCGGAGTTTTACCGCGAGGCGCATGACAAACCAGGATCCAAACCAACGATCACAATAAACAAGTCTAAATGAATTAAAATGTAATTTCAAAACACAGTTTAATATTCCCGTTTACAGCGGAAGCTTATTCAAATAAAATCCAACATAAATAAATCAAGTTCAATGTTTGTGAAATCATGCAACTCTATCTAGACGCCGTGCAGACGCGTGCGCCCTAGTTCCGTTGTGCTACCTTAGCGACCTGAGAAAACATGTAAAAGTTTACGTCAGCACAAAAATGCTGGTGAGTTTACAGGTTTTGTATCCAAGTACCAAGTCCACCTGTCCATACTATAACAAATAGAAAACCAGTGTACGCTAGCTAGGCGTACGTTTTGTTACTACCACGATTGGAAAACCATTACTAACGCGAATACCAAAAGTATGCCCGATGTATGTTCCTGTTGTTCCTGTTGTTCCTGTTTGAGACAATATGCACCCGCCGACCCTCCAAGTCGACGAGCGGGGTTGGTCACTCCCAATAGCGCTATTCACATTTCCCCGTTGTGCAAACCCGCACATTCATGGTTCCCCCGGGACTTCCAAAGATCGTGTAGTACACAATAGAAACCCATAGTATGACAGTAGTTACCAAATAATCGTTTTAACACATGTTTTCTCCCCCGAAAGTATAAAACCAGTTTAAAAGAGGGGCCGTAAACTCACCTTAAGTTCCGTTACTCCTTAACCCGAGTAAACTCAGCTGCTATGCTAGTCCCGTAAAGTGGCGACCTAACATACGACAGTTACAAGTACTTAGACTAATAACCCGCAGGTTAATTAGTCCCTAGATGTCCAGACCATAACCAAGTTCGTTTGAAAACACCGTGACTGTTTAACCGACCCAAAGTACAAGACTCGACATCCCATTGGTGACCCGAGACTCCCCGTGTTATGTTTACGCTCCAAAACATACAATAACGCAATTACACTTAACATACGTTAACGCACAACAAGTTATAGCACATAGTTCACGTATCACCGGAATACATCCAAATATATGTTACCAAGTTATTAGACATGTTACGGGGTTCCTAGCATGTTACTACATGTTAAATCGGGTCTCGGAATGCTAATATACACTTACAGCAGCAGTACACGCGATTAGGAAAAGTCAACTAGTGATTAGGAAAGTCAACTAGTGATTAGAAGCCCTATTCGCCCCTACTATAGGCGAGTAGGGGCTACTCCCCTTTATTTCATGCGATTAGGGGCTACTCCCCTGAACTTACTAGTGATTAGGGCTAATCACCTGAACTTACTAGTGATTAGGGCTACTCGCCTAAACTTACTAGTGATTAGCCTTCTACTCGCCACTTTATAGGCGATTAGCACCTCCATTCGCATGACTATGGGCGATTAGCATTGCTACTCGCCTGTAGTCATGCTGTTCCGGTTTTTCGAGCGTTTAACGCTCCAAATCAGATCCAGAGCGTGTGTAACTACCCAATATCATCCCAAACACTATCCTAAACATGTTTAACCCAAAACCCTTCGTTCAACCTCGTAAAATCAGTCCTGCATGCAACCAAAGCAATCCAAACACCATTCACATAGCATGCAACATTCAATTAACGCATGTAATCATAACCCTATTATCCAATTACTGAGATTTCTATCATCATACTAACAATATTAATTCTGACCTAGCATGATAACACATCAAAACATCATCAAGATTCATAAAAATCCTATCTTTCTAATCATACATACCCATAACGCATGTTTATTAGTTATAATCCGATTAACAACCCTTATTGACGATTTTCAGAAAGCTTTTTCGTTTATGAACAGGTCTGGACCATTAGGGATTGATTAAAAACGTTTACAAAGTGTTATGGATGAGAATCAAACCTTGGAATTGTAAAAGAATGATGGTTAGACCTTGAAACCTTGTGTTTTTGATCAAAATCGCCTTCCAGAGGTTGTTTAAGTGTTTGTGGCGGTTATGGGACGACTAGGGTTGATATTAGGGAGTTTAGGAGGTTAAGTATTGTATTTATAGGCGTTTCTAGTCGTTCCAGCACGTTACATGCGATTGTGCAGCAGTTCAGGCGATTAGGGCTTGTAATCGCCTGAAAGTTCTAGTGATTAGGGCCTACTCGCCCTTATGTATACACGAGTAGGGCCTACTCGCCCTTAAGGGCTCCCTACTCGCCTCCCCTATAGGGGAGTAGACCTCCTACTCGCCTATAGGGTTTGGCCTTGTGTGTTTTGCGCGTTAAACCCCGTTTTAACATATGTTAATGCATATTCATGTACCGACAAGTCACATAATGATTGTAAACACATAACACAAGTAAATACACATATTTACACTCGTTCACCAATTCCCGGGACTCGAGACTCGTACGTTCCGTATGCCCTGACGATCCTACAAATCGTCACCGTTTGTACACTTGGTTAAGGACCGACATCTAACGAACCTCTAGACTAACATCCAATGATCTTCTAGACTAACCAATAGTTCCCGAACCATATCCCGACTTAACTAACCCAGTTAAGTACAATATACGCGTGACTCGCTAAGGTAGACTTTCATCTAGACAACGTTGTTAACCAGAATTTGCCAGGTGTCACATAATACCTAACCTAAAACAATGTACAACTCCAATGCTAACACATGTTGAACAAAACCCCATAAAAAATATTCGTTTTTTTCTCTGTTTTTATATAGACTATCCCTTTCGTTCTTGAACCGCCACCACCATTTGGCTACCATTGCCAAGTTTGCCAATTGTAAGGAGCCGAAACCCAACCCACCAAACTCTTTGGGCGCCATGGCATGTTTCCAAGATACCCAGTTCATTTTATATTTTTCCGGAGTAGAACCCCACAAAAAGTCTTTTTGCAATTTCTCAAGTTTCTGAATAACCCCAATAGGCGCTTTAAACAACGAAAAATAATAAGCAGGTAGAGCGTTCAAAATCGACCTGATTAAGGTAATTCGACCACCAAACGACAAGTTGTGTGCCTTCCAAATAGAGAGCCGTTTCTTGAAAACTTCCAAAACCGGAGACCAATTCTTAATCAAGTTCATGTTAGCTCCAACTTGCAGCCCTAGGTACTTGAAAGGAAACTCCCCTCTAGAACAACCCATAACATCAGCCATTAATTGTACTTGAACGTCTTCGACACCCCGACCCCAAATAGGCTGCTCTTCTTTAAACTAACACGCAACCCCGAGACCAAGTTGAAACATCTAAGCAACCTTTTAAGATTGATGACATTATCAAAGGACCATTCACCCAAAAATACTACATCATCCGCATAAAGAAAATGCGAAAGCATTGGACCACCGGACGCCAAGGACAATCCTTTAAAAACCCCCACGTCACACGCCTTGTTCATGATCTTTGACAAAGCTTCCATAACAATCACAAAGATAAACGAGGGTCGCCTTGTCTCAACCCACGTCTACACGCAAACTCATGGGTCGGAGACCCATTCACCAAAACCGACGCCTTTGCTGATGAGACCATGGATAAGACCCATTTACGCCACTTTTAACGGGAAGTTCATTTGCAGAAGAATAGAATCTATAAATTCCCAACTGAGTGAGTCATATGCCTTCTCGATGTCTACCTTAACAATAAGGCCCTCCTTTTTGTTAGACCGAAGCCAGGGAATGACTTCGTTAAGTATGATGACTCCATCTAAGATACTACGGTTTGAGAGGAAAGCCGTTTGCTCGACCGACACCAATTTCTGAATAACTACTCTCAATCGGTTAACTAGCACTTTCGACACTATCTTGTTTATACAACCGATCAGGCTAATTGGCCGATAGTCATTGAAAAAAAAAGATGACATGCAAACAGCCACGAGCTGTTCTGAGTGAAAAAAGTGGCTGAACAGACTCCAAAAATCATCCTGCAACTTGTTCCAAAACTTCTTATGTAGTCTAGGTTATGGACATGGAAATTGTAGTCCTGCTCCTGCACTCACTCCTGCTGCATATTTTAACAACAATGTATGTTCATGCTCTTTTATTTTAATTTGTTACCATCTATTCAAACATCGATCTGTTTCATTTGTCAATAAGTGAAACAGGTCAAAGAGACGCCTTGCACAAAATCGTGAAGCAGCTCGTTAAAGTCGGTTGCAGAAACTTTTCAAATTAGCATTCTCAAACCTGCTTTTTTTTTTAGATTCTAAAGTTTAAAGTTTGATTTGTTTTACAAAACTGTGTCTAAAAGTATCATGATTGAGCATATATTGTTTTCTTGTGAACTTGCGATGTATTTTTGTCTTCCGTTCAGCTCTGTTCATATATGGTACTAGCCGAGTCACCATACAATCACCAAACGACACAAAACAGACAGCAAAACAAACAGACTACCATCCTATATTCGACAAAGAAAACGAACATCAAGACTCCCAATCTAAAGACGAACAGCTCGCCCTACTTTTCACCCACATATAACTTCGCGCCTTAATTTCGCCAAACACCATGTTAAGGGAGCATTGCTTCTGATTAAAGCACCAAACTGCAATGTACACGATCGCCTTGACAGCCTTCTTCCGTTTCGCAGAACCACAGACATGCCTATGAATACGCAGCAGGTCAGAAAATTGGAATGCATAAATTGGGTCAACCCTGCAGCCTGAGCGAAGCCACACGACAGGAAAAGATGAGATGCTCCACAGATTCAGAGAAATCACCACATAGATGGCAGACATCGGATCCGAAAAACACGTTCCTTCTTCTAAGTGCATCCTTAGTCGGAAGCCGTTTCAACCCGGCTCTCCAGATCAGAACTTCAACTTTCTTAGGGACCCATGAGTTCCTGTCCAAAACAAACTCAGCCGGGCCATAAGAAAGCTCACGGATCCGACGCTTCAAGTCACTGACAGAAAAAGGCACCAACGAGTCCGATAACCAAGACCATGAATCCCTCGAGCCGGATAAATTTGGAATAGAAACCTGCTGCACAAACTGCGCAAACTCAGCAGCCTCCAGACCAGAAAACAGATCTCTTTTCCACTCCCAAACCCAACCCGAACCCATATTATTCACCCTAGCAGCAACTGTGGCAAATTTGTTAGATTCAAGCGCAAACAGCGCTGGAAACGCAGCAGACAGAGGTGTCGAACCCCACCAACAATCCAACCAAAAAAGAATCCCCAACCCGTCACCCACTACCCCTTTAATGGCCCAACCCACATTGAAACCCATCCGATTAACCACCTCAACGGAGGCTGAAACCTGCTTCCACAGACCATTGAGCTACTAACTGTTGCGCCACAGTCACTTGCAGAGCTACTAACTATACTATACTATTGGAATATATATTATTTTTCTTGTTAGCTTCAACTGTTGGACCAACAATCTCATGATCTGTATAACTAGGTATTCATCTTTTCTATTTTTTTCTTTCTTTCAAATCAGCCTGTGTTGACCGATTACTGATCCTGTTCGGCCGTTTTATCAAGTATAAGTATCATGCTTGATTTGATTATTGGAAATAATCTGAATTTGTATATTTTCGCTTTAATAATAAAAATATCATGTAATGAAACAAAAATATCATGTATCCATGTTAGCTCTGTTTGTAATGACACCATAGCAAACGCGCAACGATCAAAACATAAAACCTCCTATGCAATGGTGTAAACAATATCAATGGAAATGTAACTAAACAAAGAAAATAATTCCTTAATAATCTTGTGATTAGCATCCAAAATACACTTTCCAACAAGATAATCTAGTTATATATGGCTTTCGGATGTTACAAAAATATATACATATCTAAATCCATACATTAGAAAGAAGTCCAAAAATATATCTAGAGCTGATCCGTAGGCCTTTTCCTTTTCTTACTTGCAGACGACGACGATGCCGCCGTTCCTTGGAGCATCGTGCGCAACTTCTCAGCTGACTGGACCTTTTTTTGAATCAACCTGTCAATCTCTGGACGAGAAGCCTCAATGAGCCAGTCAACAACATTGTCGATAGTCTTGCAACCAAGCAAGTTTTTGAGGCCCAAAACCACCTGTTTGTTTTCAGGGGAAAATCTTATCCTCTGATTCTTCGCTTGATCAACAACATTGTCTATGGTCTTTTCCTTTGCGTTTGAAACTGCAGGGCGGGTTAGAGGAGCTGTGGCTGTATTATTGTTGACTGAAACAGAAACTACATGATCAGAATCGAGCTGAAGCTGACACATATCCCTGAAAGCCTCAGCCAATAATTTGTTCATCTTTAATCTATAAATGTTGGTCTCGAGGTCTGTCTTTATTAAGTTGTAAGCTGCATCTGCTTCTTGAAATTTAGCTTCATACTTGAGGCGAATCTGGGCGACAGCTTCCGCTATTTCATTTTCACATTCAGATCTCTTCGTTTTCCTGCCACCAACACCTGGATCAGCGTCTGCAGGTGGTTCTTCTATTCTTAAAACTGAAGCATTATTAGCTGATCCTCCTGTGAATGCATCTTTCTTCTTTGCCATCAGTATGGAAACTGCCAATGCAACAACCCTAAAAATCAACCAAATAACTACAAAATCCAGCAAAAGAGTATTTCTCTCTGACAATTTGTCAAACACAAACACCAATTATTTGAGAATGCCTCAAATAGTTTGTATTATTATTATTATTATTATTATTATTATTATTATTATTATTATTATTATTATTATATAGCATAGAGATAGATAAAACGATTTGAAAAGCGGTAAGATAGATTTTAAGATTTTATAGCAGCTTTAATCGTGTTTAAGATGTATTAAGAAGTAGAAAACCAGATCCGAATCCATGATAGTTTTATGTTGAGAAATATGTATGAATTAGTTTGAAATGAAACTATAATACAATTACAACCTGATCTCCAATTATTTATTTTAATTTTAGTAGAAAGACAATACCTAAAATTGATCAACCAAGAAGAAGAAGAAGGGTACCACGAACGATGGTGTGTGTGTGTGTGTGTGTGTTGAAGCGTTTGAACAGGAGGATAGTACCCACTCCTGAATTTTATAAGGGATGAAGAAGAAGAAGAAGAATCCATTAAGTTGGTTAGTGTCGCATTGGATGGTTAGTGTCGCATTTGATGGTTAGTGTGGTTTTTTAGCCTTAGAAGCTTTAAGGAAGGATAGTCTGCTAACTGCTTGCTACTACCTACTGACCCTCAGTCCCTTTAACCATTTCTTTTCTTTTCTTTTCTTTTCTTTTTTTTTTTTTTCTAAATGCAAATAGGGGGGGGGGGGGGGGGGGACGGGTAGAGGTGTACAAAATACCCAAACCCGAAAAAAATACCCGAACCCGGGTATTTTAAAACCCGGTTATTTAATACCCGAACCCGACCCTACCCGGTTATTTAATACCCGAACCCGACCCTACCCGTAGGGTATTTTTGCAAACTAATGTATTAAAATTAAAATTTTACTACAAAAAACACAAATATATATAAAACATTTATGTTTTATATATAAAATTTCATACCAATTTCTATTTTAAGTTATAAGTGTAGCATAAAATACCTAACCAATTTAATTTATAACATAAAACATATAGTAAAAAAAACAATATATAGTATAACCAACCCGCTCGAGTTGACCCGAACCCGACCCGTTTAGCTAAACGGGTTCGCGGGTTTGACTTGAACCCATTTAGACTAAACCTAAACCCGCTAATTTCATGTTAGGTTCGGGTCGTGTCGGAAATTCACACGCTTACTTGAAAATAGGTATCTAGTACCCGAAAATGGGTATACCTGAAACCGGGTATTGAAAACCCGAACCCGAACCCGACCTGAACCTGGTATATAGGGTATGGCTTTTCACGAAAATACCCTACCCGAACCCGACACGATTATTTCGTCATACCCGGTTATACCCTACCCGGTCATACCCGAACCCGGGTACGTAACCGAACCGGGTATTCAAAAAACCCGGTTTTGTACACCTCTAGGGACGTGGCGTCACCGGAATTGGGCATGGGTATCTCACTATCAGCACGGTAACAATGTCGCCACCGATGCTGGTAGGGGTCCCGTGGACCAAATATTGGTTCTATCTAACAGGCTGGTACCTTGGTATCTTAATTGCAACGATCGAATTTTTATGGTTTTTAATTCTTATTTTTGATCGTTGAATGTAATTTGTGAATTTTAATAAATGTTCGAACGATCATATTTTGTGACCGTTTTTTTTTTTTTTTATCAAAGGTGTATAAAAACACATTGTATCCCATGGTTTAGTAACAAGAAAATGGAAATTATATCTACACTTGTAAAAAAATGAGTGACGTTGACGTAGAAGATGATCAAGTTATCATTCCCCGCTCGAATTGCACCCGATTTTACACTCAGGCGATAGTATAGCCTTGAGTTTCTCATGGACCTTGCAAAGCGGGCTGCAGAGCAAGACACAGCAACATCTAAAAAAAGATACGTGCCACGTGATCGCGAGGGAAGCAATACTCGGTTAATAAATGACTACTTTGCTGAAGTACCAAAATATACCGACGCACAGTTTAAACTAAGGTATCGCATGTCGAGACGTCTATTTCTAAAAATTGTAGCAGATGTTGAAGCAAGCTTCGAATGGTTCAGAGAGAGCATGGACAGTCGATTTAGATAGAGTTTTACGCCCATGCAAAAAGTATCTTCAGCAGTAAAACAACTCGCAACTGGTAATCCTCCAGACGAATACGATGAGTATTTATGTATCTCTGAGAAGACGTCACGCAAATGTTTACAATTTTTTTGCAATGTCTTTATTTACTTCAGACTTCTTTATTAAGTTTAGATATTGCACCATGCCCACTGAAATGTATTTATTCATTACACGTCTTTAGTTGATGATACCCTTATATTTAGGTCACAGTGCACTAGCTATATAGGATTTCAATTCAAGATACCTCATTTGGGCTGAACGTGTTGGGATGGCCCAATAAAGGTACCATTCTATATTAGTTAATAAGAAGGCCGAAGCTCACCTCGTCAGCCAGGCACTAATATTTGATCAAGGTACAAATTTAGAGTTGTAGAAACACCTCACATTGAGAGGGATGCCTTTAAAGTTTATGGGTCTGTTTGGTATGAGGTAATGGAATGAGAGGGAGAATGGAATGGAATGAGAGTGGTAATGGAATGAATCATTACCATTCCATGTATTGTTTGGTTATCATGTGGGAATGAAATGAATTCTTACTTTGTGTTATTTGGTATGTAAGAAAAAACGAAAATATAAAATCGATGGTGAGTGGTGGGTGGTGCCGTGGCGGCAGTGACGGTGGTGGTGGGTGGCGGTGGCGGCAACGATGGTGGGGGCAGTGGGTGATGACGGTAACGATTTGTGGGTGGGCGACGACGACAGTGGTGGGTTGCAGCGGTGACGGTGGGTGGTGGTGGCGATGATAGTGGTGGAGGCAGTGGGTGGTAGTGACGCAGGTAGTGGTGGTGGTTGGATGGTGGTGACAATGGTGGATTACGACGATGGTAGCAATGGTTGTGGGTGGCGGCAATAGGCGGTGGTGGTTGGATGATGACAACGATGGTGGGTTGTAGTAATAATAATAATAATAATAATAATAATAATAATAATAATAATAATAATAATAATAATAATAATAATAATAATAATAATAATATATTTGTTTCCATTCCTTGAAGGAATGAAAAAAAAACACCACCTTACCAAGGAATGAAAATTCTTAAAATGGAAGGAATCTCATTCCTTATGGAATGATGCATTCCATTACTACATGGTAACTAAACATGTTTAATTTCATTCCATGGGAATGATCTATTCCATTACACCTTTGATTCCTTAATACCAAACGCTACCTATGGGTTATTATTGGCACCACATGGTGTGTTCCAAACTTTAGAGATATCTTCTTGAGATTGTTGCATCTCTTTGGGTGATTATAAACTAGGGATGGTAAAAATGCCTTGACGGGTATACTCAAAACCTGAAATATATGGTATGGGTATACTGAAACCAGATGGGTATAGGATTAGTTTTAAAAATTTCTGCGGATTTAGGTCGGGTATGGAATTAGGTGATACGATACCCGATTACCCAAAACCATATACCCGTTTACATGATAATATACCGAAATTAATTATTTATATTGTTTTAGTAAGTTTATTATGTGAAAAATAAAGTTTCATCTGGTATATATAAGGGTCAGGATCCTGTACAAAGTACATTTTTTGTGAGAAGTGTGAGAAGTATTAAAAATTGATACTTAGGCATCATTTTTTGAACTTAGTCGTGATGTTTTGGATTGTTTTGCCTATAAAAACACCAAATATAACAATTAAAAACCGAAAAAACTGTATTTTAGGCTTAAAACTTAAAACACCATGCTAAAAACATTAGCAGTGTGTTTTAAGCATTAAGTAGTGTGTTTTAGTTGTTTTTTATATTTAATGACTATAATATATTATATTGTGTTTTAGATTGTTGTGTTTGGTGTTTTTCAAGTTAAAAAAACCTAAAACATCATTCCTAAATAAAAAACATGATGTCTACATGTCAATTCTTAGTACTTCTCACACTTCTCACGAAAAATGTACTTTGTACAGGATCCTAAACCGTATATATAATAATATTATATTTTGTATGTGGTGAAGTATATACATGAAACTATTTAAAATTTATAACTGTATTATTTAGTTATGAAAAAAATTATATATATGTAATGTATATTTTAGTTTATAATAGTTGTTATATTAATAAACAATATATAATAGTTATAATAGTAAAAAAAATGTATTTGAACTTAACAATGAATATCTATCTTATAACAAACTAACAGGTATGCCCGATACCTGCTAGTATGCTCGATATTAGGGATGAGCTCGGGACGGTATCGGTACCGAACCGATACCGATCCCGACAATACCGATACCGAAAAGTCCAAAAAACCAATACCGATACCGATACCGATTATACCGGTACGGTATCGGTATCGGTTCGGTATCGGTACGGTACCAGTGTGGTATCGGTATTTTACCTTAAAATACCGATACCATACCGATCCCGTACCGATACCGATAATACCGAAACCGAAAACCTCTAAATGTGGGTACCGATACTGAACACCCTCGGTTCGATATCAGTTCGGTACGGGATCGGTATTTTTTCGGTTCGGGATCGGTTTTCGGGACCGTATGCTCATCCCTACTTGATATCCGACAAGTAATTACCCGACATATACCCGACGGGTATTGCGCTAAGTATGGGACACGATTTTACAACCGGGTATTAGTTTAGGATTGGTTTTCTAGAATTGTAAACATCAATGCCTTACTTACACATCGTTACTCTATATGTTGTACTATTTACGTAATTACGTTGCTTCATGTTGGAACGGACTGTTACAACTTCGTCAATGTGATTTATAACTTGTGACAAGGAAGTAATATGTATTGCTCTAAATATGGTTTTGTCACGTTTTGATCTCCTACATTCCAATTTTGTATGTTTAATGGCTATATACATTACTCATGAGTCCAAGACAAACATAAAAAATTGAAATGAGTGATCTATCATCATCATCATCATACTCAGTTAATCTCACCAATAGCAAAAGCTAAGGTAGGGTCTGAGGAGGGTAAGATGTAGACAGCCTTACATCTACCCCGTGGGAATAGAGAGGTTGCTTTCAATGAGACCCCCGGCTCGATAGTGGTGTTGGATCAAGCCTTGGACATAAGGCACATAACACTTGGCAACCGGGACAAACCCGATTGGTGCATGTACCCCCTTGTCTTTTGGCTATCAACGCCACCACCTGATGCATAATTAACCGTCCGTCATATTTAACGTTATTTTCACGAAATTAGTAAAATAACGTTAAAATTAGTGCAACTTTACGTTTGCCTCCCGAGGGCCACACATATATACATTATATGTGCACAGCTGTAAGCGGGGCTTAAATGAGTGACCTATGTAGCCATAAAATATAAGTAGATCACGTATTGACCTCCGACATTCCAATATCATATTTTTGTCTTGCTTTGCCAATGATGCTATGGCAACGTAGTAGAGGTGGGAGGGTTTAATACCATAGGTGGGTTCCCGCCCGGGTGAGGTCAAGGGTTTGACTCCCACTGAAGCAGGTCCGTTTAAGACAATGCATGAGATAGGAAGTCACGGGTGAGCTACTTAGCCGTAAAAAAAAAATATTTTGTCTTGCTCTAAATATCATATTTATTGTTCAAGATGCAATTTTAATTTTTAAAACTTTGTTTCTGGTTCGTATGTTGTAACGTGTAGTATCTTATATTCTTATTAAATTTGATTGTGAGAGATGTATTTAAAGGGTATGTGTAACATAGTTAGACAGTAGATATAATCTTTGCAAGACACTATAGCTTTAGATCTTGTGTTGAAGAAATAAATTGTCAAAAGCATTAATATGTCTTTATTATTGTATATTTTTTAAGGGCGATATTTACACGTACGAAGCAACAAGAGTACAAGACACTAGACGGGGAAAAACATAAAAAGCTACATGATTAATAGAGGGTTTTGTAATCACTTTATATATCCAAGTTACTTTACACTTATTCTTCCTATTCGAAAACCGAAAACCAATAAAAAGAAAAATAAATAACTTCATAAAAATAAATCGCAATTTTTGGACGCTTCATGAAAATTGCATCATTCCGAAGCTTCCAAATGACCCACCATACCATGGACGTAGCTTTTAAGGGGCGGGGACCCCCCCCCCCCCCCGAATTTTCCCTCAGAAGTTCCGATTATATAGTATTCGTATAGAAATTTTTTTGGTATATACGGTTTCGACCCCCGAAACTAGTGATTTCCGGCCCCCCGATGACTTCCGACCCTCCGAAGTCTCGGGTCAAGCTTTGCCACTGCACCATACTACACAAAAACCCGACACCATGATCACTTTCTTAGGTAATTTAAAGAACGATTTTTCAAACCAAACCATTAAGTTATATGGGAATTTCAGAATTGGCAATTTCACGTCAAGCCACCCTAGCTTCAAGTAAATTCTCCCAATACTACCTCTATTTGCAAAAACTTATACATTTTTTGTGATATTGAATGAAATGGTTGAATGCACCTTGCTATGAATGTTGAAAAGTGTTGGAATTTTTAAATATGTGAATGGAAATTAATGTAATAATATTATTAATGAGTTTAGTGATATTATTAATGAGACTCTTCATGATAAGAAACTCTTGAGTGGAGTTTTTTTTTTTTTTTTTTTATGTCACTTAATTTGCTTTTATTAGAGTTTTATGTCTCTTATTAAATCCATAATTAAGTGAAACTCTTGGGTATCATGACTCTTATAAATTAGTAGGTTGTGTGCCTCACATTTGAAAAAAAAGATAAGAGAGATACAAGAGAAATACATGGATATACATATTAGAATACACATAGAAGAGTTCTTGAAAAGATAAGTCTCATATGTTGGGTACTGTAGAGAAGAGTACTCTTTACTAGATTCTACAAGTTCTAACACTACAAGTTACCTGGTGTAACCTCGGGCGCGTAGCCTTCTCCGGCAGTACAGACTGCTTCGGCTGTTGTACCCTGGGAGACAGACGCGTTGTCTTTGGTAGAGACGCGAAATCTGTTTTAAGGGAAGCGTGTTGAACACGTGCCTCAGCCTCAACCGTCAACATTATGTTTGTTTATTTTTGCAGCCAAGAATGATCGTACAAAAGACATGGTTCAAGGTTTCATAGAAGACTATGCAAAGATTCGTATAAGAAGACGCAATTCAAACTCTTGTTGAAGACTTCGGTTTGAATCAATTGTGTTTTATTTCCTTTTATTTTCGCTTGGATTTGTACACGGTGCATGTACTACAATTTCTCAAATTTATAAAGAGAGTATCTTTATTATTTTATTAATATTAATTTAATAAAATCATGACCCATGTCTTACAAAAAGTTCTAAATGTTGGATCTAAAAATATATATATATATATATAGTTTCTTTTCAAAGTTTAAACAATGAAGAGAAATTGATTAATTTCATATACATCGTTTTGTATTCAAAGACAATTTCATATACATCGTTTTGCATTCAAAGATAATGGAAGGAAGACAGTGTATTTTTACATTTTTCCTACAACTTGGTGGGCTAACACGGCTACGCTTGTGCATTGTTCAAAAAATATATTTATTTTAATCATCCTGCAGCAACGCGCGGGTTTCCCACTAGTGTTATTTATGGATGATCATGTGTTGTTAAATGTATTATTAACTTGTGTTAACACATACCTGTTTCTTGGTAGTGTTTAATAACTTTGGTGTGTGTTAATCTCATAAAACACATTGTATATTGTTCAGATTTAAGTGGAGTTGTGTAATTTCCCACTTTGATAATGTCACGTGTATTTTTGTTTTATCCGTACGTAGTAATTGAATACCCGGTTGCTCTCTGTTGAACGTGTGATTGGCTTGATTGTCCAACGCCAATTGTTTCGGGTAGTTCGGTTGTTGTATGCGTAGACGGATAATGTATCGGATTTCTGCACTAGTTCGGGCTTTGCTAGACTAGGAATGGTATAGTAAGTGCTAATAATGTCTAATATGCACATGAGATGACATGGTTAAGTAAAGTGTGTACGGATCCTGACCTGATTCGTTGACGGGTGTCACAAGCTGGTATACTAATTTTTTTAATGACCCCATTCGTAAGCTTGATTCGTTAAGATCTTCAAAGATGACATGTTCTTACTTAGATGCTGCATGGTTAAGTAAAGATGGACCACGTAGTATGAAGTTGAAATGTGTAGTGGTTATTCCCCTTCTATGTTAACAAGCAAGTCTTGAATTCGAGGCTTCCAACCTTTTTTTTTGTTTCTCGTTTTTGTTTTATAGTTTTTATTGTCAAATTACGGTATCATACAAGTTTTTAATTTTTTTTTATTTAGAGCAGTATATTTGTTCCAAATGTCAAATTTCAATATCAGAGTGTTTGAAAATATCTCATCTACATGACAAATGCCTATATTGTTTTTATATCATTAAGTCTTTGTTTATTTGTCATTCTCATAATGTTAGAAAGGGGGAAAGGGATACCGGAAACCCTCTAAAACGAGTAAACTCGGTAAACTCTAACTTCCCAAGCTTTTTATCATCTGAAAAAATTAGGGTATGTAATATACATGATTTTAAGAGTTTTGAGCCAAAAAAATCAAAAAAGCGCCGAGTGGATATTTTTAAAAAAAATAAATAAGTTTTTTTTGTGTTACGTATGTTACACAAAAACAGACATGTTACATATGTAACAGAAAAAACTTATTTATTTTTTTTTTAAAATATCCACTCGGCGCTTTTTTGTTTTTTTGGCTCAAAACTCTTAAAAACATGTATATTACATACCCTAATTTTTTCAGATGATAAAAAGTTCGGGAAGTCAAAATTTTCCGAGTTTACTCGTTTTGAGTGGATTTTTATTTTAACCACCCCTGTTAGAAAGAATCTAACCTCATTAAAACATGTCGAGTTATCTTGTTTTTCATGGAATAAACTATGATCACGTCACTAAAACTAATGTTGTTAATGTCTTAAAGGTCCTTATCAGTGATTTTTAATTGTTTCAATTTACAGTCCCACAAACATTTTGATCCAAAAGCTCATTTTTATGTAGTTTTATTAAACTATATCGAGCCATCGGTTAGTTTTTTTTAACTCAATTACTAAGAAGCATGAACCTTTTTGTATGTTTATATATTGCATGTTAAGGGTGTATTTTGGATTGCTTTGATTCATGAATAAATAACCAATTTTACCTATCATGTTAATCAAAGAGATGAAATTAGACGGACATATTTGAGTAGAGGTCCATATCAACCATAAAGTAATGATTTTTCAAAACGATATTGGTAGTAGATTAAGACAGTTTTCTACGGGTTGGTTTGAGGATTTTGATGGGTTAGAGTTTAGTGTAACATCGGATAAAGGAACCTTGCCAATGTTTCGGTCGAAGATGTAATTGATCGTTTTCAAAAGATGAAAATACTTAGGGAACAACTTAAATTTGTAACTTTTTTTTTCATTGGAATGACATCGTATTTTTATTGTGTGTTTTCTAATTGATAAGTATTGTATTTTTATTGTTATGATATTGTATTTTATTATGTTCGCGGCCCGACCTGACCTGAATGACGGCCACCCGAAAATTCTAACTTTTGGTTGTGATGAACAAAAATAGTGGACCCCATCGGAAAAAAACTGGGTCCGTCACTGCAACCAAGACACGCTGGCATTCAGGGTTTGCCCCTCTGACCCAGCAATTAAACTTGGCCTACCAGAGGAAACAAACACAATGGTGAAAACCTCCAACCTTAGATCTTGGGTCTTTTAGGAAGACACCAAGTTTATTAACCACATTAGCTAGAGATAATTGACACACCATTGACTATGTGATATTGTGATATTAAGAATATAATACGTTTTTGTATTTTCCCTACTTTTCTATTTAAATTATTACCAAAGAGCTTCTTTTAGGTTCAAACTTAAAATATAGATTTTCAAATATTCATTAACTAGAAAATTTTAAAAATAAGGTATGTGTACTCATTTTCAAAATATATTGGGAGATGGTTATTATTAAATTCTTAAGAAAACAACTTAACTAATGTTTTTTTGATCGTTAAAAATTTTAGTACAATAATAAAATAAAAAGCAAACCTAGAAATTTAAATAGTTCAAAAGATCTTAATTTTATTTATTTATTATGATTAACTAGGTATTAGTTGGCTCGTGCTTTGCTGCGGCGCGACTGTTGTGCATGCATGTTAATGTTAAGTGGTACTATGTAATGGGTTTTGTTGGTTGGGCTCATAGGTTTTCTTCAAAGCCAAACCTTTAGTTGGGCCGGTTAAAGTGATCTTTAATTGATTGTAAGTGGCCTTATGTGTGTAAATTATATTGTTTAATTTGCAACCTTAGTTTGAAAAGTAAAAAAATATAAATCCGTTTGTATTTCACTTTTTAGCAAAAATGTGTCATAATACGTGGACCAATAGAAACATAATATGTGGACCTAACGTGCACCTGTTATTGTCTAACGTACACCGCCTCTAGCTCGGCTCGTTCAAACTTTTGGGTTTAGCATTACAGGTAGCATTACAGCAGCTCTGCAGTGTTGTAATGCTACCTGTTCAGCAGCAGACAGGCTGGCCGAAGACCAACCCCAAGCCCACCCCGAGCTGCTGTAATGCTACCTGTTCAGCGGCAGACAGGGTGCCCGTAGTGCTTTGAACGAGCCGTAGTGCTTTAATGCTACCTGTTCGGGGTGGGCTTAGGGTTGGTCTTCGGGCAGCCTGTCTGCTGCTGAACAAGTAGCATTACAGCAGCTCTGCAGTGCTGTGTCTGTGCCGGTTTTATCGGGTGTAGCGGACAGGTGGGGGTGGGGTTCGGATCATGGGTCGTTGTTTGCTGTTGCAGATGTCAAGAAGCGGCTGCATTCTTTCAGATTCGAGCAGCCAGATTTCATCATTCAGCGGAACTCGTGGGTACCTTGGAAGACTTGGATCCTTGCTTGGCACTCAGATCTGGACAGAATCCTTACTAGAAGCAATCTGTTAAGGAGGAACATTAATGTTGATTCGGATTTGTGTCCGATTTGTGGCGATTTTGTGGAGACAACAAAGCATCTCTTCGTGTCGTGTGGCTTCGCACAGATTATTTGGCAATTAGTGGCGCAATGGTGTAACATTGGTTCGATTATTACCTTTCATTTCAAAGATATCCTACAGCTATACTTACACATTGGTGGATCAAAGAAAAGGAAAAAGGTGTTTTATGCGGTATGTCTTACCACTATTTGGTGCATTTAGAAACATAGGAACGATGTGGTTTTTAATCATAAGCAGGTGCAGCTTCCGAAGGTCTTTGGAGATATAAAAGTGACTAGTTTATTTTGGGTTAAGGCAAGGGCGAAACATCCGGGTTTGGTTTGGAATGTGTGGTGTAACTTTAATCTTTCTAGTTTAGGTCGATGATTGTTGAGATCTCTTGGTGTAAAATGTATGTTACGGTGTATTGCTAGTATCCCGCTAGTGTTTTCGGGTGGAATAAAATTTTTTGTTGATCGTTCAAAAAAACAATCGTTTAAATCTCTAAGCTTAATATTAACTTACTTCAAAATTATTAATCAACATCAACAACTAGAAACAATCATCATACAAGTGACACATTAGTCGGTTACCCCACAAAATATCAACAACTGATTCATGCCGGTTAACATAAATAAGCTCAAATAAAACATGTTGTATAATCTTAAAGATTAGCTTTTGTCCAGATGAACAAAATCGACAACCTAGATTGTAGAGGCCCATCATGTTCAAAACTTCAAATGATGACCATGTAAACCATACAAGCATAACACCATGTGGGAGATAAAAGAAGACGATAGAAAGCAACCGACTCTAGAAAATCCATAAAGGAGTAAAATAAAATTAATAAAGAAGAATAGCATGGATAAAAAATCAAAATATCCTTATTTTGAATACACATAACAACCCTAATGTCACATAGTTATCTTACAATCCTTGCGCGACGTCCCTGATTGCCCAGGGATTAGCCAACATGTCCCACTCTTAATTAGGATCACTGGTTTCGTCCTGCTTCAGACTAATCAAAAGAGCGGCAACAAATCTTGACCAGTTATGCGTTCGTCATATAGACACAACTAAGCATGTTCACCACCTTGATCCGCTGAGGTTGATAACTATCTCGATTTTTTTTTAGTTTTCTTTTTATCGTCTGAATATTCATGAGCTAAAGAAGAAGGAAAATGATTACACAGAGGAACTCCCAAGCATTTGTCAGATATGTCGATATCAATGATGACACATTGTTAGAACACGTTTTTAAAAGAATTACATGGTACAATTAGTAAAGAGTAAACCAAAGCTTTCAAGTACATCCCATATCAAAACAACCTTCAAACGTATGCCCCTTAACACTATACACAATCACACTAAGGCCTTGGGGTGTACTTTAACTCTTTTGAACTCTACATAGGTTCCACATCACTCAAATTTTTTTCTTTCCATTTCACTCTACCTCATCGTAAGAAAATGGTTTAGGTGTATTAACTCCATCTAACACTGTTGTTTTAGTGGTTTTGGGCTAAATAAGGAAAAAAAATAATTAAATTTCTTAATATTCTTTTAACATGTTAACACATAAGCCCTTTTAACGCCCCTTAACACAATGAGGGAGTGGTGCACAACATCAATTAACATGACATGTCACCGTTAACGCCCCAAGTGTTAGAGGCCTAACAATTCTTGTAGAGTCCAAATTTATTTATTTATTACATAATAAATAAAAAATATCGTATAATAACTTACTACGGTATCATTTGGTATGCAGGAATGGGAGACGGAATGTAATTGGGCATTATAATGGAATGAAAAAAAGGTGTTTAGTTGGTCAAGGTAATGGAATCGCATCCATTACCTCTTCCATTCCATTCCCTCCAAAAAAGCCTAAAATTCATTCCATCCACCCTCCTGTTTTTTCCATTTCATTCCCTTTGTCATCCTTTGTCACCACCACCACCCACCTCAACAACTACCACTCATCGCCACCACCGACCACCGTCATCAACCTCCATTGCCGACCACTGCCACTCACCACCAACTACCGACCACCACCGCCACTCTCCGTCATTGACCATCACCACCGCCACCCACCGTACCGCCGTCACCAACCACCTCCACCGACACCCACCACCACACACTGGTTAAAGATAACCTTGATCTCTTCCAAAAGTTTCCCAACAGAGACTTGCTTTTGGTTAAAGATGAGGTCGTTTCTTGCTTTCCACATACTCCAAAAAGCTGTTAAGCCAACCCCGTATAATGCTTTCCTAGATCGAGAACCTACCATAGCCGTGTAGTGGAGGTGCAACAAGTCCCTAACATGGAAAGCAAAGAAGTTGGGAACATAACACCACGCAAAAATCACCTACCATACCTCCGAAAAAACCGGACACCCTGAAAAAAGGTGGTCATAACCTAGCATTCTACCGGGTTGTCTTAACAGCTTTTTGGAGTATGTGGAAAGCAAGAAATGACCTTATCTTTAACCAAAGGCAAGTCTCGGTTGGGAAACTTTTGGAAGAGATCAAGGTTATGAGCTACTTGTGGATTAAGAATCGCGGGAAGAGTGGATTAAGAATCGCGGGAAGATGGCGGACATGTCTTGGGAGTCTTGGTGTAGGTTTGACTTGGCAAAAATGGGATAGGTTAGGGTTACTTGTTTTCGGTGTTTGTATGTTGTTTGTTTTGCGGTTGTTATTATTGGTTTATGTTTTTCGGATTGTGTTTGCTAGCTTCTTGCTAGCATTATGAAATAAAAGTTTTGTTGACCGTTTAAAAAAGAAAAAAAATGTTTTGGAATCAAAATGTAACTATGGTTCTTCAATTTCTTAGAGGGTGTTTAGGATTGAGTTTGAAAATGCAAAAGTGCTTTTTGTCAAAAGTACTTATTGTCTTATGACTTTTTGAGAAAAAGTTTTTAAAAAAAAGTGTTTGGATTAACTTTTGGGATGAGAAACGTCAAAAAGTTAATAGATTGTTTTTTTAAGTGGTTCGCTTAACTTATTGTGAATATTGGTTGTATAGGTGATAGATTGTAATTTTTTTTCAAAAGTCAAAAGTCAGGATTTCTAACTCTTCAAAAACAGTTTTTCCATCCTTAAAAACCAAAAGTTAAAACAGAAAGTGATTTTCGACTGCAAAAACAAACATTGAAACTCAATCCAAACACCCTCTTGATATATAATAACCAACTACATCCTCATCTCAACCCATGTTCTAGAGAAGTGTGTCGGTTTGTGTATATAATTATCTCTCAATCCAATACCTCGTTCTCTAGAACCTTCCATCATCCATGGCCTCTCCCTCTCAAGCAAGTCTCCTCCTTCAGAAACAGCTCAAAGGTCTCCTCTATTCTTTTTAATAATTAATAATTATTGGGTTTGTTTTAATTTATAATATTACATGATCCGTACCCTTTTGTTGCAGATCTTTGTAAGCACCCTGTTGATGGATTCTCCGCTGGTCTTGTTGATGAAACCAATCTTTTTGAATGGAGTGTCACCATTATTGGTCCCCCTGATACTTTATAGTATTATTCTTTCTTTTTATTATTATTATTATTATTATTATTATTATTATTATTATTTAATACTGTGATCCCTTAGTTAAAACAATTTTTTATTATTATTATTATTATTATTATTATTTTAAATACTGTGATCCCTTAGTTAAAACAATTTTTTATTTTTTTTTATTTTGTATGATTGTTTTGTTGATTATTGTTTAATTTTTGGAAATTTGTTTGGTTAATTTTGGTTTAGGATTTGGTAGTTGTGGTGTTAGTGATTTTATTGGGCTTCTTGGGGAGGGTTTAAGCTTAACTGCTTAAGGATTTATATATTTGTTATCATTAACCCTCATAGGAATTGGAATGTATTCTTTCTTGATTATTAAACGGGTCGACCCAGGATGGGCTCGAGCTCAAGCTCGAAATTTAACGAGGCAGGTCGGCTCGGCTTGAGCACAAGTTTGGAGTTTAACAAGCGTAACAACGAGCTAACTAGCTGAGCCTAGAGCCGAGTCGAGCTAGGCTCGAGCTCCTCTCAGTTACAAAATGACTCAGTTCCTTGGTTTTAAAAAGCGCCTCAGGCGCATCTAGGTTCGAAGCGCATGAAAGGCAACTTTTTTTTGATTTTTTTTTTGTTTTTTGGCCCTGAGGCGCGCGCCTCTTGTACTCTGGGATAATTTATCTAGAAACATGTTGTACCTTGGGTTTTTTGGCTTGTACATATAGGTAAATTCATATAAAAACCTTATTTGTAGCTATATTTTGGGTAAAGGAAGCTAAAACCTATTGGAGATATATGGGATATATAAAAACAGTATATAATTACTGCGCACCTCGGGTACGAAAAGCCCACCGCTTTTGCGCTTGACGCTTCGCGCCCTGCGCTTAGACCTTGTTGCTTTTGTGCCCCTATCGCTTTTTTAAAACCAAGCTCGGCTCAGCTCAGGTCGTTTCAAGTAGAGTTATTTTCGAGCGAGCTACGAGCCGAGCCACGAGTCGCGAGCTTTTTGAACAACCCTAGGGAGGTAAGAAGGGGATGAGGGAGTGGTCAGTTTGTTAATCTATTGTTGATTATAAGGTTATTTTGTCTGATTAAATTACCAAAAGTTATGTATTTTTATAAATATTTGTTTTGTAGATCATATATTGAGTTCGACTGTTTACTAACATATAGACGGAATTTTATGTTTCTGACTCATATTTTGGGCTCATTGTTTCAGTGAGGGTGGTTTCTTTAATGCTATAATGACCTTTCCACAAAATTACCCAAACAGCCCTCCAACCGTGAGATTTACATCCGAAATTTGGCATCCTAACGGTTAGTACTTTCCATTTGCACTTATTGTCATAGCATTTTTATTTTTTGAACTTCTATTCTTTCAACAGTGCAAGAAAACACACACTTTGGCTTGCAAGATTATCGATTGTGATTTATTATATTTGTTGTCTCACAGTTTACCCTGATGGTAAGGTTTGTATATCAATCCTCCATCCTCCTGGTGATGATCCAAACGGCTATGAGCTTGCAAGTGAGCGTTGGACACCTGTTCATACGGTATGCCTTTGATTATTTTAATACTATTCATGTATCTGCCGATTGGTTCAACACTTTTCTTTGTTATATTGTTTTAAAATTGGAAAGTCTTTAAGGTTTACTAATGTTAATATGAAGCGCATAAAAGCGACGAGGTCTAAAACGAACGCAAAGTGCAAAAGCAGAGTGCTTTTTGTACCCGAGAGGCGCACGGCGATTATGTAACTTTATTTGTATATCCCAATACGTTTTGAGTTTCCCTTACCGAAAATATAGCTATATAAAATGTTTTTATATGATTTTTCCTACATGTACAACCCAAAAAACTTAACGTACAACATGTCGCTGCATAAACACACCCTGGGTACAAGAGGAGCGCCTCAGGCCAACAAAGCTCCAGAAGAAAACCCAAAAAGCGCGCCTTTTTGGCGCCTCTTGTATTTACTCTGGGCGTTGAGCGAAAAAGCGATGTACATCAAGCCTTGATGCCATAATGTTCAGTTCTTTATAGTATAGCTGAACAGGGGATAATATGGTTATATAGGAACTCTATGACGATATTACAACGAGATAATTTGTTTTATTTACAGGTTGAGAGCATAATGTTGAGCATTATTTCAATGCTTTCAAGCCCAAACGATGAATCCCCTGCAAATGTCGAAGCTGCGGTAACACACATATTGCGACTTATTTGTTGATTAATAATCATTTGTATTGCTTGAATGCTGAATATATTTTTGTTATTGATGTGATTGCAGAAAGAATGGAGAGATAGAAGAGATGATTTCAGGAAGAAAGTGGGGAGATGTGTGAGGAAATCACAAGAATTTATGTAATACGGGTACGCCTGCTTGAATTTAAACCGACTACTTGTAGAATCAACATTCACAATGCCATTGTTTTATGTTTTTTTTTGTTTTGTTTTAAAGTGTTGTTTTATGATTCCTTGTGTTATTAGCTAAAATGAAATGAAATGGTTGGTTTATTTGCTTTGTTTTGAATCATGGAAAGGAAGTTTTGTGTGCAACTAGATCGTTTCTTTTTCGGACATGTCCGAAAGAATCAAACTCACTGCATGTTCTTTGCCTTTTTCATCATCATCATACTCGGTTAATTCCACCAATAGCAAAGTTAAGGTAGGGTATGAGGAAGGTAAGATGTAGACAGTCTTACCTCTACCCCGTGAGAATAGAGAGGCTGCTTCCAGTGAAACCCTCGGCTCGATAGTGGTTTTGTATCAAGCCTAGGACATAAGGCACATAACACTTAGCAATCGGGACAAGCCTGATTGGTGCATGTAAGTCAACCAAATGACTCGATTGTAAGTAATCGACACGTCTTCGTTCGAATAAGTCAGCCAGGAAATGAAAAACGAATAAGTCAGCCAGGAAATGAAAAACAAACTGGCAATGTTTGAATGTCGAAACTGCATATGACAACTTGGTCGTCTCTTGCATACTTGGCGTCTTGTTGCGCTATGACGATAGGGAATATGAATAACCCCAGGAAGTTAGCCTATGAATCCCAAATCTCCATCAGTAATCATATGCAAGATCGCAATTGGTTAAACAACAAAGCATATTTATAAGATGAAACATATTAAATTCTACTACAATCAGCTACAACTCAAGCATGAAGTTTGGAGATAATACAAGAACTCCACACTTAATGAATGACACCAAAGAAGTCTCTGCCCCAACCAAAAACAATTGATTCTCTAAATATCTATAAAATGGGGCTAAAATAAAAATATGTGGCTGCTGGGATTCGAGCCCAGGTCTCCACGGCCACAACGTGGAATTCTTACCACTAAACTACAGCCACAATTGTGATCTTATGCTTTCCTATGTTTGTTTTAATCAAAGACAAACCCAAACTACTGATGTAATGATGTTTACACTCTTTGTAACTATACATTATGTATTGCTTTTTGTTTATAGCTAATATATATGCTGTAAACAATTTAAACTATCTGACTAACTATTCAACAATTAATGTTTGAATTTTATTTAGGAGATTTAAAATTACCAACCATTTATATGGGTAAAACTAATTTTAAACTATCACACCCACGTTAACTTGTCTATTACATTAAGACTTTCCGTTGTGGCCCGCGAGCGACCAGCCGCGAGCCACAAATTTATACACGTGGATAGTTGAATCCACAACACATAGCCGTGAGCCGTCGTGCGAGCCAGCCAAAGCTACCACACTCACGTGTGGTAGCGAGTCAAATATGACCGTTGGCTAGTCAAGGTAGTCGTTGGCAGCCAAACCTCTATTTTTGGCAAGCTTCAAATTTCCAATTCTCACACCACACCAACATTCGAAAAAAATTAATCACTCTCTACAAAATGGCTTTAGCATGGAACGATTTTTCTTCGTCCAACTCGTCCGAAGAAGACGAGTTGTTTATAGAAGTGGGTAGGATAACGATTGAATACCTGATGGCCCGGTCTCGAAGACGAAGGACTCCGGCGCTAACCCGACAACCGGCGCTAGACCGTGACAGAGAGGGAGCAAACGATACTTTGTATCGACACTACTTCAGCTCGGATCCCGTGTATACTGAAGATCATTTTAGGCAACGCTTTCGAATGAGCAGACAATTATTCATGTGCCTATCAGATGATTTGTCGGAGCATCATCTTTTTTTTTCAACAAAGAGAAGACGCAAGGGGCCGACTCGGGTTCACCCCCGTACAAAAATGTACGACCGCTATTCGGCAGCTAGCCTACAGGCTTGCGTCGGATGCAATAGACGAGTATATTGCGATGTCCGAAAAAGTTGCGCGCAACTCTCTTAATTATTTTTGTCAAGGTATACATCTATGTATAGTTTACTCACAAATTTTTTACACTTTTATTATCAAATGTCGTTTATATATATATATATATATATATATATATATATATATATATATATATATATATATTTCGTAGGGATCATATCTATTTACTCATGAAGGTATTTGCATAAACCAACCATGTATGATATCCAACGCATATACGAGGTTCATGGTGAAAACTGAAAAACATGGGTTTCCCGGCATGCTTGGTAGTCTCGATTGTACGCATGTTGGTTGGGCTATGTGTCCTACGGCCTGGTGAGGTCAGTTTCATCG
The DNA here is from genome assembly GCA_030844895.1 of Ambrosia x helenae. Lineage (NCBI taxonomy): Eukaryota > Viridiplantae > Streptophyta > Magnoliopsida > Asterales > Asteraceae > Ambrosia > Ambrosia x helenae. Next base: position 1,293,586 of record CM061232.1, on the reverse strand, counting down.
CGGTGATCATTCTGGACCGAGTGTTATACTTGAAGCGGTGGCCTCGCATGATCTTTGGTTTTGGCATGCTTTTTTTGGAGTTGTTGGGTCAAATAACGACCTAAATGTTATCGACCAATCACCTTTATTCGATGACCTTAACGACGGGGTTGAGCCGCCCCAATCGTTTTACACAAATAATGTAAATTTCAAGTACAACTACTACTTGGTCGATGGTATTTACAACGAATGGTCGACACTTGTTCAAGCTTACTCGTCTTAACTTGAAGACAAACGCAAGTACTTTACAAAGAAACAAGAGTTGGCGCGTTCTTAAAAAAGATTTGCATTGATTGCCAACCCAATAAGGTTTTGGACACGAGAGAGGATCATGGATGTCGTCTACACTTGTATTATTCTACATAACATGATATTGGAGGACCGTGTTAAAAGTATATGATATAATTACTAATTCAAGTATTGTTATATTTCATTATCTTATGTTTGGGCTGAGTGTTATACAGGTATTAAAGTTTGGAGTCCAAGCCCAAGACTGAGATAAAGTTTGGCCCAAGATAGAAGCCCGTGTTCTGTATGTGTCTCGGTGGGTCAGCTCGTGTGTGGCTGACTATATAAACCTAATGATCAGATATTTTTCATTGGGGTTTCATATTTTTCTTATTGTTTTGTTTTGTATTTCTCTCTCTTGTCTCTGAGTCTTCGTGTACGAAGACTCATCGTCTTCATCGGTTCGTCTAATCGTCTGTATTGTCTTTTATCTTCATCCCTTTGTAAGTGTTTGTTATATTTTTGTATAGTGTATCAACTGATTGTTTTAATCAGTTGATTACACTGGACATCTAGTCATTAGGTCTTCAGTATTTGGTGAAGATCTAGGGTATTGGGGGGTGTTTTCTGGTTTGGGTTAAATAAGAGTTTTCACCTGGTTTTGTCGCTATATCTTCTTGTTTGTGTGGTTGTTTTTTATTATCTTAGTTTAGATCTATAAATCTTTACATGGTATCAGAGCCATTGGCTCTTGATTCTATTGTTCTGGTTTAAGTCTTCCGCTTTATTGTGTTTTTTTACAAAGATCTGGTTCTTGTTATATAGATCTGGTAATAATATCATCAGATCTGTATGTTTTCTGTCTTGCATGTGTCTTTGATTAAAGGATCTGATCTTTTCCGATAGATCTGGTTCTTTGTGTTTAGTAGTAGATTTGCTATGTTATATATCTTATCTATTACTTGTTTGTGGTGTAGATCTGATAGTTTCAGATCTGTGATATTGTCTGGTCAACTGTGTTGGCCTATTGTGGAGCTGTATCTGGTGAGTTCTTGTTTGGATAGGAAGCTTGCTGCTCTGTAAGTCCTTCTTTTATCCTTTTACTGTATTTCTATTTCTATTGCTTTGCTGCTGCCGGAGTACTCTGTAAGTCTTTCTCCTTATTGTTGTTTGTGTCTAGGCGTCTTGGCCGGGTTAGGGTGGACCGGCACTTGTTGTTGATTGTTTTGTTTGTCTAAAGGTATTATACACCAAACATCTTGTGTGTATACTCCTCAACAAAATGGTTTGGTTGAGAGAAAGCATAGACATCTTTTGAACATGACTAGGGCTTTAATGTTTCAAAGTGGTTTACCTTTGAAGTTTTGGTCTGAATGTGTTCTAACCGCTACCGGGCCTGGCCGGGTCGCTACGGGACGAGGCAGGTTGAAATGATTCGGATCGTTACCGGGCCCGGTCGGGTCGAAACGGTCCGGGTCGCTACCGGGCCCGGCCCGGTCGAAACGGTTCGAGTCGCTACGGGACGGGTCAGGTTGAAACACTTTGGGTCGTTACCGCGCCTGGTCGGGTCGAAACGGTCCGGGTCGCTACCGGGCCCAGTCGGGTCGAAACAGTCTGGTCGCTACGGGATGGGTCAGGTTGAAAGGGTTTGAGTCGTTACCGGGCTCGGTCGGGTCAAAACGGACCGAGTCGCTACCGGGCCCGGCCGGGTCGAAACGGTTCCGGTCGCTAACAGTCCCGATCGGGACGAAAGTCCCGGTCGTTAAAGGGCCATTCGGCTCAAAACGTTCCCGGTCGTTAACGAGCCCGATCGGGTCAAAACGGCCCGGGTCGTTGACGGGCTGGGGGGGGTCGAAACGGTCTTGGTCGTTAACGGTTTGGGTCGCTAACAGGACCTAGTCGGGTCGAAATGGTTCGGGTCGCTAACGGGCCCAGTCGTTGACGAGCCCGATCGGGTCGAAACAGTCCGGATTGCTAACGTGCCCGGTCGGGTTGAAACGGTTTCGGTCGCTAACGGGCTTGGCCGTGTTGAAACGGTCATGGTCGCTAACGGGTACGGTCAGGTCGAAACAGTCCGGGTCGCTATCAGGCCCGGCCGGGTCGTAATGGTCCGGGTTGTTAACTAGCCTGATAGGGTCGAACCGGTCCGGTTCGAAATGAAATATTTCGGATCCCTTAAAACTTTATTTTTAAGTTTATTTTTGTTTTTTTTTTAATTTCAAATTTGTTTTTTTTTTACTTTTTTTATTTTTTTATTGTTTTTTTACTTTTTTTTTTATTTTTTATTGTTTTTTTAATTTTTTTTTAAAATTAGTATATTTTGATGTGAACCTATCCTAATCCAAACCATCCAGACCCAAACCCAAACCCATCCTGATCTAACACATCCTAACCTATTTTTTTTAATTTACCCATTTTGAACCATACGCATCCTAACCCAAATTTATCCTGACCCAACAACTAACCCAACCCAACCTAGCTACCCATTTTGCCACCCATAGTATAAAGTCACTCAGTGTATAGTTCATCAGGGGAGAGTTTTTCTAATGTAGACAACAATATCCGTTTTACTATCATTTCCTCAAAAGTCGACACACTCGGAGGATATGGAAAAGATATTCTTTTTTCCATCATTTTTGCTTGTATAAAAAAAATATTGTGAGGCTTCTTTTCTTACTAAGCCATTAAATTTTTTATTTATCTTTCGTATGTATCATAATTGACGATCCCATCGGTTATAATCGAAAAAAGAAGTCAGAATAGGTTTTAAAAAAAAGCCTTTTTTTCATCTTTTTTTTTTTCAAGATTTGTAATAATGAATTTGGTTAGTATATTTTCTATTAGGTCAATAGTCATTAAAATGCTAGGTTTTACAAGCTGGGTATGAGTACATGCATAGGGCACGACTGTTTTGTTGGATTTAACATTTGGGCTTAACTTTTGTACCTAAATAATTGATTTTAAAGAGATTATCGAAAGTTTAACATACAATTGTAGTTCACTAAAGTACTGATTTTGTAAGGTAGTTATTTACACTACACTGATTCGTGAAACAACTTATTTAATCAACTATTAAATCTTGAATTAAACTATCAATTGTTTTGAAAATGAGGAACTTCTTTATGTTTATTCGGGATATATAAACAACTTAAATAAAACAATTGATCCTTACAATTCCCTTAGAAATAATCACAAATGGTTGGCCGGATGCAAATTTATCTATATATAGTACATAACTATATGTGTACATATTAATTCAATATTATGTTACTTGGGTGCCATGTTACAAAACAATCTTAATAGTTAAAGTTATTTTTGAAACTACAAATTTACTTATATTTTGACCGTTTGACTATCGTACATAGTATTTTATATAAAAATGTTGCTTTGTAATATGAAGGTAGAAGACAAAAAGAAAGAAGTATAATGTTTATATGTTTTCGACAACTCATTGCACTACCCAATAAGTTCTTTAACGATCATATTAGTTGAAAAGTTGGTTGATTGTTTTAATTACTACACGATAAGCTACATGAACACATTGGTTTGATGCAGGGACGGATCTAGAGAAGGAGCAGGGGTAACGTCCGTTACCCCTCAACTTTTTTGGCGTAGTATATTTTTAGTGTATTTTTAATTTTTTTTACGTGTTTTATATTACGTTACCCGTGAAAATTATGTAACGTTACCCCTGAAATCTTGGTCTAGATCCGCCACTGGTTTGATGTCAATGTGAATAACCCAATGTGTATTAACATATTATTATTTTATATTAGTTCGTGTCACTACTCGGACTGGTACTAACGTATTATTATTCGATATTGTAAAAATGAGAACCTTTGGCTATCTCACCTTATATCTTTGTTATAAAAGATTAGTTTTTTTGTTCATTTTGTGCATTAATATCTTAATGTATCCAAGTTTTTGGTAATTCGTACCCTCAAATTGTTCAGATCTATGTGAAAGTAAATCAACATTCAATGGTGTTTGTGTTGTTTAGTTTGTCGTGCATTATCAATTATATCGTATGGTTATGTATAGATGCTACTGTGGCAAACGGCAAATGTTTCCCTAGACACCTGTGTAACATATTGTAATTTATACGATGTTTATTAAATTATATACTACATATAGCTAACTTCATACTTAGAAAACGGCAAGAATCGGATCTTAGTGTCGGCTGATAAACGTACCCCCTTTATATTATTTTTACTAAATATACTCCCCCCTTCAAGTTTTTGTATAATACAAATTTAACCTTTTACTTTCTTTTTTGCTAAACTTTATTCCATAATCTTTTGAATTTATATATATATATAATTTTATAAAGATTATCAAGATCCTTTTTCATAATTTCAAAAGATATAATCTAAATTTATATATATTACAAAATTGTAGAATTGTTTTGATGGATCATGAGAACACAAGATTTGAATTGATAAGTTCGTTAAATTGATATTCATGTGTGGGCTAAACGATTTGATAAATCGGAAAAATTAGAGGGGGAAAGTTGACAAATTTTAAAGTGGTTTTTCAAGGAGGGGGTATGACAAGTAACAAGGGGGGGTACGTTTAGCCCACCCCTATATATATGACATGTATAATTATAATTTTATATTTATCTTAAAAAACGTGACATGTATTGCATTTTATTTGTCATTATATCTTTCACATTTGTTAATATTTAGTTGTTTTTGTATGTTTTCAATTATATATTCATTCGGAATTGGTCAACGTAATATTAGCTTCCATGCAAGTCAATGTTTAGTACCAAAGAAAATAGCCAACATGCCAAACTACTGAAAGAAAGCTAATTATGTTGAATGAGGCAATTATGGTTAACAAGCATGATGTGGAATATCTTTTAGCTCAACAATTTACGTGACACTACTTCTGAGCGGATGGCATTAGTGTAATATACACCCGTCCCAATAAAAACGCAAGTTATCAACCCAGCAATTTTTTTTTAAGTATAACAATATGATATGGAAATGAAAGAGGGTGAAAAACTTGTTTTATGGTATAGTTTTTTTAAAAAAATAATGTCGTATGAAAAAGTTATAGCCATTTTAAAAATGGGGTGAAACTTTAATGACACTAAGAAATTACTATCATACCCGGATAATCTATGACTAATAATGTTTTTTATACTTTTTACGCTAACCTCCCTTTTACGTTAGCCTCACTTTTTTAAAATATCTAAACCTTTTGAAGTTTAAAACATAGTGTTATCAACTATTTTCTAATTGCAACTCCCTTTATCCCACTTATGTTCCTAAACGTTTTATAGTTGGTTTCATTATTTAATAACGTGTTAAAATAAAATTATCAAAAGTTCATTTCGAGACAAAATCAAAACACTAAATAAGAAACACCACTCCTTCTGGTTTTATGCTTTCAGATCACGAACTAACTCTTCGTCGTCATTATGGTACATCCGACTGTCGTTTTATGCTTTCAGATCGCCGTCATTGACAGGATTATTAGATGGTATCCGGCGACAAAAACTGATTAAGTGTGTATGCATGATTGCGTTACGGGTATGTATATCCATATGAAAATATGGAAGTGTGACTGTGTGAGTGGGTGTAAATTCTATGTGTTTGTCATCTTGTTTGTATATGTGTATTTTTTTATTTGTAATGTGTTTACGGTGTATGTTTGTGTGTGTTTATGTGTGTGTTGTGGTGCGTATGTGTCCTAGTAGTGTTTTGAATGGTGTATGGTTTGTATACATGAGTGTGTGTTTGATTTATGTATGAGTATCGTGTGTGTAGTGTATGTGTTTTTTAAAGTAATGTGTGTGTTTGATTTATGTGTAGGTATTGTGTGGGTACCGTGTATGTTTTTGTGAGTCAGAAGTCCTTGTGTAAATGTGCATGTATGTGTGTGAATATAGTTTGTAACTATATATGTGTTTTATGTTTGTGCATGTTAATTAGGTGTGTATATGTGTAATTAGAGATTTTCAAGGAACTTATATACTTTTACAAAAATTAATTTTACTAACTGAATCTAAGCGTCTAAGATTAGTATTTTAAAAACTCATACTATTTGTAAAATTTCAAATGTTGTAGAATTAAATTTGAGGGGGAAACTCTAAAAAATAATATATAAATGTGAATAATCCATCATAAAACTAATTTGGAAAATAACGGAACATAGGTTCAGGTTTGCGTGCTCGTCGTAAATGAATTATTTTTACTAATGCTTTGTTAAATAAGGTACGGGTTCCATTTTCCTCTCTTTATAATATTCTTTATATCCGATTTGTTTTTGCTTTGGGTGCAGTCGTTTATGAGACATACTTATTGATTTATTGTGGACGTGTAAGTTAGTTTTTGTTTTGATATGCCTTTGATATGATATGATATAATATGTTTGCATAAGTTTTAATAAGCTCCAAATATGTTTAGTATTCTGTTTCGGATTTCGTTTCTTCATATTACTTTTACATGTACTATTGTTTTCCTGATACTGGGCAACCTTTGGAATGCCATAGTTTTCTTTATCATGCTTTTCTATTTGTCTTGCAGGTAATAAGGGAAATATGGGGAACCAAGGATGAGATTTGTGAAGATCGAGTGCTAAAAGACTTATAGTTATTTTGCATTTTAATTTACTAGTAGGGAACCCGCGCGATGCGGCGGGGGCGACACTTTGTATTGTGGTACTCATTTCTTATTCTTATAATATTTGTTGTAGCATCGTTGTGGTGGATATACGTCATAAGTGTTACACGTGTCTAGTAACTAATAAATTTAGTATTTAAATTATCAAGTACTTTAAGAAACAATTGATGCAATAAAGTAGTATACGAATAAGGAAAATAAGTCTTAAACATAAAAGTTGAAAACTAAAACTCAAGTGTGAACTACTTGAATTATGCTGAGATCAATTAGTCGTACGACTTCCAAATATGAATAATCTCATTTATATTTTCAGACCACCATTCATTAAGAGTGATATCTTAAATTTATTGTAACATTTCATGTTTGAATGTTACATCTTTTGAAAGAAAAGTTTCCACTATCTTCTTTATTTAGGTAATATTGTATTGTTCAAGTTTTTTAAGGACATATATCAAATCGTTTATAAAGAAATTTAACAAAAAAAACATATAAAGAATTCCTGCATAATCTTTTCTCAAACAAATAATTTAAATATTCAAAACAAATAAATTTTGTATCAAACATAACGATTTGTATTTGATAATTCAAACAGATTCGAGTTGCATGGATGCTGCAAATCAGTATTCTGGAACATCCCGACAACTATTTTATATTATTATTTTACAACTATTTATCCATTTCTTAAAATTTACAAATAGCCAAAAAAAAAAAATTAACAACCTTAGACTCAACCTTAGACACTTGTACGACTATTGGCTTGTTCAAATCCGTGTGTCCTTCATCGAAATGAATATGCAAAACCATAAATGTTAACATTTACATATGAGTAATATAAAATCATATATACATTATTGTTCATAAAAAAACATGTTAATATATTAGATTTATATATAAAACAACTTCTTTATAAAATATGTTAAATAATCCAAACACACAAAACCTTAAACTAACAAAGAACTAACTTTAGAAGCTCAAACCTTTGAAATTAGATTTGGATCCATACTTAATTTTGTAACTTGAATAAAATTGAACGGGTCATTTACTTTAATTATCATTTTTACCTTCGAGTTATTTTTAGAAACAAAAACAAATTTTCTTAGTAATAATAAAACCAAAAAGTTTGTTATAATTGACTGTTAAGCGGCTCTGATCCATGAAATGGTAAAAATAAGTTTGACAAAGGTCCCGTCACACTATCTAACAAATTAATGACAATTAAATTACTAAAATTTTATAGAAATTATAAACAAAAACTATAGCTATAGAATTGAAATATCGCATTAGCAAATTAACCACGACGAACCAACTACAAAATCCATAGAAATTAAAATAAAAAACAATAATATCATATTTGATCCTGAAGTGAAAACAACCCAATTAAACAACATTCAACATATTTTTTATTTTTAATTCAAACCCGTTTCCACATACGGTAACCATAAATTCTAACCTTAGCATACTCTTTTGTTCCTTAGTCGGCTCTTTCTTGGTCTCCTCCGAATGACGAGGAGAAACATCTTCAATCAACTTAATCTCACACTCTGTACCAAGTGCCTTTAGCCCATACTTCTTTGCAATTGTCTCTATATTGGTCCAATCCTTCCCAACATCCTCTGTAAGGATATGGAAATATCCCCCAAGCCTTTTGAACTTGTTGACATACTTTGGAATACAATCATCAAAATAGACTTATAGTTGATGACGGTTATAAGGGAAATATAGGGAACCAAGGATGAGATTTGTAAAGATCGAGTGCTAAAAGACTTATAGTTATTTTGCATTTTAATTTACTAGTAGGGAATATTCCTTATCTATATATGTAATAAACTTGATTTTTTTTACTATATATGTATTTTGTAACTTGAACAAAATTGAACAGGTCATTTACTTTAATTATCATTTTTACCTTCGAGTTATTTTTAGAAACAAAAACAAATTTTCTTAGTAATAATAAAACCAAAAAGTTTATTATAATTGACTGTTAAGCGGCTCTGATCCATGAAATGGTAAAAATAAGTTTGACAAAGGTCCCGTCACACTATCTAACAAATTAATGACAATCAAATTACTAAAATTCTATAGAAATTATAAACAAAAACTATAGCTATAGAATTGAAATATCGCATTAGCAAATTAACCACGACGAACCAACTACAAAATCCATAGAAATTAAAATAAAAAACAATAATATCATATTTGATCCTGAAGTGGAAACAACCCAATTAAACAGCATTCAACATATTTTTTATTTTTAATTCAAACCCGTTTCCACATACGGTAACCATAAATTCTAACCTTAGCATTACTCTTTTGTTCCTTAGTCGGCTCTTTCTTGGTCTCCTCCGAATGACGAGGAGAAACATCTTCAATCAACTTAATCTCACACTCTGTACCAAGTGCCTTTAGCCCATACTTCTTTGCAATTGTCTCTATATTGGTCCAATCCTTCCCAACATCCCCTGTAAGGATATGGAAATATCCCCCAAGCCTTTTGAACTTGTTGACATACTTTGGAATACAATCATCAAAATAGACTTATAGTTGGTGACAGTTATAAGGGAAATATAGGGAACCAAGGATGAGATTTGTAAAGATCGAGTGCTAAAAGACTTATAGTTATTTTGCATTTTAATTTACTAGTAGGGAATATTCCTTATCTATATATGTAATAAACTTGATTTTTTTACTATATATGTATTTTGTAACTTGAACAAAATTGAACAGGTCATTTACTTTAATTATCATTTTTACCTTCGAGTTATTTTTAGAAACAAAAACAAATTTTCTTAGTAATAATAAAACCAAAAAGTTTATTATAATTGACTGTTAAGCGGCTCTGATCCATGAAATGGTAAAAATAAGTTTGACAAAGGTCCCGTCACACTATCTAACAAATTAATGACAATCAAATTACTAAAATTCTATAGAAATTATAAACAAAAACTATAGCTATAGGATCGGAAATGGAGCGCAAGTTTTTGTTTATAATTTCTATAGAATTTTAGTAATTTGATTGTCATTAATTTGTTAGATAGTGTGACGGGACCTTTGTCAAACTTATTTTTACCAAAACTTGCGCTCCATGGAAAATACATATATAGTAAAAAAATCAAGTTTATTACATATATAGATAAGGATTTTTGTTCAAGTTAGCAAAAAACTAACACCACCAGGTGAACCGGGTTGTCAAACTTAGTAGGTATAGGTGGTTTACTCCATGGAAAAACTCGTCGGGAAAACTCACCAGAAACATCTCCCGAAAACCGTTGGTCGCCACCGCGCCAGGCGGGCGCCGGTTGGCTGTCAAATTGTCTTCTAGAGAGAGAGAGAGAGATAGACAGAGTTGAGATAGAATGGAGAGGTAGAGAGAAAGGGGTGAGAAGAAAGGAGATAAATGTATTTATAAGTGGATTTTTGGTGTTGGCTCCAAGTCTAATATTGTGTATAAACGGCATCGCGTTTGAACCATTTCGCACCCAGACTCAATATTTGTCCGCGAATTTTGCAAAAAATATTTACTAAAACAAAATAATTGGTTTTTCAACCAAAATAAATATATTTTGTCAATACGGATTAAAACACGCTCACATACGCGGTGTGCATTTTAATAGCGTGCAATGATTTGTTCTTGGATTTTCATCATTTTAATTATCCGAATTTTATCATGAACGATTAGACTTCAAAATAGAGAAATAAATATTCAAATTATTTATCATGATTATAAATCACGAATTTCGATAATTTTAACCTGGTACTGCTTACTTGTGGGATCTCAGTATCGTGTAACGATTGCGTTCGTATGAATTCCATGCTCGACCGTGTAAGTAACAATCCAATAACATGTATATAAAATATACTTGTGTCGATCACGCGTGGATGATTGATCCGACATCACTCCATAAAAAGGTTACGGAATCGTCCCGATCGCTCAAGGTACGTGATCCGGTTCGCTATAATTGATAGTTTATGAATTTTCTGTAACACCCCGCCCCTCTCACCACCAATATTGTCCGCTTTGCCCATCCAGAGCTCACGGATTTGTTTTTGGTTGCCCAAGTGGAGACTTCCCAGGAGGTCACCCATCCTGGAATTTCTCCCACTTGAGCACGCTTAACTGTGGAGTTCTCCTCTCATCCACTAACATTAAGCCCCAAAACGCGTTGGTGATTTAAGAGGCAAGACATTACTTATGAACCAAGGATCTCTCCTGGCCACGGCCGATGTGGGATTTTCCTGGGGTGTCATATTCACCCCCCGTTAGAGTCTCATCGTCCCTGATGAGGTATGCACCCACCATCCCGAACGGCACAGGAGTGGCTCTGATACCATCTGTAACACCCCGCCCCTCTCACCACCAATATTGTCCGCTTTGCCCATCCAGAGCTCACGGATTTGTTTTTGGTTGCCCAAGTGGAGACTTCCCAGGAGGTCACCCATCCTGGAATTTCTCCCACTTGAGCACGCTTAACTGTGGAGTTCTCCTCTCATCCACTAACATTAAGCCCCAAAACGCGTTGGTGATTTAAGAGGCAAGACATTACTTATGAACCAAGGATCTCTCCTGGCCACGGCCGATGTGGGATTTTCCTGGGGTGTCATATTTTCAGATTATCGTATTATGTTCATGAAATTCCCGTACACGATTGATCAAATCACTGGTTGAGATCGTACATAATGCTGGATTCGCGACTTCCAGCGGCAAATTCCGACGCTTGTGATGCAACTTCTGCCAGAAACCAGGAAGTGGGAAACCAGTCCGGTGGCCTCTGGAATTTGAGACGTCGTTACATGTTTGTTAGTATTTTAGGGTTAGAATAAGTTTAGGTTTTAACATTTAATCCCTAAACATGTAAACTTTTTCATAAAAAGTATAAACTTACTTTAATATTTTAACATATAATCCCTTTTATCTTCACTAGTTTACATGTAAATTGTTTTGTATATAGTACGATGTACCAGACTATAAGGTACATTGTACCACGTACCGAATGCAACTTCCTTATCGTACCGAATTTTAGAAATGCACGAATCGTGTATACCAGTTTTTGTTTCGCATACTGTAACGTACCGTGATCCATGTGACTATGGTTTATACCTATTTTTTATTTCGGAGATTTGAATTTATCACTATTTTTACCGCAAAAGCTATCATTTTAACATATTAAAAGTTACATAAACCAAAAATATATACTGATTCGTATAGTCTAGATCAAACTCAGATAGTAAATAAGTAAAGAGTGTATTTTTTTTATTGTAAAATTTTATATGTAACCTTTATATGGCGATCATTACAAGTAGGAATTGCCTATGCTAGTGATAAGAAGTTATAATAATTATCATATTAGAGATACCATTTGTTACATTTGTACATATAGTGATGTCTACCGGTATAGAGTGATAGCTAAGAAAAATGTAATACAAACTAAAATTTATACTAATATCCACTCCCTACTTTATTATATGGTTAATCATGTCAATATGAAAATCAAATTATTTAACATTTTATTCATTTGGATGTTTCGGTCGTAACATGAAATAACTCAGTAACAGAACAAGAAATATGCGGCATCACGTATCTCATTACATTCCATTGAAATATGCATCTAATTATGTCCTACATGAAATGCATTGGAGGACTCATGCGCGAAGCCACATTCGTATATCACCTTGGGTGATAAAATGTAGACAACTCTACGAAGTTCGTGTTAGAAGGCTATACCTTGTTTGAGGTATGAGAGTAACATGTTTTTGTTGATATGATATATACATACATTATTCAAAGTATGAGAACTAGTATTATATATAACGGTAATAACATGTCGGGGGATATGATCATATGAGAACTACCAAATAGCATACTTTATTCCATCATAAGCTAGTTTTATTATTATATAGTTACAACATTAACTATGTACCTTATGTAGACACTAACAACTTTTTACGGGGCCGTCTTTGGGGTGGTCCGAGGAGGCCAACCGGACAGGGTCCATAAATCTTGAGGGCATAATTTAAAAAAAAAAAATCTTATATATATGTATATATTTTTTATATAACTCATTTAACACTTAAACTTTGGTCTAAGGGGCCTATTTTTTAACGGTTCGGATAGAGTACATGAATTTTTAGAGATTTTCAGGGATGACCCTGACTTTTTACATTGAACATATCGTGAAAAACACGTCCTTGTTGTATGTTAGATAACTAGTGTATAGAAGTTTGTTTTCGCCTTATTGATTTAGTGACCGGTTTAAACAAAATAATGCGACCTTGATAGTCTAACGGGGCTCGAATGTATTATAAGTTTTAGTAGGAGAATGTTGTGTACGTTAGTCGAATATTCTCCCCCAACATTACTCTTTATCGCAAAAAAAAAAAAAAAAAAAGAAAAGAAAGAAAGAAAGAAACAAACATACGTTACTTACAAACACAGTAGCTAGGCCACCAATGGTGCGTTATATTGTTAACATCGGTCACTAAGGGGCTGTTTGGTGGCCTCTTAATGAGGCTCTTAACCATTCAGTGCTGAATGATTCAGCATTCAGTGCGTTTGTTTCAGCCTCTGAATGGAATGGTTAAGGCTGAATCATTAAGACTTGGGATGTTGCTGAACCATTAAGCACTGAATCATTAAGCACTGAACTATGCTGAACCTTAATGAAACTCTCATACCAATGTTGGATAAGAAAACTAACCATTAAGAGGTCCAACTTAATGATTCAGCACTTAATCAACCAAACAGCCCCTAAGACCATTATGCATAGTCTAAATCAACAACATGAAAAAAAATCTAAACAATTGCTAGCAAAAGGCAGGAGCGTATGAATACCAACATCAATGTAAAATATTGAACATGTACAAACGAAGATGATAAAGTGTAAATACAATGCATGACCACCATCCCTCGTACATGTATAATCTCTTATCTCTGGCCCTCTCTTTGCAATTGTATGATTCGATGGTTAATGATTCCATAGACATGTAAGCCATATAAAAGATTCACAATACGAAGAAGCCAAATAGAGCAAGGAAATTAATGTTGGTTGAAATGAGTTCTTTGATTCAAGAAAACAAATTGGTCACCACTCCCCATCGTCTCTATTGTCTCAATATGAGGCATTAAAAGTGTTAGAAAAATTGAATATATAAATTTAATGAAGGACAAGAAGACGAGTAACAAACTGTATATATGCCTCACCATTCCTACCATAATTAAACAAAAGTGCAACTATGAAGTGGCACTAGTTGTAGTTTAACCAGACAAGTTGATACGTTGCATAATACCTCCACAAGATTGGTTTTCCGGAGCAACTAGAAATGTTAGGACTCTTCTTGTGCCTAAGGCCGTGGAGCTACTTTGTAGGGTTCAACGGGTCATGCGGAGTAATGTTGTGACACCAAGATCTATGAATGTGGTTTTCAAAAGATATAGTGTTGCAATTCAAATAGGCTAGCGACGCAGCTGGCTGTCCATTTGCTTTTTATTTCAATGTATTAATTGGTATGCAAGTGAGAAATGAAAGTTAATACTAGAAGCAATGATCAATCTTTAGATATATATTAAAGACCATCGCTATGCTAATCCTTATCATCGATAAAAATATCGCTAATTCATAGTGATATTTTGTGTGTTTGTACTTTATATGTCTAAACTCATGGATTAATAGGAATACTAATATCTAGATTACCCTAATATTTACAAGAAATGTGAGTTTTGTTCAAGTAGGTATTGAATTTCATCAACTTACACACACTTTGTTAATGATACATAACGAAATGGTGATATGCCAAAGTCGACTCACGTACAATTTGTTTTTTAGCCCGCATTTAACGAAATAAGTGGATACATGATCATAGTGTTGCGTAACTCATGACTATAAACATAATTAATTATTTGTAATATAACTAGTTTATACCACAAGAACTTTTCAGAATAGACAAATCTAATATGAAATGATAAAAAGAAAAAACAATGAAAAGATAGGTATATATAACTTTTAATTTACACTAATAATATATTTTCTACGTGATAAATGACTTTCTATTCTGATTCTTCTCTTTATCCGGCTTATTGCTTTGTTGTATACAACAACAAAAAAGAAAATTAGATGTTAAAAACTTGTTAGAAAACAAAATTTGACGCCAACCAACCTTTATCTTATTTGCCTATCTCAGGAGTCGGATTGATATGTTGAATTGTTTAATCTACATTTTCGGTTAAAATGTAGATTGCTTTATATGGGAATTGAACAAAAGAACCAATAGATACGATTGCAATTTGCCATTGGGGTTGGTGGCCCAATGGTAGAAGCAAAGCTTCTATGAACACTTAAAGAGGAGGTCATGGGTTCAAGTCTCACAAGGAATGAAATTTGCCGTTCAAAAAAAAAAAAAAAGATACGATTGCAATTTTACCTTGAGACTTTTAGAGATTTCCCTTCTTGGGATCCGATTCCTGAGATGGCTTAAGGCCACACGGTATGGTCTCGGGGATGGGCTTTGCGTTGTTGGCCCCAACCTTTAAAAAGAAAAAACGGTGATGAAAAAAGTATTTCGGCAAGACGAGAAGGTAGAACACTAATTGCTAACTGATGAAAATGTCAAATTAGTAGCTGAATCACTACATGTAAGGCTGGAAAATTCCCCTGTCAACAACTAGGCCATACAGTGTGGATTAGTGAAGCACCATTGTGGGCTGACGTGTAGCTTAGGTGGCTTCATGACCACTAATGGAACACCACCCCTAAACTTAGTGATGGTGTTGAGCATGGAGAATCCTATGAAGGTCACAATTGAGAGAGAAAAGAGAAAGAATTGTTGAGGTGCACAATTGAGAAAGAAAAGAGAAAGAATTGTTGAGGTGGGACCTACAATGGTGATTTCCACTAGTGAAGCACACTCATGTTTAGTGGAAAATGATGCTAACTTGGCGTTAAGGTGGATGATGGTGATGATGGTTCACTAGTGAACCACACCCCAAAACCTAGGATGGCGATTGGATAAAATATGAATAAGATTTATAGCTAGAATCTGGTAGTGGACATGTTTAATTCAAAACTCTTTGATTAACATATCATTCGCGAGGCGGGTAACACTTACGAACTTACTTTTTTTTATCTCTATACAAGGAGTTGGTAAGGAACAAATAATGATGTCCAGAAAGTTTGGTGGGTTGGGGATAAGGGGACTCAAAGAAGCAAACTTGGCGATGCTATTTAAATGGTGGTGGAGATTAAGGAAATTTAGTGAGCAAATGTGGGCTAAAGCAATATTTGGAATTCATGGATCATCTTGGGGCAAGGAGTTGGTTTCGTTAAAGAAGATACAAACCGGGGTGTGGAATAACATTTGCCAAGTGGGTAAAGAGTTTGCATAAAAGAGCTATAGACATTCACCAAAAGTTGATGCCGTTGATAGAAGATGGAAGTAAAACAAGGTTCTGGTTAGATAGATGGATCGTCAATGGGTTATGGAAGATTTGAGGTGATAGAAACCAAAGAGTTCTTTAATGGAAAAAAGAGCTCGGAAGCGAAGTTAAAAAAAATGGTCACCACTCCCAACTAAACCTCCTATGTGTAATTTTAGAGAACATAAATTGTCAAGAAGACTTAATCATTTATAAACAAGCAACAAACTGGATCTGCCTCATCATTTTTCACTGTTTATGCTGCTATGAAGTGACATAGTCGTACTTAACCATATAAATTGACATCATTGCATAACACTATTCACATGAATGGTTTTTTGATTTTTGAACCAACTATAATAATGATCAAATCTTGTGACTTTAAAGAGAATTGTTATGTTTGAATGAATGTCATAAAAATACACTAATTCATAGTGATAATATTTGTATGTTGTGTATTTAGATGTCTAAACTTTAGCATGTATTGAATGTGTGAGTGTTGTTTATGTGTGTATTGAATTTTTTTCATTAAGCATACACTTTGTTAATGATACACAACGAAAAGGTGATGCACGAGAGTAGACTCACGTACAATATGATATATGTTGATGTTTGATGAAGTAAGACCATGTGTTACCACCCATGCTGACTAGGACGTTAATCAATGTTAAACACTAGCCCAAGAGTGTGTGATTTCATCGTAAAGAAAGGGGGTGTGACTGCTTAAGATTTTGGATGTGCGGGAGAGTTCTTTGTTTGTTTTAACCAATGATGTTTAAACACATCATGTCATTATTTTTTTTCAAATTTATTTAATTTAAATGTTAATATAATTAACATTAACAACATAAAGTGAAACAATTATACACTACTTCTAAGAAAAACCTATCAGATAAAATAAACACTCACTATAATAAAACCTCAGACTCACACATGATATTTTATCACGAAGAGACTTTACCTGACGACTACGTTCGATTAGAGAAAATGATCCGGATACAATTAAATTTGGGAAAATGGATTTTAATACTCCCAACTATCGCCTATTGGCGGATAATACTCCCAACTATCACTCTGGTCATTAGCACTCCAAACTTTCAACTTGTTTGCTTTTATCACTCCCAAACTAACTGAGGTCTAACCCGGTTAGTGTTCGTGGCCAAAATGTAAAAACCTAAACTTAAGGGACCCTTTTGAAACTTATTATTATTATTATTATAAACATCAAGACACAGATAGATCTATCGAGAGAGAGAGAGAGAGAGAGAGAGAGAGATAGAGAGAGAGAGAGAGAGAGAGAGAGAGATGAAGCCACCTGCACCACCACACCGCCGCCGCTGCACCACCACTCCTGTCCATCACTCGTGAGAAGAAAGAGAGACGAGAGAGAGAGAGAGAGACGTGAACAGAGAGAGATCGAAGAGAGAGAGAGAGAGTACACCTCCGGTCATCTTCTCCGACTATCCATATGTCTCCGGCGAGCCATCAACCACCCAAACATCACCTTAGTCCAACCGTAAACCCTCGTTCTTCTTAATCTGCTTCCCGAGTATAATTAACCCCAACCAAAAGTACGATTAACCCCAACCCTAGTACGATTAACCCCAATCTGCCGCCTCCTTGCTTCTTCTTCTGCTAGGGTTTCATTGGAGCTGTTTAATGGAGCTGCTTTGGTATATATTAGTTATTCGGAGCTCCGAGAGTGTTTAACGGAGCTCCGTCACCACCAAATCAGAACAACTTTGCCGCCTCCTTGCTTCTTCTTTCTCTGTAATATACAGTAGGTGGTGGTGGTTTAGAGAGGTGGTGGTGGTTTCCGGTGAAGGTGGTGGTGGTTTAGAGAGAGATAAAAGGGGGGGGGGGGGGGGTTTGTTGCAGAAGATGAGGGGGGGGGGTGTGGGATTTATAAGTTAAAGGTTTAATGTCAAAATTGCCCCTTAAGTTTTGTTTTTTTATATTTTGGCCACATATAAGTTTAGATTTTTACATTTTGACCACAAACACTAACCAGGTTAGACCTCAGTTAGTTTGGGAGTGATAAAAGCAAACAAGTTGAACGTTTGGAGTGCTAATGGACAAAATGATAATTGGGAGTATTATCCGCCAACAGGCGATAGTTGAGAGTATTAAAATCCATTTTCTCAGTAATTTTGCCATTTGTATTCCAAACATCCCCAAAGTGTAGACCTATCCATCCACAAAGCCAAAACCCAAAGCTAGTATTCAAACACCGTTGAGTCAGTCAGTCAGTCCTGAAGTAGTAAAGAGAGGGGAGGATATGGCGGCAAGGGTGCATACAACCACCTTCACCACCTTCTTCTTTCCTAAATCCATCACCAAAACCCATACCAAATGGTTCTCACCATCATTACCTTCTCCCAGAAGATCACGTGCTGCCTTATACTGCACGTGCAGTTCCAGTTCCAGTTCCACAAAAGAAGACCCTTTTGTCCTCACAACTCCTCTTTATTACGTCAATGCCCCTCCTCATATGGGCAGTGCCTACTCCACCATTGCCGCTGATGCTATTGCTCGTTTTCAGGTTATTCATTTCATTTTTCTTCTTCATATTATTATTATTATTATTATTATTATTATTATTATTATTATTATTATTATTATTATTATTAAATGTTTTGTTAATGTTACAAGATTTATTGACTCAGTTTTAAATACCGTTTAAACCCTAGTTCTGATTTTAGGGCTTTCAAATTATGTTTGAGATGTTTGGAACTTGGAAGCAAGATAATTATGTTTCAAATTATGTTTGGTGAGTAACTTTGAATCAAGATAATTATGTAAGCATGTTATTAGAAACAACAACTATACATGCTTCATAGGCGTAGCGCGGAGTCTAGATGCAAAAAACTGAGGGCTTTTTTAAGCTAGTTGCATAGTATAAATACCATTTTTAACGGTTTTAGACATGTTTTAGGTTTGTTTGGAATGTTTTACCATTCAGAAGCTGAAACAAACGCGCTGAATGATGAACCATTCAGCGCTGAATGATGAACCATTCAGCGCTGAATGGTTTAGAGCCTCATTAAGAGGCTTACCAAACAACCCCTTAGAAAGTTAGAAAGATGTTTTAAGTGATACTTGTAATAGTAAACGAGTCCCTATTGCACTTCTTACCCTACTTACTAAATGTACTAAAGGACTTGTAGCGTAGCGGTATCAAGTTGTGTACATAATTGTGTTCCTCCCAAGTGGTTGAGGGTTCTAGTCTCATAATGGACTAAGGTGTGGATTTAGGAGTAGGATTAGGTTTGTCTTGTTTGTTTTCTCTTAATGAAGTTAATACACTTTCCAAGATATTTTAGGTCCAATTGTTGAAGTATTTCACTATTAATTAGACTTTCCATCCTTTTCTTGGAAATGTGGCCCAAATGTTTATACCATACGTAGAATCTTTCATCTACTAACTCCGTTTAGTTCCATCCATATAATTCAATGTTATCAAATGTTCAACAATTAAAATGTCAACTTAGTCATCTCGAGATCATGTTCATTTATAATACTTAAATCTTCAAAATTTGATGTTGGTCAATCCGCTCATCAATGTACACCTAGGTTAAAATGTTTTTTCCCCGTTCTATTCAGGGAAATAAGAGTCTTACTCATAGTTGTTAAAAGCCATCGCCTCTTGCGCCTAGGCCCATTTTTTAGGCGAGGCGATGCATTTGCGCCTTAAGTCGAGGAAATTGCGCTTTAATTCTCCAGGTGATGGTTTAGGCACAGATTTCAGCTAGATTCCCAAATTACGGAGAGTTTCCGGCCAAAATCGTTAAATTATGGCTAGATTTCAACTAGATTTCTACTTTTATATAAGGAACACTACTTATATACACTAATAGATTAATATTTCAAAACTTTTGAATACTAACTAGATGAAAAATAGTATTATTTTAATATATTTTTACTTTATATTCTTGTTCGTTTTTTTTTTTTTTTTTTTTTTTTTATCTCAGGCCCTCGCTTTTTTTGCACCTTGCGCCTAAGCCCCAGGCAAGGCCTATGTGCCTGGAGTGCGTCTAGCGCCTTTGATAACTATGGTCTTTGTTATATTGACTAGAGTGAACAAATCCAATTCTTAGTAAACTAGGAACAATTCAAGTTGGTAAATGTAGTTAAACAGGGACTGAAACCACAAATGTAGTGAAATGCACATAATAAAGTGGTTTGAGACGATAAATGTATTCGGATCCCATGTTCAGAAGTTATATAAGTTCGCCTTTGGGGGCTGCAAAAATATATAATATGCATCTCTTGTGGTGATCTGCGTGTAAGAGTTGCACGCTTGCTGTCTTTTAATAAATGAACAATAGGATGAACACTCTCTTACCAGCTATACTAATCATGATGAAAACAGACATAGTTACAAGAATGAGTGATCATCCTTGATCCTCCGGGCGTTCTAAAAGCATTAAGCATCGAATAGTTGTTAAGTTAATTGTACCCATAAATAGAAGAATGTCTTTACAAACATACTAAATTTTATGAGATATTGAAAGGACATTTATTTGCACTATTATCTATTTGTAGGATTTGGCCACGTTTGTCACCAACAAATCATCATAAAATATTGATGATGATTATGCAACATGTGAAATTTCTCATTCTTTCTGTAAGGATATAAAGGACACTATTAGCTGCTTGGATCATCATAATTCGTAAGTAAACATGAAAGACTTACATTAAGATTAATATCCATTAAATACGCTTTAAAGATTGAAACTAGTAATCTTAATATTCATGCATAATTGCTTAAAGTTGTACTTATGAATCTAATAAAACTTCAAATACTAAAGTAGAGGTTTGGTGATATGTGCATATGATGAAACAGGACATGCAAATAAATGCAATCTTTCATATTTCTTAACCTATTTAGTATTTGAAGTTCTT
The DNA here is from genome assembly GCA_030844895.1 of Ambrosia x helenae. Classification (NCBI taxonomy): domain Eukaryota; kingdom Viridiplantae; phylum Streptophyta; class Magnoliopsida; order Asterales; family Asteraceae; genus Ambrosia; species Ambrosia x helenae. The sequence goes on along the minus strand of CM061232.1, from coordinate 1,272,379 downwards.
GATTCGTCAATTCATAGCCAATACAAATGTTAACGAGAAGCACAAGTTTCTTATGAATAACTCAAAACTTATACAAGATTGACCTATAATTTAGATAAGTTAGTTTGCATTCTGAATATTGTTTGTAATGGCAGAGACTTATTGGAAAGAATGTTATATTCATCACTGGTACTGATGAACATGGAGAGAAAATAGCTACTGCCGCCGCTGCAGGTGGCTCCACCCCAAATGACCATTGTGACACAATTTCACAATCTTATAGGGCGTTGTGGAAAGATGTATGTCATATCTCTAAAAAATCCCATGTGTTATCTAATATATTCATTGATTTTCATTCATAATCGCGTGCTTTTCTTTCTTACATTTAATTTCAGTTAGATATATCTTATGACAAGTTTATTCGCACAACTGATCCTAAGCACGAAGCTATTGTGGAAGAATTCTATTCAAAGGTTCTTGCTAATGGCGATATTTATCGAGCTGATTATGAAGGACTCTACTGTGTCAATTGTGAGGAGTACAAGGTTAATAAACTGATCTATTAATAATATGGGTTGATTTGGTTCATATTTATTTCAAACCGGTCAAAGCAAGTAATTCAGTGCAAACAACCTCCATATCGATTAATTCAAAATTTAGACTATTATTAATAATTTATTTATGCCATCAATTACATATTTTCTTTTTAAATGAATTGGACGAAAAGTCGGCAGGTCAACCAAACCAACCTGATCTATGTAGAAAAAAAAATATATTTATATACTTGATACATTGACAAATAATTGAAAAGTGTTAATTGTATATATTGTATTTAGTATCTGATATATTAATATATGGCATGTGGGCCCAACATAGGCTTTCCGAGGGCTCTATCTTGTATATACGGAGGGTCTCCCTCCATTGGAATGCATTCAGAAAATTCAAATCCAGTTTACATAGTGTTAAAGCTTAGGATTTATGTGGTTTTCTGACATCCTTAGTTTTATATAACATCTACAGGATGAGAAGGAACTGCTTGAAAACAATTGTTGTCCAATGCACCTAAAGCCATGCGTCTCAAGGAAAGAAGACAATTACTTCTTTGCATTGTCAAAATATCAGAAAAAGTTGGAAGATATTTTAGAGCACAATCCAGATTTTGTACAACCATTGTATCGTTTAAATGAGGTGAGAAAATATTTAATTGACTTTTGCCGTTGCAACTTAATGAAATGTAGCATTGCTGATGTTAAAACTTATTAGGTTCAAAATTGGGTGAAAACTGGGCTCAAAGATTTTTCTATTTCCCGAGCTTCAGTGGATTGGGGTATTAGAGTTCCTAACGACCCGAAACAAACCATATATGTTTGGTTTGATGCCTTGCTAGGGTATCTTTACTTTTCTCCTATGCATTTTTTTTATGATTATTAATGTTTCTGGTTTTTTTAATGTCTATTGGAAAATGATTATTAAAGCTCTTATCTCTGATTTTGTGTCTGTGTAGTTATATATCAGCATTGTCAGATGACCAGGAGCAACCTAGTTTACAAACTGCAATTTCATCAGGTTGGCCTGCTTCACTGCACTTGATTGGCAAGGTATTATTGGGCTCCATAGAAATGGAACAAAATAATTAGTTCAAAGTTCTAAAATGTCACTAATTATTATTTCTTATATGTTTTTTCTTAGGTTTTGAATGCCTTTTGAAACCTTCGCCTCACATTCAGTTTTTAATATGTTTTTTTGGCTCTATTTTATCATTCGTTGTTCAATAAACAGAAATGTTACATACATAATGGAATCATGATCTTGTCTATAAACTATATTGCAACGTCATGATATAAATATACTATCTAAACTTTGTTAAATTGGTGTGTTCGGTAACAGGGCAAAATGGGTAAGTTTCTGGTACGGATCAGTCGGTTTGAGTTGACCCGAAGCATTTTTCTGTCATTTTTATAAATAATTAGTATCTTAAGTATGACTACCAAAAACTACACATAAGGCTACTTTTGTCCTGTTCCTTTTTTTTTCATTTGCACATTTATCATACATAATGGAAACGGATCCATTCATAAGCAAATGGGTCAAAATTGCCACCTCAACTAATGCTAGATATTTTTTTCTTCAGGATATATTGCGTTTTCATGCAGTTTATTGGCCAGCTATGTTAATGTCGGCTGGACTGAGCCTTCCCAATACTGTTTTTGGCCACGGTTTCCTGACAAAGGTATTTACTTACTATTTAGCCATTAAACGCATATGTTAATAGCTTATATAGTTAAAAAATATACTTTAAGATCTGATTTTTCTCTTAAAAGAACACTTGAGTTATAAAACATGTAATGGGTATATACTTTCATTTCATGCAGCAATGGTTTTATTTGTAAAATTTTAGGATGGGATGAAGATGGGAAAGTCACTTGGGAATACTCTTGAACCAAACGAGTTAGTGGAAAGATTCGGGCCTGATGCTATCAGGTACTTCTTTCTCAGAGAGGTTGAATTTGGAAATGACGGGGATTATTCCGAGGAACGCTTCATCAATATTGTCAATGCACATCTCGCCAATACAATTGGTATATTGTTTTATTCATAGTATTAGAATAGTGTTTCTAATCATGTTTAACACATTATTTTGAAAATAACTTCAAATTTTTGGAAAAAGGTGTCATGGGTCAAACCACCTCCGGGTCAATTTGACCCGTTTTGACCCAAGCTCATCTTTACTTGTTACCAACCCGCCCGGCTGTCCATTTTGCTACATCTATGAAATATTATCATTTTGATTATTAATCATGGCGTGTAGGGAATCTTCTTAATCGTACGCTTGGACTTTTGAAAAAGAACTGCCAGTCAACTTTGGTTGCTGATTCAAGTGATGCAGCTGAAGGAATTGAGTTCAAGGATACTGTAGAAAAGCTGGTAAGATTTATAACAGAAATTTCCTAACTACTTGTTTTAAAAGAGCACACACATTACATGAATATTGGTACGGTTTTGTTTTTCCCATTATCAAAACAGTAAAGATTCATGCGTGTTACATGAATCTAGTTTTGTAAAGTGTATTACCTCCATGTAATGAACACTGCAACCTTAATCAAACTGTTGACTTATTTGTAAACGCGATATTGGACAATTGATATAACTTTATGTTGGAAACTTCCACATCTTACGTATCATGTTAGTAATTATGATTAGTTCCTTTCAACTAGGGGTGGCAATTCTTGACACAACAAAAATATTCAGGTTTCAGGTTGTCATATCTAACTCGTTTACCACCTGATTAACCCATTTATTACAATCCAACATGTTTATCACTGGTTAACCCATTTACAACTTGATTACAAATCATGTACAACCCGTCAAGTTTGACTCGTTTAGACAAATGGTTAAATGGGTCATGTTCAGCTTATACAGTTTTAAGCTAGTCCGTGTTAGGGTTGATGTTTTTACATGAATAAATAGATAGGTCGTCCTTGGGTTCAACTATTCAACCCACCAAGCTGACACTATTAACACCTCTAAATTCAAGAGAAAGAATGTTGTTCATGGTATTCCATCCAAGCCATCAAAATTAAATAGGTTGACTACCAACTAAATTTCTAAGATACCGTTCAAATGTGACATAGTTAGGACATTTTTGTAGAGCCAAATCAGTTTCATAACTTTTTGTGATGGTCCCCGAGGGCAATTAGTTAATATTAGGTTATGTTTTAGTTAAGCGGACTCTCTTCTTCGTGTAGGTTGAAAAGTCAAAGGTTCAGTACGAAAGTCTCCAGCTATCATCTGCTTGTGAGAGTGTGATGGAAATTGGAAATGCTGGCAATCTATACATTGATGCGCGTGCACCGTGGTCTCTTTTTAAACAAGGAGGTGAATCTTTTGATTCTGCTGCAAAGGTATTGTCAATCTTTCTCAATTTCAGTAACTTCTGATATCAACCATATATTCATCACATGGACTTTGTCAGTGTTTACAAAAATCTAAAGGAAAATCATAAAGGTGACCACTTTGGCTAGGGTTCTCGTAACTTATATAAGTCATTTTCACCAACTTTGTAAATGCACACAATCAGGTGGAGGGTCAAGTAGTCACACCTCAAGCAAAAAAAAAAAAAAATAGAGTGTCGATATCCCATTAATAAAATAAGATCGATGCACCATTTTCGCTTTTTTAGCCTTAAAAGTCTAAAACCATGCCGTTTTCCGTTTGGGGATGACGTGTCATCATTTGATTGGTTGCTCGGCCATGCATTTCAATTTTTTTTTTTTCCAAAACCGCTCCATTTGTGACATATAACTTCACATGGTGTCTTTTGATTGGGTCGGGTCATACTTTTGCGTAATCATTTGTAACAATCAAACGGCTGTTTTAAGTAAAAAGGTCTCATGTTCATGATTTTCCGTAGATATACTGTGTACTTAATACAAAAGTTAATGAATATAAGTCAACTCCCACATTCATATCAAGTATGCTAATAGTTTTTGTAGAGATCTAACAAAGATATGTATTTACTAGTTCATTTTCTGTATTAACACTGGTTATCTTAACGCAGGATCTCGTGCTTATATTAGAAGCAGTGAGGATTATCGCGGTTGCATTGTCACCCGTTACACCAAACTTGTGTCTCAGAATTTATCGTCAACTTGGCTACACCGACCAACAGTTCCATGCTGCCACATGGGTATCCCCCCACCCTGATATAAATTTAGTTACAAAAATTTATATTATTTCTGTAGTAATATAATTTGCTGAAAAATATGTTTTAAACAGTTTTATACATTAAAAATACATTATGCAGAGTGATACAAAATGGGGCGGGCTAAAGGGCGGTCAGGTGATGGCTCCACCCAGCCCCATCTTTGCTAGGATCGAAACAGTTGCAGAAGCTGAAGGTGTGCCCGCGACAGAGAAGAAAGTTTCCAAGAAGAAAGAGAAAGCACCACGACGTCAAAGTACCATAGGAGCCTAGACGTATTCGTGAAGTTACCTCATAACGAATTTATTGTTCTAATCGAAATTTTCATATTACCGATTCCTTGTTCATCTGCGGTCCCCTATTTTACATTGTTGTGATGTACCATACACTCATAGAATGCACAGTATTGGACTTTAATACAAGCTTATAAAGAAAATTGATCCTAAGATAGTAAATGATATATGTCATCACATGTTACTTGTTGCCATATTGATATTGGGCATGTGATCCGAAGGGCCAAACAATTTTCAAGATCTATTTCTCTTTAAAGCCTTTTTTGATATCTTTCATTCTTAACTTCAATGTTTTTTAATCTATATATGTATAGTGATAGTTAAGTTTTATTGTAACTTGATTCAATCACACTTATATGTTAATGCCTTTCAAGTTTTATTCGCAACATTCTTCCTCAATTCAACTTTATACATAAATGGTTTATGTTTAATGTAAAGGATTAATTTCTTTGAATTTAGAGAAAATTTCTCGAATAGTCCCCGTGATTTGTTCAAATTTCACTTATAGTCTCTATTTCTTCAAAATTACAGGTATAGACATAGTCCTCACCTTTTGACAACGTTTAACTCGGATAGTCCCTAGAGTGGATGGAGGTTAAATTATCCGGTTAAGTGAGTGTGAAATGACTAAACTACCCTTACTTTAATAAAAATAAAAAAATCAATTAATTAACAAAATACAAAATGGTTTTACTTAAACCATTAGCCAATCATGTGACCCCACTCATTCTATTCTTAGTGGGACCCACCCACTTCATCTTTCAAGCCTATAAGACTAATTGGTGTGGTGCCATTTTCCTTCGACTGCCACATCAACGCCACATCATTTCCCCAATTTTCTCCCCCAAAGTTTGGAAATGGTTTCCCCCAATTCCCCCATTCCCCCTTCCTTTTTTATTCTTTTTCCTTTTTATTTAATTATATATTTTATATTTCATAATTATTTTTTTATAAAAATAAAGTAAAAAACGTCAAAATAAATAAAAAAACCGTGAAAATTATAAAAAAATGGAAAAACATAAAAATCGAAATTTCATAAATTTTTTAAAAAAAAATACAACCTAAAGTTCACAAAGTAAAAATACATATTACAAACTAAAGTTCACAAAATAATAAAAATTACAAACTAAACTTCATAAAAAAAAAACCCCTAAAAACTACTCGTCATCAACAACGGGTTCAACAGGGCCGGGGTTGACATGAAAATTATTCCAAATATGATCGACGAGATCCGAAACAAAATTTCCATGAATAGTAGTACCGTGTAACGCCCACGTGTTTGACAGATATCATTTACTATCATAGGCAGAGGCGAAGGTTAAGAAGGGCCAGGGGTGGCCCTGGCCCCCCTGTTTTCTGACGCAGTGGTAGAAATTTGCGATTTTCATAGGTAAATTAAGTCCGGGTTAAGTCCGGCCCCCACCGATTTGCCACTACCGATCGAAAAAAATTAAGTCCGGCCCCCACCGTTTCGCAAACCAAGCTTCGCCACTGATCATAGGGTCAATTTTCTTTATAAGCTTGTATTAACACTTTTGTCTATAATTATCCTACTTGATTTATTCATCAAATTGAGGTTGTTTCAACTTTCATTTGTGGTCATTCTATAAATAATTAAAGTTGGCATGCAACATTATGTGGAGGGTACAAAACAAGATAAGAATGTCAAATGACTTATAGCCCCATTAAGTAGTTGTAGGAGTTAAATGAAGAGATACAAGAAATTCTTGGTATCGCTTTTGATAAAGAATGGTAGTGAAACTATGTAGATGTGATATATTTGAGATGTATAAGACTTATGACTAAAAGTAATCTCATCACAATGCAAGTAGTTCACCGCTAGAATTTTAATTTTACGTTTGTGATTGATATTTTTCTTATTCGGGCGTTAGTTTACTGCAAAACAACAATTGTTTACGGAGGTAGTTAACAAGTTTAATGTTAACTTATTATTTGATTGAAATATGTAAAACTTATAACATTCATAAACCACATTGATGCTATAACTCGAAAACTTGATAATCAACATAATAAACTTTTGTAATATTATATACTAATAAGAGAACTAATAGAGTTACTACAATACATCATGATGAAATTAATAAACTGACATAAACGAGTACCGTGTTGTAAAATGTCATCGCCGCAAAAGGGTAATTACACTATTATTATTTATACTAATAAGAAAAGTAATAGAATAACAAACTCCCCTCATTTTTTTTGTGGGTTTTTATTATTTATATTATACGCTGTTATTACAAACTCCCCTCATTTTTTTTATAAAGTTCCCTCATTTTAACCAAATTGTGGATAACTAATTAGTAGTTACACTTTATCCTCTTGTAAAAAACAAATTATCCCACAATTTTTAAATGACCATAACTTTTTGGTACATAAATATTTCTTTAGAAAATACATCATAAAAACGAGCATTTATTCTCTTTAATTTGAGTATGGTATTTTTATAGTTTTTTAATTAAAAACTCACAAAACCAAAAACAAACGAAACCGAACCGAAATTAACTAAACCAAAACGAATATTTCATGTACTCATATACTTTTAGCTTGTATATAATGAATCTATACCTCCTACTCATATAATCCTAAGCAAATATACTTTTAACTGGGTTAACCCTAGTTAGTTTTGGTCTGATGAAATAAAAACCAAAACAAGTTAGGATTGACAGATTCCAATTTTCAAGTTGGGATTATTGTCTTCCAACTCGACAAAGTTAGGATTATTTAGTTCTAATTCCCTAATATTTTAGCCAAAATTTGGTTTTAATTGAACTGAACTGAAAATTGTCAATCAAACCAAATAAACCAAGCTAATAAAACCAAACCCATTAGCTGATTGGTTAATAAAATCAATCAACCAATGGCTTTGATTTTGGTTGAGACTAATAAGTATACTAAACTGAACCACGCACACCTTAAAAAGTGTGAGTGTTCACGCCACATCACGCGAACACCCTACTAGTTAAAGTTAATAATAACACACCTACAATGTCTATATTCACACCTACAAATCTACATTAATGTCTATATTCACACATACCCTTTTCTAAACATTTCCAAACCGTTTCTACATATACGGGTTTCGGTCTATAGAAAATCAGCGTCTAAAAATGGTAAAAAGTAAAAACATAATAATATACCGATGATGAATCAGGAGCCTGGTGCGTTGGCCGTACAAAATAACCGTCACGTCAATAAATAAATACCATCCCATCATCATCATCATCATCATCATCATCATCCATTTACATTATTATTATTCAATTCAATTCGTTCATTCATACAACGGTGGAGACCCCGATAATGGAGGACACCACCACCACCACCACCACCGTCATTCCTCCGTCAACATCTTATCCATCCAAGACCAGAGAAGACGGCGAACTCTCTGCTTCCGAAAACGACGTAGTTTCTAAAACCCTAGCCTATATTATTTCACTCTATTCTTATTTCCATAACCTTATTATTATTATTATTATTATTATTTGTTTTTAGTCTGTTGTTTTATATGTTTTCATCTAATTGCATCATTCATCGTAGGGTTTCCGTAGCTGCGTATTTATTTGTGTGTTACATATGTTGCAGTTGTTTTAGGTTTTTAAGTAGATCAAATTAAGCAGTGCTGTAACGTTTCAGTCAATTTCATAAGAATATTATTGACCTAGATGTTTTTAGGACTATCTTATTTCCACTTGTTTTGGTGTTACAACAGTATGATTTAGTTTATTTTGTTTTCATTTGTGGTTATATTTGGTAGTCATGTTTTTATATATGTAATAGTTGTTTTAGGCTTTTAATTAGATCAAATTAAGCAGTGCTGGAACATTTTAGTCAGATTCATAAGCACATTATTTACCTAGATGTCTGTAGGACTATCTTAGGCCATGTGTAATGGGTTAAAGGCGACGCCCAGCTGATGTGGAAAGTTATGGGGCGTTAAGGGGCATGGGGTTAGGTAGATAACGAGCGTGAGATATGGAACTGGTGGTGGGCCCCATGGAACCAACTAGTAAGATTTTTTCTTCTTTTTGTTTTTTTTTTTAAAATTTTTCGTTTAGTTAATATTTTATTATGTGGTGGGTAGTTAAAACTTGTGCAACAAATTAACAATTACACACTAAAGGTGAAAACGATTGAGTGAGAGAGAGCTCATGAATACGTGGCAGACACTTTATGACGTGGTGGTTAAAATGTATAAACCATAACCATTACACATAGCCTTATTTCAATAGTCTTGGTGTTACAACAGCATGATTCAATTTTTTTATTTGATTTGTGGTTATATTTGGTACTCCTGTTAATGTGTATATGGATATGAGGTATTTGGGGTATATTTGGTCAGTTGTTACTTGTTAAGGCCTGTGTTGAAGGTTTATACGCTTCTGATGCTGAAATGAGCAGTTGTGAGTCCTAGATTTTTATATTTGTTTCAGTTGAATTACACGAAGGTATCCTGTCTACGTGCTGGTTGATGCATCTACTAATCGCTGTGTTGGTTAGGTTATTTTGTTCTCGTTTTGCAGTTATTTAGTTGATATTTTTTTACATCATGTATTTGGTTGGTTTCTTATTATAGGCGCAAATGTAATAAATGTGTAACCATCTCAATTGTTATGTAGTTGAAAACCTTATTGTTAGTGGAATGGAACTTGCATTTTTCTTCCTGACCATTATAGGTAATTTGAACCCATTTTATGCTAATACAGTGAGTTTCTTTCAGGAATTTGCAGGTTCTCGGTTTTCTGTTGGAACTATTCTTCCAGCGGTCTCATTGAACAAGGGTGCAAGTGTTGTTGACAAGGGTAGGTCTGACAAAACGTAACGTGTGTCAAAAGTGTCAAACACCACTAAACAGACTCATTTTTATGCTACTCTGACAAAACGGCTTTATGTTCTGTTGGATATCTTTTCTGATTGCTTGATATGAATAGTACTTTTTTTGGAGATCTTATAATGATATTTAAAATTGGATATATTATAAGAGGAAACGCTAATCGGCTTTACAGAAGTTTCCATTTACGGTCATTAGAAAGCCTATGGACTGCGTAAACAATAAGAAAACTTGTATGGAAAATAGATATACAACTTTTAGTAGAAAATTTTAATTTATGAAGATCCTTGTTCCATGTATTCAGTAATACGTGCATATAATTTATGGCCCTGTCCTGTCCATATCTATTTTGAATCAAAACATGTTTAAAAGTCAAAACACTACTCAACACCTTTTTAGCGCTTTTTTTTCATAAATTTTCCATAATGACAACTTTTAAACTGTGCAAGTCATATGCATGGACTCATATGCTTCATGAAGCAATGTTATCAAGTCAAATATATGACACTTTACACTCTTTTTTACCTCGCATTTTGTTGAAAGTTACAATTTCAGTGAAATTGCTTATCTGTTTTGATGTTTCTTGCATACTTAATAGGGATGTCTGCACCGATGCATAATCCCGCTGTAGCTTCAAGAACAACTGTGCTTCCAAACAAACGTAAAGGTGTGGAGAAGAATCGAGTACCATTTGTGATTAGTTTCTCAGATGATGACAGTGGTAGTGACTCTGAAGAATACAAGAAAGGAAGCACAATAGAATCTGATGAGATGACACGTGGCACCATGGAGAATAGAAAGTTGCCTTCTTCAATGGTGGGTTCACGGTCACAGATGTCGCAACAAACTTCCAGAACTAACACCAAGAGTCCCAAAATTTTATCCACCAGTCGCACATTTGTCTCATCAGTGAACAAAGTGAATGCAACCAAATTCAAGACTGGTGGAAGCACGTTTGTTGGGATAAAAAGTCATCCTAAAAAATCTAACCCCCCTAGCATCATTAAATTCGGCCAAAACATTCATGTCAACAGCAATAAACTCCAAGATTTAAGGCAATTGATTGCAATTCGTGAAAATGAGTTAAAGAGTAAAGCTGGCAAACTTGATAAGGAGGTAGCTTCAAGTTCAAAAAAAAACAACCCTGATATGAATTTGAAAAATATTGCTGTTAAGAGCAGAAATATTCTTGAACGTGTAGCTGTTGATTCAAAGGAGCCAGAAAAGAAACGCCTAAAAGTTAGTGATCCACCTAGAAACGTTGTTTCTATTGGTCGACATGATAGGCCTCCTTCAGAGCCAATAGTTTCAGCTGGAGTTGCAATATCTGTTGGTCAACATGATAGGCCTCCTTCAGAGTCTACAGTAGCAGCTGGAGTTGCAGTTTCTGTTGGTCAACATGATAGGCCTCCTTCAGAGTCTACAGTAGCAGCTGGAGTTGCAGTTTCTGTTGGTCAACATGATAGGCCTCCATTGGAGTCAACAGCAGCAACTGGAGTTGCATTATCTGCTGGTCAACATGATAAGCCTCCTTCAGAGTCACCAGTAGCAGCTGGAGTTACGATTTCTGTTGGTCAACATGGAACTTCTGCACTGGAAAATGATGGCTTGAAGGGTAGATATGACGGTAACTATTGTGACAAAGAAACACAAGGTGGGCCAGGACAGTCCAGTACAATGCGGCAGCAGATAAAGGGAGTGAAAAATACAAGATCACAAATCAGCAATAGCAGGCAGCATAACATGATCACAAATCTGGGGGAGTCTTCATCACAATTAATGGCTAAAATTGATAAGCCTTCTCCACCTAAACAGGTACATTGAAAAAAAATTTAGAATGCAAGAATTTGTTTTTATCTCTAAACTCTAAAGCTTAGTTACTGCTAGTATTCTTGCCTGAAAAAAATATAAAAATTCATGAAGTTTCATCTGTTAATTATTATTTACAAACCACAAAAGGACTTATGGTCGCATATGCTGTATTCCCATCTTAGAATGTCTTCAGCATATAACTTACTAAATACTGCAACAAAGTATATAAATAATCTGGGGATTCACTTGCTTTTAGTCGCTTACATGTTCACTCCTTTTCTGCCACATTCCATATGTAAAAGGGGTGGTTTTGTTAGGATAGTTTATTCTTTGGCTTTTGCAAACCATACAGCCCACAATGGTTATTGGTTAACTAAATTTAAGCTATTTAGTTATCACAAAGATATTTTTTAAGAGAATAGCTTATAAATTTGGGTGGTGGGAAGATAGATAGCATGCCACTTGCACTCATATTAACACAAAGCTATACGTGATAGATATTTTTAAAAAGGCATTCTCTGATGCAGTTCGGGCACACTTAATATTGTGCCATTATAGACAATTATTTTCTATGTTATGATGATCAGGATCCTAATAAATTTACACCCCTGCATATTAAACGCTCTAGAACTTATACCAACATTAGTCACTTGAGAAAAAGGCACTAGATAATTAGAATTATACAAATAAAATAAAACAGAAGGAATATTAGTAGTGGCTAAAAATTGTGAAGATGCTGAATACAAGAAATCATTCATACTTTTCGTTTGTCCTACTAGTCTGTTATGTGATAGACTTATAAGTAAGATTCATTCAACAATCAGCATTTATCTTTATGATGAACTTGGATGTGAAATATATAGTTTCAAGGTATTTTGCCACCAAAGTGCCCTTTTGTGTGTTTGATTGGAATAGTCACTATCTTAATGGTAAAATTTGTTTGATAATTAAAGCACATTGCTGTCTTTGATTTTTTCTGCATACAAGAGCTGTAAAGCATGAAAACAGGATTTATAAATCTCAAACAAGCACACACAAACAGAAGAAGAATAAAAAAATAAGATTACTTGCTTTTTTAATTGTGGTTATATATGTATTTCATTGATTTAAATCAGCCTGGTTCTGGATTCAATGTTTCTAGAGCGCCTTTTGTACATACCTAATTGTAATAATCCAAATTCGCTATCTTCAACCATTTCCATTTCAGCCCTTTGAACTCGGTATTTGAGAGAGCCAAGACCCCATTTTTATAATAGTGAAAAAAAGCCCCAAGTGTGCAAAAGGGTATGAACAAAATCCCATTCTTTCAAAAATATCGAATTGACAGAGACCTGAGTCCTATATTTCTGAGCTTCTCTTTTGGAGGTAGTCAAATCTATTTTTTTTTCTCAAGCCTCATTAAGTAGTCATTAAGGTCATAGCCCAAATGCGCCTGTTTGGTCTGGAGAAAAGAATACAGATAAAAGGAATTAATATTTTTTTCTCTTATTTTATAAGAGTCTGAAATGTAAACACAGATAAAAAGAATCAAAATCATTTCCCTCACCTCCCTTTTCAGTTCTCTCAGTTTGGCAGAAAATCCAAAGAATTGCGATTATCGGTTCCATTTCTTGGTGAGAGCGGCTATTTGCTTTTAAAAGAGGGATGTGTGTGTGTGACAGTTCACGGTCTTTGCACTTGTCACCAAGTTGGGGATATAGTTTCTGAAACCCTATATCTTTTCTCCCTGTTTCACCCTTGCCAATTTTGTGATTTGGATACCAAAATTGTTGCTAGTTGCCTTTCCTGCAAGCTCACCGCAATCCGTGCTCCTTGGTGTCGCTGGTTTAATTACAGTATTCCACCTCATAATCCTTTTGTTCAATTTGTTGAATTGCTGATTTCCAGATTACCTTCGTTTGTTTCTCATGTTTGTCCAAAGTTGTTAAATCTATATGGGTTTTAGATACCACTAAATTCTAGGTCATATGTCATATTCAACACATGGTTCAACATCTTCTATATACACAGGTTTTCTGATTTGTTTCAATATCTGTTCAATCTTTTTTCTAGATTACAAGGGTTTAAATAGCATGATAAAAACATAACTGATGGCGTTATCTAAATTAAATTAATATATTCCGTTTCTATTTCTCTTTTAGCTAGCAATCATTACAATTCTCCATGTCACCTCTCAGTTCAAATCTCTACTGTTACCATACAGTATTTCTCTGGATTTCCTTGTATCAAATTGTAAACTTAAGGTTACTGGAGCAGCTTACCTCAAACTAGCAATCGCAATTTTAACTATGTTGATTTTTTATTAGTAATCATGCTTGTGTGTAAGCCACGATTTTCTAGTTTTTGCTGCATTTTATAGACCAGTCCTTAAATTTGACACAACTTTGCTAATTTAAAAAAAGAGCCATGTAATCGTATCTTACTCTTACAATTCACTTGATTACTTGCAAATTATGAAACCTGAAAATGCCTTTTGTTGCAACAATGTATTGACCTAACTATGAGCAACTGCTTTCTTGTCAACCAATTAAAGGGTTCTCTGATGAATTCAAGCTTCTGGAGTCATTTTGGTGCCACAACTGGCGAGATGGACATCAAATCACTCCTCGAACTTGAGGAATTGCAAGATAAGGAGCTGGATGAAGCACAAGAGTATAGACGCAAATGTGAAATTGAAGAAAGAAATGCTTTAAAAGCTTACCGCAAGGCTCAAAGGGATTTAGCTGAAGCTAATAGTAGATGTTCCTATCTTTATCATAAAAGAAATTTGTTTTCTGCTAATCTTCGGTCTCATGTGATGGAGGACTCGAATATGTTCTGGTCTAATATGTCACATCAGCATACTGATGCTAATGTGAACTCTATAACTAACATGTCAGAAAATGCTAGTCCATATCATCAAGTGCAGAATGAGTGCGAGGAACCTAATACTAGTGGATCAGAGCCTGAGGAGGAAGGAAAAACAAACGACGTTGACTCTTCACTTCATGGAAACAATAGTAATAATATTTTAGCTGAGGATGAACAAACATCTGCTTTTGGGCTCAAAGCTGGCGATTCAAGCTTAGATAGTCATGTGGAAGGAATGTGTACCGAAAGGAATAACGAAGTTAATAATAATTCAATTACCATCGACACCAATGAGGACTCATTGCTTCTAGAAGCAACATTGAGGTCTCAATTGTTTGCAAGGTTAGGAAATAGAAAGTCTAAGAAGAATGAATCAGGCCAGATCATGGAGACTGCTACTAGTGAAAGAGAGGATGGGGAAATTATGGAAGATTCTGGAAACATAACATCTTCTGAAACAGAGAAAGACCAAATTTATGATATTGGAGGTATATTTATTTCTATTTTTTAGTGTTCCGGCGCTCATGTTTTAGTCATTGTTTATGATTCCTAACTTTTTATTTTATTTTTTGTAATTAGAAGATATTGTGATGTCAGAGAAAAATATATCTGAGCAACTTGGGAGTATGAAAGACCAGTGTGATGTTGAGACGTATCCTGTTGAGTATGGATCTTTTTTTGCTGAACCAGTTCTGAAGAGTGCTTTCAGTCATGTAAAGTTAACAGCTATGGTTAGTTCTATGCAGTCACACACTGAGAACACACAGATCCACACTGATGACATTATTGGTGAGAAGGAAGTTGTTAATGGTGTTTCTGGGGCCCAACCTACTGATTCAGTTTCCAATTCTTTATTGGACCTTTATGTCGGTGAAGTTGGTTCTTATTCCAACAACTTACCAATTAACCCCTTTTGGCCTCTTTGCATGTTTGAATTACGAGGTAAATGCAATGATGATGAGTGTCGTTGGCAACATGTCAGAGATTATTCATCCAAAAACATTGATTCTAACAGCAATGGTATGAAACTATGAACTCCCTGCCTTTTGTTTTTAAAGTATGTTTTTCTTTGCTCAAATATCTCTATGTGACATTATCTATGCAGATCGTGGGTCTCTTTGTTTGGCTCCACCTACTTATCTGGTCTGCTTAGACAGTTTGAAATCTGATTCACATCCATACAAGTATCTTGTAGCTCCGACCATAGAACAACGTTGGAAAAAGTCTTTTAGTGCTTTCTTAGTTGTTTCAAGTTCAGTACTTGCAGATCTGAACTCAGATGAAAGATATCTACATGGCCCTGAAACACGCATTGAGGTCCATGGTGTTTGGAATAGACAATCATCGTATTTTCATGGTCAAAATGTTAAAGAGGTCAGCTCACTTGCTGATATTTTACTTGAATCAACTTAAAACTATATAATTGATACCCTATGAAAATGTAAGCATGTGGTTTTTTTTTTCTCGGTTTAAGAAGGTAAAATGTAAACAAAAGTGAAAGAACAACGGTGTTATCTTTCAATCAACTTTTTTAGCCAAAAAGCTTTTTAAAAGACGCTCCCTTTGTCTTCTAAGTTCTAAGTTATATATTTATTATGTTTATATAGGGCCTGACAGATGAACATATGGATGGTATCTATCAACGTCTTGAAACGGCTTTCCAGAATCTCAGTAGAGAGGTTAGCAAGCATAAGGGACGTACAGAGGTAATTGCAATTTTAGCGCCTCTTACATATGCTATTTTATATTCCGGATACTATATTTTAATGTTTGATACTTTGATCAATAAAATTTTTGCAGTGTCTTATAGTCCTCGCTCGAGCACTTGAGGAACATCCTACATCTGTACTTCTCTGGATTGTTTATTTACACATTTTCTATAGCAATCAGAAGTTGATTGGAAAAGATGACATGTTTCGTTATGCGGTATGTTCTATGTTTTCTTGTTCCCCTTTTCAACATTGTATCATTATCAATCTAAAATCAGGTTATTATTTTAATATAATAGTTTTTGATCAATTAAAATAATTAATCATTTATAGATATAAAAATAAAAAAGTGTTGCAGGTCAACCTGACCCGTTTTGAACCATACGTAACAATTGTCTATTTTGACCTGAACGCATCTTGGCCCTTCGTTAGGGAGTTTAAATGAGCCAAGCTGAACGCCTAAACCGGAACTCACTTAAGCTTGAGCTCAACTCGTTTAACTATACTGAGCTTGGCTCGTTTTGATCTCTTTATTGTAGCTCAAGGTCGGCCAGTTTTTTTTATTTATTAATTATTTTATTTATACATTTATGTAATAGTTTTTGTATGTTTAAATTTATTGTTTTTTAATATATATTATTTGCTTAATTTTACCATTATTGTATGCATAATAATGATCTTTTACGAAATATATTTTCGTAAATAAAAGTTATCATATTTATACAAATAACATGCTCGTTTAGGCTATACGACGAGTCTAGTCAAGCTCTGGCTTGCACTCCGTTTATCAAACAAGCTTCAATTTAGGCTTGAGCTCGGTCTTGAGGCTCGTTTAGGCTCGGCTAAATTTAAGCTGATTTTTTTAGTAGCTCACGAATGGCTTGGCTCATTTACACCCCTACTCTTTGTCGATGTTCTTTACAATGACGGTGTTTTTGTTAGGGTGTTCTCCAACTTTTAGTTTAATTTGTTAGGGTGTTCTCCAACTTTTAGTTTAATTTCTTCGTCTATTTTGTTTTTTTTTTTTTTTTGAACAACATATTGATTTTGATTTTTGCATACAGGTTGAACATAATGATTCTTCTTATGAGCTTTGGCTGATGTTTATCAATAGTCGGGAAAAAATTGATGATCGGTTGCTTGGGTATAATACTGCAATTTCTGCACTATGTCAACATGCATCTACTCCTAACCGGGATCTGGAGCTCGATAGCGAGTGCATCTTAGATCTCTTTTTACAAATGATAAATTGCTTATGCTCGTCTGGTGAAGTCAACAATGCTATCCAGAAAGTATACGGGCTGTTATCCTCTATAAACATGCCCACAGATTTCCATGCACCATCTGTGCCCGATATTCAGAAATGCTTAACCCTTCCCAACAGGTGTGTCTTATGGCTTTGTTCTATGTACCTGCTGATGTATAAAAAATTACCCGATACCATCATCCAGCAATTCGAATGTCCAAAAGAATTATCCGCAATAGAATGGCATTCCGTTCAGTTAGCAACTGATGAAAAACAGCAAGCGGTCACCCTGTTAGAACTCGCCCCCGAGTATATTGGTAGCGAAAGGACAGCTATATCAGCACAACAGTTTGCTCTTAATCACATCAGATGTACAGCTGTCCTTAAAGGTTTTGTTTCTTGCAAGGACCTGCTGGAAAAGTATCTTCGGTTATATCCATCCTGCTTGGAACTTGTTCTATTATCAATCCGGGTCAATGGGTTTGACTCAACTGAGTCAACATTTGCCGCATTTGAAGAGGGGTTAAGTAATTGGGCTGGTGAACATGGTATACAGTGTATCTGGAACCAGTATGCTGGATATGCCCTTGAGACGGGAAAAGTTGATTTTGCAAAAGAGATAATGGAACGATGGTTTCAGTCTATGTCGGAGACTCATAATCCAAAACCCGGGATTTTGAGTATGAGTGCATGGATGTCTAGTTTGTCCCATACAGATGTTATATTCGGGCTGCTCAATCTTTCACTACATAAACAAATGCAAAATGATCATACAGAAGCCCGTATTGCCATCGAACAGGCATTTGAAGTTGCTTCTTCTGATGATTACAACCACTGTGTGAAAGAGCATGCAATGCTTTTGCTCAGAAATGATTTTGGTTTTGGAAAAGCCCGTTTAGACGGTTTCTTGAACATGATGAACCGTTACGTTATGGATCCTCGTGCTTTACGATCTCTCAATTTTCTCTCTAGAAGCTTCATCAAAAGCATTGGGAATCCAAAAATTCAAAATTCGTTAACAGTCTATTGTGTCCGGTTTCTTCCGATTCATCCTTGTTGAATCTAGTTCTTGAATCATGTTTCGGCCCGTCTCTCTTACCGTTTGAAGCTTCTGAAAGACCAACAGATGTTATAGATCTTGCTGAAGCTGTAATGGAAATGAGGCCCGCGAATTACCGACTGGCACTTCGTATCTGCAAGAACCAATCTGACGCAAATGCCAGCATATCTTTCTGGGCAAGTGCACAGCTGATCGATTCTCTGTTTCAGGCCGTCCCGGTTGCACCCGAGTCTGTATGGGTTGAGGCAGCTGGGTTGTTAAAAAACGTGGTGGGTTTCAGGCCAATTTTGGAGAGTTTTCATAAAAGGGCGTTATCGGTTTACCCATTTTCGTTGAGGCTATGGAAATCGTATCGTGGGTTGTATGATGATGATGATGATGATACTACTAAACAGGCAAATGCAGTAGTTGAAATGGCTAGAGAAAAAGGTATAAAACTTTGACAATGGTTGTAGGTATGTTGTGGTTAATAGATTGAAGAAATACGTGACTAGATAGCAGGTTACTTAAAAGACTGGTTGTTGTTGACCAGCAAAAGTCAAACTTTACATATAGGGATGGATAGTCTATGCAAATGGCTACACTTGTTTTTAGCAAGTACAATCAAGTGGCTTTTTTTAAACTCATTTTTAGTAGTTTGGCAAAATGGGTTTTCTTGGGAGTGCCATGATTGTTTTTTTTTTTTAACGTCAAAATTTCCTCCCGTTTTAGTTGTTAGTGCGTATCGAACCCATAACATCTATGTTATTAAATTACCACCACATCACAAGAGGAGGTGCAAAATGGAAATTGGGATTGTTAACCGTACAACCATCTTTAATACCCTCGCTTGAGGTACAGGCAAGCGCTACCAAGCCTAGTGAGTGCTATGATTGATTTGATATATTTTATATTTTCGGAATGTGTCATTCTAAATATTTTCGGGTGTGTTTTGATTAATATAGTGTGCTTTAGGATTGATCGGTTTAACTCGCTCATGTGTTAAATTATTTTGAAAAAAAAATTATTTTATGCCATCAATTAAACTATTGTGTATTATAATGTTAAATAATAAATTTTACAAAGAAGTGGACCAAGATTTTTTACGTATATCTGTACTATTTGTCGTAAATTTGTAATTTTAAAATAAGTTTAAACTCATAAAGAAGTTAAATTTGAAAGTTTGGTTCAAACTGACCTTGTTCGTATTAATCTACAGTTGGTCTTGGTTAGGATTTGTGCAGGGTTGGGCCCGCCTACACTAGCATAATTCGCTTTGCACTCCTAATTTGTTGGCTTCACACATGTACAAAATAATCTATTTTTGTCTCGTTGGCCGGTAATAATTTGGACTTAAAAAATTATCCACAACAGTCTCAATTTTCAACGTATTGACCGACAATAAATTTTTTAACTTTCAAACTCTTTCAGTTTTGAAAATGGGTTAGTTTTCAGTTAACAAAAGTTTATTGTCGGCCAAATACTTTGAAAGTTGAGACAGTTGTGAGAAATTTTTTAAGTACACGTTATTATCGGCCAACAAGGCAAAGATTGAATTATTAAAATTCAATTCCCCAAATAAAAAAAATACTAAATGTTGTACCCAACCGTAAAAGATATAAAAATAAAAAATACTTGCTATAAAATGTATAGAAAAAGGTACAATAGAGATCATCACTAGCGCCCCCTTCCCTTCATTTTATTGGCTGCCACGAAACCTAAGAAAACCATTCAAAATGCAGCGTTAAAATTTTAACGCTTGAGATTTGTTATAGGATTTTAAGGCCTAGAGGGAGGTGTGGAGGGCCTTAAGGGACGCTAAAATGGGATTTAAGACCCCCATTAACACCCCACCACGGTGAGTCTAAAGAAATGTGAGTAAAAGAAACGAGTCACATTAATATTTTCAATAATACAACAGTCAGCTTGTTTTTCTTTGTGTATATTATCTGTAGTGAGAAAAAATAGTCACTCCAAAATTATGAACAAGCTAATTATAATGGTATGAATTTTATTTAATTTAATAAGTAAAAGTTTATTTTTCCCGGATAAAAAGTAAAAAGAAACATAAAAAAGGGCCCAACCGGGTTCGAACCGGTGACCTCTTGATCTGCAGTCAAATGCTCTACCACTGAGCTATGGACCCTTGGTGTCCGTATACATCTATATACAGTTAATAACTAGAAAACACGTTTTGACCGATTTTCATCATTAGTTTAAATCTAAATTGCAGTGTTTTTGTAATCGACTTTCGGGAAGTTTTATAACTGGCTTTAAATATTCGTGTTTGATTTATTATATAAAATTTCTATGCAAGATATCACAATGCACAAACAAATAAATAATCTGAGAATTGAGAAATAGGCATAATGCAAGAAATGAGATCATGTAAATTTAATACGTTATGGTTATTAGGGATGGCAAAATAACCCCAACCCGACGTATACCCTAAACCTGACAGGTATTGGGTCGGGATTTGGATTAGTTTTAAAAAAAATTGCGGGTTTGGGTCGGGTCTGGGATTAGGTGATACCCGACCCGATTACCCGAAACCACATACCTAAATACCTGAACTATATACCCGATCATATACCCATGAATTTTTTAATGCATCAAATAACCCTTAGACTAATGCGTTCGATATTTGCAATGTACGCGCGCCATCATAAACTAAAAAAATTATAGTATGTAAGAGCATTCACAACTCGGACACAAATAAAAAACATGGAAGAAACTAAATAAAAAAAGATTTGATCAGATCTGGACTTTAGGTTTTATGGACGAAAACAAGATTAAACATAATCAAATGGATTAAAACAATCAAAGGGTTGATTATGGACCTTAAGCTCTTCGTTCGGGTGATTAATACGCGTCCTGGGCTCCAAGAATCCTTGGAATACTGAAGAACAAAGGTTAGGGGCTGAGATTTTCGAGATGGGTGGGGGGGGTGTTAAGTCAAGACTAGGGTTGTATTATGTGAAAAATGGTATTAAAAATCGATTTTAAAGAAAAATTTACGGCTTGGGCTCAACAAGCACTCGCCCGCAGACTACGACGCATTTCCTTGGGCGCCAGGCTTGGGCATGGTTCCTTCTCAGCCCGGGTCCAAGCTTTATATATATATTTGGTATTATAAATTGGGTTTCATATATAACAGTTGATTCATAAAATATTTTACAACTAAAATACATTCTCGGTTTGTCGGGTGTCGACTACAGACTCGGTAACGCGTTTCGCTTAAGTACATAGACTTACACATAAATACACATTTAAATACACGAAAGCACATAATTGCAATTAATATCAAACGAGTTATTCTACAATTATTTGTTTTGTCATTTCACCAACGTTCAGGGTCAGCCGCTCGTATGTATGTCTCGATAATTTACCGGATTATCTGTTTGTGTCGTTTCACATATATTTAACCAATTCAGTTCTTCCGAATTAAACTAAATATATAATTTGACCAAAGTACGTAGTAAATGTTTATAAAAAGTAATCTGGATTTGTCGGGTGTCATAGTTGACACACCAGCTTCATAACATATTTGATTTCAGAGCCACAAAAGCATTTAATATATAAAAATAGTAAAAATAAAGTTAACATTCAGCGTAAAGACCACCAATTTTGCAACATACATCATCATCATACTCAGTATATCCTACCAATAGCAAAGCTACGACCGTAGGAATAAAGACACTACTTCAAGTGAAACCCCGGGTTCGATAGTAGTTTTGAATCAAGCATTGGACATAAGATACATAACACTCAACATTCATGACAGAGGTCAATTGGTGCATGTATCGATTGTCTTTCGGCTATCATCGTCATCACATAATGCATGATTAATTGTCCGCCATTTTTAACATTATTTTCACAAAACAAGTAAAATAAAGTTGATATTAGTGCAATTTTACTTTTGCCTTCAAATGCCCTCACATATATACATTATATACACGCATAGGGACTTCCAAGTAACTCACTTAAATCTATTTTATTTATTAAGTTTAAACAACATAGTTGAGATCTATTTATCAATTTTTCTTTTTGTATCAAATACACATGTCAAGGAAGTTTCTTGTAATGTATAAAAAGACAAGGCGTTGCATACTTGCATTGACCTTAGACTTTTCAACATATATTATTATCCCCACTATATATATCATCCAGTCCACCAAGTATATACTATATACTATAATATTCCACACCAACCGGAAAACCTTCTTTCTCCGGTTAAAACAATGAGCTCCGGCGACTACTCACCGGCTCCTTCCGGTACGTTCTCACGTACACCCAGCATCGACCCAACCAAACACGTCACCTACGTAGCCCAATCACCAGCACCCAGTTACCAATCTCTTGCAACAAGTCAACGCTCTCTTCCATCTGATCTGTTATCCGGTCAACCTCCTGTACGGTCAGACGTACGTCGTGTGGTCAACTCAAGAAACGAGGTTAGCCGTGACTTGGATCCGACCCGGTCCAGTGGTGGTCAAGCACCCGGGATGTCGGGTAATTTGCATAAGAACCAGTCGGCTAACGAAGCTGGTGGCGTGGTTGGTAGTGAAGCAAAAGCGCCGACAATAGGTGGTCTTGCTGAAAGAGATCGGACTAATAATAATAATAATATTAATAATGGAGAAGGTGAAGGTGAAGGTGAAGGTGAAGGTGAAGGTGAGAGTGTTAATCCTCAAGATTATGTTGGGATAAGTTTGGTTGGGAAGAAGTTTAAGCAGGTTAATCCTGAAGCGTATTATGTGGAGAAAGATGATCCATATTATTGATTTTAGTTTATTTCTTGTTTTTAGATTTTTACTTTAATGGAAATGTTTTTTTATGAATGGGTTTTATAGGGTTAGGATCAAATACACAAGACACTTTTTCTAGGAAAGATGAGAAGGATTGTGATCCATTGATCATATATTTGAAGGGTTGAGATTAATTTGTTTGAAAAAAATAAATAATAAATTAGAGGAAGGGTATAAAAAGAAAACCACATTTGTTGACTTTCTCTCTCCACATGCAATGCACATGTCAATTCCTCCATCATTTTAAAACGTCTATAACTTTTTCATACGACATTTTTTTTTCAAAAAAATTTCACCATATTAACGAGCGTTTTTTTATCTTTAATATGAGTACCACATTGCTACATTAAAATTAAAAAAAAATCGTGCTAAATAGGGTTTTTTTTCTCCGTTGTGTCTTCTGCACGTTCATTGTGTTATAGTATGCATGTGTGCTTTATAAATATGTTATTTATGTTTTTTTAGTCTACACATGATTTAACTTTGTCCATTGTGTTTTAGTATGCTTTTAATTGTGTTTTACGCAAATGAGTTTTGTATTTAGGCGTACATTGTGTTTTATTATGTTGTTCATTGTGTTTAAGTCTATTATTCATTGTGTTTTAGTATTCTGTTCATTGTGTCTTTTATATGTCGTCAAATGTGTTTTATTAGACTGTTCATTGTGTTTTATACCATATTGTTCATTGCATATTTAATTGGTACTCATTGTGTTTTACGTTATCTCCATTGTGTCTTACGCAACTGGGGTTTCAACTTTTTTTCCAAAAGTATTCATTGTGTTTATTATATCGTTATTATGTCGTCCATTGTGTTTTACACAATTGGGTTTTTAACTTTTTTTTTTCAAAAGTATTCATTGTTTTTTAGTCTTTTGTTCATTGTGTCTTTCGTATGTCATCCATTGTGTCTTACGTAACTGGGTTTTCAACTTTTTTTTTTCAAAAGTATTCATTGTGTTTTAGTCTTCTATTCATTGTGTCTTAGTATGTCGTCCATTGTGTTTTACTAGACTCTTGATTATGTTTTATACCCTATATTTAATTGGTGTTCATTGTGTTTTACATTCCATTGTGTCTTATGCAAGTGGGTTTTGAATTTTTTTTCAAAAGTATAGCAATATGGTACTCATATTAAAGATAAAACGACGCTCAATTTTATGGTATAATTTTTTTTTTTAAAAACGAATGACGTATAAAAAAGTTACGGGCATTTAAAAATGAAGGTGGAAATGACATGTGACTTGCATGTGCATATGTTTTTGACAAAATTACCCCTCCCACTTGTTAATCCTTTGGACACATGTCATTTCTAGTGGCTTCTCACCCTTCTCATTTTTTATAGCCTTTGTAGAATAACCCAACCCTTAAGTTGTATATCTTGGTTTATTGTTTGGCTTCAATTAGGAGGAGGGGTGTGGATCGGGGAAGGTCTTCGGTGGGTTGAGGTATACCTCCTTCTCCGTCGGTGCCATCGGTGCTTCCCCACCGTTCTTCCTCTCCATTTTCTCTCTCCATCGCTCACCTCATTCTTCTCTCCTCTCCTCTCTCTCTTCTCGATTCTGCTGAGGTGGCTTCAGTGGCTCAGGGGTGGTCGGTACCACACCCATCCGCCTTATTGTTGTTGTTTTGGTCAACGTTTGGATTAACACGCTCGTTAAAATGAACACCATCAAACGTCACTTCGCGAAGAGCTCATTAGCCATTAAGATTATATGATAGGCACTGACGAAGTCCGCGTTTTGACACCCCTAAACTCATTAACCATGTTTGATTCTGTCTTGTCTTTACTTTTGGTCGTCCATGGACGTGCCACTTGACAAAACTGGTTTTCTTGTCTCTCAAGTTGGCTGTTTTTTACTAGTGCGCGGGGCCTCGTGCAAGGGAACATGGGCTTGCTTGGTCAATCCCAGGTCAATTTTATCATTGTTTAAGCCTCGAGAAGGTCTTTACACATACTTGGAACATGCTTCGGGTCTTGTATTCCCAGGAATCTCCGGTTTTAGCTATTTTTACCTGAAAACCATCTATTTTTGGGTTGGAGCTCCAATTTCCGAGAAACACAAATAGGAACAATTAAATAGATATAATTATCAATTTAAGCCCAATTTTACCCTATTATGAGACTAATTATGCATGTTTTATATGTGTAAATGATAGCACATCAATATACAATACATAGGATAAACAATCCAGATCTTGCAAATTCAACATCTAAATAAAACTAACGAATCTAGATAATAATGATTAACACAATGATTAACAAGTTCGAATCAGGATATACTTTCACAAACTCTCACAGATCTCTAGAGAACTTCTATGGGGATGTATTGTTCGAATAGCTTAGCTTCCACCGAATAGAGCTTCAATGGCGATGGTTTTCTTATTGTGGTGACAACTAACACTCCATCGTAGATCTGTGGTTGTTGATGGAGACAATTGTGTGGTTATTGACGGAGGATGTGGTTTCAGTGCTTCAATCAACAATAATGCTGGTTCGAATGTAGAGAGGAATTAGGATTTTCTTGGTGAAAAGGCAATCGTATGAATTAGGGCTTTCTTGGTGAAGGAAGTGTTATTAGGGATGAGCATTCAAGCCCGAATACCGATCCCGTCCCGTCCCGATCCCGATACCGTACCAAACCGATACCGAACCGAGGGGTTTCGGGATCGGTATCGGTATCCATATTTATGGATTTTCGGTTTCGGTATTATTGGTATCGGTACGGGATCGGTACGGTATCGGTATTTTAAGGCAAAATACCGATACCATACCGGTACCGTACCGATACCGAACTGATACCGTACCGTACCGTATGTGTTCGGTATCGGGATCGGGATCGGTATTGGGTTTTTAGACTTTTCGGTATCGGTATTGTCGGGATCGGTATCGGTTCGGTACCGATCCCGTCCCGAGCTCATCCCTAAGTGTTATAACCAACCAAAGTTATGATCTCCTGATAAAATATAAACAAGGTCCGAACTTTTATATTTTATTGTTTATATAAGAGTTAATTACCAATTTAGTCCCTGAGGTTTGGCCAAAAATGTCTTTTTAGTCCAAATAGTTTTTTTTTCTTATCTGTGTTCTCAAGGTTTCTCATTTTTTTATCACTTTCATCTAACCCCTAACTTTGTTAAGAAAATTCAGTTAAGTTAGAGATATTTTAGTCAATAATCAATAGTGCCCCCACCATCCACCTTCATGTCAATACCTTTGATGTTTATGAACAGATACTAATATGTAAGCCCAAAACGATTTTTATTTTTTAAACAATAAATAAAATATCAATTCTAAAATGTGATTTGAAAAATTATGAATATTTTAGTTATTATTGAGAAACAAATATTAATACAGGTCATAATGGTGACCATATTTTAGTTATTATTGCGACCGTCAAAACGGTCACAAACTGAGCGGTCAGAACGCGGTTGCAAATCCCACAATGGTGACCATATTTTAAGATTTTTTCGACTGCTTTGTGACCAAAAGTAATTAGTCGCAATATTTGCAACCGTTTTACGACCGCTTTATGGTCAGTCACAAATGTTGCTACTAATAAGAGATCGGTTGGAAAACAATTGCTAACTTTTGCGACCATTATTTACGGTCGCAAATTCTGATTGCAATTGCTCATTTTTCTAGTAGTGCTAGGCCGCCGCCGCCACTCCGTCTTTGTGGTCATCACCACTGTTGTCGCTACTAAGTATCACCGCCACTTGTGCACCATGATCACCTCCTATGTGTCATTGTGTCACCTTCGACACTACCACTGTCACCATCGTCTATAAATTATTTTTCTTCTTTGTATGTGCCTTACTGCCTTACTATCTTTTTTCTTTCTTTTTTTTTTTTTTTTTTTTTTGTGATTTAACAGGTATTGTGCCACATGCTTTTATGCCAAAAAGATATCCTTGAAAGCTAGGTTGAAGATATTTTAGTTAATGGGAACTGCATACGAATCGTATTGTATTGTATTGTATTATATTGGGATGGATGGGATGGTCATTACACGCATCAATACCATCACACTATCACACCCAATAATATTGTATCACCTCAATTTCATCACACTCCATCACATTCAACATTAAGACTATAAGGAGTGGGGGGCGGGAAAGAGGGGGATGAAGCGCCATGTGGCACTTGTGGGACCCTTGTGGGGGGGAAAATAATTGTGGGGAGTGGAAGGGGGGGAAGAGGGGGGGGGGAATGAAATAATATTATATTGTGTTAAAGTTAAAAAAAAAAAAAAAAAAAAAAAAAAAAAAAAAAAAAAAAAAAAAAAAAAAAAAAACCTGACCAATAGATGCCTGCCACGTGTCCCCCTACTCCCCCCACGCCGGTGAAGCCCTCCCCGCCCCCAGCCCCACGCCATGCTTCCCGCCCCTGTGGCGGCGGTGTTCCCCCCCCCCCCCCCCCCCCTTCCCGCCCCTCTCCCGCCCCCACTCCTTACAGTCTAAAACCATGGGGTGAAATGATACTCATCACACTCATTTTTTTAAGTAAAATAAAAACATTACATTAAATAAAATAAAAAAATTACTAGAAATTAAATAAAAACATTACTAGAAAATACAAGTTAAAATAAAAATGAAATAATAAAATTAAGTGAGCGGTGGGTGCGGCTCCTTGAACTTGATATCTAAACTACCAACGTGTTCCGTTAGTTCACATCAAAGTTGAAAGTGAGTTTGTTCATTCCTTCCATTTGATAATTTTTTTTGGTTGTTTGTTTGTTGTAGATATTGTTTGATTGTTTATGATATTGATTTTGGTTGAAAAATGAAGTTTGCATATAGTGTTTTAGTTTTTTTTTTTTTTTTTTTTTAATATCTAACGGCTAGAATCTAGCGTGAGGACCATCACGATATTTATTCATCACGGGCGTGATAAAAAAAGTGAGACGATGTTCGTAATGATCACGGCCAGCCCATCACGAACCGCTCCATCCACCCTTAAAGATATCAACTTTAACTTCGATACTCATAAAATCGAGTACTATTTGTGTTATGTTTAAGGCTGATCAGTTTAGAGTTTATCTGCGCGAATATGAGTAATAACAACTTTTTTAACAGCAAGTAATAACAACTTAATAAGTTACTGAATTGGTTCTGCCAATCATCTCATGTTATAATTAAATAACAAACTTATGTCTTTTTTTTTTTTTTTTTAACGGCCAGCAAATCAATTCCGAACACTCTCGAAGTCTCCGCTGGATAAAGGAGTACTCCGAGAGTAACCCAGGTCCACCAATAATTTCACACCAGTTTCCGGGGAAAACCCGTCGCCCGAAGGTCCACTGCGGTAAAACCCGGCCCACCAACAACATTTTGCTGCCGGTAGGACTCGAACTCCCTAACTTCCATAAGGAAAGCAAGGAGGGTGTCACTCCACCATAAGGGGGGATTGGCTATGTCTTTTTTTAACGGCTAAATTTTATCACCTATGGGATTTGAATCTCTCACCACTTGAAAAGGCAAAGCCTTATCCAGCATCTTGATACCATTAGGCCAAAGATTGTTTGGTAACAAACAAACTATAATCGTAACTGATCAACTAAAACATACTTTAAAAGAGTAAAACTAGGGGTGTGCACGGCTATGTTCAGTTTTATGGTAAAGCCATAACCATAACCGAATTATTTGGTTTCTGGTTTTGAAAACAATTTGGTTTCAGTTTTTTCGGTTTTATAAAGGGTTTGAATTTTCTTTCGTTTTTTTTTTTTTTTTTTTTTGGTTTTTAGGTTTTCGAACATAATTACATAAATTTAAAAATAAAACGTCTAATCCAAGATTTAAGATTTTTTCTTAGAAGTTTACAATTATGCTAGTATATTTAACCTTTTGAATTAACATTGTTCCCATAAACCTAAACTTCTAAACTATTTTTAGGTTTCTCCAAGTTTTTATTAAGACATTTTCTTTTATAATAATTTGAAAATTATTTATTTTATCCTAAATTTTGGTATTTTTTAGTAGACGGTGTATAAACCATTTCAAAGATAAATATGTTAATATTCTTATTATAAATACTTACCATTCACGAATAAAATTAATAATTCCTAAAGCAATGTATAACAAACATTAAAAAAATATTTTTTGGGGATACTCAGTTCGTTGTTTTCGGTTTTCATAAAAAGCAAAACCAAAACCAAAACCGAACCATATATTTCATTCGGCTTTTCGCGGTTGTTTGTGTGTTTTGGTTCAAACGGTTTTTTCAGTTTCCATTTGATTTTTTCGGTTTCCTACTCACGCCTAGGTAAAATTGAACCAAATAAATCAAATGACTGATCTAACTAATGGTTATGTTTCAGATTTTTTTGTTAATCGAATTTTTTTGTTATGTTTCATATACTCGTATAAAAAAAAAAAACCGAACTGTATGATTAAACACCTTTATTTACTAATCATTTAACCTTTAAACAATTAGCTCATGCATTTCACGTATGAACCAAGATAGAATCACATGATTGGTAGATACGATAGCTTAAATTAACATTTTGGATACAATCTAAGGGTAGGCCTTGTATGATGCATGTATTGCTAACTCTCAGTTTGGTCTGATTCATTTTGTTACTAAAAAAAGGAGGAAACTTAGTTGATTACTTCTCCACAAACCAGGTTTTTTCAATACCCGGTTCTATGTACGGGGTTAGGTATCACTTCTACCGAATATTGAAGGAACCGATTTCAGTTCTGGTTCCTAGCATAAAAGCTATACCCAATTCCTTTTCGGGTAATAACCAGGTATTAAAAAACCAAATATACCGGGCATTGAAAAAAACCGGTTCGGGTACTAACAATATACCCGATTGGGGCTACTGTCCTAAAATCAAGCACAACGAAAAAAAACCAAAGATATTGCAAAGCGCCTTAAACGAGCAAAGCACTACCATTATTCACAAGAGAAAGTCAGGGTTCTCTTTTGAAGCTAAAATGTAAATACTAAAAATTGGAACCGTAAAAGTGGAACATAGTTTTTTTTTTTTTAATTTTTAACATGAGCGAAAAACCTGGCATCTCTTAAAAAAAAAAAAAAAAAAGAATCCGCCTTTCCACACCTTAATCAAATAAGGTGTTGCCGCTAGCAACTAATTTACTTAGCGTTTTTTTCAACGACAAACTAACGTACTTTTAAATATTGCTATATCTGTTCCTTCTAAGATTTGAACATTAAATATTGCTATATTTGTTCCTTTTAGTATTTGAACCGACTTCATGAATAAAAGTAAATAGGGAGACATCTTATCACAACACCATGTCCTTAGAAATAAACTATTAATTTACTAACAAACTTGTTTTAATGTAACTACTATGTGTATTAATACACGTGCGTTGCGCGTTTTTCATATTGGCTTTTAAAAGGCGATATTTAAATATCATCAAACAACAAATTCAGCGTTGAAACTTACAATCAGCGATTAACGGGGAGTAGTAACTCTGTTAGTTACTATTAAAAAACTTTGTTAGAAGTTAACGGGGAACAGTAAGTCAGTTACCTAACAACGTTTAGAAATTAACAGAGTTAAAACCGAGAACAGTAACTCTTTTACTTACTATTCAAAACCCTAGCTAGAAGTTAACAGGAAACAGTAGCTCAGTTAGTTAAGTTACTGTTAGAAAACACGGTCAAAAGTTAACGGGGAACGGTAACTAAGTTACCAAAAGTCGGTTAAAAATTAAAGGAGTTAAAGTTAACGGGGAACAAACCCGGTTAGAAGGTAACGAGGAACAATAAGTTAGTTAGCTAACTATGGGTATAAGTTAATGGAGTTAAAGCTAACGGAGAACTGTAACTCAGTTATCTAGTGACAGTTGAAAGTTAACGGAGTTAAAGTTAATGAGGAACTGTAACTAAGTTACCTAAAACTTTAACGGAGGTCGTTAGCACTAACTATGTTAACACTGACGCCATTAGCCCTAACAGCGTTAGTTTGGCGGCTCATTTTAGCAATTCTACACGCTATTCAAATATTGAGACGCATTCATACATTGGAATGAATTTGAATTGTAATTTGTAAAGCCCAAATCATGTGGCCCAAATGTGTAAAGATTAAGTGGGTAAACAAAAATTCAAGACCTAGATTCATTCTCTTAGGAGTTAGGTCTAATCTTTAACAGGCCCAAAATCGTTATTAGGTAATTTATTTAGGATAACCAAACCAATCCAATGCCAATAACCCATTAATCAAATCTCTGCATTTTTTAAATTTCCATAACTTAAAAATTTGGGTTAGAACTCGAATAGTGACCCATGCACACCCTTATCTAGTTTGCTATGTGGTATGCTGCTCTAAAAATCGATCCTCCAACGGTTATAATATTCACACTTCAAATATCAATAGCAAAATTTGGTTAAGGAAACCAAACCGAGCCCCAAACCATCACCAAAACCTATCAATTATGGTTTCTTGAACACCGAATCATTTGGTTATGGATAGGGATGTAAATGACACGTAGCGGCTCGAGAGCTACCCGGGATCGGCTCGGTAAAAAGCCCGAACGAGTCGAGCCTTAACGAGCCCGAGCCCAAGCCCGAGCCTGAAATATGGCTCGTTTAGTTTTCGAGCCCGAGCTCGAGCCCTAGATACAAAGCTCAATTGGGCTCGCGAGCCTAAACGAGTCTATACATAATTATAAGTTTTTTATATATCTCTTATAATTTATAGCTCACATCTCCAAAGCCCAAGTCCTTATTTCGTAGGCCCATTTAATAACACTCGCGAGCCGAGCTTTTGCGATCTCGAGCTGAGCTTTGAGCTCGTTTGAGATTGTTCTCAAATCACCTCGAGCCGAGCCGAGCTCGAGCTTTTGATTTTGCTAGCGAGCCGAGCTCGAGCTCAAGATTGTAGGCTCGAACCGAGCCGAGCTCGAGCTTCATAAAACCATAACGAGCCGAGCCCGAGCCCAATCAGGCTCGGGCTCGGCTCGGCTCATTTACACCCCTAGTTATGGACTTATGGCTCGCTTTTATGCAACGACCTCACCAAACCGACCCATGCTTGACACTAACTTATAGACATGATTTGATAAACTACTTGACATGTTAAATTTGGTTTTTAAATACATGAAAGAAAAAAAACACAAAATACATTTAAATATTTAATCATACATAACAAAGATACATGATATACATAACACTTCAAGTTTATTACTGATCTAGTGCTTTTGGCATACCATCCTCTCACAGTTGCCCTGTTTGCATCTTCAACCTAGAAGATGGAGCTCCACATGTAATCAGCTGCATCAGTACCTGAGAAGCCTTCATCCTCCCACCACCATCATACCGATCCTCCACCGTCCGATCGCTCTCTCGCTCTCTCACCATCTGATCAACATATCTTCCACCTGTCACTTCCTCTGAGCTCGAATTTGAAGGCGGTGGAGATGGAATCTCCTCCGTCCCCACCGCCTCCGCCACATCCTCCTTCCGCTCTCGATCACAACTACGCCGCCTGCGCTGCTCCTCTGTCTGCGTAGCTGCATCAGCGGCAAAATTCGCTGCTAATTATCTGCTTGATTCACACTTCACAACCATGTACTCTTGTGGATTATCAAACGAGCTCCATGATTGATTCCGTCTTCGGATAACATTCACTGCTGCGGCTGTTGTACCTTAGGCCGGAAAAAAACAAGTTTAATCAATATCAAACATGAAAACGACTCGTTTAACTACTTTATATCACATGTCTACACAAGTATCAAACATGAAAACGACTCGTATAACTACTTTATATGTCATGTCTATCAGTGGCGGATCTAGAAATGAATTTCAGTAGTAACGTTTTTAATTTTTTTCATTTTAGTAGCAACGCTTTTCAAATTTTGTAAAAAAAAAAAAAAAAAAAAAAAAAAAAAAAAAAAAAAAAAAAAACCAAAATTTCCACTAATTTTCCACTACGCGCGCGAAGTTGAGCAGCAACGGATGCGGCACCTAGTTATACACTGGGTCCGCCCTTGATGCCTATAACACATTTGTATGTTTTATGTACCAAGCAGGGGAAATGACGGAGCATAGCCTCCTAATTTTAATTATTTTTTTTAAGAAGCATAAATTACATAGTGTACTTTTTATCATACAGGCCTAGTCGTGTCATATCATAAACAGGTCAGGAATTACATAGTGTACTTTTTATTAAACATACCGCTGCAATCCTCGTCATAGTGATTTGTCTCCACCGGTATTGCAACTTGAAGAAGCTCTGATCCTTTGAGGATGTAATCATGACCGTTTGTTACTTCAATCAAGTCGTCTTCTGATACATCATGCCATACGTAACCGTTTTTATATCTCCTGATTATTATTCATAAAATTTTAAATCAAATAGTGAGAGTTAAAAGAATATTTTAATTTGAAATTAGGTGTTTAATATTGTATATACCGTTTGAATGACCATGAATACATGTTTGCCATTCCTTTTCCTCTGTGATAATTCAACGTGTTCATAACATCTGTCAACAAAAACAGTACAAATTCGTAAGAAACAAATTCGATTTTGAACTAAAACTTAGGGCTGACAATTCCTGACCTATTTAAGAAACATTTAAAGTTGTTTAATAAAAGTACATTGTGAAGTTTTATATTTTATTACACGTAATTAAAATTAATAACATACGAATATGTTTATAATTATAAACATGAGATATAAAGTAATTAAATATCTCGTATTTATGTTATAAACTTATAATATAACAATATTATAATACTATACTTTTTGCTATTATATTATTGACCTTTTTTTATTATTCAACTCGTGTATACAAGGAAATATTTACAATTTTTACGGTATGTATCATCATCATCATACTCAGTTAATCTCACCTATAGCAAAGTTAAGGTAGGGTCTGAGGAGGGTAAGATGTAGACAGCCTTACCTCTACCCCTAAGAATAGAGAGGCTGCTTCCAGTGAGACCCCCGGCTCGATGTGGTTTGGTATCAAGCCTTGGACATAAGGCACAAAACACTTAGCAATCGGGACAAACCCGATCGGTGCATGTACCCTTTTGTCTTTTGGCTATCAACGCCACCACATGATGCATGATTAACCGTCCGTCGTTTTTAACGTTATTTTCACGAAATTAGTAAAATAACGTTAAAACTAGTGCAATTTTACTTTTGCCCCCGAGGGCCACACATATATACATTATATATGCACACCGTAAGTGGGGCGTTAATTTTTACGGTATGTCATTCAGTTATAATATAATATTATATTTTGAATATGTTGATTGCTATAACGTTAATCTTCGTTTAAAAAAATAATATTTCTTTTATATAATTCGTTTGATCAAAGAAGAAAGTGATTGATTACCTCTGAGATAAAGGCCATCAACAGAAGAGAGAGGAACGTCAATGAGATGCGGATGATCAATGTGACCATTTCTAGTGAGGTAATACAAAACCGGAACTTTTACCGCTACCGGCGACGTCGTTTTAGGTATGATTAAGTTTGGGATTGTATCAGGAGCATTGAGCATGACCGGATTATTATTATTATTAATAATATTATTTCCGGTAGTTGGAATACGGTTACGAGTCTTCTTAGGTCTTCTGGAGATGAAAATCTGGTTTCTGTTGGAGTCGGTGGCCATGTGATGTGAGTGTGAATGTGAGTGTAAGTGTGGGAGAAAGAGATGGCGGGTATATTATTATTATTATTATTATTATTATTATTATTATTATTATTCAGTTATGGGTATATTTATGGGGAAGAGGGAAACATTCTACTCTCTTTCTACACAAATGCTTAGACTATCCGTTTACGGTCGTGAGCGAGTAGGCGCGAGACATAAACTTCAATCTCAAGTAATCTGATCATTTGATCCTGTTGTGGCTGGGGTGAGCACCGGCGCGACCAAAGCACATATCTCTCCTGTTAACGCACGCAACCACCGTCGCCCGTGCTCGCGCCACGGCTGTTTGCGTGAGGCTGTTGTGGCTGGGGGTGAGCACCGGGATGAAACCTTCCTCGCGTTGGAGCTCGCTCACGGCCCACAACGAACAGTCTTAGAAACAATTTGGACCACTTTTATGTTATTTTTTTTATTAGTTATGTTTTGAGTTTAATAATTAATTGTTTTTTATGAAATTATTGCTTAAATCAAGCATTTTATTATTTAAGTTAGGAAAATTGAATTTTAGTACTGGTCGATAATGATTTGTGCTCACAATTTAACCGGTGACCTCGTTAACAATTGTTTTTTGTTATTACACACACATGATTATCAAAGATTTAGACCTGCTTTTCACTAGATTTAGAGGGTGTTTGGGATTGATTTTTCAAAACAACTTCTGCGTTTTGAAAAAGTAGGGGTGAGACTGCTTTTAGATTATTGCGTTTTGGTAACCTAAAAATTCATTTCAAAACTCAACCTCAAACACTAAAAACCGATTATTTACGTTTTCAAAACGCAATAATTTAAAAATCCATTTCAAAACGCAACCCTAAACACCCTTAGCCAATGAGTAATGAATGTTTCATCATTTTGCTCATAATTATTTATGGGAATGAAAATGTATGATGATTATACGAGTGGATGGTTGTTGATAACAAAAATGGAAGGTATGAGTGTCGGTAATTAAATTGTCAATATGAATTATGATGGTGCGATAAGTCAAAGTTTGTATTATTAAAAGATAACATGTCCGTTTTGTGATTTGGCCGAAGAGGAGATGGTACAAGGTAATTTATTTCTAGTTTGTGAGGAGTTTTATCTTCGTTTTCTGACATCTATCTATCTATCTATCTATATATATAAAAGAAAATGTATATGCTGATTGAAAGATTTTAGTGTTTTTGAACTATTTCTTTTTTTAATTAAAAAAAAAGATAAACATAAAACCCTAAATTAAATTGAGTTATTTTAGGAAAAAAAAATTTAAAATAAATTTAAAATTTTCTCTCTCATGTTTCCTCCGATAATTTTTAAACGTTTATATCTTTTATATACAGGATTTTTTTAAAGAAAAAAATTACACCAGATTAACGAGCGTTTTATTATCTTTCCAACGAGTACCATAGTCCTATATAAAAATCGGAGAAAAATCGACTATTTTTTGTGGGGTTTCGTTCATACAGGAAAAAAACACACAAAGTGTTCATGTTATTCATTAATCATGTTTTTTCTTTTAAACCAGGTTGTTATCTACGATGTTGAAAATCAGCCCAATCGCCATGTTATCATTGGAATTTTACTAGGTATACTTCGTCAAGAGAAGTTAGGAGAAAGAATCGCGCAACACTGCAACACATGGTGTCACCTTATAGCAAGGTTATTTTTTTTTATTTAATTACAAGAGTAATAATTATTACTATTAGTATTAGTATTATTAGAATGGTTATATTTTTCAACCCCGGGACGCTCCAGGAAAGAATTGATAGTTGCTTACGTGGCGTTCAATGGTGGCCTCAACCATCTCTTGATTATGCCACGTGGCATAATGAGATGTAATGATTACAACTTCCAACTTAAGTGTTTGTTTAGTTGATTAGGTTAGGAATTATAAGAGCCATTAGAATGTGAGAAATTAGAGAGATGTGATGAGTTTTTTAATAGTTGCAGCTTACATAAGTGATTCTTTAGATGATTACTGATTAGGTTTTAGATTAGGGAATATGAGTTATTACTGATTAGAATACTATGAACATGCAATGATTGAGAGATTTTGTGGTTAGTTAACTTGAGCCATTTGCAATAGGTTATCACGTAAAATTAGATTTTTCAACCCCGGGACCCTCCCGGGGTAATCAGCTAGTAATACTATATTTATCAACTAACAATTATAAATAATTTATGCTCACTAAAAGCCTTTAACAAGTAACATATCAGACTAAAAAACGACCAAAAGATATTAGAATCAACTGTCTGTCACATTTAAAAAAACACTCATCTCAAGTGTAGGTTTTTTTCTTTCTTGTTCTCCTGTGAGAACCCTTTACGGTAAAATCATAGAACCCCACTCATACCCAGTTAACCGATAAAACTAAGTAAAACATTACGCTTCAAAGAAAGCTACTAAGTTTTTGTTAAGTGTACAACTAATAGAAATGATCGTGTTAAGGCCTATTTAGTAGCCTCTTAATGAAGCTCTGAACCATTCATTGCTGAATGATTCAGCATTCAGCGTGTTTGTTTCAACTTCTGAATGGAATGGTTAAAGCTGAATCATTAAGACTTGAGATATAGTTGAACCATTAAGTACTGAACTATGCTGAACCTAAATGAGACTCTCTTATCAATGTGGGACAAGAAAACTAACCATTTAGAGGTCCAACTTAATCATTCACCACTAAACCATTCAGACCTCTTAATAATTCAACACTTGATCAAGAAACAGCCCCTTAGTTCCCTAAAATGGTTCTACAACATCATAATAATAATACATTTAGTGTTGGAAAATCAAATTTACCTTTTTCTAACCCAAAACAATACAAAAATATGATTAAAAAACCATAAAAAAAGTACAATAAACTTTGGAACCTACATCAATAGGTCTAGAAAATGCATGAATATCAATTCCCAAAAACACCCATGTCCTTTTTTATTAACCAAAAAAACTAATAAATAAAAATAAATACTTATTAAAAAATCATATAATAGAAATAAACACTTGTTTGTCCATTTATGAAGGGATTGTGTCCAAAATTGGAAGGACAAGGGGCCAACATATTTCCATAATTACATCAAAATGTTATGATTTTTTTGTTGTATTTATGTATGTAAATAAATAATATGGCTCAAAAACCGGAGTCAACAATATTCCAAATAATTCCCATTTCCCAAGTTGCCCCCCGTGAACCTCTATTTTGTAGCTACCTCACATTCATGCAATGCTTCCAAACTCAGGATAATAGGATATACTTGTCTTTCCTGAATTACATGTTTGACTCTCTAAAAGTCAACATCAATGAATTGATCATATATATCATATGTCCTTAAGTCCTTAACCACTACATTTGTTATTTACATTAATATTAATCAATGTTTAAGCAATTTGATTGGTCCAAAATGATGCAATCAACTTCAAATCAAGGTTATATATTCTTTTGGAATGCGAAGGTCTCAATTTGGAGGTGACAGAGAACTTCACACCAGCTCTTGTAGGTCTTGCCCCCACCCACACACCCAGACTATGTTGTCTGAACCGGTTTCAAACTGGGGTGGTGGTAGGCATAAGGCTCCCCCAGAAAATTTCCCGCCACCTGCCACTTGACAGATGTTGCCCCCACTCAAATCAAGGTTATATCATAGTTAATACCAGTTTGCCGTGTTACGGCAACTTTTTTTCTAACCATGAGAACTTGTTACGGTAACTCACCAAACACCCCAGACACCCTGTTAACCAACAAGATATGGATATCTGATCGATCACAGCTTTCGTTGGACAATTGGCATTCAAGAGATTATGATAGAAAACCAACGGAAACAAGAATCGAACCTGAGACCTCTCCTAAAACCCGTTGAAGGTTATGTATGACAAAGCACTTTGTAGTACATATTATTAGGTGTTGAATTACATCTGAGCCATTGATAAATCCGACACAAAACCAGATTTTGATTCTTAATCATTGTAACATGACAAAGTATATAAACCAATAACCATTCAGAAACATTTGGGTCAACAGATTCAGTCATCATTATATGTTCTTCATTTTGACTTTTGTCAAACAAGTAATGATAACTCATAAGAACAGGAAGCATTAAATGTCTATTTCCCTCATAAAATTGTCAAAACAAATTTATGAATCCAATTATACAATAATAAGACATCATGACTACCAAAAAAACACATATTTTCTGTTATCTAAGTTTTCGAAAAATGTAGCATGCAAACGTTCGCAGCCAATAAACATTGATGCAAGTCAAGTTTTGCTAACGAACCTTTTTTTCGGTCTGTGCAGGATCAGGTCAAAATTACTAACCACCTCAGATACGTATCATGTGGTCCAGGGTTCATGCCGTGACAAAACCTGAAAATATCCATGTGCCGTAAAGTTAGCATCGTTGTCTAGAAACGTATTATATGGTATTATCCATTCCATGAAAAATGGTTAAATTTGTCATGGCATATAAATACATAGTCAAAGCAAAAATATTAGGTTATTCTATCACAAGTTTACAGCATAATGGGACCCCAAATATTCCAACTAGCTCATTTGTAATGATGGTGATGGGCAAATAAGATATTCTAACACAAAACTTAACTATATACATATATAGGTGTGTTTGTCTGTGTATAAAACTATATATGTGTTGTGTGGATACATGCATATGCATATGCATATGCAGTATAAGGTTATATTGGAAACCCTATGGGACCCCAAATATTCCAACTAGCTTATACCCGAAAACTTATTTATTTTAAAAAAAAAAAAAGTGCTCGGCGTTTTTTTGGCTCAAAATGCTTAAAATCATGTATATTACATGCCCTAAAATTTTCAGGCCCTAAAAAGCTCGGGAAGTCAGAGTTTCCAAAGTTTTCACTATAACAAGGGTTTTCTCAGGATCCTAACATATACATATATATATATACATTATGAAAATACAAAACTAATTTTAAGTAGACACACTATGAGAATTGTATAAAACATGGACCCGCTACATCTACCTAGCACTATGTACACCTGCTTATTGTAGCTCTCTACTTAAAATTGGTTATGTATTGAACATGTCGCTACATATATTGATAACATGAAAATCCTTATTGTCTACGAAACAACCAATCTTGGCATTAAACCATCCTCTAATTTGCTATGAACACAAAACCAAAAGAATCTGAACCAATTGTGTAATGAATACCAACATGATAGTGAGGGGAACACTTACTTTGATACTTAATTAATTAAAAAATCTAGATCAAGTAGAGCATTGTAACTTTTGATTCAACAAAGTCTAACATAAGTAAAGCTTACCTTGAAACCATGAGGCAAATAATTGTTAAAATAAATAACAAAAATTACGCTAAACGATCGATATAGGTCAACAATGGTGTCATCTTGTCAGTTACTTAAACCATGAGGCTAATAATTGGTAAGCTTAATACATAGAAGAAAAAAAGAAACAAACTATTTTTACCATTGATCATATATGGAATAGGAAAAGGAATTTCAACTTACTTTATTAAGCCTTAAAAACCGTTGTGTTATTTGTTGGGACACAACGAGGAAAGATGACCCTTTAAACCGCACTCGTAACAAATCCTCCTCTTTAGCTTACCATCACTAACAGCCGCCGGAGTTTTAACCTCCTCAACTTCCATGGCGTCACCCTCCTTGCTTGAATTTCCCACGTCAGCAGCTTGTTTCTTTGGGCATAATGATGACAAATGACCCCTTTCACCACATTCATAACATGTTCTCCTCCTTAGCTTACCTTCACTTATAGAACTCGCCGCATTGTCACTCGCTTCCTTACCAACAACTGTCACATCAACTTTCTCATATACCGTGTCATTAACTTCCTTCACAGAATTCACCGCATCAGCAGCCTGTTTCTTAGGGCATAATGATGACAAATGACCCCTTTCGCCACATTCATAACATGTTCTCCTCCTTAGCTTACCTTCACTAATGGAACTCGCCGCATTATCAGTCACTTCCTTACCAACAGCTGCCACGTCAGCTTTCTCAACTTCCATGTCCTTAGCCTCTATCGAATTCGCCGCATCAGCAGCCTGTTTCTTTGGGCATGCTGACGATAGATGACCTCTTTCACCACACTCATAGCATGTTCTCCTCCTTAACTTTCCATCACTAACAGAATTGACCATGTTATAGTCAACCTCCTCATTATCTTTAACCACCATACGTGCAAAAGTTTCAGGGCGCGAGTTTGCCACATCAGCAGCTTGTTTATTCGGGCATGCTGAAGAAAGATGGCCTTTTTCACCACATTCATAGCATGTCCTCCTCTTGAGCTTACCATCACCAATGTTATCAACCTCCTTTTCATCTTTGTCAAACGCCACATCATTAATTCTATTATATGCGTATGACACATCAGCAGCCGCCTTTTTGTTTGGACATAAAGAAGACAGATGGCCCTTCTCACCACACTCATAGCACGTCCTTCCCTTCACCTTACTGTCACCAACGTTATCAGCCTTCACTTCATCAAACGCCACATCATTAGTTTCGCTACTTGTATGTGCCACATCAGCAGACTTTTTATTTGGACATGATGAAGAAAGGTGGCCCTTTTCACCACAATCATAACATGTCTGCCTCTTTCCTTTTCTTGCCACGTCATCATTAACATTTCCCTCATTTTTACTGATAGCGGTGTCCACTTTTGAACCAGGGGTTGTTGATTTTGGTGGGACCGCACATCTAACTCTCACGGGTCTATCAAAAAGTGGCTTTTGATCTAGTTTTAATGCCATTGTTAACGATAAACTATCAGCAAAATCCACATGAGCAAAACCTTTGAATTCCCCTGTTTCTTTGTCTTTGCCAAGTCGGACAGATGATATACTGCAATCCGAGAAAAATTTCTTTAATTCGTCTTCTGTCATATCCCATGACAAATTTCCTACATAGATCCTGTTGTAGCCCTTCACCATTGCAGGGGCAAAGTCGGAAACTTTCTTCTCTCGGGTTGCCTTGTATGGTTGAATCTTGAGAGATAGTCCACCCCTGCAACAAGAAATAACTTCTTCATCACATTATTAAAATGGGTCAAACGGGTTTAAATTCATCTATAATGTATTCTTAATTAACACAAATCTCCTAAATTAGTTTGTCCGATGAATTTAATTATTATTGAAAAAATACAAATCATACTTGACACAGTAAAAGCTTTAGATAAAACAAAAAGAAAAAGAATTTTTGGACAAACATTATTTCGTTCAACTTGAACCGCACCAAAAAAAGTTTTCATTTTGACCCTGTTATTGCGCATGCCCATTTTGACATCTCTATTTGCAATGATCATTTTACTAAGACAAGTTGTCACTCACATATCCGACCCATCAAGCTCCAGTGCTCTCTTTGCTGCAGCTTCAGTCTGTAATAAAAAAAAATGGGATGTGAAATGGGATGTGAAGGTTTGTAACCATATTAAACACATTTTGATGCCACAAAGTGTACAAAAATAAATATGTGGCAATAATGCACCTCTTTATCCTACCCGAAAAGTGATCATCGCTATTCCATTAAACTTTCCAGTCTCCGGAAACTTTAGACAATCTATTTCAGTAATGCTTCCACATCCTTCAAAGAAACTTCGAATATCATCCACGGTTGAGTAGTATGGAATGCCTCCAACATAAATCTTTGTACAAGTATTCTCATCTTCTTTACTGCATCAAACATTTGGCACAAAGATTCAACCGAAATGAACAAAGCACAAGAAAGCGATAAGGTTTCTATCATCGCGTACTCAAAACTTAGATATAAATAACCACTATATATGATTTAATACAAAATAACCTCCATGTAGAGCTTAACAAGCTATGCGTACAACCTCCTTGTGCACAAATTCCGCCCATGTACAAGAGGCGCGCCTCGCGCCTTATATATGCGCCTCTTGTACATCCATCACCTTAAGCAATCAGAAGCGCAGAGCCTTGCGCCTGGGTGCACCTCACACACTTTTTGAAACCAATTTTACAACAAATGGAATAGCTGAATGATTGAAATCAACAATATCTAATCCGTTTAGTCAAAAGTGAACTCACCCTTCAAGGGCAAATAGACATAACACTTTAGAGCTGACGCCCATCGTGCATCACCTTTTATACTTGATTATTTTATATTAGTATACAAAAAAGCCTATAGTTTGATGTTGCAGTAGGGGTGGGTGCATTAGCGAACTCCAACAAAGTGGGGAACCGGCTCAAACAAACTCCGATTAAACTCTTGCATGGGAACCGGCTTGTTGAACCCTAAAGCTAAACCCTATAGCTAAACCCAAAAATCTTAACCCTAAAGCTAAACTCTAAACCTTTTTTAGGACTCAACAAGCCGGTCCAAACTCCAAACCTTGGTTTTAAAATGCGCGATGTGCTCCGATGCGTTTTGATCCCAAAAGCAGATGCGCAATGCGTGATGCGCGCGCATCACGTATACGACGCTTTTGTTATTTTAAAAAATATATATAGATAACATTTTAACTTGTTGAATTTAAAGACTAAAAATTTAGATATTAAAATACATAAATACAAGAAAATAGCTTTAGTACCATGAAAAATGTTCAATATAACCAAAATAATCCTTGAACCCTTATGTGTACAAGTAGCCTATGTAAAAGGTACAAGTAATCTATGTAAGAACTCACTTAACAACTTCATCAGCTCATTGTACAAACTTATTAAGCACATTCTACTAGCTCATTGTGCAATTTTACTCTATAGAGGTCGGTTTTACAAAAATGCACGCATCAGGGCGCATTATGTAATTTAGAGCGCATCATCCTCGCATCACGTAATAGCTGCGCATCGCATCACCTGATGCGATCTCATC
This sequence comes from Ambrosia x helenae, assembly GCA_030844895.1. NCBI lineage: Eukaryota > Viridiplantae > Streptophyta > Magnoliopsida > Asterales > Asteraceae > Ambrosia > Ambrosia x helenae. The sequence goes on along the minus strand of CM061232.1, from coordinate 1,228,624 downwards.
AGCGCATCACGCATTATGCGCGCATCATGCGCACATTTTAAAACCAAGCTCCAAACTAAATGAGTTTAATCGGAGTCCGTAATCTATGCCGATTACATCAAGACATGTTTAGCATACAAAATCAAACATTTACATAAACCTAATAAAAAATGCAACAATCTTCAACTACTAATAGTTATAATCAATTCATTAACATACAAAAATAAATTCCAAATAACTGAATGCAAACTACAAACAAAAATCCAAATACAAAATAAATTTCTAAACACATTTCAAAATCATACCTTGTTTGAGTTTGAACTTCAATTTGAACTTCAACAGCTTCTGTCACATCTTGCTCTTCACTTTCTTTCTTCACACTCTCTTCATCCTCCTTCTTCACCACCTTCTTTTTCTTTATCTTTTTCTTCTTCTTCTTATTAATATTATTATTATTATCATTACTCTTCTTTTCAATCACCCCTTCCTTATCTTCTTCACCCACATCTTTCTCTCTCTTCCTCTTATTATTATTCTTCTTCTTCTTCAACCCACCATCACTTTCTTTCTTAACAATAACAAGACCATTTTGTTGATCTGGGTTTGGTTGTAAAGATGGGATTTTTATTCTTCTTATCTCTCTTTTGGACAATTTGGGCTTCTGGGTCACTGAATTCAATAGCTCTTTGAATGATTGATTGGGTTGGGTTGGTTGTGAGTCTGTTTTGGATAAGGATTCTGATAGTACGGATCTAAGCTTTTGCTTTAGCTTCTTGTTTGATAAAACCATGGTGGCAGATGAAGAGAGAGGCGCAGGTGGAGATGTTAAAACCCACAAAAACCCTTTTCTTGGTTATGGATTTGTGTTCATGGGTGATGCAATTAAGACCCTGAAGTTTCTCCTAATTGCACAATAAGTCCTTGTTTAAATCGAAAGATAATCGTGTCGAGTTGACTAGTTGAGTTTAAGGGTGTGATTTTTTTTACAATCTGACACGAAATTCGCAGGTTTTGATATAGAAATGGGTTTGGGTCTGTTTTAGGTTGAACCCGTGATTAAGTTCGTGTCAACACTGCCGGGTTGAACGGTTTAACCCATTTACGACATTTTATTTTTTTATAATATGTTTTATGTCATAGAAATTGACTTTTTTTTCAACGTTGTTTGGGTGTATGTCAAACCACCGTTCGCAAGCATGTAGACAGGCCCCTTGAATTTCAAACGATTGTTTCCTTGTCGTTGAACGCCGTTTGATGATGTGGAACGGTGAGATTAGAAAACGAGGGTATGGGTATAGTGTGGCCTTTTTTCCAAACATAACCTTGGAATATAGGTGTATTATAGAGGCGACCATGACCTATTCGGTATTGACTTACTTAAAGTTCGAATAGAAATTTTGTTGTTAAACAAAAAATCAATTAGAACTTAAATTTAAATTAAAGTTTAATTTAATAAACGAGTTTGAATTTTATATATCCAACTTCATTTAACCAAAGAGCCTTTGGTTTAGTTGTATCAAGGTATTGGATAAGGTTTTGTCTTTTTAAGTAGTAACTAGTAAGGGTTCAATTTTCATTGGTAACAAAATTTAGCCAAAATAATAATTTATTGTCAAGGTTGTGATTGTTAAGAAGTATCTACTATTGCGAAAGAAGTGGGTGTAACGTTCACACGCTTCTTTTGTTGATCAACTCAAGCTGAACTTGAGACAATTGTGTGTGTGCATGTTACAATAACAAATCTTAAGTTAATCAATATCGGAACAAATTCTCATTTGATCGACAAACACGACCATAACAAGATTTTATTTGAGTTTATGCTCTAACAAATTTCGATTACCCTAGTTCATACCATCACCAAAGCCGAATCAAGTTTGCTATGCCTTCGAGATTCAAAGGGTCTCATACTGTTATACTTGAACATAAAGAATTATCTGCCATTCTCATAACAAATTATGTGAGCTCCTTGTAACTAAAGTAGACAATATCGGTTGATATAAAGGGTAAATGTTACAAATGGTATAAAAGTCATGTTTGTTATGTATAGTTTACAATGGAGACAATTTTCATTGAAGACAATGAGTCCCAAGGGTGGTTTTTATGACACCTAAGGCGAATCTCATGCCGTTGTGCATCAAATACCATCAATACGTTTTGGACATACTGGTTAAAGATTAATGAACTCCACAATAATGTGTCCCAATCGGGGTTAATCCATAAATGGGTAACATTAGTTAGTATGATAGACGGATGTCACAACAATAAACTAACTATGAAGTACGAACTAATCTTTTGAACTACTTTATATTTCATCATATAATTAGGAATAGCTAGAAATGAACTTACCATGCATTATCCTTCACAATGCAATTAATTAAACTTTCAACTGTTAGAATCCTATCTCTCAATCAACACACCAAACACAAACAATACTCCAAGAGAAAAATAAACGAAGATGAACACGTGAGATTTACTTGGTTCGATCGGCTGACCTACATCTACGGGCTACAACCATGATATTTTATGTTTTTCTGCCTCACTCGTGATGAGAAATTACAAGTACAAGACATTATATTTATAATACAAGATTAGTGTTTAATACTTAATCCCCACGAAAACTAACAATGGGCTAAATAACACAAATGGGCCAAGCCCTTATCTTTAATTAATCTGCCAAATAATTGTCTTCTAATCCAAACCCGAATCAAGTCCCACAACCCCAACCCCAACATCAACCACCCAGAAAAATGTGGATTTATAAAATTTAAAGACGAACATCCTGACCCAGTAAACACACAATCTACAACATCCTGACCCACAACAAAACACAAGTACAGTCTTGAAAAGTCCAGTTTCACACCAGCACACATTTTGCTTTTTATTAATTGTAAATGGAAATACAACAGATTGCCATGAATACACATCATGGCAGTTGTCCATCTGGGCTTCTGGGTTCGTTTAGCCCGGACCGATAATATATACAACTTTAGGATCCAGAGCACCGAGTGAACATTGAGTTACTGGTCATAGCATGATCCTGGACCATAAGGCGGGCTTCGAGCATACAGGTTTGTTACCGGGCTAGCTTGAACACCACGCCTGGTCAACAGGCACCTGAAGTACTGCAGTCTGGTTAATGCAGCCTCAGAGGTGTTGCTTATCGGTGCAGCTTCCTTTGAGGTCCACAACCGCTCTAAAAACAAAAACAAAAACAAAAACAAAACAAAAAACCTTAAGCACAACAGACCACTTAAGCAAATTAAAAAAAATAATGGTAAGCTACGGAGCTGTTAAAAATTTAAAAAAAAAATTAAAAAAAGATATAAGGAGAGTTTAAGATACCTGCAGCTGCTGCAGCACGAGGCCATATTGTTTGCTGAACATTTGAAGGATCAGCGGTCTCACTCCACATGCAAACTTCTCCACCAATCACAAGTTCTTGTTCGGTAGAATCAGTTATCCCTTCAAGTGGCTCAGCATCGTAAAAACTGTCCCATGGGACATCTAAATGATCAAGATACCAAACCCCTTGATTGCTGTATATGCACTTAAACCCTTGTGCAACCGCCTTTGGACAAACACCGGGGCCCAACCTGACACAATATAACACCACTTCTCCAATTAAAAACTATTTTTTAAAGAAACTGGATTAAAATACGAAAAGGACACTCAGAAACTTCACCAGTTATGCACAACAGTCTTTGGATTGAGCTTTTCAGCAAATGTGTTGAAAGTTTCTTCCCTGTGTGGATAGAATACAATACATTAATATAATATTTGACAATTGTCATAATTCAAATACCGTAAATCACATGAATCCTGCCAGCTATTTTCATGGATTGATATTTAATGTCGTTCAGTACTTATAGACTGCAACGTAGTTACCATTATTTTTCACTTCTGAATCGAACTTTACTGCTAAAGTCAAACTTTGACAGACGGAGAAAAGGGTAAATTGTGGGGTTGCTTTCCTTTGGAACAATGCGAATACTAAATTACTAAATTATATGAAGACTAATTATGTATAAAAATAAAATGTGACATACCAATTAACCGGAGTCCAGTTTTTGGATATCGCTATCTCTTGAGCTTTGATCACAAAGTACTGATATGCATCCTTAGCTGTCATGTTCCTCTCCTGAAGCCTATATATAATCAAGAAATTATATGTATAGATCAGAAAAGGGTAGTAAAGTCATCATTATTGTCATCATGTAAATTGTAAATACAAATGTGGGGAGACAAAATAAAGGTTTACCATTGCTTCACATGGGGGGTGTATTTCCAACAATCTGCACCGATGTACATTGTGTAAGACAACAATTAAATTGTTCATATTTAATTGTATCATCATTATTTACTAACCTGTATTGACTTCATCACCGCCTAAATGAAAGAGCTCGAAAGGAAATATATCGCGCATGTCTACAAAAATGAGAATGTGATGTCACAAAAGTATTGAGTTTGACAGGACTTCACACAAAGAATTTAAATTATATAAATGAAGCACCAGTTAACATCATGTGGTGAACGTTTACTAAAACTAAATACAGACAGAAATTGCAAGTAATCAGTAATAGAGTTTGACCTTGTAAAATTCCAGAAAGCACCTCAAAGGTGAAGTTCTTTGTAACATCCAGAGGTTCTTTACATGTAGATGAAGGCCAAAGATCAGGATATCCGGTACCCCTGCGTGGGAAGCAGCTCGATTATTGATTATCAATAAACTAATATATTATGAGGTAAATACCTGTCCACCTTAACAAACCAATCATAATAAATCGGTAAAGAATTAAAGATGATAATTCTTTCTTTACTATGCTACAAACATTATCGGTTGCTGTTCACTATGCATGAACATGCTTGAAATTAGCCTAAGTAAGGCTTACAATGCTTCTTACTTTCTAATATGGTCTACATCATAGAAAGAAATTTGAAGAATATACAAGTATACCGATGTCTACATCTTAGGGGTAGAGGTAAGGATGTCTACATCTTACCCTCCTCAGACCCTACCTTAGCTTTGCTATAGGTGGGATTAACTGAGTATGATGATGATGATGATGACAAGTATACCGATACTAAAGCCTAAAACACAACTGGCATTTTCAAAGTAATGTTTTTATGGTGAAAAAAAGAGCGCTGCATACTTAAAGTTTGCACTTGCATTAAGTCAAATTGTGGATATAAGTTAGCAGCCTGGTTATATGAACATTCATTGTTCAATTTTATCCTATTTTAATGTGGTGTGAAGTTCATTATTTTGCATAATCAATAACATAATAAAAAAAGTGAATGAATAAATCTCATATACCATGATTCTGCATGACCAGGAACATCAATCTCTGCCATAACATTGATACCTGTCATGAAAGATTCAATATAATTAAGAAAAGAGGACCGAACAATACTAACAAAACTAAACGCCATATAAAAATTGTTCCAATCACGTTTACTTATTTAAACAACTGTACTTAAACAATCCTTATTTCACCTAAAATATCTAACAAGTTTCGTTAAACTTAAACCCAAGACGATAGCATTCATAAATAGAAGTTTCAAGTGGGAAAGAGTGAGGCATAATAGACGTAAAAGATGAAAGAGTACCTCTCATTTTCGCAAAGCTTTACAGTAACATCACCATTGGAAACATGAAACAACAAACAAACTTTTAGTAATTCAGAAGCAAAAGTTACATGTTAAGAGATCGTATGAGTTGGCACAGTTACTTTTATATACTTTTGATAGAAGTTTTTTCTTCAAAACTAATAAACTGAGCATATATAAATCCCATAAAAATCATAAAATGTAGGCACGGAGTCTTACTTAACTATTTCAGAAGCATCTTCCACAGTATACCGTTCCCACTTCGTATATGCACCTTGCCATAGCTTTGGATATGCAGGTACTTCTAAAGGAAACGACTGTTCATCTATGATGTGCCAATGAAGAACATTCTACTGAACAAAAGTCACAATATCAGAAATATGTGCAGTTAACTCAAATAGAGAAAGAAACTCAACCAACTGAAATCATATATATCGAAACATCTAAGAGTAACTTACAAGTTTGGCATATGACATAGATTCGATTATTTGCTTAATTATGTCAATTGGGTAATAGTGTCTTGAAGTATCTGTGGAACAAGACAAACATGTTTATCTTACTTTTCCATCCTTTATTTTGAATGGCAAAGCCAATTTAACGTTTACTTCCAAAACAACTGTAACATACCAAGCAAAAGCCCGCGAAACGCAAATCGTGGTTTATCTTTGATAGACCATGGAGCTTTGTATATTTGTACAGTTTTAGTTCCATAATCAAAACTACATAACTGGCTAAAAGTCTGCAATATAGCATTAACATATGCAAAGAAACAATGTGAGATTGTGAGGGACAATCCACTGGTTTAAAACAAATTAAACGACTGTTATGCCCATACCTCTAATCCACGCAGCGCGCCATAGACTGTGTTCGCCTGTATTGTACATAATATTAGAAAACAACAATAACATATCACATTATTATATAATATAACAATTGAGGGTGAGGTTTTCATTGTAGCTAATGTCGAATCAAGCTACGGTTTTTTTTCTTCTTTTTGTTTACCTCAACCCCTCAACTTTCAGCATTGGCACTTACACCTCCTCAGCTCTCCGAAAGCTTTGTAAAATCTCATTTGACCCCCTCAAGTTTTACACTTTTACATGCTTATTTTAATGTACGTGAGTCAATTATAATACGTTTTCTTGCTTACTTTTACGTATGTTTTCGACTAGTCTACGTTTTAACATATTTGTTCGAAAACGAGTCGAGTCAAATATGACTAATTTTTCACCAGGTGGTATAAATTCAAGTCACTTTACGTTTCGATGCTGCCGCAACGCGCGTTACCGTTCTTTAACTTAAAAAAGCACTATTTTGTGACATACTTAACTTTTAGTACGTTTCGGTATAAATCCAAGTTGGTCTACATTTCGACGTAAATTTTTCTCAATGATCCAGGTCAAATACAATACATTTCCATGCTTATTTTTACGTACGTTTTCAGTTGATTTACGTTTTGACATAAAAAATTTGTTCAAAAACAAGTCGTGTCAAATATTTGACACCATAAATTCGAGTTACCTTAAGTTCAGATCAAAACACTAATTTGCTAATAAACTTCACTTAAAGATTCATAACAAATCACAGACAGACAGACAGATACTTACCTCAATTGTAACCTCTCCAACAATGGAAAGCCCATTACTTTCCGCAATCAACAATGTATAACTCTCATCAACACCTAATTGAAGCTGAACCACATTCATTCAAACACCTCATAATTCACTTTATCCAACCAACCAAAAATAATAATAATAATAATAATAATAATAATAATAATAATAATAATAAAGTTGAAGACTGACCTGTTCATCATTGGAATGAACAATAATATTAACTAAATTAATATCAAACTCCAAACCACTAACTCCATCATCTTTATAATAACTAGTACCCACATGGTTAAACACAATCTTTTTATATCTTTCAACCGCTTCACGAATAATAACGGAGTTTGGTCCGTTAACGGAGAATGATAGATTGGGGTTCAGTGTTAGGGTTTGGTTGCCGTAAGTGAATTGGGAAGGTAAGGGCCATAGGTATGTGACGGTTGATAGGTTTGGGAGTGTAGGGATTGTTCGTGAATAGGTGAGGGTTAGGGTTAGGGTTAGGTAGAGAGATATGGAGAGGAGTGTGAAGAAGAAGGAGGAGAAAGGGAAGGGATTAGGGTTTATGGTTGGGGAATTGGTTGACATTTTTGGGGAAGATGAGAAAAGTGGGTTGACCTTTTGGGAGAGAGGGACAAGATGGATAGATGTCTAGGTTTGAGGGTAGTTAATTCACTTGATTTGTGTGTTTCAAGGTTTTTTTTTTTTTTTTTTTTTTAAAGGTAGATTTTATTCAAAATGCGCACCGGGAAGTCTTCGAAGAAAGGACATCCGGGCAAACAAACGAGATTACATCGAATCAATCGGGTATTTACATCAAACATTTCAATCTATACATTTCATCTTAGATCTATTTTTAAACCAAAAATACGACGTCATCTTGATGCTTTCGACCACTTCTGTAGCACGTCTCCTTTTACCTTGAAAAATACGATCATTGCGTTCATTTCAAATGGTCCACAAAGTAGTAAAGATTATACCTCGCAATATGTTTTTAGCTTGCTTGGTAAACGGTTGGTTCTTCGTTATCTTTAATAAATCATTAACATCAAAACAATCGACGGGTTCAAACGGCACCAATGCTCCACACGGTTCCAAATCTCCGCAGCAAAGAGGCATCCAGTGAAAATGTGGGTAGACGTTTCAGCGTCCGAGTCACAAAACCCACAAAGATCATTTTGAAGGCTAACTCCACGTTTGTGCAACTCGACTTTAGTCGGCAACTCGACTTTAGAAAGAGAAAAAAAATTAATTGAAGATTTTTAAGTGTTTCTCTAGTAGGTAAAAACCAGTTTTAAAAAGTTGATTTTTTTTTAAATAAAAAAAACATTTTTTAATCGGTTTTAAAACCGATCCCAACCGATTATACTAGTTTGGGAGGTTTTGTTAAAAAACGGTTTTAAAACCGAACCAATTTTTCCTCTTAAAAAACAGTTTTTAAAAATCTGGTTTCGGTTATAAAAAACGATTTGTACACTGCTTTTGTAGAGTTGAAAGGAAGAGAAAAGAAAATAATATTTTATAACTATACATTTGTTTGTTATTAATTCTATATCTATACTATTTATACTATATTGTAATGCATGAGGAAAAGTAGTGATGAGATTGGGTACTGAACCACTATCTTGATCAACCCAACCCAGGTACCAACTTGCGCAGACCAAAGACATTGCGCAATCGTCACCCAACTGCGCATGCAGCAGAAGGTCATCCACTCTCCTGCAATCATGGAAGGCCCCGCGCGCAAGACGGTAAAGCGGTACTCGTTCCATGATTTCCTTAATTATCGCCTTTATTAATTACCTTACTAATATAACCTAGGGTAGTGGTGACAACCCTAATCGGGCCTTGGCACATTACAATTAGAGTTTTGGGTGATGGTGGCATATGTCAAACTCTATATAAGGGATGACATCCCTAATAGAGATGACCATTTTTGCTAACCCTAAAAGCTATCTAAGATAGTATCCCCATTCACCCCGGTTTTTATTATAAACAACTACATTCGTAGTCGTATCCCTACCCGATTATTCTTTTACTTTACAGGAACTCTCGTGTCATAAAGATATCAGTGAAGGATCAATCCTGTGGATTCATAGTCGTATCATCCCTAATAGGAGGTAAGGCTATTTGTTTCTTCAATTGCGCCATCCGTATCGGTTCTCATCTTTCATGCTGGTACTTATGGATTTACCGACTGGAGTCGCTTCAAGCCCTGTGGATGCTGATGCCACAATCGAAAACCAAGTTGATGTTGTCACCCCAAACACCGTCACAAAGAAAGTTACTCAGAAGGCACCGAATCTGACATTAGACTTCATTCCCGATAAGGACAGGGTTGCACCAGGTCATAACAAGGATGTTGATCAGATTCCCCTAGACCCATACGAATGGTTGGCTCGGGAAAATGCCAAGAACGTGGCAACATATCAAATAATAGTCTTGGCAAATGCCAAAAGAGACACTGAGAAGACATTAAGCTATGGAACTCAAGGTCAAGAACGTGAAGCAGTTCATGGCAGGAAGCCAGGAATGGTGGCAGCCGTCTCCCCAAGGGACCTCGTCAGGCGGTGCGTGGTGGAAATCATGGTTGAAATACTCGCGATCAGGACTACGTCAACCTATACGATGAACCTAACGGCTATGAAGAATCTGATGATGAAGTCATTTACGACACGAGTTTCAAGCAACAATCCAAGTTGGTGGCAAGCAATCATACACGCATAGATGAAGATCTTTACAAGCCTTATGGGCCAAAGACCTTTGCAGAAAGGTCAAAGTTCTGCCCGCGCATCGCTTTGGCTCCCATACCACAGGGGTTCAAACTCACTAGCAGTATTGGGAAATACGATGGCTTACGTGACCCGAACGACCACCTGCATGCATTCGAATACGCTAAAAGTTCTGTCTCGTGGCCAGTTCAAGTTTGGTGCCACTTGTTCACCCAAACCTTAACGGGTGCAGCCAGGGTATGGTACGAAAACTTACCCGTGGGAAGTCTAGTCGATTTTGACGACCTGATAAAAAAGTTCAAGAATCACTTTTCGCACTTGCGAAAACACAAGAAGGATAAGGCACACATCTTGTTGTGCGTGGGAAACGATAATGAAACGGTAGAGGACTACATAGTCCGCTACAATAAGGAAGCCTTACAGTTGGGATGCGGTGAGGAGCTCACGCGTGCAGGATTCATCAAAAGAGTCCGCAGCGAGGAGCCGATGAAGTGCCTCGCCGGGAAGGATGACATACCACACAGTAGCTCTCATACAAAGTTTCCGCCATTAAAAGATACACACACACAAAACACACATTCAAACGCATATGATACAACTAATAACCTTATTTTTTCTTCTTTCTTTTCTTACGGTTATAAACGACAATCGGATCATCGACGGAATTTAACCCCACCAAAATCTAATATTGTTATCTCAAATAACCCAACTAATCGACCCAAAAAAAACGTAAGGAAAACACAAGGAGTCGGTACCTCGTCACACGACGGTGAAACAAATAGGAAGGTGAGTCACCGGCGACAATGGTGGTCCGCTATTCTGGTCACCGGTCTTTAGTTCAAGCAAAAAGAGTGGCGGCGTTGGTTATGTGCCGGAAGTAAACAGAATGGTGGTGTCAAAGTGATGCGTGTGTGGTGATGGTCCCAGAACTTTTGTCGGAGAAACAAGGAGGCCGGGAGAAGAGATGGTTGGTGAGTTGGGTTTTATGATTACATAGGAGTTTATGATGAGTTCCAAATCGGTTTTGTTGCGTAATTAATTGTTTTGATGAGACGATTTAATGGCAATGATAAAATGGTTGTTTCATTTTGTGGTTTAATGGTAGGCTAAGGTAAAGGTTCGAGTCAAATTCAATGGTTGTCTTTATACTTTAGTAATTATTTTACACATAAATGAAAATAAAAATGAGTTCCTCAAGATGAAGACGAAAATATCAAATTTAAACCAAACTGTTTCAAGAGAGGTGAGATATGCATCATCATTTCCTTCGTTTGCACTTACTTTTACATTTGTATTGTACAATTTGGTGAGCTACAAAGTAGAAATGACAATGTATAGATCACCTCCACTTGTATTATGAGAACCAAAGTATGAGTGTTTCATGAATAGGATATGATTTGCATTAAAATTATTAAAGGTAGGGTAAGGTAAAGGTCACATTCAAAACATAAAATAATTTAGGATTAATTACATATATCCCCCTATTTTCAACTATAATTACATATATACCCAACCCAAAATTTTAATTACATATACCCCCCTACAAAACTTCATAAATTACATATATACCCATTCTATTAAAAATGTATAGGAAAATAAATATCTTACCCCAATTCTTTTACTAAACTATATTCACGACAAGTCATACAACACATTTTTTTGCATCCCACAACTTATATCTCATACGATCTTTCCAACTTAATAAGTTATGAACACCAAGAACATGTAACATGCAAAATGTTTTCATACAATTTGATTTCACCGAAACAAGTGTTCTAACACTCTTACATAATCATTACTAAGCCCTCATATCATTACATTCATCATAACATGTAATGATATGATGTGCTTAATAATAGAATGAGTATATTTGATATTTTTAGTTTTTGGGAAGGGGAAATATGTAAATAAAATTTTTGACTTGGGTATATATGTAATTTATGATGTTTGGGAAGGGGAAATATGTAAATAAAATTTTGACTTGGGTATATATGTAATTTATGAAGTTTGGAGAGGGCAATTTAACTTTCTTTTAGTAACCATCTAATTGTAGAGTTCAATAAAGATAGATTTAATACCTTCCAAAAAAAATAAAGATAGATTTAATTGTTTTCTTAAATGTATCTTACCAATTTAATAAAATTACTATTTTACCTATGTAGATGAATGTGAAATGACCATTTTAACCGTCCAGGATACACTATATAGTAGTAAGTATAAGTATAAGTATAGAATAGATAGTATAGATATAGATATAGATAATAAGAGAAGTTAATGACTAATGAAACACCAACTTACATAATCAAATCATCCCTACCTCTTTCTCAAATATTGTGTTCATCAAGAACTCTTAAACTCATAAGATTTGTACAGGCTAAAGGGGAACTCAACCAAGATCAGAAGATGTTGTTTATTTCCTTAGCTGTTGAGGTTATTGAACTATATGCATATCAAATGTTAATGTTTATACATGTTTTCCATTATGTTATTACAGAATTGAACACCACCACCTTTTTGGTTCAAAATGTTATAAATGCTCGTGCTCCCAAGGTGAGAGATACACTCAGCCTAATAAAACAAACTTATAATAATTCTTACAACTATTCAACTCGAATGTTGTCGTGAAGTATAGAGTTTGTCTCGATGGTACTTTCTAAGGGGTATGGGGACTCATAAATTAAGTCGATGGTGAATTGCAACTCGCTTTGCTATGAACCAGAGTCGAGTCAATTGTGAATTGCACCTTGCTTGGCTATGAGTCATGACTCATGAGCTAAATCTTCATAGAGCATGTTTGAAAATCTTGAACGGTCATATGAGGTACAAGGGTGGACGAGGTGGTCATCACGACCTATTTTATCACACCTAATCATTTTGTGTCACCTCAATCTTTCATATTCTTCATTACTAAACACATGAGGCGATGTACATCATAACCGTGATGATTTTTGTCTATCACATAGGTGGTGCGCGGTGTATCACAACCATCACATGACTGTATCACGGACCGGCCCATCCCCTTAAGTAAGAATAATTTTCCAAACTAATACGACTTTTTGATGGAAGTATTCTTATAATTGTTTTAAAGGTTAAATATTTTGTAATGTTTTAAGTATTCTTGTAATGCCTCGACTCCGGGGGGCAAGAGTTTATTTTCCGTAGACTAAGGTTCGTCATACAAAAAGACATGGCGGTACAGCTTGTCGCCCGTCTGCCTATTATTTTGATGTGATTTTCGCTTTTTTGAAATAAAATTTATATATTAGTTGGGCAAAAAAAAATACATATTTTTATATATATACACCTTATCGTGCAGCTTATAAAAGTCAACAAAACAATAATTACCCAAAGACGAATAAATAAAAATATTGATAAGAAGTGTTGTTTTTACACGCCAAAACTCATGCTCATATCTTACTTTTTAATTGTTAAAGTTGATCAATATTTCCACTTTTGATCGTGTTAGATTAGACAACGACGTAAAGATGAATTGTTGGTGACATTTGGTAACTTTTAATAAAGTTTGAAAGTAACATTGGGTAGATCTCTTAGACCACCCGTACTCGGGCGCTATATATCAAATTTTTTCAAAAATAGCGCCCCCCACACCGCTACAGGGGGGCGCTGTTTACTCAAATTGGTTGATGGCGTTATATAAATAACGCTGAGTGACAATTGATCCAACAAATGAGAACACTACACGTGGCGGCTTCAACGGTAATGTTACCGTTTTTTTTTGAACGGCTCTAATAATTTTTGAACGGCTATATTTTTTTATGGACCCAAATATATAAACACACAACACACAAATATATAAACACACAAAACACAAAACACGTATTATCAATATTCGAAAAGAATGGGTTCCCCCGTGTCATCATCTATTGCGAGAGAATATTATAGAGAGTTTTTAGGCGACGAGGGTTATTCCACAGACGAAGAGTTGGAGCAAGATGCCATTACGAGTGCGCTAGCGCTTTCGGCGCGGTATCTTGAAGAAACTAGTACGCCTACACCTCCAAAACAAACTAGGCAGTACTACGAACGAGATCGTCTATCGGCAAATGCTCGTTTGATGAAGGATTACTTTGATGAAAACCCGACTTACCCCGACCCAAAGGTGTTTAGGCGTCGTTTCCGGATGAGCAAACGTTTATTTCTACGTATATCCGAAGATCTTGAAAACGCGTTTCCGTACTTTAAACAAAAAGCGGATGCTAGGGGGATTATGGGATTCACGTCTATTCAAAAGTGTACCTCGGCACTGCGTATACTCGCATACGGCAACACGACGGATATCAACGACGAGTATTTAAAAATGGCCGAGAAAACAACACGCGATTCTTTGGAGTATTTTTGCCAAGGTATTTATTTTTTATATATGTTTGTATTTTTTTTATATATGTTTGTATTTTTTTTATATATGTTTGTATTTTTTTTATATATGTTTGTATTTTTTTGTTTTAGGAATAATAAAGTTGTACGGAGCCCGTTATCTTAGACGGCCCACTTGGTACGACCTACAAAAAATTTACGAGGTGCATACGGCTGAACATGGGTTACCAGGAATGCTGGGTAGCCTTGATTGTCGTCACTGGCGGTGGTATAATTGCCCAACCGCTTGGCGAGGTCAACACACGCGTGGTGACCAAAAAGGACCATCGATTATTCTTCAAGCGGTGGCTTCAGCCGATCTTTGGGTTTGGTCGGCCTATTTTGGTGTTGCGGGTTCATGCAACGACTTAAACGTTTTTGAGCAGTCGCCTATTATAGAGGATTTCGTTTCTGGCAGGGCAGCGAAGGCGTGCTTTTACGCTAATGGAAACTACTACCCACACGGATACTATTTGGCTGACGGAATATATCCGAGGTATAGCATTATCGTTAAGACGTTTAGTAACCCGTACGACGAAAAAAGGGCACACTTTAAAAAGGTCCAAGAGGCGGCGCGAAAGGACATAGAGAGGTGTTTTGGGGTTCTTCAACAGCGTTGGCATTACATAAGAAACCCTGCTCGTGCATGGACCACAGACAAGCTGCGAGATGCTATGTATGCATGTATAATCATGCATAATATGATATTAGAAGATGAAGGTAAAGCGATATGCCAAAATTACGTACCGGAAGCCGTCCAGGATCTACCGCAAGCTAATGTGCAAGAAAGAGTGCTCAACGCACATGAACTTCGCGACCATGAAGTACATGACGCGTTAGCTGCGGATTTGGTCCAACAAGCGTGGTCAGTTCGGTATATTCCAAACCCAGGAGGAAACGAAGAAGAAGAAGAAGAAGAAGGTGACGAAGAAGAAGAAGAAGACGACGAAGACGAAGACGAATATGAAGAATCCGAAGATGAAAATTAATATTAGTTGTAACTTTTTTTTTAATATTACTTGTATTTTTTTTTTAATATTTACTTGGGTGTTTTTATTGTTATTTGTAATTTTTTTATATTTATTTGCATTTTATTTTAATTATTTTGAATTAAAAGATTAAAAAAAATATATAAAAATCAACCAATCACAATCAGGGGCTTTATAAATAAAGCCCCACCACTACACCCCTTTTTCAGTTTCTCTCTCCACGCTGACTCAGCAGCCACGTGGACCAATCACATTCAGGGGCTTTATATTTATAAAGCCCCACTACACATGGTCTTAACAATTGCATTGTCCATTTAATAATAAATCGATTTAATACTTTGTCTCAAAAAATACGACATGTGATATTTTATTTAAACTTTGATACTTAAAAATTAAAATCGTCTATCTTATGTTTTCATTAAATGTTGATATTTAAAACTTCTGAACAAATAATAAAATTACATGTCATGATATCATTAAATTTAAAAAAGGAAATCGGTGATGAAATGACATTTTATATTTTTATTACATTTTGATAGTTAAAAACGTCAAAATAGATAATGAAGTGACACGTGGGTTCTTTGGATCACAAGGAATGAGAAAGTTTTTCAAGGGAAGGACAAAAAGGTGATGGAGATGGTGGCGGAAGTGAAGTCGAAAGCGTTTTTATGGTTGAAAAATAGATCGAAGTTTAATTGTATAGTTTGGAAAGATTGGGCTATTTATCCTTTGTATATGTGTGATTAGTGGGCGGCGCTTGGCTTTTTGAGTGCTTGCCGTTTTTTTAATGAAATTCAATGTTCAAAAAAAAAGATAATGAAGTGACACTTTATATTTTCATTACATTTTGATATTTAAAACGTCTAAATAAATAATGGAATTACATGTGGAATTACATGTGGTACTTTCATTAAATCAAATGTTTTTATTTTAAGCCTCTACATAAATAAAAGTTCATAGTCAATCTTGTTAAAATTAGTAACCCCAAATTGTTAATTCGATATTTTAAGTGTACAAAAAATTATCCAGTTTTGTATGATCGTATGAACATGTATATTATAGCATCGATATAAAATTGACTTTTTATGAATCTTCGAGTAATCAAATAACAATCTTAATCTTAATCAACCAATAAAAAAAAGCATTATAATGAGCAAATGAAACTCAATATCAAGATGAAACGAACAACGATAAACAAAGTAAATGAAATATAAGGTGGTAACTAGTAAGACTTTATGGTGTGCCTTCGGTGAAAGAACTCGGGGACCTTACGCGGCTTTTTCCCCAAACAAAACACCGACCCCCGGTTTAATTTCGGGGAAAACGGGGAAATCCCACCGTTGCCACCGAGTGATTTCATTGGCTTATTTTTTATTTTATTTTTTTAATCAAACTTTATGTAATAAAAAATGAAGGGGGTTGGAGGAATACCATTTTCAAACTTTAGGGGAGAAAATGAAAGAATTGATGTGGTGCTGATGTGACACATGAGGAAATTAGGGGAAAAAGGAGGCACACCATATGGTCAGTCTAAGGATCACTTAGGGGCTGTTTGGTTGATTAAGTGCTGAATCGTTAAGATGACCTGAATGGTTAAGAGGCTCTGAATGGTTAAGAGCTGAATCATTCAGCATCCCTTATTAGCTTAATGGTTCAACACTTAATCATTCCATTCAGATGCTGAAACAAACAGTCTGAATGTTGAATAATTCAGATCTGAATGGTTAAGATGCTGATTAAGAGGCTACCAAACAGCCCCTTAATATAATTGCAATGTTTATATATCGTAGTCACAAATTCATACATATGGGTACATATCCAGATACACCACAAATTATGTGATACTGTTGGAAACACACAAAACCATTACATCAAAACATGCATATTAAAATATTGTAGGGTTCATTGCACTTACAAAAAAAATATATCAAATAATACACATATTGATGTTATTCGGTGGATATAGGTTGGGGTTCGCAATCGCACCAGCATAAACGTCGAGGAAAAAAAAAGAATGTTGTCCAGACTTATCTGTTTGGTTCGTCACAGTAAAAAACAAAATCTCATTTATATTTTACTTGGTCGCTTTTGAATAAAACTTTTTATCGAAACTTAGATAAAAATAAACATGTTGCATTGTATCTTTAAAACAACGAAAATAGTAAGCAATGCCACTCACTCTATATATAAAAAATCCACCATGAAAATTTTAACGTCAAATTAGTAGAAATTTGAGCAATAAAACCCGTGACACCTGGTAAAAAGATTATGGTTTTGTCATTGGTAGGATATGGTTTAACTTGTTTTGTGGAGAATTTTGGTCCACTGTTAACTACGATTTTGGAAAATTAGACAAACCAAACCAGACAGTTTTCATGGTTAATGGTTCAGTTTTTGGGTTTTAGACAACACAATTTTTAAAGCATATATTGTATTAATTTATAAAAACGATAAGGATTGTTCGTGAATAAATCAAATAAAAGTCTTTATATTTCTGTAATTAAAAATTATTAATGATAGGATCCAAGTTCAAAACCGTAAACTATCAAATCATTAAAACCGAGTAGTAAACTATTGTTCCGTTAAAATATAACCATAAACTAGCAAACCGTTAAAACCGAACAACAAACCGATCTTATATATTTCAAACCAGCCAAACCGACCGATGTGCATTCGTTTGATGGATTGGGCAATTTATGAACATCCTTGGTATGTTGTCTATAGCTAGGGACGTACATCAAATCAAAACATATATAGTCACAAAACATTCAAAAGAAACATTATACTCTAATATGACATGTCAAAGCAAAGGGATATACTAATACTAATGTGTATCACGTTTAATAGTACCTATATAGTATTACAGAATGTGATGCAATTCTTGATTCTCTACATGTATCTCATTCATACCTTCTCCAAATTTAAGTTTTTCTGATTAAACACATACTTATTCTCACGTTGGAGGAGGCAGTGGTGGAGCCATGAATTTTTTTTCCACTGGGTTGAAAATAAAAAAATTTCGGGTCGGTTTGACAATTCGGGTCAGTTTGACGAGTTTGAAACGTATAAAGGGTTTCAATTTACAAAAAAAAAAAAAAAAAAAAAAAACATTTTTTACAAAGAGTGAATATATAGTAGTTATAAATTATGATATTTTGAATACCTTTATAAATATTTTTTAAGTTAAATTATATAATTGATCATGGTGCTAAGAATTTTGACCCAACAACAAACTATTAACAAACGAGAAAGAAAACAATTTAGAAAAACAAACAGAAGAGAAGCCTCAAACCCGGAGCACTACATCAAATTTGTTATGGGTTCACTCATTATATTATTTATATGGGTTCAACCAATATTTTTAATATAATCTGAAGCTGAGTGGGTCATGTGAACCCGTACCTCACCACTTAGATCCACCACTGGGAGGAGGGTCACAAAGAGAACCCACTCTATGTGATGAGGCTAGCCGCGTATTATGTTTTGTGGCTTTCGTTTCGAAGTTTCAGCTTACCGCTTTACTCTGGCTCTTTTCATGTGGAAGCTCCGAGTCAGAACTAAACGTTCGTTCATTTTCACTTCACTCATGTTATCTACTTTGTGTGGTGTATAAATATACGCTCCATTTAATAAACTTTAAATATCCAATTTTGTTATACATGAGTCACAAAGCTAGGTACCCGAACACTTCTCATGTGACATTTATTTTGGTTATGTTTTTGTATTATTATTGAAAGTAACTGATAATTTGCTGGTCCATAACTTATCACAAACACCAATTGTGTGGTTTTCATCTTTAAATATGATATGTGACGTGTATAGCTCACTATTTCCTGCATGTAGTATTCACATTTTGGATTTTATATAATTAATTTAGAAAACTTTTATTATTTCCCATAAAAATAGCTTCACTTACAAGTTTTTTTTTTAAATAATAAGAGTAAACTACCATTTCGTCCCTATGGTTTGAAAAGCACCTTTTCAGTCTAATTTTTTTCATGATTATTTTCGTCCCTGTGAAAACATTCCAGCTTAATCCAAAAGTTTAACCACTGTTAAAAATAATTGTTTAAAGATGTGTAAATAGGTCATTTAACATGTATATCTTATATTTTATTTTTTTCTATATTAGATGAGAGAAAGAAAAACTATTAAAAACAACCATTTACCCCTCCTTTGCCAGCGAAAGATAACAATTTTTATGTTTTTGGATTTAAGTGAGACGGTTTGAAAACGCCAGTGACAAAATGGCATGAATTTTTTTCTGGACTAAACTGACAATTTTTGTCAAACCACACGAACAAAATAACAGTTTACGCAGATAAGATAAAAATATATCTTCATTACAAAACAAGACAAAACAAGTTACATTTAGATGGTGGGTAAGCGGACAACAAGCTGCGCCGCTATCCCCTTTTAAATCGCAAAGCCTATCCTACTAAACACAATCCCTTGGTTCTTAGGGCTTTGCGAGTCACTGTGGACCACCTTCTGAACTCGTTTCAGAAACCGTACTGCTTCAGGGGCTAGAGATCCAAATGTGTCAAAAGCAAACGGCAGGAACACATGTTGATTCTCTAAACAGGCTACTTCGTGCTTAGCAACCTTCTTAGCTTCTGCCCTCAAAACTGCCTGCCCCGGTGTAAAGCCGCTGTCTCGCAAACCTACCAAGGGAGAAACTCCTGTCAGGTCAACACAAGCATATTTGCCCTCAGCTCATCCAAACACAAGCACATCCACAGGACGCAAGGTAGATCTCCCCTCCCGTGGATCAGTCAGAAAATTGACCGGTGCTTCTTTCTTGGCTGAGACCCCCGCCCTTCAAAGCACGTCCCATAGAATATCTCTGACCGAATCATGGCGGTACTTAAACCCCAATAATAATTTTACACATCCTAAAAAATTACCCTATACATTATCAAACACATTTTTTTTAGTATTTTACTATTCTTGTTACATTTTGTAACAAAGATATTTTTTTTTTTTTTTGAAAGGCGAATTTCTTGCTTCTTGTGAGACTTGAACTCAAGACCTCACACTTTTAGTGTATTAAAAGGCTTTGCCTTACCACTGGACCACCAACCCCAATGGCTTGTAACAAAGATATTTAATTCCAGAACG
The DNA here is from genome assembly GCA_030844895.1 of Ambrosia x helenae. Lineage (NCBI taxonomy): Eukaryota > Viridiplantae > Streptophyta > Magnoliopsida > Asterales > Asteraceae > Ambrosia > Ambrosia x helenae. The sequence continues at coordinate 1,208,215 of CM061232.1, read as the reverse complement.
TAAAAAATATGCCGAAATTAGTTTTCTTCAGAATATCCTGGCATTAAAATAAAGAAAAGGAAAAGACAATCTTGTCCCCCACTTGACTCTCGAGTGACTAGCCATCTTCTAGTAGACGTGACCGTACACGATTCTTCCCCAACAATATCCCACTCTTTATTTTTCACCACCATACGATCCTGCCACGTGTCAAATCCCACCAATTAAAAACACGCGTACATTCCACGCGCTTATTATGCATCTCACTACCACATACTTACCTACCAACACTGGATCTTCTTATTATTACAAAACCACCCCTAAACTTTTAACTATTTACATTTCCTACCCTTCCACCTCTTTATGTACCTATATAAAAGATTCTGTCTCTGCATATTCAAAAAAAAAACTTGAACTTGAATTTGTGGGTCTTTAGGGTTTTGGGTCTTCTGAACTGGGTCGGTCTTTTTTAGGGTTTTGGAAATGGTGGAGACGATGAGTGGTGGAGATGATCATGGTGGTGGAGAGGAGGAGTTTTTATTGACGGAGATGACTATACGTGGCGGCGGCGGTGGTGGCGGCGGTGGTGGTGACGTGTCATGGCGGTTGAACTTTGATGGGTTTCAGTTTACGTCTGAGCATAAGGAGAAGCCGCCACGTGGCCTACATGACTGCCTTGGTGTTTTAGGTATATTTGTTTGTTAGAATTAGAATTAGAATTTTTTTTTCTGTTTTATAATATGATATGAATAGATTATGATGAAAGTCTGTTTTGTTTTTTAGTTTTAATTGTTTGATTTTATTTGTTTGTTTGTTTGTAGTGCAATTGACCTGATTATTTAAATTAGTTGATTATTTGTCATTTGATTTACTACTACTGATTTGGAATTTGATTTAAGAATATTATTGTAGTTGGATTGGTGCATTTTTGTATTTTTTTTATAATTTGTTATGCAAAAGTGATTACTTTTTGTGTTGTGTTTTGATTTTATGTGATCATATAATCAAATGATCTGTTTTATAAAGTTGAAATAGCGGTTGCAGAGTGAGTGAGTGAGTTAAAGTGTCATTTGTTTGATGTTTTATACTATAGTTTTGCGTAATTGTGTTATTAATGATAGCAAGATTGTGTTTTAATTGACTTGTTTAATTTTCAGTTCAGGAAGATAATGTGGCAGAGTATTACCAGCAGCAGGTAGAGACGTTGGAGGGGTTTACGGAGATGGATGAGTTAGCAGAGCGTGGTTTTGTGCCTCGGTTGTCTGCGGTATGAGTTGATTGTTTGACTTTTTACTTGGACTGAGATGGTGATATGCTTTTATTTTTCTTTGCGTTTTGACTTGGACTGAGGTAATTGTACGACTTTACAGGAAGAGAAAGCAAGTTTGGCAAGAAAGGAAACACTTGCTATTAGAATATCGAATGTTGCAAACATGGTTCTTTTTTGCTGCAAAAGTTTATGCGTCTGTTAGGAGTGGTTCGTTGGCCATAATTGCGTCGACTTTAGATTCGCTTCTTGATCTGTTATCAGGGTTTATCTTGTGGTTTACTGCATTCTCGATGCAGACTCCGAACCCCTATCAGTATCCAATTGGAAAAAGACGAATGCAGCCGTTGGTGAGTCTCCAGTCCTTCACGGTCACATTTACTGTTTTAACTTGCAAAATTCCTCGCCGTTCAAAAGTATTAAGTTTTAAAAGAATGATAATACCTATGCGTTGGCAAAAGTCCATATCGTATTGATAATTATATTTTGTAACATGTATGATGGTTCTTGCATTTAAATACGGAAACGTTCTTCACCGCATATTCATTCTGATATATATTTTGTTTCTCGCCATCATGGTTTTATGAAAATGATTTGCAGGGAATTCTCGTGTTTGCATCTGTTATGGCAACTCTTGGGCTGCAGATTATTTTGGAGTCTGTTCGCACATTGGCATCTAATGTAAGTAAATTAGTCATCGTCTAGAACTGAATAGAATATCGCTTAATGATTATGATCTGAACGACTTTGAGCTTTTAAATAAATTAAAGATCATTGTGACGGTTTCAGGAAAAGGATTTCAATTTAACCAAAGAGCAAGAACAATGGGTTGTTGGCATAATGCTTTCCGTGACATTTGTGAAACTCGCCCTGTGTATATATTGCCGATCATTTACAAATGAGATTGTAAAAGCTTATGCTCAAGATCACTTTTTTGATGTCGTCACTAATCTGATTGGGCTAATTGCTGTGCTACTTGCTAATTATATCAGTGATTGGATGGATCCCGTCGGAGCTATTATTGTAAGTTCTTTTTTTACTCTTTCCTTTTGCATATATCTTGTTTCCTACTTTGTTATTTGATAGAAGTGGCAATTGTTGCGAATAATAAAACACATGTCAAATAATAATTAGCTTAAAAGGGGTTATATAACGGGCTGAAAGCCATAATATATGCAGCCTACTGAATTGTTTTATTTAAAAAATTTAAATTATTTTTGTAATAATAGTCACTGGCGGATCATGAACGAAAAACCTGGTGGGGCCGGACTCAATCGGGTAGGGCCGGACGCAATACATATAAAAATGTTTGAAAATTTTCGTTAAAATTTACACTACGAAACGAAAAAACTGGGTCTGGTCCTAATGAAGAACCGCCCATGATAATAGTTAAAACTTATGTCATTTTCAAACCCAATCCACCTTATCCGTTTAGAACCTACTAAAAAGTGACCCATTACCCAACCCATGCTCGTATAATTTTAGAGGTGACAAACTGACAATTTGATTCACTTATTTATAAATGGGTCGATGCTGATTGTGTTTTAATTCAAACGGGTCAACTATAAAATTAGCTAAAAGGGAAACGGGTTGAAAGCCACAAAGCAATAAAGCATACAACTTTACTAAAATGTTTAGATTTAGGTTATTTTTGTAGTAATATTAACACGTCATTATTTACAAATAAAGTTCAAAAAATGTACTTGAAAACCTTGTCTGTTTCGACTGTACTAAAATTGACCCGTTTACCAACCCGCTGCCTTTATGCTATAAGTTGCCGGTTGCCCTCACATAATTAACCTGTGGTTGTAATTCTAAAGGGCACAGTATCGACCCAGATACATATAAATGGATCGATTTGGGTAATGTTTTAACATGTCAAATGAGGAAGGAAATATTTATAATTTTTTTTTTATTGTTGATGCAGCTAGCGCTTTACACAATCCGCACATGGTCACTAACAGTCTTGGAGAATGTAAACTCTTTGGTTGGAAAATCAGCAGCACCCGAATATCTACAGAAACTGACATATCTCTGCTGGAACCACCACAAGGCTATAAGGCACATAGATACCGTACGAGCATACACTTTCGGATCTCACTACTTTGTTGAGGTTGATATCGTTCTACCATCAGACATGCCTTTGCAAACAGCTCATGATATTGGTGAGTCATTGCAAGAGAAACTCGAGCTTTTGCCTGAAATCGAGCGTGCTTTTGTTCATCTTGATTATGAGTACTCTCACAAACCTGAGCATGCACAAACACATCATTAAACGAAACAGAAAATTTGTAATTCTTTGACCTCCATGTCGGGTCAACCGCCTGTAGCTAAGTTCTCATTCACATGATGCAGAATACTGATTATTGTACTTGCTAAGTTCCTTCATTTATGTGAGATTTTAGTGGCTGTGTAGCTAGTTATATGATATTTAACTGTATGTGCAATGCATGTGAATGTGTTGGATATTAATTAGATCATTGAAGCATGAGTACAATAACATAAGCATGGAGTGTATGGAAGAAAGTTTTATGTGCAGGGTGGTATACAAGCGTATAGACAGTGTTGTAGAACTCGCTAGGCGCTAGTTGATCGGTGGGGTAGCGACTAGCGATAAATCGGGATTAATCGGATTGGATTTTTATATATATTTTTTTCAAAGTTATACATATATAATGCTAATTTTATACCTTATATGTATAAATTTAGAAGTTTATGGGCCAAATATAAACTACTGAATATGGAATTGTTCCTAGTCAGACCTAAAAGAGAAGCACATATTACAACAGATCTAGAACATAAAAAACGGACCATTTCTCCCGACTTAAAGGAGGAAGGTTCGACCTATTCACAATCCACAAAAACGAGTCTTCCTTTATAGCCTTGACTGTCCTTTTAATGGGAATGAAGTGCCCCTCGAACACCATACTGTTTCTGGCTTTCCATATGTTCCAAAAGGTGGCGATCGTGACCGTGTAAACCAAATTCTTCCAATTCTTACAACCGGGGCTGTCGAGTAAGATTTGAACCATGCTCTTCACATCAGGGCATTGAGTTATACATTGTGCTAGATTATAGACCCATATTTTATATTGTATTTTATATTGAGTTATACACTGGGCTATTGGCCCAAATCCTTTCTTTAATATAGTTGGCCTCCTAGTAAGAAGATGAGCATGCTAGTATGTACTACGTAGAAGTCATTGGGGTTGGTGGCCCAATGGTAGAAGCAAAGCTTCTAGAAACACCTAGGGGGGGTCATGAGTTCAAGTCCCACAAGGAGTAGAAATTTGCCGTTAAAAAAAATGTAGTACATAGGACTTTAGGAGTTTCCATGGGGCCTGATGAACTAGGCGAACGATTCAAATTCCTTAACTCCTTTCTCAATGCCAACAAGTATGTAGAGTTGTGCTTTTCAAACAACATTCGATTTGTTGTTATTAATCGTTCATTTAGTTTTGTGTTTTCAATTCGGAAAGGAATGGAAGATTTCTAGCATCATTGATCCATTGTTCGGTGTTTTTAATCGTTATGCCTTCAATGCACATGTCAACAAAGTTTCAGTTCATTCATAACATGGTGGTCTAGTAGTATGGTGCTTACATCCCTATAAAAATAGTGTACTTTCAAACCTTGCAAGTGTAAGATTGTGCGGATAAAAAAACTTTTGAGTTAGTTGTCGGACATTTTTTTTAGTTCATTCGATTAATTTTATGATTTTTTATTCATCTTCATATAAATAGGGTTTACTATTAAGTAGTTTTTTCATCCCAATCACATGTTAATAAATAAGAAAAATATATATAAACGAAACTTTTTTTTTCCCTGTTGTATAAATTTTCACAATTTACTTTATGCATTTTAATTGTAGTGTCTGTTTAGTAGCGAACTCAGGATTTTTTTCATATGATGTCATTTTATTATATCTAGGTTTATAATAACCCGGAGTCATCAAATCTAGGGGTGCATCATTCAAGGGGCAGCCGACCCCTCAAATTTCCCCTCATAAGTTTCGAGTATATAGTCTATGTATGGAATTTTTTGGTATACATGGTTTCGGCCCCATGTTTTTTTTTTAAATAGTTATATAAACCAAAACTTTAACCCAAAACAAAGTAAATGTAAAGCCCAAATCCTAAAGTCTTAAACCCAACAATACATGAGCAGGATATTAGATTCAATGAGCAAGCGATGAAGTTGTTATCTCTTAGCTACTCGAGCTAGGCTTGGTAAAAAGCTCAAAACGAGTCGAGCCAAGCCTTATCAAGCCCGAGCTGGAGCTTAAAACAAAGCTCGTTTACTAATCGAGCCTGAGCTTAGCCTAGCATGTGAAGCTCGTCATCCTCGTCGAGCCTTATCGAGCCTTAGTGTAGTATTAGGTTTATTAATATTTAATAATATTTACCCTTCATTTAAGCTTGTTTACTAAACGAGCCCGAGCCGAACTTCATTTATCGAGCTCCGAGTCTATTATTTATATTATTTCTATTTAAAATATTAACTAATAGATAGTAAACGAGCCGAGCTTGAGCTCTCATAAGTTTTTCGAGCTCGAGGCTGGTCGAGCTTGGGCTTAGCTCGGCTCGTTTGCAACCCTATCCATAATTGAAGAATTCAAAAAGGTTAAAGGTTGACGGGCTGAACTGTAATACTTCATCCAGGTACCAACCATTTGTCTCATTTTTTAATGTTTTAGTGTCCTTGTTCAATTGTTTGTTATACAATGCTTAGAACTTTGATATTTATTTATTGTATTTAATGTTTGACTCGACCCGAATCGAATCACCGACCCAAACATATCACCTGAACCATAGCTACGGAAAAGAAGATTTAAGTCCCGTCCCGTGACCGCTGACTTCCGAGCCCCCGATCTAAATTCGCTTCACCACTGATCAGATCAAGCTACATAATAAAAAGCAATAGCATAATAAAAATAGGGAAACTAGAATTAAATAATCCCAACTTTGTCGGGTTGGAAGACAATAATCCCAACTTGAAAACTGGAATCTAACATACCGAACTTGTATTGATTTTTATTTCACTAGACCAAAACTAAGTGGGTTTAACCCAGTTAGTTTTCTACCTACGTGACATGTCATAAAGTGCAAATGGGTCAATATAATGCATAAAATGCATAATATGGCATGTCACATAGACCGAAAAACTAACAGGGTTAAACCAAGTTAGTTTTAGTTAAGTGAAATAAAAACCAAGACAAGTTAGGCCTGTTAGATTCCAGTTTTCAAGTTAGGACTATTGTTTTTCAACCCGACCAAATTGGAATTATTTAATTCCAATTCCCCGTAAAATACAATATCTTTCGAAAAAAACAGAAAATAAGAATATAAAGTCATTAAAAATATATAAAAAAGCATTTTAATTGCTCATCATGCGTATGGTTTTAAAACGATTTATGACGTCTTCAATCGCAAATGGTGTCGCTCGTAAAAAAACAATGGTGTCACTCATAAAAAAACAGTGGTATCACTCGTGTTTTTCTATAACATGATACATATAATTCGCAAATTTGAATGGTGTTAGGCGACACTGTTGTCGAGTATGTGGCTTCGCCAATGTGTTTACCTTTAGTGGCGAAACTTGAACGTATAGACGGTGAGGCTGAAAGTCACGATACCCAATTTTTTTTTTAATTGGTGGGGCCAAACTTAATATATACAAAATTTTAAGAAAAGAAAAAAATTTACAGTACTGAGCGAAAAATCAGTAGAGTATAAGCTTCGCCTCTGTTAATTTTTTTTGGAGAGTAGTGTTTTAGCGGTAAATCATGTGTTGCAAAGCGACCACTGCCCAGGATCGAATCCCATAGCATCACACGGGTTTCTCCTTTCAAACCAAAGCGGTTATTTTTTCGGTAGAGCGTGAGAATCGCCTCTGTTAATTATCGTTTATTGTTTTAATAAAGTATTTGATCATATTTAATAAAATAAAAATAAAAATAGGAGACCATAAATGGAATTATGAACTTGAAGAAGAATGGAGTCCGGATACATAATCAGATCTTAGCACGACATCATCTCCAGCCGACAAGGTCTTTTTAATGTCATTAAATACAATCAAAAGATATAGCGTCACATGCGTATCCAAATACATTTTGTTTTAGGGGGAACGGGGCGCCACCCGAATTGTTCACGGATACCAAGTACCAGCACGGTATCATCGCCGTCATACACGCTGGTAGTGGTCCCGTGGACTGTTTTGCTGGTGCTCTTTACCGTGTTGGTACCGGTTTTGTTTTTGTTTTTTATAAATGTCAAGTTTTCATTTTACCCCCTATGTTTTAGTGTTTTTTTTTATTTTAACCGTTTGTTTTATGTTAACCGTTTAAAGAAATAAAAACATAAATAAAAAAATTTCATTAAAACATAAAAAATTAAACATAAAATAAAAATTTAAAACATAGATAAAAAACTTAAAGTTGGCGCAACAATCGCCATGCTTCGACATGGTCGAAATCCTCGCCGTATCGCGCATCATACTCATAGTTAGTGAAGCCGATAGCCAAGTCCTCATCAAGCTCCGGATCCTCCCTCACCGTTTGCTCGAATAGGGGGGGGGTCCACCTCTCACACTTGATGTTGAGGTCGGCCCACTTGAGCCGGAGGTCTTGGACGGTCTTGATGATGTTGCCGCCAACTTGCTCGAGGAAGTCGCTATAAACCCGATCCCAAAACCCCTCCGGGGGGTAGTTGGACCCTTCCTCCCGAGGGAGTTGTTGAAACTCCGGGTCGTTCGACGCATCCTTGTGGCTAACCACAAGGGTCATCTCTTCCTCGTCGGTCCACGGGTTCATTTTTGGTGTGTTTGGTTTTTTAAACCGTGGTAAGTTGTGACTTTTAACCCCACCGTTTGATCACTTTATATACAACGACGGTGCACGGTTGGAATAGTGTAATTAATTTACTAACCGTTTGGTGAGCAAAATTCAATTAACTCGACGGTTTCCAAGATAATCACTTAAATTTGGTCAACCGTTTGGTGGGACGGTTGAAATAGTAATATTAATTGTTAAACCGTGTAAAAATGTAAAAAAAAAGTTGGGGTATTAAAATGAAAATTAATAAAAAAATCAGTGGAGTGCTGCTTACAAAAAGGTGTTTTAGTGAAGTAAATCAGTGAAGTGATGTGGCAAAGCAGGATTGGTTATAATCAGTGAAAGAAAAATTTGTTCCTACAAGCACCCCCTGTCCCCTTAGAAAATACACAACCTTTAAAAATAATTTCATCTAAATACATTTAGGATCAGGAATAAGCGTAATATGATCGACCGCACTGCCCTTCTTCAAGAGGTCCATCAGCATTGCCCGTCTATCTATTCATGGGTCCAGTTTAGAGGTGCACAAAACGGGTTTTTTTTTCAATACCCGGTTCCGGATAGGGTCGGGTATTACTTCGACCGGGTATTGGAAGAACTGATTCCAGTTCCGGTTCCTAGCATAAAAAACTATACCGGTATACCGGTTCTAGTTTTTCAATACCCGGTTTCGGATATGGAACCGGTTCCGGGTATACCGGGTATTGAAAAAAAACGGGTACACTGGGTACTGAAAAAACCCGGCTATGCTGGATATTGAATTCTTTTTATACAATCACGTCGAAGGGTAGTGCGACTTAGATGATTTATAACGAGGTTATAGTATTCTTTGGATGAGACGGGTCAATCTTAGGTTGTCGAAGTGGTCAAATGGCAACCCTTCTTGAATCACGAAGTAACCAATTACTTCCCGGACCGCCTCAACATCAAAATGCCAAATAGTCCCGTCGCTTGATATATACTTTTTTGGGTCATGAACCGGGTATTAGGAAAACCCGGTTTCGGGTATTAAAAAACCGGGTACAAGCCGGGTTCGGTTCTGGGTACGGTTTTTTACATAGAAATCTATACCCTATGCGTACCCGACGGGTAGGGTCGGTTCCGGTTTTTTAAATACCCGGTTTCGGGTTTTTTTCCGGTTCCGATTCCAGTTCCGGTTTTTTTGTGCACCTCTAGTCCAGTTTTTATATGCCCAACTAGCTAGGTTGTATGTTGGTAATGATTGTATAGGGGCTACTACGGGGGTTCAGTAGGGGGACCCTTTAGGTCTCCTCTTTTTCGCCCTTGCTTTACACCCTATGGTTCTCCGGATACAAGAAAAATGTAAACTCCCATTTCATGCGTGGTACCTGGACGATGGGACGATTATTGGTGATGCCACCGAAGTTGCTAAAGCCTTAGACATTATCCTTGGGCTTTTTCCCAATGGGATTTGTATGACAGAAAAAGGGGCGAAGCTCCTCGGATGGACCGTTAGCCGTGACTCTTATTTTATCCGTGAATTGGCAAGATGGAGGGCATCATGCGCGGTTGAACTTATGAAACTCTTTCCTTGCCTTAGGGATCCCAAAAGTGAACTCCTTTTGCTCAGGTCCTGTATGGGGGTTGCTAAGTTGCCTTTTGGGTTACGGACCTGCCAACCCCCCATGATGGATGAAGCAGTGTCATGTTTTGACAAGGGTCTAAGGGAAGCCATTGAAGACATAGTGGTATATGGGGGGCCTTTTTTGGTGACCTACAATGGCGGATGGCGTCTTTGCCGATGCGTATGAGAGGATGCTCCTCTCTGCGAAGGATGTCGGCATGTATGCGTTTGTGGCGTCGCGAGCTCAGTTCTAGAACCTCCAAGACCACATCCTACGAAATAGCGGGGTTTTCGGCGCAGACTTGGACTACGTGCAGGCCTTAGAAAATCTAAATGACTATCTCCCAGGTTTTGATATTGACGGTTTTTCTAACAAGGACACCCCCCAAAGCCTCAGAAAACTTGGCGAATGCCCTTTTTTGCAAAATCGCTCAAAGCCTGGGTGAAGTTTTTGGTCTGTACCCCCGTCAGAGGGCAGTTATTGAATGCTTGCAAAGCCCCTACGCCCAAAATTTCCTGACTGTTATCCTGATCGAAGGTCTAGGCCAAAGCATGCCCGCTATTGAATACAAGGCCATTCTTAAATATCGTCCGATGATCCCCATGTACCAGAAGGATGAAATCTGTCCGATTTGCCGTAAGGCCTGCCTGGATGAATACGGGGAACATGCGGTTCATTGTAAGGAGTTACCCGGTTTCAAATATCGACATGATTGGGTTCGAGACATTATGTCGGACATTTTAAGACGGGCTGGGATCTAAGCCAAAAGGAGGCCCGTGTGAACTTTCTCTCGGATCCAGCAGAAGGGAGATCCACTCTACGACCAACATATCTCCTTGTCTTTGGGTGGGCCGGGGGGAAGCATGCCTGTGTTGACCTGACGGGTGTATCTCCCCTAGTTGGGTTGAGGGATAGTGGTTTCGTAGCATGGCAAACGATGCGGAAAGCAAAGACAAAGAAGGTAGAAAAACATGCTAAAGCTTGCGAGGAGAACCAACACGTTTTTGTACCTTTGGCTTTTGATACCTTTGGCTCATTGGCACCAGAGGCTACCCGTTTTCTGACCAGGGTGCAGCGGGTTATTCATAGTAGTGTCTCGGCTTCGGGTGGGCAGAGTTACGTTTTTAGTAGATTAGGATTTGCTATTCAGAAAGGGGTGGCGACACAGCTTGTTGCCCGCCTGCCCGTTATCTTGATGTAATTTTTTTTGTCCAGAAATGAAAGTTTATTTATTTTTGTTAAAGAAATTACAAAAATCATTCAATAAATAAATAAGTAAATTATTATATCTTTTACCATTAAAATTATAGTTTTGGTACAAACTTAACATTTAGTATTTCAAACCTTATAAATTATAAATCTCTCTATATGTATTTTAACATTCACCTTAGTTTTAAAATGTCGAATTTTGGGATGGACACCGTTTTACACATCAATATAATTAAACAACAATCCAATCTGAAGATGGATACCATTTTACACACCTGAAATATCAATATCGACAATTCTTTGGTTTTTGACGCCTTACCTACGTAATTCTAATTCTAAAATAGTGTTAATTTCCCCGAGTTTTAAATAAAACTTAGAAATATTTCAATAAATATTATTTAAATCCCTTAATAGAAGAAAATTAAAGGGGTGTTTGGGGTTGAGTTTTGAAATAGATTTTTAGATTATCGCGTTTTGAAAACGCAAATAATCAGTTTTTAGTGTTTGAGTTTGAGTTTTGAAATAAATTTTTATGCTACCAAAATGCAATAATTTAAAAACAGCTCTGCCCATAGTGTATAGTGTATAGCAAAACACATAATCAATTTGAGAAAAGTATAACTAACATGACCCACAAATCGTTAACGTAACAAACTTTACAAACTAAAATAGACTTAACATATTGAAAACCAGAGGTAAGCAAGCTGCTTAATCTTACGTGCACCAGGGGTGCGCATGGAGATAACCTACGCATCCTCTAGTCTCCCAGACCTAGTCTCATCAGCATCCATGTCCAGAACTCCGTTGACTTCTCGTCCGGTCAAAATCATACCGTTGCAGCACCCTTACGACTCCGCTGATGCATCGCTGACGTCATCCTCCTCAACGACGTCGTTTACGCGATGGACAACGAAGGTGAAGCAGATGAAGACCGTCGATTGGATTGATTTTTTCCTTCCTTGTTCTAGATGGATTCGTAGCTATAATTGGCGTGAGAATTTACAGCCTGATGTTATTGCTGGTGTTACTGTTGGTGTCATGCTTGTTCCTCAGGTATAATCGTATAATTGAATTTCGTCACGTGTGGAATTGATTATTATTATTATTATTATTATTATTATTATTATATTGTGTTGCTGATACGGATGCATTTTATTGGCTGGATAGATAGTTTGATGACTACGTTTTTATTATTATTGCGATTAATAAGTAGTATAAGTTGGAGAGGAAATTTGTTACATTCAGATTTCAGATCTAATTAATCTAGGTTTATATTATTAATAATTTGTTATACATTTCTAGATTGGATGATGATAAATGATAAATTGATAATATTGTTTCTGAACATAGGACTGACTATAGGAGGTTTTACTTCTGTATAAACTTTGATTAATATAGAAATGGCGGGGAGCGGAAGCGTAAAAGATAACTGAGAGGTTTATGAAAATATTTAAGTGTATTACTGAATGAAAAAATGATTACATGAGGTCTGTTACTCTGTTATAGTGTTATATAGAGGATTCTAAATTTGGTAGGTATTGATGATTATTTTAACTATTTAAGGTAATAAGTGATTTACACAATTTACACTAACAAAAGGAATGATATAGAAATGGCTAAAATTTAGGGGAAGTTTTCGGTGTTGGAAATCGGAGATCTAAATGATGTAATTTAAGTCTGGCAGTTGGGCCAAACCGCCTATGACTGTTTGCCGCATGGTTCGGATTGTTGAGACCTTTCTGTCCACTTATTATGGTCCCCACTACTCTACTCGTAGCCCAAGTTAAGCTTTTTTTATATTTGGCGGTTCTCCGTCATGTTTCCCTCTGTTCAAGTAATAGCTTGCTACCTCTTGGATTAGCTCCATATCACAAGAGTCTAAATAGTTGCATTATTTGCCTAATGTTGGCTGGTTAGAGGAAATGTTTGGTTTAATGATACAACTATATTGCCAACATTTGTGTTTGATCCCTTGTTTTTTCTTTCTTTCTTTCTGTGAGCAGTCTATGTCATATGCAAAGCTAGCTGGACTTCAACCAATATATGGACTTTGTAAGCTGAACATATGGTCCTTACATTTTAGAAGCCAGTCTTATGTTGTGATCACAAGATCATTTTAACTGTTGTTTTGTTATCCTTCATTTCAGATACTGGATTAGTGCCTGTATTTGTGTATTCCATATTTGGGTCATCTCGTCAGTTGGCAGTCGGCCCAGTAGCATTGGTTTCTTTACTGGTCTCTAATGTCCTAGGACATTTTGATTCATCTTCAGAGTTATATACAGAACTCGCGATATTGTTGTCACTCATGGTTGGGATTCTAGAATGCACAATGGGGCTGTTGAGGTACTTTTTCTTCATCTACCTATTTTATCTTATAACTAATCTCCTGCTCTAGTATAGGATTTGCTGATTAATCTCTTCTCCAATAGTTAGCTTATCTTAATTTACTCAACCACTGTCATGCTATGTACAAGAGGATTAAACATCCTTAAAAAGATAAATTTAGGGTCTCTAATTAGCATCAACTAACGGACAATTTTTATAGTAACGGATTTTCTCTAAATGTAGGCTTGGATGGATCATTCGCTTTATCAGCCACTCTGTCATTTCTGGCTTTACAACTGCTTCAGCTTTTGTAATTGCCTTATCACAAGCAAAATATTTTCTGGGATATGACGTGGACAGAAGTAGCCAAATAATTCCATTGGTCAATAGTATAATTTCAGGAGCAGATCAGGTATCCTATTCTTGACATGTATTTATATTCTATTGATGTTTTTCATAGCTCATTGAAGTTTATTTGGTGTTTTTGTATTCATTGTAAACATTAAGAGTTCTACCTGTGGAATGGTTTCACTTTCACTGCTGAAATTCCAAGATAGCTATAACTTTTTCTTTTAAGTTATTCAACAGAATTTGCGACATTACCCCTTGCAAACTTGCATATTGTGTTAGACCCCATCATTATGTCTACACATCATTTTCTTTAATTTCTATTCGTTAAAGTGTAGTCTTAGCTAGCTGCAATAATTATTTTTCTCATAATTTGTTTACCTCTTTTGGTGACGGGGCGACTCGATTTTCCTAACTAATCTCTACTAGTGCATACACTCAAATATGATATTTCCATGAGAGGTCCACCATTATCTCTTATGTTTTCACAATTACCTTTTCTAATCATTGACAAAATTTACTTTCTTGTAGTTCTCATGGCCTCCTTTCATGATGGGGTCCTTGATCCTAGCAATTATTTTGGTCATGAAGCATTTGGTACATACTTTTTTCCAAATCAATATTATTTATCCAGTTTGTATGATGTTTTATTTATTTATTTATTTTATTAATTTTGATGGCTCCAATTACAGGGGAAAACAAGAAAGAATTTGCGGTTCTTGCGAGCCGGGGGTCCCCTCACTGCTGTTGTTCTGGGTACAGCCTTTGTGAAAATATTCCATCCCTCTTCCATTACTTTGGTGAGAATAAGGAGAGAAGTTTTTTCTGAAATACTGGAATTGAACTTCTAAAATAAATTGATGACCGTTTTCATAGATATGATGCATCCATTAATCTGTTGATACTTGACCAAGAACCTGACAATGGGATACTTTAGTTTCTGTTATGTTTGGTTTTTGCTTGTCAGGGTTCAGATTGGTATATGTTTCTGTTATTTCCCTACATATGTACTTGTTACCTGATCAAGATTAGATCATATCAGTATATTACATGCCTCTGGTTTACTTATTCGGTCAGAAGGAAAACGACATTTGTAAAATTGATGCAAGTGTTTCTTTAAATTTTTGACAAATAGAAGCTAACATAAAATTTAAATACATGTTCATGCATATTTTATTCTTCTGAGAAACTATTGTTTTCTGTACCCTCTGTACTCTTATTTTTAAATGTCAAGTTAATTTTCATTTCTTAGATCTCCATTGTTTGCCCTGTAATGTGAAATGCTCATGATAAAAACATCATTTTAAAATTATTTCAGGTGGGAGATATACCTCAAGGGCTTCCACCATTTTCCATCCCTAAAGACTTTAGTTATGTCAAGTCCTTAATCCCAACTGCATTCCTCATTACTGGTGTGGCTATACTGGTAAAGAAGATTACTCTGTAATTAGATATAATCATCATTTACTCTTATTATTTTAACCATGTAATGACTAAACATCCATACTGCAGGAATCTGTGGGGATTGCTAAAGCCCTGGCAGCAAAGAATGGATATGAACTCGACTCAAATCAAGAGGTGTTATATATAAAGAAGTAAACACCAACAAGTTTATCGGTTCTTAATAATGATAGCTAATATATTGTTGCTTTCTAATAGTTATTTGGCCTTGGTGTGGCTAATATATGTGGGTCCATGTTTTCATCATACCCGTCAACAGGTGAGATCAGTGCAATTTGATAACTGTTAGAATATGCGTTACACTTTTTTATTAGTTCTCCTACTGAATCTGCTATATTGTTGTATAGGTTCCTTCTCAAGGTCAGCAGTTAATCATGAAAGTGGGGCGAAGACTGGTTTATCTGGAATCATCATGGGCATTATTATGGCCTGTGCTCTACAATTTTTGACACCATTATTTGAATTTATACCTCAGGTATGCTCCTTAATTATGACATCATTGTTAAATTATATTAATGCTCCTTTTCATAAGAAGTTCTTATGCTAGTTAAGCCTCATACACCAGATTTGATTCAAAATAAACCTAATGACTTGTTTACAATTTAAGAATCTCTTGTGTTTTTTTTGTTCACTTTTGCAGTGCGCTCTTGCTGCTATTGTCATTTCTGCTGTCATTGGTTTGGTCAGTATTATAACAACTTGAACTATATACTCCTAAAATTCATATTTATTGTCATAATCGGATTTCCCTTTTGCCTTTTGGCCTTTTTTTCATTTGAATAAAATTTAGTCTAATTTTCTCAGATGATCCTAATTTTTGATTATGTGTTATTTAAAGGTTGATTATGATGAGGCTATATTTTTATGGAGGGTGGACAAGAAAGATTTTTTTCTTTGGGCAGTTACTTTTGCAACAACTTTGTTCCTTGGTATTGAAATCGGTGTCCTTGTTGGGGTGAGCTACTGTTTCTGTATTGCATAGTTCTTTTAAGTGTTTGTGTGTCGGTCCAACCCATTTGGCAAGTAATTAGGTTCTAAAATCGCTAATCTAACCGACTGTTCGTTGTTTTGATATGCAGGTTGGTTTTTCACTGGCTTTTGTGATCCATGAATCGGCCAATCCGCATATTGGTAAGCTTATTGTTTATATAATTATTTGTAATATAACCCATGAAGATGTTTGTCTGATTGATTAATAATTATAAATTTGTATGATTGCAGCTGTGTTGGGTCGACTTCCTGGGACCACAGTTTACAGGAACATCCAACAATACCCGGAAGCATACACATACAATGGCATTGTGATTGTTCGAGTTGATTCGCCTATCTATTTTGCCAATACAAGCTACATTAAAGACAGGTGAAAACTATAATTGTAGCTTAAATTTGATGGTGTTTTTTTATATTTATATATTTTTTTGCCAAAAATTTTTAAAATATATTTTTATAAAATACCAGGCTTCGGGAGTATGAAATTGTAGTTGATCAGTCTAGCAAACGCGGACCAGAAGTTGAAAGAATATATTTTGTAATCTTGGAGATGGCCCGTAAGTTGCTTTTCCATTTGAATACTAACAAAAGGATTTATTAATGACATACTTATATATACCTTTATATTAATATTAATGTCTTTCTCAGCTGTTACTTATGTCGACTCCAGTGCAGTTCAGGCGCTAAAAGAGTTGTATCAGGAATACACCACAAGAGACATCCAGGTACACAATTTTGTTTTCCAGTTTGGGAAATTTGTAAAATTACAATCAAAGTTGCTAAAATCAGAAAAAAATATTTAATCTAAGAGACGTTTTCGTCCATTGCTTGTGGGCCCTGTAACTTAAAACGGAGCGTAAGCTAAGCTTGTTTCAATTTAGGCCCTTTTCAATCCCACTTGCTTCTAGCTAGTTGGTCCAAATATGACCCGTATAAAAAGTTAAGAATTTTCATTGGTTAGATAGAATAGTTTAATTTATATCTTACAAATATAAGTTTCTCAGACTGTAAGTTTGTGATTTTATGATATGCAGATAGCTATTTCCAACCCAAACAAGGAAGTACTACTGACACTTGCAAAATCTGGTTTCATTGATCAAATCGGTAAAGAATGGTGTTTCGTGAGAATCCATGATGCTGTTCAAGTTTGCCTCCAACACGTTCCTAATCCAAATGACCCACCAAAAGTACCAGATTCATCTTCTTCCAGGTTTCTAGGACGATTAGGAACAAAAAGAAACGAGGATATATCAGCATCTGAACTGGAGTCGGGTCAAAGGGATTCCGTAAGATCTAAAGATTCTGACCCGCATCTGGAACCATTGCTGTCAAGAAAATCTCATTAAAGATTCATTTCATTTGCATTGAAGTTTTACCATATTCTTGTGATCCCAGAAAATTCTTTATTGGATTCTTAGTTGCTGTAAGTTATTGTCATGGGCGCGGACGCGTGTTCCATGCTGTGAATGTTCACAGTTATAGGGTGATTATTTGTGTATATTCTATGATTCTGGCAATTTGTTTTTGTAATTAATCAATGAATTTGATGAAATATTCTGTATGTTCCATGAAAATCTAGATATCATTCTGGGTGTTGATTGTAGGGGGTGTTCATAAATCGTTGAAACTATAGAAAGTTGTCCGGTTTGAAACAAACTGGTCCTATAACATTTACTTATCGATCATTTTAGGAATATAAAGTTACGTAGATTATATTCGCGAATAATTCCATTCAACTTCTAAAAATCTAATGCATAACTATGCTTTTGAATTAAAATGTCAAACCATAAACTCTGAAAAGCGGTCGATTTGGTTTGTCTGTACCAAAACGCAATTATCTGTTCGGCTCAAAATTGTTAATCAAAACCAGACCGCTAACACCCCTAGTTGATAGTAGTTGAAAAATTATACCACCTGGGTAGATTCATCAACTCCTGTATGCTCATTTAACAATGCACATACATAATGCCTTACACAGAGACAAATCACACTCATAAGTCATAACAAGTTACATTTACATAGTTAACAAACACAACCATATGTCTGTCATCCATCAATTCCATACATGATGGAGAACACTTGTTTCGAGGTACTGTGTTCGGTAAGTCAGGCCATCCATGACCCAACTCTCATTCCTCATCAAAAAATAATAAACTAAAACGTTTATACAGAGAAAATATGCTATGAGAAATATATATAAACATATATGGAAAATAAAAGATCAACAACAGTTTAGAGGGTGGTGGAGTGGTGGTTTAATAGTAAAGTATTTTTTTTGATCCCACATCGGAGAAGGAGAAAAGATGAAGAGAGAGTAGAGGAGTATAAATAAAGGGATATGTGGAACGTAAAAAATTGCCTTAAACTAATGAGTAAGGAAAACAAAGCGAGCGGTGAGAGCCGGTCGCCGCGCCACTCATAAACTTTTGAGCGCATGAATTTATGGAGGGGTTATAGGCTGGCCAAGTGTTGACGCTGCTTACTTTGCAGAACTCACTTGTGCGGGCCTCCCGACCCAACCCCAATTCCTTTAGTCTTAAAATTTATTATTTTTATCGTTTTCATTAAAATTGTTGTAATTATCTTTTATAAAAAGTAGATTCTATCTAAAACAACGTGTCGGTTTACCTTTGCTTCCAATGTACGCTGTATATTTTTGTTCATTTGGCCTCTCGGTTCAAGGCATGTTTGGATAAACTTATACTTTCTACGTCACACCTATTTGAATAAGAATAACACCTATTTGAATAAGAATAACACTTGGGAATTATAACACTTGGGAATTACCTATTTGAATAAGAATAACACTTGGGAATTATAACACTTGGGAATTAGTTGAGCTTCCTAAAGGAAGAAGTGTAGTAGGGTGTAGGTGGATATACAAAATTAAGTATAAGTCCACTCGATAGGAGAAGTTGAGAGATTTAAGGCTAGGCTAGTGATTAAGGGGTATAGTCAAAAGGAAGGAATAGACTTTGATGAAACGTTTTGCCCCGTTGTCAGGTTTGTAAATGTTAAATGCATTGTGTCTTTAGCTGTCTAAAATGATTGGAAGATGTTACAATTAGATGTTAATAATGCCTTTTTATATGGTGAATTAAATGAAAAAGTGTTTATGGCACTTCCAGAAGGGTATTTTTCTGAAAAGGAAAATCGAGTTTGTAAACTAAAAAAGTCATTGTATGGTTTAAAGCAAGCACCTAGGATGTGGAATGGAAAACTTATAGGTGTGTTAAATGGGTTAGGCTTTAAGCAAAGCAAATGTGACTATTCTTTGTTTATTAAAACTTTTGAGTCTGTTATTGTTGTTCTACTAGTATATGCGGATGACATTGTGATAACAGGAAATTCTTTTGATGAAATTATTTAAGTTAAAGAATGTTTAAAACAAAGGTTTTTAATAAAGGATTTGGAGAGTTGAAATATTTTTTGGGAATAGAAGTAGTACCTTGTGAACAAGGTTTGTGTATGTCTCAAAGGAAATATTGTTTAGATCTATTAACTGAGTATGGCATGCTTGCATGCAAACCAGTGAATAGTCCTATGGAGCCAAATCATGTTGTTACTTCAATTTGTAATGAACATAGTGAAATGTTGGACAATATAACAGGTTATTAACAATTGGTTGGTAAGTTGATATATTTGTCACATACTAGGAAGGCCATTTCTTATTCTGTTCTTTATTTGAGTCAATATATGCATAAGCCTTTGAGTGGTCATTTAAAAATTGCCATGAGACTTTTAAGGTACCTCAAAAAGGATCCTGGAAAAGGATTATTATTTTTAAAAGGGTCTAAGTTTGAATTGAAAGCCTATTCTGAATCGGATTGGGCTAAGTGTATTCAAACCAGGAAGTCTGTAACAGGTTTCTGTGTCTTCTTAGGAAGTTGTTTGATTTCCTGGAAAAGTAAAAAGCAACCTACTGTCTCTAGGTCGTTTGCTGAGGCAGAGTATAGGGCATTGTGTGCTACTGCATGTGAAGTCATGTGGGTCATTAGTTTGTTGTCTGAATTTGATGTAAAATTGGATTTGCCAATACCTTTGTATTGTGACAATAAGTCAGCATTATCAATTGCTGTGAATCCAGTTTTCTTTGACAAAACTAAGCATTTTGGCATTGACTTGTTCTTCTTAAGAGATCTGATTTCAAAAGGAGTTGTTAAAATTCATGATATTAGGTCTAATTGTCAGGTTGCTGATATTATGACTAAAGGACTTGGTCCAGGGCAGCATTTTGAGTTGTGTAAGCAACTTAACATGTTTGACCCATTTGCTGTTTAGTTGTTTTGACTCATTTAAAGTTATTAGATTGAGGGGGGGGGGGGGGGGTGTTAAAAGAATAAAAGGTTTCACTTAATTAATCTAATAAGCTTTGTAGTATTGGTTGTTATTCTTTTACTTTGATATGTTGCATAAGGTGTTTGCAGGTTACAAAGTGAAAGATAGAGTGGCTGGGTTGCTGACGTGGATGAGAGGTGCTGAGTAGATTGCTGATGTAGCAGACTTGTTGCTGATGTAGCCGTGATGGTGTTCGAGTAGTTGCTGTGCTGATGAGTCATATATTTATGTGGATGTGGGCTTAACATATAAAGTCTTGGTTAAGCCCAATACCCAATATCCAATACCTTATGGGCCTGTATTGCTTAGATAATAAGAAGAGTTGGTGGCCCATCAGATTGGTGTGTTTCTTCTCAACTGTGGTGATTATGTTTGTTACAAATGAGTGGTTGTGATTAATATCACACGGATCCAGAGATATCTTTCTCTCTCTAGTATAAAGTCTACAGTCCTCTTTCAGACTCATTCATTCTCACTTTCTCATAATATTTTCTCTCAATTTTTCTCTCGTGTTCATTAAGGCGATTAGGTTTTCAGTTTACATCTTGTACTCTGTTGAGGTGTTCTAATCTTTGTATAGTGTTGTAGATCTTTTGATCTGAGAGTTTGTTAGTGTTGAGAGATTATTGTTTGTTCTTGTAATCATTTAGATCTTAAAGTGTGTTATCGTCTTTGTTGATTAAATAAAGTTCTTTATGTTCATGATACCATGGATTTTTGACAAATTCAATGTTTGGTTGTGAGAATTTTGACCCGACCCGACTCGAAAATTTTAACGTTTGGTCATGAGAATTGTAACCACCAAAAAAGTGAATCCATAAGAATAAAAATCTGAATCTGCCACTGGATAAGATTAAGGGTATGTTTGGTAAAATTAGCTAGAGGCTGGTAGCTGGAAGCTGTTAGCTGGTAACTAGAAGCTGGAAGCTGGAAGCTTTTTAAATATATTTTGGTGTTTGGCAGAGTAGCTGAAGCTTTTAATAAAATATATAAAATGACCAAAATGGGCATAATTAAAAACTTGTAAAGAAGGTTTTTATTTTATTTTTAAAATAGAATGGGTATTTGTGTCATTTACTAATTAAAAGCTTGTAGCTAGTAGAGCTTTTTCTGAAAAGCTACTATTAGTAGCTTTTCACTATAGAGCTTTTTCTCTAACCTAAAAGCTTCCGGCTCTTTCAACCAAACAAGGCTTTTTATTGAGTAGGAGCTTTTTCTTAAAAGCTTAAAGCTTGAAGCTCCTAAAAGCTCTTAAAAGCTCCTTGCCAAACATACCCTAAGCATCCGATTGATACAATTAATATGCTGAATTAACTTGAATCAAACTTTTCTTAACAGAAGAAAGAAGACACATTAAAAGATAATATCACATTTAAGTCACCGATTCTTCTCCAACAATATCTCCTATTATTATTGTGATTATTTTGTAGTTAATTGTATTTATTAATTTCTTGTATACTTGTTTGTAATCTCATATATAATACAATTCTAATCTCTCTATCATTAAGAGAGAATTCATACACTTACATGATATCAGCCATATACCGATTCCTTTGACTTGTGGCGCAGGGATTTACTCAAATACTGAGCCTTGATTTCCAACACGCTTTCAGTCTCGTGGTCAAAGTGTCCAGGATTCGCGTTGTTCTCTCCTTAGCCGTTATAAATAAGTGGTCTCTTCACCAACTGGATGTGAACAATGCCTTTCTCAACGACCTTAAATTTGAAACCGTTTTCATGGAACAACTACATGGTTTCGTGGACCAACGATTTCCTAACCATGTTTGCAAGCTAAACAAGGCTCTTTATAGCCTCAAACAAGCTCCTTGAGCTTGGTTTCAGCGTCTTAGCGCTTTTCTCAACTCCTACGGCTTTCACTATAGCCGCGTAGATCCATCCTTATTCGTTTTTCATTAGGCCAACTCCATAATGTACCACCTTGTTTATGTGGATGGTCTCATCCTTATGGGTAATAATTCCACTTTACTTCGTGAGTTCACGGATCGTATTTGTTGAAATGTGGCTTGATTGATTAATATGTTCAAGTATTGTGCATTATTGGATGCTGATTTTGAGTTATTAAGGGTCAAGGACAGATCTGATTTGGATAATGTTTTAAGGGTTTTGATAAGCCTAAAATTGTGAATATTGAGTTTGGATAGGATCTACACGCTTGGGAGACCTTGGATGTACGATCAAAACGTGTTTTTCGGCTTTAAAACGCCAAAATACGAGCTTTTGAAATGGATATTTCAAAACTTATTTTAAACAGGTTTTCATGACTTATTTTGATGTAAAATAAGGAGTGATTAAGTATTCATGAAAGACCTAACGTAAAAACCTAAATGTATTTGCAAAAGATGCGCAAAAACGCATGTTTTCAACAAGTTTTACGTGTTTAAAACACTTATTTTTCAGGTCTGATGTAAAGCAACTTGTTTAGTGTTAAAATGTGTATAAAAGTCATCATTTAGGTTGTATAATATATTTTCCATGGTAACGGACGCACAGTGCAAAACTATGTACTCAAAGTAGCCAAAATATGGATTATGCAGGGAGATTTGATGGATGCGAAGAAAAAGATTGCTGAGAAAGACACCAAGTTGGAAGAGACTGAAGCTGGCATGGTTGGATTGGAGCAACGATTGGTGGCTGTTGAGGAGAGATATACTGCTATGGCACTAGCTATGGTTGTATTGCTGTTCATGGTTTCTGTCCTTCGTGGAGGCAGGACTCCATGATTTATTTTATCATGATGTTGGTTACGGGCATGATAGGCCCTATGTTTTGGTAGTCTAGTAGGACGAACTTGTCTTGGTTGCATTTGTTGCACCGTTTTTGTTTATTGTGATCTCCCAAAACATTGGGTATTTTGGTGGTATGATCTTTTGTAAACAATTTGAACAAATGTGGGATAAGGGCAGAGTGGAATGGGCCAGTTGTTGGTCCAAGAAGGATGTTGAAATGTAGCTGCCCATGGTGTGGGGTATGAAGGCCAGGTAGGCCACGGAACAGAAGGTGAGCCATAGGTGGGGTTTCGGCTACGACCCCACTGCTGTCGACCACGACCACCTCTGCCCCGGCAGCGACCTCTTCCCTGGCTCCTGTCCGAGCCAGAAGAATCAGACCGGTATTCATGATTGGAAGATTGAGACTGGTTAGTGGAGACATTTAGGGCAGTAGCAGTTGTTTGTGAAGCAAGGAGGGTAGCTTCGGATTTTCTTTGTTCGACCATGATCACTCTGGAACAGGCTTCATAAAAGTTTGGGAGAGGGTCTTGGTTTTGAAGGATGGTGGAGATACCCTCATACTATTCAGGAAGACCAACAATGAGTTGGAGGACAAGATTGTCATTGTCGATGGTTACGCCCACGCTCGTCAACTGATCAACCAAGGATTTCAGTTGTTGACAATACGCAGATACACTAAGGAACCCATCGAGTCTGATGTAAGAAAACTTGTGTTTGAGATGGATTGCACGCGCACTCTTATTGTCTTGGAAAAGATTTTCCAAGGCCAGCCAAGCGTCATATGTGGTGTGATTGTTATCAATAATGGCGAGGAGAAGGTCATTGGAGATCGTCTCGTAGATCCATTGTAGAACAATGGCATCAAGGCAATCCCAAAGGTCTTCGGTAGGAGTGGGTGTTTTGTCCTTATTGGCAAGTTCATTGGAGGAAGAAGATTTTTATGTGGCGGGTCTTGGCAGGTGTTGGTGGACTTGAAAAGCCCTGCAGTGAATTTTGAAAAGAGCACTCCACGAGCCATAGTGACTGGTGTCGATTTCAAGTGTAATGGGAATAAGTCTTTCAATGTTTGACACGGTTCTTGATGGGTGTATTTTGTTGTCCATGAGGAGAGGAGGGGAAGCGGTGGAAAGGAAGAAAGAAGAGGAAGATGAAGGGAGAGGGCCGACTGTCTAAGGTGACGATGGCAAGAAAGAGATCGGTTTAGGGTTTAGCCTTGTCTTTTGATAACATGAAATGTGAGAAGGATCCTCTCCCTAATTGTTATTCATTATATAGAGATTTAGCAATCAATTACAATCTTGTATTTTCGGGAGGAAATCATAGAGGTATACACAAATAATATTTCCTAAATATTATTCTATTAGATAAGGCTGCAGTTACACAATACCGTTATAGACGGTTGTTTATTGGCGCCACAATGGTTTGAAGACCAGGGCCGACCTTAATGCTTTGTAAAACTAGGCAAGCGCCTAGGGCCCCCAATTTTGCCAGTCGCCGATCTTAAATCCATAGTTGAATGATGATGATGTATCCAAACAAATTCTACAGATCGGGAGACATCTCCCAGAGGCAGATGTAAAGGCCAACGAGATATTTATTTCCATGGAGAAAATAAGTATGTAATCAACCTAATAGATTTCACTTTATACATCTATAATTACATAAAAATACATCTTATCTAGTTTTCGCTTTTTAGTTCAATAGTGGCGAAGCTTGAGAATGTGGATCCGGGGGGGGGGGGGGAGGTCGGAAGTCAGCGGTCACGAGACGGGACGTAAATTGTAACACCCCAACCGATGGC
This sequence comes from Ambrosia x helenae, assembly GCA_030844895.1. Lineage (NCBI taxonomy): Eukaryota > Viridiplantae > Streptophyta > Magnoliopsida > Asterales > Asteraceae > Ambrosia > Ambrosia x helenae. The sequence continues at coordinate 1,183,326 of CM061232.1, read as the reverse complement.
GGAATCATCGAGGTGCCACGTAGTGACGATTGTTCAAAAGCTCATGGTACTAAAATGTAAATATTATTGAATAATCCAAAATTGTCTTACATGGAAATGGAAAATACAAAGTCTTAACTGAAATATAAATAATGAAATAACTGAATTGAAATAAAGCACTAAATGTCTCTTGCTAAAGCACTAGATCAAACTGCACCTGAAACATGTACAAAAATAGGTTTGGTCAACATTTGAAATGTTGGTGAGCATTCCTAGATTTGATATATATAGTAGGTTAAAAAGTTATACAATTCAAGTGCAAGCTACAGTGCAAATATGTAAACTATGTATCATACAAATGAGCGAAATCAACCCTGTGACTGTATAATGTACTGTATGAACTGTAGTGTACTTATCCAATAAATGGATAATAACTTAACACTGGCCACGGATTCTCCGATGAAAAAGGGGGAGAGTCAATCTAGGCGGGTTGTCAATCCAAATAGCGCTATCCAATGTTAAGGTCGGCTTGTACCATGTTAATGATTTCACTAAGTACAAATGTAATCCACATGTATTGTCTAAGCATAAAGCACGTTGTAAGCAATGCACATAGTACTAGAATTGTATTGTAAAAATGTAAACTTGTATTTGAAATTGTAATAGTGTACATGTAACACCCCAAAAATGTATAAAAGCAAAAAGGGGATAGGAATACTCACTGTTCACGTAGTAACTTGAAATTGAACTTGGACAACGAAATATGAATCGAGATTACTCCCAAATGATTAACCTAAAGTAATTGATAATGTGTAAGGGAAATAACTCTAGGATACATGTATTTCTAGGGCTTCGAATTGGGGATAAACGTTTATTTGATTAATAAGCAAATTGTTTATTAAATATAAGAAATTTAGTAAATAAATAAATAAAAGTCTTTTTGTAAAATTTTAAGTTGAATATAGTCACAACATAAGGTTTTAAGTATGAAAATAATTTTTATAAAATTATTTTCTTGAAAATAGAATATTTAATCTAATTATTTCAAATTGTCAAAATACGACTTTAATATCTAAAAATATTAAAATCAAATAATTTCTGAATTAAAAATTGTATTTCAATTCTATATGAATAGAAATAATTTATGTAAAATTTTGGTACAAAAATATTGTAAAATGAATTTCTTATGATTTATTTATGATTAAAACTAACAAAAATTGATTAAAAATATAAAATAAATGATTTTTCTGAATTAAAAATCATTTCAGTAAAGTTTAACATTGTACAAACATAGGATAATTTTTGTAGAAATAAATAAATTTGTTTTGATATTTTAATGGATTTTTATAAATATAATAGCATAAAAATGATTTAATTATTATAAATATTAAATAAATGAATTTCAGAAAACTAAAATTTGTAGATAAATCTTTTACACCAGATTTGTTAAAAATAATTTTTTTTGAATTTATAAAAGGATTTTGATAATTAAAAACGAATTTATAAAATTTAAATGTATTATGTATAAGTATTTGATTTGTTTAAAAAAATGGATAAGTGAGAAAAATGGCAAAAAGGGACGCCACCCACGGGACTCGAACCTGCCCCTCAGGCGGTTCAACATTTTACAACAACCCTTCAAACCATCTGGTCTGGCCACCAGAGTTGTTTTATTTCTGTTTAGAAAAATATTTAACATAAGAACAAGTCATTCATCTTCCCCAATAATAACATAAGAACCCTAGATTTTCTAATAATCACAATCAACAATCAATAGCCTCAGATTTCATGGGGCTATTGTTTGTTGATTGCCGAACAACAAAAACACCAAGTAAATCGTGGCTTACAGTGAGTGTTAGTGTGATTTGAATCAGTCAACGAAAAAGTCAACCGAGCTTGATTCTTGATTATAAACGATTTGTTACTAGAAATTGAAGATGAGGGTTTGATTTTCGGCACTGTTAGGTTGAAAAGAAGGGTCCAATTTATAGTGTTAAGCTCGTATGAACGAATTGGAAAGTTTTGACCCATTTAATTATTTACGCGTGATGTAGAAATTTTGGCATCAATTAGTTGTTAATCAACGCGTATTCTAGTCGTAATGGACCGGCAATCAAGGGTTCTTATCATAATTGCAAAGTTGATTGCTAAATCAAAGGATAAGAGAAAAGAGAAAAGAAAGAAAAAAAAAAAAATATAAACTAGCTGCTGCTGTTACGCGTACAGGGGGAAGAAGGGAAACAGACGCGAGGGTAGGTTTATAATCTTCTTGAGTTGAAGTTAGATCAAAAAGAAACCTTGGCCTAGTGGTGTTGGTGCGTGTGTTTATATGTTGACCCGGCTACCTGCCCGGGTTCGAATCCCGGCAGGAGCCATTCCTTTTTTTTTTTTTAAAACAAAGAGATAAGGGAAAGAGGATGGGCCTGCTGATGGGCTGGGTCCTGACTTGCTGACTTGGGCTTCGAAAGACACACACAAAAGATCAAGTTGGTCTTGTTTGGGCTCAAGTTTGTTTTTTTTTTTTTTGAACTAGATTATTATTATTATTATTATTATTATTATTATTATTATTATTATTATTATTATTATGGCGGATAAAATGTGGTGTACAAGATAGGTAGTACGAAATAAAAAAAAAGTATATATATATATAATAATAATAGTGATAAAAGTGACGGATGTCACAGCATCCCCTACTTTTAGAAACTTCGTCCCGAAGTTATTAGAAACATAGGGTTATGGATGCTTGGGTAGAAATTAAGGTAGTAGTGGTTTGGAAAATTTGAGTTAAGGCACGACGTGAACAAAGTAAACTGTTTCAAATGATTTGGATAGGAGGTTTGATAGGTGTGAGGTAAGGATTGGATTGGGTTCATCTCAAATAATAAGAAGAATAAGAATCTAGTAAATCACTTAAATTGCAAGTTTAGAAATCCTAAAGTAAATGTACAAGTTGATTGACTATAGAAGGACCAAATGAACTACTAAGTAACTAGAGTTTGTTCCTGGTCCGACTTCCAGTCTCACTTTCATTGCATCATTAGTGTTTGTATACAGGGTGTACCGCAGCTAACCCACCACACCTTTGATACCTTGAAAACGTACTGGACGCCTACCAAAAACTCTAATAGAATTTCACACTACCCTAACGCACCTGTAAATTCATGATTACGTTCCGGACCGGAATCATCAATTTACCTTACATTAGGGTTTTGTGTCCTTCTATGACCCCACCGATTGTTGAGCAGGTTTGATAGCCTCCACCAGCCGTGGAGTAGGTTGTAGGGCCTCTCCCGACTGTTTGAAAAGGCATAGTGACCTCTACCAATCGTTGAGTATGTTCGATAGCCTCCACCAGTCGTGGAGCAGGTTGTAGGGCCTCTCCCGACTGTTGAAAAAGGCATGATGACCTCTATTAAGTGCAACAATTATTATTCACATAGATTGCAAATTGATAGCATGTTTATGCAAGCAAGTTTGTAAATACTACAACCGTTGAGTGTAAGTGTTATCTTAGTGGCCTATAGAAATAGATTATAAGTATCATGAATAACTAAATGTTCAATAGATTGTTAAATCAAGGAAAAAATTCAAGTTTCATATAACAAGCAATGATGTTTTTAGAAAAGCTCCGTAGAATCAATTATTAGTAGTTTGATTTTCATGGAAATCAGGTCCAAATGTTTTAATAAAATGTAAGGTAGAGTCTGAAACTTATATGATATAAACGTAATCGAATATGATAAATTTTCAATCTGTGTACGTACACAATAGTATGCAAGGAAATTTCTAGATGTTATATGCCTATGAGTATGACATAATTGAGTACAAAATGATAGCAAGATCAAGAAAATGAAAACACGAGTATCATGAATAATTAAATGTCCAGTGATTAGTCAAATTAAGGGGAAATCAAGTTTCACAAACAATGATGTTTTGTAAAAAAAATCATGTAGAATCAAGTATCAGGTTTTTAGTAGTTTGATTATAATGGGTAACTGGCTCACGTGTGAGAAGGTAAAGGATATGAATTTAGTTCTTGAGAGGATGATGAAAAATCTTGAAGCAGAATCAAGGTTGTGAGAGATGGTGAATGTGAAGATAGTTGATAAAGAGTTTATTTTATAGTATAGCAGTGTAAATTTTGGGGTTTGGATCAAAGGTTATAATCAAGTGTATAAGAAAACATGATTGTGGTGTATGCCAAATATTGTAAAAATTTGAACAAGTTGAAAATGAGTGAGTGTTGATGGAGAATCTAGAGACTAGATATTATTTCAAAAAAAATATATATATTTTCAAAATTTGGTTTTGTACATAAGGCAAAAGTTGTTAAATAGTACCAGCCAAGTAAGCTTTGTAATAGTTTAAAACTTTATATAGAAAATCGTTTGTTACGTCAATCAATTGGATTTAAGTTCGAGGAAAATATGTACTTTGTAAAGTTACTAGGTATTACAACTAGTTTTAGAAATCTTTATTTTGTGCTAAAGTATGAGGTTATAGTTTTTTTAAAATAAATAACATGTGGAGAAAAGAAATAATATGATTTGGGTAGGGTGTTGAATATTTAAAAAGTGGCTAAGAGGGTAAAGTGAAGTGTGATTGTGAAATCCATAGATGGTTATGAAAGTATGAACTTGTAAGCAATATATGAAAATCGTGAAATACAAAATATTGTATATGAACCGAGAGAGTATTATTGAAAAAGCTTGTATAAAATGCTTGGAGTGCCCTTGTCTAGCTGTAAAGCCCAACAAGAACGTTGACTTTTCAAAGGAATTGAACCCAATGGTGATCATAGAAGACGTGCTTTAGCCTATAAGTGGACACTCACTCCAGGAATCCCCAGGTAAGCATAACAGGTCCGTAAATGGATTTATGCGCTATGCTTGCCTATGCCAGAAAACCCAGTGTACAGGCGTCCACCCTTCCAGATTGCACGTGTCCTTATCACACTCATTAAAGTTCAAACAACTTTGAAGGAGCAAGAATAAGAGTAGGCATTATGCCTAAGAGTGTCTTCATGAAAGGTACTGTCCCTGTTCCATAATGATGCAGACTTTCCACTCCTTGTAGGACACCATCTCTATGCACCATGATGAAGGATGAAAAGAATGGAGAGAGAGAAAAAGGGAAAGATGGAAGAAGGAAAGTAGAGGGAAATGAGGATAAGGCAATTCAGAAAATATTATGCATGAAAGTTGAAGTTCGGTTATAGTCTAGGCCTATCTCATCTAGTAACCTAGTTCCCTATAACCATGGCTCTGATACCAATCTGTAACACCCCAACCGATGGCGGAATCATCGAGGTGCCACGTAGTGACGATTGTTCAAAAGCTCATGGTACTAAAATGTAAATATTATTGAATAATCCAAAATTGTCTTACATGGAAATGGAAAATACAAAGTCTTAACTGAAATATAAATAATGAAATAACTGAATTGAAATAAAGCACTAAATGTCTCTTGCTAAAGCACTAGATCAAACTGCACCTGAAACATGTACAAAAATAGGTTTGGTCAACATTTGAAATGTTGGTGAGCATTCCTAGATTTGATATATATAGTAGGTTAAAAAGTTATACAATTCAAGTGCAAGCTACAGTGCAAATATGTAAACTATGTATCATACAAATGAGCGAAATCAACCCTGTGACTGTATAATGTACTGTATGAACTGTAGTGTACTTATCCAATAAATGGATAATAACTTAACACTGGCCACGGATTCTCCGATGAAAAAGGGGGAGAGTCAATCTAGGCGGGTTGTCAATCCAAATAGCGCTATCCAATGTTAAGGTCGGCTTGTACCATGTTAATGATTTCACTAAGTACAAATGTAATCCACATGTATTGTCTAAGCATAAAGCACGTTGTAAGCAATGCACATAGTACTAGAATTGTATTGTAAAAATGTAAACTTGTATTTGAAATTGTAATAGTGTACATGTAACACCCCAAAAATGTATAAAAGCAAAAAGGGGATAGGAATACTCACTGTTCACGTAGTAACTTGAAATTGAACTTGGACAACGAAATATGAATCGAGATTACTCCCAAATGATTAACCTAAAGTAATTGATAATGTGTAAGGGAAATAACTCTAGGATACATGTATTTCTAGGGCTTCGAATTGGGGATAAACGTTTATTTGATTAATAAGCAAATTGTTTATTAAATATAAGAAATTTAGTAAATAAATAAATAAAAGTCTTTTTGTAAAATTTTAAGTTGAATATAGTCACAACATAAGGTTTTAAGTATGAAAATAATTTTTATAAAATTATTTTCTTGAAAATAGAATATTTAATCTAATTATTTCAAATTGTCAAAATACGACTTTAATATCTAAAAATATTAAAATCAAATAATTTCTGAATTAAAAATTGTATTTCAATTCTATATGAATAGAAATAATTTATGTAAAATTTTGGTACAAAAATATTGTAAAATGAATTTCTTATGATTTATTTATGATTAAAACTAACAAAAATTGATTAAAAATATAAAATAAATGATTTTTCTGAATTAAAAATCATTTCAGTAAAGTTTAACATTGTACAAACATAGGATAATTTTTGTAGAAATAAATAAATTTGTTTTGATATTTTAATGGATTTTTATAAATATAATAGCATAAAAATGATTTAATTATTATAAATATTAAATAAATGAATTTCAGAAAACTAAAATTTGTAGATAAATCTTTTACACCAGATTTGTTAAAAATAATTTTTTTTGAATTTATAAAAGGATTTTGATAATTAAAAACGAATTTATAAAATTTAAATGTATTATGTATAAGTATTTGATTTGTTTAAAAAAATGGATAAGTGAGAAAAATGGCAAAAAGGGACGCCACCCACGGGACTCGAACCTGCCCCTCAGGCGGTTCAACATTTTACAACAACCCTTCAAACCATCTGGTCTGGCCACCAGAGTTGTTTTATTTCTGTTTAGAAAAATATTTAACATAAGAACAAGTCATTCATCTTCCCCAATAATAACATAAGAACCCTAGATTTTCTAATAATCACAATCAACAATCAATAGCCTCAGATTTCATGGGGCTATTGTTTGTTGATTGCCGAACAACAAAAACACCAAGTAAATCGTGGCTTACAGTGAGTGTTAGTGTGATTTGAATCAGTCAACGAAAAAGTCAACCGAGCTTGATTCTTGATTATAAACGATTTGTTACTAGAAATTGAAGATGAGGGTTTGATTTTCGGCACTGTTAGGTTGAAAAGAAGGGTCCAATTTATAGTGTTAAGCTCGTATGAACGAATTGGAAAGTTTTGACCCATTTAATTATTTACGCGTGATGTAGAAATTTTGGCATCAATTAGTTGTTAATCAACGCGTATTCTAGTCGTAATGGACCGGCAATCAAGGGTTCTTATCATAATTGCAAAGTTGATTGCTAAATCAAAGGATAAGAGAAAAGAGAAAAGAAAGAAAAAAAAAATATATAAACTAGCTGCTGCTGTTACGCGTACAGGGGGAAGAAGGGAAACAGACGCGAGGGTAGGTTTATAATCTTCTTGAGTTGAAGTTAGATCAAAAAGAAACCTTGGCCTAGTGGTGTTGGTGCGTGTGTTTATATGTTGACCCGGCTACCTGCCCGGGTTCGAATCCCGGCAGGAGCCATTCCTTTTTTTTTTTTTAAAACAAAGAGATAAGGGAAAGAGGATGGGCCTGCTGATGGGCTGGGTCCTGACTTGCTGACTTGGGCTTCGAAAGACACACACAAAAGATCAAGTTGGTCTTGTTTGGGCTCAAGTTTGTTTTTTTTTTTTTTGAACTAGATTATTATTATTATTATTATTATTATTATTATTATTATTATTATTATTATTATTATTATGGCGGATAAAATGTGGTGTACAAGATAGGTAGTACGAAATAAAAAAAAAGTATATATATATATAATAATAATAGTGATAAAAGTGACGGATGTCACATAAATGTTTTTTTTTCCTGTAGCTATGGTTCGGGTCGAGTCGAGTCAAACATTAAATACAATAAATATCAAAGTTCTAATCATTGTTTAACAAATAATTGAACAAACACACTAAAACATGAAAAATGAGACAAAGAGTTGGTATCTGGATGAAGAATTACAGTTCAGCCTGTCGACCTTTAAGATTTTTGTATTCTTCAATTATGGATAGGAGTGTAAACGAGCCGAGCTATGCCCGAGCTCGAGCTCCAAAAACTTATGAGAGCTCGAGCTCGGCACGTTTACTATCTATTAGTTAATATTTTAAATATAGGAGTGTAAACGAGCCGAGCTAAGCCCGAGCTCGAGCTCCAAAAACTTATGAGAGCTCGAGCTCGGCACGTTTACTATCTATTAGTTAATATTGTAAATAAAAGTAATATAAATAATAGGTTCAGAGTTCGATAAATGAAGTTCGGCTCAGACTCGTTTAGTAAACAAGCTTAAATAAGGGGGTAAATATTATTAAATATTAATAAACCTAATATTATGGTAAGGCTCGGTGAGCTTGATAAATGAAGTTCGGCTTGAGTTAAAGTTTTTGTCTATATAACTATTTTTTAAACTGGGGATCAAAACCGTATATACCAAAAAAATTCCATACGAATGACTATATACTCGAAACTTCTGAGCGAAAATTCGGGGGGGGGGGGGGGTCAGACGCCCCTCTCCACCTCTTAAATGCTACGCCCTTGCAGTTCAATATTGCGGGTTTCAACTAGACGCTATTAAATATAGTTACATGCTTTTTAGCATAAACTAAGGAAAAAAAGGAGGGCATTACTCACTCCACCAACTATCAATTTTTTAGTTTGTTGTTGACGGTCTGAAACCCGGGTAGAAAAGGAGAGCTTACAAAAATCTATAACTTATAATAAAAGAATTGAATTTCTATGAGTTGACATTCAATGGAGGCCTCAACACCTCATTAAATGTGCCATATGGCTCTTTGAGGTGATAGTATTGAATTTATTATTTTAAATAAAAGATAAATTTTTAAAGTTTTTATATTTTATTTTTTAAATAAAATCTATATCTATATTAACTTAAAATTTCAAATATGTTAATTAATATGTTTTCCTTATTTTCCTCTCACATTTTTAAATGTTAATTATTATTTTAAAATTTCAAATATTTTAATTAATATTTTTATCTTTATTTTTTCCTTATTTTCCACTCACAATTTTTAAACGTTAATAACTTTTATGTATGACATTTTTTTTTGAAATTTTTTTTTACTCCAAATTAACGATCGCTTTATTATCTTTCCTACGAATACAAAAAACAGAGAAAAATGTTTTTTTAGTGGGTTTTTGTTTATGCAGAAAAAACACATGTGTTTAGGTGATTTATTAATCATATATAGGCAAGTACTAATCGTGTTATGATAGTATATATGATTTTAAACCTACTATTACATATATGAATTGCCTATGTTCATGTGCTATAACGATATGCTTAGCATTAAAAGATGTTGAGATTTTTTTAATCTGGTGGGAACGCAGCATGAGAGCCCCTTTTCGTAGTATAAACATTAGAACGACTTTCTTTATCATTAAAAGTGGTTGAGACTGTTTACTTCTTTTATCCTTTTTTATTAAGTCATATTAGATTTTTCAATCCCGGGACACTTCCGGGGTAATCCGCTAGTAATCTATAAAGGACATTGATTTTTTTAATTCAGTTAGGGCCTAGAAGAGAGTTACCCACCATAATCTATACATATAATAAACCAAAGCCATTTTAATGATATGGCATTTAAAGAGGGTATTCTCTTTATTGAGTGTGCCATGTGTCATCCCATGTGGCAAGGTCTTTATTTTAAGAAAATAATAATTTAAAATTTAAAAACAAAATTAGATTTTTATCTCTAATGTTTCCTATACACGAGATTTTTTAAAGAAAAAAATTACACCAAATTAACGGGCGTTATATTATCTTTCCAACGAGTACCATAGTGCTATATAAAAAACGGAGAAAAAAAACGACTATTTTTTGTAACCCGACAGGTATTGTGTCAGACTTGGAATTAGTTTAAAAAAATTGTGGGTTTGGGTCGGGCCTGGGATTAGGTGATACCCGACCCAATTACCCTTTTTTTATATTAGAATATGATAACTTATGACAAATATTTGTTTAAAATAATAATAATAATAATAATAATAATAATAATAATAATAATAATAATATTCATTAATCATATATTGGCAAGTCATTAATTATGTTGTCATATTAGATAATTTATTATGTCATATTAGATATTTCAACCCGGGACGTTCTCCAACAGGTAATTGCTATGTTTTCTTTTTCTACCATATTCTGAAATAGCTCAAATCTTATTGTATGCAGTTAAAGACCTTTGACTGAATGTATTGGTGCTAAACAATCTATGTCCCCTTGAAGTGTTTGGGATCTTAATATTCTGTTTTAGGTGTTGATGTTGTAAGGTGAAATGGATCTTTTGGTATTTTTTTTAAAGTATCTAATGTAAGTTGATACATAGATGCCATTTTTATAGTTTAGATACTTCTAATTTTATTCACTTTACTTAGATTTCTCAACCCGGGACGCTCCCGGGGTATAAGCTAGTCGTATATATGTGACGTATTATATGGTGTTCTTCACCAAGATTAATCCTTTCATTCTCAGCGATTAATCCATCATTGTTCTTTTAAATCGTTATCGTTTCTTGTTTGTATAAATGAGTTCTGGGCCATCAATTACATCATGATTGAATCAATTGTTTACCGTGTGATCTTAAGTTACTAATTCTGCCTGTAATCGTGGTGGATTCGATCCAGATTATTGATTAGATCCACAAAATCTGAACATACAGATAAGTTGGACTAGTACAGAACATACACCGCTATAAAACCACTTCATAATATGAGTTTTTTAGCGATTTCAGTGTTTTTTTAAGGGAAAATCTCCAAAATAAACATTGACCGCCCTTTAATTACAAAAATAAACACATGAAAGGTCTTAATTGTTGGAATAAATATATGTGATGTTTGTATATTTATCGATAGCCTTTATAATCATTTGTATAATGATGATCAATTATTAATTATCCTAAGCCTAATAACATATAAGTCTTTGATGGGCGGACTTATTATTAGATGAGCCTTATAGGGTGTCTCCTGGGTATGCATAAATAATGAGAGTTTACTAGGGATTAAGGGTTAGACAAAATCATTAACATAACACCATTAAAACTTTTGGCCCTCCTTCTCTCTAAATCGATTCTTCATCAAAAATCTTAAATCCATCATAACTGCATACCCTAAAGGGAACCCAATCATGCTGACAATCATGTCAACCTCTACTCTCTCAACATCAATGCCATGTCTCACGAATCTCTTAGGTATTTTTTTTTTTTGTATAAAAATATTCTTTATTCATAGAAAATCGCAAAAAATTACATCAAGATAGCGGGCAGGCGGGCAACAAGCTGCGCCGCCACCCCTTTCTGGACAGCAAACCCTAGCCTACTAAAAACGAACCCCTGCCCCCCCGGAGTCGTGACACTGCTATGAATAACCCGTTGGACTCTAGTCAGGAAACGGATGGCTTCCGGTGCCAAAGCGCCAAAGGTATTATCATTATTATTATGTTTTCCATTATATATAATCAAAACTGATCAACATGTGGTATCAGAGCAATGTTGCTGAATCAGTTTTGATTGTTTTCCATTAGATATGGAATTAAAATCGGAAAACAATTATGATTAAAACCTGATAATGTTTTAGGGTTCCTTGATTTTTTCGGCCAAAAGAAAAAAAAATTCGGTTATTTTTATTTTTTTATTATGGCCGATTTTTTTTATGTTTTATTAATTTTTGAAATCTGTTAATAAACATTAAGGTTCTCATATTTCGATTCCAGATATGCATGTTTCTTAAGTTTTTTGGAAAAATTCCCTTATGTTTTGGTTCAAGATTGAATCAAATCTTGTTTTCGATATTTTAGGAAACTTAATCTCCATAAATTTTGAAATCTTGTTGATAAAGTCAAAATTTCAAAATATTATGAAATTATGGAGACAATTAATTCCTATCTAAAAGTGGAAACACGATTTAATTAAATCCCTAATTTTGAATCACCTAACTTTATCACTTTTAGTTTTCGATAATAATATGATTTTCGGTTTTAAAGATTAATAATTTAAGTTCTCGGAAAATCTCTCAGTTCCCGAATTCAGGTTCTCGGTTTTAAGTTCTCGGTTATAAAGCTTTTGTTCAGGTTCACAGACATGAGTTCTCGGTCAATGTCTTCTACTTTGAAAACCCATGATGTTTTCGAGATTCCATAATTTTTCCGAGAACCCATCTTATTTATCGAGAACTATCATTTATTCGAGAACCAATATTTATTTGAGAACTATTAAAGAATCCGAGAACTATTAAAGTTATCCGAAAACATAAGTTATTCGAGTACTCATAATATATTCGAGAACTCATCATGACATTCGAGAACTCATTATGATATCTGAGAACTCATTAAGTCTCGTACTCACAATTTATTTAACGTCATCAATCAATCTCTAATTTTCGAAGATGTTGTGAAAGGGATCGGTCCAGACACTAGCTTCACACTATCAGGTGTGCAATACCAACGCAGGTATTATCTTGCTGATGAATCACCCGGAATACTGCACAATAGTTAAAACCATTTCACACTCGGACGACGAAAAAAGAAAGAAATTTGCCAAGTATCAAGAAGCAGTGAGAAAGGACATCAAACGTTGTTTTGGTGTTCTACAAGTAAAGTGGCATATCATTGACAACCCGACAACAAAGTTGGCACCAAAAAACTTGCGGTATTGTATGTATGCTTGTATTATCTTGCATAACATGCATATCGAAGACGAAGGAAGGGCCATTTGTGATTTTCATGAAAACGAGATCGGAGAGAATAGTGTTCCCGTTAGTCTGGCTCAACCAGAACTTAACGAATTCTCATTATGCAACGAGCAAAACTAGACATGTTATTTATTTTAATTATTTACTTATTTTTATTTGTTAGGGTTTTTTAGACGTAATTTTATTTTTATTTGTAACCTTATTTTAAATATTATGTTATTTATTTTAATTATTTACTTCTTTAAAAATTAGAAAATAAAAGAGAAATTGTAGCCAATAGGAGTGGAGGACTACCCAAGGAGGACTACCCCACACCCTTGGGTAGTCCTCAACTTGTCTAAAACCAAAGATGACCCACTATTTGCTGACGTGGCAGCAAGGCTTCCCAAGCCTTGCCTAAACCACACCACATAGTTTAATGGTCCCACACACCAACCAATAAAATGTTGACACGTGGTCAAAAAAGCTACCAGACGCTTGAGTTTTATAGAGTCTTTACCCTAGACGTCAACTATAGACGCGTAGGTACACTTTTAAGACTTTTCATTTGAACTAAATACCTTTCCATACATTACTAAGACTCTTGCCAACTATAGACGCGTCCGTACATTTTTAAGACTTTTTATTTGAACCAAAGATCATTCCGTACATTTTTAAGACTTCAGGCTTGGCGTCTAGGATTAAGACTCTACAATACTCAAGCGTCTAGTAGCCTTTTCATCCTTGTGTCATCATTTTATTAGTTGGTTTGTGAGACAATTACAAGTTAAAGAGTCTTTATTTAAGACTCTTACGACAAATGTCAGATTCTGAGTAGTGTTAGATAGTGTGAAGTCTCTAAATTTAAAACGTTTTATGTGGTTATTTTTGTAATTACATGCTAGTTAAGGTTTGTATTAGAGATTTTTCCTTTTTAAATAGTTTGTTGAGGAGGTTTTTTTTTTTTTGTAGACTGCTCCAGAAAAGATGATTGGACCGCTTTACCAGAATGAATATGTGTATAGTTTCAATTGTCATTTTCAATTCCTTTTACTAATTTAACCATTATCGATCCCAAAAACCATCATTCGTCAAGGTTTTATATATATATGTTTTGTCTTATCCTATGTAGCTATTAACACTTCAATTTGTGGGTCAATCGTAGATTTATATGGTTGGAGTTTCCGCTAACTTTATTCCTTACATAAATCCAAAATAAAGGAGAACTAAAAGCATTCAGGGTTAATATCTATCATTATAATTTAACTTCAATGTTTTCAGGCCCGAATCGAATACTAAATCGGAGGCCATATTGGTTTACTTGTCCCACCGGCTCGACCAAAAAATAATATTCATAGTTTAAAAATATGAAAATTAATGATACTTAGAAATTGTTCCAATTTTATTTAGAATTAAATTCTATATGTGTTATTAATTTATATAAGTTTGTTTCTTTATGTAAATTAACTTACCACCGGGTTTACCGAACCACCGAACAAAGAAAATTAACGGACCACCCAATTTTTTGCAATGTTAACGATTTCGTTTGACCGGACCGTTGTGCTTGGCGAACTTCGGTTGAACCGGCCGCCGGTCCGATCTAGTCTTCAAAATCTTGATTTAACCAAAACACATATTTTTTTTTGAGTTAACAGTCAAATCGACTTTGAAATTTGACCAATTCTGCTTCTAATATCCAAGAAAGTTTATTTTTTATTTTTTTTTACAACTGGACACCTGAGATTTGCATTTTCTTGCCATTTCCACCAATTTGTTAACCTCGTTTGTTTCTTCTGTTTATTCAAGGGTATTTTTGTATTTTTACCTATTAATTTTTGTTTTCCTATTTTTTACTTTTATGGAAAACAAAAATATCATCACACCCACAATCACACTCTCTTCCCCTCCTCTCACTCTCTCTTTCTCTACATCATCCCCATATCACTACTCCGGTTAACCACTAGCCACCAACGTCATCACCCCTAAACACGTCGACTGATATGCGAGCAAGATCATGGTCTTTAGGTGGTGGAGGTAGGGGAAACGACGATGGTTGTACTATGGTGGAGCCGTGGAGGTGGTGCGGCGGCGGTTGTGATGGTCGACAATCAAAACCCTAACCTAACTTTCAACACAAACCAATTTTGAATTAGAATTATTTCCACATGAATAAATGTAAATTTTGACGGGGTTCTTTAAAGATTGGTATTTGAGTTATAGGGAACTAATGTAGGTTTTCTAAGTCTTATATCTATTGTATAGATTTTTTTTTGAAAAGTTGAACTTCATTAAAAAAACGCCACAAGGGACCTCAAAACAAGGACCCAAGGGCAAAACCCAACCAAGTTACATAATGTTCAAAGGGTTATTACACCAAGCTATCCAATCTAAATCTTTAAATCGGGATCTATTCCGAATCCAGAAAAACGAAGTCAACTTTATGTGCTCCACTACCTCGATGGCTCTTCGACGCTTGTTGTTGAAAATGCGGTTGTTCCTTTCGTTCCAAACGACCCATAATGTGGTTATGATGATACCTTTTAAAATATATTTATTGGTTTTCGAATTGCCTTGAGAATCTACTACCTTGAGGAGGCCCGAGACTTCAAAAGCAAAGATAGGAGCGATACGGCACCAAGCATCAATTCTGGACCAAAGTTCTGCTGCGTAAATGCATCCGATAAACAGATGATTAGAGTTTTCTGCAGCCGCGTTACATAATACACACAAGTCATTTGACAGAGAGACGCCTCACTTTAATAATTCAGTTTTAGTAGCCAACCGATCAATAGTAGCCCGCCACGCCATAATCTTACACTTGAACGGCACCCAACCTTTCCATGACCATTGGCTCGAAGTCTGCTGAGTGGAGTCTGAATTCAGCAGCTTTTTGGCCCCCTTCACAGAGAATATCCCGTCTTTATCCGGCGTCCATTTCCATTTGTCTGTGCCCCCTTTCCAGTTGTAGTCGTGTATAGCCGATAAGAGCTGAAACAGTTCGACGATCTGAGCTTCAGAATTCGGTGTTGTTCTCCATTCCCAAGATAAAATCTTCTCGCCATTTATGACTTGTAAACGCTCTGCAACAGAAGCCCATTTCCGTCTCTCAATCCGGAACAAGTTGGGGTAAAGATTTCGTAACGGCTCATTGTATAACCAAGGATCAGCCCAAAAACTGATAGACACCCCTCTACCCACGATAGCCACGAAACAGTTGTTAAGAGAGGTACCATTTTGGATTCTCTTTTCTCCTATTTTCGTGATGTGTTTCCAGCAACCGGAAGTTGAAATAGAGCACGGGAGCGACATCCAAGATCTACTTGACACGTGACAACCGAGGATCACTTTCTTCCATTAACTTTGGCCTTCTGTTTTGAATCGCCAATTCCACTTGAGTAATAGAGCCTCGTTCACATGTTGCAATTTGGAAAGGCCTAAACCTCCCGCATTTTTTGGCAAAGTGAGAGTATCCCAAGCGACCCAACAAATCCTTTTCCCATCACTACCACTGGACCATAAAAATCGTCTCATCAACGCCTCTAAGTTCTCAATAACCGCTAAGGTGGCCTTATAGATAGAAAAATAATATATCGGTAAATTTTCAAGAACCGATTTTATTAAAATAACTCGGCCACCTATAGATAAGTGTTTCGCTTTCCATGAACTCAACCGATTCTTAACCACTTCCACAACCAGAGACCAATTACTTATTGATGAGAGCATTCACATTAGTTTCTCTATTCACATCCAAAAAGAGAACATTTATTACGAATGAAAAGTGATTCTTTAAGTATCGAGATTCATCATCATTCTTTATAGTTATTTACTATAATAGTTATTTACTATAATTTGTTTGATTGGTTGTGAGTGGAAGAACAAGAAAGAGGTAATAAAAAAGAATAAAGAAGAATTATTAAATTAAATATAGATGAATATGGATATTGAGATGTGGAGGATTTCTAATAGATAATCAAATTCTATAGTTTTGAGAAAGTAACATTATAAATATACTAACTAGCAAGGTGTTTGTGTTGTGGGGTGTTGTACGTTGCGCTTGGTGGGTGTTTTGTGCATTTGTGGGTTGTAAGGCTTGAATTATGGGTTGTATGGTTTGTGAGTTTGAGTTGTCCTTAAGAGCATTCACATTAGTGCCTTCATTTTTTGGTGAGACAAAACCCTATAATTTTTTATGAGGTTAGAAGTGGTTGTGAGTGAAGAAAATAGAGAATCTACTGTTTATCGGTAAATTTTGGGTTCTTTGGGAATCTTTTAGGGAAAACAGGAAAATTGTATTTATTTTTTAATATTTGTTGAAAGTGGTTGTGAGTGGAGGAGGGAGAAACTGTAATGATTTTTAATGTAATATGTGGTTGTGATTGGTTGAGAGTGAATGAGGATGAGGAAGCTATTGAGAATGCTTTAAGGTGGGTAGCTTTGGGATGTTACACGTGTTGCAGCTTGGCCATTAAAACGGTTCTTTTACTCTCACCGTCTCTCTTTGTTTGATTGCCCGATTGCTTTTGATGATGATTTGCTTCTTGCGAGGCTAAAGAAAGTGGCTTTGTGGGCTCTTGCTTGGTGATGATGACCCCTAGGCCGGTCCGATAAAGATGGTGTGGAGTCGTTATATGCTTAGCAAGTCGTCAGAGAGCGTTTTTTTGTTACAGTTGAACTTTCGTTGACCAAACCTAGGGTTCCAATGAAGCTCCGATGAACCGACCAAACCTTGCATGTCTCAGATCTGCGTTGATCGATGAATTTCAAGCCACCTTCCACATGTTAGGTAAGTCAAATATGTTTTGATTTAGTTTTCGTTCTTGAAATTTGCTTGGTTTTAGTATTTTTATATTTTTTATTGTTTATTGATAAATATTATAAGGCGTCTTGATTAACCCGTAGATGAGAGTTTGTACGTGGGTTGTGTTTGGAGATGACCTCTAGGCCAGTCCGATGAAGGTTTTGTGGAGTGGTTAGAGGTTTAGCAAGGTGTCAGAGAGCGTTTTTGGGTAGAGTTGAACATCCGGTGACCAAAACTAGGGTTCCGGTGAAGCTCCAATGAACCGACCATGCCTTGCATGTCGTAGATCTGTGTTGATGGATGAACCTGAAGCCACCCTCAACATGTTAGGTAAGTTAAATATGTTTCAATTTAGTTTTCGTTCTTGAAATCTTCTTGGTGTTAGTATTTTTATATTTTTTTTTATTGTTTATTGATAGATATAAAGCGCCTTGATTAACTTGTTGTTGATAGTTTGTACGTGCATTGTATTCGGAGACGGTGAAACCATGCATCGGCCACCATACTCTTGGTCACTAATCCACTACTCTACTTCTTAATTAACTAGATATAATGTTTCGATGATCTTTTAAAAACTTACAATTGTCGATCATACCCACCAATTTTTACTTGGTTTGCTAAATTTTTTTTTATGTTTTTTAGGGTTTTTGTATGCTTTTGGAGCTTATTGTGCTTTATTGAGGAGGTGTTAAAGTAGTTTTTTTTCACTATGTGACTCCAAGGTCGATAAGGTAAATTAACCATTACTCTTGCAATAAATTTTCGTAATTGTTTTAACCACAATGTATAAGTTTGTCACGGAGGCTGTGGCTGCATCGATGGTGATGGATGTACCGACGTGGAAGAAGCTAGCGCGCCTGCTGGATTTTAATAGTGTTGGTGGTGATGGTTGGTCTAGGTTTACTGTTGTTTGAGATTGTTATTTGGGCTCTTATTCGCTTTGTTGTTTTATTGTTGTATGTCTATGTTGCTTTATAATGTAGCCTTATATTCAGTTTATTGGCTGTATTCTTGGTTGAAGGGTTGCCATAAGATGAGGCTCCTGTGTTAAGACTTGATCTGCCACCTTGAGTGATGAACCAGGAATTTGGCTCTTGACACAGCTTCGCCATCATTTTGTGTGTATGTTTGTTTGTTTTTTATGCTGATTTGTTTTATTCTGTTTGTTTAATCAAAGTATATGTTTATTGTTTTATTGTTGTATGCCTATGTTGCTTCATAGTTTTCCATGAGCTTGGTTTTGTTGAGTGTATGCTTGGTTGAAAGGCTGTCATAAGAAGAGGCGCCTGTGTTAAGACTTATCCTGGCACCTTGAGTGAGTGATGAACCAGGAATCTGGCCCATGGCACATTTTCGCCATCATTTTGTGTGTGTGTTTGTTTTTTAAGTTGTTTGATTTTATTATGATTGTTTAATATTGGGTTCACATGGTTGTTTTGTAGTTAAATGTAATATCATGAGAATTTGTATTGATTAGTCTGCGGCGTACTTAAGCTTAAAAAGACACAATAAAAAGTTCATGCGTAGATAAACTGATTAATTTTTTTTAACATAAATGAAAATCTAAATGCGTGGGCAAGGGAAAGGGAGATGACATCATGTCATGAATCTAACCCTATGCCTTCTAATCCTATGTGTTGAGGTGTTCCGCCAATGTTTTTTGGGTTTCATATACATGCTTCGCATACGACTTGCGGGTTCTTTGTACATCTTCCATGGATGTTTGTCATTCGACAAACAACCTTTGGATGTTTGTCATTTGGGACCATTTGCTGCTGCTAGAAGCCATGGTAGGAAAATACCCAGTGGATTGTGAGGCTATAGATGAAGTAGAGGATTGCAAGTAGGAATGTTGTACTAGATTAACATGTTACTAGGCTTTTTATATTGAAAGGAATGATATTAATAATAATGAATGTATTAATTATGGTTTGTTCCCATTAACTAAATTTCTTTCCCAAGAAAGTAACTTACATATTCCTAATCTTTGGTTTGGTTTTATTTTAAATGTATTAATGTTGTGTGTGTGTTCCGGAGCATATTAATTTGCATGTTAACCAGTGTTGCATGTAGTTTGCAATAATTGTTATTAGCTTTTTTGTTTTTTCCTCTGATCAAAATCGTTCATAGGGTATCCGTTTAAGGTATAATCATTGCTTTTTTGTATGCGCCTGCTTAATGGCTTAACCCCCAATTGTTTTTGCCGTTTTGCAATTAAATTACAAAAGGATGCTGGTCCTGTAACAACAACTATCACCCATTCATCAGTAGACATACGGATTCAAGGGAGCTAAGTGGGTTAGTGTTTGTTCTAGCTTATAGCGGAGTGAATGCATTTGTAATATGTTTTTGGGAAATGCAAATTATGTTTTTTTTTTTAAAATAGTTTCGATTTTGTTTGTTGGGTTGTATGATTTCATTTTACAATGCTTTACACGCGATTTTAGTTAGTCATTGGTTATTGCAAAAAACATGACCCATTTTTTTTTCATTTAGATATGTTTGTAAAGTCATAAAAAGACCATAAGCCTAGCTACATATTCTCCAAGTACTGCTCCTGTACGTTAAAACTTATTTGATTATTCAGGTTGTTTCTTTCAACAGTTGCATGCTACTTGGATGCTAAATTTCCTGCCTTATATGCAGGTTTTAATACTTTCACAGTCCTGGAACCATCAAGAGTAAATACACGCCATTTCCATGCCACCGTCAAGAGTAAACACACGATATTGCCATACGAAGGGGCTATGTGGCATCGCATGAAGAATTTAGGCATGCTAGGCGTAACCAAGAAGGCTTTGTAAACATGGAATTTGCAAACAATTTATATAAGTTGTTGCACATGTAATATGTGTTAGTGTTTTTGATAGTTATTATAAAAACAGTTTTGTTTACCTTACAAGTTAAAGTCTTTGCAACAAGCCCCCGTCGCAACGCGCGTTAAATTCTAGTTATAGAGAAATAGAGAACCTAATGTGAATAATTGCCCGTTGCCAAAAGAGTTATAGAGTTTATGGTTTCAAAAGTCAAAATCAGCTGAATTTTAATATGTTAGTAAGTTTATTTCATATGGGTTAAAATATTAATCTAAACTTATATTTTATGTAGTATATGTGTGTACATAGTTATAGTATTATGTTACATTTGGATACATTAGGATCGGTATTATGTACTTTATTTAGTATAAACTTAGGATGATTGTTCGGTTATAACAGTTATTTGGAAGTTACACATGTGAAAGGACAAGAGACACACCGGTTGATCAAACTACATGTCTTTCTGGCGGGAACTAACCATTTTTCTAATGATTAATTATATATAGGATTGTATAGTGTACTTTAATCGGTACCAAGATTGTATATTCATAATATCAATCCATATAACTTCTGTTCGAATTCATCCGAAGCATTTAACTTTCAATATCAATTCTTTTGTTATTTGATTGTTCATTTGATTGTTCGTTTGATTGTTTGTTTTGTGTTCGTTGTTCTTATTCGCTACATATTATCAATAATCTCCAACAAAACTGGTTCAGAAGCCAGATTTGTTCACTTTACACAATAAAAAAAATTCAAAGCATATTCATTTTCTTTCTCCCGTCCGCAATCATGTCAAATTCGAGTATTACTTTCAGTGGAAGAAGAAGATTCACACCAGAAAGGAGGAAATTGAATCAAAGGAGGATCGATACAAGGGTCTGTTACTACTGCAAAGAACCGGGACATCTGATCAGTGTTTGCAACATGAGCGAATGTGACGAAACGACACAATTGATCAAAGATGCAATAGACACTGGTATTAGTTATTTTCCATAAAATACACCAATAGAAAATGAAGATTTCATTGTAGTTGGAACCGACACAGGTTCTTGGAAAGATATATGGTACGTTAGTACAAAATTACAAAACCATATGTGTGGAAATCTTGATTATTTTCTGAAAATAAGACATTCATTCGGTGTTGAATCAAGATACAAAAAGGATTTTGTTTTTATAAGAGGTGTCGGTGTAGCCGTTTTAATGTAAATGATCATCAATTGTTAATATACAATGTGTTTTACTCACCGGACATCGAAGACAATGTTCTTAGTCTTCATCAACTAAAATTACAAGGGTATATAGTCACTCTTAATGGACAAAATTTTGTTCAATTCAAAATATGTTCAAGATTGAGGGTGTGTTTGCAAGAAACTTAAAGGATAATCGAGATTCCCAAAAAGCCATGATAAAGGAATTGGGTTGTGACTCTACATGAACAAAAGAAAGAAGAATATCTAAATGACTACTTTGAAGAATTGTCATTAGAAAAGGATTCCAGATAAAGTTTCATTATCTTGAAGATTGTATGGATTTCTTGGATTTAATAGAAGATCTTGAACACCCTTAGGCATTTAGAAGAGAGTTGAAAAATCCTTTTCTAAGGATGGTGTCATGATTCATCAATTTCTTCTTACTAGTTCCTGATAGACCAATACCACCAAAGAAAGTAGATGGTAAACAAGTCGAGTTATATGATCTGTACATCGTGGTCAAGAAGGAAGGTGGACATAGGCATGTTACTGAGTATAATATGTGGACAGTGGTTGCAAAAGAACTTGGCCTAGATTTCGATGATGAAGATTATGTAAGGATCTTATATGCATTATATCTTGATGTCTTGGAGTTGTTGGTATGAGCACACACTAAGTGATGTGCTCAAAAGTGGTTTAGTAAAAACTAACTAAATTAACCTAAACTAGACACTCTAAGTTTTAAATTTATAACCTAAGACTCTCTAAACCTAAACCACACAACCGGCAAGTGTACCGGTCAGTGCAGTACAGCTAAAGTAAGTCCGAGTATCGAACCCACGAGACTCTACTGGAAAACGTAAACTAGACTCGATTACTTATCTACAAACTGACTTAAATTGTTTTGTTGCTTAAGGGGGGTTTTCTAACAAACTAATAAAAATAAATAAAATAAACTAAAATAATTAAAGACACAAACTGGGAACTGGAACTGGGATTAGATGATGGGAAGGCACTACCTAGGCTAGAATCCTACACATGAATGATAAATTTCTAATGGCTATAGAACTGGTGTGGAACCGGGATCTTAAAATACTAAACATCAAAAATAAACTAGACACCCTCGACCCTTCTCAAGGGGAAACCCTAGAATATTGTTGTGCTGTTAAACCACCGGTTGAGAGGTTACCCTCACAGGCTTACCTACTCGAATCTTAAAGTACCCGCTAGACAGTCTACCTCACAGCGCGAAAGTCACAATACACCCTAAAGTGCAAGGGGTAACTACAATATTTCTGATAAGACTTGGCCTACAAGGAATGCTAGGAAAACTAGGAAGATCTTCTCACAAAGCCTCTAAATCTAGCAATTTAACACCCAAGACATGTCAACAATCTCGCACCTCACAGCTATTGAGAATTGGTAGAATACTTAGAATTATCTAACTAACAATTACAACTCCTATGGATAATCCTAGGCAATTAACCATAAACTAGTTGCTAACACCAAGTCCGCAACCTAACCCGCATTCATACATGAAAGACATTCACAAAAACGCAAGTGGAGTTTATAAAAATTAATTAAACAAAACTAAATATGCATACACATCAAACCAGAAAATAAAAAGTTCTTTACTTTAAAATTCAACCCACACCCAAAAGTTCCAAACCAAAGGAAAATAAATCATTCAAGTGCAATCATCTTTAACCTAGGTAGCAAAAAGGTTTAGCCAATAAAAGTCATGATAAAATCAAAACAATAAAAACTAAACATATTCATGGCGTTCACAACGGGTTTGAATAGATTAATAATAAATAATTGAAATAGAACCGACCCGTGCTCGCACCTAGGCTTCAACCCTTGACCCCCTTCTCTTCTGCTGCTCTCCTTAATGTTGATGTCGCTTCCTTCCCAAAATAATTATTAGCTGCTCTTCAAAATATATCGCCCTCCAATGTTCCACCTCCTCTTTTGAATATAATATCCCACTAAATAATATTGATTGCACTACCCCCCAAGTTATAATTGTGCCGCCTCCAATTCCTTCTAATATCCCCTTTTGAATTTATAATATAATAGTAGGGTTACTTCTTTTTTTTTCTTGGGCTTGCCGTGACCAAAGTCACACTTTAGTTTTCTTTTCTTTTTTTTTATTATTATTATTATTATTATTATTATTATTATTATTATTATTATTATTATTATTATTATTATTATTAGATATAGCACTCTAGCTCCGTGCTCTTGACTCGGGTATTATTGGCTTGACCAAAGTTGCTCGTTTACGCTCCAACGCCAATGAACACCTACCAAAATATAAAATAAAATAGATAAATACCAAAAAAGACCCAAAACTAATAAAAATCTATAAAAACCTATACTATATAAAATAGACCGGTACAAGCCTAAAACTAATAAAAACACTATTTAATCGACTCAAAAACTATACAAACTTTACATTGGAAATAGATGTATTTTACAATACATCAAATATCCCCACACTTATCTCTTTTTCGTCCCTGAAAAAGAATTATGCTATGGAATCATAGTTAGGTTTACATCCAGTTTCAAAACATAGGTTACTTAATTAATAATCTACTAACGTGTTGATAGCGATTGCAGGTATACTGAGCCTCTTAAACCCAAACCGGTTTCCAAGCCCCTTTTTATTTATGTTAAGTTCATGTTGATTAGTCTATCTAGGGTCTCACTCGAAAGAAGTCACAGTTCCTCCTAATCCCGCCTCAAGCTTATGAAGCTAAAGGAACGACCAATTGACCATTTCCCAACCGTCTTATGTAGAAAACCAAGAGAATTTAAAATCACTTTTTTTTTTTTTTTCGGCATACTTAACTAAGAGGGTGTGACCAATCCAAGTCGCTATCCCAGTGGCCAGGCACCTTAAGCTTCAGCAATTTTTTTCATCTCAGCATACTTAACTCAGAGGGTGTGACCAATCCAAGTCGCTATCCCAGTGGCCAGGCACCTTAAGCTTCAACATTTTTGCTTTGATTTCTAGGGTTTTTTTTTTTTTTTTTTTTTTTTTTTTTTTTTTTTTTCAAAGTGATTAGAAATTCTAACGGCTTTAAACTTATAACGGTGCTTCTTATACTATTTTTGGCGGTTTCGGTCTCCCCGTTTCTCCTAGATGAGAACCCACAAAATAGCCTAACATAATTAATTTATTACTTTTCAAAGGAAACCTTTCTACCAGCCGAGCCTACCCACATATCCCAAATCAGACACGTTTTCAATCAATTTTAATCTCTTATTATACATACTATTTGAAAACCGGACACCTAACTTTACCTATCATTTTCCATATTTTATATAATGCAAACTTCAAAATCAGGGACATTTTCTCAAAATTTTTTCGATTTTTTTTTTTATTTTTTTTATTATTTTTTTTTATTTTTGACTCAAAATGACTCTATATACAAACTAAACGACAGTTTCCCATCCCCACACTTAAACTCTACATTGCCCTCAATGTAGGAATAGAAAACGACTCAAAACAAAATAAATTCCGAATACAAAAATAAAAAGACAAGGGCAAATTGGAAAGGACTTAGCTGGTTTATTAACGCGTAAGCTCCAAAAAAATCTAGTCCAATCCAGCTCGATCGTATAGCATTTCATTCGCGATCGGCTTTGACACAATGGTAAACTCTGGGCTTGCCTTGATAAATGATAAACAGCTTCGGAATCACCCGAATGGAGATTGGGTACGGGTGGTGCAATCCAAACCTGCGCAAAATGAAACAAACAAAAGCCGAGCATAATACCGAACCATACAAAAATAAAAAGACTCAAACTACTAACTTAGACTCAAAATATAACAACAAACAAGAAGACGTACCTGCTTGGCAAAATGGCGGTGAATGGTGGTAGAACCAAATGGGTATAAGAAAAAAAAATCTGGTTCTCGCTCAACGTGAAGGACACTGGTGATCACAACACGCGTCGCAAGCGAAAAAAAAAAATATATAACTTTCCGGGGTAATAGCTGGTCGCATGAGGCGAACAGGTCAGCCCAGACTCCTCTCATTACGTGAAAAGTCTTTTTTCACAGAAAGTTAATTAATTTTATTTTCTTTTATTTTATTTATTATTTTTTTTTGAAAAATTCTCCTTTTATTACCCAAACCTTTACCAAAACTCCCACTCATAAAATGTATATAAAGACAATACATGGGATCCGCTCATGTGAAATTTCCTCTACCCAAGCAAACACGCAAACAGACTCAAGACACAAAAAACAAAGATAAAAACCTATGAACCACTACCAAACGACGGATCACAAATTAAAAAAAATGAAAAGCTAGAAAGAAAAAAAAAATAAGTATAAATATAAATTTACAAACTCTACAGAGCCTCCCCACACTTAAACTTAATCAGGGGGCTTCTCTTTTATCTGGACCCGATCCAACCCGTTTAATTCCACCCGGTCCTCGTTAACAATTAAATATTTATTAGTGGAATTGAAAAATAATCTAAGCATTCTTAACGGGTCAGACCACCAAAATTTAAACTTACCTGGATTGAACCGGATGCGTGGCATGTAGCAAGAAGACTGATCGTGCTTGACTTTCACTGGCTTCTTCTTCTCTAACTCGTGCCAGTCGTTGATCCTCTTCCGATTCCGATTCTGATCCTTTCTTTTTCTCTTCCTTGCCCTCTCCCGTGGTGTTGTTGATTTTGAAGTTCCATCTATTACTAATACCACGGGCCAGCTATGGTGCGCTTCTTCTTCCACCATTTCCATGGGATGATCCCCACACTTATTTCTTTCTCCTGGTGCAGGTTCAGTCATGTCTGTCGGTTCACCTTCGAGTAGGGCATCCAGGTATGCAATATCCCCATCAGGATCAAACTCCCCTACTTCTTCATAAGCCGGTAAACCCTCTAACTCCATATCTAAAAATTCATCCTCCTCAGACAATAACTTTTCACTCACCTCGTTGTCTTCCTCTGCACCAAACATCATACCTATGGAATCTCCCAATTCCACTTCGTCTTCAATCACTTCTCTCTTCACTAACGACCTCTGATACGCCGCCCATTCTTCTTCGTCGTCCTCTTCGTCAGAGTCACTCCCAAAATCATATATAGTAACCTGTGGCACCGGAGGTGGGACTTCAACGTCCATTTTCGTCTCCGTGATTGGGATGATCTCTTCATCTGACTCATCTGCGTAATCCATGATCGGCTCTTTCCCTTCTTCTGGAAACGTTGGGAACAACTCCCCTCGAGCGTTCATGTACCCGAGGTAGTTGCCCTCCTCATCATATATATAACCAACTTTCGGCACCTGCTCTTGCTGAAACTTTTCTTTTTCTTTTTCTAATCTCCTAGATATATCTTTTAGTGTTCTTTGAAGATCTAAAATAGCAGCATGTCGGTTTTTAAGGATGGCATCGTGGTTTTTTATGAGGATGTCCTGCTCTGCTAACATTTTCTGGGTATTGGCATCTTTCGCAACTAATAATGTCAACAGACTCTCTATTTTACTCCAATCATTACCACTATTCTCACAAGAATTGCTTCCAGGAATTTGATCAGGATACTGATTAAAATGTGGCTGCTGATACGAGTCATCATAATGATATGTGGGACAACCCTGTGAATAACATGGTGGCGGCTGCACAAAGGAATTAGCATAACAATATGCAGAGGACCCCGCATTTTGTGGAAATCTAACGGTAAAATAGGGTCCTCCACAAATTTCAAACATATTTACAGACTCGATAGAAATAAAATACACAAACAATTAGACTCCTACGACTCACTATACAAAAAGGCAAACTCAACACAAAACACAAGTAGCACAGATGTAGCAGATAAGTGTAATCAAAGCTAGTTAACGCAATCGCCAAGAGTCCCCGGCAACGGCGCCAAAAACTTGATGTGCTCAAAGTGGTTTAGTAAAAACTAACAAAATTTAACCTAAACTAGACACTCTAAGTTTTAAATTTATAACCTAAGACTCTCTAAACCTAAACCACACAACCGGCAAGTGTACCGGTCAGTGCAGTACAGCTAAAGTAAGTCCGAGTATCGAACCCACGAGACTCTACTAGAAAACGTAAACTAGACTCGATTACTTATCTACAAACTGACTTAAATACGTTTTGTTGCTTAAAGGGGGGTCTTCTAAAAGACTAATGCAAATAAATAAAATAATAAAACTAAAATAACTAAATACACAAACTGGAGACGGCAATTGAGATCAGATGGATGGGAAGGCACTACCTAGGCTAGAATCCTACACATGAATGATAAGCTTCTAATGGCTATGGAACTGGCGTGGAACCGGGATCTTAAAATACTAAACATCAAAAATAAACTAGACACCCTCGACCCTTCTCAAGGGGAAACCCTAGAATACTGTTGTGCCGTTAAACCACCGGTTGAGAGGTTACCCTCACAGGCTTACCTACTCGAATCTTAAAGTACCCGCTAGACAGTCTACCTCACAGCGCGAAAGTCACAATACACCCTAAAGTGCAAGGGGTAACTACAATATTTCTGATAAGACTTGGCCTACAAGGAATGCTAGGGAAACTAGGAAGATCTTCTCACAAAGCCTCTAGAACTAGCAATTTAACACCCTAGACAGACCAACAATCTCGCACCTCACAGCTATTGAGAATTGGTAGAACACTTAGAATCATCTAACTAACAATTACAACTCCTATGGATAACCTGCAGAAATTAACCATAAACTAGTTGCTAACACCCAGTCCGCAACCTAACCCGCATTCATACATGAAAGACATTCACAAAAACGCAAGTAGAGTTTATAAAAATTAATTAAACAAAACTAAATATGCATATACATCAAACCAGAAAATAAAGAGTTCTTTACTTTAAAATTCAACCCACACCCAAAAGTTCCAAACCAAAGGAAAATAAATCATTCAAGTGCAATCATCTTTAACCTAGGTAGCAAAAAGGTTTAGCCAATAAAAGTCATGATAAAATCAAAACAATAAAAACTAAACATATTCATGGTGTTCACAACGGGTTTGAATAGATTAATAATAAATAATTGAAATAGAACCGACCCGTGCTCGCACCTAGGCTTCAACCCTTGACCCCCTTCTCTTATAATTCTGCTGCTCTCCTTAATGTTGATGTCGCTTCCTTCCCAAAATAATTATTAGCTGCTCTTCAAAATATATCGCCCTCCAATGTTCCACCTCCTCTTTTGAATATAATATCCCACTAAATAATATTGATTGCACTACCCCCCAAGTTATAATTGTGCCGCCTCCAATTCCTTCTAATATCCCCCTTTTGAATTTATAATATAACTAGTGGTATTCAAAATGGCGCGTTGCGCCTAGGTTAGCTAAGCTTGTCAAAAAAAAACTATCCACTATTGTGAAACGTGTTGGCTGATGTTGGACAACTTGACTATCGTAGCCGCAAGGTTTTGTTAGCCCGGGTTTTGAACTCTCTTTGTGTCATTGATGTCGTCCCCTGGAAAAATTAATTTTCATGCATGTAAGACAACTTTGAATATATTTTTAATAGTAGAAGTATAGCAACGCTTGCTGTTGGTATATTCCATATCAATAGTGCAACTTTGCTAAGTCCAAAAAGGTTTATTATTCTTTTGGTTAAACACACCTTTATGCATTCAAAGTGGGTTTACACCAAAACATTAGAAGGCCAAACAATTTAAAACTGAAAACATATAAAAAAAACCATAACTCACCCCCCTCAAATTATTTGTAGTAGTTCTCTGAACAAAAAAATCAAACAAATGGTGTTCGTCAATGAAACGCAAAACTACATAACTAATTAACTACTAATGTGGTACCTGAGGACAGGAATATTGGTAAAAGCTTCAGCGTGAAATACACAAATCAACCTGTAGAACGCTGCAAAAAGGAAAAAGACCGGTCATAAAGGGCTAAGGTAAAAAATGCTTTCTCGCATATTGTATGTACAAATATAGTATAATATGACCATGTTAAGTTTGGCTTTTGCCCCGTTAAGCTGCCGCTTTCAAACGAATAAATTAAAAGCCATAGTTTATTGTTCTCACAAACATTTTATCAGACCATATATATGATGAACATGGCAATGCCCTTGGCTTAAAAAATCAGACCGGGATAATAGTGTTAGGGAAAAAAAGAAAAAAGTGGTAAACAATGTAAATAATCTGTATATCAAATGAACATCAACACTCACCAAAACATGCCCCTGTAGTCGTTGTAATGTTAATCACCAACCTGCATAGAATAAAGTTTACATAAAGCATACGATTACACCAATTAGAGCAAACATAAAATTTGAGATTGATTTACATGATTTTCGACTACCCAAAGAATATTTTATATTTTGAAATATGAAATATATCTACGAAGATGGGCTTTTATACTGTATAGTGTATAGTGGGTTACCACTTACCAATTATGGCAGGAAGCAATTGTCTTTAGGACAATAAAGATTGTCAAAGCTTATAGTATATTGTGAAACTACATATGGCAATACAGAGCATCAAAACAACATTTATTTTCAATGTACAACTAAACCTTGGGTTAACAGGATGAAAGCCACCAAAAATTAATTTAGTTTATAGCCTACTAAATATTTTTACTTGTAATGTTGTAAGAGCATAGTCTTGTCATCATATTTAATAGATCAGCTATTCAATAAAAAAGAATAAAATTAAAATGGATTCTCACTTGCAAGTTGCAACCAGTAATGCTTAGAAGTGGCAGTTTTTGTTGTAGTATTAATTTGTAAAACACATTGTTAGTAGACAATTGTTATAGGTTTTCAACAAACGCAGAAGCAAAAAAGGCGCAAACTGTTATGTTTGCCTTTTTGGGCGATAACTAATTATAGCTATAAAAAAATGGGTGAAACGACGGTCTTAAAAAATGGGTTCATCAAGTATTACTTAGCCATCTGTTTTGCCTAAGCATCTAGGTACATAGGCGTCTAAACTCGAGTAGGCGTTTAGCTCTTTGATGCGCATAAGCGTATATGTGGCTAATCGAATACTCGCCTTAGTGAATCAATTGCATAAACAGGCAAACGCCTACACGCATTTTCATATCAAATTAAAAAAAGGCAAAATTTTCATATCAAAAATAAAAAAAATTATCTGTTGACATCTCTGGTGATAGACCCATTTAGCACATAAACACACTTTTTAATGGCGCACAAAGCA
The DNA here is from genome assembly GCA_030844895.1 of Ambrosia x helenae. NCBI lineage: Eukaryota > Viridiplantae > Streptophyta > Magnoliopsida > Asterales > Asteraceae > Ambrosia > Ambrosia x helenae. The sequence goes on along the minus strand of CM061232.1, from coordinate 1,152,504 downwards.
ACTACCATTCATCAAGTTAGTATAGTTTTATTCGAAACCCAAAGACATATACATGTTACCTAAACATAAGATTCTTATTGTTATAAAATCTTTTGCACAGTTATGTTTGTTACTAACATATTTCACAAACGTTTTTCATACCTAAAAAATAAAGCGCCTACTTAACACAATGACAAATGATTGTGACCCATTTGTGCAGGCTGTACACAACTGTGCTAGCTGAACGCAGACGCGTAGTCCTAGACCCATTTCACCCGTTTGTGCAGTCTTAGCATGTAACAGGTAACATCTACTCCAGAATGAATTATAATTTATATACGCTATAATGTTTATTTATTTTAAAATTGTAATGTCAGAACCTAAACTTTAAATACAATATTAATAATTGTTCAACTCATATGAGTGTTAATGTTTTATGCAGCTGATCCATATCAGTTTTAACCTACTTATAGACTAACATACGAACTATATCTAATTAAAAAACCAATTAAATTAACATCAGAAAGAATAGATTACTTACATCATAGGCTTCAGAAATCTGGGGTTGTTATCAAGATGCCATTTCAGAGCGAGTTTTTGATAAGCTTTCTTCAAATCATTGTCTTTAGCATTCTTATCAACCTGCGAAATCTTGTAACAGTCAACATGCATGATCGATCACAACATCATTTTGGTTAATCGGATGACATAAATCTACCAAACCAATTTAATAACAGGTATCTTTTATTATTGTTGTAACAACAGTTCCATATTATATATGTGTATGGTCGCATGAACTGGCACAGAAGGTCCTTACCCTTTGCATTACTTTCTCACTGACACAGCCAACGAATCACAGGAAAATAAAAGTCTTCATCTATAGCAAGAGCAAACATATATAATCTTTATTACAGCAACAAATTCTTAAAGTATCAACATGAGCAGCTGCGAAACACAAATGTTCGGGCTAAGGCTGATCTGGAATAATCTATGATGATCAAGCCTACCTTAAAATCCTATTATCATAAACATATATCGCCATCCATCTAACTAAAAGTCTAAAATAATGAACTGAAGAAAGGAATTCAGACTTACATCAAACCGAGTTCTGTAAGACCGTTCCTGCTGAGTGCCGTCGTCGTCGGAGGGCACCAGGTTGTCGGAACCCTGAACCAAATCATGAAATCTATAAGATAAATAGAACGGGTCAGATGTGGGTGAACAATTTGAAATAAACAACACATAAGAATGCAATAGATCGTCATAAAATTCCTCGAGATGCTGCTACCTATGAAACCCTACAACCCATCTACGTTGTCTCTGAACACCGCCGTCGCTCTTTCCTTCCTTTTCCCCGATTCTCTCCCCCCTCTCTCTCTCTCTCTCTCTCTCTCTCTCTCGCTGTCCATATGCGTGTGTGTGAGGACTCAAGAGAAAGTTGGTTTTCAAATCACTTGTGGTATTATTATAGTTAAATTATTCACAAGATAAGGCACACCTAATTCATATCTACATGAACTTATTAATAACAAATCAATAGACCCACAACTGAGTTTCTTAAAACCAAAAAACAGAATAAAACAATATAGCAAAATAAAACAAACGGAGATGATGAGGGGTTGTCGCCATACCTGCTTTTAGCGGCGAGCAGAGAAGTTCACTGCTAAACCATAGCTCGTCTACACGCCACAGTCGCCGAAAGCCCGAAACTTGACACCTACAAACTGGACATGAACAGGACACATTTCGCTTACTAAAAACAGGCATTAACAAAAGATCTAAACTTAAAGGTTAAAAACGGCAGAAACATATTACGTACCCAGATAAAGCTCACCAATCGATCCACTGCCAATCTCTTCCCAAGATTAAAGTTGACTCCCAAAAGAGAGCCCGTAACAATAATCGATTCAATTAACACACACCCAGAACTATATCTACCTTATATTTGATCTTTTTGAGGCTCAGAGTTTTCAATAAACCTGGCTGCAGAACGGGGTTGCAGATGTAAACCTGCCATCCACCGCCCTTGCCGCACCATCCTCATCTATTTTTCTGCGACAGACAAATACTCATCACAGCCACATAAAAAAATAGTAACCTTACACAGATTTGCCAACATCGTTACCATCCACCAGCCACAAATCCACCAAGACCGATAGCAGCAACAAACCCACAGTATAATTGCAACAAAATAAAACACCAAAGAACCAAACGCTCATTCAAACACCAAACCAAAAGTGTAATCGATTTACAGAGGAGGTACCGCACCACCGCAGCCGCCATGAACGGCCGTGAAGCCACCGGCAACGACGGGGCAATACCACCACCTCTATGTTTGTCTATATTCGCCGGAAATGGTAGCCGACCGAAAAAAAACCCAGCAAAAGATTCATGCAAACAGAATTACAAGTCAGATCTGTAATTTTAATACCAGACAAAGGGGCCGGTAACAAATATCCTCAAGAAAAATAAAAATTATACACGTGTCGTAAACACCATCCACTAAACTCCGGTGAAACCAGAGGAGGCACCACCGCCACAACATAGACGCCACCAAAGGCGGCCAGACACGGCCACCAACGGCATCCAGGCGATCGAAGTTCAATTCCATCAACAATGAGTTAAAATTGAGACTTACAATTTAAGGGTTTTTTACCGGAATCAAAGAGAAGGAATGGAACTGAATCCAAATCTGAAGATAACTGCAATGAATCATCACACAATGCATCTGATACCGAAAAATCATGATATAAAATCATCACAATATAATAAAACAAAGTATTTCGAAGCCTGTAGACAACAATCCGGCACCGAAAAACACATCGGGCGACAGAATCGTGAGTGAAGAGTTTCTTTGAGGAGTGAGAGAGATGATGGATGATGGGTATATAACTATAAAAAAATACGAAAATGCCCTCAATAAACAGGTAATACCCAGAATGCCCTCGGTTACTGTTTAAACCCGAAGGCTTATTATTATAGTTTAATAGTAGGGTTACTTCTTTTTTTTTCTTGGGCTTGCCGTGACCAAAGTCACACTTTAGTTTTCTTTTCTTTATTATTATTATTATTATTATTATTATTATTATTATTATTATTATTATTATTATTATTATTATTAGATATAGCACTCTAGCTCCGTGCTCTTGACTCGGGTATTATTGGCTTGACCAAAGTTGCTCGTTTACGCTCCAACGCCAATGAACACCTACCAAAATATAAAATAAAATAGATAAATACCAAAAAAGACCCAAAACTAATAAAAATCTATAAAAACCTATACTATATAAAATAGACCGGTACAAGCCTAAAACTAATAAAAACACTATTTAATCGACTCAAAAACTATACAAACTTTACATTGGAAATAGATGTATTTTACAATACATCACTAAGCCTCACAATAAAACAAGATGAACACTCAAATAAATACTGCAAATGCACGATATATTTGATAATAGATAGTTTGAGAGTACATGCTTAAAAACTGAAACAAGAACAAGCTTAAATAAGAAATACTACAACGGCTAATTCAGTAAACTAAGGAAGATCCAATAGACCCGGATCACTTCAACAACTCTAGCCAAACGACTTTATTTGAATTCTTCAAACTCTCAGTCACGTGCATGCATGGAAATAGAGGGCCTTGAATTAATTCTCAACACCCTCCCTTAATTCAAGTACCCTTACACCCATCATCCTCTTGCATCGATTGAACTTGTCTCTGCCCAAAGCCTTAGTAAGAACATCAGCCATCTGATCATCTGTTCCACAATATTCAATGCTAACTTGCTTCTGAGTAACTAAATCTCGAATGAAATGGTGCTTCAATTCTATATGCTTTGTCTTGCCATCCAAAACAGGATTCTTAGATAACTGAATAACTGACGTTATCACACCAAATGACTGTTGGTTCAAACTGATCCATACCTAAATCAGACAGAATTCTTCTCATCCATACTGCTTGACAAGTAGCTCCTGTAGCTGATATGTACTCAGCTTCTGTACTTGATAAGGCAATAGATTGTTGCTTCTTTGTACACCATGATACTACACCACTGCCAAGACTGAAAGCATAAGCTGACACACTTTTCTTGTCATCCAAACTACCTGCCCAATCACTATCAGTAAAGCCACATAACTTAACTTCATTAGATCTTTCATACCACAGTCCATGATCTGTTGTCCCAGCAATGTACCTTATTACCCTTTTGGCAGCACCAAGATGAGTTTTGCTGGGACTTTGCATGAATCTAGACAATAAATTCACACAGAAACTGATATCTGGTCTTGTATTCTGCAAATACATAAGTCCACCTATGAGGCTTCTATACACTGTTGCATCAACAAGTTCTTCACCATCTTTACTTCTTAGCTTTTCATTTGTGTTCATAGGTGTTTCTTCAATCTTGCATCCTTCCATACCAAATCTTTTAATGAGCTCAGTTGCATACTTCTCTTGGCTTACAAAGATCCCATCCTTCAGTTGCTTTACTTCAAGCCCCAAGAAATACTTTAAGTGTCCAAGATCAGACATTTCAAACTCTTTCATCATACCATCTTTGAACTCTTGTAACATTTCTGCATTATGACTTGTATAAATTATGTCATCAACATACAAACATACATAGATGATGCCCACTTTATCAATTCTTTTAACATACAGTGTAGGCTCATTGTAACTTCTTACAAAACCATGGCTGGTGAAATATGCATCAATTCTGGAGTACCAGGCTCTTGGAGCCTGCTTGAGACCATAGAGAGCTTTAAAGAGCCTGTACACCTTTTCTTCTTCACCCTTCACTTCAAAACCTTGAGGTTGCTCTACATAGATTTCTTCTTCCAGTCTTCCATTCAAGAAGGCAGATTTTACATCAAGTTGGAAGATTCTCCAACCTTGATGAGCAACAACAGCTAAAACAGTCCTGATTGTCTCAAATCTGGCAACAGGGGCAAATGTGTCCAGGAAATCAACACCCTTTCTTTGAGAATATCCCTTAGCTACAAGCCTTGCCTTGTACTTAACCGCATCACCTTTGGGCCCTAGCTTGGTTTTGAATAGCCATTTTACACCAACAATGTTTTTATTTTTAGGAGCATTGACCAACTGCCATGTTTCATTTTTTTCAATGGCTTTGATCTCTTCTACCATGGCTTGCCTCCATTCCCTTTTATTAACTGCATCTTCAAAAAACAATGGGTCAGTGATATTTAGAGCAAACTCACATACTGTATACTCTTCCATAGGATTAGTTTGCTCATAAATTTCATTCAGGGACTTGGTCTTCAAGAGAGTAGATGATGCATCAACTGTACCGGCTACTGCACTCCCTGAAGTACTTCCTGAATCAGCAGGACCACTTTGACCTGCAGAACTGGACCCTTCATTATTCCCATTGTTGTCAGGAACATTTTCAGACTGTGTTACTGCTGCAGGGGTATTGTTGTCATTTTCCAATTCCAACAACTCATCAAAAACACTTAAATCCCATAAATGTTTATTCTGATCATTCTTAACCTTTGACCAATCCCATTCCATTTCTTCAAAGCATTTAATTACCCTTCTTGTGATAATCTGTTTAGTTATGGGATTGTACAGCCTATACCCTTTTGTTGGTGTTGATTGACCAATCAAAATACATTTGGCTGAGGTGGCTTCAAACTTATGTTTGAACTGACTTGGCTTCAGTCCATATGCCACACTTCCAAATACTCTCAAAGTCCTCTACTTCAGGCTTTTCTCCACTCCATACATGAATAGGAGTTTTGTCATCTAAAGCCTTTGTAGGAGACATATTAAGTATATGTACAGCAGTAGACACTGCTTCGGCCCAAAAATAGCTAGGCATATTTTTGGCCTGTAGCATGCATTGTGCCCTCTCAACAACAGTTCTATTTTTCCTTTCACTAACTCCATTCTGCTCAGGAGTATATGGGGCAGTTAGCTGCCTCTTAATTCCATGCAGTTCACAAAAACTATGAAACTCATTAGAACAATACTCACCACCCCTGTCACTTCTAAGTGTTTTTATAAACTTTTCACTTTGTTTTTCTACTAAAGCTTTGAAGATTTTAAACTTTGAGAGAACTTCTGATTTCTTATCAAGAAAAAATACCCATGTCATTCTAGTATAGTCATCAATAAACAATAAAAAGTACTTACTACCACCCAAGCTTTTCACAGGCATGGGTCCACATACATCAGTGTGGACAATCTCTAAGCACTGAGTTGCTCTTCTTGTACTGGTTTGAAAGGGAAGCTTGTGTAACTTCCCAAGAGCACAACCTTCACAGCTTCCATACTCCTTCATTTGAGGCAGTCCAATCACCATGTGCTTGTTATGCAATTGCTGTAGAGCTTGTGAGTGTAGGTGACCAAATCTGCAGTGCCACAACATTGTTTCTTCATGGTTTTTGGATCTACCACTGCTTTTCACCTTAGTAGCATCCAAAGGAAACATATTGTTGGCTGCCAATGGAACCCTCATCATCTCAGTTTGTGTTTCTTTATGCACTATAGAGCAGACTTCATCATCAAAAGTTAATGCATATCCCTTTCTCATCAACTGTCCTACACTCATCAAGTTATATTCAAGATTTGGTGCATAGTATACATCATCTAAGTACCTGAAACCACCATTGCTCATCTTGATCTTGATGGTCCCTTTACCTTCTACTGCAAGGTTCTTTTTGTCTCCCAGCTTAACTCCCAATTTGAATGATTCATCCAAATTGACAAAACTACCCTTGTTACTGGTCATATGGTTTGAACATCCAGAGTCTATGAACCATAGGCTTGGTGTTTCAGATTCACCAGTTGTTAAGGCCATAAATAGATAGGGAGTATCATCACTTACTTCATTATTTTCTTCTGTGTTTGCAGCCACTCTAGCTTGACCTTCATCATTGAACCAGCATTCCCTCTTTACATGACCAAACCTGTTACAGTTATAGCATTGAGGACCTCGGCTTCTTTCATCACTAGTTCTCCCTCTTCCTCTTCCTCTGTAAGATCCTCGGCCCCTCCCTCTACTAGATTGATCAAAGTTCAGTCTTCTGTTAGGTTGATAAACTTGAAGGGCCTGCTCATCTGATTTTTCTTTCTCATCATTCTTCGTATCACCTGATCTACAATTCATTCTTTCTTCTTGGGATTGCAATGATCCCATTAACTTGACTGGTGTCAAGGTAGTGAGATCATATGCAACCTCAATAGATGGAACCACATAATCAAACTTACTTGTAAGGCTTCTTAGTATTTTTTCAACAATTTTCTGGTCTGGGACTTCCTCTCCATACGATCTTTGCTGACTAACAATGGCCACAACTCTTGAAAAATAATCTCCCACTGCTTCTCCTTCTTTCATGCTCAAGTTTTCAAATTCTCTTCTCAAACCTTGCAGTTTCACAGACTGCACTTGTGAATCTCCCTGAAATTCTACACGAAGTGTATCCCAGGCCTCCTGTGATGTTTCTGCTCCTGCAATTCGAGAGAACAAGGTGTCATGGACACCTTGTTGAATCACAGCCAAGGCTTGGGCATCTCTCTTGAGTTCCTTCCTTGTCTCTTCTACATTTTCGCCATGATCAGTCATTCCCAGACTTACCAATTCCCACAGCCCTTTGGATCTTAATATAGTTTTCATTCTTATGTTCCAATGCTCATACCCTTCTCCCTTGAAGATGGGAAGAGGAGTGTGAGATGGATGAGATGAATTAACTGGATCAGCCATGGACAACTCTTCTAGCCCTGATACCATGTGTTGGTATGAGCACACACTAAGCCTCACAATAAAACAAGATGAACACTCAAATAAATACTGCAAATGCACGATATTATTGATAATAGATAGTTTGAGAGTACATGCTTAAAAACTGAAACAAGAACAAGCTTAAATAAGAAATACTACAACGGCTAATTCAGTAAACTAAGGAAGATCCAATAGACCTGGATCACTTCAACAAATCTAGCCAAACGGCTTTATTTGAATTCTTCAAACTCTCAGTCACGTGCATGCATGGAAATAGGGGGCCTTGAATTAATTCTCAACAGGAGTGGTAGTATAATGTTCGGAAGATAGCAAGGAAGGCTGCAATGATCGGCATGGAGAATGGTGAAGGATGCAGCAATGGTCAAGGAACAGAAAGAAGCACAAGATCTATGGAAGAGATCAAGGCTAAAGATGTACCAGTCTTCAACAGAAATTCACGATCACATGAAGAAGATTACGCACTCTTCATCATGGGAGGGGACTGGAATACAGTAAAAGACTAATAAAAAAATGGAAATACGACTTCAGTAGAGTAGCCGTTGCATTAGACAAAGCACAAAAGACACTTCCGAAGATTAAACATGAAGTTTAGTTTAAGGGAGGGTGTTAAAATATTAATCTAAACTTATGTTTTATGTAGTATATGTGTGTACATAGTTATAGTATTATGTTACATTTGGATACATTAGGATCGGTATTATGTACTTTATTTAGCATAGACTTAGGATGATTGTTCGGTTATAACGGTTATTTGGAAGTTACACACGGGGAAGAATCATAAGGCACGCCTCAAGAATGGATGGTTATGATCAAAGGACAAGAGACACACCGGTTGATCAAACGACGTCTTTCTAGCGGGAACTGACCGTTTTTCGAATGATTAACTATATATAGGATTGTATAGTTTAGTTTAATTGGTACCAAGATTGTATATTCATAATATCAATCCATATAACTTATGTTCGAATTCATCCGAAGCATTTAACTTTCAATATCGATTCTTTTGTTATTTGATTGTTCGTTTGATTGTTTGTTTTGTGTTCGTTGTTCTTATCCGCCGCATATTATCAATAATCTCCAACAATATGATGGATTTGATGTAACCTTCTCTACTAATTTCATATTATAATATATGCATATGCTTGTCACAACTTAGAATAACATGTCAGAAATGACTTAAGAATTGAATATAACATAAATTAATACCTAGCGTATGATTTCAAGATTCACTGAATGCCAGCAGAAGCCAAATCATTACCAAACTAAGGTCAGATAAGGCTTAGCCAATACGCACTAGTGTCAAACAAATTGTGGAAGTTTGAGGATTTTGTGGCTAAAGGTTAATTCTTTTGTAAGATAAGGTCATCCTTCGATCTCAATATGTAATGGTGTTTGTTTTCACCTCTCATTTAACTTTACACTGGTAAGTTGCAATATTGCTCACGGTCCCCACTCCCCAATACCTCTTCATCTTTCCATTGATAACTATGTGATGTCTATATATGTTGTGTTCTTTTGTGTGTATGAAGTTTGTTTTTTCTCTACTTGTCTACCTGGGCCATGCCCAATTTCTTTTGTAATAAAATGTTAATTAAATTCACTGCTATATATATTGTCTACTCTATATATTGAGCATGTGTTTATCCTGTGCTTTGAATACGTCTTCTTCAACTTTAAATTAAATCAATGATAGGAAATTTATGTTTTCAAACGTTAGTGGTGGTGATCGCGTTTGCTCTATGAAGAGGAAAATAGTTACCTCTGAGTGGTTCGTAGAACCAGATCTGAGAGTTGAAACTTGAAGATGATTAAAGCGTGTTAGATCTGCTGTAAACCTGCAAAACTAGACACCGTTAGGCTCGCCACAGGGGAGAGGAGATGTCTCTCTGTGACCACCCTCCGGCGTGAATAAGTTTGGTTTTAAGAACTCAAAAAGTATGAGAGAGAGAAAGTTGGTTCGGAATGGTTCCGTTACCAAATGGGGAAATTTGGTGAGTATTTATACTTTTTGTGATGGACTTCGGTGGTTTAGGGCCCATGGGCCTTTTCACCGAAGCGTCGTTCCTTTGTGCCTTAGGTTCGGTCCGACCATTATTGTGATGGTCCGGCCTAAGACTACATATTCTCTTCACTCTACAAGATGTTACTTGTTCTAGTTAGCGATTTTTACACTAGACTCTTTTGCATTCCTTTATTTTGATTATGGAAGATATGTTTAGGGATGAATTGGAGTCATATAAAGTCTTATCTATAAGCACACACACACACATATATATTTAGATGCATTCTTCTTTCTTCTGACAGTTTGTGCCACTTGAAACTAGAATCAAACTTTTCTCAACAGAAGGAAGAAGACAAATCAACCACTTGACATGAATCTATTGAAAACAAAAAAACAGAAACAATGCATTAGTTTGAATGATGGAGATGCCATAATATCTCCCTAGATTAACAAACCAACCAACCAACCAACCAACAGACTTACCTAATAAGACGTCACTAATAGCACGGTCTGGGGAGGGTGAGATAAGGACAAACGTTTTGTTTGTTCTGGTAGATGGAAAGGCTGCACCTACTAACACTTGAGCTAAATCAACAATGAATAAAAGTAAATATTGTGTGTTAATTAAGAACCTAAAGAAGTCAAGATCATTGATGTCTTGATCTCTAGCTAGTATTCCGCCCGTCGAACCAATAGTAGATCTAGCACGAAACTGCCAAACCGACAAGTAAGCTATATGCCAGAACAGCAACAGTAAGTACTAAATTGGAACAACATACCTTATGTATATGCACCAGTTATACTAGCCTAGTAGTTTGATCAAGAATGCCATTTGTCATGTCCTGATTCGATCGAGGTTATTAAGGATGATAAATTCATTGTCTTTACATGGTAAGGATGCATTTCCCTGACTAGGATGTTTTGAATATAGAAATCTGGATGAACTTGGTTTGATTATGATGATATGCGATTGAATTGTGAAGAGGGAAAAGTGGAGGGAAGTTATTAGAAAGGAAGTTTAAAAACTTATCTTTCAATACACAAATAAAATACATTGTTTTGACCCATATATACATACCAACCGGTGCATACTATACCGGACGCGACCCTTGACAAACCAACATAACCCTTCACTTAATTATGTGACATACCGGTTCACATAAAGGGTTTCTAGACTTAGGATAATAAACATAATAAATCCTAACATAAGTTCAATTATAACATAACACATGTTTAGATAATAATAAATCAAGATTACTTCTAACAATCTCCCCCCTAATCTTGATTCTTGCACTTGGCTTTAGTCTTCACTTGATGAGGATCTTGAGCGTTTCTTCGGGGGCAATGCCGAGTCTTCCCATTCGGCTCTCTTGTTCTCATAGTCCTCCATTGCTTCTTCATTGATCTCCACTACCAACTCTCTTCCTTTGTACTTGAGATGATACCACTCTAGCATCTCCAAATAACGAACATAAGTTTGCCTCAAATTCATTGTGATACCTTCCTTTGACACTAGGCTTGGCAAACCTCTTCCATATCCCATTGACATGGCCACTACCGTCCAATTTGCATCTCTTGTTACCTTCTCATAACCACCAAATACTTGCACCGTCTTGTATAGATCCAACAAACATATTGGATAACCCGTCTCATCTCTTGGTGGGATTGGAGCCTTATTCTTCATTTGTAAGAATTCCTTCATAAACCATTTAACGGTTCTTTCAAACTCCAATTCAAACTTTCTCTTGTATCTCTCAACCGTACTAGTGATGTGAATCAAATCCATAAACACAACACAATCTTGCAATTCGGATCCTTCGGTTGGATACATCACCGGACCTCTTTCCATAACACCTTCATATTGATCTTTATTAATGGAAAAGTCGTCAAAATGCTTAAAAATGGACGCTCTTTCTTTTTCTTCATTCGTTAATCCCTCAAACTTGTCGCTTTCAAACCTAACCCGCTTGCCTTGAGATTTTGACCCCTTCGAAAATTCTGAAGTGGTTCGGCCGAAGGTTTCCCCTACCCCACGGCTTTCTTTTTCCTTTCCTTTACCACTTTGATCAAATGCGGGACACTTAAATGTGAAATGGTCATCCGATTCACATATGCGACATAGTATTATCCTTCTAAACTCTTGGATAATAGGCTTCTTGATGTAACAAACATCGCCTTCAAATTCTACTTCATAACCCTCTTGTGTCAATTTTTCAACACTTAATATATTCTTTCTAAGTGTGGGTATGTAGAACACATCTTGAATCTTGTGTTCTTTTCCACAACTTGCAACCGCAACACTACCCTTGCCACGAAAATATTCTTTCCTATAGCCTTTAGGGCAACCATCTATACCATATGAATTGTCTAGAACAATAAACAATCTCTTGGTGCCACACCCATGTTCTTGGCGTGTCAAACTAACAAACCACAAATCATCCCAACCCTTTTCATCACTACCCTTAACCATAAATTCGGTTTTACCAATTTTCTTAGGACAATTACGCCTATAATGAAAGGGTTCTTTGCACTTACTACAACACATAGTAGGAGGGTATTCGGCCACTTTCTTTTCTGATCCGATTTGCCGATCGTATTCCTCTTGTGCATCTTTTTTCTTCTTTGCTTCGGTATCCCACACGGATACACTACTTGATCCGATGTTAAACGAAGATAATTGCATATTGAGCGAGTCTCCTATGCTTTCTTGGTTCGCCTTCTTGGCCTTCCATCTATGATTCTCAAAATCATACACTAGACTAGGGATTAGCGGTCCACATCCATAACCGCCATCTGTCCCCATCTTCTTCTTGACTGCTTCGTTTTCCTCTACATCGAATATACCACAGGTCTTGATCGTTGGCTCTGATGCCATGTTTTGAATATAGAAATCTGGATGAACTTGGTTTGATTATGATGATATGCGATTGAATTGTGAAGAGGGAAAAGTGGAGGGAAGTTATTAGAAAGGAAGTTTAAAAACTTATCTTTCAATACACAAATAAAATACATTGTTTTGACCCATATATACATACCAACCGGTGCATACTATACCGGACGCGACCCTTGACAAACCAACATAACCCTTCACTTAATTATGTGACATACCGGTTCACATAAAGGGTTTCTAGACTTAGGATAATAAACATAATAAATCCTAACATAAGTTCAATTATAACATAACACATGTTTAGATAATAATAAATCAAGATTACTTCTAACATAGGATTGGTATAATGCATGGTGTTAAACTTTAGAGAATGTCGAGGATGGGGCCGGCTGCCACGTGGACAGTGGCTGCCTAATAGTATCCCTAGAAGACAGAAAAAATTCATTCCCAAATCTCCTCTAGTTGCATCTCCACCAGTTATCATCTATCCCCCACGTGGATTCTTGGCCCACCTCACCTTCATTTTCATCTCTATATAATAACTTTCTGATGCATCATGTCCTTGCTTCATGGTCACTACCTAGCTTTGATCATTCTATACATGTCAATAATTTCTATTACAAAAATAGTTTAGAGAGTGATCATAACATGGGTGACTCTTCAGCCTCATACATACACATGGTAATAACAATAACAAAACATATATGGTTTATATTTATATACAATACATATTTTGTGTATTCCTTATGCTATATACATATATAGATGATGATCATATATATATAACATGTGTTCTTGATTAATTTAGGTACAACATATGATAGAGAAGTGTTTGATCTTCCGTATGAGCAAAGAAGAGTGCATGGAAGCGCTCTCTAAACACGCCAACATCAAACCAGTCATCACTTCGACTGGTTAGTGTTTTTTTTTTGTTTTTTTTATTTTTTTTTATTATTACCACCCCTATGTAAGTTAAGATCACTTGAAGGCAAGCATGCATGTTTATGTTTTCCATATGCACATGCTTTTTACTTTTCTTGATCTTACTTTGGTGTCAAAAGTTTATCTTTTCCATATGCACATGCTTTTTTTTATCATAGAAAGTGCTAATGTACTTTCGAGTGCTTCTTGAATTTTTTAGTTCTATTTGGTAACATCATCTGTGATCATGGGTACTTTAGTGTGAGTCCACGTGTTTTTTAAATTTTAATGTTACATGATCACAATCGTCATATTGTCACACTATTAATTAACAACCTAACATATAGAGCTAGTCCATATATATATCCAAAAGTAAATGATCATTTAATAGCACAAATTCACCTATGGTAATGCACCTAATAATTAAGCTCGGATTTTTATTTTTATTATTTTTATTTTTTTTTATTTTTTTGAACGGCAAGTAGTGCAGAACCAAACTATTCATAAGTAAATAAGTGGAAACCATATCAAAGCCCGCTTTGGTAACAATCACTACTAAACAAATAAGTATCAACGAATTGATGAATATAAATAACGTCACTATATGCAGTGTGGAACGAGTTAGAGAAAGAGAACAAGGAGTTCTTTGAGTCATACACACAGTCTCAATCTTCAAGCGGATCAAACAGGATGTCAGAAGCCGAGACTAGCGAATTGATTCAAAAGATGATATCAGACGAATCAAAAAAATCTGATAAAGATGACTAGTAATATAATTAACTTTCATTTCAATAGTTATATTAATTCTATTCTAGTATTAATCAACTTATGTATGTCTAGTGTAGTACCATGTATTATTGGTCGTCTTATCATCCTGATCTAAGTGAAATGACTAGAGTGCCCTTGGACAATGATTGGGAAGTTTACCAAGTGACATACGGGTATTTTGGTAAATTTAGGAAGGGGGTGGGGCTATAATCTTAGTGCATCAAATTTGCTGGGAATAGTCACTGTCCAATGCAGAGCTTCAGCGTATAATATATGTAACGTTGTGGAGATCTCATGTGATGTGAGGATTGTCCCTTTTTTGTTCTTATGTTTATATTTAATAAATGAAGCTAAAGTTGTTGGTCCATCAATTGTCTATGTCATATGCTATATATATAACATTAGAATGAAAATATCTGCCATTGGTTGATCGATAATTGTTCGGACTATCCTGAATATTTATGATCCAGTTTAATTAGAGAGAGAAACTAGAGAGAGAGCAAAACCCAAAACCACAAAACTAAGCTAACCATGTCACTAAGTTCCCTACCATTTATAAGAGCATCTACAATGCTCATGAGCGAACGGTCAACTCAAAATGGACGGACCACAAAACTTGAATTTTAGTATTGGAGAGGTTGGTTTGGTTTGGTTTGGTATGGTCCGCTTAGGGGGGAGGGGGGGGGGGGGGGTTCTCATTTGTACTTTAATCGTTTGATAAAAGAAACATTTTTTTTTTGTAGGGTATAAATTAAATAAAAGGAAAAATAGGTGATGACATGAAGGTTTGGAATGGTTTATGGTTGAAAAAAAAAATGGGTTGTGGTTTGGAATTGTTTGAAATGATGTGCCATGGTAACATGGTGGTTTGAAGTGGTTTGTTCGAGTTAGCATCGTGAATGCTCTAAGGAACACTCAAACTATTACAAGGACTTGACACTTTTGACCCTTCGACTATCACTTAATACAATTTGACCGCATAAACTTTTAACAAACTCAAACTACCATACTTAACGTATCAATTTTGTTCACATATGAGAAATCTATCTATTATAATAATTGATCCTCCCACTTGAGTGTAACATGTGGTAAAGACATGTCATTAATGGTATAAAATTAAAGTTAAAAATGGCATGTCATGTGAAATTAAGTGATTTTAAGGAAAAATTTTTTTTTAACAAAATTGTGTTTCTCTCTCTCTCGTGTTTCCTCCCATAATTTTTAAACGTTAATATCTTTTATATACGAGATTTTTTAAAGAAAAAAATTACACCAAATTAACGATCGTTTTATTATCTTTACAACGAGTACCATAGTGATATATAAAACACGGAAAAAAAAACCACTATTTTTTGTGAGGTTTTGTTCATACAGGAAAAAACACAAAGTGTTTAGGTAATTCATTAATCATGAATAGGCAAGTCACTAATTATGTCCAAAGCAGTAAATATGAATAGTATTTTCAACATGTGTTAGCATTAGAGTTGTACATTGTTTTAGGTTAGGTATTAATATTAGAGTTATACATTGTTTTAGGTTAGATGTTAACATTAGAGTTATACATTGTTTAAGGTTAAGCGTTAACATCAGAGTTACATATTGTTAATTGTTTTAGAGAATGTGCTACCCGAAGCTTTCCTGCATGTAACTATAAAGCGCATTAGTCTATTTCATATGTAAAATTGATATGTCATGTTAGATTTCTCAACCCCAGAACGCTCCCGGGGTATAATCTAGTTCATTATAATTAACATTTCTTGATATAAAAAATATAATTAAAAAGGGCAAAATTTACAGTAGGATGGCAGGTAGGCAAACAACAAGTTGTGCTGCAACCGCCTTCTAAATAGCAAAATATAGCCTACTGAAAACAAATCCCTGGTCCATGGGGGTCAAGAAATTACTCTGTCAAATAATCTAATAGCGTCCGGGCCAAAGAGACAAAAGTATCGAAGACAAACGGGACGAAAACATGTTGATTATGTGCACGTTGCCTAACCCGCCACAAATCCACTATCTCTGAGGACAACAAGGAAGGATACACCAGTAAGATCCACAAAAGTGTGTTCCCCACCTCCCAGTCATGACGCAATTGACAAGGGAGGTGTAAGTTAATAAGAAATGCCCACTTCAAACATGACCCTTTAGTCATACTAGCTTTTTGTGTGAACGTTAATATCTATGAGATATGTACAAGAGGAAGCCATTTATTGGTTTTTGTGTGAACGTTTTAGATGTCTTTAAAATGTTCACGAACCAAAGTATGGGAAGAATCATTAAATCTATCGTTCAATGAAACTTCATCAACACCAACTGGTTTTCGACCTTTATTCTTATATATTAGATCTCGATCTCACTGGTTCTTAGCTATAATGTTTATAAAAGTGAATTTTGATTGTATCTTCTAAATAGTTGGTGTAAGAAAATTGGTTTTTAAAATTAATACAAATACAAATGAACCTAACTTATTTTATTAAATTTTAAAACCTTGTTATCGATTCTGATTTTGATGGTAAGGCAATTGGATGAGGCCTGGTTTTGTGTGGTAGAATTTGATGGTGTTGCTGCAGATTTGTCTTCATCTGATATATGGACCGACATTTGGCCTCACCTAGTATTATTGGCACTGCTAAAAACTTTAACCTCTAGTGGAGATGGCCTTTTCATCATAACTACAAATTTTATTAAGCTCCAATAATTCAGCTTTATTATATATCTCTTTATTTCTCCACTAAATTGAACAGTAGTGCCGTCTTCTTCAAAAAAATTTCAGTTGTTAAATTAAATAGCTTAACTTTTCAGGACTTTTACAAGTTTGGGGTGGTTTTGTTAAACGTGGGTTGCTCGGGTTCGAATCTTGGTGTCCCGTTTTTTTTATAACCTACCTCTGTAATTATAGATTTTTTAAAGGCTATTTTGGTCATTTCGGTGGTTGCCACCTTTTCTCCTTCCCTTTCCTTCTTCCACGTGTCTGTCCAGCTTTCTAAACACCCTCCTCATAATCGTTTTCATCTTTCTCTCTCTACACACACATACATCTTTGTGTCTCTTTTTCTCTATCTATTTCTATACAAGATGAGGGGTGGTTTGGGATGTGAATGGGGTTCGTCATGAGGGTGGTTTGGGATCTCAATCGACGGTGAGGGAAAACAGACGGTTATGAAGATGAATACGCGTCTTTTTTAGGGTTTCGATGGTGCTGGTTTTAATGATTGGTTTTGTGGTGTTGTTTAGGATGAAGGGGTTGTTATATTCATTGAGCACCTTCAATGCCATCAATCTAAGTAGTGGGTCTGTTAAGGGCCTACGGTCGGCGTCGGTTCGGCTACTGGTAAAAAAGTAACGATGCTCATGGCTGCTTGACCTCCGGTTTATGGTTTGTGTCTCTCAACTGTTTATGTGTGATGTTTATTGTTGGAAAGTTGGTTATCTTAATTTTGATTATAAGGGTTTCACACTCTGGTACGTTGCCGCCTTGGTCGACGATGGCTACGCTGTGTTATTGTCTCAGATGATTGTTTTGGGTATTCAACCAGCGGCGGTAGTGGGTCGGTTCAGTGCCTGCAGCTGCCGTGGGGTTGAAATAACCAAAAATACCCTTTAAAAATCTATAATTTGTTGAAAAATTATTATGATAAACATTGCGATGGCACTGTTCAATTTAGTGGGGATATAAAGACTGATGCCTAAGACTGCTTATGTATCATGCTAAAGTCAAAGAAACTCCCTAATGAATATTGGGGAGAAGCTGTAAGTTGTACAACATATCTCCTAAATACAACAACTACTAAAATTGTTAGTGACAAAACTCCTGAAGAAGCATGGACTGGAATAAAACCAGATGTGTCAAATTTATGAATATTTGGATGTCTTGCCTATGTACATGTTCCTGTTCAAAAGCATGGTAAACTTAATGATAAAACAGAAAAGGCAATCTTTGTTGGATATAGTGAAAAATAGTAAAGCCTACAAGTTATATAATCCAGTTACGAGAAAGATCATAGTTAGCTGAGATGTCATATTTGATAAGAAAATAACTTGGAAAGAAAATGAAGGAGGAGATATTATACCATTACATGAAAATGAAAACAAGGAAAGTAGTGAAAAGAATACATAAG
This sequence comes from Ambrosia x helenae, assembly GCA_030844895.1. Lineage (NCBI taxonomy): Eukaryota > Viridiplantae > Streptophyta > Magnoliopsida > Asterales > Asteraceae > Ambrosia > Ambrosia x helenae. The sequence continues at coordinate 1,134,054 of CM061232.1, read as the reverse complement.
ATCATGCCTCAAGAAGTGAATATAATTCACCATTACAAGATGCCTCAGAAATGGAAAGACAGGGAGAACAAGTTGTACAAATTGAAGATGAAAACTTAGATGCTACAACATCTAGTCAAAGCCTACCATTGAAGATACGAACCTTAGATGACATTCATAGTAGAACACAACCATTAAGCAGTCCAGAAGTGCGAGATTTATACAAGAGACAGCAAGAAGCTGCGAACTTTGCATTCTACAACGATTCAGGTCCAATTGACTATGATGAAGCAAGTAAGGATAAGAAATGGAATGAGGCAATGAAAAGAGAAATAGAATCAATACAAAAGAATGAGACCTAGGAGTTGGTTGATTTACCAAAGGATCAAAAGTCCATAGGAGTAAAATGGATATATAAGACCAAGTATGATGAACATGTGAATGTGGATAAACATAAGGCTCGCCTGGTAGTAAAATGTTATAAACAGAAATATGGAATAGATTATCAAGAAGTTTTTGCATCAGTGATACGTTTCGAGACTGTAAGATTAGTACTTGCCTTAGTAGCTCAACACAAATGGTTCCTACATCAGATGGATGTAAAAACTGCATTTTTGAATGGGGAATTGAAAGAACAAGTATATATTGAACAACTTCTAGGTTTTATACAAAAAGGAAGTGAAAATAAGATATGTCTTCTAAAGAAAGCGCTCTATGGTCTAAAACAAGCACCACAAGCATCGTATAGTCTAATCAGTCATTATTTTGAACAACATGACTTCAAAAGGTGCACATTTGAACATATCTTATTTTTAAAGAAAACAAAGACCTCCAGACTAGTAGTATGCCTATATGTAGATGACTTGGGTAAAAAAACGTTTTTCATGCTTCAAAATATATGATTTGGTGATATGAATGGGAAGGACAGTTAGACTGGTGGGTATGGGGGCCGGCAAGGGACCGGCAACGCCATGCCGCCCCGGGCTACACCGCCCCCCAGGGCCGGCAACGGCATGCCCGGCAATCCCTTGCCGTTGATGCCGTGCCTTGTGGCTTGTGATTGGTGGGTGGCGGCCCGTCTTCTTTGCCGGAGCGGCACCACACCCGGTGGTCTTATAGAATGTGCATAGCCATGCCTAAGTTATTGTAATTTTTTTGCAACTTTAGTTATCCACATGAATCAAGTAAGCAATTGACAAGTGACGTTCTAATCACAAACTATAATGAGGTTAGAAATTATTTAATATGTATTTTATTTGCTAAAGAAATACCAGCCACATATATCAACCCAACTCATTTAAGTCCTTTCTTCCATCTCTCATATCACAAGAAAACAAACATTTGACACAATTTATGAGACTAAAGAGAACACAACCCCTCATGCTTGTCGTTCTTTTGATTGATGTGAGGTCATGAGTGACAATAATTTTGTATTTAATCTATAGATTTTTAAAAGTCACATGTGTTTTCGTACTATGAATCAAATCTATAATAAAATATACCCAAAAATAAATAAAAGTTTGAAGAAGATGATATTAGTTAGAGTTTGTTATAATTAAAAGAACATGGTTTGATCAGGCTTTTTTTTATTATTTATTTATTTTATTTTTTTGTAATTGTATGATCATATTCATATGTAGATTTGCATGGGGATTCTATCATTGCTTATTCTCTAATACATAAATTGTTCGTTATTTATTTGCATTCATGTACGATCTTGTTGTTTTTTTTTTTTTTAAATACATATAATATCATTTCATACTAAAAGCAACAAGAATTACAAGTGAGGCGCTGGTAGACGGGCAACACATTATACTAAAATGTGTTCATATGCAAAGAAAATGATGTGAGTTTCAATTTCTGTACCAAGAACCAATGTATACAAAGAAAGTATTGCGACAGTCCCATCTTTTTTTTTTAGCAGCAAATATGTTACTTTTATCTACTCTGTACCAAATATGACAAAAATATCCATGTGCACTAAGTTATGTGCTCAATACGTTATAGAATTCATAGTTGTGTTTGCTTTACAAAACGTAACAAATTGATCATCATACACGATCCCTTTAGACCGGTTTTAAACAACATAATAGCTCGAATCACTGTTCGGTTTAACAATTTGAATCATTAGTTTAGAATTGATAAAGACGAAAATGTTACACACAATAAATACCATAAACGATCGTTTTAGTTTACATGAATTGTTGGAAGTATAAACTCAATCTTATATTTGGATTTATGTTGCGGGTATCAATGGCATTCGTGAAGAATGGTCAAGTTCTGCCGCAAACTTCATTTTCAAGTGATCCGTACTTTTAGGTGTAGACCAACCTAATGTACTTACACAATATTTTTGTAACCGTATTTGTTTATTCACTGAGCCGCACTTACAAGCTTGGGCTCAGTACTCATAAACTAAGAATTCCTTGAACTTCATTCACAAGCTGGGCCTATAAGTTTGAGCCCATATGCCAACAATTTTTTTGACTACTTGGATGTTGGGAGTCCAGTCCAACAGCCTGCTAAATTGTTTCACTGTCTTTTGTTTGTACTTTTTAGTCTTGTAATATAGGATAGTTTTTCACTTGCACTAGCATAATTTGTAAATTAGGTTATATATGTTGTAAACTCAATATATACAAATACAGGGTATGTAGAGGTGCATAAAACCGGTTTTTTTTAATACCCGGGTTCGGGTACGTACCCGAATTTGGGTATGATCAGGTAGGGTACAACTTGGTATTACGAATAACCGGGTCGGGTTCGGGTAAGGTATTTTTCTAAAAAAACCATACCCTATATACCCGGGTTCAGTTCGGGTTCGGGTTTTCAATACCCGGTTTTCGGGTATTAAATAATCTGTTTTCGGGTACAAAAAACCATATCCGTGTGATTTTTTTTTTCTTTTTTTGTAGTTTTTTGTATTTAATTCATTTCTTTTTCTTTTGTTCCAAAGCTATTTTTGCATACAAACTTCTTAAATATTAGTAAATAACATAAAAATACATACTTTAATATTATATTCCTAAAAAACATTACAAGTTACATTAAATAGCACTGCTTAAATCTTATTTTTATGTAATATCTAAAAGTTTAGAACTAGTACTTAGGAAAACACAAACACGCATACAATATAAATAAATAATTCTCATATATCTGCCTATAATTTCCCATTAATGATATAAAATAAGTTAATTAAGCTAATACTAGTGTTATTCAACACGATGACAACCCCGTTTAAAATTTGGATTACTTATAAAATTAACTATTTTAAATAATTGTTAAACCTCACAAATGAACCGGGTATTCTAAAGAACCGGGTTTCAGGTTTAAACTGGGTTGAAAAAACCGCGTTCGGGTTCGGGTTTTAGGTGAGCTGGGTATACCCTGACCATACCCTCCAGGTAGGGTCGGGTTCGGGTATGAAATACCCGGTTTTTAAAATATCCGGGTTCGGGTATTTTCTTCAGGTTTGGGTCCGGATTCGGGTATTTGTGTGCACCACTAGGGGTATGTGTGTAAAACGTTTATAGTGAGAGCCGAGGAGAGGACAAAAGTAGTTGCGTGACCCACATATAGGAGAGAGTTCTAGTCAAAATACACGGGCTCGTCAAGTAAAATTCATATGTCAATAAGGGGCGTGAGGGACCCAAATGCTACGTATCCCTACTATTTATGGTGGTTTGCATGATTTGAAACGAATTTGACTCTAGTATCTACCAAAAGCCTTTCAAAATTGTACCAAATTATATGAGGTTTAAATTTCATGGGTGAAAAAAAAAAATTAGCCGTTAAAAAAATGTGTTCTGATTATGTTAAATATGGTACAAAAGTTCCTTGAAGTACACTACAAATAGTACATAATTATAATAAACCTTAGCATTTAAATAGGTAACTTTCACTTATTTGATTTTTGCCACATTTTTTTTTTGTTAACTTTTTTTTCCTCAATTTTACCACCAAATTTTTTGTTAAGTTTTTTTCCCTCATTTTGACCACACAATGTTTTTTTTTACTTTTTGTTTAAGTTTTTTTACCCCGTTTTGGCTACCAAATTTCTTATTAAGTTTTTTTTTTTTTTTTTTTCTGTTTTGGCCCCGATATAATGCGTTTTTTTACCTAATTTCGCACGTTTTGTTAACCTTTTTTTTCTCATTTTGACCACTAGATTTTTTGTTAAGTTTTTTTCCCCTCATTTTGGCCACACAATATTTTTTTTACTTTTTGTTTAAGTTTTTTTACCCGTTTTGATCACCAATTTTTTTATAAACTTTTTTCCCCATTTTTGCCCCCAACATAATGCGTTTTTTAACCAGATTTCGCACGGGTTCGGTTTTGTTCGTTTATTATCTATATATTTAACGACCACGAAATGAATAGCTGCTTCACTCTAACGTACGCAACCGGCCACCGACCACATCTACCGTGTGCGATCTCCACCATGTGCCGCGGACCGCGGGAGATTCCCGGTATTCTCAGCGTAGCCGCTGCGACTTTTGTATTTTTTTCATTGTCCAAGGTTAATCTCTATGCCTTTGTCGATTACCGAAATCCACATTAACACGTCATGTGAAAAACGCGCAACGCGCGTATTAATACACCTAGTTATTGTAAAAAACAATTTTATATAATAACATTCCACATGATATAAGACTTGTACACGATTTTTGCAAATTCAGTGAAACCAAGAAACATACAAGTATGCAATGTTTGTGTTTGGTCAATCAACCTACTTTATACTCAAGATATTTGTGTGTAGCTCATCATTTGCATTCTTTTGTTCCCTCTCCAGTCTTGAGTTTCCACTAGAAATTCTCTCATCAATCCAGCTAATTATGTCTTGGAACACAACGTCTATGTTCTCGGTGAACTCTCCGTACGTGAGGGAATGCCACATTTCTGGATACAACTTAAACGTCTTGGCGAAACTCGAAGCGGTGTTATATAGAAGCTTGCTCACCTTTGGATCGGTCACCTTGTCTGCTTCTCCATGTCCAACGAAAAATGGAAATGTCACCTAATTAAAACAAAAATGTCATGTTAGTTTTAAAAACTTTGTTTCTAAGTATTAGATAATATTATCTGTTTATTAGTGTCAGCTCACGGACCCCTAACTTATCTAGTAGGCCCATGGGCTGATACTAATAAACCCTAACATGATAATATTATCTAATACTAAGTAAGTTATTTTCAAAAGATAAAAATAAAAAATAAAAAAAATAAAAACATTAGTAAACTTACTTCTTGGAGCCTCTTTTCAAGGTCTAAGCTAACATTTAGTAATTGGTTGGCGGTTTGTAAACGTAGTCGACCTTTATAACACAAAGGGTTATTTCGAACCTGTCACACAAACATGCAATTTTGTAAACTATACCTCTATAAGCACTACATTGGCGTAAAACGAATACATTATACTAAATATATTCTTACCTCCTCCCTGATTTTAGGATCTCTAAAAGCGACATCAACAATATCTTGACCTGGGACGATTTTCCATGTTGGGATTATTTTCGTGAGTTTCGTCAACACGTTTATCACCAATTGAGGTGGCTTCATCTCATCTGCAATCTGAGAATTCAAAAGCATAATAATCAATCTATATTTCATATTTATAGAAATATATTAATGAAAATCAATCAACAATCAAACACTTTAATTGGACATGTTGCATATGTCAAAAAACATTAAACGTTAGGTTGGTTTCATTGTCATTTATGTTGGCCTTATCATTTCATCCATAAAAGCTAATACATTTCAAATATCAAACGCAACCTTTCACACTAGGTAGATAGTACGGAATTGTGACGTGTAACCTATTTATTTTCTAGAAAAAGTGATACAAAGAAAAACATATATTTTTTTCCGTTGCCGGTTATTTTCCACATGAAATTCCATAACTACCCCTCAGATTTTTAGAAGATGCAAAGCACTTTTTGTTATAAATGAACTTGGTACCTGATGTAAATAAGAAAATGATACTTGACACAAAACCAATTTAACATCATTTTCATTTTTAACAAATTTATATAATATTATATGATTTCCAACTTTTGGCATGATTTATAGTTGATATATAAGGTGGTTATATTTTTTTTTTGAAAGACGTAGTTTAATTGTGAAATCCTAGTCCTAACAACTTCTAGGTCATAAGTTTGAGTCCTCCCATATGCAGGGCCCTTTCAACCTTAATGGTATGATTTTTCAATAGACAAGAATCGAACTTGTGACCAACCCTAGACAGGTACCTTCTGAAAAGGTAAACCATCCCACCTCAAACCAGCTGGGCTGGAGATCATCTACAAGATTGTGTCTCTCACTATTGATAAGTACAAATTTTTGTTATGATTCTTTGTTTTTAAAACTAGTTATGTATTAAACGGTATAATTAATAATTAATAAATCGAGTGTTTATCTATATTAAACCGGTAGGCACTCAAGTTTGGAAAAATAAGTTTTAGAGTGGATTTAAGAAGTTAATTTTGATTTTTTTTCCTAAGTTAAGTATCAAAAGAGGGAATTAATATATACACTAATACACATACATATGTATTATTATATTAGTTGCCATATTTGAACAGAAAAGAGAGGAAGAGAAGGAGCTCATACCTTGCACATGGGTGCGACCAAAACTCCACCATCCCAATACTCTGGTTTCTTCCTATGTAAAAGGAGAACCATTGCTCCACCCATGGATTCTCCAAGCAATATTCTCATCTTTCTTTTATTTTCTTTCTTTTCTGTAAAATAAAATAAAATAAAATGGATATAAGTTAAAAACATATACATTTCAAAGAAAGAGTAAACCATTATTTATCTAACATAATCTAAAAAAAATATGTTTATTTAAAACATATTATTTAAAAAAAAAGTTATAGATAATTTGTCTACTACGCTTTAAACTAATATTATCATTATCATAAATAGTATGTAGCATGTATTCGGTAGGTTAGGTTTCGCAATTAACAAATATGTGACAGCACAGGTTGTTGCCCGTCTATTTTCTATTTTGATGTAATTTGGCAAGTTTAAGATATGATATATATAAAAGTAATTATTAAATTGTATCTATATATGTTCATAGTTATCCTATAAAACAAGAACACAAATCAAAATCCTCATTCAACCGGTCTTAAAAGTGACTAAGTCAAACTTTTAAAATTCAGCCTTTTGAGTTGAAACTAATTTAATAATTAGAAGATTATGAACTTAACAAAAAAGGAAAAGAAATTACCACAAATGCTTGTGAAATAATCCGAGCAATCCGTAACAAGATCATCAAAAGAGGGGATATAACCCTGAATCCCAGAAGATTTCCCATGACCTTGATTATCAATACCATAAACTGCATATCCTGCCTTCACAAGCCTTAGTGCTGCCCCTGTTTAAATTTAGTTTCAATCCAATTAATACCAATTAATTTGTATTTTTTATTGCAAGAAGTAAGCCGGCTCGACTGTATAAAAAATAAGTTATGTGATTTTGTGTCTCTTAGAAATCGCATACAAAAATTTTGAGTCGTCATATTATCACATGTTAGGATTTTTAAACAAAAATAAACTATGTTATACGAAAAGGGCCCCAGTTTTAAAATCCGCTATATCACTCTTGGCAAGAAATTCTCAATAAGTTTAATTAATCAATAAAATATTTATGAATATTTTTTGTAACCATAAACAAGCAAACCTTTCATGGAGACACTGCATTCCATGCCATATCCATGGTTAAGAAAGATCAAAGCTCTTGGCTCGGTATCAACCGGCAGCCAACGACACGTAAAAAGCTTTAATCCTTTCGAATTCTCAATATATTCCTGAAAATTATTAACAAAACCATAACTATAAGCCCCATGTATACAAAAAAAAAATTGAAAATAAAAACAAAGAAATATTTGAAACTAGAAAGTTGTGAATAATAATAATACCTCTTCATATTTGAAATTTGAAGCTTCAGTCGCCTAAAATAAAAAAAATAAAAAACAAAAGAACTCAATGAATGAACAAATAACATGAACAAATGTATGAAGTAAGAACATAGTCATACCATGAAAGATGAAACAGGGTGTTCTTCAAAGCTTAATTAACAAAAATCACAATCTTGAGATTGTTCCTGGGATTAAGGAGATTAAAAGGATTTAGTTGCGATAAAATAGGAAGATAAAATAATTTGAGAGGATGATGGATGTGTGGAATATAAGACGTGATCTCTACTTATAATAAAGATGCTTGTGTGTACAGTCAGTTTCTTTCTTGGAATATAGCTAGTGGATGATGATATTATTTAATTAATTATTTATTATGATTTTATGAGTTTTTAAATATATATTTCTTTAAGTGTATGCTAGTCTCGTGGTGCGATAAGCCAATTATGGGAGATTCGTTTGACTGATTTTTAATCTTTTTTTAAATTTTTAAATTTTGTTATTAAAGAATCGTTATTGGGATAACACTAAACAATATGTTTAGTTGACACTTGACAATATCAATTTTGTTGATTTGTTCTATTTTCTAAAGGGTTGTTTGGTAGCCTCTTAATCAGCTTCTTAATCATTCAGATCTGAATTATTCAGCATTCAGATTGTTTGTTTCAGCATATGAATGGAATGATTAAGTGCTAAACCATTAAGCTAGTAAGTGATGCTGAATGATTCATCTCTTAACCACTAAGTATAACATATAGTTGTTTTCGTATTATTTTATACGGTTATTTGCACTATATTATTATTATTATTATTATTATTATTATTATTATTATTATCTATATCTATATCTATATCTATATCTATATAGCCCCGCTTATGACTATGCACATATATGTATATATATGTGTAGTCTTCGGAAGACAAAAGTAAAGTTGCACTGTTTTTAACGTTATTTTACTAATTTCATGAAAATAAAGTTAAAAATGACGAACGGCTAATCATGCATTAGGTGGTGACGCTGATAGCCAAAAGACAAGGGGGTACACTCACCAATTGAGTTTGTTCCGATTGCTAAGTGTTATGTGCCTTATAGTCTAAGGCTTTATACAAAACCACTATTGAGCCGAGGGTCTCACTGGAAGCAGGCTCTGTATTCCCACGGGGTAGAAGTAAGGTTGTCTATATCTTACCCTCCTTAGACCCTACATTAACTTTTTCTATTGGCGGGATTAACTGAGTATGATGACGATGATCAATATATATAGAGAGAGAAGGGGGAGTTTAGGAGAGATGGAGAGAGCCAGCAGCTGACAGTCGGGGCGGGGATAAGCTTCCTTCTTCACAAGCTTATCCCTCCCAAAAAACCTACCCGAGAGTGCTTCTCTTTTTTCTTTTCCATCTTATTCCATTCTGGGACAGGCGACTAATACTAATCTAATAAAAGAAGTAGTCGTCGTCTGACAAATCGGCTCGGGCACCAGGCACGCAACCAGACAAAGAGGATAGATACGTAGATATTTATAAGCATGAGCAAAAGGGCTATTTTACAATGTATGTACAAACCTAATCGTTTTTTGTTTTTTTTTTTTTTTGAACGGCAAATTTTTATTACACCTTTATTTCACCTCACCTTGCATTTGCAAGGATTTGAACCCACAACCTTACATTTGTAAGGGGGGACACCATACCACTAGACCAAGAGGTCATGGGTCAAACCTAATTGTTTTAAATATGTGCCTTGCGTTTTGAATATAAAAGTTAACAAATTATCTTTTAATGCTTTCACTTACCCAACCGCAGCAACGCACGGGTCACATTACTAGTATATATATAAAGAGAGGGGGTAGGGTTAGGATACAAATGATGTGTTTTGTGAGAAGGGTGAGAAATAAATATGACCTTTAGATGATATAGATGGAAGGTCAAATGTTATGGGGAATGTTAGTGGGAAAAGCTTGCTTCTATGTTGGTATATATCCTAGGTTCAAGTGCTCTCTAGATAAGAATTGTGACTAGGAAATGAGAGGGCATGTGTATGCATATATATATATATATATATATGTATATGTATTGGTTCCTGTACAAAGTATATTTTTCGTACAAAGTGTGAGAAATCTATATAGTCATTGTGTTTAAAAGTTTGGTTATAATGTTTTTGATTCCTTTTGCATTGATTTATATAGAAAAACACCAAACGTTACAATTTAAAACACAATCAAATGTACTCTAGACATTAAATTTAAAACACACTGATTACTTTCTTCGTAGGGTGTTTTAGATTGCATGTCGAGAATACATTAATTAGTGTTTTAAATTGTTAATTTTTGTGTTTTTCTATATAATACTATGCCAAAGGAACATAAAACATCATGCCTAAAATTTAAAACACAATGCCTATATAGACTTCTCACACTTTGTACGAAAAATGCACTTTGTACATGAACCCCACCCTATATATATATATATATATATATATATATATATATATATATATATATTCAAATTAAAAAATATATTAATTCCAAATATTTTTAACAGTCGTTTTTTTGTTTTATTTTTTCTCCATAGTAAATTAAATTTTAGAGTTTTTAATCTTTGTAACAAAATTTTAGTTTTTTTCATAATTTTATGATCACTTAAGTTAAATTATTTTTTCTTGTTTAACTTTTTTTTTATTTGGTTATCGTTCGGTTGCTACATAGCTGGTCACATTTGGTTCCTCATATTTTTTTACCCCTTGACTTTGTATTATATGCCATTTGGTCTATGTTTTATATCAGTCACATGGTGTTAGAAATTCGTCTTTTTATTTATGTTTTTTTCTTGGTTTTGGTTGTCGTTGGGTTGCTACTTAACATGATATCCCCCAATGTTTTTTTTGCCCCTTGCACCGTGACGAGGGTACTTGAAACTAGTTATTATTATCAATATTATATTATGAATAAGTGATTTATATTTACCATGGTATAAATGTCATAAAATTTGAAGAAGAAAAAAAACATATGCAAAAAGCAAAGTCAAATATGCAAGCTTAAATCAACATCAACGAATAACTTAAGAATTAATAACTTGTTTAGCTCAGGGAGGAATGGATGATTAATGAGAGTACCACATATTTTATTAGTTGTGTACTAGTCATCTGATTTTTTTTTTTTTATCGGCATACTTCAATTTTTATTCATCACCCAAATATTACAACTGAAGAAACACGAGTTTAAGGATAGTTCAAAAAAGGACTATCCGTGCGGTGATTCTACTGTATTTTCTAAAGAGAGTGTGATTATAAAATACGTGTGGGTCTGTAGGCAAGACCAGGGATTTGTGAGACTACCAATTAGAAGAGCCGAGCCTCTAATCGTTAGTATAATAAACAGGGGGGGTGAAGAAGGTACGAGAGTTCGTATTCTTCTTGAGTGAAAGTGTATTGGGTATTCGATGCCAATAAAAGGAGAAGAGAGTCTTCCTTTTATAGTACCGAGATGCCCTACTTTCTCAGCCCATCCTCTACCTTTGATGGGGCCCGACCCAGGTAGAGGAGTCTCTATAATCCGGCCCAAGCCTTTAGGCCCATTTGGTGCAAGTGGGTTTTTAGTAAAGTGGGATGCTAGGGGAGATGTTACCGTCCTGACGCATATACACGTGGCGCCCAGTGAGTGGACGCTGATGGGCGGTTGACACGTGGTGCTCGCCCATTGGTGGATCCAGGCGGTAGATACTTTATACCTTTCCAGGATTTCGAGACGGATAGAGAAAGTCTGCTTTGTCAGGAAGATATCTTGGTTGAGAGGCTGCCACGTCATCGCTTCTTCTGCTCGTCAGACCGGGGAAAGTCTTTGATTGGAGAGGAACTCTGACGGGCTGTCTGTCGTGTCAGAGATATTTGCTTGGGGCAGGGGTGAGTCCCAAGGCTGCCCCAAAAGGTATCTTCCACTTGTAGTGACGCTTGTCAAGGAAGCCTTGAGGTACATTTGGCCCGCCCTTGTAGAAGGGGCGGGTGTTTATGCGGCCGGCGTCGAGTGCACCGCTGACGTAAAACGGGCGGGTGGACGCCAGGTGTTCCGTCGACGTGGATCGTGAATATAAATGCACGCGTCGGGCGGCAGAAGCATCGCTGACGTAGAACGGGTTTGTGGACGCCAGACGTTCCGCTGACGTAAAACGGGCGGATGGGCGCGAAACGATCCGCTGACGTAGAACGGGCGGGTAAGCGTCTGGCGAAGCCTGTTCTAAGTGGGCGATGGTATGATATTTGTAATGTTTTAATACCATATCCCTTCAAGTCCCCCCAGTCCAGTGCTGACCTGTATCTTTTGGGGAGTGCTGGACTTGATTTCACATGTGTACTTTCAGTGACATCCAGTCGTCACTGGGTTTTCATGTACCGAAGTGGACGTGTGTTTTTGTTTATTCTTCGTCAACTGGTGCGCGCACAGAGATCAACCTGTGGGCGTATGACGGGATGCGCATAGATTGTGTTTGCTGCGCAGCCGTTGAGCCAAGATGGGCGTTGGGCTTGTTTGCGCGGCCAAAAGTTGTGAAATTTGATTTTTTCAAAATTTTCGTTGTGGCGCGCAGGCGTTGAGCCAAGATAGGCGTTGGGCCTGTTTGCGCGGCCAAAGGTTGTGAAATTTGATTTTTTTCAAAATTTTCGTTGTGGCGCGCCGTCGTTGAGCCAAGATAGGCGTTGGGCCTGTTTGCGCGGCCAAAGGTTGTGCTATTTGATTTTTTCAAAATTTTCCCTCTGGCGCGCGATCGTTTGGCCAAAATTGGTGCTGGTCATGTTTGCGCGGCCAGAGGTTCTGAAAAGTCATTTTTTGTCACGGTCTGCGCCTGCATTTACTCCGCATTGAATTTGTCTTTTTGGGATTTGTGTGAATTAAAGGCGGGAATGTTTTGAATTTGAAAAGACGTGCCTGACGGTTGGTAGACTTACTTTGGAGATCGTGTCTGGCAATTGGTACGACTGTTGAGTTGCTAGGTTGCCACGTGTCGTACATCTGGTGAGTGGGGACAGCTGTTGATGATGGTTTTTGAACGTGGGCGTACACGTGTCAGTCATCGTCATCCTTTTTTGGACGTGGGCGTACACGTGTCAGCCATCGGCAGCCAGTGCCAGTTGGGGTAGGAGGACCGTCTCGCGAGTGATGCACGCGCGGCGCGTGGGCCGTTTTAGCACGTGGGCTGGGCGACGTGTCTGCCTGTGATTGGGCCTTTATGTGGAAAGGTCTGCCCATCATAATTACCTGCATTAAATGCGATGGGTATAAATAGTCGTCCAACTCCTTTTGATTTCTTTTATCTTCTTCATCTTTTCGAAGTTTTCTTCTAAGTTCCTCTCTTCTCATTGTTTCTCCGATCAAAAAGTTAGGTTTTTCTTATTTGTTTGTTGAAGATGTCGTCCGAAGATAAGAAGGCGGAGCTGGCTATGAAAGACGCCTAGATTTCTTGGTCCAAAGACAAATTCAGGTCTTTGGTCAAGAGGTTTGGCATTCTTCGGGAGTGGGACCCGGAGTTGCCGGAGAAGGGGCAAACTCCGGTAGACTGTCCGGAGGGAAAAATATGCCTGTATGAGGCATATTTTCAGAAGGGGTTATTCCGGCTGCCGGTTTCTCGCTTCTATATCTCTGTCCTTCAGAGGTACGGGGTGCACGTCTCTCAGATGAGCCCCTTCGGGGTGATGAGGGTGATGCACTTCGAGGCCACCTGTCGGGCCCTGAGGAGGCAGCCGGAGTTCGAGCACTTTAATGTGTTCTACAAGCTTGAAGTCAAGGAATCGGGCTGGGTCTCTTTTGTGGAGAGATCCAAGAGCGTGAGCTTGATTGTACCGAAGAGTTCTCCAAAGACTCTTCGGGACTGGAAGAGGTGCTTCTTTTTTGTAAAGAAGGAGGTCATCCCAGTGGAGATGGCCATGCTGGAGCTGCGTCCTGGGCAGAAGGTACCGTCCTTCGAGGTTGTGAAGGACTTCCAGGAGGAGGCGTGGTTTCAGGAGCTGTCCGCGCATCCGAGTCGTCTGGATGACTTGGACAAGTTGGATGAGGGGATCATGCGGTTGCTGGGTTTGAGCCGTCTAGGCGTTAGGGAGGGCTATAACGTGGCGCCTGCTGGTGATGGTGGTGCGCTTTCTGTGGAGGGTAAGTAGTAGTATTTTATTATTTTTCTATTATTACTATGTTGTCTTGCGTCTCATATCTTTGTATGTCGTCGCAGGTGATCTACTCTTCGACTACTTTGCCGCCCGGGCTGTAAAGACCGTGTATGTGGCCGTGCCAGAGGGCGGTGTCTGGGAGATGGAGGCTCTGGCGGAGAACTTCCTGTTCCCCGCCCCTGTTCAAGGTGCGCGCTCTAACCTTGAAGTAGGTTTTTTGATCAACCCTGATCCGCTGTCCGTCAAGACGGCGGAGGGGGTTGATTATGTGTTCTTATCTGACGATGAGCTGAGTGATCCATCATCTGATCTGGCCCATCGTTCGCGTCGCTCTACAGGTGGTGCCGGAGGCGGGTCTTCTTCGGCAACGGCGCAAGGGGGTGCTGCGACTGCTGAAGGTCGCCCGACAGGGGACGCGCCTGTTGACAGTAAGTGTTTTTTGTTCTTACCTCCTTTTTTCTCTTTATTTATTGTTTTGTTGACGTCTGATGTTGTTTGCAGCACGCAAGCGCAAGGAGCCAGAGACGGTTGAGGAGACCGTGGCTGGTGGATCGTCGCCAAAGCGGGCGGCTCTTGGTGGGGATGAGCGTGGTGACCTAGAGCTTGAGCCGCCGCCGGTGCGTCAGCCTTTTTATATGAAGGCATTGAAGAAGCTTAGCAGTGAGTGTCTGTCATGCCTTTTCTGTTCCTTCTTCTTCTTCTTTTTTTTTTTTTTTTTTTTTTTTTGAATTTGGTCTTTCTTTTTCCTTGTAGGTTCCATCCCTCCTTCTGTTCGACAATATCAGGAGGAGCGGAAGAAGAAGCTCGAGGAAGAGCGCCTCCTAGCCGAGGGGGCGCAGCTGACGGAGGCCGCGCGAAAGGAGGAGGAGGAGAAGCGCGTGGCCGAAGCTGAGTTGAAGAGGAAGCAGGAGGAGGAGTCTGCCGCCCGCCAGTTGGAAGTGGAGCGTAAACGGGCGGAAGATGCCCGTTTAGCTGAGGCTGAACGGAAGCGGGCTGAAGAGGCTCGCCTGGCCGAGCTGGCGGCGGAGAGGGAGGCAGAGGAGCGCCGCCTCGTGTTGTTGAAGCAGCACGAGGATTTGGTGCACATGAAGAAGGAGCAGGCCGAGGGTGTGGGTGCTCAGGGTGGAGAGGGCCAGCGGGGCGGGCCCGTGTTTGTGGACCAGAGCGAACAGGATGTCGCTGAGGTCCCACTTCCTGGTGGTGGGACGGAGGCCCCAAAATCACAAAGGGCCGAAGGCATGATGGCGTCTTCCAGCGGACCTGCCTTCCGTCTTGATTCTCCGGTTTATACGCCTGGGTGGCGTATAACCGAAAGCTGCAGATTCCTCAATCCCTTCGTGGCTGAGGAGTTTGTGAGCTATGCGCTGCCTCCGGCGGAGCGTGCCCATCATCGGGCTCAGGACCGTGGCACCCTCTTCTCCGAAATGTGCATGAACCTTACGCAGACCTTGGGCAATCTTTATGCCTTGCACAGAGGAGAGGGTGAGTTTTTGGATGAGCGGGCGTCGGTTGCCGGTGAGGCCGAGCGTCTTGCTAGGGAGAAGGAGGTGTACGAGACGGCTCGTATACGTCTTCTGGAGCAGGTTCGGAAGCTGGAGTCCGACTTGCGCCAGAAGGATGCTGATGCTGCTGAAAAGCAGAAGGCATGGGCCAAGTCGTCGGCGGTTGTCAACACGGAGTTGGAGCGCCGTCGTCAGTTGATACAAAAGGCCGAGGTTGCCCTAGCTGACGAGAAGAAGGTCTCGGCGGCTAAGGGAAAGGAGTTGGAGGAGCTGTCCTCGAAGTACGCTACTGCGGTTGGTGATTGAAGGCGAAGGACGCCGATGTGGTGAGGATGACCACTCGGGTGTCCGAGCTGGAGGGGCAGGTTGCGGCGATGTCGAGGGAGCGGGAAGCGTGGGAGTTGGAGAAGACGCTTCTGCTTGATGCCCAGAGGGGTTATGTTGAGAAGTCGTTGTGGGTGATGTCCGACGGGATCTCCGCCGTAAGTTTCTAGATTTTTTTTTCCAAGTTTTTTCTTCGCTTTTTGTTTCCTGTTTGTTGTAACCTTTGTTTAATGTGCAGGTATATGAGCGCTGCTGGAATGCGCCTAAGATGGGCGAGCAAATCGCCGAAGTGGTTGATGCTGCTCGCACCACGGGTGTCCATACCGGGTGGTTGGAAGGATACTTGGCCACGAAGGATGGCGCGCCTGTGGAAGAGCAGCCGTTTGGCGATGTCAACACGGATCAATTGTTGATGGAGCAGCTGCAGAAGTTGGAGCAGATCGAGTTTCCCGTGCTGCAGGTTGTGCGGCAATGCCTGTCCGATCCTGATCCTATCGCCAAATTTAAGCGGTGGGTAGAGGAGTCTGATCGCGTGGGCCGTGAGCGTGCAGAAAGGGAGAAGTCTAAGGCTGGTAGCTCGGGGACGGCTCATGAGCCTCCTCAGTAGTTTATTTATTGTATTTTTCTTTTGCTTGTAAGTATCGTTTGTTGAAATGAAGAAGAATTTTCTTTCTGTTCTGCGTCTTGTTTGTCTGATATGTTTGTGCGTCATCTGTTGAGTAGATTAGCGAGTGAGGAGTGCGCCGTGCTACTTGTGAAGAGTGGATTAACTTCACAAGTGAGTGGTGCGCCATGCTACTTGTGAAGAGTGGATTAACTTCACAAGTGAGTGGTGCGCCATGCTACTTGTGAAGAGTGGATTAACTTCACAAGTGAGTGGTGCGCCATGCTGCTTGTGAAGAGTGGATTAACTTCACAAGTGAGTGGTGCGTCGAGTTTCGTTTATGAAGAGTAAATTAACTTCATAAGTTTTTAGATGAAAGAAAGAAAGAAAGAAAAGGACCAAAACTTCTTTACAAGTAACATCTGCGCAACTGCGCTACATTCCATGATCTAGGTATGGGTGTTCCATCTAGTTTTTCGAGCGCATAAGCGCCTTTTCCTAGTACTTGTTGGACTTTGTAAGGCCCTTCCCAGTTAGGTGCTAGCTTTCCCGGGCGTTCTGCGTGGGAGGCATAGTTTCCCTGAGGACATAGTCGCCGATGTCAAATTCGCAAACTTTGACCTTTGAATTGTAGTAGCGTTCTAATTGTTTTTTGTAGTTTGCTTCGCGTATGGCGGCGATATCACGCCTGTCGTCTAGGAGGTCTAGATTGAGGCGTAGCTCTTTGTCATTATCCGTGTTGTCTGTATTGAGGACCCGTGGTGATGGGAACGTTATCTCCGCGGGTATTACGGCCTCGGATCCGTAGGTTAGGCTGAACGGAGTTTCGCCAGTGCTGGTCTTCGTAAGGGTGCGATGCGCCCATAGCACGTGTGGGAGCTCTTCCACCCAGCCCGTCCGCTTTGATCCTAGGCGTGTTTTGATGCCTTCGACTAGGGATCTGTTGATGCGCTCCACCTGGCCATTACCTTGCGGATGAGCAACGGATGAGAAAATCTGACTGACGCCTAGTTGTGTTAGCCAAGCTTGTAGTTTTTTGTCGGTGAATTGTGTGCCATTGTCGGTGACGATTTCCATGGGTAAGCCAAAGCGACAGATGATGAATTCCCAGATGAATTTTTTTATCTGTTCCGCGCTTATCGACGCGAGTGGCTTGGCCTCTACCCATTTTGTGAAATAATCAACGGCAACGACGAGGTACTGTATCTTTCCGGGGGCCATTGGGAACGGGCCGACCAGGTACATGGCCCACTTTTGAAATGGCCAGGCGGCTGTGACTGGTACCAGATCGTTTTTGGGACGCAGGGTATTTGGCGCGTGTTGTTGGCAGTTGAAGCAGGTGCGTAGAATTTTGACGGCGTCTTGATGCATACCCGGCCAATAATATCCAGCGTTCATGACTTTGGCGACGACCATTCTCGGTCCTGCATGGATCCCGCATATGCCTTCGTGTATTTCTCTGATAAGTGAGGTGGCTGTCGCGACGTCTATGCATTTTAATAATGGCCCCAAGTACGAGCGTCGGTATAGGATCCCGTTCATTAATTGGTAATGTTGGGATTTGTATTGGATTTTTCGAGCTTCCGCTTTTTGAGGTGGCAACGTGCCTGTTGCTAGGTAGGCTTGAATAGGGGTCATCCATGACCCGACGCCTGTCTGCGTTATGTTGACCTGTCTGAGTGGTACCGAAGGTTGAGGTAGGGTTTCGATACGTACCTCTTTGGCCATATGTGGCCAAGCGGTGGAGGCCATTTTGCTGAGTGCGTCAGCTTCCTTGTTGCCGCTTCGGTTTATGTGGAGGATGGTGCAAGTAACGAATTTCTTGGTGAGGAGCTTGGCTTGGTCGACGTACTGGGCCATGACGGGGTCTTTGGCGTCGTAAACGCCGTTCATGTGGCCTGCTATTAGCATGGAGTCTACATGAGCGTTGAGGTGCCTTGCGCCCATTTTGTGTGCCAGCCGTAGGCCTGCCAAGAATGCTTCGTATTCGGCCTCGTTGTTTGTGCTTGGGAACTCTAGGCGCACGGCGTACGTGAATTCTGTCTTGTCGGGGCTGACGAGGCGAAGTCCGGCGCCCGAGCCTTGATCATTGGAAGCTCCGTCGGTGTATAATGACCAGGTGATTCGGTCGTCTGGGACGGGCTTGGGGTCTTGTTCGTCTTTGCAGTCTTGGATTTTATCGGTGGGGATTTCGGCGATGAAGTCTGCCAGGACCTGCCCTTTTATCGCGGGTCTTGGTTTGTAGACGATGGTGTGTGCGCCTAATTCAATTGCCCATTTGGCCAGGCGGCCGGAGAGTTCTGGTTTGGATAGTACTGTATTTATTCGGTAGTCTGTGAGGACGTTGATTGGGTGTCCTTGAAAGTATCGTCGCAGGCGTCTTGACGCGTGGACTAATGCTAGGACAAGTTTTTCCATTGTCGAATATCTGGTTTCTGCGTCTGCTAGAGTTCGGCTGATATAGTAGATCGGTGTTTGTACCTTGTTGCGTTCTACTAATAGGACGGCGCCGATTGCCGTTTCTGATGCAGATAGATATAGTGTGAGGGGCTCCATTGGGAGGGGCGCTGTTAAAGTTGGCAAGTAGGTTAAACATTGTTTCATTTCACGAAACGCCACCTCTGCTTCCGGTGTCCAGCGGAACTGTGTTTTTTTGAGTACATTTCGTAAAGTGTGAACAAAAGGAAAAGACTTGGAGGCGTAGTTTGATAGGAAGCGGTTGAGAGCAACCAAACGTCCCATCAGAGTCTGCACGTCTTTTATCGAGTTTGGTGACGGCATGCGCTGGATTGCTTGGACTTTTTCAGGGTTAGGTTTGAAGCCGCCATTGGTGACGATGACGCCTAGGAATTTCCCTTCTTCTGCTCCGAAGGAGCATTTGCCTGGATTTAGTTTCATTTGGATGCTGCGCAATTGTTCGAAAGTGCGCTTGATGTCCATGAGCATTGTGTCCTCCTGGGTGCTTTTGATGACTAGGTCGACGTAGACTTCGAGGTTGACGCCTATCTGGTTAATGAACGCCTGGTCCATGAGGCGTTGGTAGGTTGCACCGGCGTTCTTGAGTCCGAAGGGCATTTTGGTGTAGCAGTACACCCCTCGATCTGTTCTGAACGCCGTTCGATCTTCGTCTTCGTAAGCCATTTGGATTTGATGGTATCCTCGATATGCGTCGAGGAAACATTTGTATTTGAATGGCGCGAGTGAGTCGACCTTCAAATCGATCTCCGGGAGAGGGTAGTGATCTTTGGGGCATGCTTTGTTTAGGTCCTTGTAGTCGACGCACATGCGCCAGGAGCCATTCTTTTTTAGTACCATTACCGGGTTGGCCACCCAGGTTTGGTGGTTGCATTTTCTGATGATACCCGCCTCTAGTAGATCGTCAACTTGTTCATTCATGGCTTTAACTCTGTCGGGGCCGAGTGGCCGTTTCTTCTGGGCCACTGGGCGCGCATCTTTGTATGTATTGAGGCGGTGCTCGGCGATGTGTCTTGGGACGCCGACCATGTCTGATGATTGCCATGCGAAGATGTCTTTGTTTGCTATCAGCAGCTGTTTTAGGTGTGTTTTTACCTGGGGGGATAAGGTCCGGCCCAAGGTGATGGTCTGTTCGGGGAAGGCTGGGTTGAGGACCCAGTTTTCGTCAGTTGGTGGGCTTGGTGGAAGCGCTGCCGTGTCGTCTGGCGGGTGGTTTGTCATGAGGCATTCTTGATTGCCTCGGATGTATGCGATCCCAGTGGGCGTTGGGAAGCCCATAGTTTGGTGAGGGGTTGAGGCGGTGGAGTTGAAGTTCGCCAAACCCTGTCTTCCTAGCAGTATATCATATGAGGAAGTGGCTGGGATGACGTGGAAGGTGCATACCTCTGAACGGCTGTGTGTGCCGTCATCAAGCGTGACCGTAAAGTCGAACTTGCCAATGGGATGGATTATCTCGTTGAAGAAGCCAGCAATAGGCGCGTCTGGCTGTAGGCGTGCCTTGTCTTCTTCGTCTAGCTGGTCAAAGCATTGTTGGTACATGATGTCGAAGCTGCTGCCGCCGTCGCACATCATTTTGTAAGTTCGGTAGTGTCCGAACAGGGCTGTAATGGTGAGGGGGGTCGTTGATTGAGCGCCCCCTGGGATTATCGGGAGGAGGACTTGGGCCTCTCGCCAATTTGTGGTTTCAGATGTAGTTGCAGTATTAGGGAAGCTGGTTTTTCGTTTGGTGCTTCTCGTCATGTTGATCTGTCTGCTGTGGGTACCGCGGATGTAATGTGTCCTGATGTCTTTGATGGCTTTTTCAGGTTCGTCTTGGCGGCGGGCCCCTGCGCGGACGTTTTTTACTAGGTTGGCAAGCTTCCCGGAGCGTAGGGCCGCTTCGATTTCCATTTTGAGGCTATAACAGTTGTCGGTATCGTGGCCCACGTCTTTGTGGAACTCGCAGAACCTGGTGGTGTCAACATTTTTTCGTTTTGCCCCCATGGGTTTAGGGATTTTAAAAGTTACCTCTCCGGTGGAGAGGACTTGTGATAAGACTTGGGATGGCGTTTTGGTGAGGGGTGTCCAGTCTTGGTTTCGGCGGCCGCTGTTCCGTTGTTCGCGGTTTTGCTTGTTGCCGATGATATTTCTGGCGTCGCCAGAAATTGAGTATCGTCCTTCATCGGTGGAACCGGAGATGCGGTTCCAGACGGATGATCGGTTATTGCCGCGGCTGCGGTTGTTGCTGGAACTTCCTCTCTGGTTTTGGCGCATAGTTTTCTGGTTGCCCGCGTAGAGTTTTGAGATGCGGACAACCTCTTCCCAAGCATCTGGGACGCCATCTTTCCCTTGCAGCGTGTGTTGTAGGCCGTCATCGTTGACGTTGGATAAAAAAGAGGTTCGTGTTGCCTCGTCGCCGGTTCCCAACTGGAGGGCCTCCTTGTTGAACCGTACGATGAAGTCCTCGAGAGGTTCAGTGTCCCTGCGTTTGCAAAGGGATATTTGGCTTTTGTCACGCTTGTGGCGGCGCTGTTGGCTGAAGTGGAGAGAAAATTTTTCGATCAGCTGTCCGTAGCTGTCGATGCTTCCGGTGGGGAGGTTATCGAACCAGACCCTGGCGGCTCCGGTGAGTGTCTGGGCGAACATGTGGCACCAAACAGGTAGGGTCCAACCGATGACGGCCCCGGCTTGATTGAATATGCCTAGGTGGTCATCTGGGTCGGATAGTCCGTCGTAGATTTTGACGTTGGCCGGGAGGCGTTGTCTTGGTGGGATCGGTGCTTGGGAAATGCGCCGAGTGAATTTGGACTTGTCCGCAAATGCGGCTGGTCTATATGGGAGTGACAGGTTGTTAGTGGCGTCGTTGTTGTAGCGGTTTAATCGCTCGCGCCTGTAATATGGGCTATGACGATAGTCCCGGGAGGCGTCATCCTCCCACGAGCTTTCGTCATAGTCTTCTGCGTCGAACCGATTGTGCTCTGCACGGGCCTGGTCCTCAGGGGTTTGCCCTGGACCTTCCCCGTGACGGGCGGGTGCTGCTGTTTTTGCGGGCTGCCTAGAGGAGGAGCCCATGATTGCTTTGCCGGTGCGCCGGCGGCGTTCGAATTGTGCGTCGAGGATTTGTCGCTGGCGGTCGTACCAGTCATTGTTTAGTGCCTCGATTTCCTCCTCCGTTGGAGGGGTTGTATCTACGAGCTGGGGCTCGAGGTTTCTGGGGGTTATAAGTGGTTGTGGTTGGTTGTTATGGTCCCCTGAGGTTGGGTGGGATGGGGTGGCGTCGGTGATATCTTCGACGGCCCCGGATGGAGTGAACGCTCGTGGGGGTGAGGTCATTTTTATGATTCTGGCTCTAAAAGTTTATTGGGTTGGAGCGGTTTTGGTAAGGCCACGGATGGCGCCAATGAAGAAACACGAGTCTAAGGATAGTTCAAAAAAGGACTACCCGTGCGGTGATTCTACTGTATTTTCTAAAGAGAGTGTGATTATAAAATACGTGTGGGTCTGTAGGCAAGACCAGGGATTTGTGAGACTACCAATTAGAAGAGCCGAGCCTCTAATCGTTAGTATAATAAACAGGGGGGTGAAGAAGGTACGAGAGTTCGTATTCTTCTTGAGTGAAAGTGTATTGGGTATTCGATGCCAATAAAAGGAGAAGAGAGTCTTCCTTTTATAGTACCGAGATGCCCTACTTTCTCAGCCCATCCTCTACCTTTGATGGGGCCCGGCCCAGGTAGAGGAGTCTCTATAATCCGGCCCAAGCCTTTAGGCCCATTTGGTGCAAGTGGGTTTTTAGTAAAGTGGGATGCTAGGGGAGATGTTACCGTCCTGACGCATATACACGTGGCGCCCAGTGAGTGGACGCTGATGGGCGGTTGACACGTGGTGCTCGCCCATTGGTGGATCCAGGCGGTAGATACTTTATACCTTTCCAGGATTTCGAGACGGACAGAGAAAGTTTGCTTTGTCAGGAAGATATCTTGGTTGAGAGGCTGCCACGTCATCGCTTCTTCTGCTCGTCAGACCGGGAAAGTCTTTGATTGGAGAGGAACTCTGACGGGCTGTCTGTCGTGTCAGAGATATTTGCTTGGGGCAGGGGTGAGTCCCAAGGCTGCCCCAAAAGGTATCTTCCACTTGTAGTGACGCTTGTCAAGGAAGCCTTGAGGTACATTTGGCCCGCCCTTGTAGAAGGGGCGGGTGTTTATGCGGCCGGCGTCGAGTGCACCGCTGACGTAAAACGGGCGGGTGGACGCCAGGTGTTCCGTCGACGTGGATCATGAATATAAATGCACGCGTCGGGCGGCAGAAGCATCGCTGACGTAGAACGGGTTTGTGGACGCCAGACGTTCCGCTGACGTAAAACGGGCGGATGGGCGCGAAACGATCCGCTGACGTAGAACGGGCGGGTAAGCGTCTGGCGAAGCCTGTTCTAAGTGGGCGATGGTATGATATTTGTAATGTTTTAATACCATATCCCTTCAACAACAATGTAACAAGCAAGATGCTAGCTACAAAAACATACACCCAAAATTTCACAGACCAAACATTTCGACCATTCAAGTATTAGGAACCTTGAACGCTCTCCAATCCTCTCATGTCCAACTTGCTTGTTTCCCTTTATGCTTTACCCACGTGAACGATAATGCTTGCACTTCGCCAAAGATGCCGCTTACATTGATTCTTTTCCCCTTGAAAATTAAGTCGTTTCGTGCTTTCCGAATCACCCAACGCCGCAAGTATTATTACCCTTATAATCCACCGCTTCTGTTTCGTATCACCCACTGAACCATATAGTCATCTTATTGTTACTATCAAATATACGAAACGAAATCATCATTCTAATACTTGAAATACATTTAATTTATATTTAACACTAAAGTTCTTTCATACAAAACTAAGTTAGTTTAATAAATTTTATTTTATTTTATTATATTTTGATAAAGTATGATGATATTATCAGATGTTGGATTATTATTTTAATGTCGGTGAGAACGCATGCGCAAATAATTCATTAGATTCAATAATGTGAAGAAAAAAAATTCATTTTTAACTAAAAAGTAGTAGTTCATTGTTGAATAATCATGTTCTTTAGAATATAAAAACTTTCTCTTGTCACAAGATTTTTTTTTTATTTATCATCTATAAATATGATAATCTTTTTAAGAAAGGTTTATTTTTCTTCTTATGTTACTAAAGAGGAAGGTTTTTTTTTTTAAATGGTTCTTATCCTACAAATAATCTTTAACGTGAGAATTGTAGGATGATATTTTTTATTTTTTGATTTTTTTTTCATATTGTTAAACATGTATTTTAGTACTGAAATTTTAAAAAAAATTGTTGTAGAGTAATTACGTAATTACTGTTGTAGAGTAATTGCGTAATTACTCTATTGTAAACTACTGTAATTACTTTAATGACGTAATTACGCTAAAAAATTATATATATATATATATATTGTATTATTCATCTAGAAAGCATGTTTAAGAAGATGAAAAAAAATTAAAAAAAAATAAAAAAAAATCCCCCTTCACTTTTCATGGTTAGTAGGTTAAATCTATTTGTATTTGATTTTACTCTTAACATAAAACAGTTAGAAGTTCGAGCGTCTAACAACCAAATGCGATGAATTCATCATCTTAACATAAATCCATCCTTATTTCCAATTTCCATGAAGAAAAAAATACAAGCATCAAAACAAATTAAACATGATCGAGTCACCTAGCTACTTTCGAACATTAATCAAAATCAAATTGCAAATCAATTATTTATGATTTACGGAAAGTAAATAAATAAAACCTAATTAAGGATTTGTTGAGGAATGAGGAGGAATCAAGGATACATAAGCGATCAACCTTTGTACTCCTAGTAACCCTTCTTCAGAGGGAGAATATGAAGGGGGACCGAAAGTAATATGGAAATTAGGGTTTTCAAACATGTACCCTTCTTCATATGATTTATGGAAATGAAATCTATCAGATATGATTAAGGATTTGCTGAGGAGGAAGCAAAGGATCCGTAAGCATCGAGCTCTAGTACTTAAATTCTTATTCAGTGATCTTAAGTGCGAGAATACAAAGGGCGCCGAAATTAATCTGGAAACTAGGGTTTCAACTTATAATGGCAAAAGGGTTATAACACCTTTATACTTTATAGGATACATGACTGCTGTGACAACCTGCACCCTTCACTTTTCATAAATGTGTATAATTGGTTACTCGACTATTTCAAAATTTTCATTTTTAACCATCGTATTTTAATAGGATCAAAATTCACAATTTAATAAAACTTATAATTTTTATAAGTAAAAGTATATTCGTTTTATACTCACATCTACACCCGAGCACCTATGTTTCAGATCTTGATACTCAAAGCCCTTAATTTTCGGTCCTAAAACAACTTAGAAACAGAAGGAAACACGTCTATAACTTAAAATTGATTAAATTAGAAAAATTATTTTTTTTAGCCCTCGCGGTCCGCTAAGACAGTCTCAGTCAAAGTCACAGTCAAAGTCTCAGTCAAAGTCCCAGTCAATGTCCTAGTCAAAGTCTTAGTCAAACAGTCAAAGTCATAGTCAAATATTCAATTCATCATAAAACCTTACTTTATGGTGTTGACTAATTTTAATGGCTAATTGAATCCAAAACTAGTATAAAAACCCACCTATGACCCATTACACTTTGCACCTCTAATTCAATTGTTTCAATTCGATTAAACTCTCCCTTATACCTTTCTTCTAGAGTATATTACTTCTACATTTGAAGCTTTGATTATAAGCTCTTGTAATTGGCGAATTGGAAGCTTGATATTTTTTCCTATTCGGTTTCTTTTCTTCTAAATTGGACTAGTTTCGTTGTTGAACCTTTGGATTGCTCGCATTTTCATGCTCGCTTAGTCATCTAGTCATTTGGCGAATGTGAGTATTTCCTACCCCCTTTTTGCTTTTATTTATTTTTGGGGTGTTACATGTACACTTATACAAAATACACATACAAGTTCACATTTTTACAATACAATTCTAGTACATTGTGCATTTGCTTACATACGTGCTTTATGCTTAGGCATTACATGTAGAATACATTTGTACTTAGTGAAATCATTAACCATGTACAAGCCGACCTTAACATTGGATAGCGCTATTGGATTGACAACCCGCCTAGGTTGATTCTCCCCCTTTTTCATCGGAGAATCCGTGGTCATTGTTAAGTTATTATCCATTTATTGGATAAGTACACCGCCGTTCATTTAGTACATTATACAGTCACAGGATTGATTTCGCTCATTTGTATGTTACATAGTTTACATAATTGCACTGTAGCTTTGCACTTGAATTGTCACTACAAAAAAAATGCCATTTAGTGACACACATTTTTAATGGCATTTAGGGTATGTGACACTAATAAGGTTTTTAGTGACACTTTTTGTGTGCCATACTTGCTTAACACGTACTTTTAGTGACATTTAAATGTTATGCCACTAATTTTGATTTTTAGTGACACTTTAAGTATGCCATAATTGTTTGATACGTACTTTAGTGACATTTATTTTTGTGCCACTAATTTAGTGACACACATTTTTAATGGCATTTAGCGTATGTGACACTAATAAGGTTTTTAGTGACACTTTTTGTGTGCCATACTTGCTTAACACGTACTTTTAGTGGCATTTAAATGTTATGCCACTAATTTTGATTTTTAGTGACACTTTAAGTATGCCATAATTGTTTGATACGTACTTTAGTGGCATTTATTTTTGTGCCACTAATATCATTTTGTTAATGGTACCACTAGGTGCGACAAATGTTGACACGAACCGTACTCGACACGAAAAAGACAGTTTTTGGGTCGACAAATATGACCCGTTTAAAAATTGGGTTGGTTCAGGTTGACTCATATTAAAAACAAGCGTAGTTCGGGTTGACTCGTATAAATGTGACCAACTGCCATATTGGTATTTGTTTGAATTTATACGTGGCTAAAAGTGATAAATGGTCACAGTAAAATGTTTTACGTGTGGCTAAAAGTAATAAATGGACACGTTTAAAATTTTTATGTGTGGCTCAAAGTAATAAATAAACACATTTAAAATTTGTATGTATGGCTAAAGTAATAATGATTAATTATCACTTCCCCACCAAATTGAATCCAGAGATGAAAGGTGTGCCCAAATATTTGTTTGATGGTATGAATAAAAGTTAATACATATACCATCACCATGACCAACATCACAAGCCAGGAACAAGGCGGTTTTTGATAACAGATTCGTTCTGGTTCGGTTATCAGTGGACTTGATCAAAGACGATACTTTCGTGTGGATTCGACATAGGGCAGAACTTCCAGCTATTACATGGGATGACTGGTCTTCATTTGATGTTTCTGTACTAGTCTAGCGATTTGTTTGGTCTGTTTTCAGCGCCTGTCTTTTGTTTTGGGGCTGCGACTGTGTTTCTTGTTGTGTATTTTGTCCGTTTTTTCCGCCAGTTCCTTGCTGGATTCTATCACTACTAGAAAATATACCTATCTTGACATACAAATTATGACACACACACCAATTTTATGACACACAAAAGTGTGTGTCATAAAATAAATGTCATCTTCTATAAAATATGATAAATTGATAACATGCATTTTTGTGTGTCATTTAGTGTCACCACATGGAGGTGGGAAGGTTTACCCACTTTGTGGGGTTCCTGCCCTGGGAGGTCACAGGTTCGAATCCCACTCAGAGTAGGGTTATTCTGAAATGAGGGGCTGGACCTTAGGGGGGGCCCGGGGACCGGACCTGAAGGGTGCGGGGCTTCGTTATGGGTGGTACCGTTGGCCGTTCCAAAAAAAAAAAAAAAAAAAAAAAAAAATTTAGTGTCACCACATGACACCATGAAAATATGTGTGTCATGGTTTTTTATGGTCATAAAATTTTTTAAACTTTTGATTCCCTCCCTGCGTCAATTCATTCTCCCGCCCCCAACTTTATCAATATTCATTCTCAAAAAAAAACCCAAACACTCAAAATCCAAACTTTCGTGGGTGAAGGTGTCGACGAGCAACCACACAGGCACCGCTCCACCTCCACACAGACCCCTTAAGTGATTCTACATCGCATCTTGTTGAAACTGAATGTTGGAGGCTCCTAACAGAAGTCAGAGAAACCCTAACCCTTTGAAATCTCAATGCTTCTTCCTTCTTCTGCTCTCTCTCTCTCTCTCTAGATATGTATAATAATAACAATATTCCTCATACTCAACACACAAAACCTACGGCTAAAAAACCCCTAAATTATTCTCTCTCTAGATCTGTATTTAATCACAGTTTTCGATTTATTTTGAAATAAGGTGCATCAATCCTATTATTTTTTCAAAATTATAGTAATAATATTTTATTTTAGTATAATTGCACAATTGATAGTTTTACGGTTGAAATTGCACTAATGTAATGTTTTAAATTGTTTGTACACATGCTTGAATTTGAATATAATATGCAAGTAAATTACTGATTTAGGGTTTTATAGGTTTACAATTTGTAGGGTGATTGAGATTTGGGCGTCTTAGCTGAAGTTGCGTGTTATGTTGAAGGGTATAATAAACAAAATGGTGATATATAATCTTATTTTCCAATTAGGCCAGATTGTCAAGAACATGTTCCTAAGACCAGATTTAAACCTACGGTCTCTTCACAATAGTTCCTTCTCATAATTTGGTGATCAACTGTTTTAGGTTGGGAAAACATTAAGTGAAAGAAGATGGAATGTTGCGATTGATAAAGATGGTCGTGTGGATGTTGCAGCTGTGCTTAGGAGGATACAAAGAGAGGTATGTTTTTCGATTTTTTAAATTTGTTATGCAAGTTATGCATGTGCTCGTTGTTCATGTTTTTGTAGATTTATAGTTTTTTGTAGGTTCCCTTCTGTTTGATCTGAATATTTGAACTTTATACTTGTACAACATTGTTAGTTGTCAGTTATACCTATTAAATACTTGTTCATTTTTTACTTGTGAAATATTTTTCAATCATATTCTAAAAGCTTGCTACGCCTTGATGTTAGTTCTATGAAAGTTGAATTCTCTCCTAAAATAATGTTTAGATTCGTCGTGCAAGCATTTGGAATATGTTTCGGATTGAATTTTTATTGAAGTATATTATGATAATTTTTACATATACAATTTTACTGAACATTTATTTATATTTTATATTGTATATCATTTGATTTGTGGCAAAATTATGTGCCACTACAAATAGTACATATATGTATATATAAGTAGAAATGGTTTTTACCAACACAAAATTTGTACCACAAAAGTTTTTATATTCTGGCAAAAAAAAGTGTCATTAAAACTAGTATAAATATGTAATTAGGATTACTTTTTAAAGACACAAAATATGTGTCACAAAAGTCTTTTTTTATATTGTGGCAAAAAAAAGTGTCATTAAAACTAGTATAAATATGTAATTATGATTACTTTTTAAAGACACAAAATATGTGGCACAAAAGTCTTTTTTTATATTGTGGCAAAAAAAATGTCATTAAAACTAGTATAAATATGTAAATAGGATTACTTTTTAATGGCACAAAATATGTGTCACAAAAGTCTTGTTTTATATTGTGGCAAAAAACAAGTGTCACTAAAAGCCAACAAAACTTTGTGTTATAGAATGAAAATGTGTCACTAAAAGGCTTTAGCGTCAGCACTTCTAGTGACACTTTTTTTGTGTGCCGCACATTCCTTCAAGTCCCTTTAGTAGCACTTTTTTGTTTTTTTGTGGCACTTTTTGTATGTCACTAAATGGCATTTTTTTTGTAGTGTGTATACCATTTTTCCAACTTACTATATGTATTAAAACTAGGAATGCTCACCAACATTTCATATGTTGACAAAACCTATTTTGTACATGTTTCAGGTGCAGTTTGATCTTAGTTCCATAGCATTGGATTTTAGTGCTTGCTTTTAATAAGTTATTTCAAATTTCATGTTTCGTTCAGACTTTTGTATTTTTCCCATTTCATCTATGTAAGACAATTAAAATTATTCAATAATATATTTACATTTTAGTACCATGTGCTTTTGAACAATCGTCACTACGTGACACCTCGATGATTCCGCCATCGGTTGGGGTGTTACAACTGCCTGGATGGAGCGGGTTTAGGTCCGCGTTTTTTAATGGCAAAAGGACGTGGACCAGATGCTGACATGGCAGCTGAGGTGTCATGCCAAGTCAGCTGCCACGTCAGCATCCACATCAGCATGCCGCCTCAACAGCCATGTCATCTTGAACTAACTCAGTTAGTTCAGAGTTAACAGAGGTTCATTTTTTTACATCCACATGTTCACTTGGGATTATCCTGGTCCAACGTTAAAGTTCGGATTATTATTGGCCAATGGCCCAAACTTTAGATTATTTAAATGCAATACCCCTTTTAAAAATGAACTTTGATATATGCAATTTACTTATTATAACATTTTAATTTGGTTCGTGGTTTTTTTTTTTTAAATAATAGAGTATTGGGGAACCGGATGATGATGGTGTAGTCTAATGTGGAAAGGCGGTGGTGCGGAAGTCGAGTTTGATGGGCCGGTCGAATAATTAAGGTGGTCAGTAGGTAAATTAGAGGTGTGAGGAAGTGGGTCCGATGGTGGGCTATTGGGAGGATGAGGGGAGGTAGCATCAATTAGGCCTAGGACTTGGGTTATGTTTGGGCCGGTGGTATTGAGTGTAGGTGGAGTAGGGGCTATAGGATGGGATTGGGCTGGGAACATAAATTGAGGGTGGATGGGGTCATCAAGGAATTTATAAATTAGAATTCCACTCCACCCTATGCGTCTTCCTTGGTTACCTACCAAACCACCGCGGTTACAAATGTTTAGACCTCAAAACAAACAAAATTACCATTAACCGTCACGTACCTATGACGAAACCATTTTTCCTTTTGCCAAAAGCCGAAACCCACCCTCCAAAATTATAAATTCCTTGATGACCCCATCCACCCTCAATTTATGTTCCCAACCCAATCTCATCCTACAGCCCATACTCCACCTACACCCAATCTCACCGGCCCAAACATAACCCAAGTCCCAGGCCCAATTGATGCTACCTCACCTCATCCCCCCAATAGCCCACCATCGAACCCACTTCCTCACACCTCTAATTTACCTACTGACCACCTTAATTATTCGACCGGCCCATCAAACTCAACTTCCTCACCAGCCGCCTTTCCATCTCAGATTATACCATCATCACCCGGTTCCCCTATTCACCCACAACCGTCCCCACCTGTCCGATCACCAAGTCCCATACCCGTACCACCACCCCCACCCACCCGAACAATGCGAACCAAAGCTTTGTCAGGCATCACCAAACCAAAACAAATATTTAACCTTTCCACCTCTACCATTGTTCCAATCCCCAAAACACCACATGAGGCCCTGTCCAAAGCAGAGTGAAACGATGCCATGGCTAACGAGTTTAATGCTTTAATTAAAAACAAGACTTGGGAACTTGTCCCGAGACAGGAATATATGCATGTGATTCGTAGTATGTGGCTTTTTCGCCACAAATACAGGTCTGATGGCACGTTGGAACGTTATAAGGATCGGTTGGTATGTGATGGTAGAAATCAAGAGGTCGGTATTGACTGTGGAGAAACTTTCAGTCCTGTGGTTAAACCCGCCACAATACGTATTGTTTTAACCTTAGCCCTTTCACAGTCATGGTCAATTCATCAGTTGGATGTCACCAATGCTTTCTTGCATGATAACTTATCGGAGATGGTTTACATGCACCAGCCTATGGGTTTTCGCCACATAAATTATCCTGATCATGTATGCCGTCTTAGGAAATCTCTCTATGGCCTCAAACAAGCTCCCCGTGCATAGTACCAAAGATTCACCAATTTTGTGCTCTCTATTGGCTTTATTCAGAGCAAGTGTGATAATTCTCTATTTACTTTTCACCACGGGGGTGACATTGCTTACCTCCTCATTTATGTGGATGACATCATTCTCACATCCTCCACAGATTCCCTACGTATGCGACTCATTCGTAGCCTCGCGGCTGAATTTGCCATGAAAGATCTTGGACCTCTCACCTACTTCTTAGGTATCCAGGTTTCCCGCTCTACTGCCGGCATGTTCTTATCAGAACAATCTTATGCCTTGGATATCATCTCGCGCGCTGGTATGGATTCATGCAATCCAGTCACATCATCGGTTGATACAAAACCAAAGCTTAGTGCCATATCTAGTATGCCATTTGACAATCCAACTTTATACAGAAGCCTTGTAGGTGCTCTCCAGTACCTCACGTTCACCAGACCAGACATAAGTTATGCAGTTCAACAAATTTGTATGCATATGCATGACCCAAATACTGACCATTGGAATGCATTGAAACGCATCATTCGGTATGTTTAAGGCACGACTGATTATGGGCTTACGCTTTCAACCTCTTCGGATATATCTTTACGTGCCTACACAGATGCAGATTGGGCAGGCTTTCCTGACACGTGTCGGTCTACTTCAGGTTATTGCGTGTACATGGGGTCGAATCTACTGTCCTGGTCCTCCAAGCGTCAATCTATTATATCCCGCTCGAGCGCCGATGCGGAATATCGACCCGTTGCCAACGTTGTTGCTGAAGTTTGTTGGATCCATAATCTTCTACTTGAACTGTGTCGCCCGGTCAAATCTGCTACTCTTGTTTATTGTGATAATATCAGTGCTATTTATTTGTCCGGTAACCCGGTACAACATCAACGTACTAAACACATTACGTTTGATATTCACTTTGTTCGGGAGCATGTACAGAGAAGAACAGTTCGAATTCTACATGCTCCGAGAAGATTTCAAATTGTGGACATATTCACCAAAGGCCTCCCAAGAGTGTTGTTCGACGATTTTCGTTCCACTCTCAACATACGGAAACCTCCCGTTTCGACTGCGGGGGTGTAATAGAGTATAAATCTAGAATATTTCTAATGTAATTTAGGTAGATTATCTTGTAATTATTTTTTGGTAATTCCTTTCTCCCCAAGTTTAAGGAGTTGTATATATTATGATGAGATCAATGAGAATAGGGCAAGCATTGATCCATGACCTTCTTCAGAAAATAACAAGATTAAGTACTAAAAGTTTAAAGTAATAACCTAGGGTACATTATTAGACCATGTGTAATGTGGGTGAAATTTGAAGGCCCTCACTTGGGCAAATGTTGTGTGGGTCTCACCAGGGGTTTGAAAGGGGCTTGAAATTTATAAGGGGTGTAGTGGTGTGGTGTGCTGTGGTTTGAGTGTGTGTATACAGTGATATTAAATTTGAACTAAAAAAGAAAAAATAAATAAAATTGAAGTGGCATGAGCTGATTGGTTGGAGAAAATTTTGGCCTGCGCGAAAGATTTCGTGAGAAGGGCCTTAGGCCCTTAGCGCCCAATTAACTAGCGGGGGGCGGTGTTTGCTTGTGAACGAGGCGTGAAAATGAGCTTTAACGCCCATTTCACTATCCACTACGTATGTTCTTAGGTCAGTTGAATTTAATTGAACCGTTAGCTGGTCAGTCATAGGTCGGAGTGGTTAAACATGCGAACTAGATTAATGGTTGGACTAGGTTTTCATATTTATATTTTTTCTTTAAAAAGTTTTTTTTATTAATTCATTTCACTTTGCATTTGCAAATATTTGAACCCACAACCTTACATTTGTAAGGGGGGACACCATACCACTAGATCAAGAGGTCATGTGTCCTTAAAAATTAGTTAACATATGTGTTGTACTCTAAGAAATTATACTTGTAAAATTTAAATTTTAAGAGATCACTATAAAATGTATTATATTAAGATAGTATAGATATAGATATAACCAAACTCGTCTTGTCGCCATTTTTGTTTGTACTCGTAATGGAGGCGTTGTCGGGAGTCATGAAACGGACTTGCGAAGTTGGTTTATTTAGGGGTTTGGTGTGCGGTAATGAGATTTGGTGGTGTCGCACTTATTATATGCGGATGATGTGGTGTTTCTCGGTGAATGGTCCGAAGCTAATGTGATTAACTTGAAGCGTATCCTTAGGTGTTTCTTTTTAGTTTTGGGATTGAAAGTCAATCTTTGGAAATGTAGTGTGTATGGTATTGGAGTGGATGAGGTGGAAGGACAACATATGGCGAATATATTAAATTGCAACTTGGGTAAGTTCCCGTTTACCTATTCGGGGTTGATTGTTGGCGCAAATATGAATTTGATTAAACATTGGAAGCCGGTACTTGAGACATTTCGCAAAAGATTATCGGTATGGAAGGCAAAACAATTATCATTCGGGGGTCGTGTAGTCCTAATAAAGTCGGTATTAAATGCGCTTCCTACGTATTTCTTTTCTCTTTATAAAGCGCCTTTGAAGTTATTTGATGATCTTGATAGAATGAGGAGGGTATTTTTCTGGGGTGGGTCGGATGAGAAGGCGCGTATGAACTGGATCGCGTGCGATAATGTTATCATGCCAGTGGAAGCGGGTGGACTTGGGTTTGGGTCTTTAAAGGATGCTAACTCGGCAATGTTGGCAAAGTGTTGGTGGCGATTCAAGGTGGATCAGGATGGGCTGTGGAGAAAGGTAATATGGGCTTTACATCATACTTCCAGAGATTGGAACATCATTCCGGCTAGACTGTCGGCTCCGGGACCGTGGAAGAACATAGCTGGGGTGATTCGGGTCCTTAAACAAGATGGTGTAGATGTTGACCGAGCAATAAAAGGGGTGGTTAAGGATGGGTTGGGTATTTATTTTTGGCTGGACATTTGGGCGTTGGAGGTTCCTCTGGCGGTCAGATTCCCGGCTTTATTTTAGGCTGCTAGTAATAAGTTCGCGATGGTTGCCGAACGAGTTTCTAATGATGGGTTGGGCTGGTCTTGGGATTGGGTTCCTTCGGGGTTGGGTCCTTGTGCGGGTTCTGAGCTGGCTGAGTTTCTCAGGCTGGTCAAGTGCCCAAACTTGGTTTCTGCAAGGGATTATTGGGTTTGAGGGCTGGGCGATTTTTCTGGGTTCAAAGTGGGGGATGTCAAAGCGGGTCTGCAGCGTTTAAGGGCTGCATCTGCAGCACCGGTTTTCGTGGTCAAGGAAAACAAATGGGTTCCAAGAAAGGTGTGGGTATTGGCTTGGAGGGCTGCGCGTGGGAGGCTTCTAACCAGATCGGCTCTTTTCAGGCGACACATGAATGTGGGCTCAATTATGTGTCCGATTTGTGGTGACTATGAGGAAACAATTGAACATCTTTTCGTTTCATGTGGATTGGCGCAATCGATTTGGCAACTCATCTCGCAATGGTGCAAGGTTACAAATGTCTTTGCTTTTGACTTTTGTGATCTTCTTACCTTACACGAGTATTATGGGGGTAATGTGAAAATGAAGAAGGCGTTTTATGCGATTTGTTTGACGGCGATATGGTGTATGTGGAAGAATAGGAACGAGGTGGTTTTCAATCAAAAACAAGGATCTCTACAACAAATAATATGCGAGATAAAAGCGAGAAGCCATCTATGGGTGAAAGCGAGGGCGAAGCAACACGATTTGGATTGGGTGAAATGGCGAAGTTTTAATCTATCAAATGTCCTTTAGTTAGTGTTATTGTTATTTGTTTTGTCTAGGTCTCTTAGTAGCATTGGTGATAAACTTTTGATATGTGTATCGGGTGGTTTTTGCTAGTAACCCGCTAGCGTTAGTGATTTAATAAAGTTTTGCTGAACGTTCTAAAAAAAAAGTTAATCACATCATATTCTTTTCCTAAAAAAAGGTGAGTGGGAATCATCTCTCTTGATATCGCATTTTACACAAGGTAGGTTCGTTCATTGTTGGATGCTTCCTTCCATTAGCTTTTTATTTTACATTCTAGCATCTATTCCACACGTGCGCTAGCTAGCTAGCTGTGAATAGATATAATATATCAATCCCATATAAAAATAATATTATTATTTTATATTTAAAAAATATTTTAACCAAAGAATAATCCTATCTATTAGTTTTTTTTTTTTTTTTGAAATATAAAATGATAACTTTCATTTCAGGACAAAGAAAATTACATTAAGATAACGAGGGGCAACAAGCTACCTTACCCTTTTACAGTTTTTTATTTTTATTTTTTTTATAATAGTAAATATGACATATTGTAAGTTTTTATTTTTCTTAAAAGTTTTTGAAAGTTTAACTAATTCCATACAATAATATATAGTTTACAAATGGTCAGCTATTTCAGATCTTTAGCAGATGCTGGGTTGTAAACGACGTCATTTTTTTTTCAATATTAGATTTTGAGTCAACTTGCAATTGGGGAGTACGTAAACAACGTCATTTTCTTATTTAAGATCTCTAGTCAACTTGCAATTGGGGAGTACATACATGTAGGATAATACTTGCACTAAAATATTAGTAGACAATTAAAGTTTATTGAAAACACTTGTAACCACAATAATTTTTCTAAGTATCAACGTTAGAACTAAAGAAATTATTGAATTAAAATGTTTGCCTTGCAAAAGAAAACATGAAATAACTTACATGAACCCTATAATTAATTGAGATATTTTAAATTAAAATAAAATGTTTTTTTTTTAAAATATTAAATATAACAAATAAAAGGGACACCAAGGTTGATCAGTAGTCAGTACGGTTTCAAATGAGTTAGGGCCTGTTTGGTAAACTCTTAATAATGCTCTGAAACATTCAGCTCTGAATGGTTCAGCATTCATATTGTTTACTTCGACCTAAAAAAGACTGAATGAAATGGTTAAGAGATGAACCATTCAGACTTGGTGCATAGCTGAACAATTCAGCACTTAATTATTTAGAGTCTCTTAACCATTCAAACCTCTTAATAATTCAACACTTAATCAACCAAACAACCCCTTAATCAGACGGGTGTCCTAACTCCTAAAAGCTAGTCAGCAAGCAGACTGATCCCTATGTTTACAAAAAAAAAAAGAAAAAAAAAATTAACTCCATCAAAACCAATTTTATTACCTTAACAACTAGGGTTATTTAAATTGCTCAACGCTTGCTGATCAATTACCACTCGTTTGGAATTTGCATGAAAAATGCTCGCTTGATTTTTTGTTCGGTTGTAAATGAGCCAAGCACGAACAAATGTCCGCTCGGCTCGGTTCGGCTCGATATAATTTTTATTAATTTATTATTTATATATATATATAACTATATATATACACATTAATTACAATTATATTTATATATTTTTATATACCACTATATTAGGTTTGGCTCAATGCCTCAATCTATACATATACACAATTAAATTTATATCTACTAGCTCAGTTAACCCATTTATAACTTAACGCTAAGTTTAATTGTAAAACCCTATATTGTGAAAACACATGCTTGACTCTTATTCCCATTAGTTGTTCGCCATCAATCGTCTCCCGCTATCAACCTACGCCATAATGCGACAATTGTTCTCTATAGTATGCTCATTGCCTCACCGGCCTAAACCTGAGCCACATTATCGGACAACTGGACCTCAGACTTAGTGTCATCCTCGAATGGTTGAACCTCAGTCATTACTAGGCAGCGAGAACATTAAAGGAAACATCCCAAATTTGTGGCTGCCCGAAAAACTCGCCGCTCATTCGATGCTCGCTCAAAAAAACGTGCGCTCAAAAAATGTTCGCTCGGTTTCCAACTCAGTTGTAAACAAGCCAAGCATGAGGAAATTCTCGGTTCAGCTCGACTCATGAGTAACCCTATTAACAACCAACAAGTTGATAAAAGTACAAGGTGGATTAGTAGGCCACCCCACACATTACAAAATTACACTCAACCCGCTAAAATATAGTCAACCAATACAAAATAGATTTAATCTACAACATTAGGGAGTCTTTGGGCATGGGTGACGAGGGCGATGGCCTTTGACCCGAACTCCGGAGAGACCCATTTTTTAACATATATTTTATTTATAAATTGTGTTTAAAATATTTTAGTGTGGAAAAAAATAACAAGAACCAAAATAAATGAGTTGGTAAGTTGTTTATATTTCAAAATAGAGAATTTGGGTTCGAGTGCCACTTCTATTATTTAAATTGTAGGGGTATAAACGAACTAAAGTATTTGTGACCAGGGGCGGACCTAGCTCAATGCTAGGTGTCGCGCCCGCTGCCCCTCGGGTTCACACGCATAGTGGAATTTTTTTCGAAAACGTTGCTACTAAAATAAAATTTGCGTTGCTACTAAAATTTAATATACGATACTACCAAATGAAATTATACGTTACTACGTTACGTTACTCGAAAAAATATTTATCGAACTCGAGTAATAATAACCAAAAAAATTAACTAGTCTAATTATTTAAACAAACTCAAAATCAATATCCTAAATTATAATACAATTAAACAAGCTCACCCCATTATCACAAGTGCAACAAACCTAGCCTACCCCACTTTCACCTTCACAGATAAAACAAAACGTTTGAGACTTTCTTTTTGTTCAGATAGCATCAACTATTTAACAAGAAGTCAACAAACCCTACGCCGCCCCTACGGGCTCCGCTGGGACTTCTTTCTCTGCAGCCCCGCCCTCCACCAAATTGTGAGTTTTTTTTGTTTTTTTTTTAAATTGAATTGCTCATATGTTTTATAATTTATAGATGCTTTTGTTAATTGAATTGCTCATGTGTTTTAGGGAATGAACTTGAATATTGTTAATGTTGAATGTACGGTATGCTTGGAACTTGGTAACTTACCAAGTCTATGTGTTTTAGGAATTTAGTATTTATAAATTAGGCTTTGGATGTTATAATTGATTATACTGTTTTTGATTAATTGTCCAATAAATGCGTATGAGTATGTTGTAGGTAAATCTTTGTTTTTATTAGCTGGTTATAATGTTTAGAATATATGCATACCAAGTGTTTGATGAAATATTCGCCTTAGTTGTCCACTTTTCTCCTCCAATTTTAATAATATTTTGTCTAAGTACCTTGGTTGCAATTTTTCTTGATTGTCTTTAGGTTGAGTTAGACATGGTGAAGATTCATGTTCACAAAGGATAAAAAGACATGTTGAAACTCTTGAATGTGTTTGAAAACCCTCTTAAAGCTTTACATATACTATCTTTTTTGTTTCTATTTTAGTATTCTTTTCTCCACAATTTAGTTAGGCTGATTTGGCATTTACACTTATAAAAGACTATGGCATATTTTGGCTAGAATAAGTTAATTCAACCATGGTGTATAACTTGTCCCAATTTGGGGCTGAAAAAACCAACAAAATGTATTATGTTTGATTGATTCAATAATGCACTCCAACTGTTTGATAAAATGCCTTAGTGAACTGTATGGTGTACAACCTTAAAAGCTTGTTGTACAACATTCTATTGCACAAATAAAGGAAGTGTACCTGAGGCGCGCGCCTCGTGCCAATTTTTGCCACGAAGCGCTACTCAGTTGCGCTTCATGTACGTTGTGCGCCTCAGGTCACATAAGGCGATGCCCTTCCCGCCTCGGTGCGTCTCACGCCCGAGGCGCGCTTTTTTAAAACCAAGATTATATGAAACAAATGCGTTAAAAAAAATTGAACGTTACTCATAAAAAAATTTCTAGATCCGCCACTATGGTTCTTGGGCATGGGTGGCGAGGGCAATGACCTATGGCCCGAACTTCGGAGAGACCCGTTTTTTAACATATATATTATTTATAAATTGTGTTTTTAAAATATTTTAGTGTGGAAAAAAAATAACAAGAACCAAAGTAGATGAGTTGGCAAGTTGTTTATATTTCAAAATGGAGAATTTAGGTTCGAGTGTCACTTCTATTATTTAAATTGTAGGGGTATAAACAAACTAAAGTGTTTGTGACCTACTCGATAAATGCTTACCAAAATCTTGAATTGTTAATCGACTCAAGCCGAGCTTAATCGACTCAAGCTTAAGGTTAAGCTCGAGTCTAAAACTAAGCTCTTTTGATAAATGAACCAAAGTCCTAGCTTCATCCGTTACAAAAAGCAATGTTTGGCAGCGAATGACTATGTTTGGTTTTGGCCTTGAATGCTCTAATGGGCCAGATTTCTCTTAGGGGCTGTTTGGTTGAATAAGGGGCTGTTTGGTAAGCCTCTTAATGAGGCTCTGAACCATTCAGCGCTGAATGATTCAACATTTAGCGCGTTTATTTCAGCTTCTGAATGGAATGGTTAAGGCTGAACTATTAAGATATGGGATGTTGCTGAACCATTAAACACTGAATTAGTTTTGGATCGGCCGGGAAGGCCTACACCGTCCTTGACGGTCCTACCTCGTCCCTTCCGTTTTAATATGGACGTTTGAGAGAGTCCATTTTTTCACCAATTATCCTCTTTATCACCAACCTTCTTCACCACACCCTTGGTCTATCCCTTTATAAATGACTACCTTTCTAGATGATATGTCAACTAAGATGACGGGTACTCTTCCCTTGAACCAAGTCCATCCCCACACCCATCAAGTTCAATATATCACGAATATCACATGTCATTCACTTTTTGAAACATGAAACTGTGCTTTGATTTGACCGTGTGGACCAACCATGCTTAATTGCTCTTTTGTTCATATTTGACCATGTTGAAACTTGAAAGGCCTTGGGTGATTGGGTCTATAAATGATCGTGATTAATTAGCTTTTTTTATATATATTTTTTGTTTTTTTTTAAATTTGTCTATTGTCCATACAACACCATGCTTAATTAGTCTATTGACCATACATGACCATGTAAATTAGTCTATTGTCCATACTTGACCATTTAAATGAAGTCTTAATCCATAATTTTCATCATCAATTCATTTCATTCAATTCAAAATTTCAAATATCTTTAAATGTCACAAAATTGAAATATGATCATTTGGTTGGTTTTATATTTTGAACGTTGCAATTAAACTTTTGGTTATTTTATATTTTAATAGTTTTATAAATAAAAATAGAAATTAGTTTGAACATGTTCTAAAAAAAGAAAGCATATATGATATTTTAAGACACTGTTTGATGGCTAAGAGGTTGCGAAACAACCTTAAACTTACATCTTTACCTTCAAGGCACCCTCACTGAAAGAGTTTGAAAGTAAAAAAGTTTATTGTTGGCCAATATGTTAAAAGTTGAGTATGTTATTGGGAATTTCTTAATTACAGATTATTGCCAGCCAACGAGGCAAAGTTTGGATTATTAAAATCCAATTCCCCTATTGATTTCAGATAGCTAATGTGTCCTAAAACAGGTTATTTATAAATCGGATTATTCCACGCTTATAAAAGATAATCTTCTAACTCGGTATTTTCACACGTCAAGGTACTATCTCTCTAATACCATTGTTGAAATAATCCATAACATACTATTCAAGTTGCATTATCCAAGTCTTCGTGTCCATTACATTATGCAGTGAAGGACAATCACCACAACACTATAATTTATAGCTTCTAAGTTCTAACTACACCATCAAGGAGCAAAAAAAAAAGTAAAAAAGGGCGGTGGCCAGTATTTTTTTTTTTTTTTACATCTTTATTTAATAATATATATCATTGGTTTCATTTTCAAAACACAAGTTGTGTTGATAGTAAAGTTGTTTGTGGTGAAGTTCTACCAAGGTCATAAGTTCGATCTTGGTGGAGGAAATTTATTTATTTTTTCATTTTAACAGCTTTACTTAATAATAATTACAATTGTGTTCGTATTAAAACATCAATTGTGTTAGTGGCGTAGTGGTTTGAGCCTCGAGGTCCATTTTGTTAAATAGAAGGTTGCAAATTCAAGGTTGGCTGGTTGCATTTATTTTTTTTCATTTCAACAACCATATTTAATGTTAAGTACAATCTATTTCATAATAAAACACAAATGGGTTTGGTGGTGTATTGGTATGAGATTTATTAGAGATCAGGCGGTTGCGGTTAATTTTTTTTTTTATTTCAACAGCGTTATTTGATGTTCTTAATCAATTCTGCACACACAGTAACCGAGTAAAAAAAAGTTCAAGATAAAACATAAATCACCGCGCGGTAGAAATCCTAGTTTATAATTAAACCCATCCTAATCGAAAAACACGATATGTATGGTTACAAAATCTCAAACAATACAGGCCCAACTTGGCCCAATGATTCACATAATTAAGCCCATTTCCTATCGGCCGATCAAAAAAAAAAAAAAAAAGCCCATTTCCTATCAATATATAAACCATGTGACCTTACACAAACCCTAATTTAACCTCCTTAACGCTTCAGACGCCGCCTCCATTGCAGCTTATTTTTCTCCGATCACAATCAATCAATGGGTATGTTTACACAGATAGATTGATTAATAATACTTTGCCTTTTATTATGTTATCTGATTTGTTTCAATTTGTTATGTGAAATGCAGCTCGGATCAAAGTGCATGAACTTCGAGTCAAATCGAAGGTCGATTTGTTCGCTCAGTTGAAGGATTTGAAAGCAGAGCTTGCTCTTCTTCGTGTTGCTAAGGTCACTGGTGGTGCTCCCAATAAGCTCTCTAAGATGTAATCTTTTTCTATCTCTCTGTTTGTGTGTATATTTACAATTGGATATGTTAATGTGAATTAGGTGTTATTATATTAAAATGTGAGTGTTAGTTTTACGGAATGAAATGAAATTGGAATTAGGATGTATATTTTTATTTCGTATATTGTTCGTTTCAATGAAAGAAGGAATTAGAATTGAAAGCAATATGCATAAGGGGATCTACATTTACATTCTAGTTCCTTTCGGATTCCATTTTATTCCGTGAAACGAACATCTACGCTAAGTAGTTAACTCGGTCGATATATCGGTGATATATCACCGATATCTCGGTTATCGGTCATCAACCGATGTATTGGTACCGATATTTTGTACCGATATTATTGGCGATATTGGCCGATATTTTACCGATATTTAACCGATATATCACTGATATTCCCGATATTGGTGTTTTTCTTCCTAGTTCTTCCATTTTTCTTACTTCTTATAGTTATTACTTTTTTATTACTGTTTTAAGTCTTAATTGTTAATAGTTAGTGTTAAAGATTAGTGTTTTAAGTCCTAACAAGTTTCCACTTGCTACAATTGTTAATGTTTTGCAAGTTGTAAAAGGTTAATTGTTAATGGTAGGAGAGTATGTTGAATTGTTAGTGTTAAATTGCTACATTAATGGATTTTGCATGTAAAAATTGCCGATATCCCACCGATATCTCACCGCGATAACCTATATCTCAAATATCGGTCCTTCACCGATATCCGATATTTTACTGCATTAACTGTTTAGCACCTACGTTCTAAATTAAATTCCGGTTCCCGTGTGAACTCAAACTTCAATACTGTTATACACCACGCAACGAACATTACTCAACAATCATAAGAATCCATGGAACACATGCCTTCCATATATATGGTAGACCATTGCTGAGTTAAGCCACGCCACGCAAACAAGCGATCACGTTTCTTTTAAAAGTATTAACAAAGAAATTTATAGTTAAGTCATAAACTGCACTTGCACTGGATTTTTTTAAGCACAAGTGTTTTGCTTTGTCTGTTGTATCTTAATAGAACTTTTTCAAAGGAATAATTTTGGTTTCATATCGTTAAACATTTATAAGTTTCAAGGGGTGTGTTTTGATTACAGTTTTTAAATGGTCCATGTTTGCGGGTTGGCAAGTCACACAAATTAACCTGAACACGAAGCATC
Organism: Ambrosia x helenae; assembly: GCA_030844895.1. Classification (NCBI taxonomy): domain Eukaryota; kingdom Viridiplantae; phylum Streptophyta; class Magnoliopsida; order Asterales; family Asteraceae; genus Ambrosia; species Ambrosia x helenae. The sequence goes on along the minus strand of CM061232.1, from coordinate 1,090,472 downwards.
TATTCATCGGTTGAACACCAAGCGTCTATTGACCGGTTAACCCTAACACATAGGATTTAACCAGAAGTATATTTTTATTTAGTTTTTTTTTCCATGTTTGAATTTTAGAATTTTGAGCTTACGGATTATTCTTTGTTTTTTTTTAATATTAATGTTTAAGTCATGCAAATATATTTTCTAAAATTGCGAAATTTTGGCATAAGCATACGCATAAGTTTACCTGATTACATTAACACCTTTTTCATAAAATAAAAATAAAAATGGGTCGAATGGGTCAACCTGCGCAGATGAACACGAACATGACCTGTTTAACTAGTTGATGGGATTAACCCAATACTGACCTGAACTTGTTTGACTAAACCCAAATTGGCAATATATGTGTTTTGGTTTGTCTCGTGTGCGGTTTGACTCATGAGCGTGTTCTGTTTAACAGCTTAATGTGAGGGTTTGGAAAAAGTCCATCTTTTATTTGGTTTATGGTTTAGTTATAAACATATATGTTTAGGTACACTGGTTGCAAATGTATACAAATTGATACATATACATTTTAACATATTATTAACTACGTTGATTATATTGTATTTGCAGAAAAGTTGTTAGAACTTCGATTGCGCAGGTTCTGACTGTGATCTCGCAGACCCAGAAATCTGCGCTCAGGGAAGCTTACAAGAATAAGAAATACCTGCCTCTTGATCTTCGTCCGAAGAAAACGAGAGCCATTCGCAGGCGTCTCACCAAACATCAGGTAACAATGACTGTTTAGTTAATTAATTCAACCTTTCAAATTACTTGTTTTCCAAGTAATATTATCTTGGTACCAAAATGTACACATGTTTCTGGATTTTCTAACAGTTGTGTTATGAAAATTTAGGCTTCTTTGAAGACAGAGCGAGAGAAGAAGAAAGAGAAGTATTTCCCATTGAGGAAGTATGCAATCAAGGCTTAGGTTCAATTTTGAATTTTGTGTATGTTTTCATCTAAATTTGTTGAATTTTAAAGGTTAATTGAATGTTTGGATATTGGTTTCTAATGATGAAGATACTTCTCATCGTTTTTTTGTTAACTAGTAAGTTACCACCCGCGCTTCGCCGTGGGTTCGAAACGTACATAAAAAATAGAAAATATCGACGGGACATTGTTTGTGGCGATAAAAAACCATGTCGCGATGCTTTAATCGAAAGTCACTTATGTAAAGATAAGTACGTTAGTCGCGTATTACAAAAAAAATAATAATATAAAAGCACATTGCAATGATGCATTTAGATATGAGCGTCAACAACGAGCGTTGTAGTGAGACTTTGATTGGTTATGTTTCGTTCTTTGTCGGTAGAGCAACCAAATAATATAACGCAAAACCATGAAAAAATAAACGTGAAAACCTTAAGATACGAAACTTTATATGTGAAAAACAAAACAGAAACATCATTGATAGTCTTTGTATTTTTAGATAGAATAACAAAACTGTCAAGAAAAAAACTATATTTCATATAAAAAGACAAAAAAAATCCTGTTTAAAAAGTCACTCTTGCAAAATAATCTATAAAACATCAACATACACTAAAAGACAAAAAAAAACGCACTATAGACAAGAACTTCAAGAATTGTTATATTATATTAGTGTGTATATCAATGAGAATTACCTTTAAGTATTTCTGTCTACAACTTGGATTTGATATTTATATGTTAAAAAAAACTTGTAGTGTAGATTAGTCAAGTCAGGCGTGCAGGAAGCTTTGCTAAGAGCTTTGAATTGGAAATTGTATCTATATTAAATTCCTTTCAAAAAATCTATATTAAATAAAAGAAACGTCTTAATAGCACGTGGTATATATTACAAGAGAATGATTCAAGATGCTTTCCATTGAACTTTGTACAAATATATATAGTACCATAAAAGATCCTAAATATGTATACAATATTAATACAATATAGTCAAAAAGGCTAGTCACAAGGCAAGTCAAAAGGCTAAGATCATGCACTATTATACCCCCGCAGTCGAAATTGGAGGAGACCGAATGCTGAGACTAGATCTGAAATCATCGAACAGTACTTTTGGAAGGCCCTTGGTGAAGATATCCGCAATCTAATGACGAGTGGGAACATGAAGAACACGAACATTGCCACGTTGAACTTGCTCGGGCACGAATAGAATGTCGAGTTCAATGTGTTTGGTTCGTTGGTGTTGAACGGGATTGCCGGATAGATATATGGCACTTACGTTGTCACAGTAGACTAGAGTAGCTCGAGAGAGAGGCTGACGAAGTTCCAAGAGAAGGTTGCGTAGCCAACATATTTCAGCGACGACGTTGGCGACATCGCGATATTCAGCCTCGACACTGGAGGTGAATGAGGAAATTGGACAGAGGAGGGTAGGGTTATGGCGCATGAAGGCAGTCAAGCGAAGAAGAGGTATTTAGGATTGTATTTTTCTGGTGGTGCAGATGAAACAGTATAGAGCCTAGGCTGGCTCTGATACCATGTAAGAGAATGATTCAAGATGTTTTTTATTGAACTTTGTACAGGTATATATAGTATAAGAAATGATCCTAAATACGTATACAATATTAATACAATATAGTCAAAAGTCTAGTCACAAGGCTAAGATCATGCACTGTTATATATTTTGTCAATTATTTTATACTATAAATAACATAACCAAAATTTGTTAATACAAAAATCATATTGTTTCATAAATGCATGCTAGATTCGATGAACACAAAACGAGGGGAAAAAAAAAATATTTTTCTTTTGAAACAGAACATGTTTACTTTTCATAGGCTTGTAAGTCTATAAATACGTCCCTTATTCTCTTCAACAATCAACACCATCTAACTATCCCACAATTTCCTTTAATATACATAACTTCCGCAATCCAGTTGTAGTTCCATGGCTAAGATGCCAACAGTCACCGGTATCGAGGTCGAATCCATCGCGTTTCCACCATACTTCAAACCTCCAGGAGCAACCAACACTTTATTCCTTGGAGGCGCGGGTATTTTATTCTCTTTAATTTGATGTAGGCCTTTATGGCTTTATTGTTAACGTTATCAATGTTACTACGCATTCGTGTTTGGAACCTTGTAACGTGAGCAAAGTTTTTTTTATCGTGTGCACTAGGTGTGAGATGCGTGGAGATGGAAGGCAAGTTCGTAAAGGTGACGGTAATTGGGGTGTACTTGGAGGATAAAGCTATTCCATCGCTCGCGGCTAAGTGGAAAGGCAAAAGCGCCGAGGAGTTGAAGGGCTCCCTCGAGTTCTATAGGGACATCACTACTGGTAATCCTCAAATAATTTTCTTTAACAAATGAATAAAACACGAACACACACAAAAACAGTGTTTATTTGAATCAGTTAGGATTTGAAAATGGCCGCTTGTTTATTCACGTTGGGTTATATTTCTATTTAATTTTCTTTCGTGTTATTCGAATCAATCCGGATTCGTATAGTTCGAGTAATTTAAAGAAATATAAAAAGACGTATATAAGCAAGTAATAAATATGTATAAAATAATTAAAAGTATATCCATTTTTATAAAGAAATTGATTTATTTGAATTCAAGCTACGCCTTTAAAGTTGTAAGGAGTAATGTAACAACTTTTAACTTATAAAAAAAACACAGTCAACAATAATCATCCATTCTTTAATGAATTAGTTGATTTAGACTAGGGCTGGCAATTTAGACACGAACATGATAACCTGACACGAACCTACACGATTTTAACAGGTTTCGTGTTTAGCCTTAACAGGTTTCGTGTCTATAACAGGTCGACACGTTAAGACCTGTTTATTTTCGTGTCGTGTTCGTGTTTACATGTTTCGTGTTCGTGTCTTATCGTGTACGTGTCTTAACAGGTATTATCGTGTCTTATCGTGTTTCTTATCATGTCTTGTCGAGTCTTGTTGTGTCTTATCGTGTCTTGTCGTGTTAACTTATTTTAGTAGGTGTTCCTTATCGTGTCTTGTCGTGTCTTATCGTGTTAACCTGTTATACACAGGTTCGTGTTTGAAAAAAATGACACGATTAGATTTCGTGTCGTGTTCGTGTTTACAAGTTTCGTGTTTGTATCTTAACAGGTTCGTGTCTTAACAGGTTCGTGTAACCTGTTATGCCAGCCCTAATTTAGACTAGCCCCATGTGTTTTGAAAGAGTATTAGTTTAGAATAAAATTGATATATTATAATAGAATTTGATTTATATGCATTAATAAGAAAGATACACACATGTGACGAATATGTTCCTTATGTTTACTCCCTATCCATAGGCTCCTTTGAAAAATGTGTTCAAGTGACAACGATACTTTCATTACTCGGTGAGCAATTCTCCCAAAAGGTATCCGAAAATAGTGTAGCGTTTTGGAAGACAAACGGGACATATACGAACGCGGATGACAAAATTATTAATAAGTTTCTTGAAGTTTTCAAGGGCCAAAAATTCCCACCAGGCTCCTCTATTCTCTTGAGAGTGTCACCCGTTGGATCGTTAATGGTAAGTCTAATCGTAATCGTAGATATATGGTTGCAGAAAAGAATCATTATAGAATTTTTAGTAAAAACAAATATGTTATGTTAGAAGAGCAGACTAGTGAGTTTGGTTCATAATTTTTAATTTTACTTTTAATATATGACAATTAGGTAAATTAAAATAGCCAAAATAATGTCATGATCATAATATCTCAACTTTATTTTTTTAAATTATAAAAGACTTATGCGTCAAAAATAAATTTAAATTTCAACCTATTTTAACCTTGGACACAAGCAGTGGCGAAGCTTGAGAATTTCGACGGGGATCAAAAGTCACCAGTCATGGGGGATCGTAACCGTATATACGAAAAAAATCCTATATAGATATTATATAATCAAGATATTATATAATCAGAACTTCTGAGAAAATTTCGGGGAGTCGGGCGACACCCCCCTGTGAAGCTGCGCCACTGGACACAAGTCCAAATTTCTATCTCGTATATGCATGGGCGGTTCTTAGTGAAGGCCAGACCGGGCCTCGGCCCACCCAGTTTTTTCATTTCGCAGTGTAAATTTTACCGAAAATTTCTGAAAATTTTTATATGTATTGAGCCCGCCCCTACCAGATTTTTCGTTCAAGATCCGCCACTGCGTATATGAATTATGAACATACAAATATAACAACTAGTATAATATGACATTGATTTATTCAATATTTTGAAGTGTCTGATTGAAAGTGGTTTCTCTATTCTAGAGGATAAAGATAAGGTTGCCTACATTGGTAATTACCTAGACTTAACCGATAGCTTTGCTATAAATGAGATTTTACTAGAGTATGCATGGTGGTTATTGTTGTTGATTTTCTTCATATTTGTTTGAATGTAGATAAGCTTTTCAAAAGATGGCATTATACCGGAGGCTGCAAATGTTGTGTTAGAGATCGAAAAACTAGGACAAGCAATAACTGATATGGTGATAGGGAAGCATGGTGTTTCCCCTGAAGCCAAACAGTATTTGGCATCAAGACTATCTGATCTCATGAACTAGTTCGATAAGAAAAAAAGTAAGAAGATGAAATTATGAGAAAAGTTGGTTTGTTGAGGGTATTATCAAAATTTCCAATGTGCTAGATGTTAAGATCCATGAAATAAGATTTACGTGTTATATGCATTAAATAAGGTGTACTTTTATGATAAAAAACTAATAAGTTGTATTATTATTTTTTGGAATGAAAAATTCTTTCTTTCTTTTTTTTTCTTTTTTTTTTAAACTTATTGTGGGACTTGAACCCATGTCCTTCCCAATTTAGGTACTTCTATAAGGCTTATGGGTGTGGGATTGTCTGAGAGTCTGCCAGGACCGTTCGGAATGTCTCACACTGTCCCCGCGATGCTAGGATCAGCCAAAATGTCTAATTTCGAACGATTGAGACAGGCCAGAGAGAGAGAGAGATATTCAGAGAAGGCCAAAAGAGGGGGGGGGGGGGATAACTCGGCAAGGAGGACCAACCCCACACCATTAGCTAGCCCACTTGTAAAAGACTGCCCTATTGAAAGAAGTGAATGTGGAGAGTAGTCATCCTTTGGAGGTCTATCCACACACCAACCAACCTAAGCTTTGTTTCTTTTATTGAGCGACCAACCCTAATGGTTAAATCGTATTACTATTTAAAACCAACTTAGAATGATAAAATGTCGAATTATATTTTTCAAGTATGCAAGGGTTGGTGGCCATTTAAGGGTTTTTTTTTTCTTTCTAATAATAGTTTATTATCATTATTTTGTTTTATAAAAAAAAATTCTCATCAAATTGGTTTTTCTATAGTACGTTTAACTTTAAATAAAACTAAATACACAATTACCTTTAATCTTTTTTCACCATCTTTTAACTACCCTATTTGTCACCATTTCACTCAACTAACCCGTTTAAAGTCCTTTTGATTCACACACATTACCTCAAAAAAAAGTGGTGGAGTTTTGATTTGCATATAAGCCTATGATTGATGCTTGCCATCGGGTTGAATCCGAGTGATCACCCCCCAAAATAAAACCCGAGTGAACGAGAGTTAGTGAGGAAAAGGAATTGGGACACTTTAGGAGTGTTTAAGTAGTCTGATCACAAACCAAGCCTGAAACCCCGAGGATCTATTAAGTGTGACTCTTAGGAGGTAAGTTGAGCTCGGCACATCGAGTAAAACTTACAATTTTTATTTCAAAAAAATTTGCCAAGGTTTGGTTTGCTTGAGGACAAGCCAAGCAAACGCTTAAGTGTGAGGTGATATGATATGCCGATAATTTAACATGTTTTACATATATAATTATCCTCCTTTTTGCACATTTATTATGCTTTTATCTTTATAAAATATATCTAAATCGTCCCTATGAGATAAATGCAGGTTACTGAAAGGAAAAAGCAAAAAGGAAAGGAAAAGACACATCTTGAGTGGAGAACAAGCTTCTAGGGGACAAAAGGGTACATGGTACAACAACCTTGTCTCCCATATGCAAGTTTTGGAGCCCATGGATGAAAACGACACAATAGACAAGGAATTAAAGACTTTCAGAGCTGTTTCAGATGCAGCACGGTCGCGCTACAACTGTTCCGGGCCAACAAGTCAACATTTCCAAGTCAACAAAGGTCAAAATCAGCATTTTGAAGTGTGCACGGGCGTGCTTTACTTTAGCGTGTTCTCCAAGGCTAAAACCGACCAAAACTGACAACACGGTTACACGTACTGAAGAGCACGGGCCTGCAAGGTCTGAAGGGGGACAATTCTGCGCGGAAGGACTCTGCAACAGTACCTGCTGTCGAGCATGGGCATGCCAACACCTTAAGCACGGGCGTGCTTGGTCTGATTTGCCTATAAATAGAGGCCTCCACCCCATATTTTCACCATCCCTTCACCCATCCTTTCCACCCGAATCTCTCTTTCACTCCAGCCATCTTGGGGGTCTAGTAAGTGACCTTTGGAGCTTGGGATCACTCCATAAACACTACTTATGTGAGAGCTTGAGAGAGATCACTATAAATCATCCAAAAATCCTCTCTAATCCTCAAAACAACCACTACTATGTGTTCTTCCAACACCCAATCTAAAGTGCATGTTGTAATGCCAATCTTTGGCTAGGATATTAAAGTGTTGCTAGGGTGAAGACTTTCTTGGTATGAATTATATAGTTTTTATTTGTTAAAGTGGTGTTGTGTTCTTGTTTAATTCTTTTTACTTAAAACTTTGTTTGATGAATTAACTAACTAATTACTTAGTCTTTGTTTTTATGGGTGTCTTGATAGGCAGTGGGAGGACTTATGAGTGTACCCATGGTGTGTAACAACCCATGCACTCATAAGCTAACCTAATCCCGCGAGTAGTGATTAGCCCATTTGTGGGTAGAAATACACACACTTAGTGGCTTAATCCTCTACTATCAAAGATCTCACTTAGGGTCGGTACGGTCTTTATACTCGGTCCTGGTGATAAGTCAAGACTTAATTTTGCGACTTAGCCTCATTGTCTATGTGAAAGCTTTGGCGCAAGTTAAGGATTGGTGAACCCGCGTTGGAAGGAAACGGTCTTTATTTCCTTTCATTATTATACTGCCGCACAGTTAATAATAGACCACTCACTTTTTAAAAAGGTTAATTAATTCTAGTAGGAGATGCACGTGTTGTGGTTAGTCACGACTCTTCTATGATGTCAAGTGGCAGCTTGTTCGGTCATGCTCCTGCCACCGGCAAGTTGTCCATAAAAGTTTTAAATAATTAGATGTCTTTATCGCAACACTGGGAGGTGGATTCTTCGGGGTTAGATTAACACAGTCTTGAGTAGTCCGTCACTAATTGTTAAGAGGTGAGCTTACCGGTTCAGGAGACCCTCAATTAAACAACAAGAATGTTGTTGCAACTCAATGTTAAGCATAAGTGCGCACTTGTACCCACCACTAAGTAATTAATATTAATCTGTCCCAAGAACAGTTGGATCCCGAAGCAGCACTTCTTTTGGTATTGATTTATACTCTGGTCATTCTCGCTCTCTTTCTCTCTCTCTCTCTCTCTCTCTTTTCTCTTATCTTTTACTTTTATTAAAAAGCAACTTAAGGCTGAGTAGGGGAAGTCGTGTCTTTGGGTTCGATACTCGGTACGTGCAGGAAGTCTATACTACACTCAATAGGCACACTTGCCTATTGTGTGGGTTTAGAAAAATTCGCAAATATCGTTTTATTTTATAAATTTAAAACTTGACAAAGTATTTTAACTTAAAGTTTTGACATAAAGTCCTTTTTGAACAAGTTTTGTCGCATCCGTCGGGGACTTGTTTCTTTTAAAAGAAAAGTAATTTAAGTCATTAAAACCTTTAATCCACACGACATCACTTCATGACCCGGACTTCTCCGCTACAAATTCCTTAGCTACAGTTCTACCCAAGGCGAGATTTTCACTCGCAAATGAACTTACAGAGCGGAATATTGGGGATCCTATGGCGTACGCCATAGCCGGTTGTTAAAGTTGAACGTGCAAAGGTTTTACGGAAACACAGACCCGGTTAAAACTGAGGGTTTCCGTACCAAAAGCTACAATGATGTTATGATTGTTGATCCTCGCCCTAATACACTCAAACTGGGCAGTTCTCCAGAGAAGGAGTAATTTTATTATTATTATTTTATTTTTTTTATTTTGTTATTCTTCTTTTAAGTTTGTTAGTTTTTTTACTCAAACAAAGCTTTTTGCAGGGAGGAAATTAAATATTTGGATGAGACTTTTAAAAAATACCGTGATGTGCCTTTCTCACGGTATAAAGGAGGAATGATTCATCTATTTCTCTCCCAATCAAGAGTGGATGATGTTCTTCTTGAAACCATTGCCACAAAGGCCTAAGCACATGGTCTTAAGATTGTTGTTAATGCTGAAGCCGTAGAGCTGCTTAGTGAAGAGTATCCAACTGAGGATCCCAAGAAAAAAAAACAAACAAGAAGACTAAAGAGACTTATATAAAGCAGTATTTCTATTTTAAATGGAGGGGTTGCAGGCCACAAGATAACTGAAATCTGGATATTTTATATTAATTAGGGTTATTTTGTTTATGAATGGTACGTTTAATATTTTGTATGAATGTTATCAGATATATGTTTTGTGTCATATTATATTAGGCATCTTTTGCTAGGACTTGAGTTTGTATGAATGTTATCAGGTATATGATTAAACTATGATTGTTATTTTATTGGTACTCGTGTGGATTAGTGATCGAACCATTTATTTAATAATTATAAATCCCTCAAGAAACACCCGTTATCTCATTTATTCACATTTATGGTCTGTCAGTACAAATCGAGATAAAGTTATAACAAAAATATCCCCCGGTATGGTATGGTGCATGTGTGATGCAATTTCACTCAACAATACCATCTTGAATATTTGAAACCCTAGATAGGAGTGAGTTATTGTTGTTATTAAATTGTGGAGTTAAATAAATAAAACCTGTTTTAAAAATTATATTATATAGGAATTATTATATATTTATTTATCTGGTTTCTAATATTTATCTCTATGCATAATTAATATTTTTAAAAAAGTAGGGGACAAAAAAACGCTCCCTACATGGGCGAACTTCGGCATGAGGGTAATCATTTAGCTGATCTAAGCCATGAAGACACGATTAAGTACTTTATCACTAATTTTCCAGAAAAATGTTGCGGCAAAGATTTGGAAGACCTTTTGAAAGGATACGGTTAGATTACCAAGATTTATATCGTTAGGAAGAGGGACAAGGAAGGGAGAAGGTTCATATTCGTGACATTTGCCAATGTTAGAGATAAGGAAGATCTTGAGCATTACATGAGAAACCTGTGGATGGGAAGCTACAAACTTCGTCCAAATGTTGCAAGATTCATTGGTGAACAGATGCTGAATATGAACAAGAACATGAATGAGAAGAAGGCTGAGGAAAAGTTCGATTGTGATTTCAAAACAGGAGGTCAGGAACGTGCAGAGGATAACCACACGTCATCTTTCAAGGAGATACTCACAGGTTTAAAAGATGGTTCTAAAGAAGCGGAGTTGGTTTTAATCCCGAACAATATCAAAGAGTTTAGTGACCGACATGGCGAATCTTTGGTGGCAAGGTTACACAACATTGATAGATTGAAAAAGATTAAAGATTTAGTAATGGAGTTAGGCTGTGCAGGAGCGACGTGCTGACTGACCTCCTCTGGAGTGGCATCAACGAGGTAGTCATCCTCGGAGTCAGAGAGTAGAGTGAGGTCAACGGAAATAGCCATAATCCCGTCAAATGCATGCGTATATATCAATGAACATGAATGTCAATGAAAGAACTACTATACCCCTGTGTCGTCGTGAAGTAGCTAGAGACTTGAGAGCTGCAAGGCGAGGTAATGTGGTACTTTGTGAAAACGTTTCGAAAATGTTTTGGTTATAAGTGACACAAAAGAATCTTAGTTCGTTATAACCTTATACTCTGATACCAATCTGTCACACCTCACCAAGGCGGAAACACGGTTGATTCGTAAGGTTTTCAAGGACAAGGTTCGGGCAACACATAAGATGCAAATCAAATAGATACCATCAAAAGATAAACGTTGCCATAAATTATTAAAAATAATATAACATTGTCTTAAACGAAATATTGTCTGAAATTTCATGGTTCAAATACCAAGACATAACGTAGCAAACACTACCCAACCAATGATGGTACCACATAGTGCATGCTCAAACCCTTCTCTCAAGTCTCCATCCCGCATGATTAATTACCTAAAAAACATGCATAAAAGATTTGTCAACATAATGTCGGTGAGTTCACAGCTTTTAATGTACTATGTAAAGTGCTCGTGAAATTCTTGTATGACCAATCATAGGCTAGCTAACTGAATGATTACTGTGTAAACAATGATTCCCATAACCAAACCTCTTGCCTGTTGTGCCTCGCGCATTGTACAGTAAAGACAACGTATGCATAGTGGAATACTAACACTCTTTTGTATGTAACTGGTAAGAGCGACTAACCAATAGTGGGGGTGTCAACCCAATAGATCTATTAAAGTGTTCCATGGCTTTTGATAGCTAATGGTTATAGTGTAAATGTAAGTACGAGGACTGTTGAGCTCATGAACCGAATGTCTCATTTTCCACATGGTAGTCATGATAGAATAACACATAAAATGAAATGTACTAAAATATAGCATGTTTATCCCCCAAAATGAAAAACAGTAAAATGGGGTCGTGAAACTCACCTAGTGACTGAAGATAAGGTCTAGTAAGGCAGAAAAGTGGAATAGTACTATCCCGACAAATGGTGCCCTATGATCCTCAAGGACATAGTACGTTGTACATTCTTGTCGTTTACCATACAAGTTGTTCACCCGACTTGTGTACCCTTGTGTTAGTTATATGTGGGCCATATTTCGTGCACGTGACAATCATTACTTGTTTCATGTGTACTTTTGTAAAATGTATAGTTTCGTGAATCTCGGGCGTTTTATTGTAAAATTGTATCTATCGTGAACAAAACGGAGCCCACATGCCATAATGAGTTATGAATTGTTCCCAATCTAACATTTGTGGCCATTTTATGGCAAATCATGTGTTTTAACATACGTTTATGCCTTTTAATACCAAAAGATAGTACTAACACTTGTTATAGCTTTCTTAACACATGTTATTATGGTGTAGCCAAAAGCTTTCAATGATATTGGCCTCAAATCCGATCGTTTAATGTATCCAAAACAACTAGCTCGTGTTCATCAATATACAATTGAATGATTACAAGTGTGTGCTAGTTTGTTTTCAATGAAATTGTGTATATTATCCTCAAAATGTAGTGAAGTGCCGAGCATATATATATATGTATGCATGTTTGGTTCAAAATCGATTTCTTGACATAATTCAAAGCCGATAGAGGTTTATAAAACATGGCTCGCAACGTGGGTGTATGATGGGTGTCACCTATGCGTGTGGTTAGTTTATGTACGTGTGAACCATATGTGTGTGGCATGCATATAAGCGATTACATGTATAAGCAGACATGTGTATGTTTTTAATCGATACCTGTGATCCTAAACAAGATAATGTCGTTTAAAATCATTAACCTATGTATGTTATAGGGCTGATTACTAGTTGTTTAAAGGTCGAGGGTCGGGTAAACAAGAGGACTGATTATTATTAAGTCATAACTAATAATGAGGATGAGTTGGATAAGGTACCTAGTTGATACATAGAGATGATCGATTGCTTGGTCCTTTGGCTTCCTAAGTGAGCTTCCAACTCTTGATTATTATGGCTTGAATTGAAGAATGGTTATGGTGTTTTTGGGGTGGTGATCGGCCGAGACTTAGGGCCTATTGGTAGCCTCTTAATGAGGGTGATCTAGTGCTCTTATATAGTGGCCGACTGAAGTGGTGACAAAAACAAACAAGATAAGCTTAATCTTTTTGAAAGGTGTTATGTTTATGGGATATTATCATGATTTGGTGATTATATGAAAACTCAATCACTTGTCCCTTTCTTGAAGTTTGGCCAATTGTTCATCACCTCAAAGAGGTTAGTTGCCATGCATGAGGGATGGTATGTGCACATTTGTCTTATTTCCATCTTGGTATAAAGAACATTAGTCATCCACGATGCAATCTTCCTTGTCCCTATCTTTCGGCTCTTATGAAGAAGAATTAAGGTAAAAATGGTAAGGAATCAAGCATTGGGATGATATGTTGGAAAAATCAAGGCCTAATCTAGTATAACTATGGTTGTCAAGGTGATAATGATCCATGCTTGGGTCTTTGTTTTCGGCCGAGAACTATCAAATGGAAGAAGATTCATTTGTGTAAGTACAAGATATCACTATGTGTGTCATCATAGGTATGTCAAGTCTCTATCAAGGATGATTGTTTGTTGTTTGTTTGTCTTGTAATCGATCATCATCATCATCATCATCATTGTCTTGATCTTCGGCCGATGAGGTGTCCATACAAACAAGGAAGTCTAATGGTTAGTTATGGGGTAGAAGAGGGTTGACTTAACCAAATATGTGTAAGATTTGGACATTCTCTAGACAAGGACTTGTGAATGCTCCTTGGGGTTGGGTTCGGCCTAATAGAAAGCAAGGGAAAGGTTTTATATTTAAGTTAAGATCTCCTCATGGAAATGTGTAGTGTTAAGAACATAGGCTCCATATTTGTGCAAAGAAAAGACAAGGTATGGTTAAGTGTGTATGTATAGTCGTTTGTGTGTGTATATGTATGCTATAGGTGTTGTCCTAATCACAATGGTTTTGTTTGGTCACGTATACATAAGTTGTCTATTATATCACTTGATATGGAGTTATGGACATAGATAAGTGCAATGAATCGATTAGATGTATGCAGACATGATCTTATAAGCCAGTCGGTTAGGTTAAGTCGTGTATAGGTGTATCCATAGTTATGTAAGCATGGCCGAGGCTTGTAGTGAAATTGTTATCTATCATCAATATAGAGCTTTGTTATTGAATAATATATACATATGTTATTGAGGGCATATAATGTGTTATGGAGTATTATAAACTTGTGGTAACACATGTTTGTTCTGGGAGCGTTACATGATTTGTGTGAGTGTTATCCTCATAAAACACGTTGTAAGTGTTCGGGTTCGAGTTGATTGTGTGGATTTCCACTTGGGCATTGTCACGTGTATTGTTGTTTTGTTCATGTGTAGTAATCGGGTATCCGGTTGCTCTCTGTTGAGCGTGTGATTGGCTTGACTGTTCAATGCTAATTACCTTGTTTAGTCAGCATGTTGTATGCATAAACGGGTGATCCATTGAGTTTCCTCTGTAACTCAGGCTTTACTAGACTGGGGGTGGGGTATAGTGTGTGCAAAATGTATAATTATGTACATGAAATGACAATATTAAGCTAAATGTGTACGGATGTTGACTGGTGTCACAACACACTTACGAATAACCCTTAAATAATGTGCACTTTGTTCACAAAGCTATAAATTTCCCTGTTAGGACTTCCCAAGTACGATGGTTGTCACCGGTTTGTTGACGGAATCTAGTCACAACCGTGCTCCAAAATGTTTTCGTAGTCTCATGTCCACCTTCCTGAAATATGGTAATATAACTGTTGACTAACGCAACTTATTCCCCCATGGTCCAATGTTGGACTGGGATTGAGTTTTGTGGGGGCGGGATTGGGTTTAAATTTGGGTTTTGGTTTTTGCCATTTTGTGATTAATATAATAAAAAGAATGATAATATGAATGTGTGTGGAGTGATTTGGTTTTAAAAAATGAAGTGAGTGAAGGTAAAATATATATAGAGAATAATTAATTAATTTATTTTTTAAATTTTAATCGTTTTCGCCAATGGTCAAATATTTTTCTTAACCAACGGTCAATTAATCCGCGTTAGGCCGCTGGTGTTCGCTCTCGGCCATGTTCACGAGCAGTGGCTATGGTGTTCTCGAGCCACGTGGCTCGTGGGCTTGCTCGCACCTGCTTGTTCGCGCACCACAACACATTGTCTTATGAACGAGATATTTACCAATTTATAAAATCATTTATTAAAACTAAATGTCATTTTTTTTAAACGGCAAATTATTTTAATTTATCACCCAAAATGTTACAATACAAAACTGCTAGATGCTAGACCAAACATTCCTCTCCAAAATTATATACATAACACTTTAGCCTTTCATTATTTCTTCACCAAAAGCATTGAGGTACCAACCAATTCGCCCTAATGTCACTATGTCCTTTCACACCCTTTTGATTACAAAGCAAATGAAGTTGAACTTTAGTGCCATGGAGCATTAGAGTTCTTCCAACCCCCTTGTCCGTGTGTATAAGAATCATTATGACCATGACCATCTCCATCATGTCCCACAAAAAGCATTTATTCGAACTCCTTCTTGACCCATTAACCCTTTTTTCCTTATTCGCAGTCTTACTAACTCAGCCTGCTTAAGCAATTCTAGTGTATTGTAACCATTTTCCAAGCCCTTTACGCTTTATAGCCTGCTCAATAAATGATGTCGCTGTTTCCTTTATACAATAGCTTTTGTCCAACTACACTAATGTCCAGCATCTATAACTTCTATATTAAGCTGCATTTTGTAGGCTGCACTTTTAGTCTGCAAATCCAAGAATCAGCTGCAAGCAAAATACCCTCGAGAAAAGAAGAGAACACAAAATGAAATTATATACGCGAAAAGAATGTGTAAGACCGGGAGAGTTAGCGCCTAACACTTATGTACCGCAATATCCCATTTTGCCACTCACACCGAAACGCACACAAGGCGCTAACCTACCCTCCGGTGTACACATGTCACCAAACGCACACACACCAAAGGATTCTTTTTTTTATTCAGCCCTTGCCCCCACCCTTTTGACTAAGAAAGTTTGAACTATAATGCAAGATATACCCAAAACGCCCCCAAGAAAAGAAAAGCCACACGGAATAAAACATAACACGAAACGAGTATGTAATGTTGGGATAGTTAGCAACTAACACCTAACAATTCATAACCCAAATGCCCAATTAAATCTCACACCAAACACACGCAAAAGTGCTAACTCCCCCCGCCCGACATACACACGCACACAAAATACACGTTTCAGGCCCTACCCCCGCCCCTTATCTTTGTATCTTGAACTCAATTTTCTAAGTTACCAATATTAAAACTCGCCCACTTGTCCCATTCCACCCTATTTCGCTTTGGCCTATGCTTAATCCACATGAAAGCCATTGCTTGCATTTCTCCACATACTTTCTCAATACTCACCCGTCTTCCGTCATTCATTACGCGCCTTCCATATAGCCCAACATGTCACCAATACTATTAATTGCACTATCTTCCTCATAGAGACCGAGCCTCGTATTGACTTACAAAAACTGAATAGCTCGTAAACATTATTAATAAGCAAAGGAGGGATGTTGCACCAAATGCTAACCTTATACCAGATGGTTGTGGCAAAATGACAAGTTGTGAACAAGTGGTTCGCATCCTCCTCATGTTCTTCACACATCCTGCACTTAATAGACCCATGAACCACATTTCTCTTCTGTAAACTTTGCAAAGTAGGTAGACATTCCCTCCACCCAAAGATATTAACTTTCTTCGGAGCCACCGAGAATAACCCATCAGATGATGCTGTCCAGATCCATTTATCGCAGCCCAAGAACAAGGTAATTGATCCTAAACACTCACTGATCTGTGTCAATTGTTCCAGCTCCCGAGTTGTCACACAACCTTATCTGAACTGTAATGTTTTTATTGCTTTTGATTACAAACAAATCCGGGAATTGATCTTTCAAAGGCTGCTCTGCGCACTAATAATCTATCCAAAATCTTGCCAGTAACCCATTTCGTATCTCAGCTTTTAATAAATTTGGGAGCCGAATATCAAGCTCCTTTTCCAATCTGCAAATATTATTCCAGCCCCCTGTGATCCCGGTTTTAATTGGCAGTTGGCACCATAGATTATCACCTTCGGTCTTGAACCGCCACCACCATTTCAATAGAAGACTAATATTCATATCTTTTAACGACCCTAAACCGAGCCCTCCTTTTTCTTGTGGGCATTGCGCACCTCATCACAGTTTCTAACCTGTAGACAAACAAGTTAAACAAGGACGCAAGATAAAAACACAAAAAGAAAAAGCAAGTTCAAGTCAAACCTCAGGGATGTTGATTTGTAAATATAACTCTAGTATGTTTATGTTTATTATGAATGTTGAACTTATGTAAATGTATGTATTATGTATTATGTAGAACATTTATAGGTTTATTAGATTAGTTAAGTAGTATATAAAGTAAATGGGTCAAAACACATTGGATGAACTCGAAAAGATCAAGACTACACGGCTGCAAACAAAAGACTGATTCAAGACAGCAAACAAGCAGAAGCAGATCAGAATGAAGGCCAAGTTTCGAAGATTGTTTCAAGTATAAAATGCTGCAAAAAGGACGATAATACCCTTCCGGTTAATATGGTTATTTTCCCGCCAAAGCAACATACAAACCGGTGGGACTAAAGAGACGCAACAGTTCAGAAAACACACATGCCTCTTCGAAACATATATATACAAGAAACAAAGGGCAAAATCAGTTATCAAGATTGTTCATACTTTTACAATCCTTTCACCGAACAAAACTTCCAGATTTCCGATAATTGTTCATTGTTCTTTCTATTATACTTCAATCATTCGATTAATAATATATATCAATTCGTGTTTGTGTCAAATATTTTTGTATACTTCTGTTAATCCGCTGCATATCTTGAATCTGGGCCAACAAACTGGTATCAGAGCAAGGTTATTTCATTCGATATCATCAAATCTGTGTTCATATTTCAGTGTCTGTGTTTCTTAATCTTTGTTCCTGTTCCGTTCTCTCGTATCAGTTTTTTGTTGATCATTATGTTCTAAGTGTCTAATATTGTTTACAATTGTCTTGTTTCAAATCAAGTCATCAACCATTATAGTTAGATTCACAAGTTGTACGGTTAATTGAAGTCTGGAAAGTTCGGTTACACAAGGAAACTTTCAGAGGCCTAGCAAAAGATTGAAAATATTTAAATTATAAATAAAATTGTTTAAAAAAGTAAACATCTGGCACAAAGTGTTAAGATATGTATAGTTTATTTCTTGGGTTACACTATCGGTTGATTGTAAAACTGGATTCACTTTGAGCGAGGGAATGCATACATGATCTTCTTCAACTTCAACATCACTCGTTTTTTATAAATATTGACTGCCAACGGTCATATACCCATGGCCAACATGGTTGGCGGCTCGTCCTCCCTAAGTAATTGGAAAATAAATAGTCCATATGTTCTAGTGGTGTGGCAATGGAAAAATGAAGATAAGAGCTTGAGGACATTAAGTCTCAAGTTCGAATCTGATCTAGAGGGGATTTACCGTAGTCGGCGGGGTTTCCCCCGAATCGGTTGCTTTGAAGACTTGGATTGCCTTTGTCCCGTAATAACCCACTTTCAGTTCATGTGATATCTAGTTTGCCGTTCAAAAAATGCTAATCATACAATTTAAGCTTTCATATAAGTAAATTTGGAAATAAATAAGCATATAGAAGTTTTGATCCGCATAGACACGTAATAACATTTAATCCGAACAAAATGACTAAATTTCAGCTTTTATTAATATGGCAAGCTGGTAAAAAAATTAAATTCAAAAAAATTATTAGAATATGTTATAAAACAATTAATCAAATACAAAAATAAAAGGGTATCAATTGCAAAAAATGATGAAAACCTTGTACAATATCAAATAAAAAAAGTATTGCCCGACATTCTGAGCAAGGCGTCTCATGCTCTCTCTCTCTCTTTTCTTCATCCCCACACAACAAACACTATATATATCACACTCCACACCATCTCCTCTTCTCCCAAAAAAAACAAAACAAAACAAAACAAAACCTAACATAACCTAACCTAACCTTCAACTTCAAAATATGCAAACCTCAAAGCTTTCTACCGTAGCTACTACACTTGTTTACAAGATGAACATGCTGTTGAACAGCCGTCGCTTTTCCACACGAAGTGACACGAAACGTACATTGCCCGTTATTGATTCCATGAAAGACACGTTTGGCAGTGTGGGTGAAGCTTAACAGGTTCATATATGTTGACTAGGGGTGTTCAAAAATATCCGAATCCGAAAATCCGATCCGAAATATCCGATATCCGAATCCGAAACTACCCGAAAAACCGGATATCCGAAATTTCGGATATCCGAATTTTCGAATTCGGATTCGGATAGTGATTTTGAAAATTTTCGGATATTCGGATATCCGAAAATATCCGAAAATTTATAAAAAAATTTTATCGGATATCCAAAATATCCAAATATCCGAAAATGTCCGAAAATTATCCGAAAATATCCGAAAAATATCCGAAAATATATCTGAAAATATTCAAAGTATCCGAAAAAATATCCGAAACTATCCAAAATATCCGAAAATTTATCTGAAGATAAGAGCTTGAGGTCATTTAGTCTCAAGTTCGAATCAGATCTAGAGGGGATTTATCGCAGTCGGCGGGGTTTCCCCAAATTGGTTGCTTTGAAGACTTGGATTGCATTTGTCCAGTGCTAACCCACTATCAGTTCATGTGATATCTAGTTTGCGGTTCAAAAAATGCTAATCATACAATTTTAGCTTTCATATAAGTAATTTGAAAATAAATAAGTATAGAAGTTTTGATCTGCATAGGTACGTATCCGAACAAAATGACTAAATTTAAGCTTTTATCAATATGGCGAGCTGATAAAAATATTAAATTCAGTAAAATTATTAGAATATGTTAAAAACAATTAATCAAATACAAAAATAAAAGGGTATCAAATGTAAAAAAATGACGAAAACCTTGTACCATATCAAATAAAAAAAGTATTGCCCGACATTCTGAGCAAGGCGTCTCATGTCCCCATTCTCATTCTCACACTCTCTCTCTCTCTCTCTCCCTCTCTCTATCTCTCTCACGCACACACACACACACAAACTCTCTCTCATTTTTGTACTTTGTAAATAGTGGGTTTTTAAGTCCCAACTTTTAATGAAAGTTGTTTGTTACATCTTGTGTATTCTCGCGATAATTTCTGTTATACTTATTTAACCAAGTCATCACTCGGCGTGTATGTAGAAATTAGAAATTGTGCACAACTTCGTAGTCGGTCGTTAAAATGTTAGATACTTTTTTCTTAAAGACTGTGTAGTATAACACAACTTGTGCCACCAGTTTGACTTAAGCGTTGGAGAGCCATGTCTTGAAGACTGTTGCACGTCGTATGTGGTGGATGCGCGGCGGCTAAGTCCGACATGTGTTAACATGTCTTGAAGACTAAGGCACGGCGCATATTCACATACGCGGCTTATTAGCTCGACAGGCAAACCTTGTCTTGAAGAATGTAGCGCGACGTATGTGGCTGGGCGCTTGTTATAAGTCCGACACGTATTAGACGTGTCTTGAAGACTGTTACGCGACCCGCTCCTGAATGCGCAGCTGTTTTAGTCCGACATAGGTGTTAGCTTAGTCTTGAAGACTTAGATGCGGCAAAACTAGTATAAGAGCAGATATAAGAAACAAACTTCATTGATTGAATAAGTACAATGGCGTGGGTAGCCGAAAATACAAATAAATTACAAGTAACATGCGCGTAGCTGTGCCACGTTCCAAGATCGTGGGATAGGGGTTCCGTGTAGTCTTTCTAGCTCGTAGGCGCCCTTCCCCAAGACTTCTTTAATCTTGTATGGTCCCTCCCAAGTTGGAGAGAGTTTTCCCAGCTTTTCAGCACCAGAAGCTTCGTTGTTGTGGAAAACGTAATCTCTGATCTTGAATGCACACTTTTTGACGCGCTGATTGTAGTAGCGCTCGAGCTGTGTCTTGTACTTTGCTTCCTTGATGGCCGCGAGATCGCGGCGTTCTTCAAGTAAGTCAAGATTTAAGCGAAGCTCTTTGTCATTGTTCCCTTTGTCGGCCATGAGAACTCTTGCAGAGGGACAACCTATTTCGTCGGGAATTACGGCTTCGGACCCGTAAGTTAAGCTAAACAGGGTTTCTCCATTGCTTGTTTTAGTTAAGGTGCGGTAGGTCCACAGGACATGTGGCAGTTCGTCTACCCATCCTGTGCGCCGTGTTCCCAGCCGCGCTTTTATGCCCTCTACAATGCTTCGGTTTGCTCTTTCGACTTGGCCATTGTCTTGCGGGTGCGAGACTGATGTGAAGATTTGTTGGACGCCCATTTGCGCTAACCATTCTTGTAGTGCTTGGTCCGCGAATTGCGTACCAAAAAAATATTTTATATGAGTTTGTTTTTCTTATAAAAATTATATTGTAGTGTAGATAAAAACAATAAAATGCCACATTTAAACTTTTTTATAAGATATTACATAGTAAAAATAAAAAAAAAATCAAAATCAAATCTTTACGAAAATCAAAAAAATAATATTAAAAATTAAAAAATCAAAAACAAAATAGTTACATCACTTTGTCATGAAATATTGCCTTTATGATTTTTTTTAAGACCATAACGAGGGAATAATATTATATTGTGTTAAAGTTAAAAAAAAATCGGCCAATCACAGGCCTCCACGTGGCCTTCCTCCTCCCCCCACGTTAGTGACTCTCCCCCCTCCCTTCCCGCCCACTCCGGGTGGTCTAAACATAAGTTAGAGCATGCGTACACTAGAGCTATAGCTCAGTGGTACCACCAAAGGTGGTTGGGGGAGAATACCAGGGTTCGATACCTGGGAATAAGTAAAAAAATGGATGAAAATGTTTAGCCATTCAAAAAAAAAAATGTTAGAGCATGCGTAGAAAGATCTTTTGTATGATTACACTAAAAACATGTAGTATTTTTTCTCTCTAATTTTCAATTAAATAATATTTTATTTATACTTTTATCATTACCTTTTATTTCTCTCTCATTCAAAACTACTTTCAAATAATTTTAAAAAATTATAGAAAATGACAAGTGCTTCTTCAAATTTATTGATATGCAGTAATTATTTTCCCTCCTACACTTACAACCATTACTACCACTTATAAAAATAACTTATAAAAATATGAAGATTTCCCACTTAACCAAATTTGAATGCTCTTGGGTGCTACCAAAACCACCAAACACCTATAATTTCTTCAATGATTAAACTCTTGATTTATATTTTGTCCTTATTATTACTAATACATTAATTCTAAATCATTAGCTCTTCTAGATTACTAAAATCACAAATACATAAATCCTTAACCACTACAATTACTTAAATTTAAAACATCAATACATAACAATATTATATTCATCACACTCAAACTTTTTCAATTATACCCATCCATAATAAACAATCGTTGCAATCTCTCCTTGTTTTAATCATTAAAAAAAAAAAGACAACAATATCAAACCTAGATCTTTTGTTTCCATATTATTCTTTAAAACAGTCAAAATCTTAAAATCTTGTAATAAAATATACCAAATATTGTCACCCACTATGGTCTGGTTGTTGCCTCCAATACGCGTTTTAGCCAACCCTTCTTCTCACCCTCTCACAACCTTCCAAAATCTATAATGGGAAAGTGTTTTTCTTAGCTCAGTTAGTGAATGGACCAGGGATCTCTCTTGGAGGTCTCAGGTTCGATTCCCACGAAGGACATAATGAGAAATGATGGATGACTCATGGCCTATGGTCATGAGTTCGAGTCTTGATCTCGCCAGGTTTTACCGGTTCACTACTGTCGTGCCTTCGGGCGGGTATGTGGGTCGGGTTTTCCCTGGAAGCGGGCTGTCAGGCGGGCTAGGGGCTTCGTGCGTCCGGGGTGGGCCGGGTTGTGCCCCTGTCTTTGCCACTGGGGGGCCGCGTACGAAGTACCCGGCGTTGTTTAGTTGGCCGTTCAAAATAAAAATAAAAAAATATTTTGCTACCCATTTTTTTTTCTTTTTTATAAATCTTTTATTAATATTCATATGAACCTTCCTATCTATCAACCAGTTTGTCTGCTGGTTTCACATGAATTATTATGATCACTAGTGAGCCCCATTTATGTAAATTATATAGCTGTCTTCCTTTATCTTATCCTCATTTGTGGTATACCTTTTCTAATTCATGATTTTGATGTTTAAACAAACATCACTGGACCATTGACTATATACCCTTTTCATCTATAACACTTTTATGAATACCCATTTGTTATTATCAACAATTAAAGTTGTTAAGTTCTTCTGTTCAGTGATCACTTGTTCTTGCTTCTCCCCTCTCATAAAGTTTGGAACTTTAGGGATTACAAGGTTTGTTCTTGATTATAGTTTGGAAGTTTAGGGATTAAAAGGTTTGTTCTTGATTGGTATTTGCTCATTCCTTTGTTTGTTATCAACATTATGGGGTTTGGTAGATATAGGTCTCTTCACTTTCTTGTATTCGTTATGTCCACCATGTGTTTGATGAAATGCTCCTTAGAGTTCGACCCTACAGATAACTATCTTGTTGATTGTGGGTCGTCTAGAAATAGCTCTGTAGGTGATAGGGTGTTTGTTCCTGATAGTTCTGGACCTTCTGGTTATCGGTTTCTTTCAAACCCTGATCAAGAAAACATAACTGCAGCCAACTTTGGACCAAGTTCATCCATTTATGGATCTTTATTGTATAGAACTGCTAGGATTCTTAATAGGACTTCCAACTTTACGTTTTCGATTAATCAACACGGGCGACACTTCGTTCGCCTGTACTTCTTTCCTTTCGCTTCGGATCATCAAACCTATAACTTGAGTAGGTCTAAGTTCACTGTTTCTGCTCATGGTTTTACTTTGTTGAAAGAGTATCAGCCAGATGTTACCCCTAGTGTTAAGGAGTATTCTATAAATGTTACCTCTGATGAATTGGTTATCACTTTTACACCTTCTGGTAATTCGTTCGCCTTTGTAAATGCTTTAGAAGTTGTGTCTCAGCCAGATGAACTCATTCCTGTTTCTGCCCAAACCGTTGAGGTTCCAAGAAACCATCATGGGTTGATCACACATGCATTAGAAACTGTGGCTAGGATTAACATGGGCAACCAATCGGTTTCTCCTGATAATGATACTCTATGGCGGGCTTGGAGTGCAGATGGTCCGTTTATAAAAATGAACAGTTTGGTTCGGTTTGTTACAAATTTAAGCGCAGTAAACTATATAGAAAACGGCCCTTCTGTTGATATTGCCCCAGTATCCGTTTATGGTAGTGCTACTAAACTAGATAATGAGCAGAACCCTAGCGCACGTCTGAATAACACTTGGTCATTCAATGTTGTCCCGGGGTTTTCCTACTTTGTCCGGTTTCATTTCTGTGATATATTCCCACGCTCATCTTCGGAATTGGTGCTCAATATTTATTTAAATTCAATGTCCGTCGCGAAGGATCTTAACATAGGTCAATCTACGTCGTACGTCCATGGTGCTCCGTTCTTCTTGGATGCTGTCACTAGGGTAAGTGGGAATGGCATGATAAATGTAAGTATAGGAACTAGCACTGCATATAATGTATTACCTGAAAGTTTTCTGAACGGGCTCGAGATTATGAAAATAAGCAATTCGAAAGGGAATTTTTATGAGACCGATAAGCCAAAGCAGAAAGTTTGGGTCATAGTCGCATCTGCTGCTGGAGCGTTGTTAGTTGTGGGCATTTTGGGATGTTTGTTCTTCATCTTGTGCAGAAGAAAATCATCAAATGGGGGCCGCTCTACACAAGAATACTCGAGTCCAGATGAAAGTACCATGTTCTCAAAGTCAAAGGTTGGATACCGTTTTCCATTAATAGCAATCCAAGAAGCTACTGATAAATTCAGTGAGAGTTTGGTAATCGGAATTGGCGGTTTTGGTAAAGTTTATAAAGGGACATTATTCGATGGTACAGTAGTGGCGGTGAAACGAGGGGCACCACAATCTCATCAAGGTTTAGCTGAGTTTAAAACTGAAATAGAAATGTTATCACAGTTTCGTCACCGCCATCTAGTGTCTTTAATAGGATACTGCGATGAAAGGAATGAAATGATAATCATATACGAGTATATGGAAAACGGGACTTTGAAAAACCATCTGTATGGTTCAGATCTCCCAAAACTGAACTGGAGGCAAAGGCTCGAGATCTGCATAGGTGCGGCAAAAGGACTTCATTATCTACACACGAGTTCTGCAAAAGCAATCATTCATCGAGATGTTAAATCCGCTAACATATTGTTAGATGAAAATTTCATGGCTAAAGTTGCTGACTTTGGGCTTTCAAAGAACGGGCCAGAGTTTGACCAGTCTCATGTTAGCACTGCGGTCAAAGGAAGTTTTGGTTATCTTGATCCCGAATACATGACTAGACAACAACTGACTGAGAAATCCGATGTTTACTCTTTTGGGGTAGTTATGTTCGAGATTTTGTGTGGTAGGCCGGTTATTGACCCATCTCGTCCGCGAGGAATGGTGAGTTTGGTCGAATGGGTCAAAGAGATGCAGAAACAAGGCGAATTGGAGAAAATTATTGACCCGTATCTTGTTGGAAAGATGAAAATGGAGTCTTTGAAGAAGTTTGTGGACATTGCTGATAAATGTTTAGCAGATGAAGGTATTGACAGGCCTACAATGGGAAGTGTTTTATGGAATCTAGAGTATGCACTTCAACTTGAAGGAACTGAAACAAAAACGGGTCAAACAGCGGTCAACGATTCTGCAAAAGATAATGTAGAGAATGGTGTTAGTAGCACATTGTTTACTGAAGGAAGTATGGGTGATCTTGATGGTGTGTCAATGAGCAGAGTGTTTTCAGAGATGGTTAAAGGTGACAAACATGAAATGAGGTGAAAAGTTGAAGCTTTTGTTGATTAGGGATATGTTTGTTTTTGTGTGTTTTTATTTTATTTTTTATTTTTTATTTTATTAAAGATCTTTCCAACTTGTGAGTTGATGTTTTGATCACTGATTTGATGTGTTATTTGGTTGGTGATATATGAGTTGGTGTAAGTTCAACATTCAATTGTTTCTCCTTTCTCCTAAAAT
The DNA here is from genome assembly GCA_030844895.1 of Ambrosia x helenae. Classification (NCBI taxonomy): domain Eukaryota; kingdom Viridiplantae; phylum Streptophyta; class Magnoliopsida; order Asterales; family Asteraceae; genus Ambrosia; species Ambrosia x helenae. The sequence goes on along the minus strand of CM061232.1, from coordinate 1,064,500 downwards.
AGTAAAATATAGTTCACTTTGGACAATAATATAGATATAAGTTTAAATATTTATCCAAATTTCTTCAAAACGTATAACTAAACTTAGGTATTATATTATTGCTTTTACATAATTAAGTAACCTACACAAATGTTCCCTATTTTATGTTCATATTCCCTTACACATCCTAGCTATATAAGTAGTGGAATTTCCAAGCGTCTTACACCGGAAATTAAGTCAGCGTTGGTTTGGTTCATTATATTGTTTGTATGGTGCTGACACTCAACATAGCATCCAAAAGAGAAAATCCAAAAAATAAAATCGTGATATCCCCAGAAAAATATCTTTTGAAAACCTTAAAAAAATGAATCCTGGTTCCGATAATACATATACCCTACCGATTTGTGTTCGTTCATAATTGGTTAGGTTCGTCTCCATTTTCAATTAACTTTGAAACAAATAGTTGATATAAAAATACTTAACACGACGACATATTCAACCCTTTGCTAGGATGGTAACACCTTCGCATTCTGTGACTCCGCAAGGGCTTACCTAAGACGATGGCTCTGCCGAGACTTGAAAGCCCTTGCTAACAAAATCAAACTCGAACATAATTTATCATATCATATATTATGACTATAATGGTTTATTTTATGGATCGAATAATTTTAAAACTCACAAAGATGTAGATAAGTGCATTCTTGATTTTGGACAACAACCTGTAATGCTTTTATTTTTACCATAACTTATATAAAAATTGCTCAAATAATATATACTTTAGGCTTTACGGTGTGCAGGGCACCACCCCGTCCTCTTTTCCTCCATCTCGCATGTGCTACACCACCCCCTACCTCCGTCTCCCCGTCTTCGTTGGGACGAAAAGGACGACCCAATCACAAATTTCCTTTTATTTATTTATTTATTTATTTTGATTTGAACGTTATAAAATAATAAATATTTGAGATATGGAGTGTTGGTGTCTTCACACTCCACCCATGTCTCAAAATGCTTGAGACATAAAAATGTTGAGGTGGCATCCTACGTTGCATGGAGACAAAACCTTTTTAGTGTCTCCACACTCAGTAGTCTTATTCCAAGAACAAATCGAAAAACTATTTCAACCATATATAAAACGTTGAAAAACTCCTTTTGGGCCCCAAACAGGCCAAGCAAGACAGAATGTTCTTATTACAACTTTTTTTTTTTTTGACTGAATTACAAGTTTTGTCCTTTAAGTTTATACCATTTTTCAACGACTGTCCTTTAACTTTAAAATTGATTGGTTTTGTCCTTTAAGTTTCAAAATCTTGCACGTTTTGTCCTTCGGCGCTTTGTTGATTTTTTTTTGGCTCAAAATGCTTAAAATAATGTATATTACATACCCTAAAATTTTCATAAAAAAACCCGGAAAGTCGGAGTTTCCAGAGTTTTCACTATAATAAAGGTTTCCAATATAACCTTATACTATATATATATATATATATATATATATATATATATATATATATATATTACAATTCCATTATATGTGTGTGTTTTATATAAAATAGTTTTTGCAGTTTTTTATGTATTAATTGAATTTTTAAATTTCATAAAATAGTTATATTTATTATTAGGTGTTTATTAGCTTCTCCTTAAAAAAAAAGGTGTTTATTAGCTTCTTTAAAATGTATTTTAATTTAATACACAAAATATATAACTTACAGGAGTAAATGACAAAGAGAATGTACATTTTAGTTAGGTATATGGAATTCCCTCATAAAACCTCCCATTTTATTATTTAAAACAATACATTTATTTTAATATAATTGCTGAAATTCTTATTTATTAACTAACTGAAGTCAACTTTATTAAATAAATATTCATTGTTTTTTTAAGATAGCATAGTTATATGTTATTAAATTTAAATATAAATCGTGTACCTTAAATTAACCTATTTTTTAATATTTGGTCTTTCACTTTATGCTTAAAACTATATTTCGTACAATATTTTAAACAATTAAAATATAATAAATACATTTTATATATGAAAATCATTATTTGAAATACAATATTTTAAACGTATGAGGAGTTACTTTCAAATTAATTTCATTTTTTATATCTTAGCCTAAATAGATTTATTCTTATTACTTTTGATACTTTTGTTTTGTTGTACCTACAGTCTACAAGTTAACAACCACGGTATGGAAGATATATTTTCGAAAGTTTGAAAATAGTTTTACGTGAATATGAATGTTTTTTACAATAAATTATTAAGAGGCTGATGAATATTTTATATCTTTTTGGTCGTAAATACATTTTTTTTTATTTTCAGTATAATATGTAATCTAACTTTTCTTAATTATACTTACAAATTTATATATATAAACTAAATTGTTCAACCTGTGTATCACACGGGTACATAACCTAGTATATATATATATATTACAATTCCATTATATGTGTGTTTTATATAAATAGTTTTTGCAGTTTTTTATGTATTAATTGAATTTTTAAATTTCATAAAATAGTTATATTTATTATTAGGTGTTTATTAGCTTCTTTAAAATGTATTTTAATTTAATACACAAAATATATAACTTACAGGAGTAAATGACAAAAAGAAGGTACATTTTAATTAGTATTATAGCCTATTAAGCAATGAAAATCAATTCTAGCATTTAATTTTTAAAATGGTATCTTACTAAAAGTTTATGTTAACATTTGGGTTATATATTACATAAAATTTGTCATGAATATACTGTAGAATGGCCACGAACTTCTACAATATTCATATTTAACATTATATTATTATTTTTTTCAGTAAAATAAGTGAAAAAAAAAACCTTGAGATCAAAATCATTTATAATATCAATGGGTCTATTTAGTAAAATTATTTGGCTTTTATTACATTCTTGCTCTTTATCCTAACGTTTGATCAAACTAGTGGGTTTACCCGCATGTTACAGCGGGATTCATAAATGGGTTGCAATACAACATTATGATACTTAGGTTTTTTGCCGCAAATTACGCAAAAAGAATATAAATGTGCAAACTATGTTTTAACAAGTATTCATAGAAAGAAAAGAAAAGAAATGTGCTCCTAACGTTTGATCAAATGAACCTGTAAAATTTGTTTAAAAAAACATAGTGTTTTTATTCAAGACTATCAAGAAAATTTAGGTGTTATGTAAAGAGCACGAACAATCATTTAAAAGAGGTCCATTCTTAGAGGACGAGGCTTCCTGTGTAGGCTACGGGTACCTTACAGTAATCTTACTATCACCACGGCAACACGGCCGCCCGTAGTGCTGGTATGAGATCCGTGAAGGCAAACCGTGTGTTTGATAACGGTTTTGAAACCGTGAGAATTAATTATTTTCATTTATTTTCAATTGTTCCCAATTAATTTCTATTTATTTCTATTTATTTCAATTGTCCAAACACATAAAACATAGTTAAATAAAACACACAAAACATAAATATATTAATATTAAACATAAATAAATAAAAATATTAAAACATAATTAAAAAAAAACTTAAACATTAGGCAACAATTGTCATGCCTCGACATGGTCGAAATTGTTGCGGTATTGAGCCACATAGGCGACATGCGTGAACTCGATTGCCAACTCCTCCTCAATACATGGGTGCTCCCTCAAGGTGCTTGCATTGAGGGTGCTCCACCGATCACATTTGTTGTTGAGATTGGTCTTGCGTTAGAGATTTTTGATCGTGCAATCGTTGTCACCAACTTGGCGCTTGAAGTCCACCAATACATGGTCCCAAATAAAATCCCCTACCAAGTGGCGACGACGGGGTGATTGTTGTTGTAGGGTAGGGTCGTTCCTTGTGTCTTGGTAGTACAGTACCAAGGCGATTTCTTCCTCCTCATTCCAACACATCATTTTTTTAGTGTTTACAATGGTAACCATGGGCAAGTGTGAAATTTTTGGGTACCTACAGTGGGCATTTATAGCTCAATTTTTTTGACTGTTTCAAAAAAAATAAAATTACTTGCAAAAATAAATTCTTTGATTTCTGCCACCGTCTGCCAGCGGTTTGAAATTTAAATGCAAAATTAAATTTGAAAAATAAATAAACATTTCAGTGAAGTGCTGCCTTTGAAATTGTGTTTTAGTAAAGTGAACAAGCGAAGTAATGTGGAAGTGCAAGATCTATAGAAATCAGAGAAGTTAGGAAAAAAAAATCAGGTAGTGCCACTCCCCCCTTTTATAAAGAGAAGAAGACAAAAGTACACACATTATTTTCGGTCAAAGACGATTTAAAACAGGTGATGCTAAAGATAGAATATGTGATTCAGTCAATCAACAAGTTAAGTTATCTATAAAGGGTAAAACAAAGGAGAAATGTAAGAAGAATACAAAACACATAACGCATCATAAAATACAACACGATGTCAAGAAATATCACACAACGTTGAGGAAAAAGGACACAATAAAACGTAATAAATATACAATTACGAAAATAAAAAAAGACACGATGTCAAATAGAAAGACACAATAATATAAAAAAATTGTAAAATCTACAAGCTAAAATCCATAAAGCGAAAATTTAAAATGTAAGATCTTATAGTTTGATGAGACGGTTATAATGCCCCTAAAATGAGTTGAATCAGAGTTTGTTTAGTTCTTACTGGTTTCTATTTTTTGGAGACTATGTTTGAGCCTATTATTATTATTATTATAACCTAATTAAATGATCGTGATTATTTATATATACAAAAATTTCAAAATATTTATTCAAAAAGAATTTATCATTGGTGCTAGGGGCCTTAAAAAAAACTAGATACTTATAATTTATATTTTATTAATTTATATTTTTTTATCTTTATATTTATTATTACTATATATATATATATATATGTATGTATATTCCAAATGACTAAATCCTACATGATACTCATATAGCTATTCCCCCTCCTCCTTGAGGTGTCATGTAAGATGCCATGTGGCATTATGTAATTTTAGGGGAAAAAAGTTTAAAAATAAAATTGAATTTTTCTCTCTCATGTTTCCTCCCATAATTTTTAAACGTTAATATCTTTTATCTACGAGATTTTTTAAAGAAAAAAATTACAACAAATTAACGAGCGTTTTATTATCTTTCCAACGAGTACCATAGTGCTATATAAAAAAGGAGAAAAAAACGGCTATTTTTGTGGGGTTTTATTCATACAAGAAAAAAAACACGTGTTCAGATAATTCATTAATCATGTATAGGCAAGTCACTAATTATATTCAAACCATTAAATATGAATTTTATTTTCAACCAAAGCAGATGGGTTACTAGAGTTATACATTGTTTTAGGTTAGGTATCAATATTAGTATGTTAGAGTTGTACATTTTTTTAACCTTTGGGATAAGTGTTAATATTAGAGTTACATTGGAGTTATACAATTGTTTTAGGTTAGGTGTTAGCATTGGAGTTGTACATTGTTTTAGGTTAGGTATACACTGTTTTAGGTTAGATGTTAACATTAGAATTATACATTGTTTAAGGTTAGGCGTTAACATTGGAGATACATTGTTAATTGTTTTAGGTTAGGTGCTACCTGAAGCTTTCCTGCATATAACTGTAAAGCGCATCAGTCTATTTTATATGTAAAATTGATGCGTCATATTAGATTTCTCAACCCCTGGACGCTCCTGTGGTATAATCTAGTAATAAATATGAATCGTATGATTATCTTATTTCTCTCTCATACAAAATAATATTATTGAATCATAATTCCAGGTTTATCTCTTATTTATTTAATATTTATTTTCTTAAATAATTCTTAATAATTTTCTTTATATTTATGCTTATTAAAAACTATTTAATATTTTATTGATAAAAAAGCTACACACCTTCAAAACCACTGCACACCTACAGTAATTGCTTATGCCTTCGCATCTCATGCAAACATGCATTCTCTCTTTAATATACATTTTCATTCTTATTCACATGATTAAAATTATTGATTTCTTATATATAAGTAAATTAATTTCTATGCTACATCGTAACACATATTTTTTCTTAATATTAGATTTGTCTATCCCAGAAAGATCCCGGGATATAACCTAGTAAGTAATATACATTTTTAGGGGCGAGATCTAATACACATGAAATTAACATATTAAGGGGGTGTTTGGGATTGCTTATTTAACTCTAAAAATGTTTTTTTTTTGTTAAAAGTGGTATTGACTTATGATTATTTCAAAGAAGTTTCTAAAAAAGTTTTTGAATTAGCTTTTATGGTACGAAAAGCCAATATGTCAATATTTATTTTTAAAAAGTGTTGGATTTGGCTTATTTGTGTAAAATGACCAAAAAGTGCAAATGAGATGTAATGAACGCAAAGAGGGGACAGGTATATTTGTAATATATATTCTAAAAGTCAAAAGCCAAAACAAAAAACCAGAATTTCTAACTTTTTCAAAACAACTTTTTAACCAATATAAAAAAGCCAAAACATAAATAATTTCTACCAAAGTCAAACAGTTTATTGACTTATTGGCTTTTTGAAAAACTAAAAACCAATAAATTAATAAGTTGTTTTTAACTCAATCTCAAACGCCGTCACATACAAATAAGTAGAGTAATTATCATTAGTTTATAATTTTTCAACTACAGTAATTATTATTACCCTCCTTCATTTTTTTAGTGTAATTACTCTAGTTCAAATGTGTAAAGTAATAATAGTTATTTAGTCATTTGTATAGTTAGCATGTTAAAGTTATTTGTATTTAATCCTAAAATCACATTTTTATATTGATATCTTTTATATACTTTAATGTTATAATAAATTAAACAACATTTTTTTTAATAAAAGCATACAAATTAAATTTTGTAGCAATACTTGCTATTTCTTTTAATAATTCATGATATGCAACTTAAATACTATCAAACTTTGAATTAGTTAAAGACACGGTGGTTGGATAGTAAAGACAAATTCATTACTCATGATACAATAACTAAACTTGAATACTATTTTTTTTTTTTTTTTTTTTTGCTTTCTCAATAAAATATAAATTCCAAATAACCAATACTATTCAATTAACTGATCATATTATTTCTTTTCTTTAAATTTTCCAATGATCCATAAACATTGAGTTAATATAATTGTGTTTCGTTTGTTGTCCAAAAAAAACATAATCACCAGGGACATCAACCAGATCTAAAAGTTTGTGGTGGTGCTATGACTGGCACACTTGATGCCACCCTAACAGCTAGGCTTTTTCTTCACATACTTCCGCGCCCAAACATGCTTCCCGTTAATGTAGTATTTTGATTTTCCCCCGCGATCATCTCTTTCAACGATAATTTTCACCATCGAACGCGAGCAAGCAACCACTCGAGCATACAAAGGTTGCTTGTCTTGCCCAACATGGGGCATGTGAATCTCCTCAATGAAATCCCCAAAGTAACTAGTTATAAATCACTAGATGGAGTTAGAAAACATACATAATGTTATACTTTCACAATTTTAATTAAATTCAAATATAAATAAATAAAAAAAATCATTTAAGAACTAGATATATACCTAGTGAAGTAGTCTTTAATTTCACTTTCCGAAATTGGGTACCCTTTTGAAAATGTGAGGAATATGGTCCGATCATCTGGGGATATCTCATGTTCTTGCTCTAGTGGATTGAGCATAACACAATTTGCGTTTCCAAAAGGAACAATCGGCCAATATTGGTCTATCGCAATCCCTGTGTTGCGATGAAATTTAAGATAGTTGTATACATCATAAGTAGAAGGAACATTAGGACCTAGGCCACGTCTTGTAAACTGTAGCAAAATGTCGTCAAGCGCCTTAGCGGAAACATTATTTGCTATAGTCGACGCCTCAATGAAAATCCTATCGCAATTTTTATGTAACTCAAGTAAACATATTTTCTTTCGGTCCAAAATATTATTAAGGGTAAACATTTTAAGTCCCTTGTTACTTTCCTCTAGGAGTAACTTGTTTTCTTTTTTCTCTATGAACTTTAAGCATAAAACCACATCATCAATGACCAAATCTATGAAGCCTGTGCACAACCAATTGACGATGGTTTTAACAAGATTTTTAGAGGTGTATCCTTCTCTCTCTAGCCATAGAAGAAAGCCCAACACGAGTAACGATTGAGCTATCTCTCGGCGTAGAACTACAATCAAGAGAGAAAATAATCGACGCTCGTTACGGTAAAAGATATGGTAATCTTCTTTGGAGATGTTAGGGCATGGAATTGCCATAGGAAAAAGGGAATTATCATTGGTATCCATTTTTCTTATTAAGAGTTCTCTTTGTGAGTTTTTGTGTGTTTACGGTGTAGTGAGCTTAGATACAAATCTTGTATTTATACAAACATTGAGTGTAATATTTAGGTGGTTCTAAAAATAAAATTACCCTTTTGAAGAGGCGCTATTCAATAAATTTTATAGATGAACTAAAACTTTGAAAATGTTTTCATGTAATACCTTTTTTAGTTAAAAGTAACTATTAAAATGTTTTTTTTTTCATTTAAGAGTTTTCTGCCCGTCTTCACTATTCAGAAAAAAAATAAAAAAATTAATAAAAAAAACATAACTCGAAATTTAGGTAAAAAAAGTAGAAAATTAGTTCGGAGTTTCCCTTTCCCACGTCATCACTATTCAGAAAAAAAAATTAATAAATAAACCTAAAAAACGCTACTGCATATATGTAGTATAACCCAAATATCTAAACCCCAACCCCCAACCTTACCTCAACCTTAAAACCTAATTCCACGCCACTCACCCCCATCCACACCTAAAAACTTAAACCGCTCATCCAAAAACCTAAACCACCATCCACCCCTATCCAAAAACTTAAATTCACCCCACTCTCAAAACCTAAACCTTAGAAGCTAAACTAAAAAAAAAACAAAAAAAACTAACATTAAAAGTTAGACTAAACCCAAAAACTAAACCCTAAAACTTAACAAGAGATTTACAACATATGTGCATTCGAATTCATATATATATATATATTTTTTTTCTAAACCTAAACCTTGGAGCTATGACTTTTTTATTATTAATTTTTTAATTTAAGTAGGAGTTTTCTTGGTCAGTCTTATACTATCAATTTTCTATTGAACCTTCCTCTCAATAAATATAAATATAGATATAACTATATTTATTTGAGTTCTAAAACTCTAAATTCTAAGAGTCTTTTTTTTTCCTGTAAATTACCATAAATATTTGTAAAGCTCAATTTTTTTAGAATGATGTCTGCACAATGTGGCAAATAACACATGCACTTCTAAAGGTGTGTATGATTTAGTTTGGTTTGATTATTATTCTCAACCGAAACTAAAACCATCAGTTGATTGATCATAGGTTTGGTTTTTTGGTTAGATTACAAGTTTTCAGTTCGGTTCAGTTAATTTTGATTCATAACCAAACTTTAGCTAAAATATTTACTTATAAGTATATGAAATAGAGGTATAAATACATGAAATGTTCGTTTTGATTTAGTTAATTTTGTTTTTGTTTCTTGTGTTTTTTGTTTAGTTTTGTTAACAATTCAATTATTGTTCACTTCTAGACATTGTTAATCATTTAACATATAAATTATTTAATTAAAAAGTAATAGAAGTACTATATTCAAATTAAAGAGAATAATGCTCTTTAATGAAAATAAAGTTATTTCACATTTGAATATCTTAAATTACCTTTAGAGATATGAAAAACCCTAAAGCTTATGTGATAAACATGGAGGACCCGTTTGAGTTTGATGTATATTATAATTGTCTGGCTATATAAAAACTAAAGAGGGCTAGGGATCCATTCAGTTGTATTAGTTTTGGAGAAATCAGATTCATCTGAAACACCCCTTCACCACTGCCAGCCTAATACAAGATGTGTATCTTTCTTCATCATCAACATAGCAAACTTATAAAAACTCACAAAGAGAACACTAGCAATAAGAAAAACAATTACCAATGTTGATATATTTGCTTCACCAAAACAATTACCATATTTTTTTATTTTTTTTCTTAAAGAGCATTGATTATTTTCTCTTGATTGTAACTCTACATATAGAGATTACTAAATCAATATACGTGTTAGGTTATCATGTTCAAACCTTCCCCAAGCCATCATAGATTTGTTCATTCGTGAGGTGGCTACATGTCATGTCCATTGAGAAAAAGGGAAATAAGTCCACTCCTAAGGGGAAGCAACGTCAAGGGACTTTAAATATTATCGCTTAATAATCTTCAGGAGTGAAAGGATATGTTTACTTGACTTCATCAAAATCATGAACGGATTTCATTGATGATACGGACCCGAAGATTGACCCCTACCCACGACCCGTAGTCGACCCGAGCTCCAGCAAAGGAACCGTGAACCAAGACCCAGTCAAGAAGACTAGGGGCTGTTTTGTTGATTAAGTACTGAATCATTAAGAGGTCTGAATGGTTAAGAGACTCTGAATGAGCGTTGAATGGTTCAACTATGCACAAAGTCTGAATGGTTGAGCTCTTAACCATTTCATTCAGAGCCTTTTTTAATTGAAACAAACAGTTTGAATGCTTAACCATTCAAAGCTAAATGGTTTAGAGCCTAATTAAGAGGCTACCACAGTACCAACCACACATGCCCTTAGTCAGGATTCATGTAGAATATTTGCAATTGGATTTAGGAGTAGTGGAGATATTTCCCTTCTCCATGTTTACATGGTTTTTCCTAATAAAGTGCATATGGTTATGCATGTAGTGTAGTGTAGGTTCTTTTCTATTTAAATGCATTGTTATTTGAATTAAAAAAATATATATGCAGAGAAAATTGTTCCAAGGTCTTGTTTTCCTTTCTTTTATTCCTGGAGGTTGACACACTTAAGGGTTGGTACAGATTCTCCAATACTCGGACAATTGCAATCGTAGTTATTAGACCACTGACTATCGTCGTTAAGGATGGCATTGGCTGACGAACGGCTTCAAATTCAGGTGGGTTGGTTTCGCCTTGTTAAATTAAGAGTAACTCTCCTGCGGCCAAGGACACAAGCTTTATATTTAATAGAGTAGGCTTTACTATTCAAAAGTGGTGCAGAGTAACTCTCCTGCGGCCAAGGACACAAGCTTTATATTTAATAGAGTAGGCTTTACTATTCAAAAGGGGGTTGCGGCGCAACTTGTTGCCCGTCTACCCGCGCCTCACTTGTAATTCTTGTTGGTATGAAATATAATTAATGATTTGATCTAATTTGGTAATTAAGAGTAGATTATTTGTTTGAGAGCCTTGTAGAAAGTCTACATAGGCGATCCATGCAACTAGACAAATATTATTAACTCAATATTAACCTTAAAATGACCACGAAATTATTACTAAGTAATACAACAATCCTAGAGCTAGGTCGTTAAAGATTTTAGATGTGGAAACCCTTGAAAGGTGTTATATAATTTCAAACTTCAAATATAAAATTCCTTTTGAACATTAAGATAGAAAATAAATTAAATCAGTCAATTCTTCGTATGCAATTTTGTCCAAGAATAATGATAGCACTTCTAGTGGGATCATCAAACAAAACAACTTCATTTTCGTATAAAACGTCATACCATATATAAGCGAAAAAATTTGGACAAAACATGGTGTATACATGCATGAACGGAAATCAAATAACAAAAGGGCATGTGGGCATTGCTTAACGCAAGGAGCAAAATGTCTATGGGTTTTCAAGAAGTCGCCTGATAGGTTTACAGAGACTACCTACAAACTCCCAAAAACACAAGAGGAGAAGAGAGACCTTTTTCTTCAATAACTTTTCTTAATTCATTTCTTGAATCCAATACATAAAACATTATTGTCTACTTATAGCCTTACTAAAAACTACCCACTAATCTAAAAACTAACCCACGACATAAACTTTGAAATAGAAACACTAAAAACAATGAAAACAAATGCAATGCATGGCAACGTGGTTTTATAGTTGGAGCATGGAGATAAAAATAGTATTCAAGGACATGGAGAACGTTTGTGTTGTGCATGATTGTGTTGACCAGGAGCTCTTGCACGTATCATCGCCCCTGCCATAGGCGACAGCTTAGTTTTCTAACCACATCACGCGCGACTTATCATACTTTTATAGGCATTTGACAGTGGCATGTGATTTCACCAAGGAAATCAGCCCCAATGTGGGCGAGTCCTCATCCAACCATCACCTCACATCTAATTCTGCTGAGATATGCAGGGACACGCTTTTAGGTGAAGCCGCTACGCTACCATGGGCAACAACCCTCTTTGTGAAACAATAGCAAGAAACTACTTGGTTGTAAAGGTTTTGTTCTTGTTAATGAATACTTAAGTTATTTATTTATTAATAATATAACAATTTCATAAACTATATATCGAAGTAAATTTTAAAGATTGTTTTTGAGCATAAAAAATACATAGGTCTTAACTGTTGGGGAATAACCGTAACAAACGAACAAAAACGGATAACAGAAATCTCTGAAGGCACGTGATCGCTTTCAGATTGAATCAATTCGACGGTTCTATCGAATATTCAACCGGATACAATCAGAGATTGAGAAGTTTCAATCGAATATTCAATCGACCCCAGCCGCCAGGGGCTCTGCCCCTTGGACCCTGCTCCCAGGGGCGCTGCCCCGGACCACCATTCCTTAGGGGCTTCGTCCCTAAGTTCATAATAAATTCAAATAGGCGTGCACTCCGCACCAACATACCTATATGATGTATTATGAACATATTGATCAAACAGTCAATTCAATTACACTAAAATATCCAACAATAACACGAATCATAGCAACAAAAGATGATATGCAAATTGCTGATCCACATATACACCAAGAGTGTTCGAATTTTCAAGTGTAGTACTAGCTAGCATTACACATGTGATTGTGGGAAACCTGTCAAATGGGTTCGAGTCATAAAGGATTCACCTGTTATATAGGTTCTAATGGCGGCTGATGCTGGCGGCAGACATGGTAAGGCAAGCGCTTACATCCATCCACTATTTTTCAGTTAGACACTCTGACCTTAAAATTAAATACATACAACCTCGTCTGACACTCTGACCTTAAATATTATAGTAGAGGCTCAAAGTAGACCTAATTTGAGCTAAAATATTATAGCAGAGGCTTAAAACTAACCCAAATTTAATCGTTCTGGTATGTTTACAGATTCCTAATGGAATTATTATCCATATTTTACACCAAACTTACTACTATTAACTAAGAACAATTATTCCAGACATCTTTATAAAGCATCTTCTATAAAGAATAAATATTTTAATTATGCAATTTTCAACGTAAAGAATGATAAACTTGCTCAAGAGGACCATTACCAAAGAATCATGCTGCGGCAGATCTTGTATCTTCATGATCATCAAGATTTAGAAGTTGAAGCAGTTTTGTCCATGATTCAGGTATTCCTCCTGGAAGATCAAACTCTAGTAACTTTCCTCGCTTGCGATAGAACTCTTCTACTGGCCGGCTCTGTAGATATCAAATTAAATATCAGTGGCAAAATGGGTGAGTTGGATCAAGAGTCAAAACAAGTAATTTTGTAACATGTGTTGAAAGGGGCCAGGTCATGATGGACCAACACGTAAACACTTTCTTAGTCACTCTTTTAAAATTTTAAATATTCAACGAGTGGATCAAGACTAAAAGAACATATTATTAGTATAAAAATGTACACCTATTTTTTTATAAAACACTTTATAAGGTTTTATGCTTGTGAATACATTTCAGATGACTTTCTGACCTGCTTGACTCTTCTCCCTACTAGGTTAACCCATTTTGACTCGTTAAAGATCAAATATAACCCAGATCAACCCATTTGTGCGTATAGTACTGTATACTGGTCAAAACCGCCAAGTCTAGACTTAGCGTTTAGCTTTTGAAAGGCACACTTACGGTAGACTATTACTGTTCTGATTCTTACATTTTTTTTATACTAAAGCATTAAGATAAAAAATAATCACTTGATACCTATGTGGATTCAGATAACGAAAAAGAAAATAACTTTAAACTGAAACATAAATTTTAATTTAGATTACACACGAAGAAGAAAATATACCTTCTCATTATATATTCTCAGGCGTTCTTTTACAACTTCTTCAGTGTCATCGGCTCGTGTAATGAGTTTTGATGCACAATGTGAAGGTGGAAGAAGAGGAGGCATGTACATTGCAGGCTTTTCGTTATCAGCTTTAATGTCAATGCAAGCTACATTGTAATTCCCACCACATTGGCTACAAGTTCTTCTTCCCAGACATTTTGCAAGCAATGCTTCTTCCCTGAGTTTCAGGTTAATTACTAAGTCGATGTTTGTTACTCCCTCCAAAATTTCCTATGTTAATCAAGTAAATGAGCAAATTGAAAAGAACATAAAAACCGTAGGCCGTAGCTATGTAAGAAGCAGATTGTGTATTAACCGTTGGATACATGTATAATGTATTTATCAATAAATACGCTATAACCCCTGAAGATTCAAAAAGTGTATTCATCGGTGAATAAAATGGCCGCTAATTGTTCTCAAAGATTTAGTGGTTGTAAATATGAGAAATCAATAAACTATAACCTACCTATGACACTATTTAGAAACACATCTATGAGCTACATGTTTCTTGTTATGTTGGAAGTGTGTTTCGAAGAACGTGTCATTTTGAATTTGATCGTGCTAGTAAATAATTTCCCACTTGCTCAATTTTGTTGAAACTGTCTTTTATCTGTTAGTAAAAGTGACAAAGAAGTAACTACAGAATACAGATTAATAAGAACTGAAAACACACACCGCTTGTCTTATGGTTCGAGGGAAACCATCTAGAATAAATCCCGATTCACCCTTCGCTTCCCCAGCTTCAAGGCGTTTGGACAATAGATCAATTATCAAATTATCTGAAACTAGCTTCCCTTGGTTAACTATCTCCGAAAGCTGTTAAGGAAAATTAAGCAGTAACATAATATTAGTTAAATATAACAAACGAGCACAACGGTATAAAAGCTAGCAAACACAGGTTACAAAATAATAGTATCAAAACTAGCTTTCAGAAGATGCAATTAAGCACGATAGTCAGTGATGCCCAATGGTAAAGCAGCTTGCAGAGCATTTACACTGTCGCTCATCAAAACTAAAATTTATTATCTACAAAGAACAAGTTATTCATAAAAGTGTGTTTTCAGGGTATGTCCGAATAGATACTCCAATCCAACCCAATTCATCAATACGAAAAGAAAAACGAACATGAAAATATATCAACTAATTCAATCTCATACAGTGGTTATGTATTCAAATGTCAAATCTAATGATTGTCTAGACACTTGTCGTCAAAGCCCACCCAGACACGCACCTAGGCCCACTTTTCAAGCCCAGCATAGCCTTCTCACTTTGCTTCACAAACCCCACTTTCAGGTCCACAGACGCATTTTTCATGCCAAGTTCCAATAATACTCCGGCCAAAAATCATCTAAACAATTATAAACAAGTCTAAAACCACTAAAACAACCTAAACTAGCTCTAAAAAAACCTAAAACATATCTAAAACCCGTAAAAATCATACTTTTAAACTATACGCCTCGCCTAAGAAAGCTCTTTTGCTTTATAAGCGCCATGCACTTACGCCCAAGGCTCACCCTTAGCTTCGGCTAATTAATTGATTAAAAAACCATCAATTTAAAAACAACACCTAATTCTTCATCTTATCCATTAGTCAAACCCTTAAATTGAACATATCAATCAAGCAATCAAACATATTAAGTCTCCAACACAGATCTAAATTAACAAACTAATTAACCAACAAAAAACCTAAATAATATTCCACCTGTTCAGATAGCGGACCATTGGAGCTAAGCTCATCACGAACAAGATCACCGGTGGCAATATGAGGAACATTTAACAGTTTCGACAGGCGGCTGGCGTAGGTACCTTTTCCGACGCCGGGACAGCCGAGGAACACCCACTGGACGTTTGTTCCATCAGTAGGGTGTTTAAACGACGGTGACGGGAGTGTGACGTCATTTTCCGGTGAAGAAAGGGGTGGTGACGTGGAGAAGGAGGATGAGAAGGTACGGAGGGTGTGGGATGTGGGTGGTCGGGTTCTGAGTAGACGGGAAAGTACAGACATTGATGTAGATGAAGAAGATGATGACGAAGAAGAAAACACACAGTAAGTGTGTGTTTGAATGTTATTAATAATAATAAGTTGGTAGCTAACGTCATGAGAGACACCGACTGAGCTTGATATTTGATGGGCTAGAACACGTGGGTTAATTACTTTCAGTGGGTTCAATTTAAACCGTTGAGGTGGTCTTCTTCATGCCTAACATATAAAGGGAATTGGAATTTTTTTTTTTTTTAATCCTAACTTTTTTTTTTTTTTTTTTTGGGTTTAATTAATTGGAATTAAACAATTAAAACTTTGTTGGGTTAGAAGACAATAATCTGAATTTGAAAATTAGAATTTAACTGATTCAACTTGTCTTGGTTTTTATTTCACTTAGTTAAACCCAGTTAGTTTTGGTTCAGTGAAATAAAAATTAGGTTTGTTAGATATCAATTTTCAAGTTGTGATTATTGCCTTCTAACACGACAAAGTTACGATTATTTAATTAATTTCATTTTCCCTGTATTTAAAGTTGCTTATCTTTATTCTGCTTTTCAAACTTTTGATATAAAACGTGTTATAAATAAAACACGAATATAAAAGTGTTACAAGAGGTAAAAGCCTTGTTCTAGTCCCACAATCTCAAGTATAGGAGTTAGTATGGATGTCATTTGACACAAATAAATGGTTGTGTTTGGGTTGACGTATTTTAACACGTTCAACTAAATAGGTTGCGATTGGCTTCTATGTATTATATTTAATTTATTTTTTTTGCACCACTGAAGTTA
This sequence comes from Ambrosia x helenae, assembly GCA_030844895.1. Classification (NCBI taxonomy): domain Eukaryota; kingdom Viridiplantae; phylum Streptophyta; class Magnoliopsida; order Asterales; family Asteraceae; genus Ambrosia; species Ambrosia x helenae. The sequence continues at coordinate 1,047,675 of CM061232.1, read as the reverse complement.
AAACCAAAAGTAAAACGAAATTCAAACTTTCAAATTCGAATAACCCATAAAATGACCCGATAAACATGGATCGGTAGATAGTGATGACCGACAATGGTTACGGAAATGTTGTCTCTTTTGAATCTTTATATAAATAGCCGATTTTGATTCCTAGTTAGGGGTTGTTTGGTTAATTAAGTGTTGAATTATTAAGATGATCTGAATGGTTAAAAGCTGAATCATTCAGCATCCCTTATTAGCTTAATGGTTCAACACTTAATCATTTCATTCAGATGCTGAAACAAACAGTTTGAATGCTAAATGATTCAGACCTGAATGGTTAAGAGACTGATTAAGAGGATACCAAACAGCCTCTTAATTAAGTAGACCCAGATTAACTCATTATATGATTTAAGTGGCCCCAAATAAATCCTTAACCAAATTTCTTTTACCCAAAGGCCAAATCAATGAATTTGTTGAAAAAATTAAACAAACATGTTTATAAGGATCAAGATTTAATAAACATGTTTTTGAGATATTGAATTTTTGGTTCCAAATAAACTCGGAAAACTAATGAATTTTTGACATGCTTTAATTGGTTTTATAGTGACGTGTGCGTAACTATACATATTTTACAATGGATTTTAACACACGTTTTGCTTTAATATTTATAAAAATGGTTTAGACCTTAATATTAAAACACACACAATAGGGCAAGTGTACCCTGTCATATATGTAGTAACGTACAGATAAGAACCAGATATCGATCCATGGACGCGCGCGGAGCAATTGTACTAAAACTCTGTCCCCGATTTACCAGTAGGAAAAGATAAGTTTGAGTTTTTGTTTAAAACTAAATTAATTCTAAAACATGTAAATAACTTAACTACGACTCCAAATAGAAAATATAACTATATAAACTATATTTTTGCCAATCCTAGCATGTTATCTAAATATGATAAGTAATATAGGCGCGTGATCAACATTCCCATTTTCCGACAGTTAGTGTCCCTTTCGGGCATCCTAACATGACAACTATACAGAAAGCTAACACGAATACACACGTTAACCGCTTCAAGTCGTTCATTAGCGAGCAGCTGATATGATCTCACGCAGATCTTCTAAAGATAAGTTAGTCATCCGTTAAGAGTATTCTAACCTCACTAATTTAGGGAAGCGATACCGAATACACAACACAGCCACCTAAACTAGCATAAAGTAGAGCATTTCACAACCTATTCCATTTTACCAACTTTGACCCCAGATCTACTAAGATCGCTATTTTTACCAAAATAACTACCAAAGATCATTAACCGTGTCAAAGACTAGTAACGGCACCATTAGGCTTTTTAAACCCTTTTACGTGCCGGTGAGCATTTTTAACCGTTATTTGACTGACTTTAACCAAACCAATACCCGGTTACAGTTTCATGGCATAAACTATTTAACAAGTTAACTAGTCTACTACCGGACGATTAAACGGACGGTTTTTCAACATTTATCCGCCTAACACATTCGACAATCGCTAAAGTCATTCAAATACAGCTACAAATCCATCAACAATGAAACAAGGTTGCGCTATGATCATCAAGATCTAATACGTGAAAAACGCCAAATTTATACAAAACATGATTACATGCTAAACGATTGTTCTTTCTACTAAAGATTACTAAACATGATTACTAGATTATAATGTATTACATAAACAACACAAACAAGCTTAAACAAACTGATTTGAATCAAATGAAAGCATAATAGATCAAACCATAAAACTCGAATGTGATGGATTGGATGATGATCGATGATCCGGATGAGTTCCCGAGCTCGTTCCTCGCCTTTGCAGCTGCTCACTTGTCCAGAAAATCGCCCAGAATCGCCTCTCCAAAACCCAACATTTGATCAGTGGGTTCTGCTCTGTTTTTATAGAAATTTTGATCTTTCGCACGGCCGTGCGCATAAAGTGCACGGCCGTGCACTTTAACTTTTTGAGTTGACGTGCAAGTGGGCAAGTGGTTGGGCTGCTCCTGGAAATATCTAGATATTCCGCACGGCCGTGCACCTAAGGTGCACGGGCGTGCGGGTCTGGTTGTGGCCGAGTGCTGATGGTGCACTGCCTGGTGCACTGGCAGTGCACCCGGGAACTTGAGTCGCACGGGCACCCGCACGGCAGTGCTGATCAGGGTGCCCGATCTACAAACACGCAAACCCGTACACGACTCACAATATTCACACACACTCGGTTTTATTTATGATACATACGTGTAATGTGTATGTGTAAATCGCTCCATTGCCAAGACAATGAATCGTGCAATATCATAAGCTTGTCAAAAGATCTAGTCTTCACCAACTAACGTGTGAAAAAGCACAAATCAAGAGGTCTTGTAAGGGTTGTAATGTTAGGCAAAGGTAGGGGTGTGGAATGGATATTTAAAGTGACAAATCGGCTAAAACCCGGCGGTTATGTCTAACTTAATAGCAACAACTACAACTGTACAATAAGAATTCTACTATAGGCGAATTTTCTTTTGAAACGGGCTAAACACAAACTTTTAACTTTAAAGCTCTAAAAACTGCTCGAATCACTGCTAATTCACCCTATTTTAGGGTGTTCTATTTTTCTGGATTTTTTTTTATATACATATCTATGATATATATATATATACTAAACTGAAACTGAAATATAATCAACAAACGGGTTCTAAATATATAAACCCGAAATGAACTATATACAACGTAAAAACTAGTCAAACAATAACCTAAACCGAGCTTTAACACAAAAAGGTTTAAAAGAAAAAGGCTATTTGGTTTAGTGGTGAAATGGTGTGGTAAATAAGAAAAAACACGGGATTAGGTTCAACATGGTTAACTAGTGGATAATATATGGGTGCGGGAAACAGATAGAACGAAAAGAAAAGGCTAAATCAAAAGGGTATCCTAAATGCCTCAATCATGTTCGTACAATCTCACACGTATCTGGTCTAAACAAGTATACTAGTGACAAGTTCTAAACTGCACAAAACATCCGGCTCACTTGCAAGCATGTCAAAGAAATGTAATCTATTCTAAGGCTCGAACGCTCACGTAACCGGAAGGAAATGGGTGCAAGTGTACGAATATAACACGCTCGTATCTCATCTGTTTGTCGCGCCTCAAGTTATCTTTGTCAAAATTTAGTTAGGCTTGATGTTTATATGAGAATATATACATATATGTACTTTTAAAGGTTTTTTTTTTTAATATATATATATATATATATAATATATATATATACAAGAGGACAAACACGATTATAATCTCTCCCCACACTTGAACTTCACATTGTCCCCAATGTGACAATAGAAAGCGTTTATGAATTAGCTATCTATAGTGGGAAAAAGGAGAATAATACTCCCCTTTAGTCGATAACTCGAAAAGTACGGTGATCGCATTGAGCATCCATACCGGTGCTCGTCGTTTCCTGCACTATCACCATTCTTGACAAAACCAAAAGACATCAAACACATCCGTACATCATCACAATTATTCAAACAAAGCAAATATACTGAAAATTAAAGTGCAGAAAAGTAAATAGTTCAAATGCAAAAACTAAAAAGTCTTGGGTACGCAGACCCGAATACGAAATGCATAAATAAATAAAAAGTACTAACAAATGCATGCAATAGATTGCCGTGGCTACTGGTCGTCGTCGTGGTGCTGACCGGAGCTTCCTGGCTGGTCGCCAGGACCACCATAAGGGAATGAGGGAGGGTAAAAACATTGTAGTTTTGATCCTAAAAACAAATTTTCAAAATTTTGAAATTCAGAATTGAGTCCAAATTGACTATAAATTTTGCTCTATGATGTGTAAAAAAGTCAAAATTTAGTATATAAAAACTTTAATCCGAAGTCAACCATAAATAACAGCTAATTTAAGTATGTAGAAAATTTGTGTGGCATTTCTCCTTTAAGTATCTAATAGATACTATCTATCATAGGATGTGGGTAAAGTTGCCCCATCTTCTACATTAGATGATGAATTTAGACCCACAACCAATGGCGCCCCCTTAAAAGGAAAAAAATAGTGTAATTTGTCAGGAAAAATTCCGACCGCACCCCTTAAAACTTTGGTTAAACCCTCCATCACATCCCTTGAAAATAATTCCTAGGTCCGCCACTGCCCACAACACAACAGTCTCATTTGTGTGACTTTTTCAACAAAAATCAAGACTTAATATTCGAGTTTCGGTATTAGAATAGCAGACCGCAAAATGCTAAGTTCTGATTCATATACAATATCACCACTTATTATCTACGGTAATCAGTTTACACTTGATACAAACAACACAAAACGTCGAAAAAAGTTGAGTTTTTATCTTGATTAAATGATCAACACCACACACAAACGAAAAACACAAAAACAGAAGGTCAAAGTTTGCCACAAAATTACTGTTTTCATATCAGAATATTTTTTTTAACTAGTTGCACCAATGGCGCCAAATGCTACATAGTCAAAGGCGCCAAAAGCACTCGTTAGGTGAAGCCAAATGCCTTGCGTCCATCGCAGTGCCTTAGCACAAAAACCTGGAAAAAACCCACCAAAATCTGCAAAACAAAACCCTGTTCCGAACCAGCTAAAACTAGTCAAAAACAACCTGAAACATGTCTAGAACTAAATTCTTCTGTTTATATTGTGAGTCTGCTTATTTAGGGCCCACGTTATTTATGCCTTGCGCCTGGCCACTGCCTGGGCGAGATTGTCACCCTTTGCGCCAAGAGTGCCCCTTTGACTACGCAACCAGATCATCAATTTTTCATCTAAAATCAATTATTAACAATAAGATTATATCTCAATTCTTATATCATAACACAAATCACCCAAAATGTCAAAAGTCATGATTTTTGTCTATAATCAACTATCTATCCTTAGTCCTTACACCCAACCTGTAGCAGCAGAACACCAATACAAACAAAACAAATCTTGTAACTGTAAAATTCAAAATATTAATTTCAAATTTAACAAAATTCTACAAAACAACACTGAGATCCAAATTAAATCTAAAAACAAATCCACAAAAAAACTTACATTTCTCATTGCCCTGCACCACTGTCTTTTTCTAGGGGTGCAAACGAGCCGAGCCGCTCGCGAGCTACTCGAACTCGGCTCGGTAAAAAGCTCAAAACGAGCCGAGCCTTATCGAGCTCGAGCCGAGCTTGAGCCTAAAACAAAGCTCGTTTATTTATCGAGCCCGAGCTCGAGCCTGACGTATGAAACTCGTTAGGCTCGTCGAGCCTTATCGAGCCTATGTATAATATTAGTTTTTTTTAATATTTAATCATATTTACCCTTTGTTTAAAGTTGTTAAGTTAACGAGCCCGAGCTCGAGCTTCACTTATCGAGCTCACGAGCCTAAACGAATTATTATTTATATTATTTTTATTTAATAAATTAAGTAATAGATAACAAACGAGCCGAGCCCGAGCCGAGCTTGAGCTTGAGAAATTAGTAACGAGCCGAGCTCGAGCTTTGAAAACAAAGCTCGAATCGAGCCGAGCTCGAGCCCGAACTTTTATAAGTTAATCGAGCTCGAGCTCGAGCCTGGTCGAGCTCGGGCTCGGCTCGGCTCGTTTGCACCCTAGTCATAACTAACAATATGTGTGCAGCTTAGTTGTATCAAGGTATGCTTGAATTCTATTTATCAAACATTCAAACTACTAGTTTAAACTAATAACACAAAACACCCGAAATGCTATGTTGTGAAAGGCGTTCACCTAAGCGCACATGTGCAAAAAACTTGGAAAGAACTCGCCAAAGTAATTAAAAAAAAAACCCTGGTCCAAACCTGCCTAAACTAGTCTAAAAACAGCCTAAACCAGCCTAAAACAAGTCTAGAACAGCTAAACGATTTGTTAATACCGTGTGCCTTGCTTATCTCAGAATCACGTTTTAAGCGCTTTGTACCTAGGCGACAAGCCTACCCTTTGCGCCTTCGAGCACCTAACCAGATTGTCAAATGTTCACCCAAAATGGTCAAGTTTTATCCAAATTAAGATCAGAAGCCTATACATCAGAACATGCTTAAAAGTCATGACATTGTCCAAAGTCAACTATCTATGCTTACATCCAACTTATAGCAGCGCAACACCGAGTCACCGACCAAAACAAAACAAATCATGAAATTATAAGTTTCGCTATTCAGAAAGGGGTGGCGGTGCAGCTTGTTGCCCGTCTGCCTATGATTAGGTAATTTGTATTTTGTCCTTTGTTTTTTCAGTGAAATGAAATTCCAATTTTTATTCAAAAATAAATAAAAATATTGCAATAAATTACACAGAATTCTCACCATAACCCTGAAAATCATGCTGATTTAATAAAATCAATTAACAATGATACGATCATATCCCAATTATTCTATCATAAACCCAAATCACAAAAAATAACCATGTGTATACTAAAATCATGATCACAAGCTAAATTAAATCAGAACACCAATTTTAAACCAACGACAAAATATGCTCAAAAGTCGTTATTTTGCCTAGAACAAAATAACTTTTGTTATGCAGAGAGAAAGATAGTCTAATAATCTAATATGCAGTTATATAACAACCTATGCAAAACACCTAAAAATCTAGAATAAGTGACTAACAATATGTTTAAATCCTGTTTTATCATACTACCAGTTTAATGCTAACAATGCAAAGCAACCAAAATGCAACACAGTCCAAGGCACAAAAGGCACTTGCTAGGCGCAGCCAAACACCTTGCGCAAAATCTTGGGAAAAACCGACCGACATCTACATAAAAAAGGCGGCTCTGAACTGGCTAAAACTAATCTAAAACAGTCTGAACTAGCAAGGTTGCAAAAGGCGCTAGGCAGGCGGTGAGGTCCAGCCTAGGGACTAGTCGGGACTAGGCGGAATTAGGCGTTTTGGTATTTTATACGTATTTTATATATATATATACACACAAATTTAGGTGTTTTTTTGAAAATATGTTAAGATATATACACATAATACTTAGATATATACACATAATACTAAGAAATACCTAGAAATACTTAGAAATTTAATTAAAAAAAAATAAAAAAAAAATAAAAAATACCACCGCCTAGGACCACCTAGGCCATGCCTAACTGCCGCCTAAAGGCCAAATCGCCCAGGAATCCGACTAGGGCTAAATTCCTAGTTTTTGTTCAGCCTAGCGCCTAGGCGCCGCCTAGGCCGCCTTCTGCAACAGTGTGAACTAGTCTAAAACATGTCTAGAACAGTTAAAATGGTTTGTTTATATTGTGAGCCACTAAGCGTTGCTTATTTCAGGCCCTCGCTTATAAACAGACTGTCAATCGCTCAACTAAAACCAACTATCAACAATACGATCATATCCCAATTCTCGTATGATCATACCACACCTTATACTACCATCACAACACCAATCAAATCAAATCAAAACAAAACAAGGCATAAAATTACAAACTTCAACATATCAATTCCATAAACATCGAATCACATTATACAAAATTCTACAAAACAGTTATCCCAACTTACAATTCTCATTGCCCTGCACCACCTTCCTCTTCCAACTTCTTCACATACGCCTTCAACGTCATAACCAAATTCCTCGCAGGCGCCTGCAACGTCCCAACAACCGAAGTAGCCGGCCCTTTCAACCCGCCCAACAGTTTCGCGTAAACCTCGGCCGGGTCGGCAAATTCTCCAACACCTTAACCTCATCAGGCCCATAAAACTTCCCTTCAAACACTGCCCCACTAAAATCATTCTCCTCCAGCTTCTTCTCCTTTTGAAAGGCTCTATAGGGTTTAATCGCAGCTGGGATTTCTTCACTGTGGACAAAGAGCCAGGCGTTCATTCCTTTCATACATGGTTTTAATGACTCCCATTGTGTGCCTTCGATTGCTTTGATGACAAGTGTGTTTTTGGCTACGATTAGTTTGGTTGAAGGTGGGAAGGTGGTACGGAGTTGTTGGAATTGTTGGACGGTGAAGCCTTTGTAGTTAATGCCGGCGATGAGGTGGCAGTTTTGGAGCTGTTGTTTGACGGTTTCGACGGTTTCTTCTTTCTTTGTGCGGCTGATGGCGGACCGGATGGTGGGTGGGTGGGTGGGTTTGCGGTGGTGGGGGTGGTGGTGGTGGAGTAAAGGGTTGTGGAAATGGGATTTGAAGGATATGGTTGATGGTGGTGAGAGGGTGAAGAGGGTTGCTTCCATTGTTTTTGTTTTTGTTGTTGTTGTTGTTGGTGGTGTTGTTGGTTTAGGATTGGGTATATGGTAAGGGTAATGTTGCTGCCTTGCCTTATCTTTTGCAGGGTGATGTGGTGTGAAACGATGTCGTATTGTGTGAGATTTAACAAGACTAAAAGGAGTGGATTTTAAGGGTGATTTGTTACTACTAACGAGTAGGGCTGTTCAAATCGCTCGCCGCTCATGGATCGCTCGTCGCTCGTTCGGAAAATGCTCAAAAAATGCTCGCTCGTTCTTCCGCTCGGTTGTATATGAGCCGATCGGCTCGGTTCGGTTTGTAAATGAGCCAAGCACGAGCAAAGGTACGCTCAGATCGGTTCGGCTCAAATATATTTTTATTTATTTAATAATAAATATACACACAATTTATAGATAAATTTATGGCTTTGTATATAAGATTCTATTGGATTTGACTCAGTATATGCAAACAAAATATAACCAGGCCACTTAACACAATAAAAAATTAACACTAGATTTAATAGTAAAACAATAAGTCATGAAGTGATAGTCTTGACTTCTTTATGTTAATAGTCGTCTATCGCTAATTGTCACTTGAGATTACACCTACGTCACAATGCAACAACTGTTGTCTGACGTATGCTCATCACCTCACCAGCCTCAATCTAAGCCTTATCCTTGGACACTGTGATCTCAATATTAGTGTTATCAACGGACATTTTGACCTTAGTTGTCACCCGACAATGAAAACATCGAAGGAAACATCCCAATTTTATAATCATCCATATTATTCTCCGCTCGATTCTCGCTCGGCGCTCGCTCGGAAAATTTGCGCTCGAAGAATGCTCGTTCGGTTTTCGGCTCGATTGTAAACGAGCCGCTCCGCTCGGTTCGGTTTGTAAACGAGCCAAGCACGAGCAAAGCTTCGTTCGGATCGGCTCGGCTCGTGAACAGTTATACTAACGAGAAACTATGAGTGTTTACGGTTCGATTTCAATTTGTGAAAGCGTCTAAACTCGTTCCTAGTTTGGTTGCATGTTCGTTTTTTTATTTAACTTTTGTTTTCTTGGTTTCAATATTTTTAAACTGTAACGAGCGGTTTAGATTACGGTTAGTGACGAAGCTGCATAGGGCGTGGGTTGCTCGAGCCTTCGAATTTTCATTCAAAAGTTTCTATAATATAATATTCGTATAGAATTTTTTTTGGTAGATGCGATTTCGACCCCCGTTTTTTAAAAGAAATTATATAAACCAAAACTAATGATATATTGGACGATACAAGGTTCACAAATATCGATTTTTTTACCGAATTTATCTTTTTTTTTTTATTTTGGGCCCATTTTGAGAAGTACAACCCAATGTTTTTCTTTTGCCTATTTTTTTCTTAAGAGATAACCCAATTAAAACTCTAAACCCAAATAAAACTCCAAAAGCATATCAACATCTTACCCTCTCTGTCTTTCGAGCTCGCAAAAGCAATTAAAACCCCAAATAAAACTCCAAAAGCAATTAAAACTGTAAATCCAAATAAAACTCCAGAAGCATTTAAAACTCTAAAACCATCCTTTGTCTCCTTTTTAATGCTTTTAATGTCTTTGTTTAATTGTTTGATAAACAATGTGTAGAACTTTGATATTTATTGTATTTAATGTTTGATTCGACCCGAATCGAATCACCGACCCGAACATATCACCTGAAACATAACATGATACCGTGAAACACCGGCCAACCCATTCAATCACGGCCGCAAACATTAAATCTCGTGATGTACTTCACGACCGTTGGCTGGCAACGGTCAATTTTGACCAAATTTAAAAAAAAATTACCTATATATATATATATATATACATACTCACACAAATTTATCCATTCAAACCCACATTCACAACTCTTCTTCTATACAAAAAAAAAAAATCACCAAATTCAACTCATCATCCCTCATCATGGTTACTTGGACGCAAGAGGAGGAAATTGCGTTAGTGATCGCGTATGACACCGTACACCCCAATGACGCATCAACTAACACCGGTCGGGGTCGTTGTCGTGTTCGTGGACGGAGCAACGCTCCGAACTGGAAAAAAACGTTTTAGCCGAGTTTAGTCAACTTGTCGGGGGAACACAACATTCGTGTGATTCAATCTCTCACAAGCACACGCGGACCTCCAATCGAAGTGTCAAAACTTCGAAAATTTATTTAAAAAAACGGTGAATAATAACCCCAAAGAAACAAAAGATGTGCAAGTTGACTTTGCTCAAATCGACTACGCGGTTGAGTTCGGGGATGATTTTCAACATGTTTCGGCGTGGTGAATGTTACGCCCTAAATTTTATTAGGTTTTTACTAATGTTTGTTTTTTTTAGTAATTTTTTATTTTATTTGTAGTAGTGTGTTTTTATTTTAATTTAATGTTTTTATTTTTTTTAAAATGTAATGTTTGTAGTTTATATAAATTAAACCTATTAAATTATATAAAAACATTACATTTAAACAAAAACATTACATAAATTAAAACATTAACATAATTAAACTTAAATAATTAAACATTACATACATAATCCTAAATTACTTTTATTAAATTAACATTACAAATCCTAAACATAGATAATTAAACCTAAACCCCACTACGGAGAATAATTATCCCAGTCCTCGAGTGTGTACTCCGGCGACGACACGGAACGATCACTATCACGACCGCCAGACCTGCCATTCCAGCGGATGCGGCAATACTCAGGAGTGGATAAATAGTATCGTTCCTCATCCATAGCAGCCCTAGCTGCTTCGTACTCCTCCTCGGTTGGCTCCCGAACAGGAGGGTTTGGGGTGGGGATGGGGTTGGGGTTCGGTTGGGTCTCCACCAACCGTAGCTGCCCCATTCCCCTTACAGCCATAACATATTCCAAAAACCAGACGCATTCTTCATCAGTGAAAGAAGCATCTGGGTATGGGGGAGTCTACCCTGGTAGTGGAGGAATGCGGAAGTGCAAAGGATGAGCAGTGGACACTAGTTGAGTAGGTGGAGGAGGAGAGAATATTGGTTGAGGAGGAGGAGGAGGAGAAAAGAACATTGGTTGAGTAGGTGTAGGATGAGAGAACATTGGTTGAGTAGGTGTAGGATGAGAGAACATTGATTGAGGAGGAGGGGGAGAAGAGAACATTGGTTGAGGAGGATGAGGAGAAGAGAACATCGGTTGAGGAGGAGATGAAAATGGTAGACGACGTCTCCGGCGAGAGTATCGCGGAGATCGAAAGGTCCGGCAGCTTCGTTAGGATAACCACCACCCATATCTTTAAATGTTTGAGTGATAATTGTGAATGAGAAGGAGGATTTGGTTTTGTATTTATAGTCGTTTGAATAATAATTTTTTTAAATATTTAAATATTTTTTTATTAATTAAAATGTAATGTTTTTACTTTAAAAAAAAAAGTTTAGTGATGGAATGTGACAAAATGGGGTGGCACAAAATGATTGGGTGTGATAGTGTGATGGATGTGATAAAAAGTTTACCACCCATGTGCCCTTATAAATATTAGCAAATAAATTATGTTTTTTTTTAAAGCATAACAATAAGGTACTCAATTTAGAGATAAAAAAGACGTGTTCAATTTATGGTATAGTTTTTTTTTTTATAAAAAAAATGATGTATAAAAAAGTTACAGACGTCTAAAAATGAGGGTGAACATAACATTTGACTTGCATGCGCATATTTTTCCGATAAAATTACTCTTCCCACTTGTTTATTTCTTGGACACATGCCATTTTCTATTGGTTTTTCACCCTTCTCAATTTTTGTAACATTTGTAGAATAACTCAACCCTAGTATTTGAACATGTATGTTCTTTTATCGATATTGATATTCTCTTATTTTGTTATAAATATTAGTAAATTTATGATATTTAAAATATATAAGAACTTTCCAAAAATTAGTTAATTTATAATTTACTATGTCCGAGTACTCTGGGTCTCCGCCTACGTTAAGTACTCACAATTCTCAAGTCAACTGACACGGGAGCCTAGTGACCTCCGCAACCTTACACAAACACAACCACACCAGTACACCACATTGATTTAGTATTTATTGATCCATATAATTTTGATATCATTCATCATAATTAATTACATTTTTTATTTGATGATTAATACCACAAACTAATCGATGTAAGTTAAGTTATAAAGTTTCTTTTTATGGTGTCCGAGGGACAAATTTCCGTGCCCAGACATGCTTCCCATTAATAACGTATTTAGATTTTCCATTCTGACCATCTTTCTCAATCACTGCTTTCAGCGAAGAGGGATTGCGAACCACAATCCTTGCAAAAAGTGGCTGAGTACCTGCTTCAACTGGTTGCATATGAAGTGACTCGATGATATCTCCAAACATCCTGATCAAGTTAAAAGAAATTCATTAAAACAAACTAAAAAAAAATACAATAATATAATATGAGTAAAGATCAAATACAAAGTGTTTTTCGGTAAGAACTGTGAGAATCAAAGGAGGTAATTTTTTTTTATTTTTTTTAGATTTTTTTTCCCATGTGCTTAAACATACTTTCTAGACGAATAATACAAAAAAAAAATTAGTGTAATTACGTCATTAAAGTAAATACAATAGTTTACACTAGAGTAATTATTTAATTACTCTACACGTAATTACTCTACACCAAATTTTTTTTTTAGTTTTCAATACTATAATACATGTTTAACAATATGAGAAAAAAAAATTTCGAAAAAAAAAATTCGAAAAAAAAAAAAAATACCCTCCTTTGATTTTCACAGTTCTTACCAAAAAAACAGTTTGTACAGAATCTTTCCCCAGTATAATATAACACAATAGTTACTGACTTGAAGATCTTTTATATATCTATACCTTTGGAAGTAATCTATTATTTCATTTTCTGAGAGTGGGTACCCTTTAGAAAAGGTTAGGAAGATGGTCCGATCATCTGGTGGCACTTCATCTGGATCTTTTTCGAGTACTAATGGCGTATGATTAAGAAACATTCGGCCATTCACATATGTATGGTTCTGGCCTATGTATGTAGATTGCCTCAAATCAGTCACACGAGGGACCAGATCAACCATCGGTTGATGTTGGTATTGGTGTGCCAACTGATAGTTTGGCTTAAGGTTTGTAACCGAGGGACACATGTAGTTGAGATCACCAAAACCGTTGTGGTGAGGGTGCATTGGCGTCTCATTGTCGATGTAATGTTCTTCTAGAATATCATCAAGTGCTTTGACAGAAACATCGTTGGCTATGCAATACACCTCATTAGATATCCGATCCCTACACTGATTAAGCTCATCAAGATTTATGTGTTTACGATCAAGAAAACATTGAAGTTTTGATATGTTGTAACCATTGCTGGTTCCTTCAGACATTAAGTTGCTTGATTTCTTTTGCAAGAACTTAATGCATATAAGGACCTCATCAACGACTTGGTTGATCGCTTTTGGGGACAAAAACTTGATGAGCATTTTACCAAGAGGGTTCGAGGTATACCCTCCTCTTTCTAGCCATAGTAGAAAGCCGATCACAAGTGTTGCCTCAACCACGTCACGGCGCAACAATAGAAGGAAGATTTTTAATAGGGCGCGCTCGTATTGGTAAAAAAGGCGGTAGTCATCTTTCGATAAGTTGAGGGTTGGAATCGTCGTCGGAAAGAGTGATGGTTGTTTAGATGAAGCAAAGGGGTTTGCCATAAGAGTTGGTTAATCTGCTTGGGAGGTCAGGTGTGTGTGTGTGTGATCAACTGAGTGAAATGGGTTGTGGATTTATAGGGGTTTTGTAATGCAAGGTGATGGGTGTAAAAGACCAAAGTACCATATAGGTGATATTCTTTAAAATTAAGGCCAGAATATTAATGTAAGTAATCATCCTTGAAAAGGGGGAATTTATGACAATTATATCATTGTTATATCATTATTCTTACAATGTTATTTAAGAACTTATAAAAAGTTTATATTGAGTTTATTTAAGGTTTTTTTTTTATGTTCAAAATATAATTTTTCACGAAAAACGAAAGTTACATCACAATATAAGGTAGACGGGCAACAAGCTGCGCCGCCACCCTTTTTTGAATTGCGAACCCTAGTCTATAAAAGACAAATCGCTGCCCCTGGAGAAGAGCTAGCACTCACTTTGTTATGGATTTGCTACGGATATTCATAGATACAACTCTAAGCTCTAATTAATTTGACTACTGAATCCTATTTACAACGGATTTAAGCTATAAAACGAACCTCTATTTTTTATGTTTATATGTACTAACACTACATATTAAATTATTTTTACCCTCTTAGTTTTCCATGATTATTGTATTACCAATATTTATTTTGTCAATTCTTCTACGAACTTTCACTTTTGGAATTTCCTAAATTATTTAAAGTATTAATCTATTGGTTTTTGCTTGGTGCTTTATCATAAAATATCTAAAGTATTTTTTAAATATTATTTTTCTTAATTTTGTTACGGAATATACTAAAATAAAAACTAGATTGAGTTGAGAAAACTAAACAACTAACTTTAGAACCACACATTTATTTTATTCAATAATGAATTTGTAGTTTTAAATTAAATCATAATAAAATATTAATTTACTTATATGGTTTACATAAGTGTGGCCGTTTTTTTACACCAATATAAAACCGTTGTAAATATTTTTTTTTTCATTTTTTTTTGTGGCGGGGTTAGCCTTCTTACATCAGTGTGTAAAAAAAATTAAAATTCACATTTTACGTCGGAGTTCTCACGCTTCTCATAACTCAAGTTGGTTCTCAAAAGATCTGAATCCTATATATATATAGGGCAACGATTAATACAAAACCTCAAAAATTTAAGGAAACTCTAAAAAACCCCCTAGAAAAATCTACTTCCCAAGTTTTTTTTTTTTTTTTGAAAATTTTAGGACATGTAATATACACATTTTTAAGAGTTTTGAGCAAAAAAAAAATCAAAAAAACGTTGATCGTTTTTTTTAGATAATAATAAGTTTTGCATCGTAACATATGTTACCAGTGTAAACATATGCTAACATATGTTACGATGCACAACTTATTTATTTAAAAAAAAACAATTGGCGCTTTTTTTTATTCTTTTGACTCAAAACTCTTAAAAACATGTATATTACATGCCCTAAAATTTTCAAATAAAAAAGCTCGGGAAGTAGGTTTTTTTAGGGTTTACTCAAAAAATGTGGGTTTTCTACCGATACTTAGCCTATATATATATTAATCTTGTTATGGAATTCTTTGCGGCTGGATATATATATGTATAGGATCTGGATGAAATGAGAACTCATGTGAGTTGTGAGAACTAGAGAACTCCTCTGGACCAATCACCAAGTGACACACTGGTAACATATGAGTTCTCTAGTTATCACAACTCACATGAGTTCTCATATTATCCCTTCCCTATGTATGTGTGTGTATATATATTTATAGGGGATGGTTCCATGGCAAAATTTGTTCATAGAAAATCGATAGCTAATTTGTAGCAAAATGCACAACGTAGTTTTTTTTTCGTTATGCTAAAAGTATTTGTATTATTAGAGCATTCACACTAGATACTTCATCTTCATCTCAATAATTACACTAAAAATCACTACATTTTCCTCTCATTTTCTATTTAGTAATACTTATTCTATACTTTTATCATTACATTTTCTCTTTTCTTTACTCACAACCACTTTTAAAAATATTAAAAAAATTATAGAGGGCGAACAATGTCTCCTCCAAATTTACTAATGAACAGTGTCTTCCCTATATATTTTCTCTCTCCTCTACTCACAACCACTTATACTCACTCTCTATAATATAAAGACTCCCCTCACACTAATATAGAGCATCTATTGTAAATGCTCTGAGTAGTGTTAAAAGTAAAGGATGTATTTTCTTATATTATTTATTATTTAACATGGTTTTTTAACTAAGTGACAAATATGTATGGTCTTATAAGCAAGCATAACCCTTAAAGTTATACATTTTCCAAAGCATAGTATTTCAAATAAATAAAATTAATTTTAAAAATGGCCAACATTATTTGTAACAAAATATCACGGGCAATACTAATCACATAAACATATAAACATGTAGAAGTCTAAAATTTGAACTTATGATTAGTATTTTCAGTTCTCCATTATTTTTATTTTTTTTCTTTTGAAAGCTTTCAAGTTTTCTGTTCATCACAATTTACAACGTTGCTCGGTTTTATAAACGTTGTAACAACTGTCAACTTTAAGTATTAACATACTAAACATGAGAATTGAAGGAAGATATATATATATATATATATATATATTGAAATTATTTTCATGTGTTAAACATGTTTTGTAGATAAAAAAAAAATACTTTTTTTATAATTACTCTAGTAGAATACTTACACAGTTACACTGCATACTCTAGAATTTTTCTAGAGTAATTACGATTTCTTTTTCTTTTGGATTTTCAGACTAAAGAACTTGCTTAACAAGAATGAGAAAAAAAATTAACACAAAAAAAAAATAAAAATAAAATCTTCCTTCACTTCTTACGCTAATAATCATTTATAAGTTAGAATTCATTTGTACAATAATGTTACCCTATATTTGTAATAAGAGAGAGAGATTAAGTTGCCCCAAAGTAATTAAAATAAATTATAATTTTAATTACCAAAAACTTTTTGTGCTCTTATGAAATGTATATAGTGACAAGAAAAAAGTTAGATTATTATTATTATATTTTTATTTCGGTTACATTTCACAAAATGACAAAGTGTTGTTGCTAATTCAAAGATTATTAATGCAGTGAAAACAAAACATTACATGAAATTTATGACAGCTTTAACAAGATTATATCATCATTCTTTCCGATATTTTTAAAAACATTTCAATGTAATAGTTAAAAGTTAAACCCTTTTATAAAATATAACATATAAAATAGTATCCAACTTTTTTTTAAGTTAGACTATGTGTAGTGGCTTACCTTAAACACAAACTCTATCCTCTCGTATTATGACAACTGGACGCTGACGTGGCACCGGATAAAGGAAGTTGCTCACTCATCTGACCCTGTTATGGCTCACATTGACCTCCCATGCTAGCAGCATTCAAAAGAGCCGTTGCTCTCCTCTCCTTCCCACGCTAACCCACGTGAACACACTCACCCCAGCTCGCACGCGCCTACTCCAAAATTTGCTATGAATTAGCTACGAATTAGCTATGAACGCATTTTGCTACAATTTAGCTACGGACATTTTGTAGCAAATGAAATCCATAGCAAAATCCATAGCAAGTCCATAGCAAAATTGGCGAAATATAAAAAAAGAAATAACTTGTCAAAAACTGGTAGCAAAATCCATAGCAAAACCATGAAAATAAATTATTTAGAAATTAACTAGAAAAGGTTAAATAAAATTCATAGCAAACTCCATAGCAAAGTTGGCGGAATAGATCTAAAAAAATAACTTGTCAAAAATCGGTAGCAAAATCCATAGCAAAACAATGAAAATAAATTATTTAGAAATTAACTAGAAAAGTTAAATAAAATTCATAGCAAAATCCGTAGCAAAATTGAGGGGATAAAGTAGAATAAAAATAACTTGGTAAAATAGGTAGCAAAATCCGTAGCTAAGTCATGAAAATAAATGTTAAAAACTAACTAAAGAAGAACTAAAAATATATGTAGCAAATTCGGTAGCAGAGTTGAGAAAACAAATACTTAAAATATCTTCGTAGCAAATTTGGTAGCAAAATCTTGAAAAAAAACTTTAAACTATCGTTGCAAAATCTATAGCAACATTCACAGCAAAATTCTTTGCAAAAAACAAGAAAGAATATTTAAATCTTGAGAACACTACATATCGCGAGAACCACGAGAACAAATGAGAAAACCAATCAAAATCAAATTTTTTTTCAATACAAACATCATTATAATTAAAATACAACATGAAAAAATGAATTGTCTTTCCAAATAATTCATCTTTTCTTGTAAAAACACTCTAAAATTAACGTTTTACACATGTGTAAATGAAACAGATTACACATGTATAAACAACAAATTTACACATGTGTAAAAACAATTTATTTTCATATACGTTCAAATTTTTACGCATAAATTGTGTTTTTGAGATTTTATTTTAATAATAAAGATAAGTGTAAAAAGAAATTTTGAATTTGAATGGTTTTAGATAGCGTTCTCGCGGTTCGCACGAAATATAAGTATTCTCAAATTAACTTTCCCTATATATATATATATATAATATGAAATATTTTAAAAATACTAGAATAAATTATTACTGTTCGGTTTGGTTTTATACGGTTGGTTTTTGGTATAAACAATAAACCAAACCGTTCACTACGGTTAAAAAATATCAAAACCGACCAACCGATAGTTGAGTAAAAAAACCAACCGTCGAACCAAACAGATGACCGGTTTGGACGGTTTCACAGTTTGAAACCGAACCGTGAACACCCCTAATGTCCGATGACCGATGTGTGACTATGAGCCGGAATCAGGAAGCCATCTGTTTACAGGTTGGGCGATTGCCATTGAAGTGTGGAATAGAATAGTTGTTTGGTGTAAGCTCAACCCAATATTCGCTTTCGAGGTCCGAGATTTACTGATGTTATCTAGCAGTGCTGCGACTTCAGGCAAAGAAAAAAGTTGTTCAAGGCATAATTATGGGGGAAAATGGATTTTAATACTCCCAACTTTCGTCTGTTGGCGAATAATACTCCCAACTATCACTTTGGCCATTAGCACTCCAAACTTTCAACTTGTTTGCTTTTATCACTCCCATACTAACTGAGGTCTAACCCGGTTAGTGTTCATGACCAAAATGTAAAAACCTAAACTTAAGGGACTCTTTTGAAACTTATTATTATTATTATTATTATTATTATTAGTATTATTATTATTATTATTATTATTATTATTATTATTATTATTATTATATAAAGCAAATGGCCAGATCTATCTAGAGAGAGAGAGAGGGGGGGGGGGGGGGGGGGGGAGGGAGAGAGAGAGAGAGAGAGAGACACCATCACAGTCATCTTCTCCGATCACCCTCGCCGGTGACCGGTTCCGAGCATCCCCGACAACCACCACCTTCTTCACCAACACTCGACCGTATCCCCACCTATCTTCTTCCCTGTTTACGCCGGCTGTCTTCACCAACACTCCATCTCAGGTCCTCGTCGGTCCATCTGTTTAACCGGGTCCTGATATCCCTATCCCGGTTAGTGAGACCCTAGCTTTAAAGTTTTGGATATGAATCGATTATTATGGCTTTTAGGGTCTATTTTTGATGAGGATTAAAAGCCCCATGATTCTGTTTATCATCTGTAGCGTTTTCATCTTCAATTGAAAGGATTTGG
This sequence comes from Ambrosia x helenae, assembly GCA_030844895.1. Taxonomy (NCBI): domain Eukaryota; kingdom Viridiplantae; phylum Streptophyta; class Magnoliopsida; order Asterales; family Asteraceae; genus Ambrosia; species Ambrosia x helenae. The sequence goes on along the minus strand of CM061232.1, from coordinate 1,028,152 downwards.
GAACTAGGGTTCATAGACAACCAAGCAGCAGCAGCAACCAGAACTCTATTACGGTGACCATCTCCGGCCGCTGCCGCCGTCGTTCTCCTCTCCGGCGAACCATCCTTCCCTCCTTCTTAATCTCTTTTATATACCCGATTAACACCAACCCGGTTCCTCTCTGTTCCGATTATCAATCCCGATAACTGATTTAAAGCAAAAGGAGGTGGATTGGTAGGGTTTTAGAGTGTAACGGTGGTCTGTGGTGATTGTTGTAGACAGTGGGTATTAACAGTGTGGGTTATGGGTTTGGTTCGATTGGAAGGTTATAGAGGAGAGAAAGGTACCGGTTGTCAGAATAGAGGAGGAAGAGAAGGGGTTATCGGGGAGGTGAAGGACCTACCGGAGAGGATGGCGGCGTTGGTACCGGTCACCGAACCTGTGGCTTCCGGTCTGGAACTCTTGTTTACACACATAAGTGTGTGTGTTTGTGTCTGATTGTCCAGGCAAGAAGAAGAAGGGAGTTTTTATAGGGGGGTGGGTATTTAAAATAAAAAGTTTTAAAAAATGCCCCTTAAGTTTTGGTTTTTATATTTTGGCCACATAGAAGTTTTGGTTTTTACATTTTGGCCACGAAGACTAACCAGGTTAGACCTCCGTTAGTTTGGGGATGATGGCAGAAAATAAGTTGGAAGTTGGGAGTGCTATTGGCCAAAATGATAGTTAGGAGTATTATCTGCCAATAGGCGATAGTTGGGAGTATTAAAATCCATTTTCCCTAATTATGGTGGCCATGTGGTGTTTGTGGAAGGCAAGAAACGACAAAATCTTCGAAGATAGGTCTGTCAAAGTTATAGAGATAGTCGCGAGCATTAAATCCTTGGCTTTCTTTTGGATTCGAAATAGATCTAGTTATAAGTCTATTGTATGGAAAGATTGGATTAAAAACCCCTTGTATATGGTGTAATTGGGTTTGGTTTTCCGCTGTGGTCCTTTCTTTGAGAACTCCTGCGTTTTTTTGAATGTATTTGATAGTTTAAAAAAAAGCTCTCATGTTTTTAGATTTACACCTCTCATCATATAGTAATAATATCGGTTGTACATAATAATTGTGAAACGAAAAAATAACAATGACAACCATTGTAAGATATATATTATCGTTGTTTAATACAAGCTCCTACAAAATTGTTTTAAACTTTTACAATGTTACTTTTACGTAATATTGCACTAATTAAAGGTGTGCAAACGAGCCGAGCCTGAGCTTGACCAGGCTCGAGCTCGAGCTCGAGCTCGATTGACTTATAAGAGCTCGAGCTCGGCTCGATTCGAGCTTGGTTTTCAAAGCTCGAGCTCAGCTCGTTGACAATTTGTCAAGCTCAAGCTTGGCTCGGGCTCGACTCGTTTATTATCAATTTGTTAACACATTGAATAAACATTATATAAATAATAGTTCGTTTAGGCTCGTGAGCTCGATAAGTTAAGCTCGAACTTGGGCTCGTGTACTAAACAACTTTAAATGAATTGTAAAAATTATTAAATATTTAAAAAAACTAATATTACACTAGGCTCGATGAGCCTAACGAGCTTCCCATGCCAGGCTGAAGCTCGGGCTCGATAAATAAACGAGTTTTGTTTTAGGCTCAAGCTCGGCTCGAGCTCGATAAGGCTTGACTCGTTTTGAGCTTTTTACCAAGCTGAGCTCAAGTAACTCGCGAGCAGCTCGGCTCGTTTGCACCCCTACTAACTATAGTCTAGCTTATTTTTATTTTCTACAATCAAGTAAGAATTAGAATTATTTTAATTTTCTAAAATTAAGAACTCTAAAATGAAGTGTGAAGTAAAGCCAATCTAAGAAAAAATGTGAAAGTAAAACATACGATCAGGCCATCAGGGTCTTTAAAGTTTAAACCCTAATTTTCTTCATCCCACCCCCAAACAGTTACAACAACACACGATCAGGTCAGCCACGTTCACAGCCAACCTTCCTTCTTCCCCTCACAACCTCTCTACGCACTATGCATATCCCTCGACATTCGCATGTCTTAGCCTATTTAATTCTTGAAATCTCTGTTTTTCCATGGAACGGTTTTGAAGAAGCCTCTGGCACAAACCTGCAAGTAAGATTCAATTTCGTTGATTACTTGTTTTTATTCACTTTGTGTGATACGTTTCGATTTTGTATATGCTCAAATTACTTTAGTATGATCTATTTGATTCTGGAATTGCTTACCATAATTGGAATTTTGAGACCTAATAGTGAGACCTTTGCACAACCTCTTGATTAAAAATACCAATGTGTAGGTTATGATAAGTAGTGTTTGTTTTTTTCCGTAACTTATATGCTCCTTCTGAATTAGAAGCCCAAACTTGGAAAGGGGTAAAAAGTATAGGTTAACTGCCTAGTATCTTGGCTGGTCAAATTGTGATGTCGAAAAGAGATACGTGTCTTAACAAACAATAAGAAATTTATATGATATATTGAGCATATTAATGATTTCTTGTGTTTATTTCATACAAGAACTAAATTTGATGTAAAAAACACCTCACATTTTAATGTAAAGTTATCAATTATGAAAAGGGGTAATTACATATATCCCCTCCAAACTTCATAAATTACATATATACCCAAGTTAAAATTTTATTTACATATTTCCCCTTCTCAAACTTCATAAATTACATATATACCCAAGTCAAAAAATTTATTTACATATCTCTCCTTCCCAAAAACTAAAAATATTAAATATACCCATTCTATTATTAAGCACCTCATATCATTACATTTTATGATGAATGTAATGATATGAGGGCTTAGTAATGATTATGTAAGAGTGTTAGAACACTCGTTTCGGTGAAATCAAGTTGTAGGATGCATGAAAACATTTTGCATGTTACATGTTATTGGTGTTCATAACTTATTAAATTGGAAAGATCGTATGGGATATAAGTTGTAGGATGCAAAGAATGTGTTGTATGACTTAGTTTAGTAAAAGAATTGGGGTAAAATAGTTATTTTCCTATGCATTTTTAATAGGATGTGTATATATGTAATTTATGAAGTTTTGTAGGGAGGGTATATGTAATTTAAATTTTGGGTTGGGTATATATGTAATTATAGTTGAAAATAGAGAGATATATGTAATTAATCCTTATGAAAAAGCTCAAATAAGTTCTACTGAATAATGAATTTTTCCAAAAGGACATCTGGACTTTTATTTTGCAATAGGATCTTACTATGCTTAAATATAATAATTATGATGACAAGAAGCAATGTATAGAAACTAACTTTGATATCCACAGATTTTTTCTCTCATTTCTGATTCAATGGCTAGTTTAGGACTGTCCAGACTATAAAAATAAGATCTGGATGGGTATTATTGATTTTTTTTTACCGATTCTTATATAACAATTCTTGTGAATATTAACTGGTTTGTTTTTGTTGTAGAAAATATGGCACGCAGTTCAGCCAGACGTGGTAGGAGTCAGGGTGGTGGTAGGGGTCCAAGGGGTGGTCGAGGTAGCGGGCAAGGTAACTGTAACCGTGGTTTAGAGAATGGTGGTAGACCAGCTCCAGAAGCAAATTAGTTGCCAGGTGAGCCTAATGATAATGAAGTTGATGAGCCGGTCATTGCTGTCGGGCATGGACGGTTGTCCCAGCTCCACTACCTACACCCGAAAATTGCACTTGGATTTGGGTTGAAGATGATGAGTAAGTGTATATATGTTAGTACTCTCTTTATAGGTTAATATAAAATTACTACTATTGCTAACTTGTGGTACATTGTTTCTCATTTGTAGATTTAATATTCATAATCCAGTTTCCCGGACCATCGGTTCCATTTTGAAGGCCATGTGGTTGGGTCTGTGGCAAGGATGGAAAGATGTTCCAGCAAATCATCGCGAACGCATGTTGAGCGTTTTGAGGTGTATACTTACGACACATTTGTAAATGATAACGCACATTACTCAATAAAGAATATACCTGTTATTAATATGTGTTTTATGTAGCAATACTATCAATGGAAAGATGATCAGAAATCCGCAATTCACTTTTGCTGGGAGAGGTGCATTAAAGGAAAGTTTCCTGATTTGTTGAAGAGGGCTCAGGATAAAGCAAAGAAACTTACAAGTCAAGAAGGTATAATAGTTGGGAACGACATGACCCGCATTCTTCCATATAAGCCACTATGGATTAGTCAAGATTCCTGGGGAACACTAGTTGAGGCTTGGAATGCCGATTCTTGGAAAGGGAAGTCTTCTCAAAACAGCGAAAACAGAGGGAAAGCAATAGGTGGTAGGCATACTCTTGGCTCGAAGAGTTTTGTAACGACTAGAAAAAACATGGTAAGAAATGTTAATTTGTCATATTTTTATATATACATATACATACCCATATATATCATATATACACACCGGGTCAGATTCATATTTACTGAAGAGGTTCACAGGTTCCTATGCTAGGTAACATCCTGTGTATAGGCACTATCTATTAGACACATTGTTTTTTTGTTTTTAAAAAATAATTCTTACTGATTTTTTCAATAAGTTCAAGAATGATATTTGTTTACTAGGTAATGTGTAGGAAATAACCGGTAGTTGGGCTGTGGGTAGTGACGGACCCAGGAATTTTTTCCAATGGGGTCTATTTTTTCACAACTAGACGTTATAATTTTTGAGTCGGTCGTTGTTCTTGTCGGGTTGGGGCGAGCAACGTAATAAAATACAATATCATAATAAATTTCAATATAGCCATATAGGAGGCTTCATGACTGTTATGTGATTAGGGGTTCATAACCATCGTCCACTAGAGTTTGGCGAATAGATTTTAGAACAAAGTCCGTTAATAATGGAAGCTTTAAGGTGAGTTATCTATCTTAAGTTGCAATGCACACTACTTATTTGATAAAATATGTGTCGCTTTTGAATATCTTGCACCTAAATACTTGGTATTGAGACCACTAGCTTACACATTTGAGTTATATAACTTCCATGATTGAAAATGAATTCAATAAAGTACATCAGTATAATGAAAATGATGTTTATAAATTTAAAGCAGTTGGAACCCATTTCACATTATATGAGTTGAGTTTCTTGGTTTGTAACAGTTAAACCTAAAATGATCAGTAGAAATTATGTCAGTTACGCAATTGTTTAGAGATGGCTATATATTTGAAATGCCTGAGCGATTAGCTAGTACACACTAATATACATATGGGACTTCAATTCTTGTTCAATCAAATTAATGGCAATAATACACTATTGAACACAACCAATAAATTTGACAACATTCATCCAGTCCAATCAAAAGGAAAACTCATGTAAACTGGAAATGGAGCAAATAAGAACAGAAGCGCACATACAAAAAAAGGTTACAACTTTCTTATCTGTTAAAAAGTCCAAATTAGATGAAGCCAACGGTGAAGGGTGGCTGTTGTTTTGTTTTAAAACACTATGTATCAGCATTATGTATTTAAGAAAAACAACGCCAAAAACAAGCATAGAGAGATTAGAACCTGTGACCTTTGAGTTAGAAGAAAGGGAAATTAACAACCTTAATCTTGTTACTATGGGTTCCAACAAAACATTCTTATGGGGTCCATAAAAAATTTAACATGTCGTCTCTACTAAATTTTTTTGAAAACATTGGGGTCCGGGGACCCCGACACAAGTAATGTGGGTCCGCCCTTGCATGTGGGTAGACTTCTAATCGAATGTAATACTGGTTTTTGATGTAGGAGAAGACACTGAAGCGGCATGTCAAGTTTGGCGAGTTCTGGTTACAGACACACGCAAAGAAAGGGTCCAGGTCCCTAGATATATTGACGGGGTGTAGCAGGTCGATAGAGAACGGTTCAGGAGAAGTTGATGGTGTTGAAGAGAGCATTCAAGAACATAATGTGACTTGGGTTGACACGAGGGCGGGTGAAGCTTATGTAAGTTTTGTTACTTTGTAAATGTATGTTTTTACAACTTAATTAGATGATGTTTAAGTACTAATTGTTTATGTTTCCATCACAGAGCACATACAATGAATACATTATCAAGAAATATGAAGAAGATACTAGCTCACACCCTGAAATTGATATGGATTTGTGGTCACAAACTGCTGGAGGCAAAAGAAAGGGTAGATTGTATGGGACTGGTAACATTGCAGACCCGTATGTCGTGCTGACAGGTGCACCGTCAATGCGAGTACCCATAATTCATATCCACCTGGGAGAAGTGATAGTGATGAGGTTCGTATTCTCTTTTAGTAAAAAAGTTGTCTATATTTTCATGACATAACGACTATTAAAAAAGGGTCCACGCCCTAGTTTCTGCTCTCCCTGCAGCCATCATCAGTAGAAGTTCTTCAATACAGTCGTTCTATAAAACAAAATCACAGACACGTTGGCACGTATACATAGTAATATAATAATTACGCACCAAAAGTGACAATTTTTATAATATTACCTTAACAGCAACTAGAAGTTTAGGGTCATCACTTAGATATTTCAGTATCCAAGTGAGAACACTAGCTGTTGTATCTTGAGCTGCAAACAGGACACCAATGATGTTATCTTGAGCTGCAAACTGTTGTATTTTGAGCTGCAAAAGTTCAAGAGATAACCTAAGAGATTGTTTGTTGATAGCTTATTTTCCTTTATTTCGCGGACGATCTCACCGAGAATCTGATTAAGCCTTTTTCTTGCCTTCTGTTAAGTTATATTTAGTTATAACTTGTTATATTTGGGTGTAATGTATTTTGTTAAGTTATATTTGGTTATAACTTGTTATATTGTGTCATAATTTGTTAGGTGTCATAATGGATATTAATGAGTCATTTTTGCTTTGAATGTTGTAGGTGCAAAAGTTGAAGGAAAAAATATTGGATTTGGAACAAGATAAAATAGAGAAACATGCTATGATGGAGAAAATCGAAGAAAGTGCGAGGTTATACGCTAAGATGAATGAAAAAAATTCAAATGTTGTCACAAAACCCGCCACCAAAGCCGCCAGCAACTTAAGATATGTTGAAACTTATCGTGTTTGAATCTTTATCGTGTTTGCTTTTAGATAATTTGGATCTTTATCGTGTTTGCTTTTGGATCATTTGGATCTTTATCGTATTACATTTAGTTATGTTTGAATTATTATGCTATTTGGTTTGAGTTTTTATCTTTGGTATGAGTTTTTTTTATATTTATTGAGATTTGAATATAATGTTTACAGGGAAAAAGTAGAAAATAATTTTAAAAAAAACATTTTTTTTTTGAAAAAAGTCCAGGCAAAATACGTAGCCAAACTGTTGTAGAAACCTTTCAAAATCCCAGCAAAATCGGTAGCAAAAGCAACCAAATTTTCGTAGCCAAATGGTAGCGAATTCGTAGCTATGTTCCGAATTAGAAACCGATAGAAAAAAACGTAGCAAATTTCCAAACATCCATAGCAAACAAAAAGCAAAAGGTAGCAAATTTTCATAGTGAAACCATAGCAAATTCGTTGCTAAATTCTGTAGCAACATTGATAGCAAAAACGTAGAAAAATTCTATAGCTAACATTCATAGCAAAAAATATTTTCGTAGCTAAAAAGAGGTGGCAAAATTCCGTAGCTAAATACCTTTGTAGCTAAAATTCATAGCAAAAATACCGTAACAAACCTTTTTCATATCAAATAAGTGGCTAAAATAGCTACTTCCCATTTGGTAGCTAAACCCGTTGCAAATATAATTTCCGTAGCTAAAGTTTGTAGCAGATAAATTAGCGACGAGACTTGTAGCTACGGACCAAATCCATAGCAAACCGGTAGCAATATGGGTATTTGCTATGGATTAGCTACGGATTTTGCCGTAGCAAATGCCTGTTTTTGTAGTAGTGGATTAAGAAACGTTCGGCCATTCGCATATGTATGGTTCTGGCCCATGTATGTAGACTGCCTCAAATCAGTCACACGAGGGACCAGATCAACCATCGGTTGATGTTGGTATTGGTGTGCCAACTGATAGTTTGGCTTAAAGTTTGTAACCGCGGGACACATGTAGTTGAGATCATCAAAACCGTTGTGGTGAGGGTGCATTATTGGCGTCTCATTGTCGATGTAATGTTCTTCTATAATATCATCAAGTGCTTTGACAGAAACATCATTGGCTATGCAATACACCTCATTAGATATCCGATCCCTACACTGATTAAGCTCATCAAGATTTATGTGTTTACGGTCAAGAAAACATTGAAGCTTTGATATGTTGTAACCATTGCTGGTTCCTTCAGACATTAAGTTGCTTGATTTCTTTTGCAAGAGGTTAATGCATATAAGGACCTCATCAGCGACTTGGTTGATCGCTTTTGGGGACAAAAACTTGATGAGCATTTTACCAAGAGGGTTCGAGGTATACCCTCCTCTTTCTAGCCATAGTAGAAAGCCGATCACAAGTGTTGCCTCAACCACGTCACGGCGCAACAATAGAAGGAAGATTTTTAATAGGGCGCGCTCGTATTGGTAAAAAAGGCGGTAGTCATCTTTCGATAAGTTGAGGGTTGGAATCGTCGTCGGAAAGAGTGAGGGTTGTTTAGATGAAGCAAAGGGGTTTGCCATAAGAGTTGGTTAATCTGCTTGGGAGGTCAGGTGTGTGTGTGTGTGATCAACTGAGTGAAATGGGTTGTGGATTTATAGGGGTTCTGTAATGCAAGATTGCAAGGTGATGGGTGTAAAAGACCAAAGTACCATTTAGGTGTTATTCTTTAAAATTAAGGCCAAAATATTAATGTAAGTAATCATCCTTGAAAAGGGGGAATTTATGACAATTATATCATTGTTATATCATTATTCTTACAATGTTATTTAAGAACTTATAAAAAGTTTATATTGAGCTTATTTAAGGTTTTTTTTTTTATGTTCAAAATATAATTTTTCATTAAACGAAAAACGAAAGTTACATCACAATATAAGGTAGACGGGCAACAAGCTGCGCCGCCACCATTTTTTGAATTGCGAACCCTAGTCTATAAAAGACAAATTGCTGCCACTGGAGATGAGCTAGCACTCACTTTGTTATGGATTTGCTACGGATATTCATAGATACAACTCTAGGCTCTAATTAATTTGAGTACTGAATCCTATTTACAACGGATTTAAGCTATAAAACGAACCTCTATTTTTTATGTTTATATGTACTAACACTACATATTAAATTATTTTTACCCTCTTAGTTTTCCATGATTATTGTATTACCAATATTTATTTTGTCAATTCTTCTACGAACTTTCACTTTTGGAATTTCCTAAATTATTTAAAGTATTAACCTATTGGTTTTTGCTTGGTGCTTTATCATAAAATATCTAAAGTATTTTTTAAATATTATTTTTCTTAATTTTGTTACGGAATATACTAAAATAAAAACTAGATTGAGTTGAGAAAACTAAACAACTAACTTTATAACCATACATTTATTTTATTCAATAATGAATTTATAGTTTTAAATTAAACCATAATAAAATATTAAATAAAATATTAATTTACTTATATGGTTTACATAAGTGTGGTCGTTTTTTTACACCAATACAAAATTGTTATAAATATTTTTTTTTTCATTTTTTTGCAGCGGGGTTAGCCTTTTTACATCAATGTGTAAAAAAATTAAAATTCATATTTTACGTCGGAGTTCTCATGGTTCTCATAACTCAAGCTAGTTCTCAAAAGATCTGAATCCTATATATATATATATATATATATATATATATATATATATATATATAGGACAACGATTAATACAAAACCTCAAAAATTTGAGGAAACTCTAAAAAACCCCTAGAAAAACCTACTTCCCAAGTTTTTTTTTTTTTTTGAAAATTTTAGGGCATGTAATATACAAATTTTTAAGAGTTTTGAGCCAAAAAAATAAAAAAAAACATTGATCATTTTTTTTAATAATAATAATAAGTTTTGCATCGTAACATATGTTACCAGTGTAAACATATGCTAACATGTGTTACGATGCACAACTTATTAATTTAAAAAAACGATCAGTGCTTTTTTGATTCTTTTGGCTTAAAACTCTTAAAAACATGTATATTACATGCCTTAAAATTTTCAAATAAAAAAAGCTCGGGAAGTAGGGTTTTTTAGGGTTTACTCAAAAAATGTGGGTTTTCTACCGATACTTAGCCTCTATATATATTAATCTTGTTATGGAATTCTTTGCGGCTGGATATATATATATATATATATATGTGTGTGTGTGTGTGTGTGTGTGTGTGTGTGTGTGTGTGTATGTATATGTATAGGATCTGGATGAAATGAGAACTCATGTGAGTTGTGAGAACTAGATAACTCCTCTGGACCAATCACCAAGTAAAACACCATCATCTTTGTAGTTTTTTGTATTTTTTTAATTAGGGGTAAGAATGTCTTTGTACACAATTACTTATGGGTAGTTTAGTAATAATAACACCCCACCCTACCCCAACTAACCTTTTAAATATTAATAATAATAACAACAAAAAAAAATCTCACCTCACACACACACACACACACACACACACACACCGGTTCTCTCTCTAAAAAACAGAAGGGGTTTAACAGGATGTGGTTTTTTCGATGATGGGGGTGGGTTTGATGATGGCGGAGGGGGTTGTGGTGGCGGGATCTGTGGTGTTGACGGTGGTCCAGAGGGGGCTGTGGGTTGATTATGGTGATGGTGGGTTGATGACGGTGGTCTAGAGGGGGGATGTGGGTTGATGATGATGGTGGGTTGATGATGGTGATGGTGGGTTGATGACTGTGGTCCAGAGGGGGCTGTGGTGTGGTGGTCGATGGTGGCTGTGATGTCGAGGAGGGGCTATGGTGTTGAGGGTGGCTGTGGTGGTCGATGGTGGCTGTGGTGTTCGATGGTGATGGGTTTCGACAGGTATTTATTATTGTTGTTGTTGTTGTTGCTGTTGCTGTTGTTGTTGTTGTTGTTGAAGACAATGATGAAGATGATAGGTTTTTTTTTTTGTTGAAGACAATGATAAAGATGATGGTTTTTTTTATATAAGGTAAGTAAACATGGTTTTTACATTGATGTAATACAAATTTGGTTAATGTTGTGGGGCATTTACAGGGTGTAACACAATGTTATAGATGGTACACTAGCGTAATACGACTGCATAGATGTTTGGTGGTTTATTTTACACTAGTGTAATTTTTTATTTTTACAAAAATTATAGATGTTTGGTTATATAGATGTGAGTAAACACTGGTGTAAATAATTACACCAGTGTAAATCATACAAAATTATGGATGATTGGTTTATATAGATGCAAGTAAACATCGGTGTAAATAATTACACCAGTGTAAATCATAAAAAAATTATGAATGGTTGGTTTATATAGATGTAAGTAAAAACTGGTGTAAATAATTACACCAGTGTAAAAACGAAATGAAGATAGCAGAATGTACAATTTGATTTTTTGTTTTAAAAATGTAAATTAATTAAAAAAATAAAATAAAGTTTAAAAAACATGAATATTTTAATAATGGAATAAAAAATTAAATGATATTATATTAATTTTTTCTCTCCTATAGGTTTTTACCCAAATACCCTTTAAAGTAATTTATTATATTAAAAAAAATACTTATTAATTAAGTCAAGACAAAAAGTCACATTATTTGATCTCAACCATTAGATCATCAAGATCAATGGTCCAAATAAGTTCTCTAGTTCTCACAACTCACATGAGTTCTCGTATTATCCCTTTCCTATATATGTATGTGTGTATATATATATATATATATATAGGGGATGGTTCAATAGAAAACTCGCACTATTAAACCATGGCAAAATTTGTTCATAGAAAATCGATAGCTAATTTGTAGCAAAATGCACAACGTAGTTTTTTTTTTTTTTTTTCGTTATGCTAAAAGTATTTGTATTATTAGTAGTGTTAAAAGTAAAGGATATATTTTCTTATATTATTTATTATTTAACATGGTTTGTTAACTAAGTGACAAATATGTATGGTCTTATAAGCAAGCATAACCTTTAAATTTATACTTTTTCCAAAGCATAGTATTTCAAATAAATAAAATTAATTTTAAAAATGGCCAACATTATTTGTAACAAAATATCACGGGCAATACTAATCACATAAACATATAAACATGTAGAAGTCTAAAATTTGAACTTATACATGTTTATGTGATTAGTATTTTAAGTTCTCCATTATTTTTATTTTTTTCCTTTTGAAAGCTTTCAAGTTTTCTGTTCATCACAATTTGCAACGTTGCTCGGTTTTATAAACGTTGTAACAACTGTCAACTTTAAGTATTAACATACTAAACATCATTTTATTTTTTAATTAATTTACTTTTTTAAAACAAAAAATATTCATGTTTTTTAAACTTTATTTTATTTTTTTAATTAATTGAGTTGAGAAAACCTTGAAAACCCATGTAAAAAAATATTATATATATATATATATTTGAAATTATTTTCATGTGTTAAACATGTTTTCTAGATAAAAAAAATACTTTTTTTTATAATTACTCTAGTAGAATACTTACACAGTTACACTGCATACTCTAGAATTTTTCTAGAGTACTTACGATTTCTTTTTCTTTTGGATTTTCAGACTAAAGAACTTGCTTAACAATAATGAGAAAAAAAATCAACACAAAAAAAAAATTAAAAATAAAAATTTCCTTCACTTCTTACGATAATAATCATTTATAAGTTAGAATTCATTTGTACAATAATGTTACCCTACATTTGTAATAAGAGAGAGAGATTAAGTTGCCCCAAAGTAATTACAATAAATTATAATTTTAATTACCAAAAACTTTTTGTGCTCTTATGAAATGTATATAGTGACAAGAAAAAAGTTAGATTATTATTATTATTATTATTATTATTATTATTATTATTATTATTATTATTATTATTATTATTATTATTATATTTTTATTTCGGTTACATTTCACAAAATGACAAAGTGTTGTTGCTAATTCAAAGATTATTAATGCAGTGAAAACAAAACATTACATGAAATTTATGACAGCTTTAACAAGATTATATCATCATTCTTTCCGATATTTTTTAAAAAAATTCAATGTAATAGTTAAAAGTTAAACCCTTTTATAAAATATAACATATTTTTTTGAAAGGCTATAAAATATAACATATAAAATAGTATCCAACTTTTTTTTTAAGTTAGACTATGTGTACTGGGTTACCTTGAGCACAAACTCTATCCTCTCGTATTATGACAACTGGACGCTGACGTGGCACCGGATAAAGGAAGTTGCTTACTCATCTGACCCTGTTATGGCTCACATTGACCTCCCATGCTTGCAGCACTCAAAAGAGCCGTTGCTCCCCTCTCCCTCCCATGCTAACCCGCGAGAGCACACTCACCCCAGCTCGCTCACAGCCTCCTTCACGCCACACCGTTGCCGTGTCCGTAAGCCACGTGGCTCGTCTGCTCGCACGTGCCTACTCGCTCGCACACCTTAACACATAGTGTTAGCTATCAGAACCATTGCTAAAATTTAAGGGCGTGTACTTAAATTGTCCTGAGCAATAGTAATTTTTTTTTGTTAACGAATTGATGATTTTTGTTAAAAAAAATAAAAATAAAAAAATTGATGATTTATTTGTATACATTCTGATATTGTTTTAAGTAATTGTAGTTCAATAAATTGCAATTAAAAGTGGAACACTAGTTTTACTGTTACGCTATCCGTTGTGGCCCGTGAACAAATGGCCACGGGCCAGTCAACGAGCAATGTGGCTCATGAACACAACAACCACCTCACGTGAACGCACACGCAAGCGAGCACACACGATCGTGCTTGCGTCCGCTAACGACGATATGACCGTTAGAAAAATCTTTTTTTTTTAAATCAATTTTCTTTTAATATATATATATATATACACACACACACACGCTTAACCTTCCATTTAACCATTTTTCTTCTTCTTCTTCTTCAATATTCAACCTTTACTTTCTTCTACTATCACATTCAAAACTTCAATTTCTTCTTCTCCAACTAAATCAAAACGATGGTGCAGTGGGCGGTGGAGGAAGAACTTGTGTTAATCTTCGAATACAACAACGTACACGGCGATGGCGCTTCGACCGGTCTGCGTACTCGAAGTCGGGCTCCGCAATGGGCTAAAGTTATAGCTGAATTTGGTCAGCTTGTTGGGGGGAACAAGACGTAGTTGTGATTCAATTTCCCACAAGTATAACGACCTCAAAAATTCGAAAGATTTTATAAAAAAAGTACAAAACGAACTCCCAATGAAAAAGAAGACGGGTCATATCATTCACTCACGTGGAGTATGCTTCGGAGTCCGAGCACTATTTCACGTATATTTTGGCATGACAAATGTTACGCCCAACATTACGTTAGGTTTATATTTTCTAAATGTTTAATGTCTATGTAATGTTTTTTTATTGAAACATTTTTTTATTTATTGTAATGTTTTTTATTTTTATCTAATGCAATGTTTTTATTTTATTTTATTTAATATAATGTTTTAATTATATTAATGCTAATATTTAATTAAACAAAAAAAATTGAATAAAACTTGTGTTCACCTTGAGCTACAAAAGTGAGTGAGCTTAATTTTTATCTCATAGCCACGTTTGCATACAGTTAACGTAATATAAGAGAATAAAGTTTGTACTTACTTTAAGCCACAACACACCCGTTTTAGTTACAAAACATAATGTACTTTTATATAATTTAGTAAAAATGTTAATTATATGTTAATCTTCTGGATTTCGCTGCGCAGCATGTATGTTACGTTGTAATTTGTGACACTTTTGAACCAAATAATTAAAAAAGAATTTTAAATTAGCACTCGATATCTTCTGTTTTTAATTTTTTTTGAACGGCCAGCAAATTGGAATCACTCACGGAACACTGGAGTATCATCGTGCCATCAATGTTGCCACGCGATCATATTCCACTACCAAGTCACCAATTCAGAAGGAAATTCATAATAATTATGAGAAAACCCCCCTTTATGAGATTCGAACCCAGGACCTTATGGTCCCTAAGTCTTATTTCACCACCACGATGCCGCTAGGCTATAATGCGTTTGGCATCTTCTATTTTTAATGTTTTGTGTTTTGTGAAATATGTATTTTCATTATGACATCATCCCTATGGTTTTCAAACGCTACACGTAAAACAACATTAACTTTACTAGTTAAGCTGGTGGGTGTGGGGATATCCTCCTTTGCTAATCCTTCTTCTTATTTATTTATTTTTTTTAATTTACATTCAAAGCAAAAAAATAAATATAAAATTAAAATAAATACTAAAATTAATAAAATAAACTTAGAATAAAAAACACACTTAACAAAATTAAATAAATACAAGATTGCATACCATTAAAAAAAGGAAAATCTAAATATTTTTAAAATTCAACTACTAAAAAAATTATAACGAAACTAGTCTCTGTGTTCGTTGTTCCAAATGTATTCAATCAAATCCGCTTGAAGATTTAGATGTATGTGCTCGTTACGTAACAAGAATTCGTTTAACTCTTGCTAAGCCGGGCTAACCGGAATAGTATTCTCCTCCGCCACGTTTTCGTCGAACTCACAAATAACTCTCCCTTCGTATTCGAAGATCATGTTATGCAACAAGATACAAGCATACGTATAATAACGTAATTTTTTTCGTTGAAAAGAACGTGCCGGGTTTTCAATGATTTGCCGTTGCAAACATGTGTTGAGTAATTTTGAGTGTAAAATTACTTCCAATTTGTTTTTTAGCAACTTAGATGCTAGAATGAATTGTTTATCCCAATTGTAAAATGCAACTAGTATCACGATTAGGCAGTTTATACAATGAGGCGAATAATACTTGAAAGTCATGTACTGTCCAACACTTATAGCCCAATTGGTTAAGGGCCTAAAGTTTCCTATGGGAGGCTTGGGTTCAATTCCCACTAGCTACATTTGGAGGACATTGGTGGAGGGGAAATGAGGGATGACCCGGCCATTGGTTTGGGTTCGAGTCCTGATCCCGACCGGTTTTACCGATTATTTCATTGTCGTGCCTTCGGGCGGATGAGTGGTCGGGTTTTCCCGGGAATTGGTGGCCCGGGTACTCTCGAGTACCTGAATCGCCAAAAGGGTGCCCAAGAATGCTCGGAAATTAATTCGTTGGCCGTTAAAAAAAAGAAAGCCATGTACTATTTATAGTTGGTTCGGGAACAATATGTTATGTTATTAATTGTTCTTTTTGTGATCATGAATGAACAGTGAACAAGTGAACAGTAAACCAAGAAACTGATTAACTACATCCATAGATCCCAAAAATTTCCAACTAGGACTGTTTTCAAGCAGCAGGAGGGGCGCCAAAAGCAGCCACGTCGGCACTACACACGCAGCACACCTTCAAACACCACAGGCAAGAAAGAGAACGGGGAGGCGCCAGTGCGAAGGCCACCACGGGCACTAGGGCAATGGTTGTGATTTTTATCATTAAAGAATATTAAATAATGTATTACCCAATAATTTAGAGCTACTTCAACCAAAAGTAAAACCCCCAGCACCTACGTCTCAACTATGTGGCACACTTTTTTGTTATTTTCCATTCACTGCACACAATGTCATGGGGATATCTATCTATAGTTTTAATGTAAGAGTAAACTCTTAACAAAGCATTCATTGAAAGCTAGATGAACTTGATGTTGAATCAAATTTGTGTAAACTAATTTATTAGAGACACTCCATCTGCAAATTTAAGTGAACTTTTTTATCAGTTTAATTGAGCACAGCGTAAGCGTTTATTGTGAAATCCAATTTTCCACAACAAAATAGTGTTTAATGTCATAAGTCATAAGTCATAAGATAAGAAATGGACAATAGTGTGTGTAGTAAAACCTGACCCAACACCCAACCTGTAAATTTGCCCCCTCTAGGTTGGATGGTTGTTTCAAGGTAAGTTAACGTAGAAATAGTACACCGAACCTGCAACTTTGCCCCCTCTAGTTTATTAAAGTTATAAAATCAAAAGAAGATCTAAATGTTCTTCAAGTGATACAACTATTTACTATGGAAGATAACTAAAAGATAACGCAACAAATAGAATGTAATTTGATTGCCGAGCCATCATCTCAGTGTATTCACATGGAGGCTTGTTTCCAGAAGTCTATGGGCTTTCGGTGCTAAAAGGAAAAGGCCAATATGAATCCTTAGCATAAAGCATTTTTCATACATCAAACTAAATGTGTATCATACTATCATGTCGCAATTTTGAATTTCTATATACATATGAATGGTTTACTCGGATTGTATTGTATCTTAAACGAGTCAAATCAAAACCTTTATTTAATATATCGGGTCAAAAGATTGAAAGTCAACCATGTCAATTGTTACTACATAAAACCTCCAAAACTGTTTTTTATTAAATATTTACTCATTTGTAATAGCAAATTAGCAATTACTGAATTTTTCAATAATAAAACAGACAAAAAAAAGTGTTTCCAGGTCGATTTGTGCTAAAAGATGACTCGTTTAAAACCCAAACCAGTTGAAAATAGTTGCCCAGCCCGCCTATGTTGCCTACACTAGGATCAAAATGACATAAAAACGGAACCTAGATGCATTAATAACAAAGATTTTACCTGGGAAATTGGCATCTTCGCTCTGACTGATTCAATCAATGAAAAATCTATATCTGCAACAACAATTCCAGTCGAAGCTCTATCTGAAACACAAAGTTTGAATATGTGAATTAGTGCTAATTAAGTTGCATCACTAAGATAATTACTATCTTAAACCAGTAATTTAAATTCAGACATAGTTCATACCTGGTAAACGACCAATTACTGTCCCCCATGGATCAATAATCAGTGTATCACCAAAGCTTTCTCTTTTTTCGCTATGTTTCCCGCCTTGTGCAGCAGCTATCACCTGATTTAACATTAAAAACTTCTTAGAAACACACAACAGCCATTGAGATGTATCACTTAAGTGCTCCACATAAAATGATAATATATAGACACACACACATACACTAGATGGGAGAGTTCAGTAGCAAACAATCAAACATACATAACATTGTGTCTCTATTGCACGGGCACGAAGAAGAACCTCCCAATGTGCCTCACCAGTTACTTTTGTAAATGCAGCAGGGACTAACAAAACCTGCATATCAATTGAAAGGTATGTGAACGATTAGTGATCCAAATGTAAATGACAAAGACAAAGGAGGCAATCTCAACCCATTTACATATGAGCCACCAACCAGATAACATATAAAAAGTATTAATGCACACTAAAATAATGTTATTTTAGACAGCAAAGGTTGACACATTAAATTATTAAAAAAATGGACAAAATAATTTCCAAGTCAACCTGACCTAACCTGAATTGATATGCACCGACTTTACACATCTTGACCCGTTACCCAACCAGTCCTACCTATATATTTTGCCACCACTGGCTAAAAGCTATACAGAGTGAGAATTGCTTGAACCTGTGCTCCATGGTGGAACCGTAGCTGTTGATAAACCTCAGGGAACCTCAAATCATAGCATACAGTCAGACCCAAACGTCCAAAGGGGCTATCCACAGCAACTATCTCCTTACCTGCAAGACTTTGAATTTAAATAATAAAAATGTGTTGTACAACTTGAATCATAGATTAAATTCAATTCTGAACAATTGTCATATGTTACATTTACACCATCCATCCCAGAGTAAAGAGAACATTCTCCTTTTTGGCTAAGTTTCACCTTAAAACAAGCTCTTTGTGAATCAGTAAAAGTGATAATTACAGAAGTACCATTAGCGTTGACTTTGATTAACAAGATAACCCTATTTTGTCACTACTTGACGGGTATATAAGATAAGTAAGTAGTTGTAGTTCTGAAACGATTGTATCAAACCATGCTACCGTAACGGCATACCTGCTTCTGTAAAGCTGCTCTCCTTATAGACTGCACCGCCAGGAACATCCACATCAAACCTTCAAATATCAAGAAAAATCCATAAATAACGCACCTAATCATCTGGGACTTATACAACTGTCAAAAATAATTGGAGAAGTAAATGATAATCACTTTACTCCATTAACCCTAGTTAATTAAAGACTCAACGCGCACAAGGCGCGCCTGTCTCCTAGGGGCAAACATAGCGGCCACGTCTGTTCAGGCTGGTGCAGCCCTACTTTAGTCCCGTCCAGGCCATTACTGGCCTGTTTAGACAGCATTTTGACTGGTTTAGACCATTTGAAACTAAATTTGGCCTCATGCAGGTTTTTTCGGGTTCAGGCATGTTTTTTTGCGACTTTCGATGTTTCGGGCGCCTAGGGGTGTGTCTTAAGCGCTTTCTTACCACATAGCAATTAGCATAAAAAAAATAAATAAAATTGCAAATGTCAAACATCTCACTCACAAGTGCATCTTCTTGTAACTACTTCTAATGTTACCAGCATCATCAATCAAAACATGTGTATTACACAAATGCGCATCATCTGACCCTCGTTCTTGAAACCCTCCAAGCGACAACCACATGCTCGACTCCCTATAATTTATCAAAACAAAAACCTAATCCTTTATAACATTTCCACAAATAAGCAAATCAAATTATGCCAGCCTCACCTTGCAAGAGCACAATATCCTTTCATAATCGGTCCATCCAACGGTTCCGCAATTTTAAGACTTTCCCCATCCTTTGCACCAACAAATGAAAAGTTCTCAGGGAAGCATAGAAACTTCACTCCTGCAGAAGCTGCTTCCTACAAACCATAATTACTATATATTATTTAATAAAATTACAATCATACATTGAAACCCTAATTTCTACTAAACGCTAACAGATACAAACGTTCTGTTACTCTAAATAATAATGTTCAATTACACTGATTGCAAAACAAAACTTACAATAAAAGTATACAAATTATTAATTCAATCAATAATATTAACAGTTATTAATATTATTCAGTTAAAGGATATGAAAGAAAGGGGTAACCTTGACGAGACGAGCGCAGGTGTTGTAATTGGTGGCGAGATCATTGATGGAAGTCATCTGAGCGGCGGCGATACGGACGGAGTTGACCGCCATCGTTGACTTTTCCGGTGATCGTACGGTGGTACGCTGGTAACGGGATTTATGATGAGCTGTGTTGGACTGAACTCACTGTCCAGTGAGATAGTTTCAAATAATGTTTTAAAACCCGGTTTTTTAGTAATGGGTTAACCAGGTGTACCTGTCGACCCGTAATGGGTACACCGAGTGTATCGGATGGTTTAACCGAATCGGTTTTTAAAACATTGGTTTCAAACAGTTTTAGTTGTTGTAATTGACTGATATGCACATGTTAACAACAATGTTTTATGTTAAAAATTAAGTAAATTATAAATCAAGGTAACTGCAATACTTTATGATAGAAAGTTAATTCGAGATAGCTGATCTTCTAAGAAAAACATACAAACGAGACTAGATGTTTGTCGTTTATTCTGATATGTTTTATTGATGTTAAGACTACACGGTGTGGTGACGTGGAGACTGGAGAGGGGAGCGCAGAGCCCCTCCACGCTCCAATACCACCCCGCCCACTAAGTACCATGGGAATTGCCCCCTTACACGTGGAGATTCTCCCAAGAGTTACCCCTTTTTGTGTTGAAGCTTGATCTTTTTTTTTCAAAACTTCTCCATGCTCGAGCACCACTACATGCTTTTTGTGATGTGGAGAGAAAAGCCCATATAGCCTATGTAGCGTCTACATGGTAGGATGGGACTCATAACATCATGTTGTACAACTAAGCCATTCTTAAATAAGAAGAAATGAAAACAATTAAATAAAATAAACATTAAGAAAATGGAAATTTAGAAATCATAAATTACATGGAATGAAAGAGAAGATGAGTTTAAAAGATGATTACTTTGACCGCTTAACTAAAATGGTGAATTACAAGGGGTATTTTTCAAGGCAAAAACCCAAATTCAAATCTTGTTGAGAGCAAACAAGTCAAGAGGTTTTCCAAAGCTAGTTCGGTTTTCCTGTGGAACGGTCTGGCGCCATCCTCGAGCATCAAACTAATAACGGACGGTTGTAATTCCGTCTGAGGTATAGATATATACCTGAGCTATGAAGATACATGCTACTAAACCCGAATACGCTACCGTTCAAAGAAAAACTATAAATGGTGCACATATCAGTTTAGTATCTTGCATGAAAATTGTAAACTTAAAAGCCAAGAACGAGATTATACGTTTGGCAATATTTATTAAATCTATATGGATAGAGTTGAATGATAAAATTTGAATGCTCTAAATGCATGTTACTTTAGTTTATAGATTATTGTGCCGTCTAAGCCTAATTTTTGTCCCATATGTACCAGCAAAATCCGTATGAGACCAATTTGAGAAAGAAGAACGTTTTAGTTTTTTTGTAAATGACCAATATACCAATTTTACCAACAAGTTTAAGTGATTGCGTGTGCCAAAATATTTTACATATATTAACTAAGAAAATATACTGAATAAAAAATCAAGGTCACCGGAATAGTTTGGGTATCTTGAATGAAAATTGAAAACTTAAAAACCAAAGATACTTTTTTATGCCAATGAATAAGTATATTGTTAGACAAAATTATAGTAAGAAAATAGAAGGTAAAAACTTTGCCCACATAAATTACAAAATACACAAAAAGAAAAATAACTCCAAGTTAAAACTTCATCCACATCACTTCTCGTGTGTAAGTGATTTTTGATGTTTGCTTTCTGCGTTTGTTATGGGCATCCCGTGCGCATTGCCTTCTACTCCTCTTTTCATTCACTTTGTCTTTGTCTTTGTCTCCTTGCCTTTCATCACCGCCTCCTTAATTTTTATGCTTTGGAGGGCAAAGTCCCCAAGGTCTACATGACGTTTATATGACAGGGCAATGCCCCCTTGCCCTTGCCTATCACTCCCTCTTAAAAACGACGACACTCAAAAGAAGGAAACCAACACCAATCATCTAAAAAAATCAACCTTTCACAATTTCTTAAGATAGCTACAAGCCTACAAGAATGTTCGAATGCTAGTTTCTTTCACAATTTTCACGCCCAAAGACCAAAATGTAGGCACATGCTTTAGACTATCCGTTACCGGCCGCTAGCGAGCAGGCACGAGTCACAAACTTCACTCTCAAGTAACCCGGTCACTTGACTCCGTTGTGGCTGGGGGTGAGCACCGACGAGACCAAAACACCTCTCTCTCCCGTTAACGCACGCGACCACCTACGCCTGCACTCGCGTCACGGCTGTTTGCGTGGGGCTATTGTAGCTGGGGGTGAGCACCAGGATGAAACCTCCCTCATGCCGAAGTTCGCTCACGACTCACAACAGACAGTCTTATAAATAAATAACCTTTGTCAAGGTCATACATAGTCACATAGGAGCATAAAAATAATAATAATAATAATAATAATAATAATAATAATAATAATAATAATAATAATAATAATAATAATAAAAAAGATATTAAAGACCAATGGGGTCATTTTATCATTTTTATTATTCACTTTTCAATTGTGTTCGTATAACAATAATATTAATAGTTTAATACCCTCAACAAATTCTGTTATATCGGATTTAAAAAAACACACACACACACACACACACACACTAGCGGTTATTACTTACTTATTTACTTTCACAATCATTTAGACATAAAAATTTAATCCATTAAAAAAACAATAAAAAATTAAAAAAAAAAAAATACAACCACCCCACATTTGAAAACTGCAAGTCTGTAACTTCCCCATGAACCATGCTATATATATACATACACTGTTACGTAAAACCCTCTTCCATTCAACAATCATTCCATTTCCTTCAATTCAATAACACATTTCAACCAAGTTTTTAAAACATTCAAGGTGGGTTCTCTTAATATCCTTCAAGATCATTAACTGTCCTATAAATTTCAGTTAATATGTTTTATTAACTGGGTTATCTTTAATCTTGTTATGTTAATATCTTGAATTGTTTGTTGTTGTGCAGTTGTTAGATATTAATATGGGGTTTGATAAAAACAAAGATAAGATGAAGAAAGCACTGAAGAAAGTTGTTAGTTGTATGTTAACACCTAATGTGAAAGAAGATGATGATACTGTAAGAGAAAGGGTTGATATTGGTGGTAGGCCTGTGGAGGGGTTATGGTGGACTAGAGAGTTTGATGAGTTTTCGGTCGCTATGATCCAGGCGAATGCGGTGTTGGAGGATCAGTGTGAGGTTGTGTTTGGGAGTTTGAATTTGGATGAGAACGGGCCGAAAGGCGTGTTTGTTGGTGTTTATGATGGTCATGCTGGCCCTGAAGCTGCTTGGTTTATTAAAGATCGGTTGCTTGAGATTGTGAAAAGTAAGTGTAGTGTAACTTAATCTTGGATTGTTTTCTTGTTGTTTTGTGATTGTTTGTTAGAGATTTGATATTTTCTTGGATGTTTGTGTTGTTTGATTGGATGTATTGTGTAAATGTCATCAAAGAGTGAAAATGTTAGGGAATAATTAATCTATGTTGATATGATTAAGATTTTCTTGGATATTTGTGTTGTCTGATTGGATATATTGTGTTATGGACATATGTAATGTGTTAAATGTCATCAAAGAATGAAAATGTAAGGGAATAATGTATTTGGATTAATCTATGTTTATATTTGTATTCATGGGCCTGAAATGATATGAATTTGGGTTAATCTTTGTTAGAGATTTAAGATTTTCTTGGATATTTGTGTTGTCTGATTAGATATATTGTGTTATGGAGGACATATGTAATGTTTTAAATGTCATCAAAGAATGAAAATATTAGGGAATAATGTATGTGGATTAATCTATGTTGAAGTGCATTTGATTGATTCAATATCGATGAATCTCGGAATGACTGTTTAAGATTTTCTTGGATATTTGTGTTATCTGATCATTTATATGGTTTTATGCATAATATGTAATGTTAATGTCAGGAAATAATGTATGTGGATATTTTTGTTGTCTGATCAGTTATATTGTGTTATGGGCATAATTTGATGTTTTGAATGTCACAGAATGTGAATGTAAGGGAATAATGTGGAATGTAATCAAAGCAGTATGTAATTTGATCTTAAAAGATTTTGACTTAATTGTATCAGAGGTGACAAAGTCGGTGGGTTGGGTAAGGGGTTAAAACGCGTAACACAATACTTCTGAAATCGGAAAATATTTAGTGAAGATTTAGCGTGTCGTATGTTATTAGAAAAACTGTGTTAGTTCGTTAGTGATGTGCTAGATTTGCATAAAATGATGTTGGAAGTTTGGTGCGTTAAACTTTGGCCGACTTTTGACCCATTTCACTTCCTTTTTAGCTTTTCTTCCCTTACCTGTTTGACCCATTAGAAATGAGGCATTACTAGAATCGACCCATTAAGTCCATGTGTAAGCCGCGTTAAGTTGTTATCAAAGTTGTCGATATTTGCATTAATAACTGCTGATAATAACAAACATATCTATTGATGATGCAGGATACACATCTGAGATGGAAGAAATGTCAGCTGAGGTTATACGCCAGGCGTATTTGAAAACAGATCTGGATTTTCTTAAGTCAGTGGAAAGCGAATGGTTAGACAATCCGAAAATGGGCTCTGTTGGATCGTGCTGTTTGACTGGTGTGGTATGCAATGGAATGCTGTACATTGCAAATGCTGGAGACTCTCGCGCAGTATTGGGGACAAATGCATATGAATCTGGTGATGCATTAACAGCTGTTCGACTTTCAGAAGAACACAATGTTAATATTGAATCTGTCCGTAAGGAGTTACAAGAATCGCATCCAGGCGATCCTTCTGTAGCTGTTTTCAAGCAAGATATATGGCGTGTGAGGGGTCTTATCCAGGTAATATGCGCTATATATGATACACACATTTTATACTTTTGACATACTGATTTGTAAACAAAATATTGCAGGTTACTAGGGCTATTGGTGATGCGTATCTGAAGCGAGCCCATTTCAATAGAGCCCCGCTATTGCCAAAGTTTATGCAGTCTGTACCGTTCACTAAACCAATTTTAAAAGCTGAACCAGACATAAAAGTGCAGCAGCTCACCCCTGAAGATCAGTTTGTTATTTTTGCTTCTGATGGTTTATGGGATCATCTTAGTGATCAAGAGGCAGTTAATCTAGTTAAAAGTTCTCCACGCAATGTAAGATTCGTATTCTTTTACATGTTTTAAAATATGTGTATATGTTTGTCAAACTTAATATACAAACTTGTGCTCTTAAATGAGGTGGCAGATTCGACCCATTTATTTTCTCTAACGGGTCAGAAACGGGTAAGCTGTAATAAAAATTTAATTTGGCCAGAGTTTTTTAAAGTGGATAAAACCTTTTAAATCATTTTACTACAAAAGGTAAGATTATTATTTGAAATAATTTACTTTTGGTAATCATACTTTAACACACTATATATTTATAAAAAAAATATATATATCAAATTCTTGGATAGAACATGTTCCAGGTCTGTCAGGTCGACTTGCTTTGACCCGTACCAAAGTTAGTAAGTTACCCATCTTGACCCGTTTCCTAGCCCAAAAACCGATTATTGAGGAGAAATATGATTTTAACATTCTAATAAAATATTAAAAAATTTGCAGGGAATTGCGAGTGAACTTGTGAAGGCTGCACTTGCTGTAGCAGCAAGAAAGCAAGGAGTGAGATACTCAGATTTGGAACAACTAGACAAAGGGATAAGAAGACGCATTCATGATGATATCACAGTCATCGTTCTGTTTCTTAACTCTGATCCAGGAGCCCAAAGTTCTTCTGTTGCGCAAAGCTCTTCTTCTGCGCAAAGCTCTTCTGTTGCGCAAAGCTCTTTTGCTGCGCAAAGCTCTTCTGCTGCGCAAAGCTCTTCTGCTGCGCAAAGCTCTTCTGCTGCGCAAAGCTCTTCTGCTGCGCAAAGCTCTTCTGGTGGGCCTGGGATGCTATCTGTCAAGAGTCCCATCGCGTTTTAGTTTCTGAAAATTGACTGAAAGATTTTTTCATATCGTTGTAATAAAAACAACGCTGATGATTATGCCAAGAAGATTCTCTGTAGATGTTCTAATGATTGGCATATGAAGCAAACTTGTACTTTTGTTAAAACTTGACTTCTAAGTCAAGAGACCGTATCATGACTTTAGTAGACTACTTCATGTTTCTATAGATATTGATGGCATTTACAATACCTTTAACCTGTTGGATGTGTCAAATGAGGTTGTTTTGTACAGGCGAACGGGTCAGATGTGACAAACAGGAAAGTCACTCTTAAAGTTGTCATCATATGATGAGGCATTTGCAATGTACAACAGCGAGTTGAATATACGACGGTCCAACAAAACAGCATGGCCCGAATGAAGCGATTTTTGGATTATTTAACCATTTACTTCCAACCAACTTTACCATATGTTGAAGAAGGCTTTGTACATCAAAGCTTATCGAATGTGTTACAGAAGATTGGATTATGTTGATGTGAAACTGCAAGGTTTATCAATGAACAATATAAGCATTATATATAGATTTGATTAGATAAAACAGTTTCTTACGCAATTGGGTTTTCGACTTTTTTTTTTAAAACTATTTATTGTGTTTTAGTCTTATGTTCATTGTGTCTTTAATATGTTGTCCATTGTGTTTTATTAGACTGTAATATACAACATCACCCATTTTTGTTGTAAACGTCTACGATTGTAGCACACTCCCTACCCTACACCTTATCTTTCAGGTTTATCTCAGCCCTAGCTTCATCGGTTAAGGATCAACCATGTGGATTAGTTGTCTGAGATCCCTACTAGGAGGTTATACTATTGTTTCTTCAATCATCTTTGTTGGTGCGAGAATAATAAATCAACAACACACAAGAAGCTTTACTCAATCGACTTACACGTTCATTGATTTCCTTATTTTCTCAATATGACATTTTGACAAACCTGATGCTTAGGTTAGCACAATGATGCTGAAAGAAGTTACAGGCTGCAATGGATATATAATTGTTAATGCATCGTGAATTGTGATTGTAAAAAGAATCAATTATAAGCATAATCATAATAGTTAATTTATTAAACACTAAAAATATATGATATAAATTACAAAACCAAGAGTATATGACATAAAAAGCATCCTAAATTTAAAACATAATATGAATATTGAAATTTAAGTATTAGCTATGATTATAATAACATAAACATAACAAAATTTTAATCATAATTTTTATTTCCGATCTTTATTAATCACATATAAATATCAGTAAAGCCATAACATTTTATTTAAAACAAGAATTAACATCCACATTATGTTATATTTTATCTACATAATTTGTAAGTTGTAAAAATCAACAGTTGAGTAGTAAAAGTTAATAGATTATCAACTTACCTGCAAGGGATGCTTAGCAAATTAACAATTTTGATTGACGATTTCAAATGAACTAAGTTGCTACTACAACACCTTAGATTTTGATTTTAAATTGTAAAAAAGAATTGGAGCAAGAATGCAACAGAAGATAGTTGGACTTTGATGATCGTGATTTTACGATTAAGGTGTACGGCTTTTCACCGTTACTACACGATTCGATTCGATTTCCATTCCTCACTTTCCCGCTTTCATTTTTGACCTAATCGTGTTGCCTCTTTTTGGAACGAGCTACGATTCAATTCTACATAAACAAGTTTGATACAAATATAAAATAACATTATAGAATGGGACCCCAAAAGGATGAGGCACTAAGCCCATGCTTTAGTAGACTTATACTTTGGCCAAAGTTTAGTTTTGGTTATTAACAAAATTAGCTTAACAGGACTGAAAACCGACAATCTAATCAAATAAACCGAACCAATTAACCGATCGGTTAATAAGATTATTTAACCGTTGACTTTGGTTTTGGTTGAGGCTAATAACTGAATTGAACCGAATCATGCATACTCGTAAAAGTAGCTGTGTTCCCCGCCGCATCGCACGGACACATCACCAGTTGTCTTATAAATCTTGTCCTAAATGTTTTTAGTTAGCATTATGAAGTAAAATAAAAATAGTCCATTTTTTTTCCTGAGGTCAAGAGTTTCACTTTCACTATCGACAAACACTGTAACTTAGGGATGCCAGATGAGCTTGGTATCAAACCGGTCCCGATACCGAAAATACCGATACCGATTTTTAACAAAACTTGGTACCGATACCAAACCGAAAATATCAATACCAATTTTCACAAAAACTTGGTACTGAAAATAAACCTGTATTAGTATTTTGAGTACCGGTACCCGTATTTTACTCTAACTTGAGAACCAAGATTAAATTATTACTAAAAAAAAAAACCATCCCTTTGCAACGACGTCGTATAGTAGATGCCCATCCTCCTCCTACACCCCACCAACTCATACTCATCTCAGATTCACAAAACAAAACCAAACAAAAAAAATGGAAGCCCTTCAAAACGGCAACTCCACCGACGCCACCGTAACAACCTCTCTTCAAACCGCACCACCGTCTTCTTCTTCCAAACTCACCGAATCGTTAAAGCTAGAACATCAGTTCTTACGAGTCCCATTCGAACACTATAAAAAGACCATCCGTACTAATCACCGTATCGTCGAGAAAGAGGTCTCTGCTGTCATCTCCTCTTTACCCGATTCTCCAGATATCTCTCAATACGACGCCGTTCAGCATCTTAATTCACTTGTTTCCAGATTGCAAGGCCTCAAACGGAAAGTAATCCGTTTGTTATTATTATTTTTTACTTTTTACCTTTTTTTTTTTACTTTTTACTTTTTTTTTGTAAACGTAGATTGTAATTAGCGTGTGATTGTTATCATATTGATTGACTGATTGATTACGGAATTGGATGGAATGTATATTGCATTCCTTATGTTGTTTGATTCGACGAAAGAAGGAATTGGAATTGAACAATAACATACGGATGGGAATCTACAGAATGTTATTAGTTTGTTAGGGTTTGGATTTAGGTTATGTGAATGAAGTAGTTGATTGTTATTGTATTGATTGATTGGAGTACTAGAGTTTTTGACCTGAAAGTGTTTTGTTAATTAGTGTGTTTAATATGAAATTAGTTTGCTAGGGTTCCAATTGTTTAAATGCAGTATATGATTTTGTTATTATATTGATTGATTGGAACTTTTGATCTGAGTATATGTCGTTGATGAGTGTCTTTTAGTTTGCTAGGGTTCCAGTTATTTAAATGCAGTACTTGATTGTTTGATTGTTATTGTATTGATTACTTGATTGGAACACTAGAAATTTTTTATAGGAAAATATGTGGTTGCTAGGGATCCAATTTTATAAATGCAGTAGTTGCTTGTTGTTAGTGTGTTTTTGTTTGCAACTAGTTTGCTAGGGTTTCAATTATCTAAATGCAGTAATTGATCGTTTTTATTTTGTTGATTGATCGGAACACAAGGAATTTTTTGATCGGACAATATTTCGTTAATTTGTGTCTTTTAATTTGCATTTAGTTTGCTAGGGTTTCAGTTATTAAAATGCAGTACTTGATTGTTGTTACATTGTTTGATTGGAACTTTTGATCGGAAAATATTTAAATGATTAGTGTGTTTTGAATTTTGATTTACAACAAATCAGTTGGAAGATGGGAGTAGGGCTGAGCGTCTTCAAGCTCAACGGTGTCGGGCCAGACTTGAACATTTGGAATCGGCTGATGGTGAGAATATATCAGAGTGGAACAACACGCGGTTGAAGCGAATTCTGGTGGACTATATGTTGCGAATGTCGTACTATGATACTGCCACAAAGCTTGCTGAAAGCAGTAACATACAGGTATTTGGCAATGAACTAGTGTTTTTTTTTATGCTTTTGTTATGGCAATGGTGTCTTTGGTATTGTGTTTGGTACCATAGAAGGTTCAATTTTGAACTGGATCTTATATTTGTTTAAAGTTGATTCTGCTCTTTCAGTGTTTGCCTGTTTGGTACACGTAATACTAAATAGAGAGGAACTATCTAGGTTCCAAAAGCAACCTGTCTCCCGAGGGCATGGTTGATCTTGAGAAGTATTTCTTGATTCTCGGATATTTTTATTTGTTCCTTATTTTTGACAGGATCTTGTGGATATTGATATATTTTATGAAGCCAAAAAGGTTATTGATGCTCTTCATAATAAGGAGGTAGCACCTGCTCTAGCTTGGTGTGCTGATAACAAGTCTAGGTTAAAGAAATTCAAGGTACTTTTTTTATACTTTTTTTTTTTAATATTGATATATAAAGGATGCCCTAGGTTTGTTATTTAGTTGTTTCTTTATTACATTTCGATATGTTTTGTTGAATACGTCACAGCTTGAATTTTCCTTGGTTTCGTAATGAACAGTATTAACATCTGCACTAGTTAAAAGTTTAAATTATTTAATTTTGAAGAGTTGATAGTTTATAATTCTATATTTGATGCCAGTGCACCATTTATTGTTTAGTAAAGACGGTCTAAGTGATTTTTTTCATTATTATTATTTTCAATGTGGAACATGCTATTTTCATTTGCTCTTTTGATATGGACGCATGGTCAGTTGGTTAAAACATCCTTATGAGAAACAGGGTCATTGTTAACGAGGACCAAAAACTTCATCAAGGTAGAATCTGTACAAATCTTTTGTTGAAATAAATAGTTGCTTACAGAAGCTCAAATAGCTTTTAAGAAAGGCTGTTTCTCCTTTGGAGTTCAAATGTGTTACGTGGTTCAGTGGTTGTCGTTTATGCCAGTAAACCCTCAAAGTTTGTTGCAATCGTGCAGAACTGAAGGGTTGATGAGTCACTCTTAGCCCAATGTTCTAATAAGGAAATTGTTTTAGCACGTGGGACTGTTCATATTAGGATATCTCAAGTTAGTTTCTCATACGCTGAGTGTTGTGTTAAGGTTGATTGATTCTTCTGAGTTCTGATGCATAGTTTTTAATAGCGACCATAGCGCCCGCTATAGCGAATAGCGTAGCGTAGCGCTCATGTGTCGCTATATGGTTGATAGCGACACATAGCGAGATTTTTCTATTTTTAGTATTTATTTATTTATTTTTGGGTAAAATATGCATATAAAACATCTCTAAAAAGTTCTTCTAGAATCTAGTGTATCGCTAAACATGAAATAGCGCCCGCTATTTCATCGCTATCGCTATGTAGCATATCGGTAGCTTGTCGCTATGGTCCGCTATTAGCTATTAACAACTATGTTCTGATGCGAGTCTACGATAACTCCCAGAAGTTGTATATGCTTTATAAGTTTTGTGGTTTCTAAACATGAAGTCTTTTTTTTTTTCTTTTTGCATTTTTTTGTTGAAGATTTAGCAATTTAAGGTGTAAGTTGAGGGACGAATTAAAGTATTATTCTTTCTATTCAAATTCAGTTTACTTTGTATCAATGGCTTGCCAAGGACTATTTGTAGTTTAGTACTTTAGTTGACGTTCCCGTATTTCATCTAATAATTGCATATTGTTGCATCAACATTGCTAATGTTGAATTTTTTATGACAGAGCAAATTTGAGTTTCAGTTAAGACTTCAGGAGTTCATTGAATTGGTGCGTAGTGAAAATAATATTCAGGCAGTTATTTATGCCCGGAAGTACCTTGCACCATGGGCAGCTACATATATGAAAGAGTTTCAGAAAGTTTTTGCCACACTGGCTTTTACAAGTAATACTGGATGTGAGATATACAAGGTTATAATTATTCTTACTAATACATATCGTGTCAAATCAGCGTTAAAAAATCATAACTTTACTCAGTATTAAGATGATGTTACTATATGACTGAGCAAGTGTGTGTGTGTGTGTGTTGGTTAGCCTAATGGAATTACTCTAATTAAGTTTGCTTTTTCTGTGGCAGGTTTTATTTGAACCAAAGCAGTGGGATTATTTGATGGATCAATTCAAACAAGAATTTTGTAGGTTATATGGCATGACTCTGGAGCCTTTGTTGAATATTTATCTCCAAGCAGGCTTATCTGCACTGAAAACCCCGTATCCTAATGTGTGTAACATCACACACTTGCGTCACTGTTTTACCTTAAAAAAAATTTGATTACATTGTTTTCAAATCAATTTCTGCTTACATAAGTATGATATAAAAAGTAGCTAAGAATCCTATAAATGCTCTGTTTTTTTTTTATTATTTTTTTTAATAGATATCTTTAGTTTTTCCCTTGACCGCTTTAGATTCTGTTATGAGGATGATTGCACAAAAGAAGATCCTTTGTCTCAAGAAAGCTTTCGGAAGCTTGCTATGCCGTTGCCCTTCTCAAAGCAACACCATTCAAAGCTTGTCTGTTATATAACGAAAGAGCTAATGGATACAGAGAACCCGCCACTTGTCTTACCCAATGGCTATGTTTACAGCACTAAGGTTTGTTATCTACTATGAATCTATGATTA
Organism: Ambrosia x helenae; assembly: GCA_030844895.1. Classification (NCBI taxonomy): domain Eukaryota; kingdom Viridiplantae; phylum Streptophyta; class Magnoliopsida; order Asterales; family Asteraceae; genus Ambrosia; species Ambrosia x helenae. The sequence goes on along the minus strand of CM061232.1, from coordinate 995,821 downwards.
CATAACTCTATTATCACAATAATAATCTAAATGTTCGAAAAAGCAATTTAGGAGGCTGTATGCATTGTTGGGATAGTTGGATGAGTTTATAACCTGTTTGACTTTGACCCTTCAATTTATTTGACATGTTTCATTTGGGATAAAATATTAACTCAAATTGTGAAATTAGCAGGAAATTTTGTTGTTATTATTATTTGTTTATTTTTTTTTAATGCAGGCTCTTGAAGAAATGGCTAGTAATAATAATGGAAAAATCACTTGTCCAAGAACAGGCTCGGTTTACAACTATACTGAAGTCACCAAAGCATTTATCTCATAATATATCTATTCATCTGAGTAGAGGTATGTCACAAGCCTCATTTCAAGAAAATGCATATATACATTATGTATGTATATATATGCTAATCACCTTCTGTCTATCTATCTTTGTAATTGTTGTTTGTACCTAAATTAACCATAAATCTCCTCTTCATTGGAAACATCTGTTTGAATGTCCAAATGTACAGTTTGTGCCAGTCACTTGAAAATATATATCCGTTTTACTGCAATCGTGTTTGATACAATAGTTTCTCATGTTGACATGACGTGATAAGCTGATGTTATAAGTATGTGTTTTGTTTGTAGATTTTAGTAAACTACTTTCCGACCCCGAGCGTGCCTTAATGGTAAACAGTCTGGTATGCAGTTCTTAAGAGCGAACATGGGTCGGTTCAGTTTTGAGCCAAAACCAAACGTATGTTTTGGTTTTTAGATCTTCAAATTGTAAAATTGTAATGGAACTTTTCTCACATATCTATTAATATATATAAAAGAATTGAACATTGCTCACGTGGCATGCAATGGTGCCTTCAACCTCTTCATTAAACTGCCACGTGACATCATAATTCAAAGATTTTAATGTTTTTGAATTATTTCCCTTTTTAATTAAATTGAGTTATTTTAGGAAAAAAAGAATTTAAAATTTTCTTTCTCATATTTCCTCCCATAATTTTTAAACGTTTATATCTTTTATATACGAGATTTTTTAAAGAAAAAAATTACACCAAATTAACGAGCGTTTTATTATCTTTCCAACGAGTACCATAGTGCTATATAAAAACGGAGAAAAAATCAACTATTTTATGTAGGGTTTCGTTCGTACAGGAAAAAAACACACACAAAGTGTTCATGTTATTCATTAATCATGTTTTTTCTTTTAAACCACGTTCTTATCTACGATGTTGAAAATCAGCCCAATCACCATGTTATCATTGGAATTTTACTAGGTATACTTCATCAAGAGAAGCTAGGAGAAAGAATCGCGCAACACTGCAACACATGGTGTCAGCTTATAGCAAGATTATTTTTTTATTTATTTAATTACAAGAGTAATAATTATTACCATTAGTATTAGTATTATTAGAATGGTTATATTTTTCAATCCCGGGACACTCTCAGGAATAATGATAGTTGCTGACGTGGCGTTCAATGGTGGCCTCAACCATCTCTTAATTATGCCACGTGGCATAATGAGATGCAATGGTTACAACTTTCAACTTAAGTGTTTGTTTAGTTTATTAGGTTAGGAATTATAAGAGCCATTAGAATGTGAGAAATTAGAGAGATGTGATGAGTTTTTGAATAGTTGCAGCTTACATAAGTGATTCTTTAGATGATTACTGATTAGGTTTTAGATTAAAGAATATGAGTTATTACTGATTAGAATACTATGAACATGCAATGATTGAGAGATTTTGTGGTTAGTTAACTTGAGCCATTTGCAATAGGTTATCACGTAAAATTAGATTTTTCAACCCCGGGACCCTCCCGGGGTAATCAGCTAGTGAAATATAAAGGTGATGGTTAAAACTCGCAAATTGGTTTATGTAAAAAAAACAGATTATTAGTAAAGTAATCATGTCTATTAATCATTTTTGGCAATCGGCACTGAAAAAAAAGTATAATACAAGTATCTAACCTATTTTAACCCGTGAGTAAGCTAGCGCGTTCATGTTGTCACCTTTATATTTATTATATGATTGAGTGTTCAAGTTGTCACCTATATGTTTATATGATTACATCCACTGATTTGATGTGGGTGATTATGAAGTGAATTGATATTCACTTTGGAATTTCCTTCACATACATGCTCTCTTGATGGGCTGCTAAGTTGGGCTCATGATGGACTAATATGGTTCACTTAGCTAAGTCATAGAACCTCTTAGAAAACATTACCATAATGCTCACACAATTAACAAAAGATATGCTAGGAACTAGGATGAAGAGATGCAATTTGAACAGAAAAGAAAACAGACTGCCTCATTGATTTGCGCTGTGTTACTGTACCTTTTAGCCGCGAGGGGAACCGGGTAAACAAAGTCGCGATCAGAATGAATGGTAGTTCGATGGGCCTGTTGCTCCCGGAAGCGCTGATTCGAATCCAGTTCGTGACAACCAGAAAGCCTTTGATCATAGAATCTCTCGGGACCCTGCTGGTAAATACGGGGCTCTGGCAGATGCACTTTCTTTTTATTTTCTTGATGCATCGAATGATTCCTCTGCTTTCAGTAAAAATCCCATGATCGAGGCACTCGTTCTCTTAATTTGTTTGTGATTAGAGATGACCGACCATGTGTTGGCCTGTTGGGTATTAGATGGGAAATTTAAAGTTTGCACAAATACTGCGAAATAAGGCGAATTGGATGTTTTAGATGTGTATATATATATATATATATATATATATATATATATATATATATATATATATATATATATATATGTGTGTGTACATCACATCACGTTGCGAGATCAAACGTTTAGAAATTAGAGTGTGGGAAATGAGATTTAAATGTGTTAGAAATGAATTTTCTGAATTTGAACTACTATTGCCACTGATCAACCTTGACAGAGTTGCCTCTTGCTTGTTCAGTGCCTAGCAAATGCCAATATTCCATTTACTTATTATTATAGCCTCTGACCCAATATTCCATGTGGGGACAAAGATAATCAAAATTCATTCACTTCGTGAGAGAAAAAGCTTACTACAGTAATTGGATCATTGTGACAAAGTATGCTGAATTAAATGATCAACTAGCAGACGTATTTACAATTTTTTTTTAAAAAGTACTCAGGTTGATTTTATATTTAACAACCTTGAAGCCTTCGATATATTCGCTCTAACTTGAGAGGGAGTGGTAGAATATATATTAGACTAGTTTTTATCCCGGAAGCGTTCCGGGTTGAAATATCTAATATGACATAATAAAATATCTAATAAGACAACATAATTAATGGCTTGCCAATATATGATTAATGAATATTATTATTATTATTATTATTATTATTATTATTATTATTTATTTTAAACAAATCTCTGTCATAAGTTATCATATTATTATTTTAAAAAATTGATGGGTCTCACCTAATCCCAGGCCCGACCCAAACCCACAATTTTTTTAAACTAATCCTAAACCTGACACAATACATGTCGGGTTACAAAAAATGGTTGTTTTTTTCTCCGTTTTTTATATAGCACTATGGTACTCGTTGGAAAGATAATAAAACGCTCGTTAATTTGGTGTAATTTTTTTTCTTTAAAAAATCTCGTATATAAAAGATATTAACGTTTAAAAGTTATGAGAGAAAACATGAGAGAGAAAATAATAAAAGTTTAATATTTACATTTATTAAATTAGATATTTAATAGATTAGGTTAAACCATATTTAAACCATATTTATTCATTCTTTTTAATTGGTCTAGAGTTGCCACATCACATCATATGTGGCATCTCTCAAAGGGGAGATTGCATAAGAGTATGACATGTAGGATTAATCCATTTGCAATATATATATATAGGGTGTGGATAATATGGAAACCCTATCTTTTGGAAAAACCTTGCAAACTCTCTTATGACCATTGATCAAGCTTGATCAATGGTCCATGATTATTTGAATATAATAATCATAAAGCATGTGGGTCAATCTAATAAAAAATATAATTAAGGGCACTAAGGTAATTTTAAACATGAGATTTGACACTTCTGAATCCTATGTTTTAAAAGGTTGATTTGACACTTGTCAAGTCACCTCTCTCCTACTTTATGACACTTTTTCTAGCACCAATATTAACATACGTTAGTGTTGTGATACAAAATTCTGACCTCGTGTGAGACATCGCTAACATGTGTTACCAGGCATATACTAAAAGAACATATTAAAAGAACACATAAAATGTGTATTTATTTAAGAAATGATAAAAACGATCATAACAATAAACACTAAAACATATCAAAAACCGTTTAATACAAACATAATTATTTGTGAATTTTCAAAAAAAAAAAAAAAAAACTATCATAACAACATAGAAAAAATCTAGCTATTCTTCGTTCTTGATCCTCATCATCATCTTTAACTCAAAAACATCTTTTCACCTACAAAAAAAGTAAACACGTGTTAGCTGGGCTCTATAAAACACATAATGGGACATCAATGACATGTGTTAGTGTATTCTAAAATATATGTTTTACTGAAATAACGTATGTTATACAAACCGTAACACATGTTAGTTGAGTATATACTAACATGTGTTAGCATCACTAACATGTGAAAGGGCGTATACTTACATGTGTTAGTTGGGCTCCCCAACTAATATGAACCCTAACACCTGTTAGTTAGGCATATACTAGCACGTGTTAGCATCACTAACATGTGAAAGGGCGTATACTTACATGTGTTAGTTGGGCTGCCCAACTAATATGAACCCTAACACCTGCTAGTTAGGCATATACTAGCACGTGTTAGCATCACTAACATGTGTATAAAAAAATAGACATATACCCTATACGAGTTCATAACAATTTCACTTGCCAAAAATTTATTTAATAGAATATAAAAATTATTTAAACACCCTATTCACCAAAAGATTAAAAATTTATAATCTTTATAAAAAAAACATCACTTACCACAGCCACATCACCAACGCCGCCTTCTTTCAATAGCCTACTCGTGAAAACCCACACTGAAACAGATACACATGTTAGTTTGGGATCCTTAAAAACATAATGGGACATCACTAACCTGTGTTAGCATATACTAACATAAAAAGACTACAAATTTATTCATCAATCACATGTGATCCATCAACCTCATGTCCCCAATCCAATAAAAATATAACACAAACAAAATAATAATAATAAAAAAAATAAAAATGGTTAACATAAGTTTTTTTTTCATTCAAGCATTTGATCAAACACTTGGTGTGCAACCAAAAACTATCCCCAAAAAAAATTATTATTATTATTCTAGCAAAACCCAAAACCTATTTCACTAAACCCAAAACATAACAGCTTACAAAAATCAAAATCTTACATAAACAAAGTTTGAAATTTTTTTTATTATAATACTTCTAGTATAAATTCTAGTAAAATAAAGGGTCACTTTATTTTTTTATTATTATTAACCAAACAAAATATATGGATGACATTGATTGATAGATTGGCTTCAGTGCTCACCATCGTATGCTTTTTTTTTTTTTTTTTTTTTTTTTTTTATGAGGCATATCTTAGAAGTCTAAAATACCCAAATAACATCTAGTATTTACAAACCATGCCATTCATCTTCTTCCTCAAAAGGAACCATTTCATCATCTGTTAACCTGCTTACATACACTCTATTATATATTATGCATACACACACATATATACGTATAATACTCTTAAAAAATCAGTCTTCACCACTTAAGCAACGATAAGAATAAAAAAAATACCTGTAAAAGCCCATCGACCACCACACCACCATCCACCACCATCAACACCAATCGACCACCTGAACAAACCACCCCCCTGAATCAGACCCCACCTAACGAACCACCCTGAATCAGATCCATCTTCATCGAACCACCGCAAACTGAATCAGATCCATCTTCATTGAACAAACCCATCGACCAACTGAATCAGATCCATCTTCATCGACCCACCCCAAAACCAACGACCCCTCGAAAACCACAACAACAACCGGATCTGACCAGATCTGGTCTGTGCAACCCAAACCCGACCCGAAAACGCCACCACAACCATCACGGTGTGCTCGACCCGGGTCTGCAAACCACAACCACTACAACTTGTTATATAATATAGATTAAATGAAAATATAGGTATAAAACAGATCTGGGTGTGTGTGTGAAGCTAATAGAAGGTAGAGAGAGAGAGGAAGGTAGAGAGAGAGATTGAGAGTCTGATTACAAATTTGAAAAAAAATAGAGAGAGAGAGAGAGATAGGTACATGTATATATATGGAGAGAGAGATAGGAGGTATAGTGTAAATGTCCATAATACCCTTTATAATATAATAAGGTGAAATTTTGGCTGGGATGATGTGGCACAATAGGCTATGTATCCATTGGAAACCATGTTGAGTTGGAGAAACCCTTGAAACTCATCCTAGGGTCACCATCTCTCCACATATACCATCTTACTTTTGGCATGAAGGGTAAGATGGTAACTTCAACCCACCCCACCCCACCCCAATCCCCAATAAAGAGAAACAAGATCTCACACACACTCCTCTCTCACTATCTCAAACAAACACTACTTTCTCTCTCTCTATCACACACTCATCTTTCTCTCTCTCTCGAGAGAGATTCAGATCTGAATATGGTGGGGGGTTTCAATCACTCTTCTCTCACTATCTCAAACATAATAATCTAAACTCAAACCAAGGTAGGTTTTTTGTTTGTGGGTTGGTTTTTTGTTGTGTTGGGTTTTTCAGCTCAAGAAGAAAGACGACGAGAGGGCGACGGTGGTGGTTTCAAACAGACGACGACAGGCGGCGGTGGTGGTTCGATGACGACAGAAGACGACGGTGAATGGTGGTGGGTTTTGGGATCTGAAACAGATCTGAATGGGGGTGGAGGTGGGATCTGAACGTGGTGTGGTTTTCGAAGGTTGGGGTTTTGAATGGTGGTGGTTTTCGTGGTTGTGGAGATAGGTGGGTGGAGGTGATGGGCGGTGGTTGACGGTTGTCTTGGTGGTGATGGTGACGGTGGGAATCAAGTATACAACCATAAACCTCATGGCAAGTTATTTCTATCCATTTGTTTGTATTATAAAATTATATAATAGTTTTCTTTTATTTTTTCTATTTTGTTTTTTTGATTGTTTTTTAATGTTTATTTTTTAATGGCTTTTTAAGAATCTTGTGTTAAAAAAAAAAGATGGATTTAGATCTTTGATCTTTGACTTTTGAGTTATTTTTGTAGGTGGGGTTGTCATTGAAGATGGGATGGAGAAGGATTAGACATAGTTTTTAGATTTTTTTTTATTATCATCATCATCATGCCTCCATTTTGGTATAATGACTTGTACCAATTGTATTAGAGATTGTACATTTTTATTTGACATATTTTTTGTAACAAGAACCCACATGGTTTTAGGTTTCAGATCTTAGATTTTTTGTGTTGAATGAAAAAGATGTTTAAAAATATGTGTTGTTGAATATATGTCAAAGTTTGAAATTTTTTGGGTATGAATTCAAAACAGGTTACATAAGCACCATAAACTACGATACGTATGTAAATATATAAAATTGCTCTTTTTACAGTGTAACATGTCTCGGTTACATAAGCACCATAAACTACGATACGTATGTAAATATTTGTAACATACGAGTTACATATGTAACATTTCACTAGTTATATATCTAACATTTGTTTTTTCATTATACTAATATATGTAACATTTTTTTCTGCAGTTACATTCGTCGATTTTTGCACCCTTTCATATGTAACATATTTTCTGCAGTTACATATTACATGTTGTGGTATGATTTAATAAATTTAATAAAACATACAACTTGTGGTATGAGTTAATAAAATTAATTATCTTTTTAATAATCATGTGTGTGAGAAAGAGAAAGTAGGAAAGAGAAATGTGGGTAAGTGTGAAAAGAAGGGAAAGTATGTGAGAGAAAGAAAAAAGGACAACTCTTTACAATGATGGAGACTTTTATGGTATTGTAATTTTACTAAATTACCCTTTTGCATCAAAAAAATAAAAAGGAGATATAGTTTATTAATATAATATAGCTGATCTAATCTCAGCCATTGATGAGTGTTGATCAATGGCCACAATTGGGTTTCTTAAGTTTCTCCAACTCAAGGGGGTTTCTAAATTATCCTTATCCTATATATATATATATCTATACTATATTATAAAGCATGAGGGAAGGATGACTTCAAAAGTTAAGTAATTACAAGATTTGATGCTTATGATACAATAGTTACAAAGCAATAGATAAGGGTAAAAAGGGAATTATGCAAAACCTTAAGAACTTTATCACCTTTAATTGCATATGAATGATTTCAGTTAGTGAAAAGCACACAAAGGGCCGATTTCAATCAAAGTGTCATAACTCCTTTATCTAAATTGTCATAAATCCTTTGACGGTTGAAGCTCCCATCATTTGTAGAAGAATGTGAAACCTCATTGATATTAAATATGTAATAAATATGTTTATTACTAAATACATACTTAAATGTGAAATTTGTTTACCATTTTAGGATATTAAAACAATTGTTATTGTTTGGCTTTCCTCGTATTAACTTTCATTTTGATCTCAGATTCTGAATTCATCATCTCCATGATATCTCAGATTCGGAATTCATCATCTCCGTGATAAGTATCATAATTCATAACCCGCCATCACTTTTTGTATGTATTATCTGATTATCACTATCATGCATCATTTTTTTTATTTTTTTATTTTAGGTTAACGATTGACATACGAGAAAAGGTTCGACAAAAGCTATAAGGATAGACGGTGAATTTGTTTTCGATCTTTAAAACATATGTTATTATGCAAAATCATGGTGAACTAGGTTGAGTCAACATATTGTACAGATTTTGGTGTAAAAACTAGGCCTGGAAAATGGGCGGGTTTGGGTTACTGGTCAAAACGGCTTCGGGTCAGGATGCGTCATCTTAAATTGGAATATTTGTTGGATCTTGAATGATATCTGTACTGATTTTTTTATGACTTATAGGAAAATGAACAGCTAAAAAATGTATCAAAGAAGATAATGAAGACAGATCTGAGGTATTTTCATGTCATTAACCTATAGTCAATATTAAGTTTGCAACTTCATATTGTAATTTACAACGTCTCTGCAGGGGGAGAACAAAATATGACCTCATGTCATTAACCTAGGAATGTTGTATTTCACCTCATAGTATTGAGGAGAACAAAATATGACCTCATGGACTAGACTTCATAAGCCTGCCTAAACGGGCAGGTCAGGTAACAGGTCGGGGTCAAAACAAAGCGTTATTAGAATATGGGTTTGGGTAAAATGGGTCGTTAAAAAAAGTAGTATTAAATTCGGTTGGCCAACTATATATTTGTTTTTTGTGTGATATTATGACTTAATACCATTGCCGAGATGGTTATTTTTTTGTTACCATGGTATTCCGGCAGGGGCGATTATGTCCTCTGTATATGAAGAAAAGAAGGATGAAGACGGTTTCTTGTATGTGACTTACAGTGGATAGAACACATTTGGAGACATGTAATACTTTGTTTTGAATATTTTTTTTCTGTTTATATGATATTTTACATTTCCATGGATTTTGTTCTCTCTGTCAATAAAGATAACATGATACAACTGCAAATGTGTATATAATATAAGCCTGAATAATGGGTATGTTAATAATCATTTGCTTTTCCATTTATTGATCAACTTTTCTTTTTCGTTGATTAATTGGTGCTTTTGTGTTATCATTTGGGTTTCAAGAAGAAAAGGGGTAGGACGGATCGAATAATGGGTCAAACGGGTGGGCTGGTCGGATTGGATGATAGTTAGGTTGGTGAGATTGGATAATGGAATAAACAGGTGGACGGATTGGCTTTGCCATTCAAAAGTGGATATCAGTGCAACTTATTACTGGTTTTCCTAAGAATATAAGATCTTCTTATAAGATAGATATCCCTCTTTTTAAAAAATAGTGATAAGAATAGAGGATGACGTGTCTCTCACTTTAAAAAATAAAATAAAGAATTTGTTACGCTATTATAAACCTATGCAATTCATTTACTTTGTTACTTCATCTTGAGGCAACACCTAATAGTTCACCATGATTTTGCATAACAGCATATGTTTTAAGACTGTGTAGTAACATCAAGAGCACTGAAAGTTAACAATCAGGAACTTTTGAGGTTAATGCGGTCATGATGAACACCTATCTTACATAGTTTTTCGACGTGGCATAACCAACCACCGCGAAACCCCTAATTCTTTTAACTGATTCATAAGCTAACATAAAACTATCGAAAATAGTCGACCCGCCGCAACGCGCGGGTTTCCCACTAGTATATATATATATATATATATAGATATAGATATAGATATAGATATAGATATAGATATAGATTATTAGGGTTAGTGGTCATTAGCAATTAGACCCACTAGCTAAGCACATTACGATTTTTGGAACTCTAAGTGTACATACGTGTACATTATGTTATAGTAATCACTAATCATCTCAATAATATCTTGTTTTACCTTCAAACTATTTTTTAAACACTGAAGTTGTTCACAGATACTCATACAATATTATATCCTGCTTACGAATCATAACTTACATTACAACACGTAAAAAAATCTGTTTGATTTTAAGAGTTTGTATCTAACAAAAGTTGTGATCCGTCATTCCTCCTAGGGCTGCAAACGAACCGAACGAACACGAACAAGACCCTATTCGTGTTCGTTTGTTAAGGAAATTAAGTGTTCATGACCAGTTCATGAACACTTACCGAACGAAATTTTTTGTTTGTGTTCATTCGTTAAGAAAACACTTGTGTTCGTGTTCGTTTGTTAATTTTGTTCATGAACGCACATGAACACAAACGAACATTAATGAACACAAACAAGTGTTCATGAACATAAAAGAACACAAAGAAATGTTCATGAACAGAAACAAACACAAACGAACATATATTAACTTTGGAATAAAATATAATTCTTAAGACATTAGTTAGATCCATCCAAAATATAACTAAATTATCCAAACATATTTACCTCACTTATATTATTTATTTGGGTAAATAAAAGAAAATAAAAAATTATAAACCCTATTAAACTATCGAACATAAACGAACACGTTACCGAACATTCACGAACATAAATGAACGAACGCGTCCTCTGTTCATGTCCGTTCGTTTAACTAAACGAACAAATTTGTTTGTTCGTGTTCGTTCATTTATTAAACGAACGAACACAAACGAACTTCCCGCCGAACGGTTCATGAACTGATCGCTGAAAGTTCAGTTCGTTTGCAGCCCTAATTCCTCCTTAAAAGACTAGATATCGATGACATGCTTTTTAACGGTAGAATTGAAAAATGTATCACGTATAATTAGGAGAGATTTTTTTTTGAACGATCAACAAAATTTTATTCCACCTTATAAAAGCGCTAGCGGAATACTAGCGATACACCAAGTATGTCATATTGCACCATAAACTAGAATACAAAATCACCAATCAAATCTAGAAAAATTAAACCTACGCTATTGATTCCACTCCAAGGTTGGTTGTTTTGTCCTCGCCTTTATCCAAAAAAAACTCAAAGACTTAATATCTCCAAGGACATTAGATAGTTGAACGTGAGAATTGTTGAAGACCGCCTCGTTCCTATGCTTCCAAATGCACCATAATACCTAATTTTTTTTAACAACAATTAAAGTTATAAGAATATTCAAAGCAATTAGCAAAATCAAAGTATTAAAATCACATAATTTAAAAGTTAACCGATAATTCATAAAGCTCTTATAGCATTATTGATAGCACATTGGTTATATTTGGCCCATTTTAATTTTTTAGGTTTAAGTTTTAGGTATTGGGGCAATAAGTTATGATGTTTTATATCAGGCTAGATTTATTTTTAATTGTTAAGTATTGGACCAATAAGTTTTTAGGCTTTTTATTTTAGAAATCTAAAATATTGGTCTACTACCATTTTTTTAACGGCTAATTTCTCCCTCTTTAAATACACAATTTTTTTGCTTCTTATGAAGCTTGAACTCACAACCTCACTTTTTAAACTTCAACACTTTACCACTACACTGGGCACTGGTTCCAGCACCTAAAAACTTAAGCCTAAATATAAAACATTTAAGCCCACTGAAAAAATGTGCGACTGGAAGACCGGCTCGCCCATTGCTTAGGCTGGCTTTGATATGAAGGTCACATGATTTTCTGTATTTTGATACATTAAAACTAGATAGTATTTCAAATATAGTTATCATCAGTGGTCTCATCATCTAGTGATAAAACAGATTATCAAGCAATGGTCCGAACCGACCACTTATAAATTTAAGCACGATATTTAAGAATGTAGTTATTTTTTTTTTTTTGGTAAGGATGAAAATCTAAAGCGAAAATGAATTAATGAATTACTCATTGTTATTTACAAGAGCAAATAAAAAAAAACTTTTCATGAGAAAATAAAAACATAATGAAGTAGACTATCATTTTGTGTATGAAAAGATACTAGTAGGGAACCCGTGCATAACGGCGGAGACACGACGAGAATTCAGTGAGTATCGGGGCACCTAATATACTATAGATTGTTAAACCTTATAAATACATATATATATATATGTGTAATATGTCAGTCTTTCTAGTATTTCTGAATGTTAAAAATAGTATCTCAGTTATTCTTATCCATTGGTATAATGCATCTTTTTTCAACCTTTGTTTGAATAAATTTATGTTTTGTTAATGCTACCCTCAGGTCTTAATCATAACCGTTTATTGTTCATCGTATACTGTTTTTAGAGATATGGAAAGATATAGTTTGACATTTGAAATTCAAAATTCAAACAAACTACTTTACATATTCAAAATTGACATGCTTTTCACTAAGCATTGCAACACAAATGAACCACAAGAAGGGAAAAAAAACATTTACCTATGACAAGCATGTATTATCCAATAGTAAGTCTTTTGGTACAACTTTGAATAAAACATGATGTATATTTTAAAAAGGAAAAAAAACAATGAGCACCATAAAGAAAAACATGTGGAGGAACTTTTCTTACATGAAAGAACACTTGATAACATGTGGGTGGTATTCACAATGAATTTACAAGCTCTTTTTCATGATTTTTTAATTGTATTCATTTCTTTATGGGTCTCGTACCAGCAAGAAAACTTCAGATTAAACCTAAACAGTCTCATCAAAGACCATCACCTACAAAAGCCAAAACATCCAAAAAGTTTACATAAATATAATCGTATTCATTTCTTTACAAGTGGGTCCCCAATTATATGACATAGGAAAATGAAGACGTCATCTTGGGTTCGATTTACTTTATAAGAACATAAACAAATGACTCGCAACATTCGATAACGGCTGCAAGTCTTTACTTCACTTGAAAAGAAACATGTCAGTGTATTATAGATATAGATTATAAATATAGATTAATGGTAATTGGAGGTTATGATAAAAGAATGTGTACAAGTAGATTTTGCGTGAAGGGTAGAAAGGAAAAAAAAGACATGACATTTGGGTTTTAAGCATGAGACTTTTCCTATGCTATCGTAAAATTCATATAAAATGACATTTGTAGATATATTTCTTCCTATATAGATTAGGATCTCCGATGAACTTCCTATATCATTAAGCCCGTCGAGCTCGTTTAGTGAAACACATTAGCAAATATGTTGACAATTTCTGTTTAGATCTCAAATTAAGGTGTGTATGGTATATATGTTCCAACTTGAACATGTAGGGATGAACATTTGGTATCATGTACCTGTACTGACCGATAAATTCAGCTTTTGGGACCGTTTAAATTCAATTGCGATCATACCTAACATCATTCTGAAATCAATTTACTTGAGATAATTTGGAGTATTGTTAGCCCAGATAATTAGATCAAACAACACGAGATATTCAGGAGACAACCCCACAACTCTTTTTTTGAACGGCAAGGAACGACGTGTCAACCACCGTGACATCGGGCGCTGTAGCCAAGGTCGACTACTCGACCGACGCCAGCCCCTTGGCTCTCCCAGATGCGTAGAAACTTGACCTCCACCGGCGACTCTTTTTATCTATACTATATTATAAAGCATGAGGGAAGGATTCCAACCAAATTTAAGTAATTACAACATATAATGCATATGATACACTAACTTAATGAAGTTAGTAAAGGGGTAAAGTTGTCTTTTTACATTAACAATTAAGTTGATTATGAAATAATAAAGTTATAAGTGACTATCCATGTTCCTAACTCATTTATCTCATTTATGTCTATACCTTCTATTAGAGTCTATAAATAGTTGCCATTGTGTTGTTATTATATACATATCAATGAAACAACTCTCTTATTTCTTATTCTCTTTATAATATTTGGTTTGTTAGTAGGCATTGTCACCGGCTTCTTTCTTCAATTTGTACCTTTATGAGACCTTATTCTTACTGATATCTTGTGGTTGCCTTCTACCATGAAAACAATTAATGAACCATTTTCTTTTGTTTTTGCAGATTCATGAGGGATTTTGTGTATGAGAGTATTGCACGTAACCGTTATGTTGTATTTGGTCGTTCAAAATTTTGTGAAATATAGGGTACTGATCTTAAGGTAATCTTTTGTTCACCATTAAAACAATATTCTTGCAAACATTATATGTTTACGCCCCCAACCAATTCACACTTTGTTGTTTTTATAATGTTTTATACAGTTAATGTCTAGGGTTGTATTTTTATATTTAGAAAGTTCATAAAAAAGAAATCGAATAATGTATTGATGCATGGAACTATCGTAGTCACTCATAGAATTGATAGGTAAGGTACAAAAATTGATAGATAGATAAGGTAGAGTGAGATGGTTTTGTATGTTTGGGTTTGGCATGCATGAAAAACATGACCATATATATGGCCTTACTAATGGGTTAATGTATAGAAAACTTTTAGGGTCATTAGGTATTTAGTCATCGATATGTTCTCATAACATTCTCCTTGACAATGTAGGTTAAATTCCATTATCTTCATTCAAAGTTTCATGTTGTTTCAGATATTTAGCTTCCATGGGGATATTAGGGTTATTAGCTTATTTTGTCATTGATATGTTCTCACAACATTCTCCTTGATGATATAGGTTAAATGGTTTATTTGAATGCAGGAGTGATCAGGGAGGGTGACAACCCAAGGTCCAATCTCCCGGGGGCTTAAAGTTTTATTTTTTTTTAAGTTATATATTATTAAAAAAATATTTTTTTTTAAAATATACATTATTTAACCTTTAAGCTATTATGATCTAGATTTTTTTTTCAACAATTAAACCCAATTTATAAAGCCGCAAATTGTTTAAATGTTAAAGTCACATAAAAATAAGCCCAACCCAATTGTTTATTGAAAACGATATATAAGAGACAATTGATTATAAAAACTTGACTGAGAATTTGCTTCCAAAAATATTAAGAAATTAAGAGGGCTTCTCACTTCGCTTAAGTAGGTAAATTAGATGATTCTGTTTTTAGTTAGCTATGTTGATATTACATAACATAAAAGTTTCAAACATGTAACTAGGCACTAAAATCAATAATTCAGTTTATGTTAGACTATGTGTAATGGAGACGAGTTTTGGGCGTTTTTTTTGGGGCAAAAAGCCCCGGCGTTATTGGAACCCCCCCCCCCCCTCCGGTGGTTTGGGGCGTTTTTTGAGGCCGGGCAAAATTTTAACGGCGTGGAATTGAAGAGATGGGCCAATCAAAAACAACTAGCCGTTGCTAGTGAACGTTATAATTTTTTTTTAAATTCTTATTTAAACCCGCATTCCTTAACCATTTTATCATCTCCTACCTTTGTTTTAAAAAAACTCTCTAGTTTATAAATTTTCATTCAACCTTCACCCACAATGAATCCATTTCGCACCCCGTTCGGTGTTCCATCTCGACCAACTAACCCAAACGCCGTTCGACCAAACACAACGCAACCTTTACCAACCTTCAACCCAAACGACCTCGACCCGAACACGATGGGTACAATGGGTTTCTCTCAACTCCTCAACATGCCCTATAATTTTTATGGAGGTCAAATGGGTTACGCGAGTAACATGTTAATGTTGGTGGTATGTCGAGATCTCAAGGCAACAAAGAACCGAACGTTGAAATCGTGCCGGACACACAAAAGGAACCCGAACCCGAGCCGGAGCCGACCCGAAAAAAAACGGTCCCACAAGAAAAAGGGAGTGTCGAGTAAGCCAAAAGCAACCTACCTAAAATGGACCAAAGACGAGGAGTTGCGCTCGCACGGGCGTGACTTGACATTTCGGAGGATCCCAAAGAAAGGTCGTAGCAAACGAAAAGTTTGTTGACATCCAAGATTCGAGGCAAATGGAAAAAGACATCGAATTTTTGTCTAAGTCGATCGACCACCTCATGGGAGACACGTTACGTTTGGCGCAAATGAAAAGGGAACAAATCCGCGAAAAATACAACCTCTAGACTGTCTCGTATTTTTATTCAATTTCGTGTTTTTTAACTATGTTTTTTTTGTATGGTATCGTAATCTTTTTTTTTAGTTTAATGAAAAACTTTTATGAAATATTATTTGTTTTTATTTTCAAAGTTTTATTAAATAAAAAAATAATTAATTTTAAATGATGTCATGCAAGGTGAAAATTTTCACCTTATCACTACACTCCTATCCTAATTTGATTCTCTTAAAAGACTCACATGCCACGTGTCGATTAATGCCCTATAGGGCTTGAAAATTTTCACCTATCACTACACATGGTTTTAACGTTGATTTGAAGATTTAAAATTTGAATTCTGAAAACTAAAGTATAGCTTTTGTTTGTTTTAAGTGCCTAACTCTTGAAGATAATATATATATACACCAAATTAAAATAAAATAAAATTTTTTGTAAATACCTGTCCAAATAGTTTACCCATATTTACAAAAAGAAAACTATACGCTAACAAAAGGTAATAACAAGTTTCCAAGATCATTTCACATAACACCTAATCCATCACCATTTAATGTTTTCAACACACAAATTAAACCTTTAAAAACTTTACGTCCAAAATTGCTTTTGTAATCATTCACAAACCAAATCCAAACTAAACAAACAAACAAATAAAATGTGTCGCATGATGTTTCAAGAACAAGATTAGTCTTTATTGAAAAGGAAAGACAACTTAAAGATTGTATGTAACCTAATACATATAGTTCAAATTTGCGTATAAGTACATCAACTTTCATTGTTTTACACTTTAACTCCTCTTATTTTTACTTCCTACCAACAATGAGAAGTAAAATAGAACCCTAAACAAGAACCCACATGCAATAGTGATCCATAAGCAATTCCACTTGTTAAAAATAGTGATCCCTTGCTGGTTCAGCACATCCGCGCCAGTGGTAAAACACGTGGTGCGGGTGATGCTGAGTCCCAGCGAGGCACTCATGCTGTCCAGCATTTTCGTTTTCATGGATTCATCTAGTCCCTTGAGCGGGCTATTGTCGAAGATTTGAGTTCCTCGAACGTAACATTTACTAGGGTTTTGAAATTCGTTCATTAGAACCGCTTGGTACGGATATTTTACAAGAGAAATATAGTGAAACCAAATCCAATATACCTGAATTCGATCCGGATTGATAAAGAAACCGCTGAATAGGAGGTAGTACGCGAGCATCGCGACCATAATGGTGTATCCGATCATGACTTGTGGCACGACGCCTGATAGAAACGCGACGAATGAGCTACCGGACCAAAACGAGGAGAGGATGATGGAGAAGTAGAAGAGGAAGCCCGAGAACCCCCCGTCGAGGC
The DNA here is from genome assembly GCA_030844895.1 of Ambrosia x helenae. NCBI lineage: Eukaryota > Viridiplantae > Streptophyta > Magnoliopsida > Asterales > Asteraceae > Ambrosia > Ambrosia x helenae. The sequence continues at coordinate 978,013 of CM061232.1, read as the reverse complement.
CCACGGCCCAAAATGTAATCGCGGAGAACACAAATGAGAGGAAGATGATGGACGGGGCCTCGACGATGGAGTGAGAGAGGACGTATGATGATCGACGATATGCGTTGTAGGCGGTTTCTCTTAAGAAGATGTTACGTTCTTGAAGAAAGACGGGTAACGCGTCCGTACATACATAGAACATTGTTGACATTGCGAATGCGAAGAACCCTAACCGTTCCTGAACGCCTTTTGGCGAGTCATCGAGGTTCCAGAAGACTGTAGCGAGGATGAATCCCGTTACCACAAGTGCACCTAATCGGGTGCCAAATCTTTCAGGCATTCTGCGTGAATTGGTGAATTGGCGGTTTGATAAAACCACAATTTCCATCAACATTGAGTTAGCAAACATAGGTACCAAGGAATTAGTGTTCGTGCCAGCGCCTGTTCCAGCGCTGGCCCCTGACACTAATTTCCCTCTAGATATACTTGCGCTTATCGCTTCTTTTAGCGATAAGCCATGTGTAGGCGTCTCGTTACAAGAAACGATGTCGTGGCGAGATCGCTTTAGGTTTTGCCATGATTTGTTAAACTCGACTAAGCTTTTGGTACCTCCCGGTGATCCTTCAAGTTCCCTAATCAAATCAAGTGCAAATTCGATTCGGTTTTCTTTATCCGGAATCGGATGACCGAAATCAGAGAAGTATAACGGCAGATTATCCGGCGAGCCGCTATAAACCGTCTGTCCACGAGACAGAAAGAGTAACCTACTTAACAAACCAAGAATACGGTAACTCGGCTGGTGGATAGACATGATAACAATGCTTCCACTCAATGCAATACGTTGTAACACCTTTACAACCATGTATGCACTCGTCGAATCAAGCCCGGATGTAGGTTCATCCAAAAGAAGAATAATCGGGTCATGAATAATATCAATCCCAATCGAAACACGACGACGTTCTCCACCAGAAACGCCTCGATGTCCTTCGTCACCAATAACGGTTTTGGCAGCGTTTCGTAGTCCTAATTGATCAACCAAGGCTTGAACTCTCAACTTCTTCTTCGCTTTTGATAGAGAACGAGGGAGGCGAAACTCGGCTGCGAACATGAGTGTTTCTTCCACGGTTAACATGGGAAACAATAGATCGTCTTGCATTACATAAGCCGATATCACCTTTAATAATCTAGACTCCAAATGTTCGCCATTCAAAGTTACTATCCCTTTCAAACTTCCTTTAGCGATTCGATTCGCTAAAGCGTCAATTAACGTAGATTTTCCTGATCCACTCGCGCCAAGGACGGCGAGTATCTCGCCGTCCCTAGCTTGACCAGATACATCATTCAACAAAACCTTATTCATACTAAATAACCGTTCTTCACTAAGAGCTAGCCCCTGCGTTGCTGAAGGACGGCTGAGGTTTAGCCGTCCTCTAAACAACGCAGGAATGGTCATCTTACTTTGAACTCTTACACTATACGTCAGATTATTAAATGACAAAACGAATGGCAGCGAGCGAGGCTCGCTGCTAGTTTCACTCGTTTCTAAAACACGATGGGACGGTGTTTCGTCTCCGTGTTTAGTACTATCTCCAATGTACTTCAAGAGCTCACCGAGAGTTGGGGAAGCCGCGGGTGCCACGGCTTCCCTTTGGGCGTATAAAGGTGAACTGTGTGACATTATCCTTGATGACATTGCGGAGGTGTCAAGGAAGGGGATAGTAGTTGTGGAGGTGTAAGGAAGTTAAAGATGGAGATGATTATATATGTGTATACATGTATGTATATATATTGTGTGAGAGAGTGAAGAATTTGTGTTTAGATTTCTTTCTTGGAGAAGAAATGCATGGGGGATGACAAGTGAGATAAGTGTGTGATTATGGTTTTTGTATCTTTTTGTCACGAAAATTTGAGTTCTATGATAAAAGTAATCTAATCTCATATATTTTTTTATTTCTTTATCAAATTAAATTATTTCAAACTATGGTTTGATGATAATTGAAAATAAGCCGTGAGTAATGACTTCTAGTGTGGTGGCTAATTAGTGTAATCTCATTTAAAACTAAATGAACATTTTTTTACTTTTAATCAGGGGAACAAAATGTTGAATAGAAGTAAGGTAAAATGGAATTACTTTTCAATAGTATGGAATGTTCTTAGCAAAGGAAAAAAAAATCAAAGTGTTATTGGTCACATTGGATTTACATATTGTCATTAGCCAATTAATAATAATTTGAACAATAAAATTCACTTTGTTTTTGGAAGTTATATCTTGTTTTCTTATTATTCACAATGAGAGGCGAAGCTTATTAGGAGTTGTGGGGTGCCCTGGTCCTCACCCATTTTTTGGTTTGGAGTGTAAATTTTCCCGATTTTATCCGAAATCTAACATATGAACTTCATATGAGTCTCTGTTCTCATGGTTTGGCCTATCACTAACTTATTATGTGATTCGCAATTAAATCTTATACTTTTGTTTTGAACAGAGATTGTATATATATTGATTAACTCCATGCCTTGGAGAACGAGATACTTTTTAATTAAAGTTTCAAGGAACATATATTAAACATATGATTTTGATTGTAAGTGTAACTATGATTATTCGAGCCACTATTTTAGTCGTGCATTTTAGCTCTTTCCTGTATATGCTTATGTTTTTTTTTCTCTGAGCAATACCTTTTGTGTTTATGTAATGCAATTTTAATTGTTTTTATCTAAGGTGACTCAGTTGATACCTGATGCAAAAGGAACTTCATGTAACCAACGATGGTAAAGAGTCAGTGAAATTGAATGCACACATTGATACGTGCCATTTATTGACTCCACGTTCACATCAAGCAGTTTTCTTATTGTTATTTCTTTATTTGCATGTTTTAGTGTTCAAGCCCATGTTCTCCTTCATTATAGGTAGTAGTTATTTTCCTTATGCCTATTAATATTTTGTATGTTTTATTTGAAGAATTATGAATGAAAAATTAAAGAAAGCTTTGTGCTTTGATCCCTCTTTCATCTTGTTATTCTTGGAAGTTTTGTAGGTTTTTCTTTGTAAAACCTGTCAATTGGTGCTTTCATTGAGCCTTAGCCTCTATGGCTTTGGAAGCACTCAATGATTCCACTACTCTATATCGTTTCACCGGTTCGAATCCGGCCCGTTGGCTCTATGAGGTTGAACAATTCTTTCCGTTGTATGACATTTACGAGGAAGATCAGTTTGCTTACGTCGTTGAATACTTCGATGACGGACCTTTTTCTTGGTTCAATTCGTGGTATCGAGGGCCCGAACGCCTCAATTGGAAGTCCTTGACTACCGCAATGCTAACGACCTTCCCTCCGGTACAACAAACGCCAAAACCCGTGCCACATCCGGTGTCATTCACACCACAACTACCACCAACACACATCCTAATACAACCATCACCCACACCAACTACTCAAACACATATACTGCGCATTCCTTGTTGGATTGAGGAAGGGATTTTTCATAAATGGATCTTAAGGTTTGTTGTGATAAATTAATATCCTAAATTATAATTTCCATACGTAGTGATGCATATAATGGAAGTAAGAACATCTATATCTTTTTTCTTTTTCTTTAAAGGTATATTTCACTAAACAACCAAACGGACTATCTCCTAGACCGAGATATCCGCGACACAAACACACTTACATCGTATCAATCAAAAAAGAGTTCCAACCTATCCAATCGACAACCACATCTTTACACCTACCTCTATACCAAAGAAAACTCAACGATTTAACATCCGAAACAACTTGATACACACTCCTAGTAATGTTAGAGAAAACCTTTTCGTTTCGCGCTTTCCAAATTCTCCAACATGTTATAATAAAAATACCGTGCATAATTTCTCTCCTAACCTTGGAACCTCCCACGTGATCGGCAGACTTAGTAATATCATCGGTAGAGAAATCATCGGTGGAATCTCAATCCAAGAAGTAATACTATTCCACACTCCATCTGCAAACCTGCACACAGTGAATAAATGCTTTGCTGTCTCGTCTATCTCTTCACAAAATACACAACAAAATCACCAACCGCTATATTCCTTCTTCGAAGTGTACATCTTGTAGGAATTCTATCAAGAAGAGCTCGCCACATAAAGATATTGCATTTACTTGGGATCCATTTACCCCAATCAAACTGTTTATTTCCATCCTATGAACTGGCGCCTTTTATCCAATCTTTGACCTCTTTCACCACATACTCATTCGAATCACCCACATTCCATATCCACGAATCTTCGGCCTGTGAAAACCGAGTCCCACAGATTAATCTATGACACTCAACTGCTTCGACCATCTCTTGATCTATTGCCGGATAACGTTTCCAATTCTATGTAAACAAAATGCCATCATTTTGCGACTCCATTCTATCTGCCAGATTGCACCATGAATCCGACTGAAGCCGAAACAGATTCGGAAAACACTGTTTACGAGGCATATGATCAACCCAAGGATCGATCCAAAATCTGATGTTCGAACCATTCCCCACACAACCTTTGATCATACCTACAAACGGAATATCACCCACTTTAAAGTTACGGCCACATAAGACGATTTTAGACCAAGCTCCCGAAATTTTTTTGTTACACGGGTACGTCTCCCATCGTCTACGAGACCCATGTATCACATCTATAACCTTCCTCCAAAGCACTTCACGATCTATACGATATCTCCACAACCACTTTAGAACCAAAGCATTGTTACTCACCTCAAGTCTATTAATGCCCAATCCGTCGTTTTTCTTAGAACGTGTTACTGTCTCCCATCCGACCCAATGAACTTTATTCACATCAACACTACCACCCAAAGAAACTTCTTGATCAACGACTCCAATTATTCATTACCACCACTGGAGCTTTATATAAAGAAAAATAATAAGTCGGAAGGCTCTCAAACACCGACTTTATAAGAACAACCCTCCCGCCAATGCAAAGAACTTTAGCCTTCCAGTTTGATAGCCGTTTATTAAACACCTTCACCACCGGATCCTAGTTATTTATCCGACCCATGTTGGCCTCTACTTGAACACCCAAATACGTAAACAGAGTAGAGCCGCTCGACACCCCAACTCGGTAGCTTTTATACCCACCTCATCTAAATTCTTCCCAACCCCGAACAGAGTAGATTTATGGATGTTAATTCTCAACCCGGAGCACAAATGAGATATCCTCAAAATACGCCTCATCGTACGAAAATTAAAGTCCGACCATTCGCCATCACAATAGCGTCATCAGCAAACAAAAGATGAGAAAGCACCGGTCCTCCATTAGGTAGAGACACCCCATTGAAAGACCCAATATCACTCGCTTTTTTAATAAGCCCTGAAAGCGCTTCCATAATAATAATAAATAAAAATGGAGATATACGATCACCATGCTGAATACCTTTACCACAACCAAACTCAAATATCGGTGACCCGTTAACCAGAACTGACAAACAAGCAGAAGAAATAACTCCATATATCCATTTACACCATAACTCTGGGAAGTTAACGCGCCGCAAAACCATTATTAGAAAGCCCCAATTAACGTTATCATGTGCTTTCTCAAAGTCAATCTTAGAAAAGAAAAACGCTTTCCCACTTCGCCTCGCCCACGATAATATTTCGTTAATAAAAAGCGGGTCATCTAAAATATACCTCCCCGAAATAAAAAGCGATTGAGTTTCATTCGTGATACAGTTCATAACATTCTTCAATCTGTTCACTAAGACTTTAGAGATAACTTTACTAATCACTCTAATCAAGTTAATAGGACGATATTCATCAAGCCCAATGAGATCATTCACCTTAGAGACCAAAGTGAATAACGAAGCGCCAACCACTTTACTAATGGACCCCGAAGTATAAAAGTGATTAAAAACACTTACAAAATTATCGGCGAGGAGGCTCCAAAACTTTTTAATGAACCGAAAATTAAAACCACCTGGACCAGGCGCTTTAGAACTATCACAACCAAATACAACATCTTTGATTTCATCAACAGAAAACGGCCTAATAATGTCGATCCCTTGCTGCTCATTAAGCCGTTTAATACCATAGCAGATGAGAGCTGGTCGAGAATCCAAATCCTCCACAAATTTATCTCTAAAGAACCGAAACACTTCTCTCTTTACCTCGTTTGGTTTTGAAATCCAAACACCATTAACATGTAAACCTGGAATAGAGTTACTCACCCGTCGACTATTAATCATACCATGGAAAAATTTTGTATTCTCATCTCCATCTTTAGCCCAACGAACACGAGACTTCTGACAGAGATCTTTAACTTTGAAGCTATCGATTTCAAGCAACCTCTTCTTCGCTTCTATATACACCTAATGTTCCTCTTCCCTAAGATCTCTATTCTCCAAAGCAAACTCCAATTGTTGAACCTTAGTTTGTAAAGTCACCTCTTCGGCCTTCTCATCAGCCTTCATTTTATTCGCCCAAGTAGTAATAACCACCTTAAGCCTTCTAAGTTTGTTCAAAAGCACCATGTCAGGAGGGCCGTAACCTACAAAATTTTGTGTTCCATTTCGAACCACCTCCTCAAAACTATCCCTTTGTAACCAAGAATCGAAGAACCGAAACAGTTTAACACCAAAATTCCTATTCTCCACCTTTAGAAGCAAGGGACAATGATATGATTTGTCCCGATTGAGGGTCCGATACACCGCATTTGGCCACTCGTTAACAATATTCCAAGACACAAAAATTCTATCGATGCGACTAAGCTTCTCCCTTGCCTCGAAAGTGAACTTCATACCCCTTAAAGCGTACTCAAATAAACCCGATCCTTCCAGAAAATCATTAAACTCGTTCGCCTCCACCATATTAAATCTAGACTTCCTCCTTTCTGAAACTTCCCAAACACAATTAAAATCACTGCCTACAATCCAATAATTATCATCCGACTGAATCACTCTAGCTAATTCTTCCCATAACAACCTTTTATCACCCAACGTCCGGGGAGAATACACATTAATAACCGAACACGTCTTACCAATATCCTTAATCGAACCCTTTATAAGAATAAACCAACGATTCTTAATAACCGAATGAAACACAAATCGCTTGGGATCCCAAAAAGAGATTAGACCACCAGAACGCCCCGTGGCCCCCACCCATTCAAAACGAAAATCACCCGAACCCCAAAACTTATTAATATCCAAGTTACCAATCAACTCAAATTGAGTCTTTTGGAGCATAAGAAAACCCACATCATTACTCGATCTCAAACTTCGAACCCACACATTCTTCATATCCGAATTAATCCTTCCCGAACCCAAACCTCTAATATTCAATGATATCACATTCATTTGCCAACACCTTGAAAGCCTTCTTCCACAATTAAATTCGCTAAATTAACTTTAAAAGACTCAATGTTTTCTGCACCAAGGACCTTACCCAAGATGATTGTTTCAGAAACTTAAACAAAGAATTCCTCATCAATCCTCTGAGAGAACGAGTCAGACCCAGCTCCCCACGCTCAACCAACGGATTCACTTGATCACCATCCACCTCACGGTTCAAATCAGGAGTCAAAAACATGGTTGGAGATCATTGTACTTGTTCACCCTCTTGCACCTCCTTATGGTTATCATTAAAGTTAAAGATAAAACGATCCACATCATATGGATCGTTCCCATCCCGGCACTCAAAGAAGCCTACATGGCACTCAAAGAAGTCATCCTCTCTCTTTGAGTGTGTCATGTGGCATCCTCCTTATTGCCTTCCAAAAGTCTTTTTCTCTCTCATGTTTCTCCCATAATTTTAAAACGTTAATAACTTTATAGACGGGATTTTTTTTAAAAAAAAATTACACCAAATTAACAAACGTTTTATTATTTTCCAACAAGTACCATAGTGCTATACCAAAAACGAAAAAAAAAAAACGTTTTTTTTGTCGGTTTTTGTTCATATAGGAAAAAAACACAATGTGTTCAGGTAATTCATTAATAATATTTACAAAAGTCTCTAACCATGTTTAAACTAGGAATTCTATTTTCATTAAGAGCAGAATAAGTTAAAACAACTCATTTAAAAAAAAAGTTACACCTTCAAGACTACCGCCTCAATCACGCTCTGCGATTGTTGTTTCTAGCTCTGCTCCTTATCAAAACATACATCTTCTTTTTAATCTACATTTTCATTTTTATTCACATGATTAAAATTGTTGTTTTTTTCATATTATAGTACATTAATTTCTATTTTACATCATAACACATATTTTATCACATCATATTACATTTATCTATCCCGAAAAACTTCCGGGATATAATCTAGTACGTATTATATTTGTGATGCATATACCGAAAGTAAGGGCATAACATTCATATACCATAATTTTTGTAATTTAACTTTTTATGTTGCATAATTTAGTTGTTCTTGTTATAAGAAGTAAGGGTTTTAGTTTAGGTCTATGGTCTTGTGTATGTTACATATTTTGAAAATAATCACACTTGAATATGCATGTAAATGAACCGAACACTTATAAACTGTTTGTGAATTTGTTCGGCGGGAAGTTTGTTTATGTTCGTTTATTTAATAAACGAACGAACATGAACAAAAATATTTGTTTATTTAATTAAATGAACGAATATGAACAAATGTCGTGTTCGTTCATTTATGTTTGTTTATGATTGTTCGTTTAAATTTTATTTAATACATAAGTAGTTGTATTTATAAAATATAAATATAAAAATTACTTAGGGGCTGTTTGGTTGATTAAGTGTTGAATCATTAAGAGGTCTGAATGGTTAAGAGGCTCTGAATGATTAAGTGCTGAATGGTTCAGCTATGCACCAAGTCTGAATGGTTCAGCTCTAAATCATTCCATTCAGAGCATTTTTAGGTTGAAACAAATAGTCTGAATGTTGAACCATTCAGAGCTGAATGGTTCAGAGGCTCATTAAGAGGCTACCAAACAGGCCCTTATTGTTAGTATGTATGAAACTTAATTTAGATGTGTTTTTGGATTGGTTGTAATGTATCAGACTTGTTCGTTTGTGTTTATTAATGTTAAATTACGCCTATTTATGTATGCCCAATTAGATTCATTTGTGTTCTTTTATGTTTGTTCAGTTATTTTCATTTAAGTTTTTTATACGTTTGATGAACTATTTGTTTAGGTTTTAAATGAACGAACGAATATAAACGAACATGAACATGCCTATTATATTAATGAATGAACACGAACAAAAAAAGTGTGTTCGATTATATGTTCGTGTTCGTGTTCATGTTCGGTTAACGTTAAATGGGCAAACATGAACATGCCCTTGATCGTGTTCGTTCGGTTCGTTTACAGGCCAACACTTCAATGAAGAAGACTGAAAAGATAATATAATTGTTTACAATAATAACTAGGAATATTGTGATTGCAAATCCAGTGATCATAAGTTTTTTATTGTTGACAAGGTTAAAGAAGTATGAAAAATGTCAAGTTAATATGTCAGATTAGAAAATGATTTGATAAGATATGTCAGGTTAATTTTAGTTTGAAAACGAGTCTGTTCGTACTGTGTACTTTATCATTTTGCGTATAGCACCATCGTAACACGCGTTAGGACAAAAAACTAGTATATTCAAATTTAATAAAATTACATTAATTCAAAGGTTGTAAATATATATACTTTAGTCTTATGTTATTTTTTATTTATTTCTATGTAATTTTTGTATTGTTTTTAAATAATGAAATTTAGCTTTAATTTAATTTTAAATGTATAATTTTATTTTTAATATACAAAATAAATTAATTAATAAAAAATGAGATGGATGAGGGTATGAGGGTTGTGCACCTATCAAGAGTAGTTTTTGAATGAAAGTGATGTGGCTTTGTGTTATTGCGTAATGGGTAAAGGTGTGTGAGGGTATCCGGGTTGTGCCCAATGTTTCAAAATCCAGTATATACCGGTCAGTTAAACCGGCAATACTGGATTTCAGATGGGAGCTTGGTACAAAATACCCTGGTAGGAAAACGCTATCAAGTTCGTACCGCCGGTAAAATACGATATACCGGTACCAGTTGAAGTTAATTTTTTTTTTGGTTTTCAACTATGGATTTTTTACACCTTTTATTTTATCGGCTCATCCTAATGATTTAACTTGTTAATAGTTATCACTCGGAATAGAGTAGGAAAAACTGTTAAGTGTTAAAACATGTGTACGGATAGGATGTATGTATAATAACATAACTGAAAATCACCAGGTGTTAAAACGTTGTGTTCATATAATTAATGAATTGTTTGTTACCTCTAAGGCCTTTGGATTAGTTTTTTGATTATGGGTTAACTTTTGGATTATCTTTTAACTAGCTTATACCCCGGGAGCGTCCCGGGTTGAAAAATCTAAGTAAAGTGAATAAAATTAGAAGTATCTAAACTATAAAAATGACATCTATGTATCAACTTACATTAGATATTTTAAAAAAAAAATATACCAAAAGATCCATTTCACCTTACAACATCAACACCTAAAACAGAATATTAAGATCCCAAACACTTCAAGGGAACAAAGATTGTTTAGCACCAATACATTCAGTCAAAGGTCTTCAACTGCATACAATAAGATTTGAGCTATTTCAGAATATGGTAGAAAAAGAAAACATAGCAATTACCTGTTGGAGAGCGTCCCGGGTTAAAATATCTATTATGACATAATAAAATATCTAATATGACAACATAATTAATGACTTGCCAATATATGATTAATGATTATTATTATTATTATTATTATTATTTTTTTAAACAAATCTCTGTCATAAGTTATCATATTCTAATATAAAAAAAAGGGTAATTGGGTCAGGTATCACCTAATCCCAGGCCCGGCCCAAACCCATAATTTTTTTTAAAACTAATATATCCCGGGAGCGTCCCGGGTTGAGAAATCTAATTTGAAATATCAATTTTACACCTGAAATAGACTGATGCGTTTTACAGTTACATGCAGGAAAGCTTCGGGTAACACTTAATCTAAAACAATTAACATTGTATCTTCAATTTTAGTGCATAACCTTAAACACTGTATAACTCTAATATTAAAACCTAACCTAAAACAATGTACAACTCCAATGCTAACACATGTTGTAAATAAAAATCTTATTTATTGGTTTGAACATAACTAATGACTTGCCTATACATGATTAATGAATAACCTGAACACTTTGTGTTTTTTTTCCTGTATGAACAAAACCACACAAAAAATAGTCTTTTTTTCTCCGTTTTGTATATAGCACTATGGTACCCGTTGGAAAGATAATAAAACGCTCGTTAATTTGGTGTAATTTTTTTCTTTAAAAAATCTTGTATATAAAAGATATTAACGTTTAAAAGTTATGGGAGAAAACATTAGAGATAAAAATCTAATTTTGTTTTTAAATTTTAAATTATTATTTTCCTAAAATAGAGTCCTTGCCACATGTGATGACACATGGCACACTCAATAAAGAGATTACCTTCTTTGAGTGCCATGTCATTAAAATGGTTTTAGTTTATTATATATATAGATATAGATATGTAATCATGCTCTTTTAGATTATTTTTAAGTTGATATTGTAATTTATGGATATATATAGAGTTAACTAGTTAAGCCGGTACAACCTAGTTCAACCGGTTGAACCATTTTCGCGCCGAATTAGGTATAATTTAAAAACCGGTTTTTAAAACATTGATTGTGCCCCTAGTACCCTTAAACTTTCTTGTGAAACTTAATTCAAGACATCACTTATAAAGGTTTCTCATTTGCTAACAGGCCACTAGCTTCATTAGTTGTTAATATTATTGCTATTATGTAATTAAAAATAAAATATAAATAAAATGATTAATGGATTAATTTAAAATAATGTTTACATATTTATCTATTTTGTAGTATATAAATTATACTTTAAAAATGTGTTTCATGTGATGATCACACATGATTTGTGTTTTTGACATACGTTATTATGTTTGGTGTGATTGTTAGAGTAAGTTTACGTGTTCGTTAAACCCCCAACATATCTATAATCTATAACTTATTATAATAAAAGAATTAAGTTTGTGTGAGGTGACATTCAATTGAATGTGTCATGTGACATCATGTGAAGCTTTCTTTTAAATTTATTTATTTTGTACTAGCTGATTACCCCGAGAGTGTCCCGGGGTTGAAAAATCTAATATGACTTAATAAAAAAGGATAAAAGAAGTAAACAGTCTCAACCACTTTTAATGCTAAAGAAAGTTGTTCTAATGTTTATACTACGAAAAGGGGCTCTCATGCTGCGTTCCCAGCAGATTAAAAAAAATCTCAACCTCTTTTAATGCTAAGCATATCGTTATAGCACATGAACATGTGGAATTCATATATGTAATAGTAGGTTTAAAAACATATATACTATCATAACACGATTAGTACTTGCCTATATATGATTAATAAATCACCTAAACACATGTATTTTTTTTTCCTGCATGAACAAAAACTCACTAAAAAAACATTTTTTTTTTCGTTTTTTGTATAGCACTATGGTGCTCGTTGGAAAGATAATAAAGCGATCGTTAATTTGGTGTAATTTTTTTTTTCAAAAAATGTCATACATAAAAGTTACTAATGTTTAAAAATTGTGAGTGAAAAATAAGGAAAAAATAAAGATAAAAATATTAATTAAAATATTTGAAATTTAAAAATAATAAATAACATTTAAAAATGTGAGAGAAAAATAAGGAAAAAATATTAATTAACATATTTGAAATTTTAAGATAATATAGATATAGATTTTATTTAAAAAAAGAAAATAAAAATTTTTAAAATTTATCTTTTATTTAAAATAATAAATTCAATACTATCACCTCAAAGTGCCACATGTCACCCTCCATTGAATGACACCTCATAGAAATTCAATTCTTTTATTATAACTTATTATAGATTTTTAAATAAAATCCATATCTATATTATCTTAAAATTTCAATTATGTTAATAATGATAATAATAATAATAATAATATAGTCAATTTTAAAATATACATGTGGTATGAGTTTTTACATGTTTCGCATACTTGATTTTATTTTCTTAATCTTACAATTTTACATTTTTGTTTAGTGAAATTATATTGATCTTGAAGGGGGCTTGATTATACCAAGGCAAAAGATAGCAGGCCAGATTCCATATAGTATCGGGTCAAAAGGCTTTGAGTTGCAACGACTCGTCTTAAAAATTGTTTGTATGGGTAGAACAAGTTTTCATCATTTAACTACTTACATCCATGCTTTCTTGACTTATGTTGGTGAGGACAAAACCAAAAAACATAGTGGTTTTTTTTAGAACGACACACTCTTTATTTTATACCATCTAAAATCCACCTAAATAAGGCTTAAATCATCACCACTTGGTCGAGAAAATTAACAAATGTCATTGAGCTAAATTCATTGAAATTAATCTATTTAGAAGGTAAATGAACTAACCATTTAAATTTAGATAATTATTCAACATCAATGGCAAAATTAAGCCTTTCAATATCATAATTTCATACAAAGCCGTATAACTTAGTCGAACTGTTTTTATAATGTTTAAACTTTGATTTATTGATTAGTTTATATTACTAGTGTTTGGTATGAATGTATGAAAAGAAAGTAGGAAATTGATTATCATTTTTAGACTTCTATTCAAAGCTTACGTTCTTGATTTAATCATATCATCCTGATCTTGAGGAGATGTTACTAGTAAGATCTAACAAAGCTTGATAACATTATATTAAACTAGATTATACCCCGGGAGCGTCCCGGGTTAAGAAATTTAATATGATACATCAATTTTACATATGAAATAGACTGATGTATAACTCTAATATTAATAACTAACCTAAAACAAATTAACAATGTACAACTCCAATGCTAACACCTAACCTAAAAGAATGTAGAACTTTAATGTAACTCTAATATTAACACCTATCCTAAACATTAAACAAATGTACAACTCTAACATACTAATATTGATACCTAACTTAAAACAACGTATAACTTTATTAACCTATTCGGCTGTGGTTGAAAAAACATTTCATATTTACTGATTTAAACATAATTAGTGACTTGTCTATACATGATTAATGATTTACCTGAACACTTTGTGTTTTTTTTCCTGTATGAACAAAACCCCCACAAAAAAATTCTCCGTTTTTTATATAGCACTAGGGTACTCGTTGGAAAGATAATAAGACGCTCGTTAATTTGGTGTAATTTTTTTCTTTAAAAAATCTCGTATATTAAAGATATTAACGTTTAAAAATTATGGGAGGAAACATGAGGGTGAAAAATCCAATTTTGTTTTTAAATTATTTTTTTCCTAAAATATCTCAATGCCACATGGGATGACACATGGCACACTCAAGGAAGAGAATGCCTCTTTGAGTGCCATGTCATTAAAATGGCTTTGGTTTATTATATGTATACATTATAAATATTCATTTGCAAAGTTAACTTTATATGATTATTAATTTCCTTTTAATTTAAAAACTTCTGTTTAATTTAAAAACGACTGAAAAGTATTTAGAAAGACATGCATTAACGGTTCGAAAATATGCACATAAAATTCCCCTTTTTTGTTTTTTCTTTATGTACGGACTAGCTGATTACCCCGGGACCTGTTGGATGCTATGGGTGGCGAAGGCTCGGTGACTTCCTCGGGCTTGCTCGCGGCCATTACTGAAGTTGTCAACTTATGGCTTGGGGGGGCCTGCCCTAAGGCACTTGCTGAGTTTGTTGCCTCGGCCCCCCTCACACCCTTATTGAAGCCCGATAATGGTATTCGACCTATTGCTGTGGGGGGCATTTGGCGGAGGTTGGTTTCTAAGGTGGCAATGAAGAAGGTTCGGAAAGACATGGCCCAGTACCTAGGGGATTTTCAATTTGGAGTAGGCGTACCAAATGGGGCAGAGGCGGTGCTTCACAGTGCCAACCGGTTCCTGAATTCTTTTCATGTGGATGGGTCGTTGGCTCTGCTTACAGTAGACTTTTCCAATGCCTTCAACATGGTCGACCGCACAGCCTTTCTCCAAGAGGTTCACCAGCGATGCCCGCCTATCTATCCGTGGGTCCAGTTCCTTTACGCCCAGCCTGCTAGGCTGTACGTGGGTAATGATTGTATTGGGGCTACCACCGGAGTGCAGCAAGGAGATCCTTTGGGGCCCCTTCTCTTTGCTCTTGCCCTACATCCTCTCATCATGAGGGTTCAGGAAAACTGTAATCTCCCGTTCCATGCTTGGTATTTGGATGATGGGACAATTATAGGCAACGCAGCTGCGGTTGCTAAGGCTTTAGACATTATCAACGTGCATGGGCCATCTCTGGGGCTTCATCTCAATATTAAGAAAACAGAGGTATTTTGGCCGACGTGTGACGGGTTGAAAAGGCAGGAAGGGCTTTTCCCGACTGAGATTGGTAGACCTAAGAAAGGGGTTAAGCTCCTTGGTGGGGCTGTTAGCCGAGATCCGGCCTTTATCGGGGAGTTGGCAGGGCGGCGGGCTACGAGTGCGGTTGCCCTCATGAAACTACTGCCCCGCCTTAGAGATCCCCAGAGTGAACTCCTGCTGCTCAGGTCATGCATGGGGGTCGCTAAGTTAATTTTTGGGTTACGAACTTGCCAACCCCACTTCATGATGGATGCGGTATCCCTTTTCGATGATGGTCTCCGCGAAGCTATTGAAGACATAGTTGTGTGTGGCGGCCCCTTCTTCGGGGACCTCCAGTGGCGCTTGGCATCCTTACCGATGCGTTTAGGTGGTTTGGGCCTCCTTTCAGCTCGAGATGTTGGGGTCTATGCCTTTGTGGCTGTAACACCCCAACCGATGGCGGAATCATCGAAGTGTCACGTAGTGACGATTGTTCAAAAGCTCATGGTACTAAAATGTAAATATATTATCATTGAATATTGTTTTACAACATGTGAAATTAAATACAAGACAACAAATAAAGATAATTGATTGATTTAATCTAAGTCCAAAGTCCTATGTGAAGCGTCAAGCAGCTCATCCTGAAACATGCACGAAAATAATTTTGTCAACATATGATGTTGGTGAGTACTACTTAGTTTTGTACATATAGTATAAGTTTTGAAAAGTAGTACAATTCATGTGTCTAGCATCACCAAGGCATTATGTAAACACGCAAGTAACCAAACAAGACAAAGATCACATGTAAAGTTGTACAATGTAATTGATAATGAGCACCTCAACACGTGTGAGTCTAAAAGAGCACCATAACACAAAGTTATGTCTAAATGAGCACCGTAACATAAGTTACGTCTGTATGTAAAGAGCACCATAACATAAGTTATGTCTGTATGTATGATTTTGTATGTAAGCTACGTTCATGTTAAAACATAAGCACAAAGATAAACAAGACACGTATATGAATTGTAAATGAATAAAATGTATGTGTAAATGAATATGAAGGTTTTGTATGCTTGTGCATGAATCACCCCAAAAGTTGTAAAAGTGAAAAAGGGGATAAGTAATACTCACCTTAGCACGGTGGTAAGTCTTGTGGAATTGAATAAGTGAAATCCAACGTTTGTCAAGTATCACCCTATGTATAAGGTAACAAATAAGTCTAAGTCTATCTAGTCTATAAGTATTTTCTAGGGTTCCGAATTGGGGATAAGTATTCGTTTGATTAATAAATTAAACGTTTAATAACTAAGGGAAATTTGATAATTAAATAAACAAAAGTCTTTTTGTAAATCTTAAATTAAAGATGATCACAATATAAAGGTTTAAGTGTGAAAATAATTTTTATAAAATTATTTTCTTGAAAATAGAATATTTAATCTATTTATTTCAAATTGTCAAGATGTAACTTTAATATCTAAAAATATTAAAATTAAATAAGTTTTAAATTAAAAATTGTATTTCTGTTCTAAATGGATAGAAATAATTTATGTAAAATTTTGGTGCAAAAATATTGAAAAATGAATTTATTATGATTTATTTATGATTAAAACTAACAAAAATTGATTAAAAATATTAAATAAATGATTTTTCAAAATTAAAAATCATTTCAGTAAAGTTTCACTTAATACAAACTCAGGATAATTTTTGTAGAATTTAATAAAGTTGTTTTGATATATAAATGGATTTTTATAAATATAATAGCATAAAAATGATTTAATTATTATAAATATTAAATAAATGAATTTCTGAAAAATAAAAATTGTAATTAAAACTTTTATCTCAGATTAAACAAATATAATTTTTTTAGAATTTATAAAATAGTTTTGATATTTTAAAATGAATTTAAAAGATTTAAAGGTTTAATATATATATATATATATATAATTGTTTAAAAAGAAAAGAAAAGAAAAGAACAAAAAAAAAACGGGCTGTGCCGGGACTCGAACCCAGGTGGTCCTGGTTATAAGCCATAGTCACAACCACTTGGCCTAGGCCTGTGGTTGTGATGAATCTTGTTCTGATAAATATAAATATATACGCGTAAATCAGATTATCCCCAAATCAAATAGCCATGAACCCTAGATCTGCAATTATACGAATTACACAACAATAACCCAATTGAACTTAGGGTTATTGTTGTGCATTGGCCGAAGATTAAAACCCACATAAAACATTATACTTACAGTGTTGATTCGTGTTAGATTGTTCGGTCAAACTTAAAAGTCAACAGCGAATCAAGAACAAGATCAGAGTGTTTATTGTGAAGAATTAGAGTTGGAGAAAGGATTATTGGCGAGTGTAGATGGCCTGGACGCGTTCAATTTATAGTATAGTAGCTTGGTGTTCGTTTTGGTAAGTTTTGACCCGTTTGAATACACACGCGTGAATAATCAATGATTTTGGTCAAATTGGTTTGAATTATACGCGTATTTGATGAAGGATGGGCCGATAATCACGTTTCCTAAGTCAACCATGATTAATCATGAGTTAATTTGACCAATTAAAGGGTTAAAAGAAGAAAAGAAAATAAAAATAAAAAAAAATAATTAAAGCTGCTGCTGTTCGCGTGAATCAGGGAAGGAGGAGAAGAGAAATCAGCATTTAAAGAAGGGTTAAATAAAATAAAAGTCTGGTTTAAATCAGAAACAATGTGTAGCCCAGCTGGTTCAAGCGCGTGTGGGTGTCCAGCCTTGCCCGGGTTCGATCCCTGGCATAGGCAACTTATTTCTTTTTTTTTTTTTTAGCAGGTTAAGGGATGAGGGTGCTGGGCTGGATGATGGGCCTGTTAGTGGGCCGGCTCTTGTTGGGCTTCAGGAAACAAATGAGAAGATTGGGTTTGGTTAATGGGTTAAAGATGGTGAGAAAATAATCTATATAATCTGAATTTTTTTTTTATTATTATTAATAATATTATTATTTTAATTATTATTATTATTAAAAAGATATATATGTATATATATATATATAATGAAAAGTGACGGATGTCACAGTGGCGTCCAGAGCTCAGTCTTGGAAACTTCAGGATCATATCCTCCGAAACAGTGGGGTCATTGGACTAGACCCAGACTATCAACAGGCGCTCGAACGCTTAAATGTCTATCTCCCGGATTTTGATATTGGCGGTTTTTCTAACAAGGACACCGCCCCCCCAAAGCCACAAAAAACTTTGGCGAATGCTCTTTTTAGCAAAACTGCTCAGAGCCTGGGAGAAGTTTTTGAGTTGTCCACTCGCCAGAAGGCGGTGATTGAATGCCTAAAGGGCCCTCATGCTCAGGATTTTTTGACCGTTATCCCGATTGAGGGTTTGGGTCAATGCATGTCTGCAGTAGAGTACAGGGCTATACTCAAGTATCGATTGATGATCCCTATGTACCCGGAAGATGAAACATGCCCCATCTGCCGGAAAACCTGCATGGATAAATACGGGGAGCATGCAATTCATTGCAAGGAGCTCCCTGGTTTCAAATATCGGCATGACTGGGTGAGGGATGTTTTGTGGGATATCTTGAGAAGAGCTGGGATCTCTGCCAAAAAGGAGGCCCCTGTTAACTTCCTCACAGACCCCACGGAAGGGAGATCCACCCTGCGACCAGCAGACCTGCTTGTCTTTGGTTGGGAGAGAGGGAAACATGCCTGTGTGGACCTCACCGGGGTATCTCCGCTGGTTGGTTTACGGGAAACAGGGTTCGTAGCTGGGCAAGCATCAAGAAAGGCGGAATCAAAGAAAGTAGATAAACATGCTAAAGCTTGTGCAGATAACCAACATGTCTTTATCCCTCTGGCTTTCGACACCTTTGGCTCCTTGGCGCCAGAAGCTATTCGGTTCTTGACCAGGGTCCAACGGGTTGTCCACAACAATGTTTCATCCCCAGGGGGGCAAGGTTTTGTCTTTAGTAGACTAGGGTTTGCAATTCAAAAAGGGGTGGCGGCGCAGCTTGTTGCCCGTCTACCGGCTATTATGATGTAACTTCCGTATTTTGTTTCAATGGAAATATATTAGCAAAAAAAAAAAAAAAAAAAAAAAAAAAAAAAAAAAATAAAATAAAAAAATGATAAAAGAAGAAAACTCAAATCACGAAAAGAGTAAATAACTTAAACATAATCAATCTTAGTTAAAAAAACATTTATTTAAAAAGTTAAAAAAATAAAAAGCATAAACCATATTAAACATAATACGGTATTAAAAGGATAACCTTCAACATATAATCATCTTCACGTAATTTAAAATATGTTACAATTTGACTTTGACTTATATAGATGTAGAATTCATGATGGGGGTTGAAAAATATAACCATTCTAATAATACTAATACTAATAGTAATAATTATTACTCTTGTAATTAAATAAATAAAAAATAACCTTGTTATAAGGTGACACCATGTCTTGCAGTGTTGCGCGATTATTTCTCCTAGCTTCTCTTGATGAAGTATACCTATCCATCTTTAGAAGAGTAAAATTCCAATGATAGCATGACGATTAGCTGAATTTCAACATCGTAGATAAGAACCTGGTTTAAAAGAAAAAACATGATTAATGAATAACCTGAACACTTTGTGTTTTTTTTTTCTGTATGAACATAACCCCACAAAAAATAGTCGTTTTTTTCTCCGTTTTTTATATAGCACTATGATACTCGTTGGAAAGATAATAAAACGCTCGTTAATTTGGTGTAATTTTTTTATTTAAAAAATCTCGAAGATAAAAGATATTAACGTTTAAATATTATGGGAGGAACATAAGAGAGAAAAATTTAAATTTGTTTTTAAATTCTTTTTTTTTTCTAAAATAACTCAATTTAATTTTAGTAATTGAGAATTGAGAGATAGAGAGATAAATTTAGGGTTTTATGTTTATCTTTTTTTTTTAATTAAAAAAAATAATAATTCAAAAACACTAAAATCTTTCAAATATGATGCCACGTGGCAGTTTCATGAAGAGGTTGAAGGCACCATTGCACGCCACGTCAGCAATGTTCAATTCTTTTATATATATTAATAGATAATAGATATACAACCATTTAGTATTTTTTTTCTTTCTTTTTTTCAACCCTCGGCTTAATCTTTCAATCTTTCAAAAACAACTTATGATAAGTATATTGCTTTGTAACCTCGTGTGACTCCCTACCTTTGAAAAAGACATTTTCGATTCCCATTTAACATAAGTGACATTCGAGAGTACTTTTTTTTAACGGCCAACGAATCAATTTCCGAGCACTCTCGGTCACCCTTTTAGCGAATCAGGTACTCGAGAGTACCCGGGCCACCAATTGCCACCAATTACCGGGAAAACCCGACCACTCACCCGCCCGAAGGCACATCAGTGAAATAATCGGTAAAACCGGTCAGGATCAGGACTCGAACCCAAGCCAATGGCTGGGTCATCCCTCATTTCCCCTCCACCAATGTCCTTCAAATGTAGCTAGTGGGAATTGAACCCAAGCCTCCTATAGGAAACTTTAGGCCCTCAACCAACTAGGCTACAAGTGTTGGACATATATTAATAATGATAATAATTATTACTTTATATATCTATAATGATAATAACATATTTAATAGTTTTCAAGTTACAAATAATATTAAAAATTTTCTCATTTGGTGTAAAGATACCTAACGTTTATTTCCATTGAATGTGTGATACCTTCTTGTTTCAAGAGAATAGAACACTATCTTCCTGCTCTTAGAATATACGCGCGGAAAGAAAATTTTGTTCTCCATTTCTGGCGTTTTGGCTTCGATGCAAATGCATACGTTGTGATGTACTTGCAGTAAAGAAGTAAAATATGTTTAATTGTTCATGAGCTTTTATGTTCCAAAATTTGTTGTAATATACTTGCTTGTTTTGAATTGTATACTGTTGCAATTGTTGTAAATAATTTGTATTTGTTTGCTCTATTGTTCACCAGCCTTAATGCCTTATGTTTCGATATCTATAGGAACATAATATATAGATGTGTGTCAGTGTGTGTGCGCGCTTGTTCTGTTTCGCTCCTACTGATGTGAATGGGAGTAGAGCGCGTATCATGAATGGATTCAAAACAGACGATTAATCTACACCACATGCCCCATGAACCTTTATCAATCAATTTCCTGATCAGATCATGCTTTTCGCTGCATTCATAACAATTTTCTTCGCTACAGATGTGCAACGGATGATGCATAGTTGATTAGTGTCTCAATCAAATATGATTAGAAAAAAAACATGTTAGTTCATTAGTGATGTACTTGATTTTAATCAAATGATGTAGGAGGTCTAGCCGGTGCATTACCTTCGCTCATTTTAGATGAGAGAAAAAAGACGTTGCACTAAGACTGCCCGTAGTGGGCTTTATATATAGCGCCCCATACACATGTGGACCAAAATGGCGCCACCCACACCATTACGGGGGGCGCTATTTTTCAAAAACTGCTTTTGGCGCTATCCAAATAACGCCAGACCATATATACCCCCACCCAATCACATCATGCCACATCAGACTCTCTCTCTCTCTTATTATTTTATTATTTTTTTATTTAAAAGATAAAATAAAATATTAATAGGGGCTTTATAAATAAAGCCCCTACCACTACACCCCCTTTTCAGTTTTTTTCTCCATGCTGACTCAGCAGCCACGTGGACCAATCAGGAAGGGGGGCTTTATAAATAAAGCCCCCCACTACGCATGGTCTAAGGTATATACCATTGCTTTAAATGTCTTTATAGGTTATAGCAATTTAACTGTTTCATTTGGTTGACTGTATACTAGGCCTCAGATTTTTACCACAATTTTATTTTGTAAAAATTTGCAGATTACTGAACACATTTGGTTGTCATGCTTTTGAGATTTTTTTTTTTTTTTTTTTTTTTTTTTTTTGTGCTAAGAAATGAGATCCTGGATGGAACGTCAGATTTCGCTATGAGATGCCAGATTTGAACCAGTTAATGCCAGATTGTCATCTTCATAAGTTTATGTCGTTATTAATTAACTCATTCCATAATCTTAAGTTCTTAACACACAATACTAGACATATTTGGCATGTCTTGAATGCTTGATGCATTGTTGTTAAAGCCATGGATGCGAGAATTTGTCAAGACTCAGTTTTGTGTCTTAAATACTTGATGCATTGTTGTTTAATGGGTTAGTACTCTTCATTTAACAGGGTTAAATAGGTCTTTACAACAAATTAGTGTTTATGATGTTAGAGTGTTTAACAATATTAAGCACCGTGTAAAGAACGAACATACCGTACAAGTGAGAAATAAGTTGCACAGCAATATGTTCCTGCCTACAATCATCGTCACCACTTTTCACAGTAGCCTCAGTTGCTCACTAAAATTTGTCCAAAATATGTAAAACTGTCAGAATGCCATAAATACGGTGGCGCACTGTATTTACATCTTTGGGGTCGAAAATCCACCCATGTGTGCATCCTTCGTAGTTAGTCTAGGCAAATCCACCCTGTGTTCCACGAATTAGATGTGGCTGCGTAGGCAAACCGGACGAAGAAATTACCCGCTGGAGTCAACCGCTGCGCTTATTCTCCAAACACTAGTCTCACACATGACATGAAGAAGCATTGCATTCCAAATATAATCTAGTTAACAACATATTAAGATTATGGAATGAGTTAATTAATAACAATTTAATCTTTTGTCATCTTCATAAGATGAGCCGGCTCAGCAATTGCAACCTACTTACGAATGGGCAAGTTTTACTAATTTAATCTTTTGTATAGCTTAGAAGAATTTATTTTGATCTTTGCAGAGGGTGGTGTTGTTGACGCCGATTTGGTTCTTTTAGTGACCACAAGGACCACTTCTGGTAATACATTAGCATGGGCCGTAAGGTGTGAACGTGCTCAATGAGGTCGTGTGATTGCTAGTAATTTCTGTTCCAAAAATGCTCATTATCAAGAACTTTTATTTGAAAGGTGAAACCTAGATGACCTTATGCTGGATGGAACATCCGATTAATGTCAGATTTCGTTTTGAGATGCCAGATTTGAACCGGCGAATGTCAGATTGTCTTCTTCATAAGTTTATCTCATTATTAATTAACTCATTCCATAATCTTACGTTTGTAACACACAATACTAGACATATTTGGCATGTCTTGAATGCTTGTTCTTTTGCAGTGTCATGATAGGGTGTTAAGATCTGCTCCTGATGCAATGGGTCAGTTGTGGGATTAAATAGCAAGTTTGTTATGTCAGGTATCCGGTATACCCATTAGTTTGTTAAGAAATTCTTGTTGGGATTTACAAAAAAAAAAAAAAAAAAATCAACTATAAAGGAAAACAAACGATGGTTACAATTCTTGAGTTGCTCTAGAAAAAAGATGGGTTCAAAGCTCCCTGGCATGGCGCGGGGTAAATATCTAGTAACTTTAAGCTATGACAAATCAAACCTAAACTGATGTCGGCTTCAAGTCTGCAACTCCGCAAGTGTCTTCTCTTATCGGTTTTGAAACTTCACTGGATGGCAAGTACAAAATTTGATGGGAACGCTCGGGATTTTCATGAATGTATACCACTGAATATTTTTTCAAAAGGGGCCGCCGCCCCCTTGCCAGAGCAGTAGGTCCACTCTTGCCTATAGTGGCTAAACTCTTAACTTTTATGATAAATTTTTAAAATTGACAAAAATACCCTTTATAAAATAAAAGAAAATAGAGTGAATTACTATTTGTGTCCCTGTGTTATAGTGATTTTAACTACTTGAATTCAAAGTCCAAAACTTTAACTACTTGAGTCCCTAGCTAGAAATTAACTAACCATTTGAGTCTAAATTGCTAACTCCATCCATAAAGTCTGTTAGTTTTTATGAAAAGACAAAAATGTCCTTTTTATTTAAAAACAAAATAAAAATCTAATAAATAATTTACAAACCTACCAATAATGTGTCACCACTCAAACCTACCCCCTCCCTCACCACATGTGCCGAAATCTAGAAACATGTGAACACCATGAATTTATCTACAATATATTAAAAAAGACGCAAATAAACCATCATTAGTTAGTACAGCCAAGCAGACACTCTTTTCCTCCTGGTTTCAACCCAACTTTAGCAAGCAATTTACATGATTACAAAAACCCAGACCTTATCATATACATTTCTACCAGTACCACTATGTCCATCAAATTTCACTGCTTTCAAATCTAGGCTCACCTGAGATTGCATCTCTACAAGCTCTCTCACTCTTAACAGAATTGGTGCATGTATCGGGATCGATGAGGTCTTCTTGGAATTTTGAACATGCTTCAAGAATATAACTATATAATCAACCAACATTGGAGGCCCAATTTCATTATTTGCAAGCATAAAGGCTCATCAGCAACCAACATTTGGAAATCAAACCACAGGGTTCCGGTTATGTCTTCTGGCGGAACTCTATCTACAGATCACATCATTCCTCATTTTACAACAATAACTATCATTCTTCTTTAATTAGGTGTCATTACTCTGGGTTTAGCTTCAATGGTTCAGTGGTAATGGTGGTGCGGTAGCTGTGTGGAAGTGGAGGCACAGTGGTGGAGGTACAGTGATGGTGGAGAGAGAGGGAGATAGAGAGTGGGGTGTCATAATGGGGTGGTGGGTGAAGTGCTGTTCAGTGGCTAAGTGGTGGGTTGGTGCAGTGCAGTGGCGGATGAATCTATACAATGGGTGGTGCAGTGATGGTGTTGCAGGGTTAGGTGTAGTGGTGGGTTAGGTTAGTAGGAATGGTGTAGAGAGAAGAAGAAGATGATGATATCAAGAAGGGTTAGGTGTGTGTGTGTCTGTGTGTGTATATATATATATATATATATATATATATCTTTTATTTTTTTAATAAGTAGGTGCATTTTTGTCATTTTATACAGATTTACCAAACTTAGTTAACGGAGTTAGCAATTTGGACACAATAGGTTGGATAATTTCCAGGTAGGGACTCAAGTAGTTAAAGTTTTGGAATTTAGATTCAAGTAGTTAAAACCACTTTAACACAGGAACACAAACAGTAATTTACTCAAGAAAATATTAAAATGAGTAAACTGCACAGATGGTCCCTGTGGTTTTCCAAAATTTAAAGTATGCTCCTCAGCTTTTCAAAATTACACATATGGGATCTATGCTTTGTATTTTGTTGCATCGATGGTCCCTGACTTGAATGGTGGTTAAGTTTTTTAGTTAAGTCCATGTAAATTTACTAAATTACCCTCTTTAAAAAAAAAATATTATACCCCCTCTCTATATCTCTGTCTCTTTCAACCCCCACCACACCAAACCACCACCACCACCAAACCGTCAACCTCCACCACCCATACAACCGCCGACCTCCACCACCCATTCAACCGTCTGTTTCTATCAAGGTTTTCAGAACCGGACCGGACGTCGAACCGGACCCCCGGCCGGTTCACCGGTTCGACCGGTCCGACCGGTTCGACCGGTTCGACGAACCGGCCCAAAAAACAAAAAAAATTAAAAAAAAATTAAAAAAAAATTAAAAAATCCGGTCCGACCGGTCCGGTTTCCGGTCCAACCGGCCGGTTTTCCGGTCCGACCGGCCGGTTCACCGGTTCAACCCCGGTTCGCTGCAAAAACGGTCCGACTACCCGAACCGGACCGGTCCAGGCCCCGGAGCCCGGTCCGACCGGCCGGTCCGGTCCGGTTTTCAAAACAATGGTTTCTATATATAAAGAATAAAAGAGAGAGAGAGAGAGAGAGAGAGAGAGAGAGAGAGAGAGAGATGAGGAAAGAGAGAGGGGGTCGATGTTCTCTTTCTAGCATATATAGAGGATCGTGAACTACAACCACCATTGGAAACCATCAAAACGACACCGCTGTGGCGTCCGATGCAATTGTGAACTCTTCAATTGGTGGTGGGTGAAGATGAAAACAACCAAAAACCCATCACAAAACAATTAAACACATACCCAAATTGTAATAATGAAACCATTGAGTTTCATTTCAACAATAGTGTGCGTTACGTGTCTTCTGCTTGGACCCCCTTCAACCAAAACCCTAAAACATTGAATCACACTGCACGACCTTCCATTTTTTTAATTATTTTATCTTTTAATTCACAGTTGTCTCCTAACAATAAAACTTTACACCTTTTCATTCACTTGATCCAACGTTACTGTCCCACACACACTTCTTTCCCCTTTCAATATCCAAGAAACTGATATGGGTCTGTCCAAATTCTTGATCTTAAAACAAGACTTGATTTACCAGCTCCCATGTCTCCAAGTAAAAGCTGTAAAATCATTACAATTTGAAGGGTTAGATAATATTTATATAAAATAATAATGAATTGGGGGTACTGAATGGAGTGTGGTTTACTAGTTTGGCGTTGAGATTATTGTGTCCGGTGGTGGCCATGGTGATGCGATCGATGTGGCTTTGCTTTGCTGAACAAAAAAGGGGGTTTTAGTTTTGCAAGGTAATAAGAGACGTAATAATAAGAGTAAACCACCAATGGTTCAGGTGACAGAGACGGTTCAGGTAGGGTGGTGGTGGTTGGAGGAGGAGGAGGAGGTGGTGTTGGTGGTTTGAAGAGGGGGTGGGGGTGGTGATGGTGATGGAGAAGGGGTTTTATTTATTATATGGTGAGGGTATTTTGCTCATTTTACATGACTTAACTAACAAAACTTAACAACGTTAGTTGGTAGGGACCAAAATGTTATAAAATGCCAACGTTGGGGACCATTGAAAATAGATGGGGGCATATGTGCAATTCATGCAAACCACAAAGACCATCCGTGCAATTTACTCTATTAAAATAAAAACAAAAACAAAAAAACAAAGAACACCAAAGGATAACGACTTTTTTACATTTTTGGTGCTACAGTTGAGTTTTTTTTTCTTTTTTTTTTTCTTTTTTTGTGAAATGGGGTCTGTCAGGAATGAAGTTGTGCAATAGGTGAAACCGCAAGTTGAACTTGCGGATTATGGTGAGTTGGACAAACCTCCAAACATGGCACATGTGGCTTTTATGTGGACTAGCAAAAAGTCACTCACATATACATATATAATTATATATAACAAGTGTGTGGGACAAACCAACCTCTCTCATCTGCATTCACCTTCTTGTCTTCATTCATTCTCTCTCTCTCTCTCTCTCTCTCTCTCTCTCTCTCTCTCTCTCTCTCTCGTTCGTCATTCTCTTTATTCTTGATCCAGTAGCATGGAAGGAGATGAGCATTCTTCACAAGCTCCTATGAATCATGACAACATGGTTAACATGAACAACATTAATCCATATATGTTGGATTACAAGAGTATTACCCCAAACCCTTTGATTAATAATCCAATGTTTCAGTACCCTTCATCTTCGTCTTCTTCGGTTTTACCTCAGTTACCTATAATCATGAGTAGTGATCATAATTTGGATAATAATAATATTAGTTTGGAGAGCAGCAATGTGAACTAGGTTAGCCTTCTTTTTGGTTTTATGAATGGGGATCAAGGGGGAAGAAGGTTGTGTGAAGGAGATGAAAAGAAATCCATAAAAAGTGGGAGGGGTAAGAAGGTGACTCCATCTAGGGTTGCATTTCTTACATGAAACACCGAGGATATTCTTGATGATGCTTACAAATGGAGAAAATGTGGCCAAAAATCTGTCAAAAATAGTTCAACTTGCGGGCTTGTCCAAGTCACCATAATCCGCGAGTTCAACTTGCGGGTTTTTGTCCAAGTCACCCAAAACCGCAAGTTCAACTTGCGGTTTCACCTATTGCACAACTTCCTTTCTGACAGACCCCATTTGCACAAAAAAAAAACCCAACTGTAGCACCAAAAATGTAAAAGAATCAAAAGATAACATGCTAGAATAGTACAATTTAATGGTTTAAACCCCATCAAATTCGTGTCTATCTCATTACTTTTAATACCATAAGTCTTGGTATATTTGCTTCAAGTGCATTATTTGATCACCACACACGTAACAACAAAAAACTAAAAAAATTACGTCTTGTTTTTCTTCTTCTGCTTCTTTTCTTCTTTGGTGGAAGAAGCACCAGCTAATATTCCAATTTCAGTTATCTTCCCAACAACAATCACAATATAGTCATCAACCATCAGCCATGTAGGAAAAATTCATTACAAATATATATATATATATATATATATATATATATATATATATATATATATATATATATATATATATATATATAGATTTAGAGAATCTCAACAATACGACAATTACATCACAATAGAAAATAGACGGGCAACAAGTTGCGCCGTCACCCATTTCTAAATTGCGAATCCTAGTCTACCAAAGTTTATAGAAGGAAAAAATATATTGTACTAATTTTACACTTCGTCAACCTATAGTTACATGTTACATCCAATTGGATCCTTCTTTTGTTTATATGGAAACTTTTATAAACATTTCACTATGAAAAATTCATATGTAAACTCTCGCAATTTGTAGCTGGGATGATGTTAAAAATATATAATAAATATTATTAACAATTTATATTTTTAATATCTTTCATTTTATTTCAATAATATTTCTTCATGTTGCATAAGGCTTTTTGTAGGTATTGGGCTTGCTGCTGATGGATCCAGAGTAGAGTAACTGGGTTGCTGGTTGAGTTGCTGTGTAACTGCCTGATTGAGCCCAAGACATCAAGCCCAAGTGACAGTCCAAGTTACTGATGGATGGCCCATGGCCCAGTTCATTTGTACGAGTGGAGTGGATTGCATCTCTCGTCTGATGTGGCAATCCGTGTGATTAACTATCACGGATTGTCCACCGTTGATCTATAAAGGCATCTCTTATTAGAGTCGTTGGATCTCTTTGGAGGTTGTGTCCAGAAAGCCAGCTATATAAGGCTTGTGTTAGTTACACTCTCGAGATCAGATCATTATTTTCATTCGCTTTGTTTCTCTCTCACTTTTGCACTCTCTGTTTGTTCATCTAGGGTTAGTTTTGTGAGTTATCAACAGATTCATCCTGAATCTGTCGATAGTTGCTCTGTAGATCTTGTAGAGATTATCTGTTACATAATCTCTTTTGTATTCTAGGTTGATTTAAACAATTTTCCCTTCATTGGTAGATTAAACAATTTTCCCTTAAAATTAAACAATGAATTTACATGTCATATATATAGTGAATGAGAAAACATGAATGAAAAAGAAAACACTGAATTTAAAAACTAAAAATAGACTCTCTTCATTTCAATGAAGTCACATTGAATAAGCGGGATAAAAAAACATATAACGATTACTGGTTGATTATGATTTTTTTTTTTTTTTTTTTTTTTTTTTTTTTTTTTTGAGATCAATCAATTATTATTCCCAGACAAAGAAAATTACATCAAGATAACGGGCAGACGGGCAACAAGCTGCGCCGCCACCCCTTTCTGAATAGCAAATCCTAATCTACTAAAAACGTAACCATGCCCACCCGAAGACGAGACACTATTATGAAATGTATTATTAATTAATGAAGAGAATGATTAAAACCTTAAAATGAGCATAACGGTGACGAAAGAATGATGAAGACAAAATCAATGGTGAAGAAGAATGGTGCGTAAGAAACTAGAATCAACTAGGGATCGAATTGAACCAAAGGCAAAATTAATGACGGATACCATAAACCAAAGACATAGACCAATAACAGCTATGGATCTAATTGAATTTGGTGGTTGTTGAAGGAACCAGCGAGCGAGCGATCAGTGGATAAGCTTGACTCAATATGTAGGGGGCCGAAAATCAACTTGGCTTACCAATATTGAGCTTGTCTAGGTTGACATAAACCCAATCTAGTTTACATGATTCTTTGGTATTTGCAACAAAATAGCCCACTTCATTTTCAACTAATTAACTCTACATAATGAAATTGATGAACTCAATTTTCTTTTGTCTCGGGTTCAGCGAGTAGTGCACATCAACTTTTCCACCCCCTAAGGGCGGAGTTTTGTTTTTAGCAGATTGAGATTTTCTATTAAAAAAGGGGTGGCGGCGCAACTTGTTGCCCGCCTACCTAACATCCTTATGTAATTTACCCTTTTTATGAAGTTATTAATTTCTTCTTAAAAAAAACAGTTTCCTCATTTTTAACAACTTTTGTTTTCTTTAACTTCTGATTTTTCCAACGTAAGCCCTATCTTTCTTTTGGATTAGAGAGTCATATCAGGATGCTTGTGTGTCTTGTTGCGCGTTCGACAAACTCAATTTTGCTACAATCTTTTAGGTTACACTGGACCATGTCGCGTTTTAGTATTGATAATATTAATTAGTTGACAAAACTTGGTTATATATATATATATATATATATATATATATATAACAAATCAAAATTTCACCAAGTGACCAAACATATAACAAGTTATAACTTCAATAACTCATAATCTAATTCACTAGTTAATAAAACCATTTTATCTTTTCAAACATAGAATTCAAATCATAACAACCCTTGATTTAACATTAAAATAATTTACTTACCAAACTTCTTTTTTGCTAAAGGAGTCCTTGAGCAAGGTGTACTATGCTCAGCAACAGCTGCAAGCTCAATAACCTCTAACTGTTTACTTAAACCATTGACTTGATCTTCAAAGCTACACACATTCTCCTTCTCGTCTTGAAACAAAACGCGATCATCTTTCTGTCTTCTTCGATCTAACTTTATCTTTAACCTCTCTTTGGGTGTTTGCACGTCGCACTTTAACTGGGATTTGTTTAGTTCGTTTTCATTAGGCAATGGACTCAGTCCACCAAAACGCTCTTGCATACTTTGGTTGATTGGCTTCTGTTAGTAAAATTTACAACAAAAGGTAAATGTAAGTTCATATAGTGTCCATTAGATGACAAGGCACATATGACAAATCAGACGGGTCGGGTTGGGTCATTTACATAGTCATAATGGGTCATTTTACATGTTTTACCAGTTGGTGATATGAAACATGACCCGAGTCGACAAACTGAAACAAACTAGAATCAAATCACTAACCTCATCAAAGAATCCGATCTTTGGAGATGGCATACGAAGACCTGAAGGTTTAATCTTTCGTTTTGGTCCACCAGAAAACAGGCCGGTTCCTATTGAGGATCTTGTGGCGTTTTGCCTAACAAACTTTCTTTCCTCAGAATGTTGAGACCGAAAATCTAGTAATGGTATGGTAGTTAAAGATAAAGACTCTGAGAGCCATCCATCAATAGAGCTAGCAGGAGATGTGTTAGAAGAACACGTAGACGACAAAGGAAAATGGACCGAGGAAGGAGAGTTGACCAGTTTCATGTTTTTGGGATTGACTTTCCTTTTGATAGACTTAGATAAAGTCTTGGACGAAGAAGAACTAGAAGATGATTCATAGGAACGATGAAGTTTTGAATTCGCTTCGGCTGTAGGGGATGTAAAAGAGATTGATTTAGGAAGACCGAACAAGTCTACTGATCGAGACTTCTTGGACACAGTCAAATCTTGTGCTGCATAATATAAAAAAAAAAACAAATTCAGAATGTTGAAGCTAGAAAACTAAATATAGACATACGGCTCGCTTATCATTTTGAATCATACCTGTACCCGCCTTTCTGGTTTTGTTTCCCATTTTACCGCTATGTGATCCTTCAACAGCTGTATTGTTGGTAGTCTGTCTAGATGAGACGGGCTTTGGAAGACTCGACACCTTGTCCTGTTTTATTACATCAAATACTCATCTAGTCAAATGGGTTGGCAGACAGTTATGCTTTACTTCTATTTGGTCAAACGGGTCGAAAGACAGTCAAAGTCTATTTTAATGCATAAAACCTCTTAACACAATTTCACTTAGAAAATTGGATTATTATTTCAGATAATCAATTTTATTTTTAAAAAATTGTTCTGATCAATCGAAATTCCAACATGCCCCAACCCGTACAACGCTTACCCTTTGTTTCACCTCTAATGCAAATTACAAAATCGTCTCATGCTCCCACCAATTTATTAAGAAACATAGTTGTTAAATTAAAGGTATACCTGCATAACTTGATGGTCTGCAATTCTTGTTTTTGGCATACCATTTGTTCCTTGTAGACCGAGGCTCTTGCCCTTTCGAACTGATTTCACCTAAAATATTAAAAGATGGACAAATGCTTCAGTTATAACAAAAACGGTGAAATACCAATGGGGGTGAAAGGGAATACACACACCTTACTTTGAGGACAGATATTCATTTTCTTGCATGCTGATAAGAAGAAATCACATATTCAAGCTCAGTTTTATGGACAAGATATTCATAAATGCAAGTATGTTATTGATGTTGTCCTGATCATTAGTACTTACAGGATGCCTTTGCTTGGCTAGTGTTGGATGCAGCTTTTGATCTTTTGCCATCCTTTTGAGTTGTAGGAGATTCTGATTTCTTGAAGCCTTTATTTATCATAAACAACTCTTCATGATTCAACACACCTGCAATAATAAAAACATGTGGGATCTTAACCTTTTTTACATTAATAATAAATAGTCCCGTATGCTAAACTCAAACGCGGATCCCAAAAGCCTAATCTTTTCCCAAGACCAAATGTGAAAAATACAACTCTGTTACCTGCACTAGTAAAGAAGGCATTGTCCCACGCTAAGCTTTTACGCATGAAACTTTGTCTTCTTGGATCTACTGATTCGGATTGAGCATGAGTGTTACGCCCGTTCACATTATCAAATGATACTGCAACACAAGTTCCATCATAAACATCAATAATCACACTTAAGGTTATCAAATGATACTGTAACACAAGTTCCATCAAATATTCAGATAAAATTCTAGTAAAAATTTAGGGTTAATCATCAAAATGTTTTTCCACGGAAACTTTTGGTCATATCTTTTTTCCTGAATCTTTAATTCAAACTACACAAAAACGTTTAATACAGAACGAGTTTTAAGTAGAAAACTGTGAAAACCACATTTACATATTGCTTTAATTGTGGTACATTAGGCGGTTTATGTAACCGCAACTCTTGAGCGCAATCTACAAGTACTTATACAAATTGATTGAAACAATATAGTTGTTATACACAGATGTTATACATCTGTATATAGTATACATATAACTGAATACACACATACCCTGTGCATCTAGAAATCGGTTTAAAACTAGTGAAAACAATGATCAGAACAGGAACAGAAACAGAAACAGAAACATGACAATATAATCAACGATTCAACAGTCTCCTTGCATACTCAATTATCTCTAAATTAACAACTAGCAACTAGAAAGTAAATAAACGCACCAGAAAGCCGAAGATCTTCAAGCGAATCGCGATAAGGAAACGCGATTAAATAATCATCTTCCACACAAAAATCAATGAGTTGTAGATTATCATCTCCAATTTGATTCATATCGTGTCGTAAATAGGAGAATTCAAATGAAATTGGGTATGCAGAGACGGCACTTGTTGGTTGGGATGAAGAAGAGGAATAACATAAACATGAATATAAAATTTTGAAATTTGATTGTGTTTTAAAACAGAGATATCAGAGAATCATTAATTATTTTGATGAGATTGGAATTGATTTGAATTTATTACTAAAAATACAATTAATTGTACAAAATTTTGAAACGCATGAAAGAATTTTGGACAAATATTGATAGCAATGGAATGGATGGTAGACGCTCCTTAAAGACGCTTTCTAAACAACCGGGAAAAGTTTAATTCTTTTTTTAATATTTGGAAATAACTACATCTGTAACTTTATCTATACTATCTATTATACTATACTATCTGTACTATATTATAAAGCATTTGACAAGGACTTCTTAAAATTTAAGAGGTACAAGTTAATTTGCTTATGATACAACACACAATGCACATATTAACTATATTTTAAGGGCAAATTAGTCTTTAAAGCATCATATTTAATAATCTAAATGAAATCAAGAGTCATGTTTATGATAGGTCATGACATTTATTTCTACAAAACATATTAAATACAAAACATGTAAAAAA
This sequence comes from Ambrosia x helenae, assembly GCA_030844895.1. Lineage (NCBI taxonomy): Eukaryota > Viridiplantae > Streptophyta > Magnoliopsida > Asterales > Asteraceae > Ambrosia > Ambrosia x helenae. The sequence continues at coordinate 943,735 of CM061232.1, read as the reverse complement.
GAATTTTCATAATGCTACATGTTTTATTATAATCTTTTATATACAATTAGTTACTTTATAAAAGTTAGTTAATCTATTATTATTTATAACAATGTTACTAAACTTTTAGGTATTTAAGTCATTTATGAAATATCTATTGCATGAATAACTTGGCATATTGAGAGCAAAATCGAGCTTACACTACTAAACAACGTAAAGTTTTATATTGTGTTAAAAGAAAGTAAAAGAAGAAGTTATTTTATTGGTGCTATTTTTATATACGTTTCAATGTAAGCTTCGTATAAAATAAAATTGCGTGTGATAATGTAAAAGTTATCTAAGCAGAGGCGGACAAGTATTTAAAGTGTTTTTTTAGTTTTTTATTTCCCTTTTTATGTGAATTTGTTACGGTTTCAACTTAGTAACTTTTTCTATGATGATTTTTAACTTTTTATTTTTTTTAATATGGCAAGTTAACTCGCCGCCATGCATGTGCGTGATTTAACATTTTTTCATCTATTTTTTGTTCGGTTTAACTGTCCCGCCGCAACGTGCGGGTTTCTCACTAGTTATTATTATTATATTAATGGTATTGATTTGACTAAAACAAAAAATGTTATTAATAATGGAAATTTAATTAATATTTGCTTAACAGGAATACAAATTATATTGTTATTTAAAGAACTTTTACTAAACTATTATATATAGCATCAAATTCGATGGTCTTCTAACCTATAGATACCAGTTTATTTTCAGAGGGTAAGGGTTTCACAAAATAAACAATGAGTGCGTTTTAGAAGTAGATTTTAAGGAGTGTGCTTTTGTCATAAAATAGTATATTATTTATGGAAAATAAATGATTATATTCAAAACTAAAATAATTAACACCTACATAAAAGCAATTAAGTTTAAAAAAAGCTGAAGTTTTAAAAATATTAATATCACATTAAAGTCACATCAAGAATACAACTAACTTAAGGTCCCTTTCTCGTCCTATTGAACTTTTGTGGATCAATGGGTTTTAATATTTAATTTTATTTATTTATTAGAAAAATAAAATAAAATATTCTTTTTATCAAAAATATATGCAAATAATTAATTGTTTTATTGCACAATTTAATGTTGTATCCTTTTTGAACATATTGTCAATGTTTATTCAACATAAAAAGACAATTATTCATAATCAGATATGCAAAATTAGTTTCACACATCATTGATCCTCTCATACACCTATCGGATGTTGCTTGATAACTTATTGGAACAAAAAGTCCATTGACTAAGCCGGTTCAAATATTAAAAAAAGGTTGAAGTTTAGAGCTACATTCTCACTCCTATATATCAAAATTCGCTTAGCTCCTAGTCTCTCGAATTTTCTATTTGAAGTGCTATATACATGTGTTTTTTTTTTTTTTTCCTAACAATTAAGTTGGATGTGGATGGGTGATTTGAAGTTTAACTTCGATTTATCTATTAGGCTCTAACAAGGAGAGCAAAGGTGAGAGGGGATAAGTCGTTAAACTAATAAGGTGAAAACAGCTTATAGACGCTATTAATCAAGAAAATAGAACAGCTTAATCTAATCTAATCTAATCTAAAGGCGTTTCAACTATCATTAACTATAAGAAATTTGATGATTAGTAGAAATAATGTATTCACATCTTTCATTAACTTTGCTACAGTTGATACATTTGGTTTGGTGAAGCAACTTCACTTTGACGGTTTGACCCGATAATTTTAGTTAACTTGTATTCATTTTAGTTATTTTTCATTTACATGTTTGATTTGTCAACGTTAAAACATAACTCGCGTTCACCCATCATATGTAAATCAGATAGTCATTCCTGTTGCTTATCACGCTAATAAAAAAAATTAGCTATACCATCAAAAGACACAATGTGTTTAAATAAACTAAGATGAGAAAAATTAGATCAATTATGGTTAAACGAACTGATGTGGGTTATAGTTAGGGGGTGTAAATGAGCCGAGCCAAGTCCAAGCCAGGCTTGTTATGCTTTAATGAAACTTGAGCTCGAGCTCGGCTCGGTTCGATTCGGTTTGAGCCTAATAGTTAAGGCTCGAATTCGGCTCGAAAACAAAACCCAAGATCCCGAGCTCGGATCGGCTCAGCTCGAAATAAGTTTACAACAATTTTAAAGGAGTTAAAAGCTTGGCTCGGTCTCGCTTCGACAGCTTAAACGAGCCAAAACTTGACTAGGACTCGGCTCGCCAATTTTAAATAGTTGGTATATTATATATATATATATATATATATATATATATATATATATATATATATATATATATAATAACAATAATAATAATAATATAAAATTTGTTTGGGCTTGTTTAGTATCGCAAATCTAAACTGTTTTTGTATGAAAAGCTCGAGCTCGGGCTCGATAATTAAACGCATCATGTTTCAGGCTTGAGCTCGGGCTCGTTAAAACTCGACTCGTTCTACCTTTTTACCAATCCAATCCCGAATAGCTTTTAAGCCGTTACGCATCTTTTATATCCATAGTTATAACTAAAATTAAAAGGGGCGGAAAACTTTAAAAAGTTCAAATCTCGTTTATATTCCAAAATTACATCAACAACGTAACATCTATTTCAAATCTTCTCAACAATTAAAAAAACAAAACTTTTGTGGTCAAATCACAAACATCAAAACTTTCAAAACCTACACACAGTCTTCAACACTCTCCAAACACCCCAACAAACAAACACAACAATGACCACCACCACATCACCACCACCACCACCACCACCACCACCTTCTTCAATCACACAAACCCTAACCCAAATCCTCTCAACCCACACCAACCCAGCCACCCTAACCACCTCCCTAACCACCTTCATCCCACACCTAACCCCACAAACCATCCACTCAATCCTCCAATCCAAACCCTTAAAATCCAACCCAAACACCCTCTTAACCTTCTTCATCTTCACCCAAACCCACATCCCACTCTTCAAACCCCCTTCCCCTTCCACTCTCCCTTCCCTCTTTTCCCTCCTCCAAACCCTATTCTCCCATAACAAATTCCCTGATGCCAAATCCCTCTTAACCGACTTCATCGCGGTCGATACCCGCAACCGCCTTCTCCGTTCCCTCCTCCACCCGCCCCGCGCCTCCCCCCGCCATTCCAAAGCCCTGTTTGACACCTCAATTGGTGCTTATGTCCAATCAGGTAAACCACATTTAGCCTTAATTGTGTTTAGGAGAATGACTAGGCTTAGACTTTGCCCTAACTTAGTTACTTGTAATACTTTGATTAATTCATTGGTTAAACATAATCATAATCATAATCGTACCTCGCCCTGCTCGGTTAGTTATTGTAGGGAAGTGGTTGATAATGCTATTAAGTTAGGAGTTGTGCCTAATGTTAATATGTTTAATATTATGATTAAAGGTTATTGTTTGGAATATAAGTTTAGTGAAGCTAGGGATTTGGTTGATAAGATGAAGGAGTTTGATTGTGTGCCGGATAATGTGACGTATAATACTTTGTTGAACGGTTTGTGTAAGAAGGGGCGGTTGGGTGAGGTTAGGGAGATTTTGCTTGAAATGAAGGGTTACGGGTTGTATCCGAATCGGAACACGTATAATACTTTGATTCATGGGTATTGTTTAAGGAAAGGGTGTTTGAATGAAGCGGCTCGTGTTTTGGATTTGATGACGCAGAGTGATTTTTTGCCGGATGTTTGGACTTATAACACGTTGGTTAGTGGGCTTTGTGATGAGGGGGATGTTGACGAAGCGGTTAGGGTTGTTGAGAAGATGGAGAGTTTGAAGTTGTTGCCGGATGTGGTTACTTATAATACGTTGATTGACGGTTGTTTTAAGGCGGGGAATGGTTCTGAGGCGGTTAGGATTCTTGATTTGATGAGCGAGAGACGGGTTGGTAGGAACGAGGTTACGTATAATATATTGGTTAAGTGGTATTGTAAAGAAGGGGATATGGATAAAGCTAGTGAAACCGTTGAGCATATGGAAGCTAGCGGATTTGTTCCGGATAGTGTGACGTATAATACTTTGATCAACGGTTATTGCAAAGCGGGTGATTTAAGAGAAGCGTTAAAGATTATGAAAGATATGATTGGGAGAGGTTTAAAGATGGATACTTTTACTGTTAATACTGTTCTGCACGCGTTGTGCGTAGAGAAGAAGGTAGATGAGGCGTACAGATTACTTCAAGATTGTAAAAACCGAGGTTATATTATTGACGAAGTAAGCTATGGAACCTTAATAGTCGCGTATTTTAAGAACGAGAATGCTGACAAGGCGGTAAAACTCTGGGATGAAATGAAAGAAAAGGATATCGGTCCCAGTATTATTACTTATAACTCGATTATTGGAGGGTTATGCAAATCAGGTAAAACCGATCAAGCGATTATGAAGTTGAATGAGCTGCTTGAAAACGGGTTATCACCCGATGAAACAACGTACAATACAGTTATTCTCGGCTATTGTTGGGAGGGAGATGTTGAAAAAGCGTTTCAGTTTCATAACGACATGGTTAAGAACGATTTCAAACCCGATATTTATACGTGTAACATTCTTCTACAAGGGCTTTCTAGTAAAGGGCTAGTGGAGAAGGCGTTTACTCTGTTCAACACATGGGTTTCAAACGGGAAAACTGTTGATGCAGTAACCTACAACACGTTGGTATCGTGTTTGTGTAAAGTCGGGAGATTTGAAGACGCGATGGATCTTATTACCGAAATGAAGAAAAGGAATCTAGGGCCCGATAAGTATACGTATAACGCGGTTCTTAGTACGCTTACGGATGGTGGAAAGCATCAAGAGGCAGAGGATCTGATGGCGAAGATGATCGAATGGGGGGATGTGTTTGATGACACGGGTTCGATAGGGGTTAAAGAGGAATTAGATGCAAGTTCGGGGGCTTATTCGGAAAATATTGATAAGCTATGTAGTGAAGGTAAATATAGGGATGCAATGAGAGTGTTTGGAGAGGTATTAGAGATGGGTATGGCTGTGAAGAAGTCTACTTGTATTAGTTTGATGTGTGCACTTGTTAAGAAAGAAATAAATAGGTCAAATGTGTTTGACTGCAAAAAGTCAACGAATGTATTACCATAAAAAGAAAACATTTTGAGTTCATAAGATTCATGTTTTTGTCATGCTTTCTTTTTATTAAGAATTTATAGTATTTTTTTATAATAATTTCAGCAGCAAGTAGTTGACAGGAGGTTCATTTGTGTTACAGTTCATATTTCATTTTCAATTAATATATTTTAAATGAAAAAGATCTAACCAAAAGGTGCATGTCAAATTTAAAATGGGTTGTAAGATATCATAAGCTGTTTTGTTAAAAAGATTAAATTATTAGAGGGTCTTTGGCTCTCCTTATTTTCACCTCATTATGAATTATGACTTTTCTAGTTATTTTAAGAGTGTTTACGTGATGATTTGAAAATGACTTTTTGGGTTTGAATAAGGTGGGGTGAAAAATGAGATAAATTATAAGTTAAGAATGTGTGACTTTTTAGAAAAGGAGATAAGGAGGTGGAAAAGCAGATAAGTAATAAGTTATAAGTTTATCCAAATAATACATATTCTAAAGAGAATTGGATTTAATAATCTAAACTTTGCTTCGTTGGCCGACAATAATACGTATTTAAGAAATTCCCCACAACAGTCTCAACTTTCAACGTATTGTCGACAATGAACTTTTGTTAACTGAGAATTAACTTAGTTAGTGGATGCTGACTTGGACAATGACGTGACATGATGAAATGTGAGGTTGCGAGTTTAATGATATGGTGCCATCACTTATAAATACGAGATTGTGAGTTTAATCCTTAAAATTACAGGATAAATGAAGATGAGGTGTTAAAAATTTTCCGTTAAAAAAAAGAACTAAAAACACAAACCAATAATTACGCAAAGTTATGGGTTATGTGGATTAGAATTGATGAAGTTTCAAGTACCCTCGAGAATCAACAAAAACTTGTAGAAATTAATGTCTTCTGATGTTTCTAGAAACTACTCATTCATAACCTATCCCTATAAATCCAACATCTTAATCAATCATCATGCTGCAACACAACACAACACAAAACAAATCTCAATTCTAAAACATATTCGATCTACAATTACACTCAAAGATTATATAAGTAAATGGAATTCAGTTTAATGGGTCTGGACACACCATTCTTCCACCACATTCTCAACACAACCGACGAAAACACAACAGGAAACAATTCAAGCAATGGCGGCAACACCAGCTGACGTGAAGGAGTACCCCGAGCCGAAGAAGCCCAAGACGATCCAGGTGCAGGTTGCTTGAGGAGTATAATGGGAGATTGGGAGGTGTGTGTGTGTGTGTGTGGTAATGTTTGATGAATAATGGATAGGAGTGTAGTGGATTGTTCAATGTTATGTGATGATGATATGTTGTTTGCTACTAATCAACTTCAACTACATTGTTGTTTAATGTTTTGAGAGATGTGGTTTGTAGAATTGTTGGTTTACGGCCATTAATTCCCCTGTTTCCTTCAAAAATGTGACTAATAATACATTAAACTAAGCAGATGTAAGTAAATATAATTATTTTTGCAACCAATATGAGGCGAGTGAGATGAGTAATAAATAAGGCGAAACCTTCTTCCTTGGAGTGGTGAATGGGATGTTGGCAAGGGCGTAAATGAGGCGTGATGGCTCAAAAGCTACTCGGAATCGGATTGATAAAAAGCTTGAACGAGCCGAGATCAAGTTCAAGTCTGAAATATGACTCGTTTAGTTATCGAGCCCACTCAAGCTTTACATACAATGCTCGCAAGCCTAAACGAGCCCAAACAATGTTATGTTATTTTTTATGTATGCAAATTTTATCCATTTCAACAAATTCAATTTTAACTAATAACAATGGTGAGCTGAGCTTGAGCCCTGTTTTTGCTCGTTTAAGCTATTGAAGCGAGCTCAAGCAGAGCTTTTTAGCTCGTTTAAAAGCCTGCCATTTTTGCGCTATGCACCTTGGTTTTAGAGCTCGTCGCTTTTGTGTGCCTCGTGCTTTATAAAACCAAGGTTAAGCCATTGGGGTTGGTGGCCCAATGGTAGAAGCAAAGCTTCTAGTAACACCTAAGGGGGAGGTCATGGGTTCAATTCCCACAGGGAGTAGAAATTTGCCGTTCAAAAAAAAAAAAAAAAAAAAACCAAGGTTAAGCATCAAAAGTTGAGACTGCATATCAATAAACTAATAAAAAGATGGGTCATAACTCATAATCCTAAATTCCTAATCCTAATCTTAATATAATACTTAATAATAAACTAAAAGAATTTATTGTTGCCCAAGTAATAACCTCATTCCTAAGTGTTAGAAATGTCAAATGGGAAACGTAAGCCAAGTAAATACACAGATCCAAAATTGAACTTAGTTATACCATAGCAATCCTGACAACAAAAGAAATAAAACCCAGATTCTAAAAACGTAAATTCTCAGCACAGTAATGTATCCAAATTTATTTCTAAGAGCTCGATATTTGAAATGCACCATCGGCCATCGCCATTTCACTCTAAAGGATCACAAAAGTAAATTAAATCATACCATACCGCATTGACATCACAAGTTCTTGAGAGCCGAATCTTGCGTCGCCTTTTCTGTTGGTGTTAATCTTGCTAAAAGGGCCTTGTTATGACAGTGTTCAGCATCAATAAAATAAAATTCGCCATTAGCCTTAAATGTCGCGAAAGGCCTGTTACTTTGCGGTGGCCTAATGTCAGAAAACTTGATAGTTTTAGTCACAAATGTTGCTAGCCACGTCATCATATCGGCCTCGAACGTGTCTGAACCAGGCTGCCACCTCAGCTTATGAATGTACGGACTCACAAACCAATGAAGAACCAAAGTAGTGGAAGCACTAAAGAATATAACCGATGATGCAACCGCACCTTTCAAGATCACGTTCATGTCGGGTGAGGTCATGAAGGTGATCACGGGTCCTAAAGATACAGAAAGGCAGCAGGTGGATAGTGAAAGAAGTTTGACTTTCTTTATGGTGTTTGATACTGGCCCGTAATAGACAACTCCTGAATCTTTATCATCCTTTTCTGAATCTCGGCCTTTAGGAGGTCCAATGGTGATCTTGCCGCTATCTTCAGTCGGGGCAGACTGAGACGCCCATCTTCTCTGCACGGCTGGAAGATGTTTTGCAGGAAGGAAGTCATGAGTGGCGGTTTGACTTTTCTGAGTCAAACATCTTCCTAGTCCATGGGGATAGAAACCTGAAGAAATTGATAAGAATTATCAATGAAGGATGAAAAAAAATATACTCACAACTAAAAAGATCTGAATAAATCATCAAATCTAGCAAGCCTTTGATCGCAAAGCATGATCATCGCCATCAGTATTGAAGTAACAGAATACAAAATGCAACTGTTCTCTTTCTAAACCTCTACACATTGCAATTTGCATTATTTTTCCTATTAAACACTCAAGAAAACATTTAAATTTTACCAAAAATATTGATGTTACAGAATACAAAATCCAATTGTTTTCTGTCTAAACCTCTACAAAATGCAATTTGGATTATTTTTCCTGGTAATCACTCAGGAATGCATGTAAATTTTACCAAAAAAATATTTGATGTTACAGAATACAAAATGCAATTGTTCCCTGTCTAAACCTCTAGAAAATGTAATTTGCCTTATTTTTCCTGCTAATCACTCAGGAACACGTTTAGATTAACCAGAAAATAATGATGCAACAGAATTGCACAATCAGATTATTAGGTATATTATATATAAACATGAAAAAAAGTAATGCTATCATATGATGATTCAGCAGTACTAAACCACACTGGCCAAAAAGTAGAACCATAAGACAATACAGATTGGTGACTAGCAACAACCTTGGTTTAGAAAAGCGTGTGTTGGAACATAGTTTAGCACATTATATCAATCTGAATACTATGTTTTATTATTTAAATATGTTGTGTAATAATAGAAATTATGTAACACCGAATTATAGCATAGTTTGGGGAGTTATAAACGGTTATGTCCCAACCGTCATGGCAGTTAGTTGGCGCCAAATCTGTAAGTATAAATACGGATCATTGAAACTTGAAAGACATTCTTATGTAATTCGGTTAATGTTGATTCTTAACATTCCCTCCAAATTTCCAGCATTCATTCTAATAACCACAGCCACCTGCATTCTCTATTTCGAACAGCGCGAAGCACACAAAAGCGACGATCTCTAAAACCAAGGCACAAAGCGCACAAAAGCGACGATGTCTAAAACCAAGGTGCTAAGCACACAGAAGCGACAGAGGTCTAAAACCAAGGCGCAAAGCGCACAAAAGCAACAATGTCTAAACTCTAAAACCAAGGCGCAAAGGGCACAAAAGCGACATAGGTCTAAAACCAAGGTGCAAAGCGCACAAAAGCAACAATGTCTAAAACCAAGGCGCAAAGGGCACAAAAGCGACATAGGTCTAAAACCAAGGCGCAAAGCGCACAAAAGCAACAATGTCTAAAATCAAGACGCAAAGTGCACACAAGCGACATAGGTCTAAAACCAAGGCACAAAGCGCACAAGCGGTGGGCTTTTCGTACCCGAGGCGCAAGGCAATTATATAATTTGTTTAATATGTCACATATGTTTTTAAATTCCCCTACCCAAAATATAGCTATGAAGAAGGTTTTTATATGATTTTACCTACATGTACAACATGTACAAGCCAAAAACCCAAGGTACAACAATTCATTGCACAATAACATCCAAGGTACAACAATTCGTTGAATAAAGAAGCGTTACAGGTATATTACATAAATATAAAAAAAAACAAGCAAAGCTACAACAGCAATGAACAAACTACATGAAACAAATTATCATATATATAAACAGATAAACAATCAAGAGTGATGAAAATGTTTAGTCCATTAGTTAAATCAGAAAATAAACTTCAGAAATGAACGGAGAAGAGTGATTACGTTATGCAAAGAAATATTATTATTATTATGTATAGGAAGGAACCTGTGAGGAGGTTAGAGGAGGTCCGGTTGTAGCTTCTTGTTTGTGATCGGATCAGCTGAAAAATAATTGATCTTGCCATTTTTGTATGAATTGAAAAACTGAACAAGATCTTGTTTCCTCAACGCTTATCTAGGGTTTTGTTCCAAGGGTTTTCCATTCAATAATATTTTTGTTCTAATAAAATGGAAGATGTGTCAAGGATTAACAACAAATGGGCATTTGGTCTAGTGGTATGATTCTCGCTTAGGGTGCGAGAGGTCCCGAGTTCAATTCTCGGAATGCCCCTGTGTTTTTAAATAAATAGTTTTGTCTGCTTAATTTTTAAGGATTTACTAATTATAAGTGTACTGAAATTATCAACTTTCGGATAAATGTTTTAAATTGAAATACCAAGTGTCCAAGTTACATTTTTTTTATTTAAGGTATCAGTTAGTAATTGTGTTATTTCTTATATGTGTTTTGTAATTTTTGTTATCTTGTTAAAATATCTCATACATTGCAAAAGTTTATTGTTAGTTACGAAAATCCCGAAGATAAAGCGGAAGGTTTGGGTACCACTCAAATGTAAGGTTATGGTTTGGAGGGCGATGCTAAACTGGCTTCCTACAATTGCAGAGCTGATAAAACGTGGCGTTCGACCTCAACATACATGCTATGCTTTCTGCCAAGCTGAAATGGAAACTGAGCTACACCTCTTCACGGGTTGTTTGGTTATTCAAGAAGTATGGTACAGACTTGAAAAATGGTGTCGTTTATCTCCGAACATCCTCTTTGACGTTGCAGACGTTATGAACATACCGGAAGCCCATTCATTGACCAAGAGACAAAAGAAGGTAATGAGAGGTATTGTTTATACGGCGATGTGGGTTATTTGGAATGAGCGCAACAATCGCATCTTTAACAACAAACATCAAAGGCCGATAGAGTTGTTTGAGACTATAAAGTTTACGACTTTCTTTTGGATTTTTAATAGTTCTAGATGGAAAGATGTAGATTGGTCTAGTTGGTATGTGTATCCCTTGGATTGAGATGTATTTCCGGGTCGCCGGTTGGTCCTTGCTTTGAGGACCAATTGTGCGTTTGTTTGTGTATGAAGTTTTTCTTTCAAAAAAAAAAGTTACGAAAATCATCCGTTATAATATAAACTACTAAAAGACTTAATGATATAAACATAAAAATAAACAAACTTGTCTTTAAAATAAATTTGAGTTAAAGTTATTTTACTATTGTTTCAAGGTTATTTTTTGATCCTAATAGTATGGGATTGATAACACATGTTGGGGGATCCACCCAACCAAGAAACTGAAACTTAGATCGCTGTAAGGGGGTGGCGTAGTGATAAGTTCTTTTTTTACCTGCGGCATAGTGATGAGTGTTGCGATTGTGTACGAACTTCAATTGTAATTGCACACTCTTTGTGGAACTTTAGTACTGATGCGGAGGAATATGTATGCTTATAGTTGTAATTTCTCTCATCATTTGTTTAAGTTAAAGATCCAAAATAAAACTTTGTTTGAAAACTAGGAAAAGCAAATCAAAATATAATTACTTGTTGGTGAGGGCACCTCTAATTGCAACGGTTGTTCATTCAAAAGGAGAGCAACCTAGCGACCCGAGTATAAAGGGAACTCATCAAACTCGCATAATCTTCACATATGATCTGAGATGTGAGATTAGCAACACTACGAGGTGTTGGTGCCTACTACCATCAAGTGTTTACAAAGATGCATCATCCATTGGTTTGTCGATATAATCTTTGTAATTCGACCATAGCTTTGTAACACGCATAGTTTATGCCCAACGGAACAAAGTCCCACGCACTCTTCAAAACGTCTATTAGAGTTATTCTAATAAAGGTTTACTTATATAATCTTTTGATAAACATGTGTGTGGTGTACCTTTCAGGTAATACATACATGGAAGTCGAGCTTGATTAATAGAACATTGTTATGGATTCTTTACTTGTTCAACCTCACTTAATTATCCTATGTATATGTCAACTGTCAAGCAACTTAGGCCCACTTGCACGGTTGCACCCGGTTGTAAAAGTTATATATTATTTCTAGATATATGTTTTATATCTTGAAACTTTCTAGCTGGCATAGGTTTTATATCTTGAAACCTAACCAAAAACTTTTAGAAATCCTTCTAAAACCAACAAGGAACATCGTTTGAAGGGTCATTGGGTACCTACATGAGAGCATAGTAAGGCCATGGGGTGTGGGGCACGTCACTGGTTCGGCCAGGCCCAGCAGGGCGCGTCCACACCGCCCTCTTGGGGCTCGCCCGTCGAGAACGTCGGCTAGTGGATGGAGAGGACGGGGCAAGTTGACCAATAATATTTTTTTTGTTCTTTTTTAATGGGAGGGAGGTCCATCCCTCACACCCTTGCTCCATCCGTATTTTGATGAGCCTACGCCACATTAAAATGGCGACTTACTTGGCAGCTCATCCCCAAAGGATTACCTTCCTCCACACCTCCTAGCCTAAGGCTACGGCCTATGTTACAAGAACAACAAAAAAATAATGTACAACATAAGAGAGATGAAAGTTAAACTTATTATTTTTATCCTATGTTAATCTGCCATATATAAGGCTACACCATAAGAGTTGTGCAACCTAAGAGCGCAATATGCATTAATGCTACCTTATAGTCATAGTCCTACCATGAGATGACCTTCTCACTTATTACTTAATGGATTTTAATTTGCATGCATACGAGTCGATTTAGGTTTCATATCCCTGATTTACTTATTTTCAAACGAAACAAACTAAAGAGTCGTAAAAAATACCATAAGAGTTTGATCACCTACCACTCAAATCTAAACAATATAAACAATTCTGGTTTTACTTTAAATCATTTTAAACCACTGTTACAAATCACCAATTTACATGTTTCGAAGCTAAAATTATGATTTTTACAATATTTCATAAGGCTATATATTTGATCGATTGGTAAGTTTTGTAACACAAAGTTGATTTTGTAATCATATTTGATCGATTGGTAAGTTTTGTAACACAAAGTCTCACAAAAAAATCACTCAAGGTTAAAATTGTTTAAGTTCTCTAAGAAACCGCAATGTAGCATCCTAAAATCCTGTTAATACTTTGATATATGAAGATTTCCCATGTTTAAATTAACTAGGGATGTTATTTGTTGACTAAAAAGTCAATAAAAGTCAAATTGCATGGTCAACTTCAAATAATTAGCTCAAGTTCGTTGGTGATGTACTGATGTTGTCTTTGAAATGAAACATGGGGGACTGAAATGGCATTAAAACAAAATTAACAATAGATGTTAGTAGTTGACTGGTAAAGTGGGTCTCGTTTACCATTTTGTCCACGAGTACTAGAAAAACGAACTCAAATATTCTAGAGGAAAATACACATAAAACATCAATACGACGGCAACAACAATCGAACCCGAATTCAATGGATAAACTCAAAACCTGATATGTTTGGGACAAGTTTGGGGCTGGGTAATCGGTTCAGGACCGGTTTAAGAATTAAGATTAGTTTTCTGTTTTTTCACGAGTTTAGGATTTTGGTAATATACCCATTTACCTGATAAATTGTACTCATTTACAGTTTACCCGATTTACAGTTTACCTGATTTTTGTAAATGTGTATGTGTGTGTATACATATGATATAAATATAAACCGAGTATGATGATGATATATATTTTTTATCAAAGAAAATGAAAAGTCATCTAAAGCCTAAAGGTCCGCCCAAATCTTCCTCATATGATTAGGGATTATATTTTTAATTACGTTTGACGGCTGACGTTCTAATTTTTCAAAATTTGACACACACTATTTTTGTCATGTGTGCATTTGAAAAAATCTTTTTATAGGCATTTGATATGTTTTTGCAATGATAATGCTAAATGTAATAGATTAGTTGGTTGTACCCGATGAGTTTTTTGTCAGTTGTACCTAACCGGTATACCCGATACCCGACGGGTATTTACCAGATAGAAACCTGGCGGGTTTAAGACAAGTTTATCTAATCTGGTTTGAGGTTAGGATTACTTAAACTCGACCCAAAGCCGTTCAATTATCTTCCCTAATACTAGACAATACACTACTGAAAACACGAGAAACACATAATTATGATGCAATATTATACATAGCACCTACATATAAAAATATGTGAGGTACAATCATTCATCCATTGTGGTGGAAGTTACGCGCAATCGCAAAGCCTTTAAAATTAAAGTAAATCTTTTCTTTGAACGGCTAATGTTACTATACACTACTTAACTATAATTATAGCAAACGTTTCTATATCTAAGATTGAACCTAGAACCTCCTACTTAATACGTTTACACCTCTACCATTTGGGTTAGTTTCACATTGGCATAAATCTATATTTAAAAGTTAAGGATTGATCATAAAAAAAAAAAAAGATAAAAACCTATTCAGGCCGTTAATATTTTATATTGAGTAAGTAAAGAACGGCTTTGGGTCGAGTTTAAGTAATCCTAACGGAAAATCGTGTCCTTAACAGGTTAACAGGTCTCTGACGCACGCGAACAAATCAAGTTCTAAACATGAACACGGCTCGTTTAACTCATTTATATCTCGTGTTTATAACACAGTTTTATGTTTTATGTACCAAAAAAGGAAATGAAAGATTTTTATTTCTTAATTCTAAGTATTAAAAAAAGTCAAAAAATCAAATAGTGTACTTTTCAGTCAAACAGGTCTTATCCTGTCTTAACAGGTTACCCATTGCCAGCCTTATTCTTTACTTCAATAAAGCCAATAAAAAATCATATAAAAAAAACGGAAAATCACACGGATTACAATCCGTGTACTCACTTAAGTCACAATCTCAACCGTTCCATAAAACCCTCAACAATCCAACGGCCCTAGACTACTCCCACCATTTCCCGCCAATATTTTCAAACACCTACAAATACAAACATATTCATCCCCAAACTTCAGACACCAATATCCATCAAAATCCCATCCAAATCCTAACAAAAATGGCCCGAACAAAGCAAACCGCCCGCAAATCGACAGGCGGAAAGGCACCAAGGAAGCAATTGGCAACAAAAGCCGCTCGAAAATCAGCTCCCGCAACCGGTGGAGTGAAAAAAACCGCACAGGTTCCGCCCAGGAACCGTTGCGTTAAGAGAGATCAGAAAGTACCAGAAGAGTACGGAGCTGTTGATCCGTAAACTACCGTTTCAGCGGTTAGTTAGAGAAATCGCCCAGGATTTTAAAACGGATTTGAGGTTTCAAAGCAGTGCGGTTGCAGCTCTTCAAGAGGCGTCCGAGGCGTATTTGGTTGGGTTGTTTGAGGATACGAATTTGTGTGCGATTCATGCGAAGAGGGTTACGATTATGCCTAAGGATATGCAGTTGGCTAGGAGGATTAGAGGGGAGAGAGCTTAGGGGTTTGAAGAAATGATTGTAGTAATTGTTTTAGTTGGATGTTTATGATTTTAACTGTTTTATTGGAATTGAAGTAGTTTGAAATTTTATATATTTTTTGGTGTTTATGTTTTATTGATTTGGATGAATCGTGTTTGTTAAATGGATTAAATTAAGAACACTTATTTTTGCAATATAAATATTATTAAAATAAATAAGGTTTATTTTTCAAAACATTGTAGGTTTTACTAGTTCACTACCGTCGTGCCTTCGGGCGGGTTTGTGGACCGGGTTTTCCCTGGAATAGGAGACGGGTGGGCCGAAGGGCTCTGTCCGTACGGACTAGAGGCCCTCTGGGGCCCCTTTCGGTCATTGGGGGCCGCGTACAGAGTATCCGGCAATACTTTAGTTGATCGTTCAAAAAAAAATTACTAGTATAAGACTATCCGTTGTGGGTAGAGATGAGTGGGAGATTTATTGAATAATATTTTGTCACATCAACACTTATGTGGCAGGCGGTTGCTCGCAAGAATGTGTTGTGGGTCAAGGTGAGTGGGTTTTTGAATTTCAAACGTGAGCCAGCTTGCTAACGGGCGCGAGCTGGCTCACGTACGGTTGCTCATGTCAGTCGTCATGTGGGTATGTTGTCGTTGGCGCTAGCCACGTGGAAAAGGTTGTGGCTCGCGGCAGGCTGCTCGCGGCCCACAACGGACAGTCTAAGGAAAACTCTATATGTTAATGCAGCATTGGCATTCGGCTACCAAGTTAAATTCATTTGGAGTTTGCACATGGGTTTATGTAAATTGGTTTCGAAATGTAATTACATTGCTTCAGATCTCAATGTTTTCTAAGTTTTTATTTTCCCACCCTGATGCTTATTATCGACTTGGGTTGTAATAAGCCAAAGATTTGCGGCGGGCAACGATTTTTTAGCACTCCCTTGCTTAATGCAAAGGCAATTTGCGTTGGGGGTGTAGATGTGGCGGAAAAATGTAAGGCTCGTTTTGACCATTTGTACATTAGTACACACATAAAATAATTTCGAAGAGATGATAAAAAAATAAGCAAGTTTGTGTGGAAACGACAATACATTAGTATTCAACTAGTAAAAAAATAATGTTGCGAAGACAATAAATAATAAGTATTACTAAAGTTCAAGAATAGAACCATAAGTTGGTTAAATAAGATTTAAAAAAACTTGAATAAATTATAGGAGGTAAAACAAAAAGCGGTTTAAAAAAACAACTGGTGCATGTTAGCAAAGGGAGCTAGGTACACTTTACCAAAGAGAGTTAGACGCATGTTAGCATAGGGTCACTATTAATATATAGGGTCACTATTAATATACATGATACTATTTAGCTTTGGTGTTGTATTTTTTTTTTATATCTTTAACATGTATTTAGTGTATCTTTCAAGTAATACATACATGGAAGTCTAGTTTGTTAATAGAACCATACTATGGATTCTTTGTATATGTCAAGTTTCTTTGGGACACTTGCACCCCGATTGTAAAATTTATATATAATTTCTGGGTATAGGTTTTCTATCTTGA
Source organism: Ambrosia x helenae (assembly GCA_030844895.1). Taxonomy (NCBI): domain Eukaryota; kingdom Viridiplantae; phylum Streptophyta; class Magnoliopsida; order Asterales; family Asteraceae; genus Ambrosia; species Ambrosia x helenae. The sequence continues at coordinate 926,818 of CM061232.1, read as the reverse complement.
AACCCAACCAAAAACTTTAACTAACACAACCGATCGGAACGTGTGAACTAGAAAACTAGCGAACTAATAACCGAACCACTTTTAATAAATGGGTCATCTACACGACTGTGAAGGGTCAACGATTCCACTAGTTTGGTAGAGTTCTGAAGCTTGAAATGCATACTCATAAGAGTGCAATATGCAATAATGCAACCTTATAATCATATTCGCTACTATAATATGACCATCTAATATTCGCTACGATGATTCAACTAAGAGTCTAAGTTTCATATCCCACATTTATTTATTTTCAAACTAAAAGGACTCATCTATTGTAACAAAATATCCCAAAAAAGTTTGATCCCCTACCACACAAACCACAAATCAATTATGGTTTCATTTTAGCTCACTTAAAACCATTGTTACAAGTTTGGTCAATTAAATCACCAATTTAACATTAGGGGTTAATTCAAGGCTAATATCATAATTTTACATTTTTCACAAGGCTTGATATAAAGGCTAGGAATTTAACCCAAAACATTTTTAATGGTAATTTATAATCATGTTTGATCACTAGTAAGTTTTTTAACATAATGTTTCACAAAAAAATAACTCAAGGTTGAAGTTGTTTAAAATCATTAAGAAACCGCTATGTAACATCTCAAAATGTGGGTAACACGTTGACATAGGAAACCATTCAAATTATTTAGGAATGTAATTTAGTGACTAAAATTCTTCTGTCATAGGCTAATATTAGTATCACTACACATTCATCTTTGAAATTAACTTCGATAAGTTGTATCGACCTTACTAGTTTAGCGACCGATTTTCACAAAATAATGCCAAAGAAAGTTGTCGGTAGAAAAGGTCAGGACTCTGGATTAAACACCTTACAAGGTTGGTATATCAGTCTAGCTAAGACTATGTGGTGTGCACTCGGGGAGAAAGAGCGGGGTGCTGATTTGGCTTGAATCCCGATCGGGAACACCGCCCCCCCGAAAAAAAATCGGGGAAAACGGGGAAATAATCCCGTTTGAACCGAAGCCTCTGATTGGTGCATTTTTTTTGAACGTTATAATGGGGGCCCACCACTTTTGAATGTTAGCCGTTGGTAAAAAAAAAAATAAAAAAAAATCAAACATTTACTATATATATATATATATATATATAAAATTTACCCCACAATTCACAAACTCACTCAACTTTTTATAAACCAAACCACTACATTTTATAAATTACTCTTTCAAATTTTATAACCAAACCACCAATGGATCCAAGGCGTTCAACCCCACAACCCTTTTACCCGAACAACCCCGCTACTCCTTCCACACAAGCTCCAAACTTTCCCTTCCCCGCTACACCGCTCGACCCTAACACATTCGGATTTGGCGGTTTTAGTCAACCACAAAATCCATGGCAAATGCAAATGCATCACCAACAACACTTTCATATGCAAATGCCACCCCCGAACCAAATGCCAACCGTCCCCGCTAGACCCGAAACTCAAGCCGAACACGACTTTATATCGTTAGGCGTCGATGACGACGTTATCCCCGAAACTCAACCAACATCTAAAAAAGACACAAAGGGGAAGAAACGTGCCACTTCTAAGGCGGATAGCGTTCCATGGACTCAAGACGAGCTGGAGGCCTTAGCACGAGCGTGGGTGAACGTTTCTACCGACCCGATACGAAGTAAGTTTATTTTATTTTTTTTTGGCCGTGGGTTTTATGGATGATTTTAATTTTTTTTTTATTTATCACGTGTAGGTACGAATCGAAACAAAGATAGCTTTTGGAACGCGGTTTGCGAACAATTCTTCAACTTAATGCAACGCACGCCTTATCGAACCGGTCATGCCGTTAGTACTAAGTTTAGGGAGATGAACGCAAAATGTGGAGAATTTGCGGGCGTTTATCAAAGATGTTGGAACAATAGAAAGACCGGTGAAAGCGACGAGAACGTGTTGAAGAATGCGCTTGGAATGTTTTGCAAAAAAAAGGCTAGTGGGGGGTGGGCGTACATGAGGCCGTATGAGATTTTGAGAGCATGTGATAAATGGAGGGTGGTGCCAAACGAAGTGGCACAAGCAAAACGAACAAAGACGAGCACCTCGGGAAGTTATAGTGCGGGGGGGTCCGATGCTCGTTGTACTATAAATATAAATGATGACCCCGAGTTTGAAGATGATGCTCCCGCGCCCAATTTGGAGCGGCCAATTGGAAGGGACCGCGCGAAAAAAGCCGCATCGGGCTCAAAAGGAAAGGCCACCGCTTCGAAATTAAGTGTGGTTGACAGAATAGATTCGTTGATTTCAAACTTTAACGAGTTTAAGTCGGAGCAAAATGAAAGGTGGAATGAAAGAAAGAAGGAGAAGGAAGAAGCACTTGATCTAGAGCGGGAGAAGCTTGCGTTGGAGAAGGCACGGCTCGCGTACGAGCAAGAAAAGGTGGAGTTTGCGATGATGGACAAAAATATCGACGATCTTCCCGAGCAAGAAAGAGCGGGGTGGGCGGCGAAGAGAAACATGATCGCGAACAAGTGGCTTGGAAAAGATATGCTTTAGATGGTTTTTTATGTAATTTTCTTGTTATTTTTTAAATTTCCATGCATTGTAGGTTGTAATTTTTTTTAATTTAATGAACTTTATCTTTAGTTTTTTTTTTCGGTTTTATTTTTTATTTTTTTTAACTATTGCCGTTTAAAAAAAATAAATTATATGTTTTTTATACATTTTTTATAAAAAAATAATTATGAAATATAAAATATATAATTAAAAAAAAGGAAAAAGAATAAAAAAAGGAAGGGGGAATGAGGGAGTTGGGGGAAACCATTTCCAAAGTTTGGGGGAGAAAATGGGGGAAATGACATGGCGCTGATGTGGCAGTTGGGGGAGTTGGGGGAAAAAGGGGGCACACCATATAGTCTAATAAGGTTAAACCCCAACTAAGCTGATTATGTCGATCTTTTCTCATAACACCTGTTTCTATAGGAAGTGTTTTACAAACAAGCGCTATAAGCTACCGACTCTGAATCATACTGTCGATATTGGTCAGTAAATACTAGGGATGGCAATGGGTCGGGTTTGGGACGGGTTTAGGTAATCCCAACCCCATACCTGATTAGGTATGCTTGTCCCAAACCCGTCCCAAAACCCATCGGGTTTGTATCGGGTAATTACCCGTCGGGTATCGGGTATAACCGCGGGTTTCGGGTAAACCCGTTAATTTTAATAACTTATCCATTGGGTATATATGACTTAAAACTTGTCGGGTATCTATTGCGTGACTACTAACCAATACATTAAGCATTATCAAATATGTATGTAAATTATTACAATGTATAAATAAAAAATAACTAAATCATATAAAAACACTAAACGACATAGATAACAGATATTATACACAAATAATTGGTGTTTTTTTAAGAAGATGACAATCTAGATGGACAATTAGATATATTATGAATACGTATTTTAAAAGATATATAGGAAATTACATCGGGTATCTAATCTGGTAAACGGGTATACTTTATCGGGTAATCGGGTCGGGTAAATGGGTATATCATCAAATCCCAAACCCGTCCCAAACCCGCGAAAAAAATAAAAACTAATCCCATACCCGACCCATACCCGATTACTCGACCCCAAACCCGTCCCAAATATGTCGGGTTTCAGGTTTACCCATCGGGTTCGAGTTTGATTGCCATCCCTAGTAAATACTAAATAGATAAGAAAGAAAATAGCTTATATATAATTTATAAATAGGGGTGTAAACGAGCCGAGCCGAGCCGAGCCTGACTGGGCTCGGCTCGGGCTCGTTAAGGTTTTGTGAAGCTCGAGCTCGAGCTCGGCTCGGTTCGAGCCTACAATCTTGAGCTCGAGCTCGGCTCGCTAGCAAAATCCAAAGCTCGAGCTCGGCTCGGCTCGGCTCGAGCTTGCAAAAGCTCGGCTATAACTTAGGCTCGCGAGCCCAATCGTTAAGGCTATAACTTAGGCTCGGGCTCGGGTTCGGGCTCTAGCTCGTTAAGGCTCGATTAGGCTCGCGAGCCCAATCGAGCTTTGTATCTAGGGCTCGAGCTCGGGCTCGATAACTAAACGAGCCATATTTCAGGCTCGGGCTCGGGCTCGTTAAGGCTCGGCTCGTTCGAGCTTTTTACCGAGCCGATCCCGAACCGCTACGTGTCATTTACACCCCTATTTATAAACGCTTATAACCTATTAAAAGGCAAGGATGTAAGGGTGATAACAAAGCTATTTATGCTCTACGTTAAATTGCTATGTGTTGACTAAGTGCATGTGTAGTGGGCCGTTATGTGGCGATATAATCGTCTATAGCGCCCCCAGGGGCGATGCTTAGTTGGGGCGGGAGGGGGAGGCCGACCCCCCCTCCCCGAATTTTCACGCAGAAGTTCCGATTATATAGTATTCGTATAGAAAATTTTGGAAATATATGGTTTCGACCCCCCGAAACTGGTTTTCGACCCCCCGAAACTAGTGACTTCTGACCCCCCGGTGACTTCCGACCCCCGAACCTTCGGGTCAAGCTTCGCCACTGGCGCCCCCTAACACCGCCCCGAGGGGCGCTATAGGGTGTTTCCGGCTTTAAGCGTTTTGTACATAACAAGCGTTGTGGTATGGAAAATTGTGAGAATCTTATTTTTTGACTGTTGAACGGTCATAAGTTTTTAAAAAAAAATAGTGTGCCTTCTATATATATATATATACTCTACATACATACATCACACAAACACTAACCAAACACACAAACACATTTTGTTGAGATCAAGCATAACACACACACACACACACACTTTCTAATTTTTACCACAAGAGAAGAGATAAATCCATTCGGTAGAGGTGGTTTCGGGTTTGGTTCCCAAACTACTGGCGACAACACTCGACCCATAGCTCCGGGTTCAGGTTCAAACCCACAAACTTTTATGAACCTGTTAAACCAACCCTATAATTGGGACCCAAACATGTATAACATTGATGAAATATTTAAACTATTTAATATTATTATTTAAATAAAAAAATAATAATTAAACCAATGATTACCCAATCATTTATAAAGCCTCATAACCCCCTTCCCACTACATCCTCTTTTTCCATAAAGCCCTATAACCCCCATTCTATTACTTTTTAATATTTTAATATCCATAACACCCCACCAATACAATGAACTAAAATGTACATGTGAGCACTCAATTCAAATGCGTTTGGGTTACTAAAATGTATATGCACCTCCATTTCCTTAATGGTGTCATGACAGTCATGCTATCTCCTTTTGGTAAGTTTATAATGTCATGTAATATCTATCACCTTTATAAAACATCTCATCTCCAATGTGTTTGTATCACCATTATAGATGAAAACAACTAAAGCACATTGCATATTTCTCTATTTAACGTTATTTTACTAATTTCGTGAAAATAACGTTAAAAATGTCGGACGGTTAATCATGCATCATGTGGTGGCGTGGATAGCCAAAAGACAAAGGAGTACATGCATCGATTGGGTTTGTCTCGATTGCTAAGTGTTTTGTGCCTTATGTCCAAGGCTTGATACCAAACCACATCGAGCCGGGGGTCTCACTGGAAGCAGCCTCTCTATTTTTAGGGGTAGAGGTAAGGTTGTCTACATCTTACCCTCCTCATACCATACCTTAGCTTTGCTATAGGTGGGATTAACTGAGTATGATGATGATGATTTGTTGTAAACTTATTACGTTATGTTTCAACTCCATACTTCAAATAAACATCCCTACACGAACACATTATAGAAGATACATGAACTTGACTCGTGATTGAAGACACATGCGTGTAAGCCGAGGGTAGTAGCCTCATGTTGAGGTGTATGTGTAGGCCCACTAGGTTAGACAAAATAAGAAACGAGGTTTTCAGGGAGCGATTAGGGTGACTATTATATCAGATAAGATACGAGAGGACATGTCCGGAGGAGGAGACAAACACGAACACAGTTAAAACCGTGGAAACTCTCATTGTGGAAGGAATAAGTAGTAGATGCAGACTGAATCTGACTTGGGAGGAATAGAGTATGAGGGATTTATTATATTTGCACCTCCATGAGGACATGATCGAGAACACGAGTTCATGAAGACGGCAGATTAATGTTAAGAACTCTTAGGAGTTTTGTATAAGGATCTTAGATATTTTTTTTTGTGACCTAGCGTGTTATTGCTTTCATGGGCGTCTATATGAGGTGTTATCTATCACTATTATATGTTTTTATTTGTTCGGTAGCTTACTAAGAATAATTTTGTTTAATTTTTTGTTGTTTTTTGAGTAGTTTTGTGCATGTGTATGTTTTTGTATGACTCTTATGTCTTGATATGATTTTAAAGCCTACGGTCAGTGAAAGCAACCTCTTTATGTTATGGGATAGAGGTAAGACTTGTTTACATCTCATCAATCCCAGACCTTATATTTTTTTCTATACGTATTATCGTGCACTTTATGAGTTTTTTAACGTTTGATGGAAGAGAGAGATGTATACGTTAAAATTCATTTTTTTTAACAAACCAACAAATTATTTCATTCCACACCAAAAGACCATCTTCCTAGCAAGGTGCTAGAAAAGATAAGCCAAAGTATATCCGAATACACCAAGAAAAAAATTAAAATAAATTTACTTGAATTTCAACTATTTATCTAGAGTTAGACTTTTCCAAGCTGTTTGAATCTTCAACTTAAGGAATGTATTGTCTTTTGTATCTTTTGTAAAACTTATCATGAGAGTAGATTCACTGACAAAAATTCTTTTATTCCTCTCTTCCCAAATGCTAAAAAATTCATTGTTTTATTGATTCACCAATAAAATTTTATAACTGAATTTTAGAGTTAATCAGTTATAATTAACCAATCATCGTATGATGGAGTGACACCCTCCTTGCTTTCCTTATGGGAAGTGGGGAGTTCGAGTCCTACCAGCATCAAAATGCTGCTGGTGGGCCGAGTTTTACCGTAGTGGGCCTTCGGGCGGCGAGTTTTCTCGGGGAACTGGTGTGAAATTACTGGTGAACCCAGGTTACTATCGGAGTACTTCTTTCTCCAGTGAATACTTCGAGAGTGCTTAGGATTGATTTGTTTTCCGTTTTTTTTTTTTTTTTTTCCGTTAAAAAAATCACTTATAATTAATAGATCTTTATTATCAATAAATATACTATTAATTAATTATTCAAATAGTAGTGTCTTAAATACTAATATTTTTCTAGAAGAGTAAGATTTTTTTGTATCCACAAAAATGAAAATCTGACAATAAATGTGGCAGCCACCAAATCCTCACCAATCAATCGTTCCAAGCCACATTTGTCAAACTTGGCTTGTGCCCAACACGACGTCGTTCCACGACTCTGGAGTGTGGTCACCATATTATTATTATTATTATTATTATTATTAAATATTATTATTACCCCCTTTGTTTTGTTGTTTCGTTCCACCTACTCTTCAATTCCCCTTTGATTCTTTCACCTCATTTCTTATCCAATAAATTAAATCTTATTAAACTCATCTGCGTTTCATTCGTCGACGTGTTGTAAGGTACGATTAGATCTGTTTATGTGATTGTTTCAATTGTTGATTGGATGTTGATGAAATTTCGATGAAATTGAGAACTAGGTTGACTTTTGGTGATTGATTGTGATTGTTTACACTTCTATGTGCTGATTTGTTATACAGTTTGATTAGGTTATATGATATATGATGATTTGTGTTGTTATGTTCATTTCTACATGCGTTTTTGTGTGGATTGCTGCTTTTGAATGGATTTTAGAACTATGTTTGACGATTTGTGTTCATTTCTGCATGCATTTATGTGTGGATCGATGATTTTGATTGAATTTAGAACTAGGTTGAGTTGGATGGGGCTTTGATGCTAAAGTTCATAAGACTTGATTCGGTAAAACTTCGGTTTTTCTCGCTTTTCTTTGGAGTTTATGAAGGAATTACTTTTTTTTGTGTGTGAATAGGTAACTTGATTGTGTTGACTTTTGAATTTGGATGGGATTGTTGATGAGTTTTGATAAAATTGATAACTAGGTTGATTAGATGGTGTTTTGACTTTTGGTTTAGAAGTCGTAATTGGATATCTGATATGGTGAAATTGTTTGTTTTGGACCGCCGCGTTATATCTGTTTGTTAAGTTTTTGCAAGATATGTGATATAACTGAACTCTGGACTTTGTATATGTGAATTTCTAACTTGCCGGTGTTAACCTTGAGTTTTAGATTGAATTGCTGATGTACTTTTGATGAAATTGAAAACTAGGTTGAGTATATCTTTTGTAACGGTCATGGTTTAAAAAAACGGGTGAGGCGTACGCCTCGAGGTGCGCCTCGAGGCGATTCTGTAAGAAAACGAATCTGAGGCGGCGCCTCAGGGTGTTATTTTGTACGTGCGCCTCATATAGCTGAGGCGGTAACAAAAATTGCGCCTTAGGTGCGCCTCAGGGGTTTTTGATGTTTATTTTTGATGTATTGGACTTTTTGTGTCAATTTCAAGTATTCCATGTCTTTTTAGTGTGTGTTTTTTTTTTTTATGAATACGCAGATGAAATTAGTTAGTATTTCATTTTTATAAGATATTTAATATTTATATTTATTTTTTAATTCCGCCTCGGGTATACGCCTTGGTTCGCCTCGAGGCATGATTCCGTACTTTTAAACCTTGGTAACGCTAAAGTATGATGTTTGTTGATTTGGGAAAAAAAAACTCTATTTACTCTTCAAATAATCGTTTCTTCCTTTCCTGTCTAGTACTGTTTTTTGTGTATTAGGTATGTGTATTGATGATATCTTGACTATGTTGACTTTGAGTTCTATCTAAAATTAGTGTATGGGTTGAACGGGAGTATAAGTATGATTTGATGACTTCTGATGCTAGATATTGGAAGATTTGATTTTTATTGTTTGTAAAACGGCCTAGTTGTTATTATCAATCAAGAGCCCAGTTAGATTAAATCTATAGATGGGGTGTCTTTTGTTTGTATAGAATTTTGGTTATTATATCACATGGATGGGATTTGTGTTTTCATAGACTGAGTTAATATTCTAAGATGCGTGTATGTGCCTGTGTGCTTTCCTGATAAGCATGAGAAACCGTACCAGTAGACTCTTGGGCCCCCATTAATACCATGCTAGTTAACCAGCTAAAACGTAGCTCATGCTGGGAAAGTGGCCGTGTGTACGTGTTGTGTTGTATTCATATAATTTTTTTGACCTTTTATGTTTCTAAATGACAGTAAAAGTACCCTTTTTGACCCGTCTCCAAGCCCATTTTACCACATCTAATATGTAATATCATGTGTGTGGTCCGTGTAATGCTAATTTGCATGTCTTCTATGTGCAGTCCTGCTGTGAAAAGATGAATTTTTTCTGTAAGAATATGGCTGACGAATCTGCACCATCACAGCATGATATCGTTCGATGCCCATTTTTGCGCAATATTAATGAACCAACTAACTTCTCATTTTCTTCATCCATGGCTTTCCCATTGCCCGTAAGTTTTTTATATCCCTTGTTGATTTCACTTGGATTGGCAAAAACGGGTCCAAACGTGTGGGTCAGGTTGGGGTGTCTTGGGCTCGGGCCACTTCATCATTGTTTTTTTCCCAATATACAAGGGGATGAATAGTTGAAATGTTGATACTAAAAACGAGTATCCTGCATTCTCCCTGAAAGAAAAATATATGCTTATGGACTAAATTTCTTCATCGTTTTCTTATCAGACTCGTGGAACCAAAGGTCCTATTTTCGAGGATGGGCCCAATTTTGATATGGCATTTAGGCTTTTCCATGGACAAAATGGAGTTGTCCCACTTTCTGAGGGAACGTTGCAATTTCCCCAGAAGGTGAAGCCCGAACAAGTGTCACAACAGTTTAATCCGTTAGCAGCAAAGGCTGCTACTATCAGTCTTTCGGGTTTAGGAGGGTCCTTCGGTTTTGATGCATTCAATGAGATGTTTAAGAATAAACAGAATAAGAACAAAAAAAATTCTTCTCAGGTATGGTAGAATCATTATAGATCTTCTGGAAGTTGTTGATTATTTTATATCCGGTGATCATGTTTACAATGCATGAGGCTATAAAAGTTGCTGAATGAGGATCTCTGTTTAATTTTTTTAAATGATGTTACAGAAAGGAGACTCGAATCATGAGGCAATGGGCGAGGAGTGGCTGAAAAGTGGGAACTGTCCTATTGCCAAGTCATATAGGGCGGTGAGTAACGTTCTACCGCTTGTGACCAAGGCATTCAAACCACCATCAGGCTTTAAATACGAGTGCCCACCAGCAATCGTGGCAGCCCGGGCGGCTCTAGCACGTACCGCCTTTGCAAAGAATCTGAGACCACAACCCCTGCCTGCAAAGATACTAGCAATCGGGGTACTGGGCATGGCGGCTAATGTCCCATTAGGGATATGGCGTGAACATACTAAAAAATTCTCACCTTCTTGGTTCGTAGCCGTGCATGCAGCGGTTCCTTTTATAGCGATGCTCAGAAAGTCAGTTTTGATGCCAAAACACGCCATGGCATTTACAATTGCAGCCTCTGTTCTGGGACAGGTTATTGGATCTAGAGCTGAGCGGTACCGCCTCAAAGCTATTGTTGCCAGACCACCGATTGTGATGGAAACTTTTGTTAGCAGTGTTGACCCGGCGGCGGACAACGTAGACGGGTCCCATTCGGGAGGTATTGCCAAGCATTGTGGTGAAGCTGTAGAGTGGAAATCATCCCATCTGCAGGTTGCTGGGCCATCTGCATAACATGTGTATTGTTGCTTCTTTGTTGAGCATGAGTTGAAAATAATAAAAGATATGCTGCATTTATATTATTAAAAAATATTGCCAATTGCTTGTAAGGACTCGGCACATAATCTAATATCAGTAATATGGCGTGTTATTGGATACTAATCTAGCTCTGTTTGGCTTGTATTAAAGTTGGTTAGCCCCGGCCATAGTTGAGAATCTGGCCCATCTTGAAACAAGATCTCTGCAACTCTGTATAAGCTATGGGGCCGCTCAAAGAGCTGGTAGCTCGAAGCTCGTTCGAAACTTGCTCAAAAATAGTTTGGAAAGAGCTTGCTTGAAATTAACTCGTATAATTTTTGAGCCGAGTTGAACTAACACGTATAGATAAGAACACAAAATAGAGTTGTACACAGTTATTTCAAGCTGGTCTAAGCTTGAGTTTGATTTGTTTAAATCAGTAGATGAGAGGCAAACTTGGAGGTTTTTATGATCATTCAAATTCTATCCCTTTTGTTTTTTAAAACGGCCAACTAAATTGATGCTTGACTATCCAGGGGTCGCCTGCCCCTCGGCAAAGGCACCTCAAATGCTCCCTGCAAACGTAGCGTTGGGTAGCTTAAGCCCCACAAAGTTCTCGAACCGGGGAAAACCCGCTCGTCAGAAGGCGCGCTGCGGTAAAACCCGGGTGGATCAGGAAATGAACCCATGAATTTAGATAATTACTTTTCGATTTATATCCCTTTTTAATATAATATTATTCTATATATGGCAATTTTATTTAGGGTATAAATTTTGTTGTATTTACTTGTTTTTCTAAGCGTGTGTGATGTTTGAATTTAGATGATTACTATTCGAGATAAAGAAGAGAAGGAAGGAAGTAATCATGATCGGAAAATTTTGTTATATGTTTTGACAAGTACCACTTGAACACAGGGCCGGATTTATAGTGTTACGGGTGGGTTTTCGAGAAACCACTCGGTTTGAAAATTGTAGTGTTACTATATAGTATAAAAATTTACAAAGAAACCCATAAGTTAATATTTAAGGAACCCATAACTAAAAGATAACATATGCTTCACTGGTTCAAAGTGTCATACAATTAAAGTATATATAATATTATTTTTATCTTATTTAAGAGATGAGCATTCTTTTTTTTTTTTTTTGCTTGAGGTAAGCTTTTTGTACCAGGTACTTGTACCAAGCCAGTAATTTCGGTACCAAAAGATTAGTAATTTTCTATATCGTGAAGAATCGAACACGTATTTTCTTAAAACCGGTATTGATACGTTTTCATAACGTTAAAGTATAAAATCGATTTAAAATAAAGTTATATTAGCAACAAAATTTTTTCAGTAAAGTTAACCTTTCTATTTCGATAGTACAAACAACAGTTACCTAATGTTATCTATAATGTCCATCAAACCCTCAACGAAACAGACGCCCCCGCAGCGAAGCGCGGGGAACCTATAACACTAGCTAAGATTATGAAACAACCACCAAATAAGATGAAGCAAAATATACAACAACAGTTATCTAATGTTATCTTTAATTTTCACCAAACCCTCAACAAAACAGACGCCCCCGCAGCAAAGCACGGGCACTGGCGAAGCATAGTAAGGGCGGGGAGGGGCGGCTGACCCCCCCGGATTTTCGCGCAGAAGTTCCGATTATATAGTATTCGTATAGAAAATTTTGAAAATATAGGGTTTCGACCCCCGAAACGGGTTTTCGACCCCCCGAAACTAGTGACTTCCGACCCCCGGTGACTTCCGACCCCCCGAACCTTCGGGTCAAGCTTCGCCACTGAGCACGGGAACCTATAACACTAGTTAAGGTTATGAAAGAGCCACCAAATAAGATGAAGCAAAATATACAACACCACACACTCTTGAATCAACTATCAAGGTATGAAGTATGAACTCGAACCAACTTGATTTTGTTAAGATGAAAGCCACTCACAAATACGCTCACTTTAACATTGTATGTAGACACATTTTATTTTAAGCTTCTTCTAAAATATACAAACACATATATTTTTATTTACACATGTGTGATGTTGTAGAGTACATTTATTTGGATCATGATGGATAAATTGTACATACATACATTATCCCATTTAAACTTATTTTATAGTCATACCTTTTATATCTATATTAGATCCAACTCAACTTTGATTTATACCAATTAAAATTATTTATATAAATTTTGGTTGACTTAATAAACAAATATTTTGTAGAAGGGCACTAGGTCCTTGTAACTTGTAAGGGTGACGTGTACAAAACCGGATTTAAGCCTAAAGTAGTTCAGTTAATAAAATAGCTCTATTTTTCCATCATGAACCTATCCGAATCGGTCTGGGTCAATGTTCTAAACCGGTTCGGGCTCAAACCTATGCCCAAATCGATTCAGCTTATGAACTGATTTTAGGTTGAATATCCCAAAGTGTTCCCAAACCACCGGGTTAGAGGTGCACACTTCATTTTCTTTTAAAAACCCGTTCGGTTCCGTACCGGTTTGGGCGACCTCGAATCAGTTTTTTACTTGTTTTTTTTCGATTCCGGTTCCGTTTCAGTTCACATACGCACCTTTTAAAATCATATAAATCACATAAAACTTAACTTTTAGGTTTTTTTTAAAGAAGAAAATTGAATTTTAATTAAAAACAAAGTTTTGTTTGTGTTTATGGCCAAAAATGTTTTTTTTCTTCAACCGGTTTCAAGGTTCGGTTTTTACCTGTTTCATCCGGTTTTTAGTGGTACCGGTTTCGGTTCAGGTTCGCTTGACCGGTTTTAGCGTTGTTTTTTTCCCGATTTTCGGTTTGGGATTTTTAGTAACGGTTCCAGGTGAAACGGTTTGGGTCGGTTTTACCGGTTTCCGTTCTCAAACCGGTTTTTTTTCCACCTCTACACCGGTAACCGCTCATACCGGGCTTTTTTACAAATCTAAAATATCCATTTGTGGCCAGGCCCATTTCTAACAATAAATGTAGAAAACTCAGCCCAACAATTACGACCTTTGTTGTCTCCTTAGCATTTGCATTGCATCATCAGCTGCTAACTTGACTTGAAAGAAAAATGTAATGTTTTCTTATATTCGATCTTACTATTTATATAATCTCAATCTTTGATCATCAGCGATGTTGTTTTTGATACTTAATCTGAATCTGTTTTTAATTTGTTCTCTGATTAAGAGTTAACCGGATGTATTTTGTTTTGAATTTATTTATTGTATTTTATTTATAGCAAGTACTTTTTAGGGTTTTTATTTGGGCTGGATTGTGAATATTATTTGGTGTTGTTAGTTAATGTTGTTTGGTAGGGAGTTTAATTGCTTTGGTGTTGTTAGTTAATGTGAATGCTTAAGAGTTTATGATTTAATGAACTAAACTGTTGGAAGATGTGATATATGTATGTGTTGTTGGCTGTTCAAAAAGCTCGCGACGCGCTTGAAAGAAGATAATAAAACTCAATTTGAAACGACCTGAGCCGATCCGGCTTATTTTGTAACCGAGCCAAGCTTGACTCGTTTATAGCCACTTGTTGTTTGTTTGCCTATGATTCAAATTTAATAATTCTCAATATTTAACCGAGCCAAGTCCGATGTCTTTAACCTTTTTACCACCGAATTAACAGTTTTAACACTCGCTTCCTTTTACTAGATGCTTCAAGTCCAATATCTTTAAAAGTTTTTTTTACCACCGAATTAACCAGCTTTAACAATCGCTGCAACAGTAAATACTACACTAAGTAATTCTGCAATACCTTTAGGTTTTAAGTTTTAACGCATCTATTTCAGGCAGAGGTATTGTCAACTCAACATCTGTTTGTGGTTTTAAAAAACGGTTGAGGCACGTGCCTCAAGGAGATTTGGTAAGAAAACGAGTCTGAGGCGGCACCTCAGGGTGTTTATATTGTACCTGCGCCTCATAGAGCAGAGGCGGTAACAAAAACTGCGCCTCAGGGGCTAAGCAGTTAATTGCGGTGATATATCGGTAGAATCTCGGTTATCGGTGGTCAGGGTCTATATCGGTTTAAAATCTCGGTGATAATATCGGGACCGATAATATCGGCCGATATGACCGACCGAGATACACATTTCAAATATCGGTCTTATCACCGAGAATATCGTTTTCTGTTTTGTTTTGTGGCCCATTTGATATATAACTCATATAACCACTAAACATTTAAATCAGCCCAATATAAACAATTAACTATAGCCCAATAGAACCCCTAAACTCCTAAAACCCTGCAACAGATCGATGTACTGCTGCATATTCTTAACACACAAAAAAAAAAAAAAAGCTCTAACCTAAAAGACCAAGAACAGAGTCGAACAGCTGCTCTGCCCAACAATCAGCTGCTGCTCGGCTCCTTCTCACAGTCAGGGGTTTGTTATGTTTATTTTTGACGTTTTAGACTTTGTTTCGGTTTCAAGCATTCCATGTTTTTTAATGTGTGTTTTTGATGCATATGATGATGGCATTAGTTAGGATTTCGTTTTTTTATAAGATATATAATATTTATTTTTTGATTCCGCCTCGGGCTTACTCTAGGACACGTTAGTTATAAAAATACAGAAAACTGTAAAGTATACCTAGCAATTTTTATAATATTAATACTTGAACATAGAAACATCAGGCGATTCAAACAATATATAATTGATAAAATTAATTTACAATATGTAAAATCAATGTATAAACAACAGTCTAGGTTGTTCAAATACTGATTCGCTGCATTAGGTTGCATCGTCACATCACCTGCGCTTTATGGAATTGCAATTGCATCAACTGCCTAATGTGCACATTTTTAAACCATGCTTACTAGTTACAACAACTGCAATACATATGCTTAAATTGTTTTAGTCGTTTGTGATTACCGTCTGGTTTTTAATTTGCTTGAGTTCATTTGTAACAAGGTTTGATGCACAATGTTGGATTATATAGATACTGATGTATTGTTTTTTTTTTTTTTTTAATTTCTTTTGGTTGCAGTTGTAAGAGACACTTGTGAGAAGATCATCACTGCCACTGCCTTGGTGTTGCATTTAATAAGGTGTATGTTTAGCTTTTTCTGTCTCCTTTGCTTGGTTTTAAAAAGCGCGAAGCGCACTAAAGCGACGAGGTCCAAAACCGAGGTGCAAAGCGCAAAAGCGGTGGGATTTTCGTACGCGAAGCGCAAGACGATTATATATATATTTTTTTATATATGCTATAGGTTTTTTAGCATCATTTGCCCAAAATATAGATACAAATAAAGTTTATATATGATTTAACTTAAATATACAACCCTTTTAGCTACATATATAACAATTAGCATAAAAACACCCCCCCGTACGAAAAGCGCGCGCCTCAGGGGCTTTTTTGGCCAAAAAATCGCGCTTTTCCTGCGCTTTCTGCACGATGTGCGCCTAGGGTTACATAAGGCGCCAAGCTCTGCGCCTAGGTGCGCTTCGCGCTTAAGAGCGCGCTTTTTAAAACACAGCTCCTTTGTTTGTGGAGGATACATTTTTATATATGGAACTTCATAAAACAATTCTTTTATAATAAAAGCAACATATATAAAGCTTACGTGCGTACAACTGACGGGTTTATAACTTTTATTGTTTGTTTTAAAAACTCTAGCTATCTTAACATCTCAACAATGGATTTTGACCCACATGCATCAACTATAGAATCAAGTTCTGCTGATGGTATAGTTCACGAGGTTCAGAATTTGGGGATTAATGAAGAATCTAGTACCAATATCACATGTTTCTCCGACGTCTTTAACGACATTCCCATCCATTTCCAAATCATTTGTTTCCCCAAACAGGTTTGTTGTACTAACGTCATCAGTGTTTATATGAAAATTGATTTAAGTCAGCAACTCAGCATGTTTCTATATATAATATGGTGTTCTTGAGGAGTTTTCTTAAATGGTAAATGCCTAAATTGCTGATACTGATCGTAGATATATGCATGGATTGGTTGTCAAACTGCTAGATTTGGAAGTTTGTATGCTGCTGCATCCACTAGACCGGTGAGTTTTACTTTTGATTTTTTATCTTTTGCTGTTCTCATGGGTTGTGACGGATGTACATAGTACATAGTGCGTACATAGCTTGAAAAATAAAAGACAGCTGCCGTTTTGAACAATAATGCTGTAAAAATCTGTATAAATATTTCATTTCACTAACTATTTAACCATGGTAAAAAGTAGTGGTGTTCACAGACCGTTTAACCGACAGAACCGCCCGAACCAAAGCAAATAAGCTGGTTCGCCTAGAGTGAGATTTTTTACATTTTGGTTTAGGGGTTAATGCTCTAGGCGACTCTAGCTGACAGATTGGAACTTGGTACTGGCTTTATAGTTGGTCAACCTTATTATATTGTTTTGATTTATAAATGTATATTTAGAATATGCAGTTGTGTATGTGTATGTGTATGTGTATTATTTACATGAATCATTTTAATACAAACTAAAATTTTGGAAACAAAATTGTTTAAAGCGCCAAAGCGATAAAACAAAGTCTGAGACCGCCTGCTTTGGTTTGTCGTTTTCCAGAACCGTACTTAGTGGGTCGACCCATATTTTTGTTAAAATCTGGCTGAATCGGACTGTGAACATGGCTGAGATCCCTGATCCCTCTTGTCAGCTCTCTGCCAGTCCATGTTGAATTTCAATGTCTTCTCTTTTTTCATCCGCTCAGTGATCTAATGGCTTTTTTTTGAACTCACACCTGTAAAAAAGTTAGTTACTCGGATGTTTTATTTTCAGAATAACGTAGTTAGTGTGACTTCTTTGCTTGGTGGAAGCTCTGATAATACGGGATCTGGTATTGCTCGTCGAATAGGTACGCATTATATGTTTTAGAATCATTTGAATTATTTCTTTTTGTCCATGGGCTGACTTGCATTCTTACTTGTAGTTCTGAAGACCGGCGTTCCTGTAACGTTAGCCTGTAATATTCCAAAAGATAGCCCTATGCTCGAGGTCTCTCTCTCTTTCTCTCTTACACACACCACACACACAAATACACAATCACAAACATAAAGTGACACTACTATGCATCTTTTTTATGGTTTGATATCTTGGTTTTAAAAAGTGCGAAGCGCACAAAAGCGATGGGGTCTAAAACCGAGGCGCAAAGCGCAAAAGCGGTGGGCTTTTCGTACGCGAGGCACAAGACGAATATATATATATATATAGCATCATTTACCCAAAATATAGATACAAATAAGGTTTATATATGATTTAACTTAAATGTACAACATTTTTAGCTACATGTATAACAATTTTAAGAACAAAAACACCTCGTGTACGAAAAGCGCGCTTTTATTGTGCTTTTCGTACGATGCTCGCTTAGTGTTACATAAGGCGCACGGATTGGCGCCTAGATGCGCTTCGCGCTTAAGCACGCCTCGAGCGCGCTTTTTAAAACCAAGTTTTATATACTCTTATAGTTTTTATAATAAACTCTGGTCATTTTAATTGGGCATTTTAGGCACATGTTGAAAAGAAGCTGATACAAAAGCTAATCTTTCTTGGGTACACAAAGTCAAAACCTCAAGCAGTAACTTCATAGGGTAAAGGTTAGATACATTCATGATCAGGTTCATATATGTAGCCATTACTCTATGTTTGTAGAAGACAGTTTCTGAAACATGGTATCTTCATATACTACTCAACCTTGCCCTTTATGATTCATGCAATATTCTTTGAGATACTTTTTAAATAATGTTTTAGAAGGCATTTTTATTTTCAATTACTCATGATGCTACTCTTTGTTCATAAAAGTACACATTGTTTATCTATTCCATGTAAGTATGACTCAATACTTACATATGCCCGCGGCCTGCGTAACAATTGAAAAAAACCCTAAATGAAACCGCGCCTAACTATTGTAAAAACCTTAAATGAAATCGCGTCTCACGTTCTCCCTCTCTCTGTCCCCCTCAATCTCATCATCAATCATATTCATGACCGTCAATTAATGACAACCTAACCGTCCACGTCCCCGTCGCCCGTCTCCTCTACCGTGTGTCACTCCTCCCTTTATTGAAACTTAACTAGAGTTTGGGATTTAACACTTAATGTGTTTATAAACATGTTTGAAATTATTATTTGTTTATTAAAAAAATCATGATCATATTGAGTTGTAGTTGTTACTAATTTGTATTAATAGGAAGAGTATCATGGTTTTGCTTGGAGACATGAAATTGATTCAACAACATATTAGTTTTGTTGTTAATTTTGTGACTTTTATGTTGTGCATTTATAGCCTCAATTAGAGTTGCACACTTCGGGTTTTTTAATACCAGGTTTGAGTATGTTTAAAGTGGTTAATAACAAAGTTCTCTAATAACCAGGTCGGGTCGGGGTATTGAGGAAAACACCCAACTCTATGTCACCATGTTCGTTGGCAACTTCATTTCGGTTCAAAGAAACGGTGGACCTAATCAAAGAATATACTTTCACGTGGATATGTCATTGTTCCAAACTCCCGAGTCCGTCTTGGGAAGATTGGTGTATGTTTAATATATGATGTCGCTATGTGTTAGTCTTCTTTTGCTTTAGTGATTGGTGTTTGTATTTTCCTAGCCTCTGGCTGACCTTTTATATTTAAATATAAAGTGATTTCCGTTAAAAAAAATTATTAAATAGTTCTTGTGTAAACTCTTTCTAAAGTCCAAATACTTATTAAAATTATTCAAAAAAAACCCAAGATACATATACGTTCAAACCCTAATTCAAAATTATAATGAAATTCTAAACCCCATTCTCAATTTATTAATAAGTTAACAAATTGTCAAATTAAGCAGGGTTGTAAATGAGCCGAGCCTGAGCTCAAACAAAGTCTAGATGGCTTGACTTGTTCACCTTAACGATTTGAATAGTTAACTTGAACTCAACTTGTAAAAACCCCAAGAGAACTCATTTAATTACAAAAAATCTGAAATTGGTACTTTTAACATATTTAGATACACACATAAACATATATGATAGGGCTGGGGAGAGAGAAATGCCGTGTTTGTATATATATGTATAAATATACACACATATTAGAGTAAATTATCAAAGCGGTCAATGTGGTTTGGTTTTATATGGACAAATTGACAATAATGTAAAGTGGCAATTTAACACAAAAAGTTAACCAAATTAATGATTTGGAGTAAGAGTGTAATCAAATACAAAATGTTTGGACTATTTAAAAAAGGTTGAGCGGCTAAAGCCGTAATTTAGATCTAACCACAAGATCATTTTTGTATCTACTCCATACTAAGACTGAGCGGAGTGGGGCGGGAGAGGGGGCGGGAAGGGGGGGGGGGGGGGGGAATACCGCCGCAACATGGCGTGGAAGCCGGCGTGGAGGGGGGGGGGGGCGGAATGATCTCACCGGCGTGGGGGGAGAAAGCAATGCCAAGTGGCAGTTTTTGATTGGGGGGCTTGATTTATTTTGTTTGTTACCGTTTAAAAAAAAAAAAAAAAAAAAAACAACCGTTGGGTAACGGCTATATGTTAAAAAAAAAAAATTATTATATATATATATATATATATATAACAATAAATCCAATACACACACACTCCTTTTTTTCACAAAATCTTCACAATACTACCATATATTTTCAAAAAAATTTGCAAGATGTCGAGCGATTCTTCGAGTTCAGACGATATGTTTGATCAACTCGCTTTGGATGACTTGGGAAAAAACGCAAATACGAAATGTGATGTACGCATGCATTATTTTACATAACATGATTTTGGAGGATGAAGGGCGTGCAATATGCGAGTACTTTGGTGAGGAAACGTAGCAAAGTCAACCAAACATTACGGATGAAGAAAGAAACGCCAACAACTTTGAAATCAAGAGTAGCCAAACACATCACAACCTTCGAGCGGATCTAGTTGATCATATTTGGAGTGTACCAAAAGATTACCCATCTGACGAAGACGATAGCGATAACTAAAATGTATTTTTTTAATGTTTTTATTAAAATTTCATGTATTTTTGGTTTGTTATGTTTTTTTAATTTAACTTTGTAGTTTATTATGAATTAATATTATGTTTTTAAAAAATTTTGTTTTATATTTATTAAAAAAGAAAATTAAAAACAACAAAAAAAAAGGAAAAAAGAAATGCCAAGTGTCACTTCCCCCCACCTCTTCCCCCCCCCCTTCCACTCCCACAATTATTTTCCCCCCCCACAAGGGCCCCACAAGTGCCACATGGCGCTTCCCCCACCTCTTCCCCCCACCACTCCTTATAGTCTAAAACTAAGTTAGAAACTAATGTGTTACACAAGTTGAATAAAATAAGGAATAATCTCCTAACTATTGACTATTGGCCAATAACAGTCTCAACTACGAAAATTACCAATAGTGGTCCCAACTTTCGACATATTGGAATATAATGAACCCAAACTAATGGAGGTCTAACTTCGTTAGTGTGGTGCTGACGTGACATCCTAGGAGAGGTCATGGGTTCAAGTCTCACAAGAAAATGTTTTTTTTTTTTTAAATTAGAAAAAGAAGATGTTTTTTTTTTTTTTTTTTTTTTTGAAAATTAGAAAAAGAAGATGTTGGGCTTAGGAAATTGTGATGTGTGCCACAACAAGTGATTTATTTATCAAATATTAGATATGTGTTATGAGTCATTGGGGTTGGTAGTTCAATGGTAAAAACAAAGCTTTTAGGAATACCTAAAGGAGAGGTTATGGGTTCAAGTCTCACAAGAACAAATTTGTCGTTAAAAAAAAAAAGATATGTGTTTTGATTTAAACCAGACAAATGAGCGAGCTTATCTTAATTTAGTTTAGAGCATGTTTGAGATTAAGTTTGGAAACAACTTATTGACTTATTAACTTTTTGAAAAAACCAATAAGTCATTTTGAAAAGCCAGGATTTGATGCTTTTCCAAATAACTTATTGACTTATTGGATTTTCAAAAAGTTAATAAGTCAATAAGTCATTTTTCAACTCAATCCCAAACACTCCGTTAGTCCGATCCTGCCTCATCTGCAAACACACGGATTTCAAGCCAGCATTTTTCGAATGAGTATTAACCACTAGATTTCAAAGAAGCATTTTTCAAATGAGTATTAACCACTAGCTTTTTAAAAGAGCCTTACTATATAAAAAGCTAAATTAAAACGCTAATAACTTGTGTCCATGAATCATCTGACCCACATAATCGCTTGCATCCATAAAACTTTAGAAAGCACCTCCCCCAAACCATCTACATCTAAGGTTTTTCAAAGTCCAAAACGTGTCCCAATAGAGCCTTCCATTTAGACCGTTATTGAGTATATCAGTCTAACTTTCATTGACAAATTCAAGGTGACTTTTATTCCCACATTGTTATTTGTTGAAAGTCTCCATAAAGATAGGATTCTTATCTATATATAAACCGCCGAATCAACGTCCCCTTCACATACTCATTCTTCTTTTGGAAAAAAAAATTTACAAACAAAACCTATAGCAACAACAATAAATAATAAATGAGTTCACTATTTTATTAAAACAATAATAAAATTATATATAATAACGATGTTTTCGTTATTTGTAAGAATATAAAAGTATAATACTATTTACAAAACTAAATAAATAAAATAAGATACTACAAAATATACAGAATTGAAATTCACGCTGATGTCTTCAGAAAACTTCAACCAATCATCTTGTGTAATTCTTTGCTGCAATAATAAACAAACTTGTCGTTGACGGTTTTGGTCGAGGATCGTGTTTGACACGATGCCCTTAAAACAGATTCCGCGTCTCCTCTGAGACGATCTGTCTCCCAGGGTACAACAATTGGGACAGTAGTCGTACTGCCGGAGATGGCTCTTAATAATGTGTCTTATGTGTAAGGAAAAAGACGAAGATGTCAAAAGAACTTAGAGAGGGTACTCATCTTCTAATATTCTTTTTGCCAAAGAGATTTTTATGTATGTGAGCATATTTCATTACACTTATAATGAACTATCAAGTTCATTCTTATACTCACCTATGAGTGAAAACTCCTTAATCTATTTAATCTTTTAATTATGTTTAATCAGATAATTAATCGTGCCACAAGATGCGGACCAGGGGCGCTACCGTCATCCCGCATGCCAACCAGACCCGCACTACTCATGTGCGACTTGTAGTTTACAAGTGTGCGGAGTGCGCCATCAAAGCGTCATGTTGCGCCCACACCACGTGCACAAGCCTGTGCGAGTGCGAGTTGAGGTTCACAACCTTTAGGATCTTCATTAGTGTTTGACTCAAGCTAAAAAATATACGATGAGTGTTCCTCCTTATAAACCACTTCATGTTTTGTCATACCACCAATGTGGGACGAGTGACAAAAGTTAATTCATTTTTCTCATCTTTGGTTGTTCCAGCCTACAACTTTCAAGCTTCGATATCTCATTCATCTTAGTTCAATTTTGGACGTGGTTTGGTTTGTTGTTGTCACACCCCGCCTAGGCGGAAACATGGGATGCAACCACGAAAGGTTTTCAAGCACAAGATTCGAGCAAACATTCATATTTATTTAATAATAAAAGTACCAAAAATGTTTAACGACAACAACCATGACAAAATACAGTTTAAAACCCATCACGGGATCAAAAGTTTTGAAAACACCGAAATTGATAGTCGTGAATGAATGCCCAAACATGTCCCAAGTTACATCCATAGCTTAGTTACCTGAAAAACATGCATGAAAACTTTGTCAACAAAATGTTGGTGAGTTCACGGGTTTTGAAATAAACGAAAATGTAAAGTTTAATGAAATCCTTAAATGACCCATCATTGTCTAGCTAAGATCAATGATAATAAACCATCATGAGTCCATAACCAAACCTTGACGAGTGGTGCCTCGCACATCGCACAATAAAGGTAATGTATCATCATAAAAGAAATACAAGCACTCTTTTGTCGTATGTATCGGATTAGAGCGACTAACCAAGAGTGGGGGTGTCAACCCAATAGATCTATTCATGCGTTTCTTGGCTAAATCCATAGCTAATGGTTACGGTAAACTAAATATACGAGGGATTTAGTGAGTACTCTAAACATATTGTCTCATATACACCGGTCTGCTAGGAATTCATTCTAAAACTAGTAAACAACAAGGTTTTGCATGACCATTCGTCAACCGTGTTGGTATGGTTGTTATTTTTGTGTTAATATGCATATTTCATTAAAAAAAATGATTTTAAAAAAATTATACGTGTCTTTCCAGACTGTGCCAAAGGCCATGAACAAATTTTTGTTATCTAAAAACATCATATGCAATGACGTTACAGTTGCCACATACGAAGGACAATCTTGGTTGGTCCGATTAGAGTTGATAGATGATGTTTTTTGTTTTACAAATGGTTGGTCTTGATTGCAATTAATAAAATTTATTCATTTTTAATGTATTTTTATTATGTTAGAATTAATGTTATTTATTAACATTAATAATAATTGACCGAATTTAATGTTATTTATTATGACTTTTTAATCTCATTTATTTATATTATTAATACGAAATTATGTTTAATCTATTTTTTCGAAATTATGTTTAATATTATTTATTACATTAATAATAATTGACCGAATTTAATGTTATTTATTAAAAGTTTTAATCTCATTTATTTATATTATTGTTTTTTCGAATTTATGTTTAATATTATAGACCGAATTTAATTTTTTTATATTATGACTTTCCTTTAATCAATTCTTATTAAACGATAATCATCAAAATCATTTCAATAGTAATGTGCTTATTATAAGATGTCAATAATAATTTGTCTATAATTGGTAAATCAATTTCAAACGCGGATGTTTTTAATATAATGGATTTGAATTTTTATTACGATTTTGAGGTTCTTTATTAAGATTTTTAATCTCATTTATTTATATTACTATTTTTACGAATTATGATTGGTATTGATTGCAATTAATAAGATTTATTCATTTTTAATGTTATTTATTATGATTTTTAATGTTATTTATTGTCATTAATAATAATTGACCGGATTTAAAGTTATTTATTACGATTTTTAATCTCATTTATTTATTATTGACCGAATTAAATTACGAATATATTACTAATACTAATACTAATACTAATATTACGATTTTTAATCTTATTTATTTATTATTGACCAAATTAAATTACGAATATATTACTAATACTAAAACTAATATTACGATTTTTAATTTTAATCTCATTTATATCTTATTGACCGAATTAAAATTTTTTATTACCATTTTTACGAATATATTACTAATACTAATACTAATATTACGATTTTTAGGTTATTGGTTATGAGTCAAACCGTCAAAACTGTTCAGGGTCTTCTGGATATATTTACCTTAAATTCTTGATGATAATACAGTTACAATGCCAAATGTCTTTCTTTTCCTCACCAGAGTTTTTTTTTTGACAAATTTTAATGTTTTGTTATTCTATTGGTTCAGGGATCCTATTAGTGGACATAAATTCTTTTCAAAGCCACAAGTTCCAAATCGTCTTGCCATATCAAAACGTGTTATAGAAGCTAAAATAATTTCAGGGAGTAACATTGGAATGCGAACTTTTATCCAAAGAATTAGGTTGTCCCCACCTGTATTTGAAATATCTTGTTTTTATACATAGGCAGTTGTATGTTGCTACCAAGTGACAAGAGTAGAGATGACCTCAAGATACTAATATTCGATAAAGATGACAACGTTAATATTAAATAGCAAATGTTGTTTATAAAAAAATATTTTGAAGTTTGTGAATAAGTATGCGATCATATTTTGCATAAATCGTTTATTTTTTTATATTTTTTTTGGTTGTATGATTTGTTAAACTACATTTATATATTTTGAATTTAATTTTCATTTGCATGTCGTTACAATAAATATATGTTTATTCATTTCATTATTTTTTTTAAATCACGTCAAATCACACATTTGTTGATTCATATATCTGTTATTGGGTAGCATTAAACTTTTTTATGATAATTTACAATCAACCAAAATTCATACGAATTGTATTACGTAACTTTCAATAAATAAAATTTGCATACTACAATCTTTATAGATTTTTTTTTCATTTGACATGGACATGTACCGCGTGTACATGCGGGGATCTAACCTAGTATTAAATAAGCTAGTAATTTTTCCCAATTGATGAGATGCGACACATGTATATCCAAACCTAAGCCGTTTATTTACATAACATGTGCACCAAATAATCTATCTATTATATATTACTAGCAGGAACCCGCGCGTTGCGGCGGGGCTGCACTCATAAACTTTTTTTTTTACATATATAATAGTTTTAAACTAAAAGTCATAAGGTCTTTATGTACGATTCATTATGGTGATACTAAGTATGAAAGAAGCAACAACCTAATATTTAGTTATAAATTATTTAGTATCCATGAATTCTTGAGTACCTTAAATAAGTTTGTAAAACTACAGTTGGATACTTTATATAGCTGTATGATATTTCGACATTTATAAAACTATGTTTTATATAAACAAAGCTTTATAACATAGATTTTTAAAATGTAATACAGAGTTAAAAATGATGCAGTCAAAAAATTCATCTCCTAGTAAGTTCTATAGTTTTTTTTCATTGTATGTAGTTTATTTAACAAGTATTGTGTTTGTTATGTTCAACCGGTTGGTTGTTTCCGCAAACTGAAATTAATTATGTTAATAAATTGAATTAAATTGATAAGAATTGGGACCACCAATATTAAACTGACCCGAGTCCATTTAGACTAAACCCTACCTAAAAATTTTGTGTTGGATTGATGGCGTGTTAATTCACACCCCTAGCTCCATGCCCTGATCATATAGTTCTGATTAAAAGCAAAACAAAAAAATGAGCCTTTGTGCCAAATCCAATTGTTAAAAAGGTTTGCACATGTACCGACTTATAGAAAGTTATTTGGAAAATACTATATAGTTAGATTGAAGCCATACTTGGTGTTTAGGAGGAATAAGATAATTAAATCAAATATCTAGTATTAATAAAAAAGATATAAAACCCCAAAAGCTACATGATAAGATTAGCGAGTCTTAGGGCAAAGATAACATTAGATACAACACGAATGTCCAATATCAATTAAGTTGATGCATCTATTTCAAAACACATTCTCTTTAAATCTCTCATTGTTTTAATTTCCTACATAGAAATTTTTACTTAACAATAATAGAAGACCGAAACTCGAGCAAAAAAAAAAAAAGAGCAGGCCATTAGATTGGATAAATAATGCCATACCATATTGTTCAACCATCTCTAGTCCCTGACTTGGCTATCTCCTTTGGGTCCTACAAAAGATCATCAACAAAGAAACTTCACGATAATTAATTTAAATCTCAAATATTTTACAATTTATCAAATGAAGTTACTGAGCCAATACAAAGTAAAAGCGTATGCCAAAGTTCAATATTTTATTGGGAAAAAATAATGCAATACATACCGTTTTAGGCTGATGACCCAGGCAGAAAGCTTTCGTCTTTGTCTCCTTTTCACAAATCATAAATCGTTCCATTTCACGCTCGACATGCTTGAGCGCATCCATTAAAGCCTGCTAGTAAGAGGCACTAACCTATGTCCACATGCTTGGTCCTCCCTTTTCAAAGATAAATTGGAAGAATATTCTATTTCTCTATGGTTGGAGATGAGAAGAATGGAAAGCATGTAATTTTTGAGACATAAGAAGGTAAGGATACATATACACTTCATGTACACTCAAAGGTCTTAATATTAAGCATTCAATTAAGATTTATTGTGTTTTATGAGGGTGAGTTACATCTTGAGATGGATATAAAGTATGTCTTAGATACATATACAATTGGCATTGAATGTTGTACAAGAGGGCATAAAAGGAAGAAATTGGACAAAAATTATAGATTTATACTACGACTCTTGATATGCCATCTTAAAAAAGATGTAAATTTACCTTCTTAGCCATCAAGCACCCATTATATAGTAGTATAGATTTATTATATATAATAAATCAATATAAGCTTGGATACGTGTCATTGACTAGAGCCATTTGTTTTTGGCTTTCCCTACTTTTTTTTCACATATTTAATTGTTAATACCTATATTTTAATTAAAGATGTTATTTCTTTGTATCTTATTAAATTATAGATAATTATTTGTTTAATAAAATATAGCTATTAATTTTAAATAAATATACTATAACATTAGTTATTAATACTTTAAACAAACATATATATTTTTACATACGAACCTTCACCAGTTTAAATTTATGTTTGCTAAAATACAAAAAATGAAAAATAATGAAGATAAATCTATATCTATATCTATATCTATATATATTAATAAAACAAAGCACTAAATCCTATATGGTACTCAAAGAGGCCATCATCCCCTTTTGAGTGTGTCATGTGGCAAATTGTGAGAATTTAAAAAAAAAAATCCTATCACATATATAAACTTTCTTCTCTCACCCAAACCCTAAAAATCCCTCCCCTCCCCTCCTCTGTGACACTCGCAAACCCTTTCTCAATCAGAATCATCAATACAAGCTTCTCTCATCTTGATTTGAAGTTTTATAATCAAATCGTTTACTTTATAAACGTTATCTTCGTACGCATTTCACTTATTATTGTCATATTATGTGCATATTTGGACATTTTTACACACATTCTACCCCCCCCCCCCCAGTCTAGTTAAGCATGAGTTATTCAGACAACTTAAACAAAGTTCATCCGTTTATGAAAATAATACCCACACGACCCGTGAAATAAACATATGTTGCCCTTTTTACACTAAAGGCTTGTTAACACATGATAAGCCTTCATCTAACATATGTATACCCACAAACACGATTTAAAAATCATGAACATGAAATGTGGGAAGAATGATACATGTTGATATCGTCATCAGGCGTCATGAAACCTAACTAACACCCAACAATATGATCCTCGAATAGATATTCCTATATCAAGGGTGACTAGAGGCTATCCAAACAAACTAACTAGACATTGTGTAGGTATATGTTATCGACCACAAATATTTGCATGTGTCGACTAACCCACGAGATCTCACCACCATTTCTAACACACATTTGATAAGTAATGAAATCTATAACTAAGTAAACTTATCATGGATTTCAGAAAACAATAACCACACACACACATGTATACACCCACATCATTATATATATATATACAAACATATACACCCACTCGACTACATATACATACACATACATGACTAGTCTCTTTCTTGACACCTTCCTTATAATTGGCCGATGCATCACAAGCAAACAGGAGGTCCTTTTCAAACATGATACTTATACCAAATTAGTAAACCTTGCATATTCCCATGTATGATCATGAGCCTAATCTTCTTGAAGCACACTAGCCGATTTCGAGGCCATGACAAGTCCCTATCATCCTAAACTTGCACCAATTTGGTTAAGTATAATCTCACACCAATCACCTAAGACTACTACCATCCCCCTAACTAGAAAGAGACAAACATTCCTATTCTACTTGTGTTTTGCGGCCGATAGTGACACATCAAGGGACACATGGAGACAAGCATTGATCATAGAAGAGTCACCATATATCCTAACACCTAGGAAGGCACTTGGACGATTCTATGCAAGCAACAAGGACAACTCGGCTACAACTCATGTTATGTAATCAACCTAGAAGGTTAATGAGGTAATCATTTGCACACATTTGGGAAACAAGACAAGTATGGCAATTCATCACCCTAGTCAACCACTTCACTATTAATAAACTATCCTAGAAATCGGTTAGGACAAAGGCTATGCATGCCACTCCATATTTTGCACCTTTTTGTGATCTAAAATATAAGAGAATACACTATCCAAGGTGACAAACCTTTCCCTTTGTGATTTTGTCCTCACATTGGCCGATCCTATATAAAGGGAGCCCCAAAGCTTGTAAACAATCACACAAATACTCCCATTACTCTCCTGATAACCCTCGGCCTCACCAAGATCATCACTGAAGGCTCGAAGCAAGAAGAGAAGCAAGGAGGCCGGTTCCACATTGGATCAAACTAGGTATGTTATCCAACCCACCCCCTCCTTCGAAACTCTAATCTTTCAGCCCTATTGTGAACCCAAACCCAAGCCCTTTTCTTTGTTTAAGCGACTCCTAACCAAGCTTAGACTAGTGGTGATAATCGGCTATCAATGAGGTGTAGTCTAGTTCCTCAATGTTAATCTTAGAAACACTATGCACACACTTACTTATAATCGGCTATTAATGATCACATTGTCGAGAAACATCACTTGATTGATATCAATCGGTTATGAGAAAGCAAGAAATGTTTTTGGGATCTAAACCTCACATAAATTATCATGTAGAAACCGATTTTCATAACTAGAAGTTGTTTGGTATATGTCAAAGCTAAAGGTCTTTGATCAAGGTGTTATAATCGGTTTTAATCACAAATACACCTTATAATGGATCGAAGGTACTTTTATAAGCTTTGATTCATCGATTTTAATCCTTTAATTAATCAATTTTCGAAGCTACAATATGTGTTAACTTCGGCTATTACTTGATAACACATGTTAATAAGACTCAAACACATGTTAGCACAAACTTGAGTTTATCACCGGCCTAAACGTATGTTAAAACACTCGTTTTTATCACAAATCAACCACACATGGTAGATTTGAGACAACATGTGGCCCATGACAATGCGTGGGGCCCATATGGATCCACTCCACATGACAGTTTACTGTAAAACTACGTACACAAGAACATGATCCACCCCTACCAATGCTACGGTTCACAATAACGGGTGCCCAATTTGAATAATAAACATAAACGAGAATGTACAACTTACTATGTCCCTAATAATCATAGGACAATCTCTATCCGGACGATAGTTGCTTCACACTTCAGCTTCACTAAGACCACACATGACTCTATCAGGTGAGTTTTTACGGCCCCATTTTACTATTTTTACCTTTTTGGGGGAACAAACTTGCTACAATTGGCTCAACACCGTTTTGTGTGTGCATTCTATCGTGACTGCCATGTGGAACATGAGACATTTGGTTCATGAGCTCAACAGTCCTCGTATTTACATTACACTGTAACCATTATCTATCAAAAGCCATGGAACACTTTAATAGATCTATTGGGTTGACACCCCCACTCTTGGTTAGTCACTCTAACCAGTTACATACAAAAGAGTGTTAGTATTCTACCATACATACATTGTCTTTAGTGTACAATGCGCGAGGCACAACAGTCAAGAGGTTTGGTTACGGGACTCATGGTTTGCATAGTAATCATTCGCTTAGCTAGCCTATGATTGGTCATACATGAATTACACGAAGTTTTACTTGTTACACTCAAACCTGTGAACTCACCAACATTATTGTTGACAAATCTTTTATGCATGTTTTTCAGGTAATTGATGACGAGTAGCAAGGGTTTGAGAGAAGGGTTTGAGCACACACTTGGTGTTACCACTTTGGAATGGGTTTTGTCAGTCCTGTGATGTTTTCGTTTCAATTTCATGAATTTCAAACACCTTCTTAAATACAAACCCTTGGTTCCTTTTTTGAATCACAAAGCCTATTCTACTAAATACAAACCCTTGGTTCTTTGGGCTCTATGAGTCATTGTGGATCACCTTCTGCACCCGTTTCAAAACCGAACCGCCTGAGGGGCTAGGGATCCAAATGTGTCGAAGGCAAACGGATAAACACGTGTTGATTCTCTAAACATGCTGCCACGTGCTTAGCAACCTTCCTAGCTTCCGCCCTCATAACTGCATGTCCCGTAACGAAGCCACTGTCTCTCAGCCCCACCAATGGGGACACCCTAGTGAGGTCGACGCGCGCGTGCTTAACCCTCGCCCGGCCAATACAAGGACGTCCGCAGGGCGCAGGGTAGATCTTCCCTCTCGCGGATCAGTCAGAAAGTTAACAGGTGCTTCTTTCTTGGCTAAGATTTCGGCACGCCTAAGCACATCCCACATAACATCTATAATCCAGTCATGGTGATACTTGAACCCCGGTAATTCCTTACAGTGGAGGGCATGCTCGCCAAATCTATCCAAACAGGCTTTTTTGCAAAGGGGGCATGATTCGTCTAGAAGGAAAAAAAGGAATCATGAGCCGGTATTTGAAGATGACCATGTATTCAACTGCTGACATCCGTTACCCAAGACCTTCAATAGGCACAACATTTAAATCCTGAGCATGAGCCCCCTGAGACAAGCAAAAACTGCCTTTTGACGTGGGGTCATATCGAACCGCTTTTTCATATCCTGTACGCATGGTCGGCCCTTGGGTGGGCCGGGGAGGCAACCAGCCAGGGCCTGGAAATATCGGGGGCACATAAAAAAATCCTATATATATGTATATGTATATTTTTTTAAACACATCTTTAAACATTTAAACTCGAGCCTATTAAACACATATTTTAAATTATAAAAGAACCCAAATACTAGTAACCCATAACAAGTTTAAAAACTCATTACTCATTTAATTTAACTAAATAAAAAAAAAAGCAAAAAGAATAGAAGAAACTTGCGACACACAGAAGCAAACAAACTTTCCCCCCAACTAATTCAAAAGCTTTGGGCTAAAAAGAATGTTAAAGAAGCTTCATTCAGCCTTGGTTACCTATTCGCTTAATAAAGTATGTCATTAACTCATTGTAATATTTTAATCGTCGTTTAAAGAAAATAGTTTACGTTATTTATTTCGTCAAGGCTTAATGGTAAGAGGCATATTTTTCGTGGCTTGGCCCAGGCACCTAAATTCTCAGGGACGGCCCTGCCTGTACATGTTTACTATAAATAGCACTCGCCAAAGTATGTTGAGGTTTCTTGAGGGTCGTCTCCTTATCAGTAGAACCGCTTAGAAAACTTAGAATAAAATAAATTATTTCATTATATTAAATTAAAAACTTTAGACAGTAGGAAAGATTTTAAAAACTTGTTTTTCTTAAAAAAAAAAAAAAAACTAATTCTTTCGGTGGTGTGAATTAATTTTCAAGTCGATACAAAGCGCCGGCAATATTAAACGACTAAACGTGTAACCCCACCCGAAACCCGTGACACATATTAGAATTTTGTTCAATATTTTAAATTCGGTAACTATCCAATGGTTTTCAATATCACGAAAGTATATTTCTTTGTATGTCAATAAGACTATATGGTGTGGAGAGCAAATTATCTAAGGGTATGTTTGGTAAAATTAGCTGGAGGCTAGTAGCTGGAAACTGGTAGCTGGTAGCTGCAAACTGATAGTTGGAAGTTTTTTAAATATATTTTAGTATTTGGCAGAGTAGCTGGAGATTTTAATAAAATATATAAAATGACTAAAATGACCATAATTAAAAGCTTGTAAATAAGGTTTTTATTTTATTTTTAAAATAGAATGGGTATTTGTGTTATTTACTAATTAAAAGCTTGTAGCTAGTAGAGTTTTTTCTTAAAAGCTACTACTAGTAGCTTTTCACTGTAGAGCTTTTTCTTTAACCTAAAAGCTTCCAGCCCTTTTAACCAAACAAGACTTTTTATTAAGTATGAGTTTTTTTCCTAAAAGCTTGAAGCTCCTAAAAGCTCATTGCCAAACATACACTAACTCTCCCAAATGTCACATCAGCGTCTTTATTTTCCTCCTTTCTTCTCCCAAAATTTGAAAATGGTATTCCCACAATTCTCCCAACCCCCTTAATTTTAAAAAAAATAGGCCAATCATATTACTCGGCACCATCGGTGGTTATCCACCGTTTTCACCAAAAATCGGGGGGGGGGGGGGGGGTATTGCTGAACGGTGAGGTGGTCAGCCCCCCGATCATTCCCACCGATTCCACACCGTTTGGTCTAACTTATTAATTAACGTGTTGCAAAATTCTGAAAAAGTAACATTAATCTTATATTAAGATTAGCTAAGTTTCACCATATTAAATGTAGATATAACAAAATTTGTCTCTGACTTATTCCACCATATCTGTTGTCTTTCAAAAATATATTCCTCCATATACACATTGATCGGTTTAGTAATTGAATTTGAATATAATATATAAGCACCAATAAGTCTACATGATCACTCCCCTGTATGCGACCTCTTTGACTAGTTTGTTAACTATTTAAATCTTATTAACGTATCATATACATAAACAACTATAATTTAAAAGCAATTTTTACCATAAACCAAATTATGTATCCACATATGTGAACATATAGGGTCACCAGAATTAGTCCACATCAATTTTTCTTGACTTACTTAAATATTATTAACGTCTGTAATACATTAAAAAAATCATCTTAAAGCAAGTCACATTATGTGAATCAATTAAGGTATCCATATATGGGTTCTATATGTTAAAGGTACAACATATGCTGATATACTTGCTTGGAAACCTATAGTAAGAGTATCTCCAACCTTGGTCATAAACCACTATAAAAAGCCACGTGAGCATTCCAAACCAAACCCTACTTTTTTCCTCCAACCTCAAACCATTCCAAACATCCATATCATATCCACATAATCACTTACTTTTCCTCTTTATTTAACCTTTGTCTATACTTTTATTATTTTATTAAATAAATAAAATTATTTAGATTGAAATGATAATGATGAGTGAAAATTTGATTGGGTTGGGTTTGCTATTTAAGGTTGTAAAATAGGTTAATTTATTTTTTAAAAGAAATTTAAGAGTACAACCTTGGCAACAATGGATCGATCGACTAAGTGTTACAATCGGTAAGTGTGTTATGAATGAAGAAAATAAGCAATAACTGAAAGTATAAAGCATAAAGTGTCCTAAGTGCTCGATCATAGTCCCTTTTTATACTTAAAAATGAAACAACATCCCAAGATATCTGGGATTGCATATACTAAGTCCAAATAGTCGTTGCAAGTCTTCCTCGTTCACACGTCTTCTAACGGGTATCAACTGATGCACCGAGAGTTAACCAAGACCAAGCCTTTAGCTAGTTAGTTTGGATTGACCTGCACAAAGGATTTTATTCGACGAGGACCGTTAGTCATTAATGTATAATTGGAAATGGACAAATTGGTAAGAATGTATACGGATCCTAACCTGTGAATCTGGCGGGCGTCACACAATGTGACGCTTTAATGGCGCATTTTGCACTTCACATCACCGTGAGCCGCCTTAGTAATTTTGAAGGTTGGTTCGAGTGACGTGAGTCATGTATGTCACATGTTTTGCGTTTTGATTTAAATTTAATGGAAAAAGTTGGTATGTAATATAATTTAATCAAACGATGCATCGAATTAAAATTTAATCAACTAGCACGTCAAATTTATTCATGTTTTTAGTAACAGCCATTACATTGAGTTTAAACATGCCATTTTAGGCATAACCCTTACCAACAAACGTACCACGCTTACTCAAAACAAACTTGTTACTCTCAAAGAGCAAACGGAAGTCAAACTTGTTAAGCAACCAACCTGACATAAGACTTCTACGTAAGTCGGGAACATAAAGCACATTAGTTAAAGTGGGCTCTTTCCCAGAAGTCCATTTCAAGATCACATGACCTACACCCTTGATATCTATTGTAGCATCATTCCCCATGTAAAGCTTTTCATCTCCCATCGGCTCTCTAAACATATGAAAGAGGGTCTTGTCTGTGCAAACATGGCGTGTAGCCCTAGTGCAACCCACCACCCTTTTGGTTTGTTAGACACAAAAATTACCTCCTCCATCATGGCAGTAAGGTCTGAAATCGTGGCCACTAAATGTTGGGAATCTGGGTATTTGTTTCAAATTTATTTTATAAAAGCACTATTTTATATTTATATAAATCAAATAACAATTATTTATTTATTTAATGTGCGGAAGCGTGGCAAATCACAAAACAGGTGATATCCCATAACAGTCATGCAATTACACGTTAATCAGACAGTTAATAAAAGCAACCATATATTGTTTGAGATTTATACCTTTAGACGAACACAAAAAAAAACCCACACTCCAGATGTTGGAGGCGGTTCCGCTAGTAACCATGTCATAAAGTCCCCAACACCCTTAGAGATCCGAACTGAACAACGCGTAATTGATCTAATTCGAAATGTCGCACCCTCAAATTCCACCTGCAGGGTTGTACCACGAGGCATACGACATACTAGGATCCAAGTCATTGATCATGTTGAACGACCATGATATGAGTTTGAAAATAACATTTATCATTCAACATGAGTTTAAATTAGTTTGAAATATGTTACAGCGGAAGCAAAGTAAGTTTAACAATGTGAAAAGTATCTATTTGCACAACATGTGCAAACTCTGCTAAAATTAACTAATATTGAAGTGCTTGAAATCTTGGATAGGCAATGCATAATACTCTCCAACGGCATCCTAGCCCAAATGTTCCTTAACAATCATGAGAAAACATACTAAAATGTGTCAACAATTAAGTTAGTGAGCACACAAGTTTTAATGAATGTAAAGCTATTTTTTTTTTACCATATTCACATAAGTTTACTATTATATGCAATGCTAGCTAGATATGTATACAAGTTACTAAGCGTTATGAAACCAAGATGATTGTTGGTAGTTTTAGTTTGTCTTCCACCCCCGTTCATCACAACGTTGGGAAGAGTTAAGGATAATATACGTTCGCTCGACCGCCAGTCGACATAGGTAGGGCTTATCGGACCTAATAGATCTATCCACATTTCCTCTCTGTGATACACATACTAATAGTTCATATTGTAAGGACTTTTACGAAGAAATACTCTAAACTAAACAAGTGATATAAATGTATTATGTAATATAAAAGTGTTTGTAAGTTCATAGTATGTTTATCCCCTAACAGGAAAACAAGTAAAATGGGTCGTGAAACTCACCTTAAGTTGTATGCTAATAAAGTACCAGGCGTGCATATGAAAAGGTGTCATGACTACTAACCTATCATACAATAGCATATAAGTGTTTGTTTGAGTTTTGGGTTTGTCCAACTGACCCATTGAATCCAAACAATGTTTGTTTTTAGGAAAACTATGAACGGTCTTTTAAAATTTTGTGTCAATTGTAGTACAACTATTCATAAAATATTATAAAAACACTTTTATTAATTTAAACAGAAGCAAATTACAATAGATAAAAAGAAAATAAGGTAGTAAATAGATTACAAAAGAAAATAAGAGAAATAACTAGAAAAGGAAACCAGTGTTGGCTGAGGATTTTTGTTGAACAACGTTCCCTTAAAAAAGATTTCGGGCTACCTAAAATTACCCATCTGTCTTCCAGGGTATAACATCCTAAGCAGATTATACTGTCGGAAGTAACCTAGCACCTAAAATGAGATCTTACAAGTATGAAAAGTTTGGGAAATTGTCACAGATTGCGTGTGAGTTTGCCAACACTCGTTTTCTGTATGTTTCAACAAGGCGTCCTTGCATTTAAACAAAAACCAGAACCAGTTAATTATAAATTTTGAATTCAATTTATAATTATTGTCGTAATTAAATTCGTAATTACTGGCGGAATAAATTCAGTTTTCAAATGAAATGAATTCTTGTAACTACTAGAATTTGAATAGTTTTATGTTGATAAGTTAACCGCACCATTTATTCGAGCCACACCACATACTAGAACCGCACCTAATCTACGTCCATTGCCCCATCCGGTCCCAATTCAAAGTGCGACGGGTGTTTCGCATCCTCATGGTTGCCACCGATTGCCTCTTGCTACATAAGAGAACATTCCTATACAAAATCCTACTTATAAATCAACACATATATTAATCA
The DNA here is from genome assembly GCA_030844895.1 of Ambrosia x helenae. Classification (NCBI taxonomy): domain Eukaryota; kingdom Viridiplantae; phylum Streptophyta; class Magnoliopsida; order Asterales; family Asteraceae; genus Ambrosia; species Ambrosia x helenae. The sequence goes on along the minus strand of CM061232.1, from coordinate 889,348 downwards.
CAAACTTACTTTTCTATAACAATAAAGTTCCATCACACAAACTTACAACTTAGATCTTTCATTCATCTTAACTTTACAATCAAATAAAAAGCTATATTAATCTCAAATATAATGACTATTTAATAAATTTCCAACATGTGTCATGTGTAGAATTGTCTAGAATATACATGTTTTAGATAGTTCGAGTAGTATAAATACTGGCTGACATATTTAACAACGCATTTGACTGTAATCTAAATAGTAATGTTCTATGAGTCGTGAGATCTAGTGAACACAGTACGATATCAAGGTTTTTTTAACGTCAAAACTAAAAATTAGAGTAACTTATTCAATAATAAAAAATAAACCTAGAACGCTAGGAGCAAAGTAGGGTTTATACACTACATATTTTTGGCATTTTCCAATTGGCACTATTTGATAAAAGAACTCCAGAAACATGAATGAAGACTTGATCAACCAGATTTAAAAGTTTAATTTATTAAACCCTCGTGGCCCTTTAATTCCTATTAATTATTAGAACTATTGCTGGAAAAAAGAATTGTTCAAAGATTAATTATTATATAGCAAAACTAGTTTATACCCGGGAGCGTTTCGGGGTTGAAAAATCTAATATGACGTAACCAAATCTTCAATATATGATTTGCACAAACTCACCAAATATGGCTGCAAAGAAAAACTACCATTTCAACTATTACTGTATCCCATAACCGCCTAATACGCTACCATCTCAATTATATTGGTCCCCTATGGATTTATTCCTATATTAGCCACTGATAATTACAATAGAATACCCATTGATGTTATTTGCTTAATTCTAAAATGGTGATTAGAATTACGTATAGTAATCAACATATATGTGGTGATTCATATTGCAAGCTTAAATGTTATCTATCCATTCACTAGAGTTGTGCAAATGGTTCGGAACCGACCCGACCCGGACCAACCAGAACCGTATATCCTTTTATTCTTGAAATTAGGAACCACGAACCGAACCTTAAAAGGCTATGTGATTCCGGGTCCTAAAGGTTCTGATGGGTTGGATAAAAGGGTCTGACCCTCTAGAACCTTTTAATGTAATAGCCACTTTTAGAGGATTACATATTCGGTATTCTTATTCTTTTACCATGCTTGTAAAAGAATTCCTCCATATGGTTCTAACAATAGCCCATGAATTTTTTTTAAAGTCACTTTTCGTTTCTCGACTTATGTTTTCGTAACAATTTTGTCATTCTCATCACTCGAAACATTATGTGAATCTGTTATGTATACATAATAAAAACACACACACATCAAAGCGACATATATAAATATTTACTTCAAATTTGGATATAATATATATTATATAATATATCACATCTATGCATATCCATCAAGCCAAAAAATATTTCAAGAAAAATACATTGTTATTATTATAAATAATATTTTTAATATTGTATTAACATTACATGAAATCGATTACCATAACACGTAAAAACGAATAGTGAAAAGACTAAAAAAGATTATTATTTTTTTAATTAAAATACAAACGGTTCTTGTGGTTCTTATATTAGAACCGTGGGTTTGGAACCGACATGACTCGGAACTGATAATTCATATAAATCTAGAACCGGAAACCGACCCATATATTTAAAAAGGTTCAAGTCGAAGGTTCTTACGGGTCGGGTCTAAGGTTCCTGTGGGTCCGAACCACGAAATGCTCACCCCTACCATTCACATTTAAACATAAATGAAACTAAGAAATCACCTGAGGATGACGCATAGCAAGTTTGGTTCTCTCCCGTATCTTCTCCCGAGTTGCTACAAACATCTTGACGTTAGAATAACCAACTAACTTAGACAAAAAAAAAAAGGTTGAATCACTACCTGGGTTGCCATGTGCTTGGGATTAGAAAAATCATTTTTGCCATCATTTCTATGAGTCGTTCTCTGTTGAGGAGGTGGAGCCTAAAAATGGAAGCAGAAAGAATCCCATAAGAACACAACATAGCGAAATCAAGAAATCAGAGCTTGATATGTGTCTCACCGTCAGATCTATTTCAAATTTTGCATCTTTGTTATTTTGAGTCTCCAGATTAGCTAGTTTTCTACCAGAAAAAAACACTCAAAAGATCATCATAGGGCAGGACGAAGATAAATTAAATACACACCACCAAACACAACTAAAGCATCAGATTACTAAATTTACTCACAAATTTGTCACTGGGTATTGTTTTCCAAATTAGGAGAAGATATATTTGTCTTTGGAGAGTGGTGACGCTGCTGATGATCAATCTCGGTTTTTATTGAAGAAGAAACCGGATTTTCTGATACTTGCCTTGGTCTCTTCCTCTTTGATGATGTCAAGTCATTATAAAAATTGAAACTTAACATTATTATCAATTAGAAACATAGAATAAGATTGAGCAGATGTAAATGACAGATAAATCTATCCTACTAACGGTTGACAAAGACGTCGAATTTTGCGGTAGAGCCGTCGAGTTCGAGATAGGAGATGAAACTCTAGATTTGGTATCACTATTAGACTTAGTATTCGAATCGATTTTTCTTAGATGGATAAATATTTTCACATTTAAGATCTCTATGGATAACAGGAGGATCGTGGCTATGGAGATAAAGAAGGCCTTTCAAGATCTGTCTACACCAATGTTTGATTGCTCTTATATTAACCCTCCTATGTTTCTGCCTATACGTAATCATTCATCATCAAAATTCATAATCAAGCTAAACTAAATCAGATCATCAACAACAACAACAAACTAAAGCTAAAATGAACTTACTGTCAAGTGTACCAAAAGTAAACAACTCAGTAACAAAATTCATGTTCCTGTTAGCTGTATCAACCTAAGAAGTATAAAACTTCATAATATTCTTCCAGGGATTTCTTTGTCATTTGCTGGTCGGGATGGGTTCCTGTTAAATGTAATGTTTTTGCGTGGAGAGCGGAAATGGGTCGGATTCCTACCCGAACGGAATTGCACAAGCGAAACATTCATGTGGGAAGTGTAGAGTGCGCTCTGTGTGATTGGGGCAGCGAGTCTCCCAATCATTTGTTTTCAGGCTGCATGGTTGCGTAGGAAGTGTGGGCGGCCATTATTAATTGGTGTGGCTTAAATCCCATCTTTGCTTTTAGTGTTCGGGACCTTTTAATGATCCATACAGCATTGGATGGAAACAAATCGAGGAAAGAAATTATTCATGGCGTCATCATTGTGGCGACCTGGTGTATTTGGCTTGCTAGGATTGAGAAAATTTTCAACAATAAAATGGCAAATGGTAGATGCATTATGGCTAATATTAAGAGTTTGTCGTTTCTTTGGTTCTCCAATAGATCTAGATTCAAGGACTTGGTTTGGGTAGAGTGGCAGAAATAGCATTTGGATATGATGTAGTCTTTCCGGCGGTCCTCGTTTTGAGGACTTGTTGTGGTGCTTGAACGAAAGTTAATCTTAAAGAAACATATTTTATCAATGAATTAAGAGTTTCATTTATTTAAATAGTTTAGAGGAGTTATAAAAAAATAATAATTTATTTAACATTAAATACACCTATTAAATAAAAAAACATATTTTATCAATAAATTATGAGCTTCATTTATTTATGAGTTTCATGCGTTATGTAGTGGCATTCATAGCCAAAAGACAAGGAGGTACATGCACCAATCGGGCATGCCCCGTTTGATGGAAAACCACTATTGAGTCGCGGGGTCTCATTTGAAGCAGTCTCTCTACTCTCACGAGGTAGAGGTAAGATTGTTTACATTTTATTTTTCTCAAACCCTACCTTAGCTTTGTTATTAGTTGGATTAGTATAATGGTATGATGTTGATATATATATATATATATATATATATATATATATATATATATATATATAGGGGATGGATAATACGGAAACCCTAAATAATGAGAAAACTCTAGAAAACCCTCAAAAAAACCTACTTCCCGAGCTTTTTTTTTTAAAAAAAAATTAGGGCATGTAATATACATGTTTTTAAGTGTTTTGAGCCAAAAAAATCAAAAAAGCGCCGAAGGGTTTTTTTTTTTTTAAAAAAATAAGTTTTGCATCATAACACATGTTAGCTTATTTTTGCACTGGTAACATATGTTATGATGCAAAACTTATTTTTAAAAAAAAAAAAAAACCCTTCGGCGCTTTTTTGATTTTTTTGGCTCAAAACACTCAAAAACATGTATATTACATGCCCTAATTTTTTTTTAAAAAAAAAAGCTCGGGAAGTAGGTTTTTTTGAGGGTTTTCTAGAGTTTTTTCATTTTGAAGGGTTTTCTTCCTATCCTTCCACTAATATATATATATATATATATATATATATATATATATATGTGTGTGTGTGTGTGTGTTATTTTTGTATTGTTATGGAAATCAAGAATGTATGTTTTGAGATCACTCCATCTAACCCGGTTCACCACATAAAAAGAATATCTGCTTTTGATACACAAATAAAATCCACCAAAAATGTAGAAAACATGACAGCATGGATGTCCTTTTCCACCCTTTGCCCCAATTGCACCATATGAACATGCCAGGAAGTAGTGGTTTCATCCAAATCAACACATTCCACCAATGAACCTGTCGATTTGTAAACGACCAACACATTCCACCAAACGGACTTGTTTTGTTGTAACTTTGGTTTTGTTGTTTGAATTTTTCTTTTCGGTTTCTTTCTGAGCTCTATATATAGATGTTTTTTTGTAACTTTGGTTTTGCTAATCGAAAATTCTTCTTTCCGGTTTCTTTCTTAGCTCTATATAAAAACATAAGTGTGACGAATTCCGATTAGTTCATTTTGGATTTACCTACTTTTCTAATAAAAAATCAAACGCCCATTTTGCTAATCCTGATGGTCAACATGCCTATTTTGCATGGTAATTTCCCTATATAAAACATTATAGTAAAAGTTGGAGAAATAATTGTTAAACTCTTCTTTACAAATCTGCTTTTATTTAGATACCCATTGTGCTTATTATATCTGACATTTAACCTATCTATCCTATTGGCTTTTGAAAGTTATCTTATAACCATCAAGGCTGACTAACTCAATCATTGCATTAAACAGAATTACGAAAAAGTGAAAGCCTAACTAAGTTCCCAGAAAATTGGTTCAACTATGCGACCAAGTCATGATAATGATTGGCTCTTTGGTGCAACTAGTTTTGCTTTGCCAATGGTTGGTTATTTTTTATTCTTGTATATGTATAGATAAAGTAAAGTCCAAGTCAATGACATTTGTCATAATACCGACTTAAATATTCTTGGATAAGTATATATACAACGCCAACATCTTTCCATTTCTTCACATCAAAACTTACACAACTATATTTTTTTACCACCCAACTCACAACTCTTCCATCAGTTCTAACAAGAAAGAGAACTGAAGGGAAGTAAAAGAGAGAGAGATAGGACCGAGCGAGATATATTTATATACGCGTTCATCGTACAAAATACATATATAGATAGTAAATAAAGAGAGGGGGAGAGTGTTAGATACAAGGAAAGAGAACAATGGAAGGTGTGGACTATGAAAGGAAAAAAGAAAGATCACTAGAGATAACACCATCATGGGCAGTAGCAGTGGTGGTGTTTTTTATACTTGCCATTTCAATTGCTCTTGAATACATCCTTCATTACATTGGCCATGTATGTTTTTTTGTCTTTATCTCTTCAATTCTCATACAAATTTAGATGATACAAAATGTTTTTATGAAACTCAATATTTGTTACTAGTTATTAATTACAACAAACATATCATATATATGTCTCTCAAAGGGTATCCCACAAAACTTTTTTATAATTTGTATAAATCATTTGATTAAGTTACTTAAAATAAGACAAATAAACTCTAACTAAAGTTTTTTTTTTTTTTTTTTTTCTAAATTCCACAGTGGTTACATAAAAAACACAAGAAATCACTCCATGAAGCACTTGAAAAGATTAAAGCAGGTAAATTATTAATATTTTTGACTTGTGATCTTATTCCTTTATATTATTAAACATGTTCAATATGTTTATGTTGTTTTCTTGAATTTTGCTTCTAGAGTTGATGCTTCTAGGGTTCATATCATTGCTACTAACAGTGGGTCAAGGACCAATTTCCGATATATGTATTCCAAGTCGTGTTGCTAGAACATGGCACCCTTGTAACAAGGACAAACCCGACGATTATTACTATGATCCTTGTCTTAAAAAGGTACGTATGACTTTCTGTACATAATAATAAAGAAAATGGTGCATGTATATTATATGTACATAATGTGTACATCTCGTCGTTTTGGTGTCTAGTAACGTTAAATGATCAAACGTCTTAAGCTTGTCGAATTTTGTTCAGGGAAAGGTGCAAATGGTGTCAAACTATGGGATACACCAACTCCACATATTTATATTTGTGTTGGCTGTGATTCATGTCTCATATTGTATTCTTACTTTGATCTTGGGTAGACTCAAGGTACAATTTTGAATTGTTTTCTATGTATATTTATCCGCGCGCACACGCACATATTACTTTTAAATAATACGATTTGTGAACTGATTGATAAAAATCTTTGTAGATGAGGAAGTGGAAGGCTTGGGAAGATGAAACGAAGACGGTTGAATATCAATACCATCACGGTAAGAGTATTATATTTAAGCTCAAAGTGTTTTGATCTACAATTTCGGCTAAGTAAGTTAAATATATAGATAGACTTATATACGTGTTCACTTCAGATCCTGAAAGATTTAGATTTGCAAGAGAGACAACGTTTGGACGTAGCACTTGAGATTTTGGAGCGACTCGACAATTCTTCTATGGATCGTAAGCACTCATTAAGACTATAATAAAAACCAAGTTGATACCCAAATTCATGAAAACATAAATGTTAGTTTATTTATAATTTATTTTAATTTCATATCATCATCTTATACATAAGCAGTCAAAATATTACTCGTGTCCTCTAAAACAAATGTTATCTGCACATTATTGGGTTTTTTTGTTGTCCGTCTACTTTTTATTGTGATGTAACTTTCGTATTTTGTTTTAATAAAAAACCTATTATTATGGTTTATAATTAAGTTAAAATTTTTGTATTCATAAATAAAAAAGAATTATAATTCACAAATATAAATGAAAAATGATGATAAATCAAAATAATCATACATTTGAATTGTGCATTGTGCATTTTGCATTGTGCATTGTGCATTGTGTTCACAAGTTGACTTTTTAATCATACCTTTTTTTTTTAACGGCAAATTTCTTCTCCTTGTAGGACTTAAACTCATGACCTCTCCTTTAGGTGTTCGTAGAAGTTTTGCTTCTACCATTGGGCCACCGACCAATCATACCTTGGAATGTAGACATTCCAAAACTAAAACACCACCACAAACAAGGCCACTTGCAGTTTTTATTTAATAATATATGTACTGCTGGAAATAAATATTGGTTTGACCACTTCTTTAAATAGGAAGTTGACAAAAACATTGTATTTATAAAACTTTAGAAAAACAAAAATATAATTAAAACGTTTCTAGTACATTTTCGTTTATTTATTTGGTACATGTCACATATCATTAATCAATTATTTGACAAAAATTGATTTTGACTATTTTTTTAATTTGAATTACTACTAATCAATAGTCGGTCACCGCTAAAATAATGATACATTAGTCCCTTCATCCCGAAAAGTAGGATGTTTGACTTGTAAATTATTATTTTTTGAAAATTATAACTTTATAACAAGTTTATTTAACAATAAAATATAAATAGATGTATTACATAAAAAATGGTTGATTAATTATGTTGACATGCTTCTGAATTTTTTAAACCTGTTTTTTATTTATAAAAAAACTTATAATATTAATTTGCTTTTCTTGGTAAAATATAGGGGTGTTTTTCGAGACAGTTCTTGACATCAGTAGCAAAGGTTGATTACCTTACCCTTAGACATGGGTTCATCAATGTAAGTACCAAAACCAAATGCACTCTAAGCTCATCAATGGGTTCATCATTTATTAAAGAAAACATTATTTGGACTCATTTTTTTGTTACTTTTAATTTATTTTATTTAACTTTGCGTATAGACACATTTAACTCCGGAAAGTCAACATCAGTTTGATTTCCACAAATATATTAGTAGATCCCTTGAAGAAGATTTCAAAGTTGTCGTTGGAATAAGGTAATTTGTTTTTTGTTTAAATATTAAGTATTATATTATGTTAGATTTAAATGAAATTAATAACATATTATATTTTTGTATATGCAGTCCTATTGTGTGGTTTTTTGCTGTTTTGCTTCTTCTCACCAACACGCATGGTACACATATCCGTTTACTAATTACAGTTTTTTTTTATAAAATATAAATATTTATTTACTTACAAGTTTATAAAGTAGTAGGGGGGTTTAGAATTCGATTCGGATATGAAAAATTCGAAATCCGAATCAGTTTGATTCGACTATTAGTAATTTGATTCGACTAGCAAGAAATCAAATTCGATTCAATTCGAATTCAAGTCTAATAAATCGAATACGACTTTATGATTTTAATAAATTCAATTCGGTTCAAAATTCGAATTCATACTATATACACACACGTACACATTGAAACAAACTTTTAAATTTAGGTCAAACTCTAAAAGCACGTAGTCCCTACTAATTTTACTATAGAGTATTTTACATATTTACATTATACATCACAAAATTCTTGTTTATTAATTTTGTAGATTAAAAATAATGAGTTTGTAATAGTTTTTAAAATTAAAAGTAAAACAATTTATTATTTATAGTGAATCTAAATTAAATAGAAATTTATTTGAATTCGAGTTTCAAATACAGATTGAATATGAATCGAATATGAATCGAATATGAATTAAGTAAAAAATTCAAAATTCAAAAAATTATATTCAGTTAATTGAAAAATTTGTTACTTGATTTGTTGGACACCGTTATTTTAAATAAATATAAAATATTTTTTTAACTTTTTTTTATTTATATATTGACAGACTGGTATGCATACCTATGGCTGCCCTTCATCCCACTAGTTGTAAGTACTATTCTTATCATCGTCCCCACACTATTTGTCAAACGAATATTTAGAGCATTTTAATATATCAACGGTTGGTTATATTCACATGTCCTCTATATTTGATTTGATTGATTCTGACTTTAACTCTTTTAAGGACTCTTTACTCTTTAGATATAGTTTTTTAAACATCCGGCTACACTTCTAAACACATGTATCAAACAGTGAGACATTTAGTACGCAATGATGGTGACAAATCCACTGAGGGGGGTTTGATCCTGAGTGTCACCCTGGTTTTAATTCGGCTGATACTTCAGCGAGTCAACTCGTGTGAATGCATGCAATATAGTTTTCGAGGGGAAGCCACCAAGGCCGATGATCCTGCACGGGACCCAATAGAACATCGTCATGCCTGCCTTGGCGGGCTGTCGGTTAAAAAACGGAACGGCAAAGTAACAATTGGTCACTCATAACGAAAGTCACCTTCAAAAAAAAAAGGGATATGTTCTTTTTTTTTAAACACCTGTTTAAGAACATGTTCCAATTTTTAAACACCAGTTTTTAGAACATGTTCCAATATCTAAACGTCCTTTTAAGGACAGGTTTTGATTATAAACGTGGTTTAAGGACGGGTTCCAAACTTTAAACGTCCTATCGGCATGTTTCAATTTTTAAAATTGGGTCACGTTTAGCACAACCTTGTCTCAAACGCATGAAGTACATGAAGCGCTGTATCAATAATATTTTGATCAACATTTCATGATAATAACCAACTATGTTAACAATGCAGATAATCCTGTTGGTTGGAGCAAAGTTACAAGTGATCATTACAAAAATGGGGAGAAGGACTCATGAAATGGCTGATGTGGTTAAGGGTACACCCATGGTTCAGCCAGGTGATGATCTCTTCTGGTTCGGTCGACCGCGACTCATACTCCTCTTGATCAACTTTGCCCTCTTTCAGGTTCACAAATGCACCAACTTTTATTACATTTCATACAATGGTTTACCATTGTTGACATTGTGTTCTAATCTGTTCTTTTTTTAATTTACAGAATGCATTTCAACTGGCATTCATCTTGTGGAGTTGGGTAAGTATTTTTCACCTTTTGATTGATCATTTTGCTTGTTATGGTACTAAGTAGTTGTTTGATGTTCTTGTTTGCAGTACACGTTTGGGTTTAAGTCGTGTTTCCATCATCGTAACGAAGATATAATAATCAGGATTACAATGGCGTAAGTTACAGTTACTTAAGTGTGTCGTATAATGTTAAGCCTGGCCAGTGGCGAATCTTGACCCGAAACTTCGGGGGGTCGGAAGTCACCGGGGGGCGGAAGTCACTAGTTTTGGGGGGTCGAAAACCAGTTTTGGGGGGTCGAAACCTTATACACCAAAAAATTTCTATACGAATACTATATAATCGGAACTCTGAGCGAAAATTCGGGGGGGTCGGCCGCCCCTCCCCGCCCCTTAAAAGAATTTCCCCTGAGCCTGGCTAAGCAGGCGGGGCGGGTAGGGTAATGGAGCAAAACATATCGTTTTATGTACCAAATTCGTCCGGTTTTTTAAGTTAACAAGTTTTTTGATAGTGATCCATTTTAACCCGTTGTATAGTTTTTAGGGCTGTCAATTGTGTTAGGTTGACGGGTTGCGTATTGGCGGCTTGGTTTTGTTTAACCAGAACATGACCTATAATTTTATCCGTGTCAAAACCTCAACCTTAATGTTTAACAACTAGTGTGCCATCAAACCATCTGTAACAGCAATATAACATTACTTTGTTGCACATTTTCAGGGTCGTGATACAGTTTCTATGCAGTTACGTGACACTCCCTTTATACGCGTTAGTAACGCAGGTAATGTGTCCCCGCTCTGCTTTACCTCTAGTTCAAAACATCGCCAAAAGCACGATCGCATGTTTAACTCTTTCGGATATTTGTTTGACTTTTCAACAGATGGGTTCAAGAATGAGAACAACCATATTCAGTGAAAATGTAGCAAAAGCCTTAAAAACATGGCACCACACGGCGAAAAAGAACATAAAACATGGCCACCATTCGAGTCCAAACTCGCCATTTTCAAGCAGACCAGGCACCCCACTTCATGGAAGCACATCGCCATTGCATCTGTTGCATAGACACCCTGACAATAGTCTTGACAGCCTTTCAAACTCTCCAAAACGCTTGGGTTACGAGCATGAAGGTTGGGCTAACGAGTCTTCTTCAAACTACCATTACAAATATAGAGAACCCGAAAACTTCACAAGAGAAGAGGTGCCTGATATTGAAGAAGGCGAGATTGAAGAGCCGGTCCCCAGCTCGACCCGAGTGCAGTTTGAAACGAGACCGGTTAGGACTCAACATGAGGTTGATATGGGTGATTTTTCATTTGGTCAGAATAAATAACTATGGTACTTATAAATACTATCACAGCTATACATACCATTGTTTTCGATTTGTTTAACATGTAAGTTTGAACTTAAGTCAATTGATAATACGCGAAACAGTTTATTCAAACTCAAAAATAGTTCAAATGAGTGCTAGAATCGGCACCATATCATATAGAGTAGTGTTAATGGTCTGATTCGACTAGTTTTATGAAACTTTTAGGCCAAAATCGCAAACTACAGTTCGGAAAATGACAAACCAAACCGGCCATGGGCTGTCCGAACCAGCTGATTTTAGCAGTTTCACTGTTTAAACTGAGCTTTTCTGTTTCCATAAATAAAAACCTGATGAAGATATTCCTAACTGCATACGCCATGAATGAAATGTAAAAAAATGAAAAGGCTTACATTGAATGCTCCAAAAGTCCAAACCATCATTAAACTGTCAAACCGTCAAAACAGAACATGGATCTCAAAACAGCCGATGTGCTTTGGCTTGGAAAGATCGGTCATATGCACGGTAATATACAAAACCACAGAGATTACACCATGCAAGTGATTCATTTAAATAAAAATGATAATATTCATAAAGTGTAAATGGATCAGAAGTTACTACTTACTAATGCCTATAGTCGCAACATTGCAAAACTGTCCAAAGGAGACGAAATAGAAAACTAATATCTTTCTTGCTATACGGGGCCCATAACCCGAGGTCTCTGAGCTAAAAATATAACTTTGTGATCCAAAAGGGTCCAAAACCGAAAGAAACAGATGAATAGTTAGTTACACATACACAAAATCAACAAGCTCCGGGTTTCAGAATGTAATCACTAAACATTGTCAGCTGCGTCTCTTTCGGGTTCATCAGTCTTGCTCTTTGCTCCTGCAGCAGTCAACCTCTCTGTTGCCAATCTTTCCTCCAAAGCTCGGGCACCTCTTTCCCTGCGTTTTTTTTTATCAACTCTTATCATTATTATAGCAGTCCATGTTGCCTCTTTCTCTGATGGCAATAAATTATCAAGGAAGCTAGAGGTGGCAATTTCGATGCACTTACATATGAACATGCCATTTCTATGTTTTATCGCTAACGTTTCAGATTGGTAAATCAGAAAGTTCAACTAAAAAGGAAATTGATAAAACAGACTAAAAGTTGCCAAACCAAAGTGCACTGTTAATGCATACAACCTACTAAATATTGTCGTGATAAAATCTAGTATTTGTAATCATACTTTACGCATGATAAAACACGATGCAGCACATACCAAAAAAATACAATTTTTGACCCGAAACTTCCCAACTTCCCAGACCTGTCCCATCCATTTTGCCACACCCCTAAAGAAAATGTACTACTTTCGAGTTGCATACCCTTATATGTTGAAATTAATAATAATTGATTAGTGTATCGATTTGTTGAGCCTATGTAACTTTTATATATGAATAGGAGCGGTTAGTTACCTTCTCCTAGTTGCCTCAATGGGATCAGAACCAGGCAATGAAGCATTGCCAACAGTGTAGCCCCTAGCATCATTGGATGCTTCAGATCTTCCACAAAGCATACGATCAAATATTGAAGCCATTGGATCAATCACTGGTCTGCAAAACCAACAAGTTAATATAGATTTTAGCTCAAATGGAAATGGACCGAACCGTTAACTGGTTAAAATAGATGCATATTGTGCTGTAATTTGTAAATGCAAAAAACATCTTAAATCGTATTCAGCACGTTAACCGGCTATAGAACATATAAAAAACATAGAATTGTTGATGGGATGGGTCAACCCCATCAAGCTCATTTCAACCCATATTGAAGTCATTCTTTGACATATTACCAACTTGCCTCGTTTTGCCACCTATCATTTTACATTACTTTAGTTAATAAATTTTAGTAAAACACTTAACTGAAAGTATAAAATCCTATCAAGCAATGAATTTTCTTAATGAAGATGGGGAGTGTAACCTTGAAATGTCCAATTCGCACCAACTCAAATTTTGATATTGTTTTAGATCCAAGTCCAACGATGTATTTTCACAATGTGGTCATGATGAAAAACAGTTAGTATTTCATTGGGACCACAACATCTGTCACTGTTGATAGGTTTAAACATTTAACCAAATATTCCACGAATTTCCAAAAATATACACCCTGTTAAAGGTTTCATTGATCATGTGACAGAGGCAGTGTAACACAGGGAAAATTACTTCATATGCTCTTCAAACAGATCTACTTTCAGTGAAAATAAAAGAAAGCCGACAAAGTTCTTGCATTACCTTAAGAATTCTGGGAAGAAGGTAGAGAAGGCAAATTCATCACTTGGGTCACCCTTAAATCCTGTTTCCTGTTTCCTTTGAAAGTATCTGAGGTAAATCCAGCCGATATATGTGCCAAACATCAAGATTGGAAGGTATGCTGCTGGCTCTATTGTAAAGAAGCTTGCAACAATAGCCAACAATAACACGATGGATGGCAACCACTGCATAGCACAAAAACAAAGATGTGCAAGAAAAGTTAAGATTCATTGATAAAGGAGGTATTATGATCTCAAGATTCAAACAGTCAAACGTTGCATTCTGGCAAGGCAACAAATTGAGTCCTTTCATATCAGAGGTAACAAAATGGGCAGGTTGAGTTGAGGTTGCCCAAAACACTTTTGGGCAACTTTCATTTAGTTGAACCTGTCTCCTTTTAAGCTGGTTTTTTACATAATCTGTGACTCGTTAAAGATATAACATAAGCTGAAGTGACTCATTCATAAGTAGATGAGGTGAAATTGCCACCTCCATTTCGAATACTTTCATACCTTTGCTTTAATTTTCAATGGAGAAATTTCTTGATCAGGAATTAGTTGCTTGACACCAACTAAGAGCCCTAAAAGTACTCCACTGAATCCAGAAAGAGGCATGTAACTACCAAAGAAAGAACAAATTTATCAAACTTTCCATCTATCAAGTAGACATATAAGAGGAAAACCAATAGAACACAAATGTAAAGTCGGGTAAAAGGATGTCCACATTACATACAGATAACTTTCCTGCATTGTTATATAGTACAAGGAGATGGCTGTAATGAAAACAAACACGGAAGTCATGAAATTGACAATGAAAATGAACTTCAAGAATTCTCTAGAGCCCCAGATAGGCTCAAGAAGCTTCCCAATGAAAAGAAGACCAATTGTGCTGCTAAGAACCTAATTGACACATGAAGCACACAGAAGTCAAAAACCGGTCCTATTATGTTTTATATTTCTTAGGTACAAAAATGGTTCATACCCCATGTACTGTCTGTTCTACATAACCAGCCGTTATGAGATTCCAACCAAAAGGAATTGTCCTGTGATTTATAAAACGCACAATATGGGAATATAAGTGACAGACTGATAGTAATTAGATTGTAAATAGAAATTAATGAGATTAACAATTGTATCTGCTTTTGCAACTTCTGTGAACTGATGCAAAGAATTGAAAATCATTGACTTCATATGCAGTTAAGGGAAGTTCATAAACAAAATCAATTTAATAATTTAAATTGTCACAGATTTAGGTTCTGAATTTTGAAGAATACCATGTGGTTTTTCCACTATAAATTGAATAGTTTGTTAATTACAGTTGATCAGGAGGAAGAAGTGCCCATGTCTGACCTTTAAGATATATGTCTTCCAGAACTAGTTTATGTACCTAGGATGAGGATCGTTCTAAGAACTAGTATATGTGAGTAGATGATGAACTAGCTAAAAATGCCAAGTTCCTTTTCAGGTCAAAATTAAGTGCTGAATCAAATCAAATGAATTTAGTAAAAGTTAAAGCCTATCATGTTTAAGCCACTTATACCACACAAGTATGACACAGTTCAAAGCGCGTGTTCAAAGACTTCAAGATACAATCTTTTATATATACATGTTTATTCATTAGTAACACTGTAAGATATTGAAATATATGGATATGGGCCATATGGCTTAGGGATGAGCATACAAGGCCGAATACCGATCCCGTCCCGATCCCAATACCGTACCGAACCGATACCGAACCGAGGGGTTTCGGGATCGGTATCGGTACCCATATTTATGGATTTTCGGTTTCGGTATTATCGGGATCGGTATGGTATCGGTATTTTAAGGTAAAATACCGATACCATACCGGTACCGTACCGATACCAAACCGATACTGTACCGTATGTGTTCGGTATCGGTATTGGTTTTTTGGACTTTTCGGTATCGGTATTGTCGGGATCGGTATCGGTTCGGTACCGATACCGTCCCGAGCTCATCCCTAATATGGCTTATAAATTATTCATTCGAATTACAAACGCTCCAATCAATCCATGTAGTAAGTCATGCATGTAAGTTGCAACTGCAACAAAATCAAGATCAATGGACCTTGAAGGAAAAAAAATGCGGACTTAGGAGATCAAAACTCACAAAGCTGTATGCATGAGTCGTAAATCGTAATAAACTAAAAGTCAAAAGATTGCCCTAAAGGCTAGTAGTTACCCTAGTAGGCTTCTTACAGTCACAGGCATACATACCAAAGAAGTTTAGTTGTAAAATAGTGCTTACTGTGAATAAGTCCAACTACATCCAAGGCGATGCTAATGTGGATACTGGATACCACCACTCCAAATCCTAAACGCATCCATGCCCATAATTCTATATTGGTACGCATATGTGAGGTAGAACCAAATCATTTGAGCAATAACAATACCACCAAAAGAAGACTCGGTCATTAACCATTCAAAACAGTTGTAGGCGCTAGGCGGGGGGTAAATAGTCCAAAATAAGGACCTAGTCGGAATCCTAGGCATTTTGGGCATTAGGCAGTCCTAGGCGGTGATTTTTTAATCTTATTTTTTATTTTTTTTTTATTTTAAATTCCAAAAATTCCTAAGTATTTGTTAGTATTATGTGTATATATCTTAACATATTTTCAAAAAACACCTAAATTTGTATGTGTGTGTTGTATAAATAAAATACGTATAAAAATACAAAACGCCTAATTCCGCTAATTCCTCCTAGTCCCTAGGCTAGATCTCACCGCCTGCCTAGCGCCTTCTACAGCCTTCTACAACCTTGTCTAAATTTCAAGAAACTATCATTAATATCCTTTTGCATAACTTCCTCAACACCTAGTGCTGAAAAAACAGTGTGAATGCCCCAAAATCTTTCACTATCCCTATACCAACCATCTAACCCATAATAACATGTCCATTCTCACAGATCGCCGACCAACGAAAGACTTATCCTAATCCTAACCCTAACCCTATGCACGTCACACTTCAATAATGTTTAATTTATTGCAATCAAAATTGACTTATTGACTTATCGGTTTCGAAGAAATGAAGAAATACCTGGCAGGAATGAGTGCAACATAAGTAAGAGAGAAGGAAAGATCTGAACAGCAATGTATCCAGAAACAAGCACAGCCACTAAACCCTTACATAGCCTCGTGAATCCCGTAAACATGTTCGCACCCTACCAAACAAGACTAGATTCATTACTGACTTGAATTAGGTTAAATGTAGGACGAATAATAATAATAATAATAATAATAATAATAATAATAATAATAATAATAATAATAATAATAATAATAATAATAATATAAATGGATGAGATTTGTAGAGGGAACTTACTGCAGGAGAGCTCATGATGTGGGTGTGATGGAAAGATTTGGTGTGAGAGGAAGAGTAGATCTTGAAGCTAAATTAAATGAGGGGGGAGTTATTGTCAACTTGAATGTTAATTAAGGGTTTTGGAAGAAATAAAGAGATGCTTCAAGGTTAAGTTTAATGGGATAGCTTGTGGAGTTTTTGATATTTCTAAATTGGGATAATTTGTTGTAACAAATTGGAATGATGGAAAGAGTGTTTTGATTGGTTATGTATAAAATTGTATTTGTTTTGTTTTTTTTTTAGTTTGTTTGAGGATTGATGAAGTATGTTAGGGACATATTCTTGAGTAGGGTTGAGCATAGGTTATGTATGGGATTGATTGGGAACGTGATCGAATCAAGCTGAAACTAAGAAAGCTGAAGAAAGTGGGGGTTGTGAACCGGACTTGTAATTGCAATCGAGTTTTAGTAGGTTGGGTGATGTGTAGATGACAAAGACCGATATAGTGAAATGAAGGAGTGGACAAAGTTGTATAACCTGTGGAATATAGGAATTTGACTTTGGATCTCTACGTGTGTTGTGGTATAGCTTATATGATCTCGAGTCGGTTTTGTTGCACTTATGAGTTTTTATATAGTTTAATGTTAAAATAAGTCTTGGTTTTCTTAAATGGCTAAATTATTTTACACATGTGCACAAGTTTGCAACACCCTAATCTCTAAGGTTGGGCGTTGAAGGGGTGATGTAAAGCCCTTCCATGCCACCAACACCACCCTATGCCCGGCGTTTTCATGGCATGGGGGCAACCAGGGTGAAGATCTCCATGGGTGTGGGGCAGATGATCATGGTCACGTTGCGATAAGTGATTGGTTTGAACCCACCTCCCCCCCCCCCCCAATCTATTTCTTTATCTCTCTCACTTTCCCTCCCTTCCCTCTCCCACGCCATCACCACTTCGGGGTTTTTTTTAGGCTTGGAGAAGACATCACCCTTTACTGGCGTGGCTGCCACATGTCGTTCCATGGCCCATTTACCCATGTGACCACATGTGTAGTCTAAGATGGTTGGAGTTGTCTTATATGTTTGATTTATTATATTTTTTTTGTCAATGTGAGAAATGTATCCATGTTTTTTAGAAAGTTCTCTTTTAATGTTTTTGTTGTTGTTGTAATGTTGAAATAGCGTTATCGGTTTAATCTGGATTACAAGTGAAAGTTCTAATTTAGTTTGGGTGTTGCATTATATTACATGCATGTAAATTTTGGATTGGTTTTGAGTTTTTAGTCTGGATCATGTATGACTTTCGACTTTGTTTTGGCTGTTTTAAAAGATTACTCAAAGTAAGTTTCTGTCAAGTCTACTTACAATCAAATGGAACATCAAATAAACTCAAACCCTAGACCTTGGTACAACCATGTAAAATCTAGCTGCTCATGGCGATGTGAATGATGCTGAAATGTGAGTTTCGAAAGTGAAAAACATGATTGGGATAATAGAAAATCTTTGTCGCTAAGTTTCCTCCTCTTTAGTTGTCTCTTAGCAACTCAATATGACTAATGATTGTCCAAGGGAAAATACACCATAAACCCATAAAAAAACTATTGAAAACCCCTATTGATTGTGGGATAGGCATATTAGTACGTTGGCTTGTGCTAAACTCCTTGTTTGTGTGGTAATACATTTGGATACACTAAGTGTGAATAAGTATCTTCTATGTAATTTCTAACAATTGCAATTATTCATGGCTTTTTTTTGGAACACCTAACTTAGACTCTCTTATCCAATCATTAATATTCACTCTTTTGTGCTAATAGCAAAAATTTCATCAAAATTATAAAGAAACCCATGTAGTATTAAGTTTATGAGTTGTGCAACAATTATACACTCTTGGTTTTAAAAAGTGCGAAGCGCACAAAAGCGACGAGGTCTAAAACCGAGGCGAAAGGTGCAAAACGCAAAAGCGGTGGGCTTTTCGTACGCGAGGCGCAAGACGAATATATATTTTTTTTATATATGTTATAGGTTTTTAGTATCATTTACCCAAAATATATATACAAATAAGATTTATATACAATTTAACGTAAATGTACAACATTTTTAGCTACATGTATAACAATTTTAAGCACAAAAACACCTCATGTACGAAAAGCGCGCTCTTATTGCGCTTTTTTGGCCAAAAAAGCGCGTTTTCATGCGCTTTTTGCACTTTTCGTACGATGCTCGCCTAGGTTTACATAAGGCGCACAGATTGGCACCTAGATGCGCTTTGCGCTTAAGAGCGCGCTTTTCAAAACCAAGTACACTTATTCAAGTTTTTAGAAATCATAACTAATTGTTTTAGAACAACTAACTCACACACTAACTAATTCTACTATTAAATTTATACATTAATCCACAAATGAGAATAAAATTATCTTGTGCTAAAAACTTTTATTTTAAGTTTTAACTAATGAACATAAATAAACAAACCTGAACGAATATAAACGAACTAACATAAATAAGCACACTGTCATGTTCACGAACACAATCGAACGAACAAGACCTTTGTTCATTTTTGTTTGTTTAGCTAATTGAACGAAATTTTTTGTTCGTGTTCATTCATTTACTAAACAAACAGATATAAACGAACCTACGCCGAACAGTTTACGAACCGTTCGCCGAACGTTTTGTTTCTTTACCCTTGTATCCAAGTCTCCAACCCTTGTAAATAAGGATCGAAACAAACCTTAAATCCATGCCATTTTCGATTCTGTTTCATTTTTTCACGGTATGCTTTCTTCTTCTTCCCTAAATTTATCGATTTCTTTACTTATGCTGCATATTATAAACCCTAAATTAACCTTAACCGTAGCTTCAATGAATTTGCTATTTTAGTTGATTTTTTATTATCCTATAATTATGCATACAAATACAAATTGGATTATTATGTACTGAAAAAGTATTGGATACATGTAAACCCTAACCTGTGAAAATACTTGAAGCTGAATCATAAAAGTCACCCTTTTATAATTTATGGTTTAGGTTCTTGTACAAAGGACATATTTCGTGAGAAGTGTGAGAAGGATTAAGAATTGGCATGTAGGCATCATGTTTTGAATTTAGGAATGATGTTTTAGGTTGTTTTAACTTGAAAAACACCAAACACAACAATCTAAAACACAATGCAATGTAATATAGTCATTAAATTTAAAAAACAGCTAAAACACACTACTTAACACTTAAAACACACTACTTAATGTTCTTAGCATGGTGTTTTAAGTTTTAAGCCTAAAATACATTGTTTTCAGTTTTTAATTGTTATGTTTGGTGTTTTTCTAGGCAAAACAATCCAAAACATCAGGACTAAGTTAAAAAAAAAGATGCCTACATATCAATTTTTAACCCTTCTCACACTTCTCACAAAATATGGCCTTTGTACAAGAACCTCACCCTATAATTTATATGTATCTAATAACTTTTAAACAAATTGTTTTTGTTATGATTTTGTCTGCATCTGTGTGTGATTCTTCAATAACTTTGGATTGTTCATGAGTAAAGTAGACTGATGGTCCCTGTGGTTTACCAAAATTTTGGATTTGGTCCCTAGCTTTCCAAAGTATACGATGGTCCCTATGGTTGCCGACAAATCTAAAGGTTTCAGTAGGTCCAAGTGAGAGGCTAAATGCCTTACAAAGTGCAAACCATATGGACCATCCGTGGACTTTTGGAAAAGTTGGGGACTAAATTCGTTACAAGGTGACAACTTGGACCATCAGTGTACTTTTGGAAAGTTAGGGTCTTAGGGACCAGATACAAAATTTTGGTAAACCACTGAGACTATCCGTTTACTTTACTCATTGTTCAAATGTTGATCATGAATTCCTATTAGCGGATGTAAACAGGTGAATCCTCCTACTGAAATTTAAAAACCATCGTTTATGTGTAATTAGGGGTGGGAATATCTGGCACGACGCGTATCAATGCGAAATTTAGGGGTTTGGGTTTAGTTTAAATGGGTTCGGGTCAGTTTTAGGTTGAACTTGTGAACACATTTAGCTACATGTGTCGTACTAATGGATTCACGGATTGACTCAATAACTTGTTTGTTTTAGTAAATTTTGATAAAATGTGTTTAAAAAACTGGTTTTTGGAGCCGGGGGTATGAGATAGAAATAAGGTTTGCCTTCATCACACTCTCCCTAGACCCTGTCGATAGCTATTACTATGAGTGGGATCATATTAAGTATTTTTTGTTTTTGTTGAGTCATACATTAAACGGGTTGGGAATTTTATGCCAACTCTTAGAAGTTAAAAGCGCAACAGACATTAGGTTTTGCAGTTTAAGAGTTATTGTTTTATACATTTTTGTAATATTTTGATTGTAAATTTCTTAATTCTAGAGTATAATATGCAAAAAGTACAATAAATTTATTTTCAGGTTAAAACGGGTTGTGTTTGTGTCAACCCGCTAAACGCATGTTTTGTTTGGGTTCATGTGTCTTGCATGATTTTCAGGTTAATGTCACGGCGTTTAAACTTTTTGGGATTGTGTTTCGAGTTTCGACATACCAAGCCGCTAACAGGTTGTGTTTAGCACCACTATATGTAATAATGATGAACCTTAAAGCTCTTTTGCAGGGTTCTTCATGTCATGAAAGCAACTGGTAATCCTCAGCCCCTTAAACTAGCCTACTATATTCAGTATGTCAGAATATAACATACCAAATCCAGATTTACCCGACGATATCACAAGCGACATTCTTTCTAGACTCCCGGTTAAATCCTTGTTGCGATTCAGGCGTGTATCAAAGCATTTTAAAGATTTGATTTCCGACACCCGTTTCATCAAATCACATCTTAAAAAAGCCGAATCTTTATCAACTCATCATCGAATCCTTGTTCCGGCTTACCCTCTTCTTTCCTTGAACTATAATTTATCATCAGACGAGGTCAATGCATCGATAGCGCTTAGTTGCCCATTTCTAAGCCCAAGAAATGTGATCAAGATTTTGGGTTCTTGCAATGGGTTGGTATGCATAATCGATGAGTCAAGAGATATGACCATCTACAACCCGTCAACTAGAAGATATTTCAAGCCATTTCAGTCGCCACAACAAGTTCTTTCTGGTCCAAATGAATCAAGTAAGACGGAATACGTGTATGGTTTTGGTTATGGGACAAACCCGAGTGATCTAAGAGTGGTTAGAATTCCACGGTTTGGTCGTGACTCTAGACACATTCGATATAGTATATATGATTTCATCGATACAGCTGGTACTTTCTTGAACGGGTCGCTTCATTGGTTAGCCCGTCATAGCAACATCGAGAATCAAAATCGAGTGATAGCTTCATTTGATGTATCTAAACAGACGTTTAGGGACGTTTCTCTGCCCCTTCAAGATCCGAATCTACCATATTACATGTTGGGTGTTTTAAAAGGATGTCTTTATGCACTTCGCGATGGTGTATACCATACAGAAGTTGAGGTATGGTTGATGAAGGACTACGGGGCGGTCAACTCTTGGTCAAAGTTCGTCAACATTCCAGTTGATACATGGACAGGCAACATTTCATATATGAGGCCTTTGGGATCTGTAAATGATGATGAAATTGTTGTGGAGATTGATTTGCAGTCGTATGCAGTATATGATACTAAAAGGAAGGCGTTTAGGCGTGTTAAAGGCGTAGGTCATATGAAATGGTTCGGAGATGCTACGGTTTATGTGGAGAGCCTGGTTTCACCTCAAGTCTCATGTATGTTTTACTGATCTCAGTTTCTTGAATTAGATCATTTGTTTTAGTTTATTTGGTTGTATTGGCACTTTTATTCGTGATATAATATTCAATGTATGCGTTATTTCCCCACACGCGTTTGGTTAGTAGAATATCGCATACATTGGTGTGTTTATGCATCCTTAGGTTCGTGTGGGATAACCTTATTGTGATTCTTGTGTGGTGAGTCTGAATCATAAGCGTCCGATAGCTTGTTGTGTCCGAATTTTCCGATTATACCGTTGCATAGTTGAATCAAAACACAATAATGATTTACCAATCACATGTATATTAAATAATTTAATTGCAGAACTATTCATTCTTTACAACTATACGTAAACCACATAGGTACGGTTGTTCGACCAGGACACAGAACGCAACGGTCAGCCCCGAGCATTTGAATTCTGGACCCACCTATTCTCAACCATCTTCATTCTTCATGTATTCATACACTACAAGAATAGTCAAAACATTAGCTACTCACTGCAAGTTTTTTACGCGTGAATGACAAACGACCCAGGTAAGCCTCAGATAGAGAAACAAGCAGACGGTGACAAGCCAAAGCCGATGCTGTAACAAATGTCACAAAGCTAACCCAGCATAACCGGGCCATCAGAACCGGGTTTTTTCTTCCAGATTCCAAGACTTTGAGGATAATGACTTTGAGTCGTCGGTTTTTCACAAGGGACTGGTAGTTAATGGCGGATGTTGAAGATGATGTGTAAATGGCACCAAATCTGGCAACTATGAAGGTTTTGCCTAAGGCTGCACACATAGATTGGTATAGCATATCTGCGATGAGTTTGCAGACCTGATGTCGAAAAGGACCTGCTTGTTTTGAAACGATGCCCCGGATTAGTGAAGTCCCATCCTGTTCAACAACAAAAAAATGTATTTATTATTAATATATAGTCATAGAGTTAAAACTTAAAAAGGCAATAGGTCAGATGGATACCAAAAACATTCTATTTACAAGTTGTGTTTTAAGTTCTATATGCTCTAAAATGGTCAATGTTATTTTATTTTCACTCTAAATAGTAAATATTGATACAGTTGGAAATTGTAAGTTAATAATCTATTTGACTATTAAAAGTCAAAATGCAGCTCTTCCTTCAAACTGAGGTAGCCTCTGTGTGTAACTATGAGAGGCATACACACAAGGTGCTGCTAACACGCTCCATGCAGATAAACAAAACCTATTCCAAAATTATTTAGGGTTTTATATAAATTTACGTTTTAAAATTATTTAGGGTTTTATATAAATTTACGTTTTGTTGATATTAGAGGTGGCAATTTTGACCCAGTTACTTATGAATGGGTCAGTTTGAGTTATACTATCTCTCTAATGGGTCAAGGAGTAGAACAAAAAATCGGCTAAAAAGATTGTAATCGCCAGAAATGCATTTTCCATGAATAGAACTACCTAATCTGCTTTAATATTTGTAAGCTTATGTAACACTAATTATTTACATATTTTTTTAGTAAGAACGGACAAAATGTTTTGTGTGTCAAGCCAACCCGTAACAAAAGGACCCACGTCCATTTTTGATTTGTTACCAACTCGCTCATTTTGTCAACCATAAATTACTGTAAAATCAAGATGTATATAAAAAGTTACACTAAAAGGAATATGTGATGGAGTATGTTACTTACAGCAGTCATCACAAGTCGTCTCACCACTGTACCATCTTTTGAGAGCAGAAGTTTAAGGGCTAAGTTTACAGTATCCGATACCCTATTGGAGGGCTCCTCCACAGAGGTTCCGCTTTTTGACGCCAGTTGCAATCCTTTGCTGGAGGAAGAAGTCACAGTAAAAAAACTATGCTCATAACAAAAGAAGTGGTGAAAGAGTGACATAGTAAAATAGAAACATATATAGCATCATATAAACATATAGAGTATAGACATAAATACAGGGTGCGAGTGTTGGACTATACTAAGTATGGTGGCTGTTGTTGTAGACATAAATACTAAAAGAAAATCACATGCAAAATCCACGTAAAGTGATTGTCTTTAGCATACTAATTACAATTAATTTAAAAAAATATGATTGCGGCAAGCCACCCGCCCCAGCTAGATTGCACCCCCAAAAAAAAAAAAAAGATAATGCAACTACGTACCAAACGAAATAAAATTTTTAAGTAAAACTAAAAGTATAAACTATGATAATTACTATCAATTTTAGCGCAACCCAAAAGAGAACTGAATGTACATGATAAACCTCAAGCTAATGAACAATAGTCCAGGTAGACGAAACACATCAAACGGGGTCATAAAACTGAACCAAATGACATGACCACATACCTTGTTGCCCCAACTCTCAAGAAAAAAGCGATCTTCTCCCATTGAAGTTCTTTTCTTTTGTTTAGCACAACCTAACAAGGAAAGTATGAAATCATAAAAAGTCATTGATGACAATAGGGTATATCATGATAAATTTAAGTGTCACATACCGCGTGCAGAATCTTCCTTGTATCAGGTGAATTATCAGTGAGAAGTTTACGAACGACATATGGGTATGAATCTTCAAAAGTATTAAAATTTGGATCTCCAGCCATCGCCAATCCTATGAGTTACAAAGAAATAAAGTTAGAAATAAGTGAAGTCTATACATGATTGGACACCAAAAAAATAATTAGATAAATGACAAGTATACCTTCAAAGGAAGCAAGAGATCGTAGAAGAAGAGTATAATAGGGTGGCATGCGAAAATGATACTTGAGGGCTATTGACCACACCTTACCCAGAACCTGCAGAAGAAATTAAAAATGTCAATATAGTGAATACAATCACAAGGCAATAATTAACAGGGAAGTAGATATTCACAATTTCTCACCTTGCTAAATCTGACATCAGGGATACCATCCTTGAATTCCACCTCATCCATGGCATTCTCTAGTTCCTAAACAACCAATTTCATAAGACAAGACTTACTAAGGTGGACTCTATATGCCTTCATAGCAATAAGCTAGAGATGACAATTAGTCGATTCGGTTATTCTTTTTTATGGGGCCAAGGCCAACTATGTAAAATGAAATTAAAGGAAACAGAAAATGGAACATATTATTTAATGATTTTATTCAAAAACCTAGATTATTATAAAAGTTTCCATTGATAAAAAATGGTAAATTACAAAAAATGGTAAATGGAACATATTATTTAATGGTAAATTACCTAGATTATTATTGATACAAATTACAATATAATTTTTTGTTATGATATTTGACAACTAGTTATTTACAAAAGGTTTGGACAAAAACTATTACAGACCAACTAAACACGAAACATACCAAAAATTGCCCATTTTGGCCAGATAATAAATCCGACCAAATTGCCATCCCTACAACAAGCTAATGAAAAGGAAGCTAACCTTCGGAAGTTATTGCTAAAGACCTTAAAATAATTTTAGTTAAGAAAGCATAAACTTGTGTCCTAAATCAAACTTTATCAATTAAGGAGGTATTACCATGGTAACTCGTGAGAGATTAGTTCCCGGCCTGACGACATCCATTTCAGAAAGGGATCCAACAAGGGATGCCCAGTCACCATTTACTATGTGAATAATAGATCCAAGCATGGCAAACTTGTGTTTCTTTTCCATCCGACATATTAATCCAAAATCAAGAAACCTAACAGGAAATCACTTAAAGATGTTAAAATAAAACCATAGATTGAGATAACCTAAAGTAATATATACAGTGATAAGAAGATACCCTATTTGCCCAGATGGTAAATATAACATATTTCCAGGATGTGGATCAGCATGCAATAAGCCAGTTTCAATAAGCTGAACTAAACATGCCTCAACTCCTTTGTTAACCTACAACATCCAAAGGGCGACAATCATGAATAATGGTTAATGAATAATAAATAAAGAAATTCTCTGGATTTATACTATTAAATAATTTAGAAATATAAGTGTTTAATGCAGACCAGATCAAGAAGATGCCTCCTAGCTTCAATTCTCTGCTTCTCTGAATATTGAGACTGCTGTTCAAAATTGTTGCTATTGCATATGGAGAGTAATTCTTTAGGATTTTCACCCGACATCCACTCCATAGTTAGGACCCTCTTTTGAGTCAAACTTTGGAACACTTTTGGAACACGAATAGAAGGAAAGGGGGAATGAGCTTCCTGAAAAAAAAAATGCACATTTGCATTGAGAAGTCATTCCACTATCACAAAACTGACCATCACACTGGAAGCAGTAAAAATCAATTACACGTAATCAAAAACCAAGGTTGATTTGACATTACTATTCTGCTATTTAACACTTCTTTCTAAGCACATAATTGCAAGTGAAGGAGCATATGGTAACATTTGATTAATAATATACCATAAACTCTACAGCATTTGCAGCCTCCATAGTATAGTCTAACTCCCCCACCAACCCCTTTCCGAGTTCATCAGCATAAAGGCGTAGATCACTTTTCCTTTTAGTCACTTGTTGCAAAATGTCCAGCTGTACCAGTTCATGCATCATAAGTTATTTAGACTAAAGACTTAGATAAATGTACTGAATTCAACAACGGAAACAATTTTACAGACCCCAACTCGCATGATATAAATATCCCGAAACACTACATGTCGCAGATTAGGTCGTTGAACTTTCACAGCAACATCATGACCATCCACTGTTTTTGCCCTGTAGACCTAGGCACAACGAATAAAATTATAAAGAATGACTAATAAATACAGAACTATTAGATGTAACAATTTCAACCCATTTACTTACAAATGGGTCAATTAGGGTTATGTGTTATCTTTTAAGGGCCAAATTGGTTGATCACGGTTCAGTTAAAAGGAAACGATTCAAATGGTTGAACATCGTGCAAAGTGTGTTTTTAATGATCACAATTGGGCTTAAAGGAAACGATTTAAATGGTTGAACAAGTTGAATGTTGCCCAAATTGTGTTATTAATACGTTCGACCTTCTATATCATTCTAGTATCAATATAGCTTAAGGTAATATTATTTATCATAAAAGTAACTTTTCATGGTACTTATCACTGAACGGAGCGTACCTGACCAAATGATGCTGCAGCTACTGCTTCCTCTGAAATGTAACTGAAGAATGTTTCCACAGGGGAACCAAACTCTTCCTCTATGATTTTCATGGCTAAAGCCCGTGGGAAAGGGGGGATCTGATCATGGAGCTCACTTAACGCCTGCAATCACAGGAAAACCATAACACATTATTCAATGAGTGAAAGCTCAACACGTGAAAACCTACAAAACTAGTACAGAGATATGGTAGTACCAAATTCTAGCAATTAGTATTTACTTTCTTCCAGAAAAATGTACAAGTTATGGTAACTGACAACATGCAACTTTTAATCTGACTTCATCTAACAAAGTGCTTGTAAAAGTTCGTTACTCCTGTGGGTATTAATATCATTCCAGAAAAAAATTCAATAGGAAAGCCTATGATGTGACTTTTAAAGTTTTAGAATGAGAAAGGGTATGAGGTGAACATTTTGAAAACCCCAGATAAATCTTGGTTTGATCATTACCCAAGGTGCCTTAAACCCACCCTATGTTAATGTATTACAAGTTTATAGAAAATTGTTTGGACTTCACTAGAGATAGTTCAATAGCATTTATGATGTAGGGGCACGTGTTCTATTATTCTATATAGTTCCAACTATTTTAAACTGCAACAACGAACCATGAGGATTTAGAAAAATAACTTCATTTCCACCAACCTTAGATATTGGAAAACCAATAATATCTGGCCTTGTAGAAAGGGACTGGCCAACTGCATCAGCAACAAAAGCATGTCACAATGAATATTGAAGACCTAACACGAGCATGAAGAAATCCAAGAGTCTAACAAACTGGATATTAGAAATATGCAGCAAAAAAGACAATGGAGATTAAACCCATCTACAGCTGTACCTTTGATAAAAGTAGGACCCAGGTTTAACATTGTTTCTTTCAACACCATTCCAAAGTTATACTGGGAATCGTATTCATCAACCTCTGAACTCCCACTTGAGTTTTTCGACCTATTAATCCCATCTACTCTGATTTTGATGGCAGCTGAAGCAAAGGATCCAAAAACCTTCCAAAACACAGCATTGTCAATGCAACATAATTTAAAGAGAATGACAAGTTGCATTTCGTGATGTTCATATATGTTTTAGGCCACACATTGCTGGAAGCACACGCTAAGAACTACATTTGTAACAGTTACGTAAAATCTGAAAAAACATATGTGCCTACCATAGAAGGAAACAAACTTTGTACTGTAGTTCAATAATACAATTACATTATCTGCACAGGTACCATCATGCAAAATGAAGGGTAAAATCTACCTCAATAAGTCGAAGGGCCACTATATGAGGCCGGCATTTGAAATAAATATCAGCTTCTTCTGCATTGTAAACTTCTGGAAGTGGCTTGGTCCACATTTTAGACAATTGATAATAATAAAGTATATATGCCTCCAGGGCTTTAATATCAGCCATGATCAGATCTGTGCCAGAGAGTTCTGTAAAAGGAAAAAAAATAATGTCAACAGATGCAGCATTTCTTGTTTGAAGCAAAAATCAACTTTCTAGTGGATATGCTTCATAAAATAGTAGTTATGGTTTAATATTCTTCCTTCATTTATATTATGTCTGGAAAATTAGGTCGATAGAGACTCACACCCGAACAGATAACACAGACTGGACACGCGAGCTGCTAGTCCCCCTTTCATTCTATTAAATAAGTACTACATTTTAACAAGCCCTAACACCATTACCTAATATCAATTCTCGTTTAGCATCTATCAACATATTAACTCCACAAAACAATTTAATATTATACAAATCTGTTTTCAATCGAATTATAACTTCTACACAAGAGCATCAGTGATTAAGAGTTTCAAACCAAGACCAAAATAACAAACATAAATCCAATTTCTACACAAGAGCATCCATCAACATATTAACTTAATAAAACAACTTAGGTGGCGCTCGTTTCACACAATGAAATGGAATTGGAATTTGAAATGTATATTTCATTTCTTATATTGTTCATTTCAACAAAAATTGAAGAACAACAAACCAAAGGGAATCCATATTCCAATTCCATCCATATTCCACTCCATTCTGTGAAACGAACAAACCTACATTCCAAATCAAATTCCAGTACCCGCGCGAATTCCAATTCCGTTACATTTCACGAAACAAACATTAATCAGCTTCTTAACTTAAATAACACAACAAATCATAAAAAAACACTAAATCTCATTAATAAAAAAAAAAAAAACCTGGATAACAAGGGTGAGGCCAATCAGGAGGCTGAAACTCCTCAACATACTTAGGATCTTCAACATTCCGTAACCAAACAACTTCATCCACCTTCTTCACAACCTCAGGTAATCCTAATACCTTACTCGTCCACTTAACACCTGCACTTACATTCCTCTTCACAAAATCCACATCCTTCTTCACTACCTCCACAAAATGCCCCAAGTTTCCAGCTACAGCACGACACTTGCTTCTATATCCTTTATTATTAATATTTCTTCTACTTATTATTAAGTTTGATTGAGTCGGTGATAATATTACGGACGCCGGAATTGACGCTACCGCGGCGGCGTCGATCATTGGAGGGGGATAAGGGAAAGATTATTATTATTATTATTATGATTAATTAATATTATTGTTATTATTCCGGTGAGTTTTGGTTGGGGGGTATGGGAAGAGAAATGAGAGGTGGGGAAAGGTGAAGCGTGTGATTATTTGTTGTTTCATAGGTACGTCATGATAAAGGTGGATACGCCTTTTGTTTTGGCGCCCAACTGCCTCATGTTGTTAGCCTAGGTGTGATGATCACTTGATCGGTTAACGGGGTGTTAAAGGGGCGCCCCTTTCACTTAGAAACATCCCTCCCCGAAGTTAATGGGGCGCTAATACTCTGTTCCAAAGTTTCATTAAAGGACGGAAAATAAAGGATCTCCTTTCTCTTTCTTTCTCTTCAGTTCCTTTCAAATTGAAAAGATTGAAAATCACCCTAAAAACCTCTTTATTATCCCCTCATTCACCCCCTTTCCCTCCTATAAAAAACTCTAGAACATGTTTTTTTCCCACTTTCTTCCCAATCATTTCTCTTCCATCATTTAATGAAACTCTGAAACAGAGTGTAAAGGTCACCCCGTAAAATATTTAGTGTGCGTTAAATTTTTGATTGGCCATAAGCTTCCATGTGTACGTAACGTTCAAAAAAAAAATAGCCGTTTGGTTTTGGATGGAGGGCAACGGTAAAAAAAAAACTATAAATTCCAAACAATTTTTACACAAACAATACATATCAAACCAAATAAAACACACACATCTTCCTAACAATTTTATAAACTTTACCAAATTATTTTTATAAAAATATGAGTTCCCCGACCTCCTCATTTGACATACGGGATTATTATTACAAATAGTTTTTAGGCGATACGGGTGAATCAACCGACTAGGAGATCGAGCAGGAGGTGGTTGCAAGTGCTTGTAAGCTGGCAACGAAGTATATGCAACATGTTAGTAATCCTCCACGTCCTATTTTGTGAAGAAAACGTATGGAACGCGACCGCATGGCGGCAAACACTCGTTTAATGAAAGATTACTTTGATGAAGACCCAACTTATCCAGATCCAAAAATTTTTAGGCGTCGTTTCCGGATGAGAAAACGTTTATGTCTACGCATTTCGGAAGATTTAGAAAACACGTTGGACTACTTCAAGCAAAAGCTGGATGCGAGAGGGGCGCTTGGATTTACCGCAATTCAAAAGTGTACTTCAGCGCTACGTATTCTTGCGTACAGTAACACGACCGACATAATAAACGACGAATACTTAAAGTTGACCGAGAAAACGACACGCGACACCTTCGAGCATTTTTGTCAAGGTACACTACAATTTATTATATAATTTATTTATTTATTTATGTTATTTAAAGTTTATTTATTTATTTATGTTATTTAAAGTTTATTTATTTATTTAAGTTATTTTTAAAGGAATAATACATTTGTACGGGGCGCGTTACCTAAGACGACCAAGCTAGTACGATCTACAAAAAATATATGAGGTTCATTCAAATGAACATGGTTTACCAGAAATGCTTGGGAGCATTGATTGTCGTCATTGGCCGTGGAATAATTGTCCAACGGCATGGCGAGGTTAACACACACGAGGTGAACAGGGAGAGCCAACGGTAATTCTTCAGGCGATGGCTTCACATGACCATTGGGTTTGGTCGGCTTACTTTGGTGTCGCGGGGTCATGCAATGACATAAATGTGTTTCACCCGTCGCCCCTTTTCGAAGATTTCATTTCTGGTAGAGCACCAACGGCATCTTTTTATGCTAATGGAACGTACTACCCACACGGATACTTTTTGGCCGATGGAATATATCCTAAGTATTCGATTATCGTGAAGACGTTCACTAATTCGTTTGATGAAAAAAAGAGCATATTTTAAGAAAGTGCAAGAGTCTTCGCGAAAGGACATTGAGAGATGCTTTGGGGTGCTTCAACAGCATTGACATTATATTAAAAATCCGAATCGTGCATGGATCAAAGAAAAAAATGAGAGATGCTATGTATGCGTGTATAATCATGCATAAAATGATTCTAGAAGACGAAGGAAAGACAATGTGTCAAAATTATGTACCAGACGCACCAACGGAATTGCCACAAGTGACACCGGCGGAGAGAATCCTCAACTCGCATGAGGTGCGTAACGAGGATACACATAACGCTTTAGTGTTGGATTTGATACAACATGCATGGTCGGTTCGATATATTCCGCACGAGGGTGACGAAGAAGAGGAAGAGGAAGAGGAAGAGAAAGAGGAAGACGAGAATGACGACGAAGACGAATTTGACGAAACCGATGAATTGTAGCTTTACTATTTTTCGTATTTTTTTTTAATTTTAGGATGTTCGTTTTTTTCGTATTTTTTTTTTAATTTTAGGTAATTTAGTGAATTAATGTAATTTTTTTTATGTTTATTCTAGTTAAATATTTAAATTAAATAATAGTTTGTTTATTTAAATTTTTAAAAAATAATATAAATTGCCATGTGGTCCACATGTCAAAAAATGCTCCACACCAAATTTTACCCATCATTACACCCCTTGCCCCTTTAATGCCCCTTTCACCCACCAAAGTGCATCACATGCCAAGTGTCAAAAAATGCCTCTTTCACCCAACAAATTTCACCCATCATTACACATGGTCTTATTAATCAGGGCAAGGCACGTGTAGTGGGTTTCATGGGGTTATATGGAGCTTTTATGAGGAATAAAATCTATCTATATAATAAAAGAGTAGATTCGGGTCGAATGAAGGCCTTAGAGAGGGTCCTTATGGATCCAACTGAGAAATGGAGCTCCAAAATTGAAGTATATAAACAGTTTTTTTTTTTCTTTCCATTCTCCACAACACAATTCTTCATTTCTTCCTAACAAACCTTTCTATCCTCCTTCATCTTTTATAATTTGTTGATTCTCCACAACCGATTCAAGGTAATCATCGATCCTACTGTTCTAATGTTAATTCCTATTATTATTTTCGCTTCATTTTTTATTCTTAACATTATTACAAAGAAGTTAATAGGTTTTAAAGTGATATTCATTCGGCCCGAGTATTGAATCGATCATTTGATATTTTTTAAAAGTGATATTCATTCATTTCAATCATCATTCTATATTTCTTAACAGTGATGTTCATTAAGATTGAATATTTAATCGTTTTTTTAAATACGATGATGAGGATTTATTCATTTGATGTGGATTTTTTTAACCAGTTAAATCAATCTGATTTATTCTGATTCATTCATTTGAAAGATAAAATATCGATTTTGTTAAGAAAATAATATAATCATCTAATAAAAGCCGAATGAAATATCGATTATGTTAAATACGATTATGAGGATTTATTCATTTGATGAGGATTTTTTTTAACCAATTAATTCAATATGATTTATTCTGATTCATTCATTTGAATGATAAAATATCGATTTTGTTAAGAAAATAGTATAATCATCTAATAAAAGCCGAATGAATAGCATTGTTAAGAAATATCGAAGCAAAAATAATATAATCATTCATTCGTGTGTTTCAAGAAGTTTATCAATCTGATTTATTCGGTTTTAATCATTTTTTTGCAATATCGATTTTTATAAATACGAATTTTTTTTAGATATATATTGAATCGGATTTAATCATTCTATGTTTTAACATTTAAAAAACACGATTTTTATCCAAACACACAAACGCTATTATGTCTTATCACAATGGTTCTCAATTCGTCATACCAATTTTAACAACGAAATTAAATGATAACATAAATTTCAAAATGTTACTTTATGTTAAATAATGATATTACTTCAATCACAACTAATAATGATTACTAAAGATGTCAATAACAATTTGTAGATAATTGGTAAGGCAAGTTAAACGCGGATATTTTTAATGTAATTGATTTGAATTATTGATTATGACTTTTGATCTTATTTATTAAGATTTTTAATCTTATTTATTGATATTACTATTTTTTACGAATTGACAATTTAATATTGTTGACCGACTTTTATTTTTATATTATGACTTTCCTTTAAACAATTGTTATGAAACGATAATCATCATTATGATTTCAATAATTGTGCTAATTTTAAGTGTGCTAATTTTAAGATGTCAATAATAATTTGTAGAAAATTGGTAAGACAATTTGAAACACGGATGTTTTTAACGTAATTGATTTGAATTATTGATTATGATTTTGATGTTATTTATTAAGATTTTTAATCTAATTTTCATTTCTACGACACCCATGTCATGTGGGGGACAAGGACATGATGGGGAAAATTATGATTGCATGTATTAGCATGCATAATATGATCATTGTGGATGAACGAGACATATACCTTAGCTATTTTGATCCATCCAAATTTCTAAATGATAGGCCTCGAAACCGGTGATAAAGAAGCTCTAGTCAGGATGATGAACAACCTTCTCAATACTTTACTCAACGAATTGGAAGCTTATCTAGTTGTATGACCAATAGGGAACAACTTTACAGTAGAGAAGCTCATATCGCATTAAAAAACGATTTGATTAATCCCATATGGTAAAAGTTTGGCGATGATGAATAATTATGTAGTTTGTATTATTTATAAGCGTAATTTTATATGTCATGCAACAACTATAATTTCGTTTATCTATTTAATTAAGTACGTCTAATGAATATAAATATTTTTTTTTCATTTTTTAATATTTTTAAATTAAACAACTTAATTTTTAAAAAATAATTTAACTATTTTTATATTTCGAATAAATTTTAATAAATAACCAAAAACATAAATTACATTTATTTATTTTATAAAATATTGTGAAAGTTGGGTTATTAATGAGAATGGAAAATTAGGTTTGGTTTGTGCAGGTGGAAGAGAGAGAAGTTTTTTTTATTTTATTAAAAAGTTGGATTGGGTTGTTTATAAATGTGGATAGACGATGGAAGAACGTTGATAGGTACGTAATTAAACAAAAAAGAAGATGTGCTGATTGCAGAGGAAGTACATGTACTAAAAAGTTAGTAAGGTTTGGTCAATGATAAATTGACGCGCGCATTTACCCTTCAAGGATGTAGTATGTATTGCTAGGTGTCAAATTGTGAATGTGTGTGTCTGGTAGGGATCCTGTATGAAAATATGTTTTTGTGAAAAATGTGAGAAGGATTAAAAATTAATATGTATGCATCATTTTTGGGACTTACTCATGATGTTTTGGATTGTTTTGTCTAGAAAAACACCAACCATAATAATTAAAAACCAAAAACAGTTTATTTTAGGCTTAAACTTAAAACATTATGCCAAGAACATTAACCAGTGTGTTTTAAGTGTTTACTAGTGTGTTTTATCCATGTTTTAAATTTAATGACTATAATACATTGAATTGTGTTTTAAATTGTTGTGTGTAGTGTTTCTCAAGTCAAAACTAAACATCATTTCTAAATCCAAAACATAATGGCTACATGTCAATTCTTAATCCTTCTCACATTTCTCACAAAAACCATTTTTCTCACAAAAACCAATTTACACATGCGTAAAAACAATTTATTTTTGTATACGTTTAAATTTTTACGCATAAATTGTGTTTTTGAGATTGTATTTTAATAATAAAGACAAATGTAAAAAGAAATTTTGAATTTGAATGGTTTTAGATAGCGTTCTCACGGTTCGCACGAAATATATGTGCTCTCAAATTAACTTTCCATATATATATATATATATATATATATATATATATATATATATA
The DNA here is from genome assembly GCA_030844895.1 of Ambrosia x helenae. Taxonomy (NCBI): domain Eukaryota; kingdom Viridiplantae; phylum Streptophyta; class Magnoliopsida; order Asterales; family Asteraceae; genus Ambrosia; species Ambrosia x helenae. The sequence goes on along the minus strand of CM061232.1, from coordinate 853,305 downwards.
TATATATATATATTCGGTTTTACTTTATCATGGACTTTTACTTTTTTTTATTGATTGGTTCCGTCCCTTTCTCTTTACTAATAATAAACCATAAAATTTAGTCTCTAGTAGAGCTTTGGCATACAACATATAAAGTCATAGGATTATGTGGATAATAACTTTAATTAAGTGGTTAAGTAGCATTTTAACATTCATTGTACACCACTCCCTTCCCGTGTTAAGGGGCGTTAAAATGGTCATAGGTTAACATGTTAACAAGGATCAAAAGAGAGAAAATTAAGGGATGGGGTAGAGTTAAAGGGTGTTAAACTATTTCCTTGAAGTGAAATAGTATGAAAAGGGTAAAGGTAGAGGATTTAACATCTAGGTGGAGTTAAAGTATACCCATGACCTAGTGGTTAAGTGGCTAAAGCAAAAGAAAACGGATAATACACTTAAAGTTGGTTATTATGATGGCAGGGTAAACAGAACACAAAAGGGCTAACACATGGGTGTAATTCCTAGGTTTTCCATATAAAAACGTTTTTATAGTTTGTAAAATTATGTAAGACTTCAAATCAAGTGTATAGACTACTACTTTAAGAACACTCTATTTTATAAAACTAGTTCTTGTGTACCACTTAAGCAAATGATATTCAAACACTAAATACATTAATTAAAATTTAAACATTATATATGCTTTATATGAATCACTATAATCACTAGCAATCACAACGTTATTAACATTTGTTGTTAACTTGATTGGTTTTGAACACTGAAACATAAAACGAATTAAATTACAAGCATCCAATTCTCTAATAATTACAAGTTGAGCCATGTAGTATCTATCTTTGAAAACAATGACTTAGAACTAAGAATAAACCTAACTAGAAGTAAATGTTAAATCAAACCACATGGACATAAACATGAAAGATTCGATAATCTATCAAGCGTCTAAGAGCGTTATTGTTACATCATTAACATGAAAGACTAGACAATCTATCGAGCGTCTAAGAGCGTTATTGTTACATCATTAACAATAAAGACTAGACAATCTATCGAGCGTCTAAGAGCGATATTGTTGCTTCATTAATCGATTTATGTGTGTGGGTAGACGAAAGAGCTTTGGTTGTAGACAACTCCACTTCAGTGAAAAAGGCTGGTTGTTTTGGTGGAGGCAATGTGATGTTCTGATCCAACATCACAACTACAAATGACATAGTTGGTCTATCATCTACATGATGTTGCACACATAACAAACCAATATGTATTGATCGTAGTATTTCAGAGTCAGCACATGTACCCCTTAATTCTGAACTAGCAAGCTCTAGCGATCTATCTTCTTTATAAAGTCTCCATGCCTAAACAATGTCATTATCCGAGTACAATACAATCATAACTACAAGGAATTCTTTCAGAATAAAAATTTGTGCTTGGCTAATTTTAAAAGATCACTTTTGCCTAATTAACTTACTTTTAAGGGAAAAGGCCAAAGATCAATTTCTACACAAATTTGCCCACTAACATTATGTCTATATATGTAATTTGTTGTGAAGAAAAAAGGTTCAATAGGTTTTATCAGGGGTATGTATGACCGATTCAAACTAAGTTATTAGAGCATGCTTGGCTCTCCTTCTCCTTTTCTCCTTATGAATTTTCTCACCTCAAAAGTTGCTTAATCTCATAAGTCATAAATTGTGACTTATGACTTTTCCCTTCATTTCTCCTTTTCAAAGCACAAATTCTTCGATAAGTTCCTTTTCAAACAATTACCCAAACACTTTTGTTTTAACTTTTGACTTATTGAATAAGTCATAAGTTAAAAGGAGGGTAAAAATGGACAGCTAAACACCCTCTTAGTTTAGTTTCGTTGACATTTTTAAAAGAAACCAGGAGTTTACATTCCAAACTGGATCGGATGATTTTTTTTACGGTGTAGATAAATAATTGTTTCAGAAGAAAATAACAATGTTTTTTACTTGAGGATGATGATAAGCTAAATATTTTATGTACTTTCAATTATATATTAAATTATGTTTTAAAAAGTGAAAATAAGTTGATTCAACTTACATGTCCTAGAAGGTTATCACTATGTTCTTCATGAGTGAAGTCTCGGTTTTTCTTCCCACTCACTAGTTCCAACACCAATACTCCAAAGCTGAATACATCTGACTTAACCGAGTAATGCCCGTGCACTGCATATTCGGGAGCAATGTAACCGCTGCAAATTAAGAAGTTATCTGATCAACAGTAATAAAGATGCACAGTAAGGACATTTGATTGTGCATATAAGGAACTGTACAACTATATATTAAATATCTTATGGACCCAACATGCATTGTCAATCTTCCCCAAATTATTATGGTTACCATATATAATTGTTTTTATTGTTCTTACTATGTTCCAACAACTTTGTTCGTATTGGCTGCAGTCTCATAGCCTACAAATCTTCTAGCAAGACCAAAGTCTGATATTTTAGGGTTCATATCATTATCCAACAAAATATTTGCAGCTTTCAAATCTCTGTGAATAATTCGAAGCCGAGAATCTGATGTAGATACATAAGCCCTCGAGCAATCCCGTGGATAATATGGAACCGTTGGGTCCAATCAAGCATTGACCTCGAGCATATGTCTACAAGATTAACTATCTGATTAGTTTCTGCATAGTAAATCTATGTTTGTGAAGAGACTGAAAGCATCACCTGATAAACTAGCCAGAATATCAAACGAATGTAGTTACACATTTAAATTTAAACAACCAACACACTTCAAGCGTAGCAAAAGTAAAACAGTACACCTGTAAAAATCATCAAATGATATGACAATGTCTGGTATTTGGAGTGTTGTATTAGCCATCCTACACTACCGACACATTCTATTTCAACATTTTCATAGTAGTGTTGATTGTCATAACGAATCTGTTGAGCCGTGTGTTGATCTTTCATGCATAAAAATATACTGCCTATTTTGCCAATAATACTAACATGAGCAATTGACATGTTACATTATCTGGGAATGGAATGCCAGATTGTTTGCACAAAATTTAAATACTATGGTTCACATGAAAATTTACTAGTAAAAGTGCATCTAATGAGATTGTATTATTAATTTGACCGGAAGAGAGTCGTACCAAAGATTGTTAGATCCAAACTTTTGTTTGCCATGTACTCATAAATCAACATTGTTTCGTCTCCTTCAATGCAATATCCTAAAAGCTTCACAAGATTTCGATGCTGAAGTTTGGCAATACATCTAACTTCATTCTTAAACTCATCAAGCCCTTGTCTTGAAGATTTTGACAATCGCTTGACAGCTATTTCTCGACCATCATCCAACATACCCTAAGGATTTCCAAAAGCAAAATATTATTCGATTTAAATAATACAAGTTGTTAAGGGTAAGTAATTAACTTTTACAACCTTTGGAATGCTAGAATTTTCGTCAGATAGAGCAGGAAGATATGACTTTTAATGTGGAGGTTGTGAATTATCATCCGTTCTTAGCTGCCAAAAGGTTGTAATAGTAATGTTCATCCTCTAATGGTGATTGATTTTATTATCCTTTATTAGAAAAGTAAAATAAAATATTAAAACTGCCCAAAAGGCCAAAATCAAAGAGAGCAAGTCACATGTAATAAAACACCCTAGGGTAAACATTTTCTTCTTGAACAAGTTAATCTTCGCCAAACTATTTTTACCTCATGATTCAAGTCACGTAACCAAAACTACAAAAATATTGTATGTGGACCACATGGTAGGCTGCCACAATCTCATCCACAACATTGCTATTAGTGGACCACATGAAAAATGCAACTATGTTATTGGATATTATAAGCATACCTACATGTTTCTCATTCAAGATTATAATCATGTATATGCATATACACTTTCCATTCTTTCGCATTGTAGGTCTAACGTCATTGTATTCTGTAAGGTCATGAGGCTCTATAGAAGGAACGAGTCATCACCTTATAGATATCATTAATTATTTCACATTTACTCAAGCACCTCTAGTATTATTCATTTCCGACTCGAGCGTTGGAGTGGTTTTGAGGTCTAACCCCTATTAAAACCAATTCTTACATCCTTAGCACTCATTCATATCCCTCACATGCACATATAGAACAAAAGCTATTAGTCTCATTTCATACCTTTGAAGTATATCACACTCATATACTTGAGAAAAAAAAACACTTCCATGTTCACACTTACATATAGAACAAAAGCTATTAGTCTCATGTCACACTCAAATAGAAAGCTAAAGTTAGCTAGATGGAAAAGTCAATATTTGAACAAATCATAATAAATCTCTGTTAAAAATCAACAAAAACTTTAAGAAGTATATCTATAATTTCTGAATATATCATGTTTACCTTGTAGACAGGACCAAATCCACCTTCTCCAAGCTTATTGGCCGTTGAAAAGTTATTTGTAGACTTAACAATCGTAGACAAGCTAAAAGATGGTAAATCAACATCATCCTTTGGACCGTCACCAATAGTATCTTGGTTGAAGTCATGCACTGAGTCACATATGAAACAATGTTTGAAATTGTATTTGGAAAGTTGTCTATAGATTGTACTTAAAAACATAAATTTTGAAGCACACTCTAGGCAAAACTAGCTTTCAATAAACATGCCTTACCTTGTCCTTTCCTATAAGACCTATTCTTCTTCATACTTGCATACACCGCAAGCGTTAAACCTATGAGAACCAAACATATCAAGGTTGACGCAACTGCTATGATCATATTTTTCTTCTTGTTGGAAGCAGATGCAAGAGTTGTAAAACCTTGAACACATAAACAATATATTAGAATTAAATAACTGAATAACCATTGAAAAAATGAAATGTATAATAAAGATTGTTACAAAAATCATTTGCTAATAAAGAATGCTTACTTGCTAATTCAGAGAGGGCCATTCTAATGTAAAGATCTTGAGTCTCATCAGCTTCTCTAATGTCCATTAGATTATCAAACCATAGTAAACATCCACTTCCTGTAACATATAAATTTGCGTACGCGGTACAACCACAATGCCGCCTGCACTCCATCTCACATTCCCATAGATTCATACTCAAATTATACCATGAACTTCGGGTATCCGGGAGTTTCACACCTGAAACTCTGTTAAACCCAGTGGCATTCCATTCCCCGCATTCCAAACGAGTTCTCAATACACACCCACTTGACCAGTCGGCCGCTTTCCAATCCTCAGCGCGTTTGGGCACAAAACCATCCAGACAACTACAAATAGGGTAGTTTTTATTGTTACAGGTTCCATATGGACCACATAGTCCATATGGTGAACAACTATCTGTGGGTGCTGCAGCCAAAATCGAAAGCCAACTTTGGGTGCGATCAACCCATATCAAGCGTGTCACAACACCTTCAGGGTTCAAATACATCCGCATAACAACCGAACTATCAATTTCTTCAAGTTGATAATATATCTCCTTCTCGTTGATAACAAAATTCTTTCGAAGTTTCGGGTCTCTCAAACTAGGCATGCCACTATATCTATCCCCATTCCATGGTCCATACCTCATGTGCAAAACAGAACCCCGTTTCTCGAATATTTGTGGAAATCCATTTGTATCCATCCATATTACATACTGACCAGGAGAAGGATCATCAAGGCTCTTCCATGATGTCCAGTGCCTGTCTATGCCTGTAATCAAGTCCTTTCCGACTTTCATACCCGGGAGATAGGTGTCTCCAGGATAATCAAAACTTTGCCATATGATCCTACTTCCCTCCCTTATAACAAGATTTCCATTATCTAAAAGTTGCGCGACTACTGTATTAATAGTTTTATTTGTAGATAAAGAAGACGATGACCAGATAGTGGAATTAGTATTACCAACAGAAACAAGTTGAAGGATCCCGTTGCTACTGACTTTGAGGAAGCCTGAAGTATTGTAAAGCGGTCTATCTCTATTCGCAACCCAGACAACGGTGCCATTTGAAACCTTCTTGAACCATATTCCCAAATATCGGTTCTTGGAGTTACCCAGGTTGAAAAATCCCATTGCAAACATTCCACCAGATGAAACAATGGTATCACCATCTCTCACGTGTTCGGTTGGGGACAATGTGTCTACTGCAATATAACCTTTTAACATAGAACACAAAGCAGTAAACAATAACAAAAGTATTGCAAGGCTCTTCATTTCGGTGTTCTTTGATCACTGTCTCAAAGAAATTGTTATTCAGCTTTATGAAATTTATTCATTTAGCATTGAAAGGGGGTACGTATATATCATCTGCCATATTGATATTCAACATTAGGATATTTTAAAAGTATGCCCCGTTGAATAGTCATCACTTACTCATTTCCTATTTTCCTTTTATTATTATTATTATTATTATTATTATTATTATTATTATTATTATTATTATTATTATTTATGATGTTGATGAGGATTCTTATTGATATAAGTGTAGGCTTTGTATTTTGTAATTGACATGGATAACTTTCTACGGTACCAAATCTTAATAGAATAATTCAAAAAGTTCAACAAGAGCAAGTTAGAATTTTTGTGTGAATAAAGATTAAAGATCTTCCTTATATAGTTAGGGAACCATTAGAGTGCTTAAGTTGAAAATTGAAATGACACAACCTCTCATCCTAATTCTATAATTATTACTAAAAAAGTGTTTGGACCTTAAAATTTTTTTTTGCCCTTCCCTTGTTTTGAACCTGAGACCTCAAACCATACAAATGCACCACAAACCACTCCACCACCAAGCCATGTTGTGACTTATTATGAAATTATATATATTTATTTATAAATAAGTGTTTGTAAAAAATAAAAAAAAACAAAAAACCCATGTTTGAACCAGAGACCTCAAACCACACAAATGCACCACAAACCACTCCACCACCAAACCATTTTGTGACTTATTATGGAATCATATTTATTTATTAATAAATAAATAAGTGTTGGTAAAAAAAACGAAAAAGAAAAAAATAAGGAAAAGGACAAATGCAATTAATGCTTACCGTTCAATTTCTTTTGTGTTAATAATAATAATAATAATAATAATAATAATAATAATAATAATAATAATAATAATAATTCAAAGAGTATTTAGTTACTTATTCAAAGAGTATTTAGTTACTCATTTTAGGGGTGACACGAGTAAAGAAAATTGAGTTTTTGGACGTATTAGACTTATTCTAGCGACGACTTCAGGTCAATGAATATGATTGACGCAAAATCTATAAATTGGTGTTGGAATGTAAAGAGATGTAACATCACAAGAATCTTTGACAGTAGGTTCAAACATGCATACAGAACAAATATCTGTCTAATTTATTTGATTATTGCAAAACTAAAAGGTATCTTAGTTAAATAAAACTAGTTTTACTCCCCGCGCTTCACGGCGGGAATACGGTTGTTATCAGTTTGGCTTGTTGAATAAAACATCAAAATAAAAAAAGGGTCTGCCAAATCGAACCCACAACTTGCACAATCAGTCGCAAAATGTTTTAATAACCTAAAAGACAAATTATTCCGGCTAACCCTTTACAATGCAAAAAAAAAAAAAAAAAAAAAAATGCTACATGATGATAGTTGCAACCGATCTTCAATCTGAGCATTTACAATTTAACTTCTAAACCGTTACATCTGACCAAAACTTTTGAACTGTTACAACCTACCAAACTCCAGGTGGTGATCAGATCCACGAAATGTCACCTGCAAGTTGACCAAAAACCATTTGTCCTGGAAAGAAAAAGAACCACATATGCTTTTGAGTAACAGCCACAAAAACTTCTTGGTAGTTGCTTCTGAATGGCTTACTTCTACCAAAGATCAATTGCTTGATGTAAGTACATGCAAGATGTAGAATGCAATCTAAGCCATGGGAAACTGACCTGTAAACTCCCACAATGTTTGATTCACCCCTTGTCTATCATGTGATGCACACATTTAAAACCAAAATTCACCCAGAAGGGATAGCAAGTACACATTATGTTTATGTCAACTCAATTGTCAAACACAAAGTAGAAAATAAAATTTGTCATATGTGGTTATACAAGGTTACATGTGCACCAATCAAAAGACCTTGGTTTAATATCTCTATGAAGAACATGTTTCCCATGACAACATTTAAGAGACCTCGCTAAGGAAGCAATATATTGTCGTAAAAAAGATTAATATTATTAGTTAACCATTTACATCAATTTGTTGGTCTATCATTATATCTCAAGTAAATAAAATCCACAATAACATTGTTTTCTACGCAAATAAGATGAGTTGACAAAACTAATAGCAATATGAAAGACTTACAGTATCATCACGTCCCAGTATTGACTATTGACTGGTTCAACTTCGTCGAACTTCGCATAGACGACACAAACAAAACGCATGCAACATTGTACACATGAGCAGCCACGAAAGCGTGAAAATATTAAGCAAACACAAAGACAAGAAAGTTGACTAACAATATACCTTTAATCGCCAACTCATCCACTTACACAGAAGCCATATTCTACCTGGAAAAAAAATCAAAGAACAAACATCAATAATGTTAACGAAACATCCATAAGGCATATCAAAAAACATGCAAACGAAAGCACCTTCAAAGAAAATGGAGGAGACGCAAACGGAAAAAGAAAATTAGGAAAACAAACTATAAAAGGAGAAGAGTATTGAGTATGATGAGTATTAAAACAACACAGGCATCTAACCTACATGAAAACATATGTAAAAAAAAAAAGATAAAGTGAGAAAAAATAGTGGTGGTAAGATATCTATTTTTCTAAAATAACTACAATTTAAGTGTCCAAAATGTCTATAAAACTCGAAACATTAGAGGATTAGCTAAGCTACAAAACAGTGGTATAAATTTCTAAGTAAATCAAACAAAAAATAATCAAGAACACCAACAAAACTATCATTAAATAATACAAGACTGTTTATCTGTTATTCCGATCTGTAGTTTTATTATGGATGGTTTTTTTTAATTTAGGGCACTCAATGTGACAATTGAGGAAGTTTGTGATGCACTTTTAGAAGGTAACTTTGCTTAAATTCTACAAAAGTTTACTTTTTTATATATTTTTTTCATTATAGTTTTTGTTTGATTAACTGATTTGTAATTGTGTAATCGTATAGACAATGCGGATACGCTAGGGATCGAGCTGCTTGAGAGTTTGTTGAAATTGGCTCTAACTAAAGAAGAAGAAAGGAAGTTAAAAGAGTACAAAGCTGACACCCCTGGGGCCTGTCAAGCTTGGTCCGGTTGTGAGTCCGATGTCGCGTACCTTAAACGCTCTTTTTAAAATCTTGAGGTATGTTTTCTTGCTTTAGCTTTGTTTCTGTAGACTTGATAAGAAAATCTATACATATAATAAACCAAAGCAATTTTAATGACATGGCATTCAAAGAGGCATTCTCTTCTTTGAGTGTGCCATGTGTCATCCCATGTGGCATTGAGATATTTTAGGAAAAAAATAATTTAAAAACAAAATTGGATTTTTCACCCTTATGTTTCCTCCCATAATTTTTAAACGTTAATATCTTTAATATACGAGATTTTTTAAAGAAAAAAATTACACCAAATTAACGAGCGTTTTATTATCTTTCCAACGAGTACCATAGTGCTATATAAAAAATGGAGAAATTTTTTTTGTGAGGTTTTGTTCATACAGGAAAAAAACACAAAGTGTTCAGGTAAATCATTAATCATGTATAGACAACTCACTAATTATTTTTAAATCAGTAAATATGAATTTTTTTTTTCAACCAGAGCCGAATAGGTTAATAGAGTTATACGTTGTTTTAAGTTAGGTATCAATATTAGTATGTTAGAGTTGTACATTTGTTTAGTCTTTAGGATAAGTGTTAATATTAGAGTTACATTAAAGTTCTACATTCTTTTAGTTTAGGTGTTAGCATTGAAGTTGTACATTGTTAATTTGTTTTAAGTTAGATATTAATATTAGAGTTATACATCAGTCTATTTCATATGTAAAATTGATGTATTATATTAAATTTCTCAACCCGGGACGCTCCCGGGGTATAATCTAGTTAAGTGTATATTTCGAAATGAAATTTTAACTTGTATGCAAAATATATATATTAATTTTTTGTTTGCGATTAGTTGCGTCTTTTACAAAGATACTCCAATCTTTTCACAATTGACCCTTTTAAGTTTTATAAAGGTTAGAATTTGGATTTTTTTCATTTTAGGTCTTCTAGATGTAATTAAATTATTACAAAAATCATGAGTGTCACAGCTAACATCACCCTTTTGAACAAGAAGAGAATTACATGAAAGCTATATGAATCACCGTAATTCAACCCTCTATATAAAAGTTGAATCCCGCATTATCTATATTAGAAAAAAATATTTGAATATAGCATAAACATATATAAAAGTAAAGGAAGTTATTTAATCTATATATACTACAATATAAAGGGGAGACATGGGCAAATATGTTCAAATTGTCAAAGTTAAGATAGCATTTGAAAAGACACATGCTTTAAACCTGTAATGTTGTTGTAAAACACCTATGAAATTGAATCAAGAACACAATTGTCGAAAGCTTCGAGATTATTATTGATTAATGAAACGAAAATACAAAGAGAATTACAAAAGAAAAGACTTATTACAAGCTAATAGAAGAGATCTTGGCAGAAACGACCCTTCAACCTTTGATTCTTGGCAGAAACGACCCTTCAACCTTTCAGCTTTGACAGAAACAGCACAAACTATAATAGAACTTTGAAACATGTCATAACTGGTCCCTCAACTTCATTGACCAGTTTGACCTTTTATTTAACCTTGATTATGACTCTAATATCCAACAATCTCCACCTTAGAGTCACTAATCATTACTGAATCATCTTCACAAACAACTGATCATCAAACAACTGTTATCAATCAGTTGTTCCTGTCCAAACTACTGATCAACTGCACCATCAGTAGTTCTAACATCTGTTTACCATCAGTTGCCTCAAAACTCTGCTCTTCATCAGCTGTTTCAACTGTCTGTTCACCATCAGCAGTTTCCAAACAACTGCCATTAATCAACACTAAACAGCTGTTTTGCTCAACAGACCTTTTAAGGACCAAACTGCCCTTCCTGAAGCCATCAACTAACCCTGAATCAACACTCTCAGGATCTGACCCATGTTGTATAATTCTTTCAACACTTAAACAACATCTAAAGACCTGATAACCTCCACTGGACTTAACCCATTTCCAGCCTTTCACACCTATTGACCCAGAATTACCACAGAATATGACCATTCTGCCCCTGCAGCCATCTTCCACCTTTTCAACCAGTATCACATGAATTCTAGAACCACAAAGCATCAACCAAGTACCATACCATGAACATATCTCTTCCTTCATAATCTTCCAACCCTTGATCCCTTTTGCTTCATTTTCAAACTCATCACTAGTCAAAAGATTAGCTTCTTTAACCACTGCCCAGTCCCTTTCATCACAGGACTACCTTTCATCAAACCACAACTGAGTACTCTTCTCTGCACATTTACAAGGAAACTCCACCTCAAACTGAACATCATCACCTTGTGCAGCCTCCACCTCAGTCCAAAAACCTTCTAAACACAGCCTATCCCTGCTGCCCTTTACCATTGACCTCAAATTACCTAGTCCCTCTACCCTGAACAACTTAACACCTTCAGGAACTCTCTTCTATTAGTTCGTTAACAAGTCTGTTAACTCTTTGATTCTTGGCAGAAACAACCCTTCAACCTTTTAGCTTTGACAGAAACAGCACAAACTATAAAAGAACTTTGAAACATGTCACAACTGGTCCCTCAACGTCATTGACCAGTTTGACCTTTTATTTAACCTTGATTATGACTCTAATATCCAACAAATGTCATATAAATCTTTCCCATATTACCCCTTGATGCATTGTTACTTTTACATTCATTGCCTTCACTCTTCATTTTACATGAATTTTAAGATAACAGAAATGTCATGTAATTTTTTTCTTTTCTACCTTTCATGCCTACTTGTACATATTCTTTTATCATAACCTTCAATTACCATTAATCTATATCTATAATATCCTTATGTCTATGTTTGTACCACAAAAAACTACACGATTTCACCTCCGCAGTGATATCCACCACAATTCCATGTTTATTTAGAAAGATAGTTTTCGGTTGTAGTATAGACGGACTTGTGCCATATGACCACACATCATGTTTTAAGAAAAAACGTTTTTAAAGTGGAATTACTATATATGGTGTATGAAAAAATATTAACAACTTTCACATAAACAATGCATTTACTTACATACTTTGTTGGTTTTAAAAATATATATTACACAAAATCTTCTTTCGACGGCGTTTAAAAGTTTCATAAATAACCTATATTTATGAGTTACACCCTACTTATACGTTGTTGCTTACTACTTAGTTCACATCATTGTAATGGATCACCCATAAACACCACAAACCCCGACAACATCTATGAGGCAACAAAACATACGTAGCCGCCGCAACGCGCGGGCATTCCCACTAGTAGAAATGAAAGACCAGGAATCTATCGAGCATCTAAAGCCGTTATTGTAACCTTATTAATTGAATTTTGTATTGCGTTTAGTGAACAAGCGTTGATTTCCGGCTCTTCCACTTCAGTAAAAAATGCAGGTTGTTTTGGTTGAGGCAATGTACTATCCTGATCCAACATTACAACCACAGATGACATTGTTGGTCTATCTTCTGCGTTATTTTGCACACACAATAAACCAATATGTATCGATCGAAGTATTGCAGAGTCAACATTTGTATCCCTTAGTTGAGAATCAGCAAGCTCCAGTGATCTGTCTTCTTTATATAATCTCCATGCCTAAAAGTGTCATAAATTACAAATCACATAATTCTTTTATAAATAAGTTATGATTGGTTCATAATGAACATTACTTATGTCTAGTTATTTAACATTTAGGACAATGTCCCCGGTAGTTTTTTAGTATATTTCAGAAAATCCATTTGCGATGGACATTTGACCGAATGAGTCCTTTATTGATGGCTTTGTCAATAATATTTTCTTTTTGCGGCTGGGTTTTGCTACACAAATGACGTTGTGACAGATATTGATCTGCATCCTCAAAAGCCATTATAGATAGTTCCAATGAACCAATAACAAAAATCAAAACACGAGGTACAAATATTAACTTACAAATTATATAATAAACTAGCATTAAGCCCCATGTTATAGCAGGGACGTAAAACTATGCCATTTAGTACCAATGGCAATCACCATCAGTCATCACAAACATTAAAAAAACTCGTATTAAACAAAAGAAAAAAAAAGAAAATCTAACCGAATGAAAATTAGACGTAAAAATGTTCAACCACCGAAGTGAGACGTAAAGCATAGAAAAAATAACTAAGTTGATCTAGGACTAGCGTATCATGACGGGGGCGTTAGACGATAAAAATAGACGTGAAAACATTGAATCACATACGCACGTTGTGACGTGTTGACTCGTAAAATTTAGACCTAAATGTAGAACAAAAAAAAAAGAATGGTTTTTGGTGGAGAAGGGATAGAACCATCGACATAGCCAATGAGTTCTTGGTTTTCAAGTAAGGGAAGCATTTGATTATGCTAATAAAGGTAGTTAGAGGAGGAGAGTTTGAGATTTATCATGTGCATAATGGTTGCCATAGGATGCTTGGTTCCGGTTGTAGGAGTGGTGGTCATGGTGAAGTCGCAGGAAACAAACAGGAAAGAAAAAAAAAGGTTGAACAGGAAGGCAGGAGCATGAAGGAGATGAAAGAGAAAGGTCCAGGATGGTTTAGCTCGATACCTTATTAGTCAATGAATTCTCTCTTGAATTTTAGAGAGATGGAATTATCATTATATACTTGATTACAAAGTTAGTTATAAGGAGAAGCTTAAGCTATTGACTATTGACTATACATTAATACAAAGTATTGACTATTGACTAAAGACTTGACTATTGACTATACATTAAGTCAAAGTATTTACAATAATGAGAAGAGTAAGTTTAGGATTGATGATTGTGATGATGTTGACTGTTAGTAATCATATTTATAACAAACTTGTTTGAAACCCGAAATGGGTGATGGTTCGTTATAGATATCATAATTGAATCTGATATCAGTTGAGACACCTGCTGCAACACGCGGACATTCCCACTAGTTTCATAAAGTGATTGTACCTTATACATTAAATGAAAAAAAAAAATTCTTAATTTTTTAAATGCATTATAAATTAGTGTTTTGAGTTTGTTTGAAGTGGGTCAATAATATTCTTGTTTTTAATGGATAGTGGATTTTGTTTTGTTCAAGTTAAGTTTTTTGATTTCACTTAGTAAAAATGAGTCGATCTTGCTGGATCAAAAGATGTGCTTCTTTTTTGTTCTAGTTTTTCGCTCTAATACAAGTTTTCGTAACCTAATGAACTATATGATTTTTAGGCTTCAAAACCAAAGTAGAACTTTCATTTATATCGTTATGAATACTGTTCATGATTTGGTAATGTTTCTGATGCTTTGGTAGCTATGGTTTTTAAACCGTGTGAAAAAAATTAAGTTTAAATCTGCATTTATTTATTTAAAAGAAAAATAAATAAACGATTCAGTGAAGTGCTGCCTTAAAAAACAGTTTCAGTAAACTAAACCGTTGAACTGATGTGACAGTGCAGAATTGATATAAATTAGTAAAGTTAAAAAAAAAATGAGTTGAGTGCCCCGCCACCAAAAGTTGACAAAATATCGATATGGATGGTTCGGTTTAGTTAGGTTATTAGCCTCAACTGAAATCGAAATTGAAACCAAAACTGAAGTCATAAGTTAATTGATCTTATTAATCAATTAACTAATCGGATAATTGGTTTGGTTTATTGGTTAGATTGTTGGTATTTTAGTTCGGTTCAATTAGTTTTGGTTAATAACTAAAACCAAACTTCGGCTAATTTTTTTTTCTTAAAAGTACATGAAATGGAGGTATAAAAGATAAAAGTATACGAATACATGAAAGGTTTGTATCTGTTTGGCTAGTTTCAGCTCAATTTCGTCTGTTTTTTTGTTTTCGTTCGGTTAACAGTTCAATTATTGATCGCCCACAGACATTGTTAATCACGTAACATATCATTTTTTTAATTTAAAAATATAGAAATACTATACTCAAATTAAAGAGAATTAAATGGTCGTTTTTTTGTGATGTGTGTGTGTGTGTTTTTTTTTAAGATGGGGGAATTAAAGTGTAATGAAGATAATTAGTGTTTAAAATACTTAATTACCCTCATTTTAAGGTTGTACCTTATGATTAATGTGCAAATTTTCTTAGGTATTATACATACATACATACATACATACATACATACATACATACATACATACATACATACATACATACATACATACATACATACATACATACATACATACATACATACATACATACATACATACATACATATGATTAAGATCCTATGAGAACAAGCTTGAGTTGAGAGAACCGTGAGAACTTCGACGTAAAATGTGAATTTTAAAAAACAAATTATACGCTGATGTAAAAACGGGTAACTCCGCTGTAAAAAAAACATGAAAAAAAATTATTTACGATAGTTTAACACTGGTGTAAACTAACGGGGACATTGATGTAAACCATATAAGTAAATTGATTTTTTATTCAATATTTTATTATGCTTTAATTTGCAACCACAAATTCATTATCGAATAAATTAAGTGTGTGGTTATAAAGTGAGTTCATTAGTTCTCTCAACTCAACCTTGTTCTTGTTTTACCTTTTCCCTATATATATATATGTAAAGGTTTGGGTTAAAAAGCCATATTCTATGAGAATGATCAAGAATTGACATGTAGGCATCATGTTTTGGATTTACGTATGATGTTTTGGGTTGTTTTTGCTAGAAAAATACCAAATACAATAATTTAAAATACAATTCAATGTATTATAGCCATGAAATTTAAAACATACTTAAAACACACAACTAAAACATAAAAATTTAGAACATATGTCCTTGAAATGAGGTTTTAAGTTTTTAAGCCTAAAATAAATTGTTTTATGTTTTTAGTTATTATGTTTGGTGTTATTTTAGCTTAACAATCCAACACATCATGAATAAGTCCAAAAATGATGTATACATAAGAATTTTTAATCTTTCTCACACTTCGCACGAAATATGACTATTGTACCCTAACCCCACCTATATATACAGTGGAGGGTTTAAATGAGAAAAAATGTCTTGTTAGAATTAAAGAATAAATTTAAACCAATAAGAATACTTAAAAAATAACAAATAAATTTACACCGAATTGCACCACTGTAAAGGATTTTTACCCCTATGTAAGTATATTAATATTTTATTCAATATTTTATTGTTGTTTAATTTTGGACCACATATTCATTTTTGATTAAAATAAGTTTGTGGTTATAAAGTGAGTTCCTATGGTTCTCACAACTCATAGAAGTTCTCAAATGATCTCAATCCTATATATATTCTTATGAGAACAAGATGATTAAACTTACATGTCCTAGAAGAGTGTCACTATGTTGTTCATGAGAGAAGCCTCGATTTTTCTTCCCACTAACTATTTCCAGCACCAAGACTCCAAAACTGAATGTGTCAGATTTAATTGAGAAAGTCCCATGCGTCGCGTATTCTGGAGAGATGTAACCACTGCAATTTAAGAAGTTTTAGTTATGCTTATAAATATGCCAGGTTTTGATTTTTATTTTTTAAACGACCAACTTATTAAAGAAAACCAAGCTTGTACGAAACTAAAAGGTACAGGACAAAATTATAAAATGACCCAGAAAGCAACCTAAAAAACAAGGAACCGAGCACAAGATAAGGTCCAAAGTGAATGATACGACAACATGCTCCTAAAAAACGAAACGAAAAACCCACTGCACTATACGTCTATACCACCGATACAAAGTAACGTAATCGCCATCCTGTAAAGTGTAAATTATATGGATACTATGTTTTTTTTTTGTTTTTTTATTTTTTTTTGGATTGATCTCCATAACTTTAGACCATAGGAAAGTAATCGATCCATTTACATAACTTTTTTTTGAACGGCCAACGAAACCCTCCAAACCAGAGTACTTGCGAAATTCCCCTGATCGAGATATGCCTCGTTGAGCCGACCCCAGATGTGTAGGAACCCCCCGGAATGGGTAAACCCTCGTCTCCCGTTGGACTCGAACCCGGGTTAAATCCCGAGCCGAGGCTTCACCCGGATGTCACAACCACTGCGCTGCAGATGAAGGACATCCATTTACGTATGTGACTTAAAAGATAATGGAAAACCATATTTTTCCTTTTTAGATCTTTATAGAGGATATATTCTCTGATTCTGCTGAAAAAGCATTATCATACCCGACAACTTTTCACTTCCTTTGATTCCAATAAGTTGGTAGAAAACGGTTCCATATGATGTGTATTAAGAAATAGATCCCACCCCACCCACCACGTTTCCTTTATCAGTCTGTTTCCGATAGAGTATTAACATATAATACAACTACCATATTTGATTTTATTAGTTCTTAATAAGGTTAATATTAGTCCTTACTACGTTCCAACCACTTTGTTGGTATTAGCTTCAGTCTCATAGCCTTTAAATCTTCTAGCAAGACCAAAGTCCGATATTTTAGGGTTCATGTCATTATCCAACAAAACATTTGCAGCTTTCAAATCTCTGTGAATAACCCGAAGCCGAGAATCATGATGTAGATAAAGAAGCCCTCTAGCTATCCCATGGATAATATTGAACCGTTGGGTCCAATTAAGCATTAAACTCCGACTTAGATCTACAATATTAAGTATTGATTAGTTTCTTATATGTTATTAGGAAATTGAAAGCATCACTAGATAAAGCAACTAATTGCAATCTAAAACCATTGTTAGATATTTTAAATTTGCGAAACTAATTAACAAACTTCTAGCAATGAAGAAAATCAATCAATTTATAAAAAAATCTCAATAGATAGTGGTAGTTGTAAAAACAGATTGAATGATTGGATTTTTTTTTATATTTAATGCAAAAAAAAAAAAAAAAAAAAAAAAAAACGATGATTAAAAGGTGAAAATGTTGACTCATTTTTTCATGAATGGGGTGATCCGCCACACTTATCATACTAATCATTTTCTTGAATTTAATAGTATAGGTCTAAGAAACGTAGAAATTTGGACTTCCTAGTCATCACCATTAACATTGGCAATTTGTCCTCAGTGAAATGATGCTGCTGACTAGGGATCATTATCTCTTTTGGTGATCGCCAATGCTACCAGCGATGATTTTCCATGTGATTCAAGTCCAAATTTCTACCCCTTGTGACGATCCTTTCACCGAAAACACACACCTGGCCTTTTATTGCAAGCCAACAATCATGTGTGTAAAACTGCCCAAGAAAATGTAATTATGAAAAGTGGAAATTTATATTTGGCAAATATTGACTCCTTATTTCGTTTTATCTTTTTTTCTTTTGGCATAAAATGACTCCTTGTTGCATAAAATTGTTAATTTATGGAAACTAATAGTAATATGTTGTTAATTTAATAAAAGAAAGCCGAACCGAATATAGTTAAATCCAAACTTCTGTTGGGCATGTATTCATAAATCAACATCATTTCTTCTCCTTGAACGCAACAACCCAAAAGCTTCACAAGATTTCGATGTTGAAGCTTGGCAATACATCTAACTTCGTTTTTGAACTCATCAAGTCCCTGTCTTGAAGATTTTGACAGTCTCTTAACAGCTATTTCTCGACCATCATCCAACACACCCTAAAGATTAGCCATTAGCAACTAGTGTAATACGACAATTTATAAAACGACTCTTAGAGAAAAAGATGTGTGTGGTACATTGTTTAACTTCTAAGGAGAGTGAATGTTAAAGTTTATTATTTTTTATTAGATATTTTTTTCCCTTTACTATAACCACAGTCATCTACTTAAGTAAAAGAACTCAAATTTAATCAAGGATTTCCCAATAGTTGTTACCTTGTAGACCGAACCGAAGCCACCTTGTCCAAGTTTATTAGTGATGGAAAAGTTGCAAGTAGACTTAGCAATCATGGACAAGCTAAAAAATGGTAAATCAATATCTTCCTTCCGACCATCAGAAATAGAGTCTTCATTGAATTCTGATACCAAGTCACAAACAATGAGTAGTATGAAATTTATTTTGGGAAACATATATATAAACAACACGAAAACAATTTAGAAAGCAGCCTATGGATTGTACTTCAAGACTCTCTTTTAAAGCAAAATTTAAACAAGTGGTGAACCAATTTTGTCTCAAGACTGCAGAAAAACTAGATATCACAAAATTGATGGGTTGGGTACTGGATTAAATCTTTGTAAATGTTCATTATATACAAATTTAATTTGTTAGAAAAATAATTTCAATATTAGTGTAATACTTCAAGATACTGTTAAGGGGGTGTTATAACATGTTATGCGAGAGGTATCCTGTCCTGCTAATTTTTTTTTATGTCTAATAGAGATAAAACTTTACTCGTATAGATTTGCCTTACCTTGTCTTTTCATGTACGATCTTTTCTTCTTGATCCTTGTGTACAACCCAAGAGTTAGAGCTACCAAAACCAAACATATTGTTGTTGGCACAACCACAATAATTATGATTTTATTTTTGCTGGAAGTAGAGCCCCCGGTTGTAAGACCTTGAATTCACGAAGAAATATATAAAATTAAACAAAGAAATCGTCGGAATAGTACTTGTATGTATACCCTCATTGATTACACAACCACGAATTTCGTGTTAGGTTTATATCGTGTTTTCGGGTCGTGTCAGATATTCACACACCTAACAAAAATGGACACCATAGAAAATTATATATATATATATATATATATATATATATATATATATATATAGGGGCAGGTTCAAATACAAAGTAATACAAACGTGCGAGGATGCGAAGGATCACTTTGTACATGATAATTACGTAATGTTTTCATGAACATACAAAAACATTACGTAATTATCATTACGTAATTATCATGTACAAGTGCATGATAATTACGTAATGATATTTACGTAATGATAATTATGTAATGCTTTATGAACATACAAAAACATTACGTAATTATCATGTACAAAGTTCCTTCGCATCCTTCGCACGTTTCTTTTACTTTGTAGAATAACCGCCCCCTATATATATATACACACTATTATATAATGCATATGGATGGGCAAGATGGTAATTTTAACAATTTTCTTAAAATTTTAACATGTATAACTCTTTATGCATCCAATACAATACATGAAGCAGGTAGAATTTTAAAACGTGATCTGGTGGTTTTGGCTCTCAGTGCAAATATTAAAAAGACAAAATTACACGGATGGTGCCTGTGGTTTTCATGTAATAACGCCTTAAGGTACTAAGCAACTTTTTTAACTTCTTTAGGGCCCATGGTTTAGTTTTTGTAACGAAAATGGATATTAAGGTTTGTTTTTGTAACAATGTTGGGTACTAATACTAACTATCGTTAAATTTCTGTTAACTTTAGTTAAAGTGATTAAAATGCCTTTTTATAAACTAGAGGAGCCATTATGTATTAAACTTCATTTATAAAACCTTTAGTACCCAAGCATGAAACTTTAGATAAACCACAAGGACTAACCATGTAATTAACTCATTATTTTATTAAATGTATTTATTTTTAAGATTTATAATTAAATAAGAAATATTTAATTAAAACATTGTTTTATTAAATATATTTATCCCATTATTTATAAAAATAAATCCAAGTTATTAGATTAATAGTTGTAACCATAAAGAAAACATTTAACTTAATGTTGGATGGCCTTGTGTTATGGTTACAACTATTAATCTAATAACTTGGATTTAACTTATAAAAATGTTTTCTTTATGTGATTGAATTAAGTGTTAGTTTTGGCTAAAAAGATGCAAACCCAATTCAAGAAAATTAAAAAAGATAGAAACAAACAGAAGTTGAATTTTTATAAATAAAAAAAAGAAAGATTTTTTTTCTTATTCAAGAACTGGTGGGCTTGGTAGGTTTGGACCTACAAGGTTAAAATCATTTTTGAATTTCATTAAAATCCATAAGTAAATTAATAACATTTAGAACGTTTTATCTATCTTAGAAGTGTATTTATTTTTATAAATAATGGGATAAATATATTTAATAAAACAATATGTTTTAATTAAATATTCCTTATTTAATTATAAATCTTAAAAAAAAAAAGTTGTTACTGTGATGTTTCATGAATAAACAGATTCATCAGATAAATAAAACCTAACAACGATCGTTAATAAATCAGACCAGTCAAAAGTTTTTATTAACAACGATCGTTAATAAAAAAAGAGGGAGGGAGAGAGAGAGAGAACCGGAATTGAGGAATTGACGATGCGATTGAAGGTCGAAGGCGATGAAGGGTTTTATGGCGATTGAAGGTCGAAGGCGATTGAAGGGTTTTGAATGGTGAATGGTGAAGGTTGATAAGGTTTTATTGTATTTTTTTTAGTTTTTAGTGAAATTACAAAATTACCCTTACTCTTTAATTATTACTGCGACCGTTTTGACGGTCGCAAATTGCGCGGTCAGAACGCGGTCACAAATCCCACAATAATAATTATACTTTAACGTTTTTGACTGTTTTGCGACCGAAAGTAATCGGTCGCATCATTTGCGATCGTTTTATGACCGTTTTGTGGTCAATCGCAAATGTTGCTACCGATAATAGATCGGTCGGAAAAAGATTGCTAATTTTACGACCGCTTTTTACGGTCGCAAGTTCTGATTGCAATTGCTTATTTTTCTAGTAGTGATTGATACTTCTAACTTGAAGACTTTAACAAAACAAAAGAACAAATATAAATAGCTTTTGAATAAGTTAAGCGAATAAGAAAACTATCAGATGTACTATACAATATACCATGAAATAATTGATAAATTAACAGAAAACTAGTATATATATAGGGGTAGCTTATTTTCTGAAAAGTGTTTTAGTGCGAGAAGAAAGCTAAATCTTACTTTTTATTAGTAATGGTTCATATATTTTTGATGTTTTTACAATTTATATATCATTATTTATGTTATACATACAAAAACTAATTACATCAATGCAATCAAATGTTTTTTTTTAAGGTTTAAACTCTTTCTTACACTTGTGTTATATTTTGCATAGGTAATGTTCCTACACAAAATTTGTAAATGTGTAGGTTATATAAATTAATGAAATTGATTTATATATTTGTTTTATTTTCAAAATAGATGAATAAACAACACATTTCAACAATTTTCTTATATTCTTAGTTTTTTAACTTGAGGCGATTTAACTACAGTTAGAAGGCTCTTATAGATATTCGAGTCGTGTTTTAACTAAAGGTAGCTCACCTATTGACTCAGCTTTTGAATAAAACTCTTGTGGTCAAACAAGGATTATGAACTAAAAGTACATTTTGGATCAAACTAATTATAAACAAGTGGTACGTCACTACTTGTTATTTAAGTATTTGAAAGGACCTTTCTAATTAAACCCCCTCACTTCTAATTAAACCCCCTAAAAAAAGTGTCTTGCTTTGGCCAAAGCGAGGCGCTTGGGTTAATTTTTTCAGAGAATCTAAGGCTTTATGTCTAATATGTCTGCAAAGCGTCTCGCTTTGGCCAAAGCTTCCATGTTCTTGCCAATTTGAGTTGTGAAGGCTTTATCAACCAATCTTTGATAAGTGGCACCTGCATTTTTTAAACCAAATGGCACTTTTCGATAATAGAAAATACCATTGTCAGTATGGAAAGCAGTTTTCTTTTTGTCCTCCTCGTTCATTTGAATCTGGTGGTAACCCTTGTAGGCATCCAGAAAACACTTGAAAGGGAAGCCTGTAAGAGAGTCAACCTTGAGATCAATTTTGGGAAGAGAGTAGCAATCCTTGGGACATGCTTTGTTGAGGTCTTTGAAGTCTATGCACATTCTCCAAGAATCATCCGGCTTCCGAACCATCACGGGGTTGGCTACCCATGATTGATATTTAACTTCTCGAAAGAGTCCAACCTGTACAAGCTTATCCACTTCTTGACAAGCAGCCAAACTCCTTTTAGGTGCAGGGCTTTGTTTTTTCTGGACTACAGGCTTGACGTCAGAGGGAATCCTGAGCTCGTGCTCGACGATATCCCGAGGGATACCAGTCATGTCTCCGTGGCACCAAGCAAAAACATCAATGTTGTCTTGCAGCAACCTTTCAAACTTCAGAAGCGTGTCTTTGGGAAGTCTTGTATTTACCCTAATCCTTTGTTCAGGATAATCGGGGTTAATACTTAGGACTCTTTCATCCCTTTTAGGGTCATCATCCTCTATCATGAGGATTTCTATTGAGGGTTGAAGGGTTGCTACCCCGTTTTCAGTGGGGAATTTCACACCTTTTTGACCGATGAAGACAGCCATATCAAATGTGGCCAGTCCTGGCCTTCCAATGATTATATCATAGTTGGAAGGCAGTTTGAGAACCACAAAGGTGAGAGGTTCAGTTCTCTCCATCTTTCCTTCTTAGAAACGAACATTAAGTGCAATGTTTTTAGAACCAGATCGGATGTCGAACCGGCCTGCTTACCGGTCCACTGGTCGGACCGGTCGGATCGGTCGAACCGGATTTAAGAACCGGACAACGTTCTAAATATTATAAATATATATAATTAATAAAAAGCCTAAAATTACAAAAAACCATAAAATTAAACAAAAACATGACTTTACCAAACCCACCATCATTTTTGCAGCCCACACAATCAAAAGTCAAAAGTCCTTATTCCTGTCATTCATCTTATTCATCTTCATCAATATCAAGTTATCAAGGTTATCTTCATCTTCATCGATCATCAATCATCTTCAACATCGTTCATCTTCAACTTCATAAATCATCATCTTCATCTTCGTCAATCATCATCGATCATCTTCATCTTTATTAATTATCATCGTCGATCACCTTCATCTTCATTAATCATCATCGTCGATCATCTTCATCTTCATCAATCATCATCTCCATTGCAGGTTATCTGATAATCATCATCGATTGTATTTTTACAATAAAAAAAAACAAGCCGGTCCAGTCCAAAACTGAGCGGTTCCCGGTCCGACCCCGGTCCCCGGTCCAGCCGGGCGGGTCAGTGCAGAAGCGGTCCTATAGGGCGACCCGGCCCGTCGTGGCTTCCGTATCCCGGTCCGACCGGTCGAACCGGCCGGTCCGGTCCGGGTTTAAAAACCTTGATTAAGTGTTATCTGCCCCACGGGCTTGATAGGTATATCGGCTATACCTTTGATGGAAGACTCAGCAGGCTGAAGCTTGGAGCGTACATTTGGGCCTAGCAAATTGGAGTACTTTTCAAACATGTTATGTGGCAGCCCCGGTGTTAATGTAGGCTCTTTGTGTTTTGACTGAACTTGTTAGGGCTTCTACCACTAGAGGGCCATGGCTTTTTTCTCTTCTGGTGGGGGAAAGCATACGCATTGACGCTCCCAAGCCTCCAACAGGGGACGTTTGCTGCGAGTTTTTTGTTCAAGGAGCACCATGTTAACTTCTTTTTTCTTCCCCTCGGCCATATTATCTTTAACTCCCTTTACCAGGGGCAAGTTCTCTTGACTTGATGATTTCCTAAATCCTTTTCTTGAGTTGGAAGCAGTCGTTAGTGTGGTGTCCTTTTTCTTCGTGAAACTCACAATACTGGTTAGACTTTTCAATTCTTTTGCTCTTGGGAAAGGTTCGAGGAGGTCTGAAGCTATGCTTGACTTCTTCAGTGGCGAGGATCTCTTGTGGAGTTTTGGTGAGAGCAGTGAAGTTCACAGTTCTATCTCTACTTAAAGGGTTCTTTCCATTAAACCTTCAAGAGTCAGATCCCTTGTGACGTTTGTCATAGGACCCTAAGCTTCCCCTTTTTCGTTGAGGACTAGAACTTCTCCAATTGGCAACTCTCTTCTCAGTTCCTTAATATCTACAGCTTCCTCTCCCCGAATGTGAGCTTCGGCCCGTTCAAGGGTTCTTGGGAGACTCTTATTGAAATCTTTGGTAAGACCTTCCCTCTTGTATCATTCGATGAAATCTCGAAGGCTTTCATCGTCCCTTTGCTTGATCTGAAAGATGACGGTTTGCATCCTTGACAGATCGTCTTTGCTGGGAGAAATTGGCTAAGAACCCTTTGCTCAAGTCGTCAAAGGACCGGATACTCCCAGCATGAAGGTCGTTAAACCAAATCTGGGCTGAACCAACGCTTGTTTGCTTGAACATGAGGCAACACTCGGGGTTTCCCCATTTCTCCATCCTGGCAAAACCTGAAAAGATCTGTAAATGATCTTCAGGGTCATCTGTACTATCATAGGTTTTTATGTGATAGGACATCTTTAGCTTGGTAGGGAATTCATAGTCGGCAATTTGTGTAGAAAAGCGTGAAAGGCTGCTAGGCTTATAGGGTTTGTTAATATCATTCTCGATTCTGGTGTTTGTGTTGCCATTCGAGCTGCCTTGATGTGTGGCTAGTGCTTGGCTGATAAGTTGCTTCCAAGGAAAATGTGCCATCATTTGAGGCATGGAGTTGAAGCCTTGAAGGCTTTCAGGAGTTGCCATATAGTCAGTCCCCATAGGCATTCTCATGGCTGTACTTCAAGCCATAGGCAGGGGGTCATGGCTTGTTCCCAAGAGGTTGGTGCAGGAGGTGGAACTAGCGACTGTAAGAGTTGGTCTAGAGTGACCTCGTGCCCTACAGCATGCTTGGGACCAAAGGTTGAGAGGTGAACAATGGAAAGGTAGTTGGGTTTAATCTTCCAATCTGGTAAGGGATGTGGTTGAAAGAAACAAAGGTAGAACTTGGACCAGCTCCCAAATGGGAAGGAGTAGCTTGAGAGCTTGAAGAGAGGGTATAAGGAGGAAGATGAGTCCGGGTGAAAGTGAGGGTTCCTCCTCATGATAGTCTAGTCAGATCCTCACTCCTTTCTCCCTTTCCTTGTTCACATAGACCCTCACTCCTTTCTCCCGTTCCTTGTTCACATGTTGGTTTTAGAAGGGATCTCAGTTGTAAAAACTTCTTTGCAACTCCCTCGGGTGTTAGATCTACGCATTCGGGTGTTCGTATAGGGCCGAGTTGAGGAAATGCAACCCCTGAACGAGTAGAAGTAGGGTTTTGAAAAAGAGAGTCGTGGTAGTACTTCCCGGTGTAGAGAAAGAAGCAGACCTGTTTAATGGGGTCTGATCAGGGTTTGGTGTCTCACCAATGTTGTGAGGTGCTTGATTTACCTCTTCCGGAGACTCGTGGTCGGACATTTTGAGAAGTTGGAGCTACACAACTGATTTACAAAAATAATTCAACGGCGCAGCCCCACGGTGGGCGCCAACTTGTTGCTACAACAAATAAGGATCCAACGCTGAGAAAGACTCACTGGGGTAAAAGGGTTTCGGTCCACCAAACGCAGGTCATGGAGTCCCTCTACGTTGGAAACGTGGATAGGAGATTCAAGAGTTTTTGCTTTAGTTGTTGTTATTCTGATTTGGGATAGTCCTAAAGTAAGAATATTGATGTTAATTTTTTATGTTCGAGATAAGTGAAGTGGAGAGAAGATCACACGTGAAGTATGATCATAGAGAAGGAATATAAGTGTGTGTATAAGGGACAATCAGAAAGATTGTCTGAGGCTCCACTTTATAGAAGAGGAATCTTCTATATTGGGAATGTCAGAACTCTTGATCCTAGTTACAACCAAGGACTTTCCACATAAGCCGATGAAGGCTTGAGACCAGCGGGTAATAGAGTATTACTTTATGATCCATTTAAGCTTTCAACCTTTCAAGCAAGTTATGTTATATAATCAGTTTTTTTATCCTTGGACTACCCACGTCATCACACCCCATTGTAGGTAAAATTAACCTCTCCTACATTTGTTTTGGGAATTAACCCCACCCCAACTTTATTTTTATCAGCAAAAATGAAGCTTTCTTATTAAATCATCATTACCATTGTTTCCCCCAAATTAGGGTACTATCGTTTTAGTTTAGTTCCAGAGAGAGAAAAGGGAGGGTTGGTATAGTCCTTCTGTGATGGGCGAGGTGAATGTGTTGGTGGTTGTTTAAGTGTGAAGGTCGAAGATTATAGTGGTGGTGTTGATGTTGTTTCAGAGAGAGAAAGAGAGGTGGCAATGTTGTTCTAGACTTCTAGAGTGAGGGAGTGGTGGCAGCAGTGGCCTGTGGTGTAGTCGTGGTGGGTGTTGCAGGGAGAGAAGAAGAGAAGGTCTCGATGTTTTCAACAAATTTTAAGAACCTAACTTAAAAATCAAATCTTTTTAAAACCATGGCTTCTTGAAGAGCACAATGAGGCTGGACTCCTAATGAACCAATCCCTCACAAGGGGTATAAAAAGGTGATTATGGAGATGGTGATTGTTAGTAGCCAAATTGGGGATCTGGGTTTGTGTTTAAATCTTGAGAGTTTGGGGATCGAGAGTATGGGTGAAGGTGTCTTTTATAACTTTATTGTTTTTTATATAAAAGTAAAAGAAAAAAAGGGTAAAAAGTCAATGTTACCCTTGAGTTAAACTATAAAAATAGACGTAGTTAGCATATTGGATGATAATGGTAAGAAAATGCAAACTTCAAGGATCCAATTGCACAAAAAAAGTTATTTTGGATGGAAGTGGCAAATTTGACCAAACCTCAGGGATGATATTTGCAATTAACTCTTGTTATATGGATAATGTATCATTAAAATATCTATTATTATTATTATTATTATTATTATTATTATTATTATTATTATTATTATTATTATTATTTAAGACTTCGAGTTAGGGCTGTAAACGAACCAAACAAACACGAATAAGGTCTTGTTCGTGTTCATTTGTTAAGGAAATAATGTGTTCATGAACTGTTCACGAACACTTACCGAACGAGATTTCTTGTTTGTTAAGGAAATAACGTGTTCGCGAACTGTTCATGAACACTTATCGAACGAGATTTTCTCTCCGTGTGCATTTTCTAAGGATATGAACGTGTTTGTTTGTGTATATTTGTTAGATTTAGGTACATATTGAAAAAAAAAAAGCGAAAGCAAACAAACACAAATGAATGTAAAAGTACTCAAACAAGCATTCATAAACAAAATTGGGGACACCCTAACACATATTAAATTCCAAATAAAATCAATATTTTTTTTATTGTCCCCAAAATATACTAACTTAATTACCCAAACATACCTTACGTAATCTTGATCACATAATTACCATAACATAATGTCTCATAGAAACATAAAATTATCATATTAAACAAGAAATCTTTATTTAATCCACTCAAAATAATAGTTAATCAAAATAGGTGAAGTAATATTAATATTTGATACAGTAATATATATTAAATAATCTACCAATAGGAAATTGAAGTACTTGAATTAAAAATAAAAAGCTAAAAACTCTAGTGAACTATCGAACACAAACAAACATAAATGAACATGTTACTGAACGTTCACGAACATAAACCAACGAACGCGGCATATGTTCATTTTGTTTAACTAAACGAACGTAATTTCTTGTTTGTGTTCGTTCAATTATTAAACGAACGAACACAAACGATCTTCCCGCCGAACAATTCACGAACTGTTTGTTGAACGTTTGGTTTGTTTAAAACCCTACTTCAAGTCAAGCTCATTACAGACAGAGCTTGAAAACTCGAGAAGCTGTATTGAGAGAACTAAACCACTCTTTCAAAGGTTGGGATCCCCCTCTTCTCCTACGCCATTATCGACCTAAAGGAATGTACGTGCGTAAGCTTAATAGTTTCTTTGTGTGTGGATCGAAAAGCGACATTGGCCCCATACGGAGGAATCAGGTACAGCTCTCAATCAACCAATGTAATTTGAGATATATGTCATTCATTTAAGATATCTATTTTTTGTTTTACCCCTTTTTTTTCTACTTAACTATGGATAATATATAAACTAATATTTATTAGTTTATAATCTTTATTTTTTTTATCTTTACTATTGTTATTATTATTATTTATATATTAAAAAAATCTTATAATCATTTCACTACTTTTATGAGCATATGCAATTTGACTTGCAAAAGTATTATTTCCATAACTCGATCTCTGTTATAAAATGCACATAAAGTTCAAAATGCTTGTTATATTATATTATTATAACACACAGGTTTATTCATATGTGCAATGCATATGTACTTTTACAACATAATTTTCTTTTATTTCTAACTAAAACAAAATTAGATTTATCAACCCGTAGTGTTTTATCAATCAATGTATAGATTTGATTTTAATTCTTTGTTGTTGCAGAGGGTTATTCGATTTTGGTGCAGAATGTATAAAGGGGTACCCAAAATGGATATCGAAATGTAAGGGAATGAATGTAAAGAGTTTGGAAATTAGTGAAGTAGGTCCATGATGATGAGTTTGAAATGTTTCTGGGTTATTATTGAGATTTGAAATTGCGTTTCTCAATTTCGGCTATTCTCCTAACCCACATAGTTAAGTATTGAATTCACTTAGAATATTTTATTTTCTTTCCATACATTGTTGTGGAGTGATTTTTGATGAATTATTTACACTAAGAGCATGCGTGAGGATCTCTATCAACACGAACACCCAAAGACACGAAATACTCTGGAATATATAACCCTCTAAATGCCTATTACATAAAAAGCTTCTGGAGGGTTAGACCCTTTACCCAACTCATCAAAACCTTTAGGCCCAGAACCACATAGCCTTTTAAGGTTCGGTTCGTGGTTCCCAATTTCAATAGGGCATACGGTTTTGGTGTGTCCGAGCTGTTCGGTTCCGACCCTTTGCATGACCCTAGTTTTAATACATAAAGGATGATCCTGGTCCATTTTATAGTTAAAGGGCAACCACTAAAAAACGATGTAAACATAAAAGGCGATTTGTGTAAATTTTCATTTTTTTTCAAAAAATATAACAATACGATACTCATATTAAAAATAAAAAGACACTAGATTTTATGGTATAATTTTCTTATAAAAAAAAAAAAGATGATGTATAAAAATTTAAGGACGTTTAAAAAATTGAAGTGGGAATAACATATGACTTGAATGTGCATATTCTTTTTTTCTCTTTTGACAAAATTATCATTCCTACTTGTTTATTCCTTGAACATATGTTACTCTGTAGTAACTTCTCACCATTCTCGTTTTTTTAGCCTTTGTAGAATAACTCATACCATATAAATATAATGCAAGATCGACACATATTGGCTAATAAATTCTAACAAAGAGTGCTTACTTGTTACTTCAGAGCTGGCCATTCTAATGTAAAGATTTTGAGTTTCATTGTATTCTCTGACATCCGTTAACTCATCAAACCATAGCAGGCATCCACTTCCACCATTTGTAATATTTGAATTTGCATACGCGGTGCACGAACAATTCTTCCTGCACTCCTTCTCACAGTCCAGTAGATTCATACTCAAATCATACCATGAACTTTTGGTATCTGGCATTTTCACACCTGATACTGATTTAAACCCATTCTCATTCCCATTGTCACAATCCAAAGGAGTTCTCCTTACACACCCACTTGACCAGGAGCCCGCATTCCATTCCTCTGGGCGTTTGGGCACAAAACCTTCCATACAACTACAAATAGGAAAGTTTCTCGTATTACAGGTTCCATATGGACCGCATAGCGCATATGGCGAACAACTATCAGTACGTACAGCAGCCAAAATATTAAGCCAACTTTGGGTGCGGTCAACCCAAATCATATGCGTCACTTCACCTTCAGGGTTCAGATATATCCTTGAAACGGTGGAATTATCCGCTTCTATCATATAGTATATCTCCTTCTTGGTGATAACAAACTCGTTTATTGATGTCCACCTAGACCCCGTCAAACTAGGCATGCCACTAAACCTTAGCCCATTCCATGGTCCAAACCTCGTGTACACAACACCACCACGTTTCACAAATACCTGTGGGAATCCGTTTGTATCCATCAATACTGCATACTGGCCCGGAGAAGGATCATCAAGGCTCTTCGATGATACCCATTGCCTATCTATGCCTGTAGTGAAGTCCTTACCAAGTTTCATACCTGGGAGATAGGTGTCTCCAGGGTAATCAAAACTTTGCCATATAATCTTGTTTTTCTCCCTTATAACAAGATTTCCATTATCTAAAAGTTGTGCCACAGGATTACTAATATTATTTAAAGATGCAAAAGAAGATGACCAGATAGTAATATTAGTATTACCAACAGAAACAAGTTGCAGGATCCCATTGCTACTAAATTTGAGGAGGCCTGAAGTGGTGTTAAGCGGAGTATCTCTATTTGCAACCCAGACAACAGTGCCATTTGAAACCTTTTTGTACCACATTCCAAAATATCGGTTCTTGGAGCTACCAGGGTTGAAAAATCCCAGTTCAAACATTCCACCAGATGAAATAATGGTATCACCATCTCGGATGATTTGAGTTGGGGACAAAGTATCTACTGCAATTGATTTTGTGAACAGGGTACATAAACCACTAGAGAATAACAATAGTAGGGCAAGACCCTCCATTATTGTGTTCTTCCCTAGCTCTAAAAAAATGTTTCAACTAGTTTTTCAATCTTTCTAAACTTATACATCTGCCCGTTTGAAATTCAACCTAGACTTTCATATGTATTATTTTAAGACTACCTACTCAATCTGACCGAAGGATATTTGTTTAATGTTTAACATGAGAAATAGATTATTTATCACTTGATCCTTTTTAGTTTTCGTATTATTTTTTTCATAAATTTTATGTTGTGAGCATAATCAGATGTGAATTTTTATATTGATATAAAGCAAAAATAATAATAATAATAATAATAATAATAATAATAATAATAATAATAATAATAATGGATTTGGTTCAAATGAGAACCTTTTCCCAAATTGAGAACTGAGAGAACCATTCTGAACCACAAATTTTCTTTAAGACAAAAAAAATTTATTTATTTATTTATTTTTTTGCTTTAATCGCTGCTTTTATATGTAGGAATTTTTTTTTTTTGAATATACACATGTATATAATTGCAATATACGCATATGTATAATCCAATATACACATATGTATAACTGAAATATACACATATGTATAATTGCTATATACATATAAGGGCTAGCAAATCGTGTCCCTAACAGGTTAACAGGTCTCTGACGCGCGCGAACAAATCAAGTTCTAAACATGAACACGACTCGTTTAACTCATTTATATCTCAAGTTTATAACACAGTTTTATGTTTTATGTACCAAAAAAAGGAAATGAAAGATTTTTGCCTCTTAATTCTAAGTATTAAAAAAAAGTCAAAAAATCAAATAGTGTACTTTTCAGTCAAACAGGTCTTATCGTGTCTTAACAGGTTACCCATTGCCAGCCCATATATGTATAATTACTATATACACATATGTATAAATGAAAAAAAATACAAAAAATATAAAAAAAATTGTCCTTGCATAAAAACGTGTGATTAAAGCAAAAAAAAAAAAAAAAAAAAAAAAAAAAAAAAAAAAAAAAAAATTGTATTTATAAGAAATGTGTGGCTCAGAATGGTTCTCTCAATTCTCAAATAGGGGTTTTATTATTATTATTATTATTATTATTATTATTATTATTATTATTATTATTATTATTATTATTATTCAATTAAAACAAGGCTCAAATAAAAACCGAAATTAATGTTAGAATTGTAGAAAATTAAATGATCTCTAAACAATTTGGATTCTAGAAGGTGTAAACACAATGGAAAGACTTGGATGGGTTGAGAGAGAATGGAAAAAGCCAACCACGATTGACTGTTTACCTGTCTTAACATTTTTTAATAACTGAAAGAACCTTTATACAATTTAAAATATTTTCATTATAACTATACTATAAAATAAATTTTTTGCTAACCTGTAATATAAGTATACTATATATCATATAAACCTTATTAGAAAATACTTTTTTCTTAAAAGATTGACGCGTAATTATGTAACATAATGCGTAAGTATAATACTAGATTGTGTAGCAACACATTTGTATATGTTGTGCAATAGGTTGCATAATTAGAAAAGTACATTTCGTAATTATCGAAAAATAGGTTGTGCAACGTGTTCGCGTAATTTGTGCGTGCTTATCTAACATTGTGCATAGTTATGGCGCGGGTGCATATATCCCTCCACTAAAACGTGTGTACCATGCTAAAATTCCATTGTATGATAACCTACCTCCACATTATTACATAACTTCAAGAAATATTTTTATGTTCTAATTGATTTCGTTATTAGTTATAACGAGTTTAGATGTTCGTAGAATATGTTGATAATAGGGATGGGATCGGTACATAACTTATACCCGTACCGGTATCGAAAAGCTGGCACTGAGTTTAAACAAAAATAAGTCCTGAATATATTGGTACGGTTCAGGTATAAGTTTTGGTATGGTACTGAAGGGATAGGGTATCTAATCCTGGCGCGGATAGCAGCCCTATCCTATAAAATGCACCAACTACAAGAACTCCGTGGAATTCCAATCCGCGGATAGGAACTTGTAGATGATCGGATTGTAAGAAATCAACTACGTAATCATACAAATGAAGTAATTCAGGTGCGGGATCCCTGAATCACATGCAAAATGATAGAAAACAAATCAGAACACGATTAAATCCTTTTCAATAAACATTTTCATTCATAAACATTCAAATATTCCTGATAAAGGTTGGGTTTACAATGAATAATGACAATCAGAAAGTTCTAGACCTTAGAGAGAACACAGACACAAGACCTAGACAAAATGACCAACTATTCATCCTGAAAATAAAATCAAAACTATATATAGGCATGCTCATTCGACCCATTGCATTGGTCGAATGAACCATTCGGCCTTGACACAAGTTCGAACCAAAAGATATAAACGCTAAAGTCTTCATTCGACCTCCAATTTGTTCCTTCGACCTCACGGCTGGTCGAACCTGTCTTCAACTCATCAACATCTTTATAACAAATGCCATATTATGTAAATCCAAAGCGATAGTCACATTCGTGCACCTACAGACTCCTCCTTGACTATTGCTTGGATTGTTGTCTTTGATAATCAAGCGTCTTGTTCATCAGTTTGATTCTCAGATTCTTCTTTTGCTTCACGCTCATTTCAGGTTCTAATTTGCGTTTGTGTGAAACTTTTTTCACTTCCTGAACTTTCACATACTTTCCCAGCTTTTTGTTATAATCACAACCCGGATTCACATCCCATGCGAAACAGAAACACACCAATCTATAAAACTTCATAGCCTGTTCCACATCTTGAACTTCAAAGTGTATAGGATTGAAATACAACATATTGATATCTTCACTTGAGCAATTAATCATCCACATAAGATCAAATATGCGTATTTTCTTGAATTCAATCTTCGGATCTTTATCTTTCAACACGATCACTGCTTCAGCTGTCTTCCAATCATAATACCAGAATACGAAATCATTACTGAAATGTTGTTGAATAGGCATCAATGGTATCTTCTTCATGACAACAGGAGGCTTATACTTCAATGAAACTCTCTTCATGCCGGTAATGGGATCAATATCTCTATGAACAATACGTTTAGGATATTGAGGCCTAAACAAATCACATTTAGTTCTGCTTTCTCTTGACATCTTCTTAGCAAACCATCCAACAACATCATTATTTATAGAAGCACCACTCATCAAGTGTCTACAAACATCTCTAACAGCCCAATACGGTAAAGTCTTAATGTCATGGAATCTATAGAAGTACAGAATTCCTCTTTCCCACTTCACACCTATACACCGTAGTTGTCTCAAATATTTCCATCCCAACGCTTTTCCTTTGAAAACCTCGTTGTGATATTTGTAGAACCCTCCTTGCACTTCTACAATAGGTCTATTAGCCTCTTTTTCTTTCAACTTCCTCAACAACTCTTTCAGCTCATCAGATTGTTGATACGTCTGTTTTTTATTAGCATCTTTTCCAAGCACTTCATCAATAATTTTCTTTCTTTTCTGCTTAGCAATCTTTTCAGCTTCATCAAGTGTTTTTTCATTTATCTCAGGAATCACTACATCCTCTTTCTGTTTGAAATATTCTGGATATTCTTCATGTGTAATATCTTCAATCTCAATATCTTCAAACACAGGAGTATCTCGATCATCCGAGTGATTACCTGCTTCTCTAACTTGAATGTTAGGAATCTCATTATCATTCATAATCTCTTCTAGAGACTTCCCAACCTGCATGGCTATACCATCTAAAATCTCTTTAGATACAGCAGCAAAAACTTCCCCATCTTCAAGATCTGGATCGTTGTAATCAATCTCAAACCTCATATCATCGTTCTCAAATATCTCAGGGAATTTTCTAGTCAATTCAATCGTCCACACATTCTTCTCAAACATTTGACGATATAATCTTTTATCCTCTTCAGATAAAGTTTTAATCTTCTCATTCTAGAAGATACTATCATCATCATCAACGTTCTCACCGGGTGTCTTCTTCGAACTAGACTCACCTGTTTCACCTTTATCTGTATCTCTTTTGTCAAATGAAAACTGTTCAGCATCTTGATCATCATCATTATCATCTGTACTTTCATCATCATTCTTATTTCCACCTTTACCTCCTGCATCATCATCATCATCAGAAGTATCTTCAAACTCATCATCATCACCCTCCTCAGCAGATTCTTCATAATCAACCTGTTCTTCTTCTTTATCCTCCTCTTCCTCTTCAGTTCCTTTTAACTGTGGGGCTTTTGAGTACAAATAATCAATAAGATTCCTCATATCTTTGTTTTGAGCCTTGATTCTTTTGTTTTCAATCTGAAGTAGTTTGATCTTCTTTGTATTTCTTTTTCCACGAGTAATCAACATTTGGTTTTGAGTTTCAAGATGTTTCACTTTTGCTTCGAGTTCTTCTTGATTAGCCTTGATTAGCCTTAGAGGATAAAACAATCTGGAACATCGTCTTTTCATGTTCTTTCATCTCTTTGATCTCAGCTTGTTGTTGATTAAATGCTTTCATCACACTAGCTATCTGACGATTCACAGCTTCCATTACTTCATTAGAAACTGTAACCTAGATGATTCAGCAACCGGTGTAGCAACAGATTTTGTTGTTTTTTTCTGAACTTG
The DNA here is from genome assembly GCA_030844895.1 of Ambrosia x helenae. Taxonomy (NCBI): domain Eukaryota; kingdom Viridiplantae; phylum Streptophyta; class Magnoliopsida; order Asterales; family Asteraceae; genus Ambrosia; species Ambrosia x helenae. Next base: position 817,187 of record CM061232.1, on the reverse strand, counting down.
TTCTAAAACTTTCTTTAGTAATGCAGAAAAGTTTTCAGGTTCAACATGAGATGATGGAACAGTTGTAGTAACCTCCTGAACAACTTTCTTTTTCTTCATAGCTGGGGATGTGATTGGTGTTGTAGCTTTTGAGCTTCCAATCTCTGGGATTTTCTTTCCAACTAATAACAAGTCAATCTCCCTATCTCTTTCTTCTTGGGAGCTTCTTTCTTCGCCATTGTTTTTCCTCTACCTTTCTTTGACTTAATACCAACAATAGGAGAACCTTGAAAGTCAAGATTATCACAAGTCAAATTATAATCCTCATCTTCTAACACTCTGGTTCTCTGTTCTTCAACAACTTTTTCTAAACCTTCAATTTCACCAACCTCAGTGGCCTTGGGTTTGGTTACTCTTGCTATTTCAGCATCTGATCTACAGACTCTTCATCAACAAGTAAGGTCATTGCTTTACCCTTACCTTTCACAGTTTTCTTCTTCTTCTCTACCTCAACCACTTGTTGCTTACCCTTCCCAGACTTAGCACCTTTATTAATAACTTGACGCTTCCGTTTGGCAGTCTTATCAACTGGACATAAAGGGCTATCAAAATTAGAATCACTATTCACATTCCTTGCTTTATCTTTTCCTGGATCTTTATAACCAACAGTACTCAAATGTCCAAACAAATTCTTGTGTGGTGGTTGTTGATCAGCAGGAACTCCTTTATAAATCTTCATCCTTCCCAAAGTAGTCTGATTCATGTGTACTTGATTAACAATCTGTACTAGATCTCTAACCAAATCAGGATACTTATTATCAAACACCATATGTAAAAATCTTGGATACACCAAGAATTTGTCCCCCCTCAATCCTTGTAACACTTCCATCATGTGTTTGAAAATCATTCCAGATACGTTAAATGGTTTATTCAGCACTAAAGCAACCACCAACGAGCACAAACTCTTTCTCAAAACATCATATCCTCCACTGACTGGTCCAAATACATGTAGAACTACATGTAAAAGATACTTGAACTGTGGACACAGTTTGGCTTTATGTAACAAGCAGTCTGTAATAGGAGCGTTATACTTCATTCTCATAAAACACTTCCACTGCTCCATCCAGGATAACTCTTTAGGATCTGTAGGAGAATCTGTAAGCTGCAAGGCCTCTCTAATGTCCTGTTTAATTCACTAACGAGCACCCTTTGACCTTGTTTCCTACTCTCAATCACAGACTTGTTTTCCCAAAACGTAATCACTGCTTTTTCCCAGAAGCTAACATGATGATCTTTGTAAATAGTCTTCGAGGTAGCAAGAGCATAGACAACTCTGCTTCTCTTCAGAAAGTCTATAATACCAGAAAACTCCTCATACTTTTCAACTTCTCCAAGGTACGCACAGCAGTTATGGACTTGTTCAAAGTTCAGTGGTTTTGGTTGTTTTTGCTGCTTTGCAACCGGCACTTCCTACTCTGGAATCTCTTGTTCAGCCATAATATTCTGCAAAACAAACAAACAAATATGAAAATTCATTAATTCGGATAAATTTGAAATTTTGGTGAAAAAGAATGTTCATTCAACCCAATCGTGGGTTCGAATAGAAAAATGTTAAGTCGAATGAAGAACATAAAGTTCCATTCGACCTTGTTTTTGTTCATTCGACTTTTTAAATTGGTCGAATGAGACATGTTTCAGTTCAAATTTACCAAACATCAAATTAACCATGATTATCATCGCTTTTTGCTTGTAAAAGATCCTAACAAGGCCGAATAACATTTCCCAATGATCAATTTTACCAATTAAACAGTTATTGATGGTTTTTACACAATATCTAGGGTTTCATAAGGTTTAACAATCCATTCTGTTCATTATCAGATTTAAACACTGTATTTTGGATTTATCTCCCCCTAAAATCATCGATAAGCGTTTAGCAATAATCAATTGACGGTTAAAAACAGTTTATACTGCCCCAATTCAAGTTCTAGGGTTCGTGAACTAAAATCAAGGATTCTGGCTTGTTCTGCAATTTTGATATGGAAATGATCACAAAGTCACAAGGAACAATAATCCAAGATGAAAAAGAAATGAGCAACAAGGGTTTGGTATGATCAGATTTTTAAAATTTTTTGGAATGAGGTTCGAATGAGCAGATGGCAATATATAGACAATTTCATTCGACCCTTACAGGGGTTCGAATGAGAAATTTTCTTGTTCATTCGACCTAGTTAAAGGTTCAAATGGAAAATAAAAGGCTTGAATGACAAATTATTAGTCAAACACTCCCATTCGACCTTATTTTAAGGTTCGAATCAAAGTCACAAAATTCTATTCGTCCTAACGAAAGGTCGAATGAGAACTTGGAAAAATGAAATTTTTACCAAATATCAAATTCGAATCCCGTTTTTTCATTATAGACCAGCTAAACCTTCAAACATTCATCATTTCACAATTAAATGATACAAAACCCAAATTGGTTTGTCAAACTTTAGAAAATGATCATTAATCACCATCGGTTATCAAAAATAACGCAGAAATGTAAAATCTTTTGGATTTTCTGAAATTTTTGTTAAAACACACCAAAAATCTTTTTGAGTTTTTGTATATATGAACTAAATCAACAAAAAGCAATAGACGTTTTGTGATTTTCCGGTAAGAGGATCATATCAGTGTATAAGAGATCACATCACACCGTTGTTCTGTTACATTTTAAAACGATACTATTACTTGAAATTTAGAGGGAATTTCAGGACTATCGGCTAATATAATATATAGCCTACACAAAGCATGTAAACACAAAGGAAATTATAACATGGTACACTAAACCCACTAACGCTTAATTTACTGCTACCAACTTACTCAACTACAATACATGGACACAAAGGAATGGAGACATAAGACCCAGGTTGCATGGGATTTGGGGATGGTGACGTGGTAATGAGGAGGTGGTGCTCCAATGGAAAGGTAAGAAATTTTGAGTGTAGGTGATGGAGGAGATAGGAGAGCAGATACTAGAACTCCTAAGTCAAGGTTAGGGTTCCAGCATAAACAAAGGAAAGGTTGCAGTTGTTCATTTTGTTCAACCGGAGAAAGAAACAGAGAAACTAACTTCGCTGGCGATGGAAACTGATACAAGTTTAGAAACATAGGCTAATTTTGATAATGAAGATACGCATTTATTGGAGGAGGATAAGTTGGAGGTGCGCATAATATTAGGGAAAATTTGGCGGAGGACAGTAATGATAACGAGGTGGAGATCATGGGAGTTAAGGAAGTTTTGGGGGTAGAATCTTTGGATAGTGTCAAATTGAAGGCCGTAATGAGGGAGTCAAACCTGTTTTTTATTTTTCTCATAATGGCTATAATAAAAAAATCAAAGCTTAGAAAAAATTGGGCCTTGCCCATAATATATTTGTGAGTAGTAGTGGGGTGAGGCCCAATGGAGGTAAAACACCAAGAATAGATTATCCTTTTAGGCTTAACAAGATAATAGGCCTAAAGGAGGATGAGGTGAGCGATGGTGTTGAGCCAAATAATAATAATGATATAATGGGGAGCCCAATAATATTCGATCTTAACTCAGAATCATTTGGGAAAAAATGTAAAGTTTCGCAAGAAGAAACAAATAATGTTTTGGAAGAAAGTGAAGTTATATATAATCAGAATGTCAAGGAGGAAATGTTATTAGATAGAGAGGTCAGCGATGCGGTAAGCCTAGGCATCAAGGTCGGAGCACAACTTCAAAGTTTTAAGGAGATGGTTAAAGAAATGATTCATCAAGAAGGTATTCAACTTGGTAAACTATGATTTTTCTATCATTAAATATTATAAGGCATTGATGTGGATGGTAAGGCGGGTTGGATAAAAGGATAAAGGAGGCTTAGGGGGCGGCATTTCTGGCCATGCAAGAAACACAGTATTCGGATGTATAGGTTTTGATTTTTCCAGATTTTGGCGTGGGGACGGGTTCAAGGCTGACCGGATGGAGACTAATGGTTATTTTGTGGATCCGAAAATTTACAAGAAGGTGTGTTTGGTAAAAAAAAAAATAATTCACATTAAAAGAAAGGTAGATTTGGTCAAATGTGTTAAATGTATATACAACAATCGTACCCAGTATATTCCACAAATAACAAAGTTGTTTGTAGGGTCAGTAGAGGGTAAGATGTAGGCAAACCTTACCTCTATCTGTCAGGGTAGAGAGGTTGCTTCTAAAGAGACCCTCGTCTAAAAAATGATAGCATGCAAACAAAACAACCTAACACTACAGAGAAAGGAAGCTATTAAAGATCGAAAATGGGTCAAAGAGTAACCTAGTTAAATAGAAAACGGAACCGTTATAACATTATTTAACAAATAGACTTAGAAAATGTAAAAGCACATCATATGTTGAGTCCACCTTAAGTTTGAGAAAGTCAAAGACCTGTAAACAATGCTAAGCCACAAACGTATATCAATCGTAGAAAGTCCTTAACCTTGATCTTACATTTCCACAAATTCCTATATTGGATCATGTCCTCTGAGAGGGATAACTCTAGCAAATCTTGTCTAACCCGCTCGTCCCAACTCAAATTGGGTCCTCCTCTACTGCGTCTCCCTTCTATAATGATGGTTTCCACTACTCTAACCGGTGATGTCATATGCTCTCCTCTTCACATGTCCAAACCATCTCAATCTTCATTCCCTTATCTTAACAGATATACCAGCCACTCCTAACCTTCCCATAAAGACTGCATTTCTTATTTGATCTAACCTTGTGTGGCCACACATCCACCTCAATATCCTCATCTCTGCTACCTCCATCTTGTGAATTGAGACCTCTTAATGGCCCACCAGTCTGTCCCATATAACATAGAAGGTCTAACTGCAGCACTATAAAATTTCCCCTTTGGTTTAGTTGGTAACTTTTTATCGCACAATACAAAAGGAGCAATTCTACACCCACACCAGCCTGCACGGAAGTGGTGTGCTACATCGCTATCTATCTCCCCATCATCCTGAACAAACGAGCCCAAGTACTTGAACTTAGCTAGTTGCGAATCCACTTGACCGTCGACGGTGATCTAAGTGTTCGCCACGTTGCTTGTACCACTAAAATCACAGTAAAGATACTCCATCGTAGAACTGCTAATTCTTAAACCTTTTTCCTCTAAAGCTGCTCATCACTCCTCTAGCCTCGACTTCAAACATTGTTTGGTAGCTGTGACTGACACAATATCATTTGCAAAAAGCATGCACCATGGCATTGTCTCATGAATCATCATTTATAAGTCATCCAAGACCACCACAAAATGAAATGGACTCAACACAGACCCTTAATGTTGTCCTACCTCAATAGGGAAGAAATCGGTATCCTCTGCAAGCGCACAGACACTATTTTTTGTCCAATCATACATATTCCTAAATATGTTAATGTACTTAGCAGGGACCTCTCTACCCTCTAAATGATCCTAAAACAGTTTACGTGTCACACTATCATTGCCTTTTCCAAGTCAATGGAAACCAAGTGCCCAAAAAACAGTGGATAAAAGTAGGTTATGGGTGGAAATCTTACGGTTTAATAATTCCTATCAGGCTTGGTGGATTGTGACGGGGGATTCGGCATGGTAAGGTGTGAGGAAGAACGAAAATACAAATTTTGAATCGGTTAGTGCATGGGATTTCAAGGAATTTATTAGGGAAGCGGGGCTTGGGGAGTATGCTATGTGGGGAAAGGTTTACATTCCTCGTTATCAAAGGTGGCGGAAATAAACTCAGTAAGATTGATAGGGTGTTGGTGTGCTTGGAATTTTTTAATGAGTGGCCAGGAGCGTGCCTTAGGGCTTTACATAGGGAGTTTTCTTATCATTGTCTGTTGGTTTTAACGATGGTGGATGCTAATTTATGTCCGAATCCGTTTAGAAGGTTTAATGCATGGTTGGATAGGGAGGGGGTGTGAAGAGGTGGTAAAGAAGACTTTATTTGGGTCACATTTTTCGGTCCCCAAGATCTTAATTTACATAATAAATTAAATACTTTGAGGTGAGTTGAAAAAATGGATTAAAGATTTAATTATAAAGGATGGGGAGGATGAAGAGTGGATAAAACTAGAGAAGGAAAGATTAGAACAGGTTATGGAGGCAAGAGAGTTAGAGGAAGAATAATTTTGGGTGTGATCTAAGTGTAGAAAAGGCATCCTGGACATCGAAAACATAGAATTAAATATTTGAAACAAAAATCTCGGGTACATGGGCTATGCAAGGGGATGAGAATACATATATTTTTTCCATGGAGTTATAAATGGCTGAAAGGCCAAAAATGCTATTCCGGCTTTAGTGGTGGAAAGGGATGGATTTCTAGACCGAATTTAGTCATGAAGGAAGCTTTAAAACATTTTATGAAGCAATTCAAATAAGGGTATATAGATAGATTGAGGCTCATTTTTGATGATGTGAAGACTATACTGATGGATATAAGAGAGGAGTTGACTACTAATTTTTCCAAGAAAGAAATCAAAGAGGCGGTACTTGATTGTGGGTTTGATAAGGCGCCAAGACCAGATAGGTTCAATTTCAGGTTTTTAAGAAATCCTAGGATCTCTTTGAAGATGTATTTACCTTATTTTATCACAGTTTCACAAGTTCGGGGATAACTAATAGAGGTTGTAGCTCCTCTTTAGTAACGTTAACTTTGAAAGCAAAAAAAAAAAAAAAAAAAACCATCGGGGGTTAAAAGATCAAATGGCCTAATGGTTTTAAATTGGAAAGACAAAAGTGGCACATGAGAGCAGATAGTGTTACTGTCTCAGACTTGGGGGAAGTTGGTATGGGATTGGTCGCATGCCCCAAATACTCATGCGAAGTTGGAGGAATGGCATCAATGCAGGGATAAGTTGGATGGGATTCGGTTTAGGGGAGGAAGTGATACGTGGAAATGGGAGGGGGATAAATCGGGTATGTTTTCAGTTGGATCTGCAAAAATGGTTATATGAGATGGCATTGCTCACCAGTAATTATTTTTGTATGAAATGGGCCTCGTGGGTGCCTCTTATGTGCAATATTATGGTTTCGAGGGTGGAATGAATCAAGTTGCAACCAAGGTGGAATTTGAAGACCTTATGTCCACCTTGATACTCTTATGTGCAACTTGTGTAAGTACGATCGGTCGGTTCACTTATCACCGCTTTTATAGTCGCGGATGAGGTTTAGGACCGGGTGGCCATTTGGTGTAACATGGGACCACTTTTTATTTTTGAAGTTCAAAATCTTTAGAAGCATCATGAGGGGGTTGAATTTCCTTAAATAGGATAGAAAATTATACATGGTATTATTATAGTGGCGTGTTGGTGTCTATGGAAAGCTAGGAACGCCAAGATGTTCAAAGGCAAAGATATTAAGGATTTGGGGACAGTCAATAACGTAAAGTCTATGTCGTTTTTTTTTTTTTTTTGTTAAAGCATAGTTCTAGATTTAATAATCTAGTTTGGAGAGACTGGGATACTGATACGTGCTAAACTAATTAACCTACGTGACCAACTGAGTTCATATCTAAATGGTTGACTAAATCAATTGGATCCACGTTTCCATTAAGAAGTATTCATGCATGTAAGCAAGTAGGAGATAATAATCTGCACGTTTCCATTTTCCCATGTTTGAGTAGTTTACTCCATAGATTTAGGAGCAAGTAATTTCATTAGTCTATATATTGTAATTTGCATTTCTTTTAATGAGAAGAGAAAATTGTTAAAAAATCTAGTCTTCTTTATCTATGTTCTTTGGAGCCTAACCCACTCTATGGGTATCTATTGGGAGATTGACCATCTCGAATCGGTCTCTATCATTTGGTGCTTTCATTGAGAACCATCCTTCCGCCATGCCGCCCACCATCTCCGACCAACTCAACCAATTGATTGCCATCACCCTACAATCTCAAGCCAACTTCAATGACCAATTAGCCATGCTTATCGAAATCACCCAAAACCTCAACTCGAAAGCCGATACCATCACCAAAAATACCGCTACTCTCGTGAACCACATCACGGTCCTTTCCGAGCATGTCTTCCCCACCATATCGGACCTCAACCAACCTCCGACATCAACTGTTGTGTTTGTACCACCTCCACTAACCGCTCGACTACCACCACCTTCAATTTTCGCTAAACCACTACCCGCGACAACCCTCACCAAAAATGACCCGGAAACCTCCCATCCACCACCATCAAAACAAAAACCACCCGCTACATTTCCCGACCCATCTGTATCACTTGTTGAAATTTCAACAAGCAACAAATCACCGTCACCCTCATCAATACATGTTGTGCCTACACCCACACTAGCAATCCCGCCAAAAACCGAACCAATGCAACCACCATCGCCTCCATCTTCTGCGCCACCACACCCGCCAAAAACCGAACCGCCAATACCACCGACGTCGTCTCTTGGAAGCCGGTGCTCCAAGTTAAACGATGCAAACCCCAATGCTATCGTCAAAAGGGAATGGAGACCACCGTGGTTTCCACAAGCGTTACCATCAACACACCTACTGCCTCCATCATCGGCCTTACATCACTCATCACCACCTGTTCACGGAACTCCCCACCAGACCCAAATTAAACCACCATACCCTTGTTTCACAATTTGTCCATTAATTTTCTCCTTCCTCATATATGATGGCCCAACCACATTTGCAAACCAGTGTTCACAGTTGAACAACAAAGAAACGCATTCAACGGGAAGACGGGAATGGCGACCACCATGGCGCGTAGTTGAGACCGCTCTGAAGGCCATCGGAAGAGTCAAAGGGAGACCGTCGTTGCGCGTCGTTGACACCGCACCTAATGCCGCTGGAAGGGTCGAATGGTGACCCCCATGGGATTATACACCGTCCTTGAGGACAAGGACGTTTTTTAGGGCGGGAGTATTGATACAATCCACAACCCATAGCCATGCACGTGACTCCCAAACTAAACCACGTAGTCCACCAATTGCCCCACTTCCTTATTTTCTGCATGCACTTTGTAGTAGTGGTTATCCATGTTTTTATCCACTATTATTACATTTAGTTATTGTATTTGCTTTCCACGTTTCTTTAGTTAATTTAGAGTAGTGCTTAGTGGCCCATGTTTAGGTAGTTATTTGATGGTAGTTTCTTAAAGTTATTTCCATTTGATTGTAGCCTATATAAAGGGCAGTCATGTTTTAATATGAAGAGAAGAAAATTGAGTAAAATTATTGTCTAGTTTCTTATCTTGTTCTTTGGAGTCTAACCCACTCAATGGGTCACTTGGGAGATTGACCATCTCGAATCGGTCTCTATCAGATACATTTCCTTTATGTATACAACTGGGGAAGTTTAGATTGTTACAGGTTCCATATTATTTTGTTAATTGTCATGTTTATTGCTATAACATTGATCGTACATCAAATTCAGTTTAAATTATTTAATTTGTTAAAGTCTAGAGGACATATTATTTAACGGTTCACATATAGCACATAAATTCTCGGAAACGGCCCTGGGTGTGGTACTTCATAGGAAAAACGACCGTGGGTGATTTATATTATCCAAGTAAAAACCATGGGCTATGGATAATCTAAGTGGTACGGGAACAAATCGATCAACTTTTGTTCTTTCTTCGGGCCTTAACTCTATTGGGCCTAATTAGTTCGTATCCCGAAATATGTCATAAGCTGATTTTCGAAGAAAAAAACCTACAGAACGTTATTTTCACATAAAAGCTTTGGCCAGAATAAAGCTTAAAAGAGATTAAGATAAAATGGTGGCATAGAAATATATCGTTATTCATAAGTTTTTTTTCTTTTACGGATGTATAACAGTTTTCAAATAGATTATTTCAATCCTTGCATTTTTAAAACTCTGGTTCAAATACTCAATGCTATAAAATAATATACAAGTACGTGAATATTATTATAGAATATTGGATAAATATGTATGTGAATAGTCCAAATACTTTAATAATTTTAATGTTCAACTTTTTTTTAAATGGCATTAATCAATTTATAGTTGAGTATAAAGAGCCAGCACACAACTGAAAAGTACAACACGCCAAAAACAAAACCGAAAATCATATGAATAAGGCTAGTCAAAACAGGCCCAATCGGCCAATGAAATAATGTTAAACTTCTAAAACATATAAGAGATGCATAATACATTTTTAGTATTATATAGTGATAATCATTATATATGTGTGTGGATTGGTTGTAACAATGGGCACGTTTATAGAAAAAGAAGAGCATGCTTTGGTAGAATGTCTTTTTTGATGATTAAAATGCCATACATATCCCCATAAAACACCAACACACATACCTAAAAGGTTAAAACATACACCATAATATATTAAATGTGTAGATTTAGCGTTTTAAAGGGAAAATTGGGAGTTTAAGCTTCATAAGGGAAAAAATTGTATATCTAAAAAAGGAATGAAAAAGTGGTGTAAAAAAGAGTTTGAAAAAAGAGAAATAAATTAGTCGTTAAAAAAAAAAAAAATTTGTAGATTTCAATTCAGGTTTATTAATTTTATGGTTTATAAACATCTAAGAGTTTCTTTCAAAAAAAATAAACATCTAAGAGAGTGGGTGGGGTGTGTGTGTGTTAGGGGGGGGGGGGGGGGGAGGTGGGTAGTTCCACTTAACTTAACTGATTTACTTCATTGAAACAAAGTTTTGAAGGCAGCACTATCCTGAATCACTACACTAAAATGCTTTTTTTTTTTCCTTTTTTTAATTATTGTTTTAAATAAAATAAGCATTTTAATTAATACATGAAAACTTAAAAATTAAAATAAAAAAACCCAAATTAAAACCCAGTCTTATTTCATCTTCTATTTTTTTTTCTAAAAAAACAGATTTAAATTAATAAGAATTAAAACCCAAATTTAATTAATTAATTAAAAATAAAATAAAACTCAACTTCCAATCTTTTCATCTTCTTCCACCCACAAAATCCCAAAATCTCTAAACTCTAAAATAATAATAAAAAAGAAAAAAACCAAAATCCCATCTTCTTTCACGTGGTTCCAATCTCTACACCATAAATCCACCTTAAATTAAAAAAAAAAAAACAAAAAAAAACCAATATCCCATTTGTTGGCTACCAACGGTGAAAGGTACCTAGAACTCACTACCCGTGCTACAGACGATAATATTTCCATGGTGATAGTAGGATGCCCGTGGCCTTCACGGATTGCACGCCGCCCCCTAACAAACTATTGGTGATGGTAATTTTGATATAGATATATTTTAATATAATATTTTGATATAGATATATTTTCAGTGAATCAAAATATGTAACACCCTATTTAAGTATTTTTTTTTCATAGGTATTCAAACATCATTGGATATGATTTTAGTAGGATTTAGCATCAACATATCAAAATACCTACTTCGATTAATCTATGTGTAAACTTAAAAAAATAGTTCAAAGGTTTGAATACTTGCATACCATGTGTTAGGGATAACAAGGAGTTGTGTCCAAATGAAATGAAATTGTTAACACGATCCTAAATACATATTCGGTTTTGGATGTGGTATCTAAGCGAAAGTGGGTTGCGCTTTTGTTCTATTTTCGGTTTCAATATTGTGACACCCGGCAAACTCAGGTTAATAGTTTTTACAAACATATAAGTCTACCTTAGCGAAACATTCATAAAACGTAGCTAACCGGATTAGTTGAGTCGGTTCGATGATTCGGGGAATCATCGGGAGTCTGTGTATAAACATATGTTCAAGGGTTGGTGATTCGGAGAATCACGACAGTTGGTTTACACTCACATAATGTCCATGGTCTAATAATTCGGGGAATCCTTAGGGGAACACACACATACACACAAGTCTTGAGTCCCGAGGTTGGTGAAATTACATGATTGGGGTAACTTATCAAGTATTATATGTTATATAATCAATTAACAACTTTTGAATGCATGTTTATGTGAATTGATATGATAATATACGTTCCAAGTGACTTTTGTGGTTGTAGGTGCGAATGAGAGCCAAAATCTCTCATTGGCATAGATAAAGGTACGAATGAGAGAAATAAACTCTCATTCGCATATTCAAATGTGCGAATGAGAGCAGCCTATTTAAGCATCTCTTTGCCTCATTTTCACCATTTCATAACCCTAACTCGCCCCAAGTGCTCTCTTACAAACCCCAACCTGTAGAAACAAGTTTTTGCCCTTATTTTTTAGATACTTAAGCCAAATCAACTTTATAAACAATATCAAATGAAGATTCAAGGTGTGTTAACCATCTCAACCCTTTTCATTTCATTTTTATGTATTTTTTATAAACCCCAAATGTCCAGATCTGATTTCAAAGTGTTTTCTTAAATAAAAACCTTTCTAAACTAGATCTAGACCTAAATAATGAGTTTCTTATAATAACACAAGTTTAGATGATTTTGGTGACCAAATAATTGGGGTGTTTGTGTTTAGGTGATGATTTGTATGATTAAATGAAGTTTTGTGAACTTTGACCCATTTTGGAGGTTTATGTTATAGATCTAGGGCTTGTAATATGAGTATGATGATAATAACATGAATAGGAATACATTAGAATGATCTAATCTATGTTTAATAATCTAGAAATGAAGTTTTTAGAGTCAATTCAATACTTTACTTTTTGGATAAAGTTTTCATGCAATTGATGTGACATCTCCATAATTTGCTATTTCGGAAAATATGTGATTTGATATGCAAAATGAACAAATTGATGACTAAATCAGGTGTGATAACATGCTATTAGGTTAGATAGATGCTACTGTAGGGTTTGGTTATGATTCAATGGGTTTTCAATCGGATTTGAAGGGTTTTTGTTCGTTGAAATGGTTTACCATCTGAACTATGCGAATGGGATCCCATTCGCATGATCGATGGTGCGAATGAGAAAAAAGTCATCTCACTCGCATGGTCGATTTGTGTGAATGAGAGGAAATATTCCTCATTCGCACAAACGTGAAAATTTATGGATCTTTTGTATAAACCAAGTGTTTTATACGCATTAATTGTATGAGAACTATATATGCTTGTCAAACTGAAATAACGGGTCACCAACGGGATGTCGAGTCTTATGTGGTCGTGTCAAACGTCAAATACTTTCACAAACAAACAAAATCAAGGTCTTGGACAACTAAGGGTTATTAAACAAACATGTCATCGGTTTAACACTTATAGGTTATCTATGGTAGGTTTCCAGTAGTCGAGACTACCATAGCACGCCTGGCTATTTACTTACCTAGAAGACGTAACCTAAAGTGAATTTCACAGCCCCACTTTTACTTTTTTCCGTTGGGGGAGATATATGTTGGATAAACTCTAACTTTTTTTTACCATAGTATTACATTACATCACATGGGTACTAGGCGACTTTTCATCTTAAGTCTTTTCTAACTTGTGAACTATGAATATGTGGATACATAGAAGGGAAAGTGTGAATAGATCTATTGGGCCTGGCAAGCCCCACTCAGGTCGACTGGAGGTCGGACGGGTGCATATTTGTCCTATCTAACTTATGACACCGAGTAATGACCGGTGGCGGGTATTAAAGGCACCTTATGAACGTTCAGCAATGGTTCATAACGCTTTAGTATCATGTAACGATGTCTAGCTAGCATCAGGTATAGATCTAAGGATTGTTTGGTCTGGTTTTCATACGTTTACTTACTTTTGCAAACATAAAACACTGTGAACTCACCAGCACTTTACGTGTTAACTAACATAGCATGTTTTCTCATATCGCTAAGGTAGCAGCACAGATTAGGCGTATGGGGTCGCATTGTGTCTCATCCAGTTCATGCATCTTGTTAAACACTATTTCAAACTTCTTGAACTATTTACTTTTGGTTTATGGATTGTAACTTTTAAAACTGCTTCCGCTGTATTTCTTTGGTGTAACTTTTAAACTGCTTGATTGATTATTACGTTGTTTTCATTTCATATAATTGTCGTTTATTGTGACCGTTGAGATAAAGCTAGAACTCCTTGCCATAACAACTCCTCTATCATGATAATTCTCCGATAAACGCTGCGAACCAGTTAAATTTTTTCGGAAAATTATTATCACCAAACTTTTTCTCCAAGAATATCTCCTTATTCTAATCATCCAGAAAAAAAATTCATGCAATAAAAATTTGCCGGATTCCAGAGTTTTTTTGTCCTTGGAGTTAGACGAACTCATCTGTGCAGACCAATCTGACCAGTTCACCTCCGATAATCTTCTACGATCCAAAAGAAGATACTTAACGAAGATGCTTTCGAAAAGATGATTAAGGAAAATGCCCCTACAAATTAAGATACCCACAAGCGAAGATACCCATCAACGAATATGCTAAAAAATGAAGATACCTAACTAACGAAGATGCCACCAATTCAAACGAAGATAGCTAACTTCGTTAAATACTTAACTTCGTTTTTAAGTTCGTTTTTTCTGTCTGATATGAACCCTGATAAAAAATTTTCACCCGAACACATCAGAAATCTTCAGATTTGGTTGAAAATCACATAGAAGGCTATAGGAACTTTGATCAAACAATCGTTTTTAACATCTCTTATGAGTTTTAGCGGAATTAAAACCCAAAATCAAGAGCAACTGAAAATGAGTTTTAGTGAATCGAGAAACGGTTAGACCTTCCGATTCGTAACCATGCTCTGATACCATTGTTCACTCGTGTTGGACCGATCAGAAACGATAGCTCATGATTATATATGAGACGTCAAACATAAAGAGTATGCATGTAATAACCGAATATTTCTTTATTGATAGATAAAACGAATCAACACAGATTCTTCATACATACAACATACGTTGTTGAATAGGACGTCGGCCTGAGGTGAGCTCAACCTCAGGCCAACCTGGACTAGACCACACACAGTAGTCTTCTCCTAAGAACTGTTGCAACTCTTCTCCCAGATACCCTAAGTTTAACACACCTATATATAGGCTTATGGTGGAATATTCTCACTAGGCTGGCCCTCAGGCGAAGTTGCACATCTTCGCCTGGGTCACCACAAGTTCGCCTAGTGCCATATTCGCTCTATACTATCTTCGCTTAAGGACATGCTCGCCTATATACTGAATTGCATAGCAACAGTCACAAATTTACACTAACAGTATTGTCATGTGTTATACTTATAACATATTACAGGGAATGATCTCGCGGATGAGAACGCAGATGTTGCTGGAAATGAACCTCTTGTTTCAAGCCATCCTTCAATTGAACTGGATAAAGGAACAAACATAAACAATAACAAAGAAGGACATGGTAATTAGGTTTTATACTTCTGTTATCATGATATGTGTTAAACTATCTTCTTAGAATTTCAATAATTATAACGATAGGTTCTTGATTTATTAGTAGGTGTTCTATATGCTTTACTGTAAAAGAGTAATACGTATAATCCCCAAAAGTGTTGTGTACTTTCTGTAATATGTTGAGGTTTTTTTTTTTTTTTTTTTTTTTTTTTGGCTTAATAGATAAGTATAAAAACTAGGTTGTTTTCATTAAGCTTTATTTGATGAATTTTATGGCTCAATAGTCTCTGTCCAATTTATTTCTGACCCAAGAAAACCTGTTTTGACACATGTTAGAGATGCAAAGGAGTTTATTTAAGGTTCAGTTTTATTCCCGACCTGGCCACACCTATTTAAACCTGATAAAATACGAAGTTGTTCCTCCTCACTGAAACCAAAACCAATTTCACATCAAATTTGTTAAGAAGAAGCATCACGGGGGTTTTCGATACTTGTGGTCTTTGTGAAAACGGGGCAGATATTGTAAATCATCTGTTTTTTTTTTTTTTCGTGCTTAGTGGCTACGGTGGTTTGGAATTTCTTATGTATTTGGTGCAGGCTTCCCCCAATGTTTGTTTTCTTCTTTATAGACTTAATGAAGCTCCATAAAATATCTAGATTAACGAAAAGGGACGTAGAGGTTGTTCATGAGTTGATTATTATCGCTTGCTGGGGCATCTAAAAGGCAAGAAAAGAGGTCTTTTTAACAAGAATTGTTTTTTTTTAACGGCAAATTTCTACTCCTTATGGGATTTGAACCCATGACCCCCCTTAGATGTTCCTAGAAGCTTTGCTCCTACCATTGGGCCACTAATGTTATCGCGGATATTACGTCGGTTTGTTTTCTTTGGTTAAAGTAGAGTCTAAATACAAATCTCTCCGTTAGTGTGAGTAATGTAAATTCCCTTGGATATGTGAAGTTTGTAGTCTTGCTGTTGTTGCCCCTATTGTCTTTTTAGCATAGTGCTTGTGTGAATTAAAGTTACTTTAAATAAAATACTCATTTTTTTTAAGAAAAAATAAATTAGAAAATAGAAAAGTAATGTTATGTGTATAAAAGAGACCGTGAGAGAATATTTCGAGAAGCGGAGTAACGGATGCACGCTCACGCTTGTTTTCTCCAAATCATCGCCATCATATTTTCCACTAATTCGTAATTACCATGCATGTCCCTACCCTACCCTACCCTACCCTATTACTTATAACTCTGTTACGACTACCAACAACATATATTCTTTTCATCATATCCATACTTCAAATATTAAACAACTTAATAACTTTTCTATTATATTTAAGAGTAAATTGCCAAAATGGCCCCTCAGGTTTGGCCCAAAATGCTTGTTTGGTCAGTTATCTTATTTTTGTGCCAAAAGCACCCCTCACAGATCGAAAATTGCCAAAATGGCCCATATTTAACAAAGTTTTTAACTGAGTATGGAAAGTCAGTTAAGTCTGAGGGGTAATTTTGTCCTTTCATCTGTACTTCATCTTCTCCATATAAAAACCCCCAAACCTATTATTTGCTCTGCCACCACCTCCAAAAACATATCTACTTCATCGACCTTCTTGAAATAATAGAGGTATGATGTTAACAGCAAGGAAGAAAACCGCACTGCTGCCACGCAAGACGATTGAAGGCAGACCCAGCTCATCAGCGACTGAGCCTGCGAAAGACGTGAGGTTATCATGAAAGACAACAATTGATTCCTTATCAGAGCTCTCTTTTTGTTCACTTATAATCTGAGCTAGGTGGTTGTGGAGATGAGGTTTGCAGTTATTGTTAAGCGCTTGGAAGAACTTTGTCAAGCCATCCGAGGTGTCTACATTGGATAGGTTGGCAGGCAGAGGTAGGAAGATCAATTCAGGATGGTTAGAAGAACTCTGTTCACCTCAGCTTCTGTCCACCGAGCATAACCACCACCCGTCCGACCACCATACACTTCTACAATCCACCACGAATCACCACCGCCGCTACTTTAATGTTGAAATAGAAAGGGGGTTTTACCTATGTGATTGAATCTGCCTCTGGTTGGAAACCACGACACCACCGCTGACCATCGCCTTCTTCCTCCCTTTTCTTTTAGTCTCTGCCTCTCTCTCTCCTATGTTCTCTCTCGATCTCTGTTTCTCTCTCTATAATAATAATAATCTTCCTCCCTTTTCTTTTAGTCTCTGCCTCTCTCTCTCCTATGTTCTCTCTCGATCTCTGTTTCTCTCTCTATAATAATAATAATCAGATCAGTGAAGGGGATAAGGTGAGGGTGTTGGTTGGGTTGGGTTGAGTTGACCGGCCGGCTGCCGGAGAACCGCCGAGGGCGGTGGAGACCGAAGGTCTCCTTCTCTCTCTAGCTCAATCCCTCTTTCTCTCTCTATAATGTGATTGTGTGTGTATAATAAACTCTCTCTGCTCGTTTCTCTCTCCGCTCTCTAGTCTGTCTCTCTCTATAATGTATGTTGGGTGGTGGAGGGTGGTGGATGGTGAAGAAGGGTGGTGGTGGTGGTTTAGAGAGAGAAAAGGGTGGGATTAGGTCTGCCAAAGGAAGGAGAAGGGGGTTATTAACTTTAAAAAAAATAATAGAGTGAAAGGACGAAATTACCCCTCAGACTTAACTGACTTTCCATACTCAGTTAAAAACTCTGTTAAATATGGGTCATTTTGGCAATTTTCGATCTGTGAGGGGTGCTTTTGGCACAAAAATAAGATAACTGACCAAACAAGCATTTTGGGCCAAACCTGAGGGGCCATTTTGGCAATTTACTCTATATTTAATGTTTGGTCCCTCCAAATCTATTTTAACACCTTTCTACAGCCCATATGTTCCATGTCGAATAGTATGAAGCATATGGTTGGCGAATATATGTTTTACATCTCACATCTGCTAATACAGAGGGTATTGGTGATCTCTAAAAGTTAACTTGACCTAGAGTTCTTTTTTTTTTCTTTCTTTTTATGGTGTAGCAAAAACTCTATATATTGCCTAACATGGAGCATAGAGATATGGGGTGTGCCAAATTAAAGACCCTTTATTATTCACTTTCTTTAACGGCTAATTTTTTACATTCGTTTTTTATACCTTTTACACCCTTTTGCATATTTTTTTGCACACCCTTAGAGTTGAACTTCAAACCTCACGCAAAAAACAATTTCCTCTCTACCACCAGACAATAACCTAAGTGGTACCTTTATTATTCACATAACCTTACATATTATAATTTATGTCAAATAAGCATTTTACATGGACCTTTCTAATTAAACACCCCCCCCCCCCCCCCCCCCCACTTCTAATTAAACTCCCTAAGCTAAGCGCCTCGCTTTGGGCAAAGCAAGACGCCTGGGTTAATTTGTTCAGGGAATCTCAGGCTTTGTGTCTAATCAGCCTGCCAATCTTCTCCTAAGTTTTTGCACCAGATAAGGAGATCACAAACTCATGTAATTTCTATTAGAAAATATATATAATTAGTTTAGAAAAAAAGGATACAGTTACAAATTTGAAAAGTGTTTGTAAAATGTCTTGTAGTGGTTGGTGGTATTGGGCAATATGGGAGTGGTTAATGTATGCGTGGAGAATTTTGACTTTTCTCTTGTTCCTATGTAGATAACAACGATCTCACTTTGACATTCCCCTCACTGCTCAACTTTTTATCCAATCACGAAAATCTCTTTCTCATTGGCTAACCAACGAAGTGTGTATACGGGAGCTTATATTAACACCCCCACTTCTATTCCCACCCTTCAAAGCGCCTCGCTTTGGCCTAAGCGAGGCGTTTTGGCAGTGTCGGTCATGAGGATTCAAGTGCCATGTACGAGCCGAAAAAAAAAAGCCCTTAAGCCCTAATGAAATCAGTCTCGCATGTTGTGTTTAGGGGGAGCTCCGTCGGTTTTGTTGTAGTTGCTATAGTATACCGGAAAAAAATATAGGTCATGAGGATTCAAGTGCCATGTACGAGCCGGAAAAAAAAAGCCCTTAGGCCCTAATGAAATCAGTCTCGCATGTTGTGTTTAGGGGGAGCTCCGTCGGTTTTGTTGTAGTTGCTATAGTATACCGGAAAAAAAATATATAAACGACATATGACCGAAATTGAATTTATATAATAATGGTTTACGAGGTTTAAGGCTGCATGTGTGGCACAATGATAAATTAATATACATATTTTAATCTTTTAAAGAAAACATATTTTCCTAGTTTATGAATTCTAAGATCATTACATGTTATTATTGTGAAATTAAATTTATTAAGTGGTTATAAAAAAAAAGTAGTAAATAGCGTTGTAAAATAAATATTAAATTATCAATAAATAGAGTTTTTTATAAGTTTACTGAAATTAATAGCATTTAATGACGTCTTGTTTCCTTATCTGTAGGTAAATAATGCTAGAACAAATGGATTAAAAAAAAAGGCTAACGAAAGTTGAACCCGTGACTGAGTTCTTGCTTCACACCCAAAATGTCATGAAAATCTTTCAAATGTTACCCCTCCTTGCAAAATCCACTTGTACATTATTATCATAGCCCTAAATTTGTGGATTCAATGCTTTCATCTTGAACGACAACTCTTCATGACCCAATGAAAACCAAAAGGAAGCTCTTATAACTTCATTATAACCAACGACTCTTCATGACCCAATGAAAACCAAAAGGCAGCTCTTATGACTTCATTATAACCAACGAACAATTTAATTCCAAAATCATGAATTTCAATCGGCCCACCCAAGATTTATTCCAGTTTCAAATCATATATCTCCTACAATATATATTATGAATTATACAATCTGTGTTGTTCATCTACGCAAACGGTGAACCGAAAGAAGTGCTTGGGAGCTGTATCACATATTAATGTTTTCACCCTTTTATGCGGATATGAAGATTTTGTGTGACAACTTGCACCCTTCACTTTTCATAAATGTGCATAATTGATTCCTCAACTATTTCAAAATTTTCATTTTTAACCCTCATATTTTAATAGGACCAAAATTCACAATTTAATAAAACTTATAATTTTTATAAGTATAAGTATGCACGTTTTATACTCACATCTACACCCGAGCACGTATGTTTCAGACCTTGATACTCAAAGTCCTTAATTTTCGTTCCTAAAACAACTTAGAAACAGAAGGAAACAGGTATAGAACTTAAAATTGATTAAATTAGAAAAATTATTTTTTTTAGCCCTCGCGGTCCGCTGAGACAGTCAAACAGTCAAAGTCTCAGTCAAAGTCCTAGTCAAAGTCCTAGTCAAAGTCTCAGTCAAAATCCTAGTCAAAGTCCTAGTCAAATAGTCAATTCATCTTAAAACCTTACTTTATTGTGTTGACAAATTTTAAAGCCTAATTGAATCCAAAACTAGTATAAAAACCCACCTATGACCCATTACACTTTGCACCTCTAAATCAATTGTTTCAATTCGATTAAACTCTCCCTCATACCTTTCTTCTAGAGTATATTACTTCTACATTTGAAGCTTTGATTATAAGCCCTTGTAATTGGCGAATTGGAAGCTTGATATATTTTCCTATTCGGTTTCTTTTCTTCTAAGTTGGACTAGTTTCGTTGTTGAACCTTTGGATTGCTCGCATTTTCACGCTCGCTTAGTCATCTAGTCATTTGGCGAAAGTGAGTATTTCCTATCCCCTTTTTGCTTTTATTCACTTTTGGGGTGTTACATGTACACTTATACAAATTTCAAATACAAGTTCACATTTTTACACTACAATTCTAGTACATTGTGCATTTGCTTACATATGTGCTTTATGCTTAGACATTACATGTAGAATACATTTGTACTTAGTGAAATCATTAACCATGTACAAGCCGACCTTAACATTGGATAGCGCTATTGGATTGACAACCCGCCTAGGTTGATTCTCCCCCTTTTTCATCGGAGAATCCGTGGTCATTGTTAAGTTATTATCCATTTATTGGATAAGTACACCGCCGTTCATTTAGTACATTATACAGTCACAGGATTGATTTCGCTCATTTGTATGATACATAGTTTACATATTTGCACTGTAGCTTGTACTTGAATTGTATAACATTTTTCCAACTTACTATATGTATTAAAACTAGGAATGCTCACCAACATTTCATATGTTGACAAAACTTATTTTGTACATGTTTCAGGTGCAGTTTGATCTTAGTTCCATAACATTGGATTTTAGTGCTTGCTTTTAATAATTTATTTCAAATTTCATGTTTTGTTTAGACTTATGTATTTTTCCCATTTCATCCATGTAAGACAATTTAAATTATTCAATAACATATTTACATTTTAGTACCATGTGCTTTTGAACAATCGTCACTACGTGACACCTCGATGATTCCGCCATCGGTTGGGGTGTTACGGATTGGTATCAGAGCCATGGTTATAGGGAATTAGGTTATTAGAATGCCTTTTAGCCTAGTCTATAACCAAGCTTACATTCACGAGTCCTCTCGTATTTATTTCTCTTTATCCTATTATTTTCTTTCAAGATATTTTCGCTATGGTTCTTTCTCGTTATTTTTTTCGGTGTGTTGTTTAAAGAAGAAGATTCTCGTATTTCACAAATGAAACGATATCACCAAGTTAGGAGTGACATCCATACCTTGGTGATTAGTTTCACTCCTCTATATGTTATTTATCTTAGGAATATATCTTTGAGATATGAGTGATATCCACACCTCAAAGAGTATTTCTTTCAAAAAAAAAAAAAGAGGAAACTTAACCACTAGGCTGGGAGTGATATCCTTAACTTAGTGATTGGTTTCATTCCACAATAGTTTTCAACTTTTAAATACATCTTTGAGTTAGGAGTGAAATCTACATCTCAAGGATCTATTTCTGCATCTCGTTTTTAATCTCGTTAAAGTTTTGGAATACACTAGTGATGGGGCACATGCAATCTGGAAGGGTGAGCGCCTGTATCCTGATTTTTTTCTGTCTAGGCCTGGTATTTCGTATAAATCCCAATCAGACGAGGGACCCGTATACCTACCTGGGAACTCTTGGGATGAGCATTCACTTATAGGCTAAAGTACGCCCCCACAAGTCACTAGAAAATTTCAAATATTTGAGTTAGTCAAAGTTTCCTATGGAAATAATTCAAATGTTTTATAACATTGATATTTATGTTTGTTTATCATTTGAAGACTCAATTTAATCACTTGTTGTTTCATATGCTATTATTCATTGATCATTCGCTTTTGGATTCCTTATAATCATTATTAAAACTTTTTGTTCGTTATATTATCGCATTAAAGCTTACACTATTCCACTTATGCTTTTTGACTTTTACGCTATAAGGTATTACTCTTTTTGAGTTAAAACATTTTTACCCACGACTTAAGTTTTAAACTCTGTGTTTAACTTCGACCACATCCTGATTTTAGGAATATTGCGTCATTATACAGTTAAAAATAAACATGTTTTCCCAAAACTTATTATTCCACCTGTCTTATATCTTCATGTTTACAAACTTACTTGATCGAAGTCATAGTATATCCTTAAATTATAACTTTTGTATCCGTTTATACAGCCACAATACTTTCAAGACAATATATTCTGATATATCTAATACTAATATAGCCACACCCAGCCGTCTAAGCCATAGCCAACTACCATTAGTTAGCACTTCTTAGTCAGACTAAACTCATACGTAAATGCCTACCTACACGATACGCACTAGTACACAACTCTCTAAAACGATTAATTTGACAACTTATTCTATAAATCTTTTCACAAAGCCTATTCGCCAAATTAGAACACACTTTTCACACCTTGTGCCTTGAAACAAATAGCCCGCTATGAGCCTAAAGAGATGCCTTAACGATCCTGCAAATAAATGATCTTTCAATGTATAAATTTCGTAAAAGTTTGAAAATTTAAAATGTTTCAAGTTTACCCGGTCTTAACGGGTAACACTTCGATTTTCTCAACATTTCATAACAATTAAAAATTTCCGACTTTTCAACCCACAAGTTAAAGAAATGTTTAAATACAGAAAATTTTATTTCCAAAATTCGTCAAGGCATCTGGGATCATTCACAACCTTCACATCATTTTAAATCTTGGTCTTTCGAAACACATTAGATTTACACACACTTCATGAAATGGTTTCATCTTTCATTTTATAAACTTGCATTGCATATTTTACAAATCAAATGTAAATCTGCATGTTTTCATATAACGTATCAAATATATGTTTTCAGGAGGAATTTGCAACTAATAATATACCTTATAACACTTTTCAAACTCGACTTCTCGTAAACACATGAAAATGTGTACCTACGAAATCTTTTCAAGTGAACCTGTTTTGAAATTAAAACATTCTTCGGTTTCCAAAAAGTTATCCTCATACCAGTAGACTATACGTCTGTTCTACGCACTTTCATATACAGTAAATTTCATTATTTTTTTACACCATTCTATTTATAGTTACGTTCGTACATTATCTTATTATTTTTGTATTATTCTTTTGTTGGTAGTTATTTTCACGCGTTATTCGCAACTATTCTCGCACTACTTATTAGTAGTTATTCTTACAACGCTACTTTTGAGCATTAATTTAACTCGTTTACTTTCATTTTGTGCAAATTGTGCGATTTACTCGATTACGTTATGCTATTCTATGCTATACTTATATACTTACATGAACGCATATTTGGTATGCATATTTTTTTTTTGTTGTGAGCAAAACCCTGTTATACTTTACATTATTTTGTTCATCATCATGGCCAACAAACATACTAATTGATAGCTCGTATGAGATCTATGCTAGTTCCCATGTACGACTCGGTTGAGAGTATTCCTCTAACCCGAGGGGAACGGTGTAATCCTCATAGTTTATCAATATGGTTGTTTAGAGCCCAATGATGTGAACAGAAATTTACCGGTTAAGGGTGAACCCGAAAGGTGAAGAACCCCTAATCATGTCTTATACTTACACATTAATCTCATTACGGTTAAAAGGTGAACCTGAAAGGGGAAGAACCTCTGACCGCATCTTATACTTGAGCAGTATCTACTATTTAACACATTTTGGTTGTACGCATTGTTTCTTGTATTACTTATGTTAGTGTTATCGAAAAGCATAGCACCCTAGTGTAAGGTAAATCTATGATTACGGTCCGGAACGCAATCATGGGTTTACAGGTACATGAGGGTGGTGTGTAATTCTATTTAGGCTATTGGTAGACAATCAGTACGAGTCCAAAGTCTCGGGAGTGTGGTGGGTTAGCTGCGGTACACCCTATATATAAGCATAAACGATACTGCGGGAGCGGACTAGGAGTCTGACCAAGAACCTACCCCTTTGTAACATCATGTATTTTCCCCTTATTTTAACTAATAAAAGTTTTGTTTTTTTGTATTTTATGTTCCATAGTCATTCATTATATAATTAATATTTCAAAATGTTTTCATAATACATAAAGGTGTTTTGATCTTAACATATTAATGCTTATTCAACAAAAAAAAAATGATGAAACATATATTCAAGAAAACAAATTTTTTTAATGCAAATTAATTGAGAATTGATTACATTTATTTACTAAATTGTATTTATTAGGATTAGTAAATTGGTATAAAGTAGAAATTTATTTAATTTGGTGAAACGGAAATTTACAATAATGATTTATAACCAAAAGTTTGGCCATATATACTCTTGCAATTATCCCTACAATAATCTCCAAACACCAAAACTCACAATATAATTTTCCTTCAAACCTTTTTCAAAATCATGAACCAACCAAAAAGTCTTGCTACTCCATTCGACTCTTGATATTTGATAAGCATCTCTCGATGATTGAGGTAAATAACGAACCTTCTTTTGATTCTATGTTGTGTTTAATAGTTCTTTTTAGCTTCTCTCATGCACATATCACTTGGTAAAATAGACATTTGAAACCATGCTTCAATATAGATGAATTTTGTTGTTGAATTTCTTCAACTAAATAAATTTCGTTGTCAAAGTCAACGTAAACCATCATAATGTTTTAAAAATTTAGAAACAAGATCGAGTAATTTTCTTTATATATATATATATATATATATATGTATATATTAAAACAAAATTTTCATATTATGTCTTTATAAATTTTAATATGAAAATAAATAATGATTGCTCATAATCTGTTTTGCACAAAACTTACTCAATAGAAGAAGTCAAACTATGCAACTTCATGATCTTTTATTTTCGCAAATAAGAGTACCCCCCTTTTGTTTTTGTTATAGTCAATACATGATATATCTCTTTAATTTGTAGTCTTGTTTTATTATAAATTAAATTACCACATTTGGTCACATTTGTCAATTTTCAAAGTTAAAACTTCATGGAATATTCTAATTCCTAGCAACGAGTAACTCTAAGGAATTAATATTTTAAAGTAGTATTATTTACGATATTTAAATTACTATATGTATTGGCTGAATTACACTAATGTAAATCATATATATTTTGGTTTCATAACATAACAAAGTCCATTAAATATTCAACTTAGGATGTTTATGCATATTTGAAGTAAGTGGTCATTTTTTTTAAAACAAAAATTTATATGAGTTCAAATATGTAAATTGAAATAAAACAATTATTGATAATATTTAAGTCAAAGGCTATATATATGTTGCACAAATACTACAACTATAGACACTAAATCATCAATCTTAATTTACTTAGGTTCAAGAGTAAATAGTTTACTCTCGTTGAATTTTGTTGAATCCTAACAAGTCCATCGTAATCAAGGTGAGTATATCTTTCCCCTTTTTTACTGTTTTACTACTTTGGGGTGACTCATGTACCTATATATTAATCAAGTTTCTATTTCTTTTACTAAATGCAATTCTCATGTGTGTTTGCTTTATGTTAATTGGTGTGTCTATGACTTGTCAAAATCATTAACCGCTGGGCGGCCTAGCTTTTCAATGAATAGTACTATGGTATACCCCCTTGAGACTCTGTTGAGAGAATCTTGGTCATTGTCTTGTTAATTCATTATTCAGTTGGTTAGTCATGTGTTAGTCATTATTCTCAGGTTTGGTTTTGAACGGATATTACTTATTACATAATTGCAAATGGTACCGCACATGAATTGCTAAACACTTTTCTACTATATTTATTTAAACAGGGTATGCTCACCAATACATTTTTGTATTGACATATACTATTTTCGTACATGTTTCAGGTTATTTTGCGACGCTTCTTTTTAGCTTTTGTATTTATATTTAAGCTTTGACTTTATTGTATTTTAGTTAGACTTGACGCTTTAGAGCTATTGTATCCTGTAATTTCCTTTCAATGTAAAATTATTCAAATCAATGTATTCAAATTTACACTTTGGTACCATGAGCTATTGAACAATCGTCACTACGTGACACCTCGATGTTTCCGCCATCAGTTGGGGTGTTACACCCTTACTACCTCTTCAATAGGTCGCTGACTAATAGCTAGCATTTTTGATAAAAGAATATTTTACATAAGCTCCAATTAGTTTTCTTGGAGCCTTCCTTGTTGACCACCTCTACAGAAAACCTTAAACTTTGTATACTCTTACACTCTCTGTTAGTCGAAATCCTGTTGCATGTCCTTAATAAAGTTCGGTCAAAAACTTTTTTAAAGTAAGGGAAGCTACTATAACACTGCCCTACCCTCACCAGTTACATACTTTTCCCAAACCTTGCTCATTATAAACTCTTAATTCTCTAACCTTGGGTCAAACTTTAAGGATTTTCAAACTCTTATTTTGGGTATTAAATAACTACTTCAAACTTTGTCAAATCATGGCTGATGCATTTCTTAAAATCTAACTGCTTTTTTTTTTTTACAAATGTCTTTTGTTTCATAGAAACCTTCACTTGAAAGTAATTTCGGGATGAAATTTTCTAAAGTAGGGGAGACTGTGACAACTTGCACCCTTCACTTTTCATAAATGTGCATAATTGGTTCCTCAACTATTTCAAAATTTTCATTTTTAACCCTCGTATTTTAATAGGACCAAAATTCACAATTTAATAAAACTTATAATTTTTATAAGTAAAAGTATGCACGTTTTATACTCACATCTACACCCGAGCACGTATGTTTCAGACCTTGATACTCAAAGCCCTTAATTTTCGGTCCTAAAACAACTTATAAACAGAAGGAAACATGTATAGAACTTAAAATTGATTAAATTAGAAAAATTATTTTTTTAGCCCTCGCGGTCCGCTGAGACAGTCAAACAGTCAAAGTCTCAGTCAAAGTCCTAGTCAAAGTCTCAGTCAAAATCCTAGTCAAAGTCCTAGTCAAATAGTCAATTCATCTTAAAACCTTACTTTATTGTGTTGACCAATTTTAAAGCCTAATTGAATCCAAAACTAGTATAAAAACCCACCTATGACCCATTACACTTTGCACCTCTAAATCAATTGTTTCAATTTGATTAAACTCTCCCTCATACCTTTCTTCTAGAGTATATTACTTCTACATTTGAAGCTTTGATTATAAGCCCTTGTAATTGGCGAATTGGAAGCTTGATATATTTTCCTATTCGGTTTCTTTTCTTCTAAGTTGGACTAGTTTCGTTGTTGAACCTTTGGATTGCTCGCATTTTCACGCTCGCTTAGTCATCTAGTCATTTGGCGAAAGTGAGTATTTCCTATCCCCTTTTTGCTTTTATTCACTTTTGGGGTGTTACATGTACATTTATACAAATTTCAAATACAAGTTCACATTTTTACACTACAATTCTAGTACATTGTGCATTTGCTTACATATGTTCTTTATGCTTAGACATTACATGTAGAATACATTTGTACTTAGTGAAATCATTAACCATGTACAAGCCGACCTTAACATTGGATAGCGCTATTGGATTGACAACCCGCCTAGGTTGATTCTCCCCCTTTTTCATCGGAGAATCCGTGGTCATTGTTAAGTTATTTTCCATTTATTGGATAAGTACACCGCCGTTCATTTAGTACATTATACAGTCACAGGATTGATTTCGCTCATTTGTATGATACATAATTTACATATTTGCACTGTAGCTTGCACTTGAATTGTATAACATTTTTCCAACTTACTATATGTATTAAAACTAGGAATGCTCACCAACATTTCATATTTTGACAAAACTTATTTTGTACATGTTTCAGGTGCAGTTTGATCTTAGTTCCATAGCATTGGATTTTAGTGCTTGCTTTTAATAATTTATTTCAAATTTCATGTTTTGTTTAGACTTATGTATTTTTCCCATTTCATCCATGTAAGACAATTTAAATTATTCAATAATATATTTACATTTTAGTACCATGTGCTTTTGAACAATCGTCACTACGTAACACCTCGATGATTCTGCCATCGGTTGGGGTGTTACATTTTGTAGATGTTCTAATACTTTCGTGGCTGTGATGTTATCAAGTGTTTGCATTTGTAGTTGTAGTTGAAACAATTGTGAGTTTAATCACCTTGATTTGGTTTATGTTTGTGCTATAAGCTTTATCATATGGAAAGATATTTAAGGTTTTAAAAGATTACGGACTCCAACAAAATCAGGATCTTCGAACTAGAAACAGGTTATCGAAAGTGAAATGCACAGAGAAATGTATTCAATATAATGATTTTAGTATACACATGACACATTACATTTTTGAAGATAAATGTATGTCTTTTAAAAATTATGAATAGAGTTGAAAATCAAGATTTCATTTCATTTTGACATCCATTTTTTAATGTTATTATTCTTATTTCCATATGTTATAATGTTATATCATAATTGTGTTGAAAGATTGAGACAATGTTGACTAAATGCATGCATTTAGATGACTGAAAAAATAAATAAATTAGTCAAGATTTTTTTGAAAGATTTTATATATTCATGTGCATCAATACAGATAAATAACGGTTAGGTGGTGACAAGAGCTTTGCGTATACATAACAGTTGCGGGTTCATTTGCACAGGTACTATCTTTTATTTGTTGTTGATTGTTAGTTTATTTATTTATTGTTATTTTCTAACAGTCATATATTGAAGTTGGCTTTTGGCTTCACAGAGAATGTTTCTACTAAAGGTTGTTCTAACAGCAGCTAACATATGTTTTGGTTGATAACTTGATATAACTAAACGGATCAAAATATGTTGGCAATAATAACAGGTTGAAAAGAATCACGCCATATTGTTCAATAGTCTAATGGGTAACAAATGCTTTGGCACAACTCAGTCATCACATGACACTGCAAACACGCAGGTAAAATTGCTTGCTCTTAATAATTAGGAAGTCAAATTTTCTATTTCAATTTTGTTATAGATAATTTCAACCCCATTTTCAATTGAAAATTACCTCTTGCATATTTGAGTCAATATCCGGTTTTCAAAGTCTTTTAAAGCGAAGGCTTATTAGTATAAAATATCCTAATCTAACTATGTGTAGGTATCCATTAAAGTAAGTGGACATTATTATATATATATATATATATAAACAATTATGCTAATGGATATTTTTAGCAGCATGTTTCATAGATAAAAGAGCTACCGGTTCAATTTTGTTTATGCATTGTTCATCATTGTTGACTATTATCATGTTCATGGAACCCTTTAACAATTACTATTTTAAATATAATTATATATACCTATTTCATGTTGAACCATATTCCTTGATAAGTGAAATTTGTAGGTTGTAAACGACTAAATATAGTTTGGGCACATGAACCGGTTGATGCGTTTCTTTGTTATTGCTCATTTACGCGTAACTAATAATTGAGATTAGTATAGACGTGTAGCCTAATAGATTGAATATACTTTGCAGCATAATAACTTAAACATTGATGACATATGAGCCATAAAGATAGCGACTTGAAGTCCGTATGTGTTGTTCATGAGCTGTGGTTTTTTTGTACACTTGTTTAGTCGATTTGTTAAACTACAAAATTAGAAAGTGATTGTGTGGTTTTAATGTTTATTTTATAAGGGTTTATGGTAGGCTTAAACAAAGGTATTAGTCATCATATTTCTAAATTGTTAATTTCTGATTGTTTTAAGTCATTCATAACCAAACATAAAACAAACGACTCATAAACAAACACTACAAGTAGTTGACTACGTCGTAACGCGCGGGTCCCCCGCTATAGAAAAGACATAAGTATATTCTGGTATTCGAGTACATAAGAGAATCAACAGCTTAAAATGACATAGAAATTAACTGTAATCATACAAATAATGGAAGTTACTTAAATTGATAATCGGTTTGAAGGTTGTAAGAACAATAAAGCATACGTACACACGACAACCCGCGGGCATTCCCTCTATATATATATATATATATATGAATTTAGAAGATTTATTGTATCAAAATAAGAATAATAATAATGAAAGAAACAAATAGCATACATAACACATGAATGAGAGAAACCAGAAAATGCTAATTTACCAAATTTAAAACTTGATCTAATAAAACATAAAAAAAAAAACTAATAAAATATCATATATAAACTAGAAGAGAACAAAATTCAAAAATGAAAAGCTTTTTTAAATAGGCACAATCTAAAAATTCGCCAAAGAAGTTGGATTTGATTGCATGGGTCCCATTTAGTTTCAACATTATTCTAAAGAGAATTTGTGTTCAGTTATAGGGTATAATTTTGACCAGCTATTGTTTTGTTTGTTAAGTTAGGGTCCATTCATAATATTTTAATTTCAAAACTTTGACCAACTTTTCTATGTACACATCTCTAACCTCCAAATTGCAAACTTTAACTTGAAGTTTCTAATTTCAATTATTACTTCTTGATCATATTTTTTTATTAGTTTTGTGCTTTTCTCAGGTTCAAAGAATGTAGTGCTTTAATATTCTAATGTGAAAAGCTTCTATATAAATGGGGAATGTGACGAACCTATTATTCAAAATGCTCGGGCTATTCACATTCATCTCCTTCTATTTCAATCTTTCAGAAGCATCTCGCTATGGTCAAAACGAGACGCTTCTGGTCAAATCAAATGAGAAGGTACGAGGTTGCAGAAAAACCTGAATTTTTTATCCAAAGCGTCTCGCTATCGCCAAAGCGAGACGCTTTGGATCTGGGGTTTAATTTGGGTTGTTTTTTATGTTTTGAAGTGTATTTTTTTATTTATTTAATAAAATATCAATATTGAAATTTAGAAAGGGGAAAGACGCGGTAAGGAGAAACCAGGTCTTAGAGAGTACACTCATGCGAACAAGGTCTGCATGAGTATTATTAATAAAAGAGAGTATGTGTTGAACAATAGATTCAGGAAGCTGTGAAATCCGATCCATCTCACAAGCTAACTACAAAAACATTATTATAAGAATTATACAAACAGTGACAAAACATTATTATTTATTTATTTAATTATTGAAAAATTTTTTAAAACAAATTAATAACCCTAATTAAACTATCATTAAAAACTTTAAAAGTGTTTATTTATTTTTTATATTCATTACTTCCGGGAAAGATACAACATTAATCTTCGTTATCATTTATCATCTCTAATATACCATTGTTAAGTATTAATAAAGACCTTGATCTGCAATATTTGAAAATTATCATTTCTTGACATGCTTGGTAACAGAGAGGAACAATTTCTTCTTTTGTTCTACAATATTTGTTAGTTGTTAATGTTGTTCTAGTTTTTTCTACTTTTAGAAAAAAAATAAAAAAACCAATTCGAATGCGGTATGCGTGTTAAATTCCATTAAATAAGTGAAAAAGGCGAATTGATCAAACTTTGTAGAGGCCTATGTTCTACGGGAGGTGAGTTGGCAATCAAGGGATCCGCTTGGAGTCTAAAGCTTTGCGTGTCATCTTGGTCGAACTCATGTTACAACATTTGTCTCGTGCGTGTTAGGGTCCGAAATTTTAGGGCTTCTTAGTGTGTTTTTCCAAGACTTCATCCTTGTGCTTTGTAAGGGATTTACGAGGAATGGGTTGGATGTTGTAACACCCCAACCGATGGCGGAAACATCGAGGTGTCACGTAATGACGATTGTTCAAAAGCTCATAGTACTAAAGTGTAAATATTATTTAAATTCATGATTAAAGTCATACATCAAAGTCAAACCAATACATCAAGTTTCAAAGCAATATGATACAACAAGCTTGTTTATTATGCCTAAGTCCAAGCCTAAGTGACAATCATCAAGCGTACCCTGAAACATGTATAAAAATAAAACGTCAACAATAATGCCGGTGAGTACACTTAATTTGTGTACGTATAATATAGGTATAAAAATGTTTTACAATTAAAGTGTCATGATTCATTCAAGGCAATATGGTAAACACGTAAGCACACAATGCAAATCAAAATCAAACCACAATAATGACAAAGTCTAAGAATAACCTAGGAGTTCCCACACGCATAGGTACTTTCCTTCCCACATGCATAGGTACAGTCCACTAGGCTGGACCTAGGACTTCCCTCTCACATTGGTGTACCTTTCCCACATGCTTAGGTACTTTCCGCTAGGTTCCCAAATGTATATGAATATAAAGCACAAGAATACAAAACATAACATGTATATGAATTGTATGTAAAAATGTTTATGACTATGTGGAAGTGTAAATTTCATAGGTGTACATGTTTCACCCCAAAAGTGTAAGAAAACAAAACGGAGATAAGTATACTCACAGTTTTGCTAAGCGCAATAAATCCAAACAAAATTCGTCACAAGATAAGACTTGGGAATTTTCGAAGAGCACAAGCTATACGTATAAGAATACTAATAAGGGAGATGCTGCTTGATTCCCATGGACGCGAGCCATTCTCGCAGATGCTGATTTGCAAACTGCGTTCCATTGTCATTTACAACTTCCATTGCGAGGCCAAAACTGCATATTATGAACTCCCATATGAACTTCTTGATACTGCGATCGTCGATTGTGTCCAATGTCTTGGCTTCTACCCATTTCGTAAAGTAGTAAATTGCCACGACCAAGTACCTGACATTTCCTGGCACGGTGAGGAAAGGACCCACAAGGTCAATTGCCCACTTTTGGAAAGGCCATATCACCGTTACTGGTACCAGGTTGTTCTCTAGCCAAAGGGGTTCCTGGTGCGTGCCTCTTAAAAGAGTTACACTTTCGCAATTCTGCCACCGCGTCCACATGCATGCCTTGCCAGTAGTAGCGCGCATTCATTAACTTGGCGACCACCATTCTCGGGCCTGCGTTTGCCCAGTTTGGACAATATTGACTTGCCTTTAGGGTAAAGACGGATGATTCAGCACTTCAACGCGAACCTCTTTAACCATCTGTTCAAACACTGTGGAAGCCACGTTGCTTAGCGCATCTGTTTGCTTGTTCTGGCTTCGTTTGATGTGGCTAACTTTACAGTAATCGAAATCCCTCATTAATTCTCTGGCTTGTTCCACATATAGGATTATCGAAGGCTCTATATCCTCATAAGAACCATCAATGTGATTGGCTACGAGCATGGATTCTATGTGAACCTCAACATGGTGAGCTCCCATATTTTTTCGCAATGCGTAGGCCTGCTAACAAGGCCTCATACTCTGCCTCATTGTTTGTTGTTGGGAAATCTAGGCGTATGGCATAGGTGAATTACTTTTCGTCCGGGGTGATTAAACGCAACCCCGCGCCTGCGCCATCGCCGTTGCACGCGCCATCCGTAAACAATTCCTACTTCTTGGACTCATCCTTGGGTGTGGGTGGTTCCATTTCCATTTGACATTCCGCTATATTGTTAACGGGAACTTCTATGGCGAAGTCCGCGATGATTTGTCCTTTGAAGGATGGATGTTTTTTGTTTGTGATAGAGTGTTCTCCCAGCTCAATGGCCCATTTAGCCAACCATCCCGATAATTCCGGTTTATGCAGAACGTCGCTGATCTTGTAGTCTGTCAAGACATTAATTGGATGTCCCCGGAAGTATCTGCGTAAATGCTTTGAAGCATGTATTAGTGCAAGGACCATCTTCTCCATTATTGAATATCTGATCTTCATATCTAGTAGTGTTCGGCTAACATAATAGATTGGAGTTTGAACTCCTTTTCGGTTGACCATCAAGACTGCTCCCACCGCCGTGTCAAATACGGATAGATAAAGTGTAAGTGGCTCTCCTGGCAGGGGCGTGGTGAGGGTTGGTAAATGCATTAAACATTCTTTCATGTCCTTGAAGGCCTTTTCTGTTTCCGCTGTCCAGCGAAAATTTGATTTCTTTAAACAGTTCTTTAGAGTGTCTACAAATGAGAAATATTTGGATGCATAGTTTAATAGGAAACGATTTAGGGCCACCAGGCGACCCATCAATGTTTAAACTTCCTTCACCGATGAAGGTGATGGTATCCACCCAATTGCTTGTATTTTTTCAGGGTTTGCGTGGAACGCGTCTTTTGTGACAATCACTCCCAAGAATTTTCCCTCATCCATTCCAAAAGAGCACTTACTCGGGTTTAGTTTCATTTTGACGTTGCGGAGCTAGTCGAAGGTCTTCTAGATGTCGAGCAGCATCTGATCTTCCTCTTTGCATTTGATGACCAGGTCATCCACGTACACTTCTAGGTTGACTCCGATCTGATTGACAAAATTGTGCCTATTAGACGTTGATAGGTAGCACCCGCGTTTTTAAGCTCGAACAACATCTTTGTGTAGTAGAATGTTCCCATCTCAGTGCGGAAAAGTTGTTTTATCCTTGTCCTCCTTAGCCATGTGTATCTGGTGGTTACCCTTATAAGCATCAAGGAACATTTGAACCGGTACGGTGCAAGGGAATCGACTTTTAGATCGATCTCTGGCAGGGGTAACAGTCCTTGGGGCAAGCCTTGTTTAAATCCTTGTAGGCGACGCACATGCGACAGCTACCGTTGGATTTCCCCACCATTACTGGATTAGCCACCTACGTTTGGTACCGAATTTTTCGCAGAATGCTCGCGTTCAGCAACTCAGTTACTTGCTCATTCATGGCCCTTCTTTTCTCCGGCCCCTATGTTTATCGACGTTTCGTTGCGTGATATAGAGCCGAACTCACGACATATTTTATCTACGCCGCGGCATACTTTGTCCCCTTGGCTTTTGATACATTCGACTCCTTACCACCAGAAGCTATTCGTTTTTTTGACCAGGGTTCAACGGGTTGTTCACAGCAATAATTCATCTCCAGGGGGCAGGGGTTTGTATTTAGTAGACTAGGGTTTGCGATTCAAAATGGGGTGGCGGCGTAGCTTGTTGCTCGTCTAACTTCTATTTTGATGTAATTTGACAAGTTTAAGAAATAAAATTTAATGAATTTCAAATTAAGCAAAAAAAAAAAAAGTGAATGATTATAGGAATAATGGAAATAAATAATCCCAAATATTCACTACTGGCCAATAACAGTTCAAACTACGAAAATCACCAATATTGGTCCCAACTTTCGACATATTGAAAACCAACGGACCCAAACTAACGGAGGTTAACTCCGTTAATGTGATGCTGACGTGGCATGCCACGTAGGATCATTTTGCCACGTGGCATGCCACGTAGGATGCCACACATGATTATTTTGCCACGTGGCATGCCACGTAGGATGCCACGTAGGATCATCTTGCCACCTAAGCATGCCACGTCAGCATTACACTAACGGAGTTAGCCTCCGTTAGTTTGGGTCCGTTGGTTTCCAATATGTCGAAAGTTGGGACCAATATTAGTGATTTTCGTAGTTGGGACTGTTATTGGCCAATAGTCAATAGTTGGGATTATTTATTTCCATTTTTCCATGATTATATAGTGTATAATTAAATGAAATTTAGTATTTTTTTTTTTTTGTCACATTGCTTTAAATTACGTTTAGAATTTGATTACAGCAAGTTGTTCACGCTGTGCTTGGTGGCAAGTCTTGGTAGTCTTTATAGTGTTTGTCTTATGGCAAACAGTTGATATCATATTGCTTACAAACCTTCATAGTGTCTACGACATGTTTTACAAAAGGTGGACGAGTTTGTAGTTGCTAGGAGAATGTATTGGCTCCACTATCATTTCATTGGATTATTAGAAAAGAGGAATATTTGTGACCAAGTGAAAAGCATTTAATTGGTATGTCACAAAAGGGTTGCTTTTTGTTGTTGCTGGACCACGTACGTCTAGGTTTATTTTTCTTCATATGATTGTTGTGGAAATTAGTTTGTATTTGTTTTCGATGAATCTTTTAGGTTTTGTCCAAAATAGAAGACAGAAAAGAAAGAGACAAACAAAAACTTCAAAAAGAACTCAAATATCAATTCGATGAACATATATAGTAGAGAACAATACTTACTTTCAGAGAGTCATCTACCATTAAATTAAATAAATTCACTTTCGTTACACTATGGACCAGCTTGTGCCTTACCACACGTTCATCAACATCAATCGACGGCATTGTGACCTTCGCTTTCTAGGCCTAAAGCAGTGCAGTCTTTTCGTAAACGAATATTGAAAATTAAAAACAATAAAATGAAAGTTTCAGTGGAAATTGTTTTACTGATTAAAAAGGTCAATAAAATAATCTTACATGAAATATATTTAAAAAAAATTATGCAAGTTGTACTTATTGTAATGGTTTTTTTCGTTAAAAGGATATAAGGTCAAATAAGCAGGAGTTATGCTGTGAAAGCTAATAGAAATGGAGTTATCTTACTTGTTTTTTTTTCCAGTGAAACGAAACTTTTATTTAATTCTCAATCTAGGTTGCTGACCACATATTTACAATACATCACAAAAGAAGATCTACAACTCACCCCAAGAAGTACCCTATCCCACTTACCTTATCTTGATTCACCCAACATAAACCAAAAAACAGTAACCAAAACCACAAAGTCATCCCATCCGATAGTTTCGAGTGTATCCCAGCCACTCACGCATCTGGTTATTATTTAGAAACTCACTAATCTTACGTCTCCATTTTAATAATAATTTTTTTTCTTAAAACAAATATTTTCATTCCATGAGTGAAAAAATTACATCAAGATAACGGGTAGACGGGTAACAAGCTGCGCCGCCACCCCTTTTTGAATGGGAAACCCTAATCTACTAAAAACGTAACATTGCCCACCCGGAGCCGAGACACTACTATAAATAACTCGCTGCAACCTGGTCAGGAAATGGGTAGCCCTCCGGTGCCAATTAGTCAAATGGTATATTAACTCGCCTACAGGGGCGGACCTAGGTGTCGCGCCCGCTGCCACTTGTTCGCGCGCGTAGTGGAATTTTTTTTGTTTTTTACGATTTTTCGAAAACATTACTACTAAAATAAAATTTACGTTACTACTAAAATTTAATATACGTTACTACAAAATGAAATTACACTTTACCACGTTACGTCACTCGAACAAATATTTATTGAACTCGAGTAATAATAACCAAAAAAATTAACTAATCTAATTATCTAAACAAGCTCAGCCCACCCCACCCCACCCCACTTTCACCTTCACAGATAAAAAGAAAGTAAAAACAATGTTTGGGACTTTCTTTTTATTCAGATAATAGCAACCATTCAACAAGAAATCAAAAAACCCTACCCCGCCCTCCACCGTCTCACTTCCCTTCCTTCCTCCGCCTCCCATCGGCCAAGCCAGGCAGCGCCGGCGCCGCCCTGCAGGCTCTGCTGGGACTTCTTTCTTTGAAGCCCCACCCTCCACCAAATTGTGAGTTATTTTTTTTAATTTAATTGAATGGCTCGTGTGTTTTATAATTTGTGAAGACTTTTGTTAATTGAATTGCTCATGTGTTTTAGGGAATTAACTTGATTATTGTTAATGTTGAATGTACGGTATGTTTGGAACTTGGTAACTTACCAAGTCTATGTGCTTTAGGAATTTATTAATTATAAATTGGGTTTGGCTCGATATATAGCTATATACAATTATATTTATAGAAACTAACTCAGTCAACTCAATGATAACTTAACAGTAAGTTTAATTGTAAAATTCTTAGTTGTGAAAAGACATGTTTGACTTTCTATTCCTACACTACTAGAAAACTGGGCCTACAACTACACTTTTTCTAAAACTACCCTGCCACACTTTCAATTAAAAGAAACAAAACTAGTAAGTATAAATATTTTATCGTCAATTACATCCAATGATGGTCAATTGAATCCAATGATGGTCAATTAGGCCCAAAGATGGCCAGGTAGATTCAATCATGGTCACTTAGACCCAATGAAGGTCATTTAGACCCAATGATAGTCAATTAGGCCCGATGATGGTCAATTAGGCCCGTTAATGGTCAAATAGAACTAATGATCGTCAATAAGATCCAATGGTGGCTACAGAGCAATTGCTACCATTATGTGACCGAAAATGTGGTGACAAAAACCCAATTTTCTAGTAGTGCTATTAGTTGTCCGGCATCAATCGTCTCCCGCTATTACCCTATGCCGTAATGCGACAATTGCTCTCTGTAGTATGCTCATCGCCTCAACGGCTTCAACCTGAGCCTCATTCTCGGACAATTGGACCTCAGACTTAGTGTCATCCTTGGAAGGTCAAACCTCAATCATCGCTAGGAAGCGAAAACATTAAAGGAAACATCCCAAATTTATGATTGTCTGAAAAACTCGTCGTTTGTCGCTCGCTCGATGCTTGCTCGAAAAAATGTGTGCTCGAAAAATGCTCGCTCGGTTTTCGGCTCGGTTCCGTTTGTAAATGAGCCAAGCATGAGCAAAGGTCCAATTGGTTCAGCTCGGCTTGTGAACAGCCTTAATGTTGTACAACCTTAAAAGCTTGTTGTACAACATTCTATTGCACAAATAAGGGCAATGTACTTGAGGTGCGCACCTTAGGCCAATTTTTGTCACGAAGCGCTCCTCAGCTGCGCTTCATGTATGTCGTGCACCTCAGGTCACAACGCCTGAGGCGTGCTTTTTTTAAAACCAATATTATATGAAACAACTGCGATAAAAAAACAAAAATTAAACATTACTCCTAACAGAATTTTCTATATCCGCCACTATTCACCTATTTAAATATTACATGGTGAAGAATTGCGAAATCCTCTTTTTTCATCTACACACTACATATCATTAACATTTCTGTTGATTAAGATATGGTCAAGACTCAAAAGCTACTTTGATCATGGTTAACCCAACAAATCCAAGACATAATTATTATCTTTTACATATATCGGCTATATTTTAAATAAACAGACAGACAACGACCAAAGTCATATGATGTAAGTTTAGTACTAAGTTGCACTCACATCACACAACAACTTGCATCATAACATAATTTGCTTTTCAATTTTCATGGTGACTTTTCGAAAAGCTAAAGGCAAAGTAGATGGTAAATATATTATAGTTGGCATATATTAACAAAATTAGAGATAATTACAAATTAATCCCATGTTTTAAGTTTTAACCCAAATATTTGCATTTGCATATATTAATGTGACATAAAGTATTGTAAAAGCCTATATGTGGGATTCGTTTCGTTTCTTAGAAAAAATTATGAATTGGACCTCATATATAGTTGCAACAACTAGAGAGATTTTTATTATCACTATGACCCATAGGTTCTTATTCCACCAGTAATTTTGAAAACAGACTTATGCATGGCTCTCTCTCCCTCCCTCCCAATGGCCGGCCCTTAAGGGGTGCGGAGAGGACTCCCGGTCCGGACCCAATTTCTCGGGGGCATATTGACCCTCCGGTAATCCATGTTTTCTTAATGGTGATGTCCTTAATTTGATGGATTTTTGTATGTTTGAGCCCCAAAATTGTTAATCAAGTATTAATCAAAGTGAATGGTAGTTTATATAAAACATAAAGTAAAGAAATGTTGAGAGATGTTAAAAATTAAAGGAGAAAATGAAATGGTTTGAGAAATAAAAATTGCAAGTTTATTAATGAGTGTAGGACTAGAGAGGATGAAGAAGATGAAATGAAGAGGTCTCACACTTATTTGTTTTTGCTTTTTACCGTTGGTTTTGACTTCCTTTTTAGCTTTTATTTTTGTTATGAAACAATTTTTTTTAATCGCCAAACTTTCACCGATTTATATTTTCACCTTTGTAGGATTCAAACTCCAAACCTCCCCCAAGAGGATTTGTTCCCTCTACCATTAGAATACAACCTAAGTGGGAAATAAAATTTGATTTATCAATTTGATATTACTTTAATCGTAGCTTAAAAAAATAGTTTACATTATTTATTTCGTTAAGGCCTAAGGGGCACAACTTTTGCAGCTCAGCTTGGGCACCTGAATTTTCAGGGACGGCCCTGCTCCCTCCCTCCCTCTATTTATTTATTTTTTTACTATTGGAAGATCTAAAACAATGAAATTAGAAGGAAGAAAATACTTATGATATGTGTACGTAATATTATTTTTAACTATTGCTTACATATAGAAATCACTATTTCAGTTATTTAATCTTATTAAATTGGATGAAAGTAATCTTGATGATATGGTTCTAACATTATTAATATATAGATGGCAAATTTTTACTTGTAACTAAAGATCATTAAGAATATAATGATTTCAAGTATAGTCAAAAAGTTTAAACAATGAGAAATGTTGCACCAACATTGGGTTGATGTAATCATGAATCGATTTATTTTGTCTCCTTCACTCCGCTTCGTTTGCTTCCATTGAACCATCATATGGAGTGCCTTTGAAGAGGAAGCTTTGTTGCAAAATTCAACTATGGGTATGTTCGGCAAATTAGCTGGTTGCTGGAAGCTGTTAGCTGTAGTTTTTTAAATATATTTTTGTGTTTGACAGAGTAGCTGGAGCTTTTAATAAAATGTATAGAATGACCAAAATTGGCATTAACTAAAAGCGTGTATGCATGTTTGTTTATTATTTTTTTATGATAGAATGGATATTTGTGTGATTTACTCATTAAAAGTTTGTAGATAGTAGGAGCGTTCTCTTAAACGCTAGTACAGGTAGCTATTGAATATAGAGTTTTTTCTCCTAACCTAAAAGCTTCAAACTCTTTCAACCAAACAAAGCTTTTTATTGAGTAGGACCTTTTTCTTAAGAGCTTAAAGCTTAAAGCTCATAAAAGCTCATTGCCAAACATACCCATAAAATGACCAAAATGGACAATAACTAAGGTAGCG
This sequence comes from Ambrosia x helenae, assembly GCA_030844895.1. Lineage (NCBI taxonomy): Eukaryota > Viridiplantae > Streptophyta > Magnoliopsida > Asterales > Asteraceae > Ambrosia > Ambrosia x helenae. The sequence goes on along the minus strand of CM061232.1, from coordinate 775,925 downwards.
TTTGGTATGAAGGAATCAAAGGTGGAATGGAATGAATCATTCCCATGGAATGAAATTAAACATGTTTGGTTACCATGTAGTAATGGAATGGATCATTCCATAAGGAATGTGATTCCTTCCATTTTAAGAATTTTCATTCCTTGGTAAGGTGGTGTTTTTTTTCATTCCTTCAAGGAATGGAAACAAATATATTATTATTATTATTATTATTATTATTATTATTATTATTATTATTATTATTATTATTATTATTATTATTATTACAACCCACCATCGCTGTTATCCTCCAACCACCACCGCCTATTGCCGCCACCCACAACCATTGCTACCATCGTCGTAACCCACCATTGTCACCACCGTCCAACCACCACCACCACCTGCGTCACTACCACCCACTACCTCCACCACTTTCATTGCCACCACCACCCACCGTCACCGCTGCAACCCACCACTGCCGTTGTCGCCCACCCACCATCGTCACCGCCATCGCCCACTGCCACCACCACCGTTGCCGCCGCCGCCACCCACCACCACCGTCACTACTGCCACCCACCACTCACCATTGATTTTATATTTTCGTTTTTTCTTACATACCAAATAACACAAAGTAAGAATTCATTCCATTCACACATGATAACCAAACAAGACATGAAATGGTAATGATCCATTCCATTACCTCTCCCATTCCATTACCTCTTCCATTCCATTCCATCTCTCATTCCATTACCTCATACCAAATAGACCCTAAAAGCTTGTATGCATGTTTTTTTTTATGATAAATGCTTGGTGTTTGTCTACTTATTTATCTATAGTGTGTGTTTGACATCGAGCTAGGGGTCTCTCTGGAAGCAGCCTCTCTATCTCTAACGATGGGGGTAAGGTTTACCTACATCTCACCCTCCTCAGACCCTACTAATAGCAGTCACTATTCGTGGGATTTCCTGGGTTCGGTTGTTGTTGTTGTTGTTGTTGTTGTTGTATTCATAAATAAATCAAAAATTCTAAAAATATAACTAAACAATTTTATAAATTTCCACAAAAATTATTTTAGACTTATAAACTTATAAACTTTATAAAACTAAATTTTATTTTCGGAAAAAGACTTATTAATTATTTTTAATCAATTTATTCTATTTTAATTCATAATAATTTCATTTTCCAACGTTTTTGCACCATAATTTCACATAAATTATTTTTATTAAACTAGATCAGAAATATAAATTTATAACCTGAAATTTATGAAATGTAATATATTTAACATGTTTTGACTAATAAGTTATATTATATTATTTACACTTAATTATGAAAATAATTTTATAAAAATTATTTTTCTCACTATAATATTTTAGTACAACCACCCTTGATCAAGATCTTATGAAAATCCTTTTTATTTATTTATTTTCTTAATTTCTTTATTATTTAACTAACAGTTATTTTAAATCAATTAATAACGATCGTCAATCCCCCAAATTAGGAACCCTATAATACCTTTAGACTAGAAAACTTAGACTTTTAAGTTTTCCCAACATTTATTTTATTACCTTGAACTTAGGGTGATACTTGTAAACATTTGGATCACATCTAGATTATCTCAAAGGATTCAATACTTTTGTTAAGGTGAGTTTACATATCCCCACTCTTATACAGTTTTTCAATGCTTTTTGGTGTGAAACATTTTAAACACTTATACTCAACATATACAATTCTATTACGTGTCTTGTGTGATTTCTATGTTGCATTATGTCTTAAACAATACTTTGGTAAACACAATTAGACTCGCGTAATCATTAACTCCGTACAAGCCGACGATACACAATGATAGATCTATTGGATTGACAACCCCACCCGGATACGTGTGCCCCCGGATATGGGTAACGTGGGTGATTGTTATCGATCACATAACACAAACGAGTGAACCATATGCGTATGGGATGGACCACAATAAACATGTCACAAGGGTTGATTATGCAATCGCTTTACCTAGTAGTTTGTTTTCACATATGGACTAGATTTGCCATGATGCCATAATTGTACAAGTTTTATGCTCATGATACAATATTCAAACCTATGTAATTCTCACCAACTTTTGTTGACCCAAAATATTTTTCAACTTAACATGTTTCAGGTTATAGTGTTGCTTGGAGGTTAGAGTTCATGCTTGAAGATTTATATTTAGTGTTTCTCATTTGATGTACAAATTCTTTTAGAACAATTGTATGTAATTCATTTAATTGTTTATTGAAACTTATTATTTACCATGACTACTAAACAATCATCAATACGTGACATCCCGATGTTTCCGCCATCGGTTGGGGTGTTACACGATGATTCCCAAAAATCACCGTAATGACTCCCTATGATTCTCCGAATTATCAAATCGACTCAACTAAACCATTTAAGTATGTTTTAAGAATGTTTTGCTAGGGTAGACTTATAAGTTTAATAAAAATAATTAACCCGAGTTTGCCTAGTTTCACAGTTTTGGCCGCACTTGAGAAAAAAAAAATCATGCAGTGAAAAACACATATCATTTTTTTTTGTAGCCCGAGACCTTGACGTGGTGTAATGGTCATCGGTTATTTGCTTATTATCTATAACTAAATTATTCGTAAAAACAACTTATCAAATACATACCTTCCCTGGTTAATAAAATAAAATAAAATTATAGTTCCTTATGTTTATTCGACACCTTTAGTCAATATACAACTTTACATTATAGTTTATACCATTTTATACGAATTATAAATAATTCGAAAATGTTATAAATTAGTTTTTGATGTTCAAACATAATGTAATCATGCATACTTCTCTTGTTATTGATATAAAGCCTTCTGTAACTATACATATTTTGAATATTTTTTTATGTTACTTTTTAACGGCTAATGTTAGAAAACTACCACTCACTCCCTACTAAGAGCATGTTTGGCTCTCTTTATTTCCACCTCCTTATAACTTATAACTTTTTTAAAAAGTTAATAAGTTACAAAAAGTGTTTGACAAAAGGAAAAAGACTTTTTGTTTTAACTTTTTGTAAGCCTATGATAAGTTGTTTTTGAAAAGTAAGGGAGAAGTGACTTTTTGAACCTCCTTATAACTTATTGATGGTTATTTACCTACATGCCCTTATTATATCCTTACACCTTCCCTTCTTATACCCTTTTTGGTCATTTTACCTAAATAAGTTAAACCAAACACTTTTTTACAAACTAACTTATCAACTTATTGTTTTTCCCCACCACATAAGCTAATCCAAACACCTTTTTAAAAACTCTTTTTTTAAAAGTCATAAGTTAATAAGTCATTTTAACAAAAAAGTCCTTTTTGCCTCAAATAAGTTTATCCAAACATGCCCTAAGTGAGCAAACTTCAAGCTAATTAAGTTACTATTAGAAGTTTAGAACTTACAAAATACATCCATATATCCTAATAATAGTGCTTTTGCTACTTTGCATTATAGCCATATATTTGGAAGGATTGATATTTCCTTATATGATGGCAAAGACATATATATTTATTTTCTTCATTTCATTTGAAGTACGTTTGCACCAATTTATTTGATAAGATTGACTTTGGATTGGATTTAGGTTTCTTTGGTGTCAACCACTATAGTCCAATACTCCAATCAGTATGATCACCGTTTGTTGGTTCATCTCTAATTCTCATCATCAGTTTCTGTTTAGGAACAATTTGATTTTTTTTTTATGTACGTCATCATGAAAAACATAATCCTGCTCTTTTAATGTGTTTGCTATTTGAAAACTTCTTATATCATTTATATTCTGCAATAAATTTATTTAAATATTCGAAAAAAGCTATTACTAATATAGTGTAATTTAAAAATCGTATTATTTTAGTGCACAAATCAATATTTATGTCATATGCATTTTTACAAAAATTATCTTAACGATTTCTGCCATTCTTTTATGTATATTCACTTTTATAAAAAGAAAAAATGAATTAAGTGGATTAGGAAAGGAAATACAATATTATAATTTTAAAAACGAAAGAAAAAATGAATTAAGTGGATTAGGAAAGGAAATACAATATTATAATTTTAAAAACAAAAGGTAAATGTTTTGTATATGATATTACTTTTATCATGTAAATAAATTTAACAATAGTACATGTGTTAACATATAATTATAGCTGATCGTTACCAACATTAGATAAGTTCGAGAACGAGCAATCAAGCAAGTAAGAGAATTTATCAATTTATTTAATTTTTTTTAACGGCCAACGAATCAATTTCCGAGCACTCTCGGGCACCCTTTTGGCGAATCAGGTACTCGAGAGTACCCGTGCCACCAATTGCCACCAATTCCCGGGAAAACCCGACCACTCACCCGTCCGAAGGCACGACAGTGAAATAATCGGTAAAACCGGTTGGGATCAGGACTCGAACCCAAGCCAATGGTCGGGTCATCCCTCATTTCCCCTCCACCAATGTCCTCCAAATGTAGCTAGTGAGAATTGAACCTAAACCCCCCAAAAGAAACTTTAGGCCCTCAACAAACTGAGCAACAATTGAACATATCAATTTATTTTAAAATACACTTTTTTTTGAAAAACATTTAATGTTGTACCAATTATAAGAGATCTCAAATAAACTTAAGCTAATGGGTGTGAACACAATCGAAATGAGTTGTTCTCCTTGCCACGTCCACATAAGCAAAGTGAGTGGAGACAACCTAAGCCTATTCGTTGTGGCCTGTGAGCGACTAGCCGGGAGCCACAACAGCATCAGGTGAGTGAGCAGCAGCTTTATCACTCTGCCATGTCACCGCCTATGTGGTTGAATATAAGAGGATAGAGTCATTGCTCACCTCTAGCCACAACGGATAGTCTAAGACTAAAAGTGTTGTGGCTCACCTTTAGCTAACACTTTATCCTATTAAAAAGAGACAAGTAGGCGCTGACGTGGCACTGGCTAAAGTGTGACTCTTGCTCACTTGATCCTGTTATGACTCACCTTGAGCGATAGCTTTATCATGTTTTGTTTATTTTTGTATTTTTTATGTTTTTTAATTTTTTTATAACACTACATTGCATAAATATTAAAATAAACGTTACATAAATATTAAAAACCATAAAAAAAAAACGTCAAACCATAACATCACATAAATATTTAAAAACATAAATAAATATTAGAAACGCGACTATTGTTGAAATGGTGGTCTTATAGCTCTCTAAACCGCAACCCTCGGGTAGTTATCATTGTGTATGACACGGTATTGGTTACGGGCCTCTTCAATCGCCTCGTCTTCGATTAAACCCGGATTTTCGTTCAACGCACTCACGAAGAACCGCTCAAATATTGTACACTTCATCAATAAAGATAGATACTTCCCATATATCACGTCCGTTGAACGAAAGTTGTCACCCATTTGTTCATGGAACCTTGTCACAACCGCGTTCCAAAAAGTTTTCGTTCCCTCAATTACTAATTCTTGTATGGCAATGTAACTGTTGACCAGCGCGAGTTCTTCCTCCACGTTCCAACTTCGTGGTGGCTCACGGTTTTGTGGGGGCGGGATTGAATTTGGATTTGGGTTTTGATTTGCCATTTGAGATCGGTTTATTGAAGATGGAAAATTTTGTTGTTTCAATGTTTGATAGAAAAAAAGAGGATGTTTGATACATATATACATACCATTTTTTAAACTTGGCCGTTGGCTACCAGTCAACAGCTAGTTTTTTGAAAATGTCCTCGCTAGCTCACTTGGCCTTGCTCGCGGTAACGGTCACTTAAGTGTGTTATGGGCCAAGCGATCCACGTAGCTATGTTTGTGGCTTGCGGTAGCACGCTCGCAGGCCACAACACATAGTCTAAGGGTGTGGAGACAACCTTTCCCCTTTTCTTATTAAATATTTAATTTTTTAACTTTATTATTATTATTAATTATATTTCAAAATAACAAATAATTAATATAAACTTAAAATAAATACTATAATTAATAAAAAAAAAGTTACAATAAAAAACATAAAATTAAAAAAAATACAAGATTACATAACATTAAAAAAAATACAAGATTACATAACATTAAAAAAACTAGTCGTCGCGTTTGTTGTTCCAAATATATTTAATCATATCGGCTTGAAGATGATAATGTAAGTGCTTGTTATGTAACGAGAATTCGATTAACTCTTGCTGCTCCGAGTTAACCGAAATAGTATTCTCCTCCACCGCGTTTTCGTCGTAGTCACAAATAACTCGACCTCAAGATACAAGCATACATACAAGTTAGAGAGAACTGGATTAAAGTATAGAGAGTTTTTGTAAAAAAAAAATGAGTTGAAATGGTTTGTATTTATATTTTGAAAAAAAAAAACTTTTTTGTATAGTCATTAGCTTCAAACGGTCAAATAAAAATAATAATATTTAATGTTGGATGGCCCATTTTCAACGTCTCAAATGAGACGAATTGGACGAAGAGGGAAGATAGGGGCAGTGTTGATCGTCTGAGACGGGATGGAACGGGCCGGAACGAAGCACCACACTATATAGCCTTATAAATCAAATTTCAAATAATGCATTTATTTGATTGATTTTTAATAGGGAACACGCACCTTTTAAATTTATATAATACTAATTTGCAATTTTTATGGTTTGTAATTTTTGCTTTAGTGGGTTGTCTCAACTTTTGTTAATTTTTTTAATCTTATTTTTGTTTTATTTTTAACCTTGATAATTTTATATCTCTTATAATCTAACTCCTACACTTTTGACCTTTCAGTTTTGACCTCATATATATATTTCATTTTACGTTTCCGTCTAAGTTTTGAAAGTTAACACGACACAACGTGCCTGTGTGGTATAACGTTTTTATCCCTATTTTACTTGTCTAACAGTCACGTCGCAATACGGGGTCGTAGATAGACTTAGTTATTGTTTTTAGCTCTGATGTTTTGTGTGAGTTGTTCAACATTAATACGTCTACTTTTCGTTCGGTTTTACTTTTTTTTTTGTTTTACGAGGATTTTTAAGTGTTCTTTTAGTGTTGTAGGACATTTTATGCTCCCCGCCACAATGTGTACGCGGAGTGTGGAGTGTGTGTGGGGTCTAGTACTAGTCTACCTCTAAGGGGGATGGGGCGTCACCAGAAAAGGTCACGAGTACCCCCAGTACCAGCACGGTAACACCGCCGCCACCAGTGCTGATAGGGGTCCCGTGAACTGTCGAATTTAAGTATTTATTTTATTACTTTTTTAACCGTTTGAATTTATTTAACATGACACGGTAACATTTTTTTGACCGTTATTTTATTACTTTTTTATCGTTTAAATTTATTTAAAACAGTTTTTAAAAAAAAGAAAACTAAAAAATAAAGATTTCAATAAAGTGAATCAGTTAAGTGCTAAGTGCTGCCTCCAAAAAAACAATTCACTAAAGTAAATCAGTGAAATAATGTGACAGTGTATGATTGGTTAAAATCAGTGAAAAAAAAAAGAATTTGATAGCACCTCTTCCCCTAAAATTTACGGTAGCTTCCTCATCCCCCATTTACTCACAACCAATCACAACAACATATTACATTAAAAATCATATAGTTTCTCTCTTCTCTACTCACAACACTTTCAACAAATATTAAAAAATAAATACAGTTTTCAGTTTTTCCAAAAAGATTCCTAAATAACCACAAATATATCGATAAACAGGAGATTCTTCATTTTTTTTTCACTCACAACCACTTCCAACCCCATAAAAAATTATAAGGTTTTCTCTCACCAAAAAATGAGAGAGTACTGTGAATGCTCTTATTTCTAATGAATTGATACCGCATCACTTGGAATAAAATACAAGGTGCCATTAAGTAGGCCAAGATTTTTGCTTTTCATATTTTGTTTATTTCTGTTGTATGAATAAGATATTATATTACATCAGATAAAATTTCATGTGTAATGCAATTAAGTGTGCATCAATCCTTCATGCTTTATATCTATATATATCTATATATATAGGTGTGTGTGTGGAGGGAGGAATCGATATTGTTCCAAACACTCAGAGACAAAGGAGCTCCTGTCTTTCAGAAGACCGATAAAAGAAAGCATACTTTCGTTTACCACCATAAGATCATATAGATCAAGATCTCTCTCTCTCTCCCACACACACTCACACACACATACATATGTGTGTATATATATATTTGTATATTATAAATACATCTAAATGTGTATTATAAATATGCTTGTATTTTGGCCAAATTAGCGTGGATCTTAGTTTAGTAAAACTTTAAACCCCAAATGCTCCTTTTTTCTCTATTCCTGTGTTTTAACATAGAAAATTACTCATCTTAACTCACGCTTTTCGCCATTTTTCTTGGAAATATGCATCATTTTAAAGATGCGTCTTTTGATTTTTTCTTACTTACTTTCTCTTTTAAATAGACCATCTTACACTACATATATGTCGACCCTTCTGCTTTTCTAATCCTCTCATCAACATTTGGATCTTTTAAGGCGTTAGTTTTATAATATTAATGATTTCTTTCCTTTTCCTCTAACTGTAGAGGTGTGCACATACATGAACATATGCCTGGCTCCCTGTATGCCATTCGCAGATCTCCTCGACATATCGATGGCTTCCGTGGATGGCGTATGTGGAGCCAAGCATATATATATTTCTCATCTTGTACACACTACCTTCTACATTTTCCTGTCCTTTGTTTACTTATGAATTTGTTATATTTCTAGTATTTTCATGAGATTTTATGTATAAATTTGTATATGTATGTATATATGATTTGATACAGGCTCAAGGCATCCCAAAAGAACAAACCTTCTGGTCTATGGGAGATGTAGCAGTTCAGGTACAGCTTCTTTATCAACTTGGTCATCATCGTTCCTTAAATATATTGTATATAATAAGTTTATGTTTTCACAATTTCTGTGTTTATGGGTATATAATAAGTTTATTATTTTTATTTTTTATTTTGAAGATAAATGTTATTTAATAATAAAGCATTTTGTATTATGATATGTCAATATATATTTAGAAAAAAAAACACGCTGTGTGCATGTGCACGGGTGTATGTTTATGTATGTATGTGTTGTGTGAGTATACATAAATCATGCACTATAACAAATTCATTTGTAATGTGTGTGACCATATAGAGTTGTTAATAATAAAACATAGTGAAAGTGTAATGTTCTATGCATACATTTACTTTAATCGGTCAAAAGTTCATAATGTATATAATTAATAGATATAATGTGTCATATTATTTAGTAATATTTAGTTATGAATCTATAATGTGTACTCAATTATTATTAGTCTTTTAATTACTAGTATTTTAATTTGTAATTGTTATTATAATATTATTTTTCTAGTAATTATTGCTAATACTGATATTAAATGTGCAATTAATTATATATATGAACCTTTATGCAAGGCATTAATTATCTCATCATTCTTCGTACATTCTTGTATACACACGAAGAGTTGTTAGACTATACGGTATGGGCTCCGGCATAGGGGAGGCAACGCCATGCCGGGCCAAGCTACACCGCCCCCTGGTGCGGCAACGGCATGGGAGCCAACTTTATTGTTTTTAATTGATTTTTTTATTATTTTTAATAATTTTGACCAATGAGGAGGCCGTCATCATAGTGCACACCACCCCCTTGGAGGCCCATCATGAGGATGCCTCTCCTCCCACTCCTACGTGGCAGCCCATCATGAAAATGTCACCCCTCTCCACACCATATTGTCTTAGTTGCTACTAGCACTAGGCCATCTATTTGGATATTATATCCAATGCAATGTTGGTGGTGAGATAAGACTTAGGGACCATAAGGTCCTGGGTTCGAATCTCATAAAGGGGGTTTTCTCATAATTATTATGAGTTTCCTCCTAAATTGGTGACTTGGTGGTGGAATATGATCGCGTGGCTATAACATAATATATACAAGCTAGTACTGGTTTGTACATTGTATATGCAAAACGAAATCACATCACCTTATGCTGTGCATAACCTTCATACAGGTAAGATTTTTTAGCAGCTTATCTTAGAATGAGATTTTGTAATAGAAGGAGCATTAATAAATATCAATTTTGAGATAAATACATAATATACCTATTGATACGGTTTGTTTAAAGTGCAACTTTACATAATATTATTCAAATAGAAACAATGTTTTCTTTTATTATGCTATTAAAGCCTCTATAGTTAATACACTTTTACTTTTTTAAACTACTATAAGAGGGTGTTTGGGATTGAGTTTGGAAATGTAAAAGTGCTTTTGGTCAAAAGTGTTTATTGGCTTATAACTTTTTAAAAAGGAGTTTTAGAAAAAGTGTTTGGATTAGCTTTTCGGATGAGAAACGTCAAAAAGTCAATAAATTGTCTTTTTTTTAAGTGTTTCGGTTAACTTATTGTGAATATTGGTTGTATGTGTGGTAAATTTGTAATTTTTTCCCAAAAGTCAAAAGCCAAAAACCAAAAGCCAGGATTTCTAACTTTTCAAAAACAACTTTTCCACCCTTAAAAGCTAAAAGCCAAAAGTCAAAACAGAAAGTGCTTTTGGATTACACAAACAGCTTATTGACTTATTGGCTTTTTAAAAAAGCTAATAAGTCAATAAGTTGTTTTCAAACTCAATCCCAAACACCCTCTAAATATCACTATTAACTTCATTTTTTTAAAATTCGCTTTCATTCAATACCACAGAAGGTCCTCAAATCGAGGACCTCCGGAACAACTTACAACATATACAATGGCGATTTTCAAATGTCCTCCCACCTTAAGTCCTTAAACTTAGACATATACTTTAAACAAAAATACGACAAACTCTTGACATTAACTGCCATAGTTCTTTCAGACGATGCTTTGTTTCTGAAGGTCTTCTCATTTCTTGCTAGCCATATACATCAAATCGTTACTATTAACGGATGTAACTAGAATAGTACAAAACTCTGTTAGATATTGTTTCTTTCAAACTTATTTTACTATTTTGAAGTTTTATACATATTGCAATTACGTAATCTAAGTAGAATAGTATAAGCCATTGGGGTTGGTGGTCCAGTGGTAAGGCAAAGCCTTTTAATACACTAAAAGTGTGAGGTCTTGAGTTCAAGTCTCACAAGTAGCAAGAAATTCGCCTTTCAAAAAAAAAAAAAAAAAAAAAAAAAGTAGAATAGTATAAAACTTTGTTACAATTTAGTTATTTCTTTCAAGCTTAATTAAAATATGATGTGAATTAAAGAGATCTTATTTTGAAAGTATATATTCTATTTTATGGCTTTGTTAATAGGGTTCAGTAAACTCTAGAAGTAACTATATTTCTGATTTTGATTTTTCCATTTTATCTTAAAAGGCCAGGCGTGTTTTTTTTCGCCTTTCGAGATGTTGTGATGTTTGTAATAGTTTGATAGCTTGCAATATGCTGTACCATTTTTTCATTTTTTTTAAAAAGAAGAGGGCGATTTTATTTCAACAACAAGAACCAAACAACAAAAGTACATAAGTTTTCTAACCAAAGATTAGAAGACCGAACAAAAACACATACATCACTGATGCCAAATTCTACCACAAGATGCTAGCTTTCGACCAAAATCATCCCATAATCTGCCTTCGCTTTGCGTTTGATCTATAGGAGGGTAGCCTCATTATAATCTAGGTTTGTTTACCTCGGACACACTTCGAGTACCCACATCGATATACCAAAAACCGGTTTTCACCTTGTCTCTTCAATAATGTCCCATTATGCCCTTTACTTTGGACTGTTTCAATACATCCATGGCTCCAAAATACATTCAGAATGTAACCAATTGCACTGTGTATACCAACCTTTTACCATTTGACTTCGCCAAATAGCCAACATGAACTAATGCTGCTTAAAATATGTTGCACCATTGAGTCAAGCATTTTACATGTGTGTTTTATCAATTTTTATTGTCTTTGGTTCTTGAATCTTTTTATTGTCAGATATTAAACTGTGTAAGAAGATGAAAGTATTGAGATTTTTTGTGACTATACACTGAGATGTTTGCATGAGTTCGAATTTTATACCTACAGTTGACTTAAGAAGAGACACGCAGTGTTAAATCTAAATGGCTCTGCATTCTCTCTTTCGGGGTTTCTAGAACCGTAACATTTGTCGTGATTATTTAAATTCTTAAAACGCATTGTTTGTGTTTGCCTATGGACAATTGAAGATAGTGAACTCTAAAAGTCATTATTGATGGTGTTTGGTTTTGGATTTCACGTGTTTATTAACATGGTTATTATTATTATTTTTATTTTTAACGGTCAATTGGAATCACTCACGGACTACTGGAGTATAATCGTGCCACCAGTGTTACCACGCGATCATATTCCACCACCAAGTCACCAATTCAGGAGAAAACTCATAATTATGAGAAAACCCCCTTGTGAGATTCGAACCCAGACCTTATAGTCCCTAAGTCTTATCTCACCACCAAGATGTCGTTAGGCTATAATGCCTTTGGCATTAACATGGTTATTTTAATGGGGGTTATGCATTGTTAAAGTGCAATAATGAGTCTTGAGTCCATCTGTTATTGTTAAAAGTTGTTGGAGATTGTTTTGAGGATATATGTTGTTGCATGTGACACCTCAACCGATGACGAAAAAATCTAGGTGTCATGTATTGATGAATGTTCACAAACACATGGTACTAATAAAGTTCAAATATTATTAATTGAATTAAAATGTCATACATGTACTAAAATGGAAATACAAATTGTTACAAAAAAAAATAACATGAAATACAACAACCATACCCAATAAATCACACAGATAGCAAGCTATTGTTAGGGTCTGAGAAGGGTGGGATGTAGGCAGACCTTACCCCTATTCATAGGGATAAAGAGGTTGCTATGTGAAGCTTCTCTAGGTCTAAACTATTATGTGAAGCCTCATTCGATTCCTAAAACACGTACAAAATAATTTTATCAACATCAAAATGTTGGTGAGCATTACTTAGAGTTTTGTACATATAGTATATTTGAAAAGAGTTACAATTCAGTGCTAAGTATACCAATTACAAATATGTAAACACAAAAAGCACAAATAAAACATAAATGTAAACGTGTACACCCTAATATATTTTGTAACAAATTTTAAATTATTTTTTTCCTTAAAAGTTATTAAATATATAATCTTATATGTAAAAGTAGCATATAGTTTTAGATATACCAGTGGGGAGCCCACACGATACGGCGGGATAGAAAATTTACGATCCTCAACAAAATTACTTTTGAATGTATGACTTGGGTTAAGTTTTAATTTTTAACATAGCAAAAGGTAAATTAAAAGAGTTGCCTAGAAAGTAAATGGATTGAAAGTCACTTAGAGTTTGTTAGGAATACTGAAATAATATAACTATCATTTTTATATTGGCATATTAATGATTTATATGAAAGGAAACAAAGTGAAGTAAAAGCTTTTCAAGACAACATGTCTCGTTTCCACATGGATCATAAGTTCACAAACCAAAGTTCAGGAACTTATGTACAAATTGAGTGAGAGCTTGTAAGGAACTTATGGAATTCGGCCTATTGCTGTGGGGGGCATTTGGCGGAGGTTGGTTTCTAAGGTGGCAATGAAGAAGGTTCGGAAAGACATGGCCCAGTACCTAGGGGATTTTCAATTTGGAGTAGGCGTACCAAATGGGGCAGAGGCGGTGCTTCACAGTGCCAACCGGTTCCTGAATTCTTTTCATGTGGATGGGTCCTTGGCTCTGCTTACAGTAGACCTTTCCAATGCCTTCAACATGGCTGACCGCACAGCCTTTCTTCAAGAGGTTCACCAGCGATGCCCGTCTATCTATCCGTGGGTCCAGTTCCTTTACGCCCAGCCTGCTAGGCTGTACGTTGGTAATGATTGTATTGGGGCTACCACCGGAGTGCAGCAAGGAGATCCTTTGGGGCCCCTTCTCTTTGCTCTTGCCTTACATCCTCTCATCATGCGGGTTCAGGAAAACTGTAATCTCCCGTTCCATGCTTGGTATTTGGATAATGGGACGATTATAGGCAACGCAGCTGGGGTTGCTAAGGCTTTAGACATTATCAACATGCATGGGCCATCTCTGGGGCTTCATCTCAATATTAAGAAAACAGAGGTCTTTTGGCCGACATGTGACGGGTTGAAAAGCCAGGAAGGGCTTTTCCCGACAGGGATTGGTAGACCTAAGAAAGGGGTTAAGCTCCTTGGTGGGGCTGTTAGCCGAGATCCTTCCTTTATCGAGGAGTTGGCAGGGCGGCGAGCTACGAGTGCGGTTGCCCTCATGAAACTACTGCCCCGCCTTAGAGATCCCCAGAGTGAACTCCTGCTGCTCAGGTCATGCATGGGAGTTGCTAAGTTACTTTTTGGGTTACGAACTTGCCAACCCCATTTCATGGTGGATGCGGTATCCCTTTTTGATGATGGTCTCCGCGAAGCTATTGAAGATATAGTTGTGTGTGGCGGCCCCTTCTTTGGGGACCTCCAGTGGCGCTTGGCATCCTTGCCGATGCGTTTAGGTGGTTTGGGGCTCCTTTCAGCTCGAGATGTTGGGGTCTATGCCTTTGTGGCGTCCAGAGCTCAGTCTTGGAAACTTCAGGATCATATCCTCCGAAACAGTGGGGTCATTGGGCTAGACCCAGACTATCAACAGGCGCTCGAACGCTTAAATGTCTATCTCCCGGATTTTGATATTGGCGGTTTTTCTAACAAGGACACCGCCCCCTCAAAGCCACAAAAAACTTTGGCGAATGCTCTTTTTAGCAAAACTGCTCAGAGCCTGGGAGAAGTTTTTGAGTTGTCCACTCGCCAGAAGGCGGTGATTGAATGCCTAAAGGGCCCTCATGCTCAGGATTTTTTGACCGTTATCCCGATTGAGGGTTTGGGTCAATGCATGTCTGCAGTAGAGTACAGGGCTATACTCAAGTACCGATTGATGATCCCTATGTACCCGGAAGATGAAACATGCCCCATCTGCCGTAAAACCTGCATGGATAAATACGGGGAGCATGCAATTCATTGCAAGGAGCTCCCTGGTTTCAAATATCGGCATGACTGGGTGAGGGATGTTTTGTGGGATATCTTGAGAAGAGCTGGGATCTCTGCCAAAAAGGAGGCCCCTGTAAACTTCCTCACAGACCCCACGAAAGGGAGATCCACCCTACGACCAGCAGACCTGCTTGTCTTTGGTTGGGAGAGAGGGAAACATGCATGTGTGGACCTCACCGGGGTATCTCCGCTGGTTGGGTTACGGGAAACAGGGTTCGTAGCTGGGCAAGCATCAAGAAAGGCGGAATCAAAGAAAGTAGATAAACATGCTAAAGCTTGTGCAGATAACCAACATGTCTTTATCCCTCTGGCCTTCGACACCTTTGGCTCTCTGGCGCCAGAAGCTATTCGTTTCTTGACCAGGGTTCAACGGGTTGTCCACAGCAATGTTTCATCCCCAGGGGGGCAAGGTTTTGTCTTTAGTAGACTAGGATTTGCAATTCAAAAAGGGGTGGCGGCGCAGCTTGTTGCCCGTCTACCAGCTATTATGATGTAACTTCCGTATTTTGTTTTAATAAACATTAAATTCGATTAAAAAAAAAATTAACATTAAAAAGTTTGTTAATGATACTCATTGCAGATTACCTTGTAGATTGATCTTGGCTTTTGAGTGAGCTATGAGATTAACGAGTTAATTAACAAACATAGTTGGCTGGAGTGAACATATTATTTTGTGACCAAAAATTTAACACTGTACCAAATTAGAATGACAAACAATCAACATATACAATGCATCTTTGCATATTAAAGAGGTACCACTATATACTCACTTTACTCCATTTCAAGATGTCAAGTATAATCTTCCCTAAAGTTCAATCAATAAACATGGGTCTGGTCCATCATAAAAACTCAATTATATTATGAGATAATTCTAGAGTTGAAACTTGAAATTTAGAATATCACTATCTATTACAGATCCGGGAACATAGTGTCCAGGAAAATTGGAAGCATGTAACGGTTCAACATGGTTAAGTCAAAACATACAAGGAAAAAAAACACAACCCATCGACCCATCCATAAGCAATTGTGTCTTACTTGCCAACTCTATCATACTTAGGTTAGACTAAACTCTTTTTTTCCACTAAACTTTCTAAACACAACATATAATATATAATCATTTAGGTTTCCTTTCAAACTGTTACAACAAACATAATGCTAGTTGCCTGGCCAAAATTTAACATATAATAGCACAACACGTTTTGATCCCTATTAAAAAATTGTCTCATTTGGACAAATTTTATTTTGATCTGTTAAGGGACATGACACCATTTTTAATGGGTATTAAAAAAAGTTACCATGATTTCTGTGACACAGCTTAGATTGGATTGATGAAAAGGAGCGTCATATTGCCTTTTATGTAACCGAAACCTACAAAAAACAAACATTAGTTGCAGATTAAAATGAAACGCATGATAATTTAATACCCATTAAAAATGATTTCTGTGAAACAGATTAAAATGTATCCAAAACATGAAAGTCTAGACCTAATTTGTCAAATGTAGCACAATCACGGCTCATCATATAACATAAAATCCTCCTTCTTATACAATAGAAATGAGACCCTTACCTCGCTGCATCTTCATCCTAACCTTTGGTTGACCATGAATGAAATAAGCCCTCTTCAAGCCCTACAAATTGATAACTGATTTACATATGCTAATTGAAATAAAATAGATTAAACCCATCTTTTGTTTGATCCTTGAGAGCACTTTATGGCGACCAGGGAAAAGGAATTAGACATGGTGTGTGAATGCATATTATTATGATATTAATCAGAGGTGGTTTGTGACAGTTCAAGCGTTCTTCCATTCTTCATTTCATATTCTCTCAATTAATACTCACTCTAACCTCACAAAATGGCAAAAAGACTTATTTAGCAAATGCATCATATATTTGTACTTTGAGCAATCAAATTTGTAATTACTTAAATTTTACCGGAATCCTTCTCAAATGCTTTATAATATAGTATATTTATAATATAGTATAGATATAGATAATAGTGTTCTTTTTGGTCATTTTACATTAATAAGGAAGTCAAACACTTTCTAAAAAAACAATTTATTGATATATTGATTTTTCTCACTACAATAGCTAATTAAAACACTTATTTAAAAATTCATACTGAAAAAGTTGTAGGTACTAGTTTACAAATTGTATAAGCCGACTGCCTTTTGGTAAACCTATATGCCTTCATCTCTCCTTTCTACTTGACGTTCCCCCCCCCCCCCACAGCCTCCTACAAGCGCCTAATTGAGAAGTCAATACGCATTTTTGACGAAAATACTTTCAGAATTAAATAAACTATCCCAAACATCCTCCTATTATGGCATTTAACTTTGTTTTACTTATTATTTGGTTATGTGTATTACATGTGGACTATGGTTACATGTACAATATATTAAATGATTATTAAAAAGGGGGGAAATAAAATAACTAGTTGAGAAAAGAAATATTAAATAAAATATGAGAAAAATAAGAAAATTATGGTTTAATATTAATTATTATTTAATAGGAGATAAAAACAAAAAAAAACATTATTTAAAATTTTTAATTAATAGGAAACATATGAGAAAACAAGTATGAGATTATTATAAAAAAAATAAGCATAAAACTATATTATTACTAGATAGTAATAATATTATTAGAAATTGTCGAAGAAAGTCACACGCGACTTTAATTGAAATCCTACAAAAATAAGGATTTATTATATTATATTAGATGTTATATACTAATAATATTATATTAGATGCTAACCAATTCCAAACATTCTCTTATTGTAACATTTTACTTTGTTTTACTTATTATTTGGTTATGTGTATTACATGTAGACTGTGGTTACATTAATAATATATTAAATGGTTTTTAATAAGGGGAAAATCAAATAAATAGTTGATAAAAAATATTAAATAAAATAAGAAAAAAATAGAAAAATTATGACTTAATATTAATTACTATTTAATAAGAGAGAGAAACTAAAAAACATTATTTAAAATTATTAATTAATAGGAAACAAATGAGAAATAAGTATGAGAATATTATTAAAAAAATAAGCATAAAATTTTATTATTATTACATAGTAATAATATTATTAGAAATTGTGGAAGAAAGTGACACACAGACTTTAATTGAAATCCTAAAAAATAAGGATTTATTATAATATGTTAGATGTTATATACTAATAATATTATTAGAAACTGTAATAGAAAGTGGCATGTGGGTAGTAAGTGGCACTATATGGGATCCTTTATTAAAATAAGGCCATACGTTGTGAGGATCGTGAGAGGCCTGTGAAGGTGGTGACCTCACTGGAACACCGCCCCCGACCCTAGTCACGCGTGATGAGTGTGCTGATTGTCACAATGGTCACAGGCTTGTGAACGTTGGAATTTATCTAGGCAACCCTATATATGACCGTTGCAAGTAGTCGTTGGTTTATTTATTTATTTTTTATAACAAATTTATAAATCTATATAAACAAACAAACATCACGATTTTAAACACCATACAAAATATACTTTCAACCAAACCAAAAAGCAACCACATGGATCCAAACAACCCGTCACCAACCCTGTTTACGTCACCGGCTATGCGCCCACTATAGATCTGTTTTGTTCATCTCCATAATATTCTTTTGTGGGATACAATCAAGCTTCAAATGCGTTCGGCCAACTTCAAAATTCACCTACAAATTTGTTCACCCAATTTCAACAAAATCAAAGAAGAAAGAGAGTGAAAAAGGAAGCATCGACCAATCGAAGGTGGATAAGTTGATGAATGCGTTCACCGAATTTAACCAAATTCAAATGAAAAGGCTTAAGATGAAACAAAAAGAGAAAGAAAAAGTGACCGAGATAGAAATAAAGAAACTTCAGTTGCAACAAGAAGCGGCCAGCCATAAAGACTTCAAGCTAATGACAAACAACATCATGGCACTCTCTGATCTCGAAAAACAAGTGTTGGTGAAAATGAAGGAAAAATTGCTAAAAAAATTTGGTCTTTAGTTTTTTATGTTAAATTCCGTATTAAAATTATGTAATTTTCCTTTTTATATTATGTACTTTTATTGTTAAGTTAATGAAATGTCACTTTTATTTTTATTTTTTTATAATAAAAAATGACATTTGTTATTCAATCTCTTCATTATCATCAAGGTCATCTTCCACATTCTGGTCATATTGTTCAGATTGGGGCTGGGTTGAAGCACCCTCCTTCGCATGTTTTCGTCGATCATGGCCTTTCTCCCTGCATATGGCACAAGTTCTCTTCCTTTTTCCAGATCGACTAACCTGTTTTTCCTTGCTGGACTTTATACGCTTCTGCTTACCACGACATTTTTTCTTGATACCATTCGGAAGTCGAATAGTGGGTTCGACCTCTGATGGTTTCTCATAACCACGAAGAGAAGCATACCTGTCATACTTATTCTGATGACTAGGTCTCTTAAACCTGCCCTCATCAACTTTCTTAACTATCTCTTTGATTTTATCATTAACCAAAGTTAACTCGGATAAATCTGCAATTAGAGTGTTTGCAAGATATTCACCGCCCAAGATTATCTCCCGTGCAATATGTCTAGCTTCTTTTGTCTTGTCATCACCAAACTCTCCTGTTTCAAATGAATACTTGATTTCATTTGGAACAACATCTTTTTTCCACCTTTTCAGAATGTATTTCTTCGAGAATCTATAAAATTTCATCAACCTTAATACAAAAAATATATGCCTACAAAGCAGCTCGTACTGCTCGAACCTCCTACAGGTACATAATGTAGTAACATCCTCAACACCCTCATTAGCTTCCTTCTTGAAAAGAAACCGTAAAAAGGTAAAAAAAAAAAAAAAAAAAAAAAAAAAAAAAAAAAAAAAAAAAAAAAACTATACTGATGACTTTGGACGCACTCATGAATAAATTTAAACACATTAATAGTTAAAAAAACCAAAAACTATACTGATGACTATTGAACGTACTCATAAATGATTTAAACGCCTTCTTAATTAAAAAAACCAAAAAAAAATATACCTTAAGAAAGCCTTGACCATGTGCTTGAGGATCATCAACATAAATCTTAAAAAACCTTCTTCATCAGCCCTTTTCATATTAACACTTATTAATCCTTCATAGGTGGCATATATTTCTTCTTGAATATCAAAGAAGATAGTCCGTGTAAATATTTTAGATGCCTCTTCCTCAATAGGGTTCATAGTCCAAAAATCAGGAATTGTATATCTTGAATCATGGTCATTCTTCCTATGGTTGAATCTTTGAGCTTCAAGGGAAGTTTCAAAATGGTTGAAAAACTCAACAAGAGTCAACTGAGAATTTGCCACTTGACAAAAAAAAATGATTCTCACTCTCAGATCTTGATGTTGTCCTCATTAGCCCAGGCATAGGTTCATCTCGGTAAAAAGCAGGGATCCAAATTGACCTCATATTAAACATGTCCGTCAACCAATTGTTCTCGTTTAGATTGTAATCGACAATAAGTACACCCCACTCGAAATCAAATGTCTCCGGACTGATAGAGTCTGTCCACACAATTGCATAAATTCTCCTTTTAAACTCATCATCACTGCATAATGCACTACCCACCAAAAAAAACCAAAACATGGAAACAAACGCATGTTGTGAAAAATTTGGACGCACTTATCTGAAAAATCAATAAAACAATCAAACATGAAGAACGAGTGTCAAACTACAAACACATAACTTCCAAACCGTAGATCGAAAAACTGGCAAGTCAGATTCTTAAATTCACTATTCATCGCCTTCATAAATTAATACATCGCCTTCATAAATTTACACATAGATGTATATAATATGATGCAAACATAAAAACGTAATGTGTTTAAATAAAATATAAATAATCTTTAGTGTTTTATAACTGTTTTCCTAGACTAATAATCACGTTTTGCAACTTCAGTTTTCATTGCCTCGTTGGGATGAGTGGCTCAAAGACCTCTCCTTGTGTGTAATTGTTCAAAGTCCGAAACAATTTTTTTATATACTACTTCAGCAAAACTTATTGTTCACTTCGTGCATAAACAAAAGTTAAATATTATACGATATTTCGCTTCATATTATGTTTAAAGTATTAACAAAATCCGATATAGCTTCTGTCACTATTAGTTTTGTCTTTTATTCAACCGAGAACTTTACGGGTCTCTAACCTAGTTAATATATAAACTATAAAGGGCCACTTACATAGGTAGACGGATAACAAGTTACGCCACCACTTTTTTTTTTTTTTTTTTTAATAACAAAATAACGACCCGACTCAACTAATCCGAGTCCATCCAACTCAGTCTTCGTGGTAGAGATAGATCAGGGTAGGTGGCTATATCCCTTCACCAACCCCACCCAACATACACCCTCACCTACCACACACACACACACGATATAACCTCACACATTTAAACAAGTCTTTAAACAATTAAACCCATCACACCACATAACCAAACCAGATGGCGTCTTCTCTCTCTATAAAACCCTTGGTTGGAGCTATATCTTCCGACGAACCATCATGGCTCGGTTCCCTACGTCACTCCGATCTCCGTTCTTCAGTCCTCAAAATCTCAACCTCCCGCGGATCTCGTTCTCGAACCCTCGGTATGTCTCAATTTATGGATCGCTATAATAATAATAATAATAATAATAATAATAATAATAATAATAATAATAATAATAATAATAATATTGATTTGAGACAATGTTACAGTTGACTAGTTTTTTATGCGAAATGTAAAATTTGAAGTTTGAGCTCCTCGAAGATTGACTTGATATTGTATGACTGTTATTCAAATTGTTGATTTGATAATTGTGTTTAGATTGATTCGGTTTGCACTTGATTTAAGAGGAAACGGTAGATTTTTATGTGAAATATGATGTTTGGAGTTCAATTGTTGACTGTAGTGATCTATTTCTGAAACAACTATTGGTTGTAATAGAATCGTGAATGAATTCCTCTTAAAATATCTGTTGATTAGTTTGCATGAAATTTGATTTTATATGACTGTGTTTTGTATTGTTGATCTGTTAAGGTGTTTAGGTTGAGTCGGTTTGGAAGTGCTCGGTTCAATTTAGCTAGACACTTTAATTGCGCTTCTGGTTCCTAGGTGAAATGTGAAATTTGAAGTTGTATTGTTACAGTGATTGACTTCTGAAACAACTATTAGTTGCAACAGAATCATCCATTTCTATGCAGTTAACTCGGCTGATATATATATCGGTCATCCATACACATATCGGTACAAAATATCGGTACCGATATATCACCGATATTCCCGAGATTAGTACCTTTCTTCTTAATTGCCCCGTGCGTCTTTTTTCTTATTGTTGCTATTAGTGTTTTAAGTCTTAATTGTTAATTGTTAGTGTTAAATTTAAGTCTTAATAAGTTTCTAGTTGCTACAATTGTTTGTATTTTGCAAGTTGGAAAAGGTTAATTTGTTATGGTAGGAGAGTATACTCTGAATTGTTAGTGTTAAGTTGTTGTGTATATATAAGGGATGGTTCAATAGAAAACTCATTATTTTATTGAGAGAACTCGAAAACTCCTAATTAAATGCTAAAAAATAATAAAAAAATCCTAACTCAAAATTTAGTTTGGAGGTTCTCTTTCCCACATCATCCCCATTTAGAAAAAAATAAAAATAAAAAAATAAACCTAAAAAACGCTACTGCATATGTGTAGTATAACCCAAAAACCTAAACCCCCCACCCCCAACTTACCCCCACCCAAAAACCTAATTCTACCACACCCACCCCCTCACCCAAAAACTTAAATCGCTTACCCAAAAACCTAAACCACCCCCACCCAAAAACCTAAACCCACCCCACCCAATGCCTATCAAAAAACCTAACCCCCACCCAAAATCCTAAACCCACCCTACCTACACCCCACCCCACCCCCAAAACCTAAACCTAAACCTTACAAGCTAAACTCAAAAAAAAAAAAAAACTAACCCTGGCTAAAAGCTAAACTAAACCCAAAAACTAAACCCTAAAGCTTAACCAGACATTTACTAAACATGTGCATTAGAATTCACATTTTTTTTATTTCTAAACAGGGGTGACGTGGGAAAGAGAAGCTCTGAACCAGTTTTTTAGTTTTTGACTTAAATTTTGAGTTATGATTTTCTTTTTAATTTAAGTAGGACTTCTCGAGTTCTCTCCCTAACTATATATAGGGAAAGTATAAATTGAAAACCTCCTAGAGTTGTGAAAACTAAGAAAATCCATGAAAAAAACCATCTTAAAAAAATTGAAAAAAATAAACAAAGTGACATACATGTATTTAAGCATTTTGGGCAAAAAAAAAAAAAAAAGCGCTGATGGGATTTTTTAAAAAAAAAATAAACAAAGTTTGTGCTGATGTTAAAAAGCTGAAAACATATGCTAACAGCTCTGTTACATATGTTAAAAGCTGAAAACATATGTTAAGTGTTAACTGCGCAAACATTGTTTATTTTTAAAAAAAATATCCCATCGTCGTTTTTTTTTTTTGGCGTAAAACGCTTAAAAACATGTAAATTTGGTGGAATATATGGTTAGTAATTTCTCAAAGTCATTTGGATATACACTTTATCACCTTGCATTTAAACAGAGATAAAAGCAGCTGGAAGTACGTATGGAAACTACTTTCGTGTTACCACGTTCGGTGAATCTCATGGTGGTGGAGTTGGTTGTGTGATTGATGGATGCCCCCCTCGAATCCCCCTTACAGAGGCTGATCTACAAGTAGATCTTGACAGAAGGTACCAATTGTCCTACTTATCATCAGTATCACTTAACATAAAGCTGGTTTGCATAATAAAGACCACTATTTTTTGTAACTTCATTCATGTAAACCAACCCCTTTCTTATATAGGAGGCCAGGTCAGAGTAGAATTACCACACCTAGAAAAGAAACGGATACAGCCCACATATATTCAGGTGTCGCTGAAGGTTAGTTTGTTAAGAACACCTCCTCAAAAGATTATCAGATTTTGCTGTGTAATTACTTTTATTTTAAAAAGACTCTGTTAAGATCTTTCTCAAGACTTAAGGCCTGGTGCTTCCATGCAGGATTTACTACTGGATCTCCAATCATGGTTAAAGTACCCAATACAGACCAAAGGGGAAAAGTGAGTACTCATTTAATATTGAATTTTGTTAATATTGTAATCAGTTAACATGCTAACATACCATATAAATTAAAATACACCGATGTAGCCTAATTTATTAGTCATTGTACTTATCAGGATTACAGTGAAATGTCAATGGCTTATAGACCTTCTCATGCTGATGCAACTTACGACTTTAAGTATGGTACAAGATCAGTAGAGGTACACCTGTTCTTTGCAAATACATATTAAAACACGTCAAGCTCATGGATACTTCATACTTGGATGTTAACACTTGGTTAATGGATTGTAGGGTGGCGGTCGATCATCAGCTAGAGAGACGATTGGGAGAGTTGCTGCTGGTGCTGTTGCTAAGAAAATTCTCAAGGCATATTCAGGAACTGAGGTTTGTTGAGTTTTATTAGAAGTTAGAACGGATTATGTGATTCTAGTTGTTGAATATTATATAAATTAGTTTCAAAACACATCGCTCAAAGCACATCCGAAGACCCGAAAAGAACCACGACTTATTAGAACTAACTGTGTGTTTGCTGCTCACCAGATTCTTGCCTATGTCTCTCAAGCGCACAAGGTTATACTTCCAGAAGACCTTGTGGATCATGAAACATTAACACTTGAGCAGGTAGAAAGCAACATCGCTAGGTGCCCACATCCCGAGTATGCAGAGAAGATGATTGCTGCTATTGATGCAGTCAGAGTGAAAGGCGATTCTGTCGGTGGTGTTGTTACATGTATTGTGAGAAACCTTCCACGTGTAAGCACTAGCTCTATTTTACTATGCAGGTCTATGTATAGCTGTGTAAACGTGCTCTCACGTGATTAATACTTGGATATCTACATGGCAGGGACTTGGTTCACCGGTTTTTGACAAACTTGAAGCTGAGTTGGCTAAGGCGGCTTTGTCTTTACCTGCAACCAAGGGATTTGAGTTTGGGAGTGGATTTGCAGGTATGCCGGGCGTGTTGGGTAACGGGTTAAAAACATGTAAATTCGTGTTCTAAATTTGTAGCTCTTTCGTGGATTGGCCCAAAAGGCTTTTCATTTGTTGAAAAATTTTCAACCTAATGTGACAAATATAATTCTGTAAAAATATATAATTTTTAATACTTTTTTTAAGACAATGGTTAAGGGGTCTTTATGCATTAGAAATACACTGGTAACCGTTTGACCCATACACCTTGTTCATTCCATTCATAAGTAACAGGTTGAAAACTTGAAATTAGCCACCTTTATATTAAACATTAAATTCGACACAAATTGGCTGTTAGATGCTATTTATCTATGGATGATTGTACTATTGTGATTGACTAAATGTTTATTATCTCTGTAAATAATTAAATTCTAGGTACATTTTTGACTGGTAGTGAGCATAATGATGAATTTTATATGGACGAACATGGACGGGTCAGGACAAGAACAAACCGATCAGGCGGGATACAGGTATATTTTCCAACCTCTGATTAGATGGTTGTAGTGGCCGGATTGCGAGGAGAACATCTATAGTAACCGCTATCGATGCTTATCTTTCAGGGTGGTATATCCAATGGAGAGATCATAAACATGCGAATAGCCTTCAAGCCAACATCGACAATCAGTGTAAGACTATAATGCATAAAACCTCCTAAATCATTTTCCGTAGAAAATCAGATTAATATTTAGATAATACAATCTTTGTAATCATATTTGACATTCTATTTATTTATAAAATATTGATTGTTGAAAAACAAAGAAAACCCGCAACCATTTAGTATACGTTTTTCAATTATTTTTTGTTGTAATGTGATGCAGAGAAAGCAAAACACAGTGACGAGAGATAAAAAGGAAACAGAACTCATTGCACGTGGCCGCCATGATCCATGTGTTGTTCCAAGAGGTTTGTCTCCATATTTAAGTTTCCTCACACTTTTTTTTCTTTAATCAGGCTTTTAGCCGTTCTATATGTATATGTGTTCTGAGTTTGATGGATTGGTGGTGCAGCGGTGCCTATGGTGGAAGCATCAGTGGCGTTGGTGCTTATTGATCAATTACTCGCACAATACGCTCAATGTCAGCTGTTCCCCATCAACCCTGATTTCCAGGAGCCATTACAGCTCCCTAAACTTGAACAGAGTGGCATTTCCCTTTAAAGCTTCAGAAAACTCGAGGCAAGCATTTAATAAATCCTTTCTTGATTTTGTAACAATATATATAGACGGTTTGTTTGTACCCTTGACTGTTTGACGTTCGTTAAAACCAAGCGTCATCCAGTCGGGTCTGGTCAGAAATTACATGTAATTTTATAGTTATGATTTGTTTTATTCGGATTGGTGTCGGTTTTTGGTTTTGTACTATTAAACCCAAGCTGTAGATTTAAGAGTGCTCCTCAAATTCAATAAAATTTGTAATCTCTTTTTGCCTGAAAATTTATACTGATTTTGTTGTAAATATTATTGCAATTTTGTATTTTAGTAACTATTAACAATAAATGTAAAAATAACAAAAACAAAAATAAAAGGAAGAAGCTAAAGATTCTTCGCAATTTTGTTTTTAGTTTTATGGACCCTTTAGTCCAAGTAAAATGACCAAAACTTGTAACATGTTTATCTGTTTTTTTAAGATAATAAAAATTTTATTTTGATTAACATTGAATCAAAATGAATTAGTTGGCAAAATTGACTAATGACAGTTTTAAAATATATGATACTACTATAATTGTTCTGCAACTAAAAGGCTCATATCAAAGGTGATAAAAATACGTTTTACGTGCCAAAAGTGGCCAATGATGGTTTTAAATGATCAGTGACACTATCACAAGGGAGCGTTTGGTTCGTAGATATCTAAGGAATTCCTTTAAAAATCCAAAAGTTTGGTGGAATTGAAATATAAGGGATTCCTTTAAAAATCCAAAATATGTTTGGTTGGTAGATTTGTTATGGAATTGAAATGTAATAATATAAAAATGACCAAAACACCCACCTCTTTTCTATCTACCGCATACCCTTGTGCCCAATATCAACAAAATGAAATTGTTTTTATATGGTGTTATTTTTTGTATTTAGATACATTGTTGGGAAATTCTTCAAAGCATGGGAGGATTTTGAATTCCATCAAGTGTGGAATTTGGTTGGGATTAATTCCAATTCAAATACCTTCATTTAGCCAACCAAACACACTAAGAAATGGAATTCAAATTCGAATTCCAATAAATTATTGCCAACCAAACAGCCCCTTGTTCTTCAACTAAAACGGTCATAAGACAGGTGATCGGACTTATTTTCTGGTATATTTTGAACCTAATAGGTCAAGGTGGGTTGAAATGTGTCAATAAAGTTACATCCACTCTTAGGGTATCGAAACATGGCCAAACATATGCCCTATATATTGTTGAGTTGTCTGGAAGAGATAAATTTTATAATTGGGTATATTTTCTTATTGTGTTGTTGAAGGGCCATTTTTTTACCCAACATAAGAATATATCATTTCATTCTATAAAAGCGAAACTTACATCAAAACAGTGGGTAGACGGGCAACAAGCTGCGCCGCCACCCCTTTTTGTATGGCGACCTTTTGGTCATATTAATTTCAACTCACTTTACACTTGCAAAAATTTAAGCCCACAACCTCATATTTGTAAGGGGGACACCTTACCACTAGACCAAGAGGTCATGGGTATAGTAGCTCTATGGTTACATAGTAGCTCTGGACTTGTGTGTTAGAAAGTTGTATGTTTATTTAATAGCTTGAAAGCTAGGGTTGCGTGGAAATTCCTTTCCTTTAGCTGTAAGGACTCACTTTCACAACGACGATAAAAAGTAATTTATTTTCGGGTGTGAGGACTTACTTTCACATGACTTTAAATAGAAGCATTTGGTCGTTGGTTTGGTAGGACTTTATTTTCAATGTGCCATCCTTGACGTCCTACACGATATGTAGGCTTGGTGTCATAAGCTGGATGGATGTATGCAAGTCGTATAGCTTAATGGCACTACGTACGTGCATACACTTGAATTCAAACCGATTAATGTAAAAAAGATGAGACTATAAGCTGTTGTATCCTTGATCTAATAAAAAAAATTGTAAAAACTGTAGATTTGGTATATAATGAATTGGGCGTGGGGGTGTGCTAGTAGTTTAGCATAGAGTGGCATTTACATGTAGGCACACACTTGAAATTCCATTGATTGGTTAGGAAGATAATCTGTTTTAAAGGTAGATTAAATATGTTGTCTTGTGCAAATTGAGTTGGTAGAATTTCCATTGATAGTATGGATGAATTATACCATCCTAACCATAGATTTTAAATTATTAATGAAGTGAAATACATTAGTGTATTTACATGAGGAACAACTCATTTTTCTAGCCTTATACGTGTGTGTAGAGGTGCAAAAATTGGTTAAAAAAATTAATCGGTTATTGAATTTACTGATTCGGTTAATAATTGGTTTCGCATTGTGGAAATCTATAACCTAAATAAATCGGTTAGGTTAGAATACCCGGGTAACCTATAATAGGTATAAAAAACGTTTTTTGTTAATATTTTTAAAGTTATATGGTATATACTCGATAAACATAGTTTTACTTATTTTTGAATTTTTAGAATAAATAACACATAAAAATGTGTGTATGGGGCAAAATGGTAAACACGTTAAAAAATGGGTAAAAGGGGTTTGAAAATCTTAAATTTTTTTTGTAAAAATTGGTTAACACAAAAAGAGTTTAGTAACTAGTGTTTTTCTAACCTAAACAGCTTTCTCTTGTATCAGTTAGTAATCCATTTTAGTTATAAAAACCGGTTTTTTTTATGCACCTCTACTTGTGTGGGAGAAAGGAATGCATTAGCAACATTTGCAAGCAGAATGGCGTAAAACGTTAAGTATGTGAGATTCTTGAATTCCCAATATTGGACATTTGGACTCACTTATAGTAAGGAGTCTAATTACAAATAAGTTATTGGAATATATTGACTAACCTACAAGGTAGCTTTTATGAATGTATAAGACAAATTGACAATGCCAATGTTAATCTTAATGTTAATGAATAATATATAGTCACCGATTGTGAAATCCAATCCTTATTTTGACCGCCATAAAATATAATTGTATTATACAAATGCTAAATATAAATTTAACATGTTTATATCATACAATCTTTAATTTTTTGAGTTACATATATTATTTGAGTTGCATATATATATTTTTTTAAATAATATAATTAGAAAGTAGGAGTAATATCAAGCTGGTTTGGTTCAGAAGAATAAAAAAAGTTTAAGATTTTATATGAAACATTGGTTGAAAGTAAAAGACAAGGTTAAACAAGAAAAGTGGTGGTGGTTTTGGAGACATAAAGTGGATGCTACAAAAATAGATTCGAGTACATTTTTATGTATGATTACCACCACTACCAATCTCTTTTTGGAAAGCGTGTGACATCGGCAACAGTATATGACTCAAATGTTCTCCTGTCCTATTGTGTTCTAATCATATTAATATATAGTAATCTTATCTTAATTTAGTTATAAAAGATGTTAAGTTTTATTTGATATGTTCCATCCTGAAGGATATAATGTGAATGGAGACTATTGATGATGCATCAAAGCATATTCTGTCACTTCTTGTTAATGACATTTTGGATTCATACTCTTCGGATGCCTATCTTTCAATGATGTGTTGCTCGTAATTAAATATGAAGAAACAAAGGGTCTACTCAAAATAATGGATGCTTGTCTTATAGCCATAATACAACTACCATTCTATTCTTCATGTCTTTTAATAGTTGAAGATTATAATTTGTTTAAAGCACTTCAAACATTGTAAATGTGACACTTCTTTTATTTTCGAGTGTGTCATACTCCTAAACCTCTCTTGATTGAGTATGTTTAATTTGAGTATGGTATTGTAATAGTTTTATATTAACTTTAAACGCTGGGTACCCCTCATGTGTTTATGATGGGAATCATTTCATAACTCGTAAATATTTTTAAGCTTTAACGAACTCATCTACACCATTTAGACTATATTACTTAATTGGCGCTTAATTCAGTGTAGTATACTTGATTTTTTAATGTTCCTTGATAAATTGTTATTTCCGTACATTTTTTAAGATGTTTGAATGTCGATAAGATTTTACTAATTGATTTTTGTTGTTTTTTATTTATAATTTGTAGAATTGGGTTTTGATGTCTATGTGGGAAGGGAAATACGCATTTTTATTTGTGGGGCTCAGTTATTGTGGTGGGTTTCAAACGGTGACGGAGGTGAGTGGTGGTGATGGAAGTGATCTTGAAGATGAAAAAGGGTGGTGTATGGTAGGGGTACTGCGGGTAAATTGGACATTTCACCATTAGACTAATGTTTTACTAACCGGCGTTAGAGGGAGAGACTCGATTGACCAATGTTAAAAAGGATAAGAACTCGTGGGACCTATATTGAGAATTAGGGACTAAACCCGTATATTGGGTATAACCACATAAACTCACTTTGTACATAACTCAAAATGTTATCAAGTTAATAGATATCCCGACACTAAATATTATTGGCACATATAAAAAGATAAATATTATAAATCTTGAGTCCACTATTACACACAATCAAAAGCAGTGATAGTACGAAGTCTAAAATAATTATATATATGAATCTTCAAAAGGTCTCAAAAGTTGTTTAAAACAAGTAAAATACATATGACAAAAAGATGACAATTAACATAACCTCTAAATCTAGTGAAATCTTATTGTCACCTTAGAATGTCCCACTTCAAGCCATGTTGTTTTCCATGATACCAACCGGTCAATATCACAAATTAAATCTTCTTTTTTTTTTTAAAAATATCAAACCTTACAAAAATTACCAAAGTATCATTTTTCATATCAAAATTATAGCCTAAAGGTATATATTCAACTCTAGAGTCGTATATTAGCCTCTCTTCGCATTCATACAAATTTAATTTCATGTGGTACAAACTAAGTTGGGTACTAGCTTTTCACTCACAAATCATCAACATACATACCTTTTATGATGAAACACTATCATATGTGACATCAACTCGCATAATATTTACAATTTTGCAAATTTAATTACATCACACTCTTGGGTTTGATGTTTCATATTGGTTAGTTTTTTATCTTTAAAGTTTTCAAAACTTGTTATTCAAGCAAAAAGAGTAGCAAATCATCTACAAAACAATGCGTTACCAAATTGCATGTATAAGCACAAAATATGTTGTTCAAGCAAAAATGTTTCTCTCTATTGCAACTTGGGAAAAGGTTAGAACCTACATGGGTGAAAAGGTTTTTTTTTTCAGTAATTAATTTCAATTTTTACAAAGTTTCAGATGGTTCTTGAAAAATGGTAAATATATTTTGCAAGCATCTAGAGAGATAAGAGAAGAAATGACACTGGATGTATAGTTGTTGTCTAAGGATTTTAATGAATCCTATGTATGTAAACTTATCAATTTTAAGATAATAGTTTATCTTTCACTAAAATCATCTCTTTAAGCCGATAGAAATCAGCGTTACAACTTCTCACTAAGAAAATAATGATTACCTCTTCAAATTTTAACTAGTAGGGACCATTTCTCTAAGTGAGTAGTGATTACCCCTTCCACAGTTTGTTAAACGAGTAGTGATCACCATTACAATATTTCTTTAATCTCTACATGATTCACCTAACACAAATATGCATGGGTTTGAGCATGTATATTGTATAAAGTCACAAACAACCTCTATTAGTTATTACTTATTACAATAGAATATTACAATAGATGATCTCTCAAAAACCGCATCTCTTACACTTCTATAATAACTCTTCATACGAAAAAAAAAATATTTATCTTATAATCATTAAGGATGCTGGATATGCGATCGTATGCGCACTGGCGAAGCATAGTAAGGGCGGGGAGGGGCGGCCGACCCCCCCGGATTTTTGCGCAGAAGTTTCGATTATATAGTATTCGTATAGAAAATTTTGAAAATATAGGGTTTCGACCCCCCGAAACTAGTGACTTCCGACCCTCCGGTGACTTCCGACCCCCCGAACTTTCGGGTCAAGCTTCGCCACTGCGTATGCGGTATGCGGTATGCTAGTGTGTCGAGGCTCACATTCAAAGTGTGTAAAAGATTTGCTTTGATGGTTGGGAAGAAATAACAAAAATCACAACTTGTCAAAATAGTATGAAGATATCATGCATTAACTCCTATTGTCCACTTTTTGTCTCTAAAAGTTTGACCTGCTATGATAACTCCAAATCCTAATTTTGACCATGATGACGTGGGTAGTCCAAAGCAAAAATAATAAACAATATACAGAACTACGCTTAAAGGGTT
Organism: Ambrosia x helenae; assembly: GCA_030844895.1. NCBI lineage: Eukaryota > Viridiplantae > Streptophyta > Magnoliopsida > Asterales > Asteraceae > Ambrosia > Ambrosia x helenae. Next base: position 743,493 of record CM061232.1, on the reverse strand, counting down.
GAAAGCTTCAACGGTTCAAAAGGCAGGAGTATCCTAAGTCAAAAAGATGACTTGTCCCATCACCTTTTCATTGTGCAACACAACCAGCTGCTGATGGAGTAACAGCAGTGAACAGACCGCAGGTTAATAGCCATCGCCGGCTATTAGTGGATTGTCCTTTTGTTGCAACAAGGTCCAAGATAATATGCTTTCCTCTAATAGAGAATCCACCCCTCTATAAATCAGACTTGTCCTCACAAGATCTGACCACACCATCACATATCACTCTCACTCTAAACTTCTTATTCTTTTGGTCCTCACACGTGAAGAGAATATTTCTCTTCACTTGGATCTTGAACATAGCCTTTTTCTGGTTTCGAGTACATCTCAGATCAGAAGCTAAAAGCACAATAGAATATTACAATAGATGATCACTCAAAAACCGCACCTCTTACACTTCTATAATAACTCTTCATACGAAAAAAAAAATATTTATCTTATAATCATTAAGGATGCTGGATATGCGATCGTATGCGCACTGGCGAAGCATAGTAAGGGCGGGGAGGGGCGGCCGACCCCCCCGGATTTTTGCGCAGAAGTTTCGATTATATAGTATTCGTATAGAAAATTTTGAAAATATAGGGTTTCGACCCCCCGAAACTAGTGACTTCCGACCCTCCGGTGACTTCCGACCCCCCGAACCTTCGGGTCAAGCTTCGCCACTGCGTATGCGGTATGCGGTATGCTAGTGTGTCGAGGCTCACATTCAAAGTGTGTAAAAGATTTGCTTTGATGGTTGGGAAGAAATAACAAAAATCACAACTTGTCAAAATAGTATGAAGATATCATGCATTAACTCCTATTGTCCACTTTTTGTCTCTAAAAGTTTGACCTGCTATGATAACTCCAAATCCTAATTTTGACCATGATGACGTGGGTAGTCCAAAGCAAAAATAATAAACAATATACAGAACTACGCTTAAAGGGTTGAAAGCTTCAACGGTTCAAAAGGCAGGAGTATCCTAAGTCAAAAAGATGACTTGTCCCATCACCTTTTCATTGTGCAACACAACCAGCTGCTGATGGAGTAACAGCAGTGAACAGACCGCAGGTTAATAGCCATCGCCGGCTATTAGTGGATTGTCCTTTTGTTGCAACAAGGTCCAAGATAATATGCTTTCCTCTAATAGAGAATCCACCCTTCTATAAATCAGACTTGTCCTCACAAGATCTGACCACACCATCACATATCACTCTCACTCTAAACTTCTTATTCTTTTGGTCCTCACACGTGAAGAGAATATTTCTCTTCACTTGGATCTTGAACATAGCCTTTTTCTGGTTTCGAGTACATCTCAGATCAGAAGCTAAAAGCATTAACAAACATTAGAAAATTATCTTGAACCTCCTTCTACGTTTGCAACGTAGAAGGACACCACGACCTGCGTTAGGCAGATCGGAACCCTTGAACCTCTGAACCCTTCCTGTGACTCAGAACCAACGTTAGGCAGTTATTTGTTGTAGCAACAGACCACATGTGCAAGACATAAGCATCGAGAGATCAAGTTCATTGAATATGTCTTTGTATTGGTTAACAAAGAAAATAACCAATGCCTAGAATGGGTAGTATTGGTCAATAGAGAAAGTAACTAACACCTTGAATTAGGGTTGTAAACAAACCAAACATTTGGCGAACGGTTTGTATACATAAACCGTCCAACGGGAAGTTCATTTATGTTCGTTCGTTCATTTAATAAATGAACGAACATGAACAGGATATTTCGTTTGATTAACTAAATGAACTAACAAGAACAAAGCTCTTGTTGGTTCGATTGTGTTCGTGGACGTTCATTAATATGTTTGTTTATGTTCGTTCGTTTATATCCATTCGTGTTCGTTTGTTTATCTTCATCAGTTAAAAATGTTTTTGGTTTTTCAGCTTCCTTCCTAACTTTTTCCTCCCTAAACACTAATCATTTTCCCTCCTAAACTTTTCTCTCCTAACATTATTTCCCTCCTAAACATTAATTATTTAAGTAAATGTGTTAACCATTGTTATGTTTAAGTTAGTATAATCTGACTTATCGTTTAGTTGTTGTCCTTTGTCTAATGTAAATGTTAACAATGTTTTTTAGTTGGTTGCATATTAAATTTCTTTTTTTTTTATGTTCAAAGCCCGTGTTCATAAACAACTAAATTTCCTTTACAAACAAACACAAACATCGAATCTCGTTCGTTAGTGTGTTCATGAACGGTTCGATTGTCCAAAAACCCTTAACAAACAAACACGAACAAAGCGTTGTTCATGTACATTTGGTTCGTTTACAACCCTACCTAAATATAGGATTGTACTTTTGTCTCTACTACCCTTGGATTAGTCATGGCTTAAATGTGTAGATCATCCACTTTTTTTTTAACAGCCAAGCTTGCACCCTTTAACACCAAATATTTACACACCCCATGATTAGATCCTGCAGGGTTCTCATAAGCAGCAAATTGCTACTACAACTGGGCCAAGACCCAAGTGGCGTGTAGACCATCCACTTAGATTTGGTTTTGAATTTGAATCCATTCCTCCTTGAATAGATTTTCCTGGATTTTTGTTTTTACTCAATAACTCTTTGATAAATTTACTTGAGGTTTTATAAAATAACTGAACATTGCATTGAGCGTGGTTGAATAAAAAAATCTCACGTTTTACTTTCGGCATCATGTATGATAATGTTGTTTATTATTATTGAACATTTGTTTTCGAAATGTGAAGATTTCTTCTAGAAGGTGTATGGCTGCTCCACAGTTCGACTATGCCTGCGACCAAGGGCACTACAACAAAACACAGCAATAGCGGCCACATAGGTCGCCGCTATTGCTAACGCGGGTCGCCGCTAAAGCTAATAGCGGCGACAGTCGACGCTATTTGTCTTGTCGCTATTGCCTTGACGCTATTGCTCCTTGTGTGGCCGCTGTTGCTTTTTGTCGCCGCTATTGCTCAACATAAATAGCGGCGACAGTCGCCGCTATTTCTTGTGTCACGTCACTACATGGCCATATTATTAGCGGCAACATGTCGCCGCTAATAACCTTTTTTTTGTACCTGCTGATTTTAACCTGCTACTGATATTTAAATACTGAAAAACCGAAAAAAGCATAAAATATTTTACATACGCATCCCAAATTCGAATATATCATCCTAAAATCGTTTACATGAACCATACTAAACACATAATATCGCACCTACATATCATAATCATCATCATCATCGGTGTTATCATTCCCTTGATCTTCTTCATGATTTTGGTTTCCCAAGTCCGATGTCGCAGAACCTGAAATTATCATCCGCATCATTTCATACTTACATACACACATATTTTCATAACCATACGATACATAAACAATAATATAAATATCAAACAAAGAAAACCTTAGCTTAAAAGAAGTGATTTAGGTCTATAAGATATCCTTATTTTATCATTATTTTTAAGATATTTAGGTTACTTCACTAACAGTCATATAATTTCCCTACGCTAAGAGGTAAGTGATGGTAAGGCTAATCTTTCAAAACAAAAGTCATTTGGTTGCATGACCATGATTAATTCTTCTAGCATATATAATCTTGACTGGCTTTTTTTGGCATGATTGACTTTAGTCGGGCCTCGTTGCCCAAACCACTTTTTTCCCAGGATTTTATTCACCTTTCTTAGGGTGTCATGATCACATAAGTTGGATTATTTCAACAATGATCTTAAGGTTTTATACATTAACAAAAACACTTTGGGCAACTTTCAACACATTATACCCGCTACTGATGTCGCCGCTATTGCCCAAATTTCTTGTAGTGGGGTCTTCTGTTTTTTTGCAAATTTCGTTGATCTTGGCCAAAATATTGGCGGTTGGTCCATGGTCCAACTGTGGACTGGCATGTACCTCTACTATTGACCTTTTAATCTATCTATTATTGCATGTTATGCTTGGTTTGCATGCATTCTCGAGTTTTTTCCTAGGTTACTGAATACGATTTTATATCTCAAAAGTAATACTGATTGTGAAGCTCATTTTGATTTTTGGTCATTAACATGTGTGAGAATTTAACAATAGAAACACACTATAGAAAATATAGCTATCTAAAAATTGGTATACCACATTGATATATATATATATATATATATATATATATATATATATATATATATATATACACTAACAACAAGGATTGCCATCTAGAGCCTACAATGCCAACAACAATTAGGGGGACGCATTAGAAAAGATGAGGGAGTAGGCAAATGCCATCTATGACCATCACTGAGGGGATAATGGCCTTGTCTTCCCCCACCCGAAAACCCAACACAAGGAAGATCTAGCGGATGATAAAGAGGTTGTGCAAGATGTATAGGACTCTTACATATGTATGAATACTCATGGGTTGTTAGATTTTGTCATATAGAATACTTAGCTAGAACTTTTCTAGTGCACATGGTAATTCTAGGACGGATAGTAGTCCATAGTGATTTGTGGGTCTTTGCCTGAATTAAAATGTTTAAGTTATTAATCCAAAATAATTAAAATATGTGTTGCATAAGTCGTTAGACGCTCCCTAGCTAGTCGACCGACTAGGGAGTTGAGAGTACTCAGACGTATTAAATATTAAGAAAATTAACTAATGGATATTATATATGTCCAAATAGGCCGATTTGCAATTACTTGACAAGTTGGTTGAGGTGGCGAGCGAGTTAGCCAAGTAGTTGACTATATTGCCTGAGTAGTTGACCGAGTAGTCGTCGAGTTTAACAAGGTTGACCGAGTCTGAGACTCCAAGTTATAAAGGTCGATTGCAATTACTCGATTGCCAAGGTTATGGATCGATTACCCAATAGACCAAGGATGCCATGTTTTGTAACACTGATTAAAATGTTTGTAAGTTTCTTTATTACTTTTCACAACATATAGATTTATGGGTTAAGCATATGTTACGATTGAGAGCAACAAATTAGTATGGATGATTGGAGCTGAATGCAACAATAGAGTCCTAGTAACAACTTGTTAGAGTTAAGGGGGTATGTCATAGATTTGTTATCAGTTGGATAAGTTAATAGTGCAAACGCCATATTGTGAATTGACCAAAAGAAGAATTGTGACCATCTAGTATTCTAGTTGATGCATCATCTAAACCGTAAAATAGCTAAATGGTTTGTAAAAAAGGTGTTTGGGACTTCGTATATCCTCATGTATTATTTTTAGAAACTAAGAGTAACATACGGTATCTTGTGATAAGTGAGTAATCTACTTTCCTAGTGAGCAAGTAAGACATATAATAATGTCCTTCACTTGAAGAATCTTTTGGCTTGTCAAACAATGGCTACAAGAATTTTCTATGAATCCTTTGCAAAAATGGCATGATTTACCAATTACAAAGTGCAATTGGTAGGCATTGGAGAAAATAATTGAAAATGGTAATGCCTCAAACCCATTTGGCGGTATCAAGCTACAACAAAAGTAAGCTTGATGCCTCAAAACGGATTGGCGGTATCACCTTGATGCCGCTGACCGGATTGGCGGTATCAGCTTGATGCCTCAAAACGGATTGGCGGTATCAGCTTGATGCCTCAAAACGGATTGGTGGTATCACCTTGATACCTCAAAACGGATTGGCGGCATCAATGGGGGCTGCAGGTTTGCAAATGATTGGTTAGCAGGTTGTAGCTTGATACCGCCAAATGGGTTTGAGCCATTACCATTTTCAATTTTTTTGTCCAATGCCTACCAATTGCACTTTGTCAAACAAAAAGTCTACTATTTTTGCAAGAAATTCAATTTTCTATATTATTTGTATCATTATTGACCCAAGATGACTTAACCGGTCATGCCAATTTATAAAAGTTTCACTGTCCATAAACTTCAGGTTTTGTATTTTTGCGTGATTACAGAAAAACATGTCTTAACGAGCACACTGAGATACATTATTTTAGAAATCCTAGTTGCTAATAGAGAACACATTCTATATACACCATTGTGTCTCTACCTATATCCCACGCATAGAGAATATGTAATAAAACAATTTACATGAGGGTACTTTCATGATCCACTAGAAATATTTTTGGCCGGTAGAGAGTGGAATCGTGTAATTGAGTGTAGAAGTTAATCTTTATAGGCGGCGTAAGTCTATTGTCAACAGCACATATGATCTTAAATAATATCTTCTCACATTATTGTTTTGGTAAAATGGTAAAAACACTTCGTTTACGTTGGATTGAAATTGATACCTACCGCCTTATTATGTATTCAAATCTTATAAGTAGGAGCATGACTTGGTCTTGAGCTCAAGTAAATTCTATTTCACTAACTTATGCAACTTTTGAGTAAGGTTTCAATTCTGCGTCTTTAGCTTACAAATAGTTATTAGTCACTGAAGGGATAAGGTCCCAAATCCTCACGCAGATGAGGATAAACCCTATCCCATAAAACAGTTCATAGTGCAAAACTTGCGCGGAGTCTTCCATGCACAAGAGCATTCTGCTGCGTGTTTGATATTTTAGTGTAATTGGATTGACTGTTTGATCAATATGTTCATAATAATACATCATATAGGTATGGTGGTGCAGAGTGCACGCCTATTTGAATTTAGGATTTTTTACATATTTCCCCCTACTAAGCCCCCTAATTACATATTTACCCAGGAGGGGGAAATATGTAATTGACTTGCTACTTGTGTATGCTTTAAGGAGGGGGAAATATGTGAATTTATTATGAACTTAGGGGCGAAGCCCCTAAGGCAGTTTCTGGCCTTGTTTCATTACGAAATTATCTTCTTCTTGATCAAAAACTCTCTGGTTCTTTAATCTCAATCACAACATACAAAAAATTCTCAATCTCGGATTGTATCCGGTTGAATATTCGATAGAACCGTCGAATTGATTCAATCTGAAAGTGATCACGTGCCTTTAGAGATTTCTGTTATCCGGTTTTGTTCGTTTGTTACGGTTATTCCCCAACACTGCGTAGGCTACTCGCAGCGCAGAAAGACGTCAACAACAATAAATAATTTGTGCGCGTGGACACACGCACAGGATGTGCAGAAGATCCTGATTCTGCAAGATCCGGTCAGATCCTGGCGCATGCTCAGCCAATTAGATGACGACGCGTGGCAGGGTGGACCAACCACCCTGCCCAGGTACAACGACGTGACAGCTTCCCATGCTGCAGCCATGTCGTGTACAGTACTGTCAAAGGTACCATACACCACACGTCGCTCTGCAACAGGTCAGACGTCACGTCAGACGCCCCCACAAGTCAACCATGCCGCTCGTTAAAGAAAACAGCTAACTGCAGCCACTCTTGTTGGCCATATGACTCTATGACAGGGCGGTATTCTCTTTCTCTCACATCAACATTAATTGTCACATACTTTTGTACTAATATATTGGGCCGAAGGGAGGCAAGCCCTTAACACGGGCCCAAGCCCACGTCGTGATTAAGGGTTAATGATGTTTGGCCCATGAATGTCCTATATAAAGGGGGTCACCCCTACTTTGTATGGACAGGTTATGTTACATTCGTAAGCCAACACCATTTTTGTGTCTATATGTTGAAGTCGTTCTCGACTACCTTGCAGTCACCTCCCTTCGTACGAGCCACTTGTTCCTTTCTTATTGGTTGGTTCTCGTCCACGAGTGTGTGCAAAGGATAGTTCTTGCAGCAACCACAAGTTCATTACCATAATCACCTATTACCAAGGCAATTAACTCTCGTTGTTTCTTTAGTCACTATGTTTTGTTGGACGTAATTTCCAAGCACTTGTGACGGTCAACAGTGGAATAAACTAAACCGAGCATTTGGATTAGTATAGTTATTTGGTTAAGTCAATTAAAGATAAATTAAATGAGTTGTATTTAATTTATAATAGATAGATTAGATAAATATGTGAGGTTATTCTATTAGTATCTGATTTGAATGTTAAGTCCTAGTGTAATTAAGGAATGTCCTATATAACTTGATCAAAGATGTGATTGAGCTTAAGACAAGAGTAATAGTTTTGAGTTATTTTCTGATTAATAAAACCTACTCTAATTAAGTAATGTCCTATATAACTTGATCAAAGTTGTGATTGAGCTTAAGACCATAGGTAATGGTTAATGCCCCTAAGGGGCATTTTTTTTGACACATCATCATTATAACTCATTTTAATGCCCTTTTAATCACTATTTTCCTTATTTTTTCCCTCTTTGGGCATTATACTACAAATGCCCCTCCTTTTTCATGCCCCTATAATGCTCACATGATGCCCATTACACATGGTCTGAGAAGAGTAATAGTTTTGAGTTATTTAATTAAGAGTCATTTAATTTTCTTTCTAGACCCTTCATCATGATGGAGTGGTCAGAGCATTGAAGATAAGAACTAGACCCACCTTGTTGGAGGTCGCAAGTTCGAATTCGAGCCAACACGAATTTTATCCGGTTGATGGGGTTACCTTGGGGACTTGTTCCTGCTTGGGCTCTAGGTGCGTCTGTTGACGTGTTAAGATATGGTTTCTTGTGGAACGCCAAGCCCCACACTGAAGCCAGCGTGGACCCGGTTAAGACAGCGTGGACCCGGTTAAGACAACATAGTCTGGCCAGATGTGGGGTGGCGGGCCTGCGGTTAGTAGGTATGACCAACTGATCCCTAAAAAAAATGAAGAAGGTCACCGTTCAAAAAAAAAAAAAATTTTCTTTCTTTTCTTCAACTTTTCTTTTCGGTTTGATTGGCGATTAGGACTTGATGTTTTTTTATTTTCTATGTTTATCATATTTTTTATAGTATGTTGAATCGTAAGGCTAAATGTGGCGTTACAACGATCACATATAAACACCACTTGTTGGTTTTCGTCAAGTACGTAGTTAATACCTTGACTTGGTCCGGTTTGAAGCTGGATATAATTGTATTCGCTTTTATTACGCTAATTCTGCTAGGTTGATAGGTTAATTTAGCTTTTATATACCATAAACATTTTATTGTGTTTATTATGACTATTCATCACGTCTCACTTGCGGTGCGTGCATATAATGTATATATGTGTGAACTGAAATTGCACTAATTTTAACGTTATTTTACTAATTCGTGAAAATAATGTTAAAAGCGTTGGACGGTTAATCATGCAGTATGTGGTGACGTTGATAGCGAAAGACAAGGGGATACATGTGTCTTGTTTCCAATGCTTGATGAAAACTACTATCGAGTGGAGTCTCACTGGAAGCAGCATATCTATTCTTATGAGGTAGAGGTAAGGCTGTCTATGTCTTACCCTCCTCAGACCCTAAGTTTTTATATTCGTGGGATTTACTGAGTATGATGTTGATGATATTATATATGAGTATTCATATTTATAATTTTATCTAATCTACGTTTGATAATGTGGAGCTAACCCATTTAATAGATGCATGTGTCATTTAGAGTGAAGATTCAAGGTTCAGTTCATGATAATTGTATAATTTAAAATTATTGATCTAATAGTTTAAGGGTGTAATTTGCCAATGTGAGACTATATTTTATCTACCAAATAGGCATCTCTAGGGCTCCCCATAGGATGTACTTTAACTATAAGTTGTGTGTATTTGTATCTATATTATTTAGGAGAGCTTTTATTTTATTTCCTTTTCTTTACTTTAAACATACTGAATATGCAAAGTTTTCATGATATGGACAAAAGGAAGCCTATTGGAAGAGTTGTACATAAAATATTTTATAAAATAAATTAAATATATACACAAAATAACTTAAAAATGAACCTAATCTATTTAGCGTCAACTTCTGGTCTGGGAAACCAGGGCGATGGCTGATGTTTTCACGATTATCTTCATGATTGTATGCTTTAGCTTATATTGTCATTTAGGCCATATTCGAGTTTAGGATTTTGGACGTTATATTTGATCGAATTTATGAATGTGGTCGTTATGACATATTCAACTTTTGTATGAATGCATGCATGTTGATTGAATGTATGCATGATGTATGACTCTTGAAAACTCAAAAAAAGACCAAAGGGATTTAAAGACAACTTAAAGAACTGAAACCCAAGTTGTTAGAATCAAAACAAACAATAACTCAACTTAATTTAAAGAAAATCAAGACAAGTTGTTCAGAAAACATGAAGACTTATCTTTGAACAGCATGATCTAACTTAAAAGTAATTTGTGCTAATAGCTTGTTATATATATATATATATATATCTAAAATTAAAGTCTTACGAGAATAACTTGGTGTGAGATGTATCTTTCATTTCACTAAGAGGAAAAATCAGCTAACAATTATAATAATACATGCATCTATACATATAATAAACCAAAGCCATTTTAATGACATGGCATTCAAAGAGGGTATTTTCTTTATTGAGTGTGCCATGTGTCATCCCATGTGGCAAGACCTTTATTTTAGGAAAATAATAATTTAAAATTTAAAAACAAAATTATATTTTTATCTCTAATGTTTCATCCTATAACTTTTAAACGTTAATATCTTTTATACACGAGATTTTTTTAAGAAAAAAATTACACCAAATTAACGAGCGTTTTATTATCTTTCCAAAGAGTACCATAGTGCTATATAAAAAACGGAGGAAAAAAACGACTATTTTTTGTAACCCGACAGGTATTGTGTCAGGTATGGAATTAGTTTAAAAAAAATTGTGAGTTTGGGTCGGGCCTGAGATTAGGTGATACCCGACCAAATTACCCTTTTTTTATATTAGAATGTGATAACTTATGGCAGAGATTTGTTAATATTAATAATAATATTCATTAATCATATATTGACAAGTCATTAATTATGTTGTCATATTAGATATTTCAACCCGGGACGCTCTCCAACACGTAATTGTTATGTTTTCTTTTTCTACCATATTCTGAAATAGTTCAAATCTTATTGTATGCAGTTAAAGACCTTTGACTGAATGTATTGGTGCTAAACAATCTATGTACCCTTGAAGTGCTTGGGATCTTAATATTCTGTTTTAGGTGTTGATGTTGTATGGTGAAATGGATCTTTTGGTATTTTTTTTTAAGTATTTAATGTAAGTTGATACATAGATACTATTTTTATAGTTTAGATACTTTTAATTTTATTCACTTAGATTTCTCAACCCGGGACGCTCCCGGGGTATAAGCTAGTCTAGTTCTTATATAATTTATCAATTAGGTAGATACAAAATTACATCATGGGCTATGGTCGAGTGGTTGGGTTGACAAGGGATAAGGTTTACCTGGTTTGGAACCTGGGTTCGAACCTTGTTACATGCATTTATTTTTATTTTAGGAAAAACCTGTGTGGTGCTATGAGATTCAATCATGGGCAGTGGTCGCTTTGCAACACAAGATTTATCGCTGAAACACTACTCCCCAAAAAAAGGTAGATACAAAATTATGGAGAAGTGGTCGCTTTGTAACACATGATTTACCACTGAAACACTGCTTTCCAAAAAAAAAAAAAAAAGTAGATACAAAATTAGATGTTTATAGCACTTAGTTTTTTTCTTCTAATTTTTTTCTTTGTTTTTTCTCTTTTGTAACCTCTTAAGAGGTAAAGGACAAAGCAAACATAGAGTGGACACCAGGATGGTTGTACTCTGGCAGGCAAAACAAATCCCCCCCAAGATCACCACAAACAATGTCACGGCTTTATCTTGTTCTTACATTTGAGTTGTGTCCTTTTCGGTCAATTTACCTCTTATCTCTTTACAAATAAAGCTGGTTAATGTGGGGAGGTATGCACTATGGTGCTTTACTTTTTCTTTTTTGACCACCATGCCCTTCATTAACAATTGATTTGCATCATCAGATGATAAACATGTTTACTTAGGTGTATGGATACACTCCTTTTTCAAGAGTTCAAAACTATGAATGAGTGATTGAGTGGTATGATATCTGCCCTAGACAAAACTAGTGTGAGTTCAAATACTTTAGGTGGTATTTAAGTATAAAATATAATAACATATTTAGTTAGGTGGATGGATACTTCATCGCATAAGTGTTTATCTAAACTCATCCCAACTGAAAAAAAAAAAATTTAAGTCAGGGAGTATTCATTCGGTTTCACTTAGTGTTCCTTTTTTTAACGGTCAACAAATTAAACCCAAGCACTCATAATACATCCTTTCGCCAAATTCAAGTACTCCGAGAGTACCCGAGTTGTCAAACACTAATTCCGGGGAAAACCTGATAACCCACCAGCCCGTAGAAACAACGATGAAATTACAGGTAAAACCCGTCTGACTCAACAATCGAACCCAGAATCCCTTGAGTCTTCTATCATTGCCCACCAATATCTTCACCACAACACCGTAATGGTATTGAATTCACTTAGAGTTCCAACCATTCACTCTTTTCGATTCCTAACTACATTCTAATGATGTACTTTTAAGTTGTTTTTTATTTAAACTGTAACTTTTTTGTGAATTTTGATATATGATTTTTTTTTATATATACCAATTTTTGTGATGTGTTTATATGTTTTTATTTTTTATCAATAATGTAACAAAAATTTTACCATATATCAAGTCATGTCTAATAGATACGCCTCAATAAATGATAAATTCTATATCAAAACAAACATAACCGTGTATTTAAATTTTTATAAAAAAAATTAGGGTAAGGCTAACATAAAAAGAAGCTTAGCTTACAGAGTATAAGAAAATTTATTAGTCATAGATTAAACTAGATTATCAGAAGCACGATGATAAAATCATTACGTCATTAAAGTTTCACCCTCATTTTTAAAATGGTCATAACTTCTTCATACGACATTATTTTAAAAAAAATACCATAAAAACAAGTTTTTTATCTTCTTTCATTTGCATACCATACTGCCATACTTTAAAAAAAATTGTTGGGTTGATAACTTGCGTTTTGTTGAGGGTATACTTACGTTTTAGAAACGCAAGTTATACCTGACACTAGTACACAAAAGACCAAAAGATGCGGCGATTTAAGCTAAAAGATGCGGTTGTGAGTAAAACCGCATCTCTAGGTGCAACTCTTTTTCCAATATAATGTATAAGATGGGATTGTGTGAAGAAACGCATCTTTTGGTGTTGTTTTTTTTAAAATAAGTCTATAAGATGCGGTTGAGATAGTGAACCGCACCTTATAGTTTTTGCCATTTGCATCTTTTGATCATATGTGTACTAGTGTGATAAGACAACCTGATAAAACGACATGATAAAAAAGCAAGTTATACATATTAAAACCAGTGTTGTAGAACTCGCTAGGCGTTAGTCGGCCGGTAGGGTACCGACTAGGGAATAATCAGGATTAATCGGATTTGATTTTTATATATATTTTTCCAAATTTATACATATACAATGCTTATTTTATACCTTATATGTATAAATTTAGAAATTTAGGGGCCAAATATAAACTAGTGAATATGGAAGGGGGTTAAATATTAAAATACCTAAACTTAAATAACCATAATCACCTCCATCGTTCACCATATCCCGTGTTTTCCTCCCCGTTCCTTCTTTCATCGTAAGAAACCATCAGACGCAACTAGGGTTCATGGAGTTTCATCGATTTTGCTTCTAAAACATGGATTATCACCCAATTTTGAGGTAAGAACTTGTTTTATTTGATCGATTTGCTCCAGTTTTGACTCGTTCGAATTCATTTTTTACCTAATTTTGAGTTTTTAGGTCCGACTAGGACCAATTTGGTCCGACTAATCGGTGATTAATCGCGCACTGATTGATTGGGTGATTAGCCCAAAATTAACCAGTAAAGTGAGGACTAGCGATTAATCACCGACAATTAATCAGTAAAGTGGGGACTAGCGATTAATCACCGATTAGTCGGTGATTAATCGAGATTTTTACAACCTTGGTTAAAACGCAAGATATACATGATAAACGAAAGTTATACATGATAAAACGTAAGTTATACCTGATAAAAAAGATTCAAGTTATATCTGATAAAAAACGCAAGTTATCAACCCAGCAATTTTTTTTTTAAGTATAGCAATAAGGTATGCAAATGAAATAGGATAAAATGCTTGTTTTTATGGCATATTTTTTTTAAAAAATAATGTCATATGAAAAAGTTATGACATTTAAAAAATGGTGGTGAAACTCAACAATTATGGATTATTGAAAACAAGTTGATGTTTAAATTCACACATGCATGCATTTAATCACCGCATCCCAAATAGTAAATACTAGTGTTATATGATACTCATAGATACTATTGGGGTTGATGGTACAGTGATAAGACAAGGCTTTTTACACTTAAAATGTGAGGTCTTAAGTTTAAGCCTCACAAGAAACAAGAAATTCGCTATTCAAATATATATATATATATATATATATATATATGATACTAGTAGAAAAAATTAGCCAAGTTAGGCTATCTATCTAGTTGGTGAAGGCTATTACCTCTTAGTGTAAGATTTTGAACCATCAAAAAGAAGTAAAAAGAATTATAGTATTCTATACTCTTTTCGTATGATATTTAATCATCCAGCAATCAATCAAGTAACATTGAATATTTTGTAACCGGTGAAAAACAAATCCACTATATACATGTACAAGAATTTTCAACTAGGAAAACAAACCGGCTTTTTTTCATTTCATACAAACCAAATTACCTAAATACCCTCCGCCTACTACAAATTTTAGTAATGATTCAACAATTAAACGAAGTTTGTCGGCGGAAGTCAAAAGGGAAAATAAGAAACTCAAGGTCAAAAAGGGGAATTGTCGTTCTCAACCCGACTTACACAAAAGTCCTTGTTCCCCACACCAAGATTGATCTAAGGACTTTTCAAAAATATTATAATCAAATTACAAAAAAGCCCCTTAAAGAAGAGGCATGATCGTCACCGACTCACCATGTTGATTGATAATTTGATGTCTAAAATATTTTCTTCCCCACCACCACAATCTCACATGTTCCCATTGAATCTTTTTTTCTCAAATGTCATTGTTGTAGCATGAATGTCGGTTTGGAATAGCTTTAGGTAGTAGCGGACATAAGATTTTTTTTTTTTTTTTTTTTTGGTAGTTGGGAGACTTTTAAACGATGCAACACGAATTTTTGCTTGGAAACTACATTAAAAACTACACCATTAATAGTAGGTCCGCCGGTGGTGGTAGGGGTCCTGGTTGGATTGGGTGAGAGGGTTGAGGGTAGGGGGTAGGGACCAATGATAACTTTTTGGGACATGTACAGAAAATGACCTATAGTTAATGGAGTCAGAAGTACGTATTTTAGTAACCAAACAAATTAAAACTGTAAAAAAGAGTTTTTTTGACTATTTTGGAAAGGGCAAATTGGTACTTTCAAACGTTTATCAATAAACAGTTCACGATCTAAAGGTTTGAGGTTTAAGTTTTAGGGTTTAGTAGCAGGTTTTTTAAAAGCAACAGTGGGAGCTATCCTGCAACTCCTCCTCTGATGCTCCAACACAAGCTCGCCTGCAAACCAATCAAGTTTCTCAAAATTGGTTTGCTCTGCAATCCTCTTACCACCAAAAAGCACCGACTCTACATTTTTCTGTTTCAACATTTCATCAGCTATCCCCATCAGCAACTTCACGTTTTCAGGGCTCCCATCAGAGTCAACGCTAACCCCACAACGACCCATATTAGACCCGTTAGCCTAACAAAAAAACACAAAAATTAAAGATTGCAATTTCAACTTATTTAGTTAAAATATGGTTGAGCATGACAACACATAATCATGTAACTTTAGAGGGCAAAAAAAGATAAATGACCATTTCCAATTACAAGGCCCAGTTCATAACTTGTTATTATGACTTGTAACTGTCAAAAAAAGAAGTTAATGCTATTTGGTTCGTTTAAGATTGTAAAGACATTTATACGCAAACTAATCCTAGGTACAAATGTTACAAAGGTTTTGCATTATTCTTCTCACAATTGATATGTAACTATCGTACCCTCATTTGTAATTAATAAAATTTAAAGCTATATTTAACCCTTGCTAAGGACAAATGTACTATCAAATAAAGATTGAACTTGTTTTGAGCAAATAAAGGAAAATACATGCTCTTTATTACTTTAGGTCAAATGTACAATTTTGACAGAATGACAAATGTACAATTTTCACATTCTATTACTTAAGGTCAAATGTACAATTTTGACAAAAGGACATGTACAATTTTTACATTTTGTTAGTTAAAGTTACCAAAATCTTTACTTTCTTGGCATGTTTATATCATTAAAAAAACAACATGCTCTTATTATTTGTACAAAATATTACTCATTAACAATTTTGAAATAACTTAACCTATAATATGGTAATCCACATGTTATTAAAAAAACAAACACGACCCCACAAGTCGCATGTTGACCTCCAAATAATGAATACCATATATACATATCTATGATGATTCAGTGAAATTGGTCAGTAGCATAATACGAGTGGCAGGAGGCTGTTTGGAGCATATATGGCAATAACTATGAACCAAAAAGCACACAGTTTTTGAAACCTTTTTATAAAATGCTACATTTTATTAAAATATTATAATCAACTTTAAATTACTCATGGGAAATTAAATAAGGACCACATACCTGAATACGAACATAATTACTACTCCGGCTTTGACCAAACGCCATAGCCACAGCGTGGTCCACCATGTCAGCCGAGCTGTCACCGCTTATTCGAGCCATGGGCCGAGCCCACTCCTTGGCCGTCCACCGGCTAACCCGGCTATAATCACAAGTCCCTTCCAAAACCTGACCCGTCCCTAGTGAAATTACCAAAAGGTCCTCCACACCTCTAACAAACGGAAACTCTTGTTTATTATGCAACACGTGCGTAATCGCAGCTGATGTAGGGTTACTCATTGCTAACCCACCATCAACCGCCACACAATGAGTTGTCCCATCAATTGACTTCATCGATACCGGTTCGAATAAACCGGGTGACGCTGATGTGGCACAACAGACCTCCCAGAGACGAAAGTCAAAGCTGTTCGTCTCCAAAGCATCGGCTCGAGAAAATAAAAAAGGAGCCGAGCTTGTGAGATCATAACACGGTATTAATACCGGCTTTAATGTGTTTTTCAATGTCAAACATTTTCCTTTAACCGTAAACACATCTTTCATGACGGTTTCTAAACCAGCAGTAGTCGCGGTAACCGACTTACCAGAACAAAGTATCCGGTTCATCAAACCTGAACTGGATCTTCTGTTCTGGGAGTACAGTCGGTTACCTCGCTCTGCGAGAAACCGCCATGTGTCGTCCGCTTTAAAAAGCGGACGACTATCAGAACCACTTCCAAACAACATAGCAGTAAAAACGCCACCCACGCCCGTACCAGCCGCGACATCAAAATAATCAGCTATTCTCGCGTTCGGATCGCCAGATTTTAATTTCAAAGCGTTTTCTAAATACGCTAACGCTTTCCCTGCGATAATATTACGCATACCTCCGCCGTCTATTGATAATATACAGATTTTTCCTCGTTGATTCTTCATCGACTGAACATTATTCGAAGCATCTGTTACGGATACAGGCGTCGGTGTTATAGAAACTTCTGGAGAAACCTGTTTAGGTTTCCATAGCTTTGGATCGTCGTAACCGAATAAAAACTTGCTTTCTAAGATCGAGAAAATCTCGTAACTAAGCTTGTCGGTGTCGATGCTTGGCTCCTGCAACGTTTCCGTTTGATTCGAATCCATACTTTATAGTTCTCTAAATCGTCCTTTGTACGTTCTTATTCTCACACCTGTTAACGAGCATAAATAAATAAATAAAAAAATCAATAAATGAAGAAAAAAAAAAGGAAAATTTCTTACCTCGAATTTCCCGCCAAAATTAAAATAATAAAATAATACTAAGACGATAGCAAGTGGAGTTGAACAACAGAGTGAAGGAATGAGGGGTATATATATATAACAAAGAATATGAGAGAATGATGAAGAAGAAGAAGAGTATGAGAATAAAATTATAAAAAGACTACTAGTAGTGACTGGTGAGCATGTCTTTGTGTGTGTGTTTTTTTTATTGTGAAATGAGGTGGGGTCCACTAGCAAATCAACTAACATAATTAGTGGGTCGCCAATTGCTTCTACCGACGACGTCGTATTGGGCCCGATTAAAACGGGTAAGGACCCACACGTTTAAACAGAGAGGCCCCGCAGTCCTTGGAAGGAAGATTAAACATTTGCAATGTTAGCCGTTGATGACGGACAAAAGGCGAATCATTTTCTTGCCTAGAAAATATTCTTGACGAATTGTGGCCGTTGGATTAGGCCGTAAAATATGGGATGCCGTTCGTGTTTTTCTCCTCACGGGAATGGATTATTTTACTCCTTTTATGTTTTGTTTTGGTTTTTTGTTAGAAAACATTTTGTCGTCGAAATTTTGTATATTTTAATGAATTGATGATAATAATATCTTTAATATTTTAATCAAATTATTATTATTATTTTAGTATATTACATATTTTGTGTGTGTGTTACCGAAAGTTATATACATATGGATGAACCAAGCATTTTAGGTATGATAGTGATATACAAAATATATATTTCAAAATGTGCATCTATAAGTTATAATAAAATTGAAGAAAAAATGATAGAAATTCTAGCTATAAATATCTTACACTAATAGTTCATATTCAATCGAGTTAAGTATACACAACAAGATAAATTTAAAAAAAAATAATAATAATAAAATCACATGTTAAAGATGAACAAATGTTATATGTACAACCAATGTGTTGTCTATGCACGGCTTGACTGTGGATCAAGGGTCAAATTAATCAAGTCAACGTAAAAATATCACTTTTGGGAAGTTTACATATTCAAATTATCGTAAATGAGTATGTGAATGAGTATGTGTTGTCATTTTCCATTGTATAGTTAAGTTTACAAATGTTTTTTTTTTTAATACAATTCATTTAAAGCTAGCTCTTGATTTTATGAAAGAGATAAAAGTTTATAAATGTGAATCTTTTCCATAAAATCTCAAAAAAGTAATCCATTACTGTTTACATGTTGGGCCAACACATCTTTGAGAGTTTGACGCATTAACCTATTAACTGATTCTGAACTATCTTAATATTTCAAGAACATATCATATAAGCGTATCAACTAAAATAGGGCATAGGGTATCAACTTTGTGTATCATGGGTCCTTTTCCCACGAAAGTGTCGGTTTCCTGAACAGAGTGCAGCAGGTTGTGCACAACAATTTCTAATCGTTGCTGAACCATAACTTTGTTTTCAGTAGAATCAACTTTGCTATTCAAAAGAAGTTGTGGTGTAGCTTGTTGCCCGTTTACCTGCCGCTCTGCTTTAAATTTCTAATAGTTTGAAAATTAACAAAGCCTTCCTTATTGTAAATATAAGTAGGGTTATATCATCAAGGTTTAATGATCCCACTGTTCTACGATCAAAATTCTTAAGCTTTCTTCACCTAGTAGAACACCACCTAATAACTTTGGAGATTTATCAGAAATAAATAAATAGGTGCTATGTTCAATTATTTAAATCTACCAAGAAATACTATATTTTCAATTGATTGAATATTAAACACTTTCAGTCTTCATCTCAATTTGTTACATTGTCGACATTTGACAAAGCACCATGAACGTACATATATTGTCATCACTAGACCTATCTTGCCATAAATCATGTGATGTTGCCTTGGTCTATATGAACAAAAAAAATATGTTCTTGTGTTTTTTTTTTTTTTTTTGCTTAAATATATTACTAGAAAATCATTTCATGAATCTCAAACGATTCGAACTTGTATATTGCAAACAAAATTCATTTTTAAGAAGCTTTAAAGACACGAGAAATTTACATATGGTACTTGCATCAATAAAAAAAACTTGCATCAATAGTGATATATGAAAAGTTGGGTGTGCCATTGTAATGTTTTAAAATCACATTTGTAATGGATGAAGTGTTGGAGGTATCAAGTGGCTCACAAAATCACGATCACAACAACAATATTTAGAGGGACTCCTCTTTTATTAATCGGAAGCATGAGAAAATACAAATAAACCTATCTTAATTTATAGACTAAACATTATTTAGAGATAAAGCAAAACAATCTACTAGACTTTTTTATTTTTAATCAAATACTAACATTAATACTTATCCGAAATTTAAACTTTCAACTTGACCTGCACTCCAAGTTTGCTTGTTTGTTATGCAAAGATTAATCGTTCACAGGAAGGATGGTTGCGTACTCACTATAAAAGTGAACGAAATCCCGAAAGTTTGACACATCGTTGTAATTAACAGTCCATCAAAAATCATTATGAAAATGAATTAAAAGCGTAAAGTTAGGTGCGCCATTTTAATGGTTGATACACACAATGTAACGGGTTTGACGCATTGTTGTAATCAATAGTGCACTTAACCCCTTAAAAGGATGTTTAATAGATAACATAGACTCGTGTTAGATTAAAATAATAAAACTTTGGATTTTATGTCTTATATAACTTCATGTTAGTTACGATTTTATTATCAAATATATTTTAGTCATTAATTCTAATACAACTAATGCCCAAAGTTTATTTCTGTAATTTATTAAAAAAATAAAAATATTCTACATAATTATCAATATACGCTTATGTCTTAACTACCAGAATTATATACAAAGCAAACCCAAATTAGGTGACTTACCAACAACAAACTATCATCTAATATTCCTGTAAACCTATTAGAAATTCAAATTAATTATTGTTTGCGTTTACAAGTACTCTTAAGTCTTAACACTTCATTTGATTTATAATTCAATACGAGGTTTTTAATATACTAATTGAATAGTTGTATTTTTTATTCCATTGTCCTTTATTGGTTTACTTGGTATGTTAATAGGAATAGAAAGGTGAACTAGAACCGGATAGAGTGGCTTAAAAACCCTCTATTGATCATGTAATCTTTTTTGTCTACTTCCTTGTTAGTCGGAGGTTCTTGTACAAATGATTTTTATCTTAGAACTAGCTCTTATTGTCAAAAGTGAATGAGGATATATATTTTTTTTTATTTTTTTGAATTTTTTTTTTTTTGCCATATTGTTAAACATGTATTTTAGTGCTGAAATCTAAAAAAAGTAAAAAAAGTTTAGTATAGAGTAATTACTGTTGTAGAGTAATTACATAATTACTTACTCTAGTGTAAACTATTGTAATTACGCTAATTTTTTTTATATTATTCATCTAAAAAACATATTTAAGGAGATGGGAACAAAATAAATAAAAAAAAATTCTCACTTCACTTCTCGTATTTAGTAGGTTAAGCCCATTTGTATTTGATCTCTACTCTATTTATTTATATCTATTTTTTTATGGCAAATATATATAAACACTAATGAAATAAGTTCATTATTACAAAACTGGAAGAAAAAAAAAACATACAATCGTTACTTTTTGAAGTCACGTATTTGAATACCATTCGTATAAAAAGCTATGTGCAAAGTCAAGTTTACATCTGGATAATGGGTAAGCGAGCAACAAGCTGCGCCGCTATTTCCTAAGTTTAGCATCGAGACTGAAATGCACAGAAAAGAAGTATGCCAAATGTTACTGGAAATCGCTTTGTGAAATTGTGTGTGTGATTCTTTTGAGAGCATAGAAAGTCTCCAAAAATTCTAGGTATGCAGTTATGTTAAGTAACAGGGCCGGCCTTGAGGGGGTGCGGGGAGGACTCCCGGCCCGGGCCCAATTTCTAAAGGGGCACTTTGAGCGGCGACGAGTGTAGAGTGTATTTTTTCCGCAAGTATTTTCTTTCTGTTTTCAACCCAAAAAAAGATCTCATCTTAAACATCACTGGTTATAAACGCAAGAAGGTGAAGAGTAGATAAGGAAGGAGATGAGTCATACATGAAAAACTACATTTAAAGGATACGACAAAATTAAAAAAAAAAAAGTTGAAGTGTGTTACTTGAGATTTGTATTGTGGTACGGTAATTGTGCAGCCTTTGCAGTAAATTTTAATATATAGTAGTACTACAAAACAGTAATTGTCTCACGCTTATGCACATGATTCAAGTCAAATTCATTTCATTAAAAAACTTTTGAAGTCTAGACATAAATAATGGCCAGATTATTATGGAATTTTAACAAATGGTGGTTTTTTTATGAGCCAATTAGCCGAACATATTAATTTTTATAATTATTACGACACTTTCAGTTCTATATCCAGTTCGACCGGTCCGACTAAGGAACCGGTAAGGACACCGGTTCAACGTCCGCTTCGGTTATGAAAACATTACTTAAAAGACATAAGACTAAGGGGCACATATTTCCCGGCTCGGCCCGGACACCCGAATTTTCAGGGCCGGCCCTGTTAAGTAACCTTTAACTAAGGTACTTATTTAATTCTCTAGCGGCATGGGTATATTATATGGTGACGACAAAAATGGATGTGGGTGCCTGGGTAGTGCCAGCCCATTTGCACCCATTTTAGGTCTGCAAGCTATGTAAGAGTAAGAGTTTCCAAGTTTGTTATGGGTGTCTGGCTGGGTGGTGCCAGTCCATTTGCGCCCATTTTAGGTCTGCAAGCTTTGTAAGAGTTACCAAATTTGGCCCATAGTATAATTGAAGTACACTAAGTTGCCCCATATAACATGTGTAGTTCGAAATTAATTTATTGAGTGTTATTGTAGAGTTTTAAGTTGCCCCATATACCAAGTTTTTTTTATATACATCCGAATCAAATTTTTATTTTTTTTTAAAGAATTGATAATGGTTTTCACCCTGCTCACACATATCTATCTACCTTTTAGTCGTGTATTAATCCAATAATTAATATACGTTGAAAATTATACCCATGGAGATTCGTATATGCGACATTGCGACTCATACTTGACACCTTTGGTAAATTTATTATTAAACCACATAAAGCATCTTGACTTATCAATTTAACAAACATCGAGTATTGAACTATGGGGCGCTTTATGGGGGGCTCATGGGGAAGGGGCGAAGGGCTTTATGATCATAACGGCCGTTATCCAAAACAAAAACAATTTTATAATATTATTTTTAATTAATTTTTACACCTATTCTTCTACACCCAATTAAATAATAATATTTTAATCCTTATAGTGCCCTATAAAGCCCCATAAAGCCCCTTAACCACCACACATATTTTACATAAAACCCCATAAAGCCCGTCATCTCACTTTATTAATATTTTAATCCCAAAAAAACCCCCATAAAGCCTCCCACTACACATACTCTTACGCTATGTTCCCGAGTTTAACAAATGAAGGAAAAGAAGGGAAAGAAAATTAAGGAGGGAAAAGAAATAGAGTGGAAAGAAAAGATTTAATTAACTAGTGTGTTCCCGAGTTTGAAGAAAATAGAGAGAAAAGTAAGGATTTTATGTTTAAAATATCATTTTCTTCCAACTCTCCAATTTGGAAGGATGAAAAATGAAGGAACAGAACCAAAATTTTCCTTCCGTTTCCCTCCCTTTCTCTCTTTAAAAAAAACTCTGGAACACGATCTTTCCAAACATCCTTCCAAATTATTTCTTTTCCTTCGTTAAATGAAACTCAGGAACACAATGTTAGGGTGGACTAGTGAGGCTATATACTACTCTTTAAACTTCTCAAATACCACATCTACCCAATATCAAAAAAATTTTCTCCCAAATGCTTAAAAATCTCTTAATGGGAGTGTATCCTTTTCAAACTCTCCAAATCCCACATCATATTTATTTATTTAAAAACCAGAATTATTTAGGGGTGTTTGAGGTTGCATTTTGAAAACGCAAATAATCAGTTTTTAGTGTTTGGGGTTGAGTTTTGAAATGAACTTTTAGGCTACAAAAACGTAATAATATAAAAGCAGCTTCACTCATACTTTTTCAAAACGCAGAAGCTGTTTTGAAAAATCCCAAACACCCTCTTAATAAACATTTTACTTTAAACATTGAATTAATTTTAAAACAGGTAAAATAATTAATTTCATTAATTAATACATTAAATTACAAGAAAAAACAACTATGAGCCCATACAAAACATGTGTATACCCTAATTGTTTAAACATCTTCCTCGAAACTTGATGAACTAGTTGGAGCTAGTGGAAGTTCAAAACGATCCATGGCTATTTTTCTTAAAGAAAGTTTGGAAATATTTTATAGAAATCAAAAGAATTGGAAAAGATGTGTCAATGAAATGTTAAAAAACAATTTTAAATGGAAAATTTAAGCCTTTTTTTTTTCCTTTAAACGTTAGCCAACGGCTAAGTCACTACATATTCTCGGGGAAGAGTTCGAGGAATAGCCCAGAGATTGCTTGTTGAAAATCATGGCCGAGGATACTGGTTTAGGTTAAATTACTTTAACTGTATGTTTAGTTTACGGTTTAGATATAAAACAGTTCAAACCACCCAAATCGATTCTGACTAGTCTGGTTTTAGTGCCTGAGACCTTGGTGCAAGTCTGCACCAAGAAGATGTCAGAAAGACTTTTTTTAGTGAAAGGCCTTCCAAAAAAACAAACAAGTTGCGCGCCTCAAATGTCTACCCACGTCTGCACGACGCAGACATCACTTCTGACAAAAAAACAAACACAGTCTAAAATATTTTGTTTTTCGCTTATGGGTTGGTCCGTTTTCATCAAGATAAACACCCCAACTCATTATTAAATCTCAAAGAAATTAAATATAAAAAAGAGCCGATCCGAATGACCCAGATTCTTTATTAGCGCTATCCGAGCGCTTACTCGAGCTTATCGAACACGGATTTCAAAATGGATAATCATACTCGGGTTTCATACGGGCCTGATTCGAATGAAAGCAAACATTTAAACCCAATACCAAACCATTGAAATGTTCCTATCATTATTTATGACAAATGCTTCAACTGTTTATAAATAATATCATGGAGTTTATAATCAATCACCACATGGGAATGAACATGTAAAGAACTAGCTTTTATTCAAGAACAAGAAATCGAAGACGATAGACATGCAAAATGCAAACAAACCCAACATGACTAAATAAAACCGAATTTAATACCTTACAGTAGTGACATGCTTCAGAAGCATCTCAACAACATTGCCTGAAATTCTTTCAGCCTCGGTTTTCAGGTGTTGGATCTTAGCATCTGTTTCTTTCTCGAGACGCTTCACGTTAGCACCCGAGTCTCCACTAGTCTGTTTGTCATCAGAAAATATGTATAAATAAATAAAAATAAGAAATCCCAAACCACATCGAGCCTGGGGTCTCATTGGAAGCAGTCTCTCTATTCTTAGGGGTAGAGGTAAGACTGTCTACATCTTACCCTCCTCAAACCCTACCTTAGTTTTGCTATAGGTGGGATTAACTGAGTATGATGATGAAGAAATCCCAAAGCAAATTTTTTTAAGATTATCTAGAGGTGACTTCAACCCATTTACTTAAGAATGACCCATTCGGGTTACATTTTATTTATGTTACTTCTATAAATTCAGAAAAAGTTAACACACTCCCAAATCACTTTAGTAAAAGAACTATACTATAAATGAAATAACATACTTTTGTATTCTTTGGGCAGAAAGTGTGGTCAACCAGAACCTTACAAAAATCCGTATGACCCATTGCTCATTCCACTTGACCCACACATCTTGCAACTTTTTAACATTTCCATGTAACTTTTCAAGATTTTCATTAGGTAAATGTGACCCCGTTTACTTAAGAATCACCCATTCGGGTTATATTTTAAAGCTGTCGATTGTATAAATGCATAAAAGAAAATCCCAAATCACTGTATTCAAAAACTTATATCATTAGTGATATAATGTTTCGTTTTAAATCTTTGAACCGGAAATGCGGTCAACCAAAACCGTACAAAAATACCTTTTTTGACGCATTACCATGAAATATTTTTGGCCAGGAAGCCCATTTCTGTAAGATCTAAACCAAAAGGTTTGCATCATGCACAACAAGTGGGTCGCTCAATACAAAACCAATTTTAAGTAAAAAAACTTCGAGAACCGCATAAACACTTATACACATTGCTTAAACTGTGATACATAAGACAGATATGTAACCACATAACCACCTCTCTGTCTCCCCCCACAATACCTTTGAAACACTGGTACAAGTGTTTATGCAGTTATCAGGGTTTCTATTTAAAACTGGTTTTGTAATGGACGCATCCCTCCACAACAATTGGCTTTAATCTAATAGAAAGGATCAAAATCAGTATCACAGCACTAATCTATATGGGTATATTGACTTACCTCAGTGAGCTTTCTTTGATAATCGGCTTCCATTTGGGCACGAAACTCAGCAACCTCCTTTTCAGCCTCTTCCTTGGCTTGTTTTAGTCTGGCTAATTTTGCTGGGAAAGAAAAAAAGAAGGAAAAACAGCATCAACAATTTCATCTATTTTGACTTTGACTTTGACAGGTATAGCAAACTAGCCACACTTATAATCTGATATTGTGATAGATTTATATCACACCATCCAACATAAGGTCAATATGTGACATAAAAAGCACACCAAGGTTAACAAATTTAGGATGTGAGATTCAAGGTCCAAATTAGCATAGTAAGTACAGACCATTTCGGGCAGCATTGACAATTTGCTGAGCTTCTTGCTCTGCAGCTAACAAGCTTTGAATTCCATTCTGGCCTCTGCTAGAATCCATGTCTGCTGATACACCATAACAATTTGATTTCATAAGCCACAACATCAATAAAATAAAAAGAATATAAAGTGTTATGTTTCAACATAATTTCAAATTTTTGGTTAGTTTCGCAGCTTTGTTTGCTTGGATTATATTCCATTGAGCAACAAGAAGATTAGAAAAGTGCATAAAATGAAACCTAAAAGGCCATTTTGGAGAAAAAGAAATAAAAAATAATAACATTCATTTCATATATTGATGGTAAATCCCAACATTAACTATCGACCACAAAGAAAGAGTCTTAGAAACTGCTATATTGTACCCTTTTCAAAAAAAAATAATGTTTGACTTTTGTGGTAAAAGGGGCTGCCGGCTAGATTGAAATTGATATTAATATTTGCATTGCGTGAAAATTGTGTACAAGAATTTATCAATGCAAAAACTTTAATATTTAGAAACAGTATATAAGTTTCCAAAAGACCAACTTGGCAAAAAACAATGTTGGAATTGCCCTGAATGTGGGAACAAAGATTATTATTAGCAACTTCAGCGTTGACACCAAGTATACCCACTTATAATCATGTTTAGTTCAAAGTTAGCCGAATAACACACGATGCTAGCAACATAATATGTATAAAGAATCAGTAACTAATTGGAAAGAAGAAGAAACAATCAAAATAGACACTTGGTTTTAAAATCTGTGCATCAAGAGCGCATAACACACGATGCGGTGATGAGTTCGCATCGCTGCAGTTGATGCGATGCGATTCTATATTTCCATGATAAACATGTGATGCGTGATGCGATCTGATGTGACGCCTTATGTAGATGACCAACATTTGAACAAATTAGACCATATGGATTTGAGGTTTCCCACTATATCAAGTATACCCGCTTATAATCTTGTTTAGTTAAAAACTAGCCGCAGGAATTCCATTACCGAGAACTAGATCTTAAAGTCACCTTAAAAAACCGACTTGAAATAACAAATACTCAATTACACTTCTAACATTTTTTTTATCTTTAATCATTTCAAGTTTTTTTAACATTATCTATCATAAAATTTAAGTATATACACTATTAATATATTCGGCTTCGACACGGGTAAAAAGGGTATCGGATCAGCTTTGGGTAATCAGGCGGGTGTCATCTAAAAACCTAATTTCATCCTGTCCCAAATCCGTGATTAAAAAAAAAAATAAATAAATAAAAAAATAAAAAAAATAAAAAAAAAAACTATAATTATTAATCCCTCAATTTATAATCGATAAAATTAACAACACATCTAAAAACCCTAGTAAAAATGACAAATGATAACCATAATGAGCAAAAATAAGTTCAAAATCGTCCAACATAATAATCAAATTCACCAGATTTAGAACCAAAAACAGCAAACTGTATGATAATTAATCATTCATAGATTTGAGATCCTACAGAAGATTCAAAACTTAAGATCAACAACAAATGCGATCCAGAAAACAGATAACTAAGAAATTAAGATCAGGTTACATATGATGAATTTAGGGAAGATCTAATCCAGGGAGCCAGAAAAAACGTACCTATGGAGCGGAGATTGATCTGGTGATTCGAATAAGGAGAAACTGATTAGACGTGGATACAAGGTGTTGTTTTCTTATATAATAACTAGGTATTAGTTGCCCGCGCTTCGCCGCGGGTGCGGTTGTTATGCGAAACGCGGCGAGAACTCTTGTTGCATGGAGGGTTTCGTGGACATAAAAGATAATATTAAGTGACAGTTATTCTTGCGTGAGCTTCAAAAAAATACTCGCGGCTAAAAGTTTGGTGGTCAAAGTTTGAAATCCTAAAAGCTAAAATTTTGACCAAAGTGTAATGCAAGTTTAAAAAAGTTGAGTGGTCAAAGTTTGAAATCCTAAAAGCTAAAAGTTTGGTGGTCAAAGTTTGAAATCCCAAAAGATAAAAGTTTGGTGGTCAAATTGGAATAAAATAAAGTTAAGCTAAAAGTTAGTGACCAAAGTTTTAAATCCTAAAAGCTAAAAGTTTATTCGTCTAAGTTTGGTGGTCAAATTAGAAGAAAATAAAGTTAACCTAAAAGTTAGTGGCAGAAATAAAGTTAACGTAAAAGTTAG
The DNA here is from genome assembly GCA_030844895.1 of Ambrosia x helenae. Lineage (NCBI taxonomy): Eukaryota > Viridiplantae > Streptophyta > Magnoliopsida > Asterales > Asteraceae > Ambrosia > Ambrosia x helenae. The sequence goes on along the minus strand of CM061232.1, from coordinate 714,850 downwards.
TGACCAATATATATATTAGGTGGTTAAATTGGAAGAAAATAAAGTTAAGCTAAAAGTTAGCGGCCAAAGTTTTAAATCTTAAAAGCTAAAAGTTTGTTGGTCTAAGTTTGGTGGTCAAATTAAAAGAAAATAAAGTTAACGTAAAAGTTAGTGGCAGAAATAAAGTTAACGTAAAAGTTAGTGGCTAATATATATATTAAAACAAAGACAATGTTAAAGTGTCTTTGTATTAATATATATAGATAACTAGTGGTTATAACATACGCGCGTTGCGCGAGAGTGTAAAGGGGCCTTACAAACAACCTTAACAAACCTAAGCGTTTTATACGTTAGTCCCAAATCATAGATCTAAAGTATTTGAACCAGAACTGAATACTGGATTCTAAATCCCAACTATTATCCCGGGGCGCAAGAAAGCCTCGTTTACAAACGTCTACCACCCCAGTTCAGCGTGAGAGTTTGATCGGTATAACTTCAACATGTAACGGTAATAGGATTTGATTGCTATCGGTTTGGGGCCTTACTATACCAACAATTTCTATAACAATCGAAAGAAAATAAAAGCCGCTAACACATGTTTGATGTGGATTGGACATGTTTGAGATAAGAAAAACATAACTAAAAAAGTTCCAAAATAACTTCTTTTTTTTTGAACGGTCAACAAAATTTTATTCCACTCAAAACTAGCGGGGTACTAGCCAATACACCATACAAACACCACATACATTGTACAACAGAACAACACAAAGAGAACAATCACCAACCTACACCTCTCATATTGAAGCAACACCAGGAGGCCCAATCCAACTGAATTTTGGCCCTAGACTTGACCCAAAAAAGACTCAAAGATTTAATATCACCCACAACTGTTTGGATAGAACACTGCTTTTGTTGAAAAACCGCCTTGTTTCGAGTCTTCCAAAGGCACCAAATCGTCGTTAGACACACCGCATAAAAGGCTTTCCGCTTCTTTACAGACCCACCAGTTGACAAATGCATTTCCACTAAATCACTGAACTGAAAGGCGAAGAAAGGACCCGCTTTGCACCATTGTGACACTATACTCCACACCAACTGTGCGAAACGACACGAGACAAAAAGATGTTCGACATTTTCATGTGACTCTCCACACAGAGGGCATAAGTCGCTATCCACACTTATATTCCTCCTGATAAGCGCACACCTAGTAGGTAGCCTATCCAACATCGCTCTCCATGCTAGAACCTCCGCTTTTCTCGGCACCCATGATTTACGCTTCAGAACAACAGAGGGGCGGTCAAGCCTTAAATCCTGCAGACGAGACTTAAGACTGCCCACAGAGAAAATACCGTCGACTGCTGGAAGCCACAGCCACGCGTCCAGACCAGAATTCAGCAGAGGAGCCGAAACTCTGCTATAGAATGACTGCAGAACAACAGCATCAGTGGCAGAAAGGGGATCCCTTTTCCATTCCCAGTACCAGCCCCGTCCCTGAACCTGCACCCGGTCCGCAACACGAGCAAACTTGTTCTTTTCGAGATCAAAAAGGGTAGGGTATGTATCAGCTAGAGGCTCGTCACCAACCCAACAATCAAGCCAAAAGTAAACTCCCGACCCGTTTCCAATCCTCCCCTTTATAAACCTGCCCAGATCCAATCCAAACTGTTTTAGAGCATTCACTGACCCAGCCACCTGCTTCCACGGCCCAACAATTGACATTTTATGGGGGATAGCATTCCAGTTCCTAGACGAGTGGTGAATCGCCCAAATAACACGTCTTCAAAGGCCATTCGGATCCACCTTGAAGCGCCACCACCATTTAGCTAACATCGCCAAATTCGCATCCTGTAACGAACCAAAGCCGAGGCCACCATACTCGACAGGTGCGATAACCTTTTGCCATCTTACCCAATTCATCTTCGCTTTATCTTCTGAACCACCCCAAAAGAATACTCGCCTTAATCTATCCAGATCTTCGATGACTTTAACCGGTGCCTTAAACAAAGAAAAGTAGTATGTGGGCAAAGCATTCAAAACGGACTTTATAAGCGTAACTCTACCCCCGAAAGATAACGTTTTCGCCTTCCAAATAGAAAGCTTATTCCTAAACGCATCAATGACCGGTTTCCAATTCTTGCTGAGATTCATATTTGCCCCCACTTGAAGACCTAAATAAGTAAAAGGAAAACTACCGGGTCGGCAATTTAGAACATTCGCCATTTCCAGAATGTCTTGGTCCTCCATGCCCACACCAAAAACACTACACTTATTAAGATTCGCCTTTAAACCGGACACCAAGTAAAAACACCTTAGGATGCGTTTGAGGTTCATGGCATTTGACATTGACCATTCACCAAAAAATACTACATCATCCGCATATAAAAAGTGAGATAAGACAAAACCATCCATACCACAGTGCAAGCCATGAAAGACGCCAATCTCAGTTGCCCGCTTCAATACACCCGATAGAGCCTCCATTGCAATTACAAATAGAAATGGTGAAATAGGGTCGCCTTGTCGAAGACCCCGTTCACAGACAAATTCTTGAGTTGGCGACCCGTTAATAAGAACCGAAGATCGAGCCGATGAGACAATAGACATCATCCAGTGACACCATTTGGTTGGGAAATTCATCTGTATCATTATAGACTCTAGATAACCCCAATTTAGAGAATCATAAGCTTTCTCTATATCGAGTTTGAAAATCATTCCTTGCCTACCATTTCGCTTCATCCAGCCAACCAATTCGTTCAACATTAAGGGCCCGTCAATGATATTTCTGCCGGCTAAAAAAGCCGACTGCTCCGGTGAAATCAGCTTGTGAATAACTTGTTTAAGCCTGGAAACCAGCACCTTCGACACCACTTTGTTAACACACCCAACTAGGCTAATAGGCCGATAATCGTTAAACCCCAAAGGGTCTTTCTTTTTCGGAATTAACGCGAGAAAAGAGGACGAGCAGCCAGGTCCCAAACCAGCCCCATCATAGAATTCTGAGAACAACCTAACAAAATCTTGTTGCATTCCGTTCCAGAATCGCTTCAGAAATTTAAAATTGAACCCGTTTGGGCCCGGGGCCTTGTCACCATCACACGACCAGACCGCATCCTTTATTTCCTGCAAGGAGAAGGGCTGTACCAGAAAATCTGCATCAATAGCTGAAAGTTTCTTCAAATTCGGGCAAATAATGTTTGGCCTAACCGACATCGGCTCACGGACCTATCCTTGAAAAACATGAAAGCAGTGTCTTTAATGAAGGTCGGGTTCGTAATCCATTCGCCATCCACCATCAAGCCATTAATCCTATTGTTGGACACATTCGCACCCAATACACCATGAAAAAAGGCAGAATTTTCATCGCCATCAATTGCCCACCGTATTCTAGCCTTCTGTTTTAGGTCCAAGTGTTTACGCCTCTCGAAATCGAGGATAAACGCCTTGAATTCATTTCTAATATCAATTTCTTGAGCGTTCAGATCCATATTCTCAACCATAAACTCCAATCTTTCCACCTCGGATTTCTTCCTGTTGTATTCGCCTTCCAATCTAGATTTTTCAACACTAACCCAGCCCTTTATCTTGTTTTTAAGAAACTTTAATTTAGTAGAAATAGCCATATCCGCGGGACCATTAAAGGAGAAGCCAGAACAGATACCACCCACATAATCCATGAAACCAGGCAAGTCTAACCAAGAATTGAAAAAGCGAAAAGGAATATGGCCAAAGTCAGACGGCACCACAGAAAGAACAATCGGACTATGATCTGACAGAAAACGGGACAGAGCCGTAGTAGTTGCATCCGGCCATTTACCCAAAAACACACTGCAAACCAGATATCTGTCCAATTTGCTGAATTTGAGACCGTTATCCGACATATACGTGAACTTGTGACCACCCATGTTGAACTCGTTTAGCCCCGCCCTTCGAATAAAATCATTGAACGCATCCGCATTAGCCTGAATGAACTCTGTATTCTTTCCAAAATAACTTTTAGAAGGCTTTTCGGTGGATGTGTTCAAGTAGAATGGAAAATAAGGAAAAGAGTTTCAAAATAAATTTTAGAAGGCTTTTCATGTGTGTATTTTTGTAGAACGGAAAGCAAGCATACAAACATGTTGAAAGTAAAAGTAACATGATAAATTTAAATAAAAAGTTAAAATTATTTTATGACAAATCAAATCAAATGAGTTTAAGAAAGTAAAATAACTAACATATATTCAATGTTGTGTTTAAGATAGTGATTTCCCTTTATTCTGTAAACCAATTAAATTTTAATTATTAAATTCCAAAAAGCTTAAATAAGAAACCAGGATAGTATCAAGGTGGTTTTGTTAGCCCACCTTAACATAATAATAGAGTATTTGCTTTTGTCAAAAGCTTGACTCTCTCATTGTCTCCATAATCTCTACAAACTGCCTCTTGTAGACTTCACCACCACTGCCATAACACTGTCCAACAACACCATTAAACCCCCACCACCACCACATCGAAAACACCACTGCTGCAACCACCGTCTTATACCGCCAACTGCCGCCTGCCACAACCCCCACCCAACACCAGCATTCTCACCTCTTTCTCTTCAGATCTTCCTCAGTAAACAAAGCGGCACCTGTTCAAGTATAGTTCAGCTCCGGCACGAAAATAACACCCACTGACCAGCATGGCATAAGGGGTTAACTAATACATGGTTCGATCGAATCGATTCAAATAAACCCAGCGTCTTTATGACTACGGAGACAACTTGTCCACATTCTCGTTTGTATACCTAACACTGTTACCAAAACTAAAACCAACGTCGCCAGCGCGCAGCTGCCAGTGGAAGCATGAACCCTGTATGCGGACGGTGGTGTGCGTACTTTGGCTGTGGGGTTTTGGTTTCTCACCCACCGTAATATGGAGACACGCCGACATGGGCGGACCTAAAGCAAGCTCAAGGGGTGCGGGCGCCCACCCTGGAAAAAAAAATTAGTGTTATATACGCGCATTCATCCCGTTCGCACCCCATGAAATTTTTCAGCCGCACCCCTTGGACTTTTGAAACCGACCTCAAGAAAAAAAATATAATTATATGTTAAGAGTTAGCCATTTTATTAGTTAGTAGCCCAATTTCAAGAATGTGTTTTAATATTGATTAAAATGAAAAAACAAACAAAAAATAAACCTAAAGCCAGAAGAGCGCTAAACAAAGAAAAACAAAAAGAAAAAGTTGTCTGTCTCCCTCCCTGCTTCTGATCGGCGATCGCTAAACAAAGAAGAGGAACCTGTGACGTTGACCAGTCACAATTCACAAACAATTGAACAAATACAACAAAACTCCAAAAGGTAATTAGGTAAATGTGATTATGTGAATATTTTTCTTGAACGGCCAACAAATCAATCCCGAGCACTTTCAAAGTGCCCACTGGACAAAGGAGTACCCCGAGAGTAATCCGGATCCACCAGTAATTTCACACCGATTCCCGGGGCAAACCCGCCGCCCGAAGGCCCACTGCGGTAAAACTCGACTCACCAGCAGCGTTTTAGTATTATTATTTTTGGTATACGAGTCCACCCGAACCGAACCGGGCCACCTGATGGATAAACAACGTATATAAGGTCTATGATTCCGCACCCCATGAAAAAAAAAATCCTGGGTCCGCCACTGCACGCCGACATGTGTGGCAGCAGCGCTCCGCCCCACCGGCTCCTCCCTTTCTCTCCCTCAGATCTATCTCTCTAAAATAAGTGTGTGTGACTTTTGTGCTGGAGAAATGAGCTTGATGGTTTTGGAAGTAAAGTATTAACTGGGTTGTAACTTGGGATTCTGGATTCATGGCTGCCTGACACGTTTGTTGTGGTTCTGTCATGTGAGGAAGTGGTAAAGACGAAGACACCCTCCTTCCTTATCAAAATTGACCAAAATACTGTTTTATATTATATTAATATACCTACTATTCAATCTCATGAGATTTAAACATATTTGAATTGTTTTTATTTTTTTATGTTTATGATTTGAATGTTAGAGAGTGTTACATGTTTTATCCCTAGTTTATTTCCGAGTTAGCATTTTGTAGTTCATGTACTTTTAAGAGTTAAGTACCATTTGCACCCTTGTGGTTTCCCATTAGGCGTCAAGTTGCATCCTTACTTTTTTTTGTTGTTGCCGGTACCCCTGGTTGACAAAAGTTATCCTTTGCACCCTTCCCATTACTCACCAAATATCCCTCGGCAATCCTCACAATTGATTTTCCACACACTTTACAACCTTAACCATCACCCTCTACCTCTGTCGTGGCACCACCGCTCACACCTACCTCCGATTTTCACCCTCATCCTTTGTCGCAGCGATATAACAAGCATACTCCACCTCCGAAGACACTAGACGCAACCACGCGCACACATCCTTCGTTGTCGCACATCCTCCTTCGCAATCACTCCAACCCCCGTCACACATCCCAATTCTCTGATAATGCTTAACCTAGTTTTAGTGGAGGCCTACATTGATTCAAAATCTGTAACTGGTAATAATAACTTATGGTTAGTGTAGTTTACTTTGATACTTACCATATTTGAACATGATGGAAGTTGAATTTGAACTTTTGCAGCCAAAATTAGGGTTAATGATACAACCTTAACCCACCTTGTCGTGCAGTTGAAGGTGGTTCTTAAATTTCTAAATTGTCTGACATTCGAAGACCGTTTGGAAGTGGACCAGAACTTGTGTATATCATATATGCCATGTGATATAGTTGACATCATAGGGTAATTGTGTATCATGTTCAATGTGAACTCGATATGTTGTAAAGTCTTAACATGACACTATAATTAATCACCAACAGTTTAATAGATCAAACTTGGTTTACTTGTGTCAAGTCTATTTCATAAGTCGTTACCTAGGTCATTGTAGAGCACAATGGGTTAGGATGAACAAAACATGTAACCCCATCCAGATACCCATAATCTTATGTTTGTTAGGTAACCGGTAGACGGGTCGTCATCCACTTTTGTTGTTTTTGTTATATACTTAGCGCGCACCCTAAGGTGAGTTTACTACTTTTCTCAAGGCATGCATCCTGTATGGGATTACTTGGCTGGTTGGCCCTAGGTTGGACCGCTATGTTCCTGGTTTAGAACTACACTTATTTCCGGGTTTGGAATATCTTCGGGTTAATATTATTTTAATTTCATGTCCTTAGTTGAACTGAACACCTATATTTACATTGTTACCGAATTTATTGTCGGGTTGGCAAGTGGGGCATTATTTGATAGTGCTATTGGTTTGTGACAGACCTCACTCCATGTTGGGAGCCGGGAGTGAACTTTTGACCTTTTCATTATCATTGTTAGATAGGCAATGACATAAGGCATTCTGCACTTCTGTTAGATTTTGGTACTCCACATGTTTAGTCGCATTGTATTGGGTTAGCTACCCACAACATGCTTTTAAAGGATATAATATTATATTTATACTAATTTTCGATTACTTAACTTTATGAACTCACCAGCTTTATGTTGACACACTTTAGCATGCTTTTGTAGGTCGCTAGGTACTTGCTGCACGAATAGGACATGCATCATGTGTCACATGTTTTCGAACATTTAAAATATTTACTTTTCAGTACTTTTGTTTCGGTGATTTTGGGCATGTAGTTTTGCGCAAAACTTTATACTGTTTACGTTGTATGCTTCAGCACTGTTTTGGATTGTTGGTCCAAATAAATTAAACTATGGTTTTACTTTAAAACAATTTAAAATGACTTACGTATTATTTTGAGTTGTTCAATTTAACTAGGGGCTTTGCTTACGTTTTTATAATTTTTTAGTGCTTTTAAAGCATGTAAAAATCTTCAAATAACAAACAATCATGTTTATATGAAATCCCTAGAATTACCCCCTTCCGTAATCCATGGATTTGGGTGATTCAAAAGGATTATGGAGTTACCTTAGAGTGATTTGATCAATATTTCAACAAGAATTCCTACATGCATTGGCGAATTGTGATGAACCCTCTTAAGTGTGTGTTTCTAGGTGTTTTGGTCGATGGTCTGTGTGTGTTCTCACACACATGGTTTTGTTTTTTGATCCACCAGATTTCCACTTTGAAGTATTGACATAATCAGCCCCTCTACTTAAGGATTTAATGTTATTGACTAAATAACACATAACTTCTAGTGTTAGTTCGACATGCGCTTGTTGTTAATGAGCAACGAGATTATTTACGAGCTAGCTACGTTCTTAAGGATTTTAATTAACCGCGCTAGTCGGAATTTGGGGAAAGCTAGAGAGCTCTCTAGGCTCTCCTGATCAAATTGAGAGTTCGCTTTGCCAGTCCATGAATATGTCGCACCCAGCAGTTCGAGGAGTTGGCCAGATACGGATCGAAGCCCTGCCTTGAAAAAGTCAGGACTTTTAGGCAGATTCCAGTATTCGACCCATCTCTTTCTGCCGATTCCCCAGGTTGTCGGAATCTCTGGTTCGATCAGGACCAGGAGTCCCATTCATTCGTTTATGGGAGCGACTCTCTGTTCCCATTCTCCACTATTAAGCCCCAAAAGATTTATATTTTATTTGTAAGAATACTTATAAGATTTGGGGCGTTACAACTCCACCCTCCTTAAAGAGGGTTTCGTCCGCGAAACCGAAATTACGTACCGAATAGAGTCGCCTCATTTCTTCTTCGGATTCACAAGTAGTATCCGATCCCTTCCGATGATCCCATTTAACCTTTACTTGGTCAATGCTTTTGTTTCTTAGGATTTTGACCTTACGGCCGAGGATCTCTATGGGTCTTGCCACATAGTTCAACTTGTTATCGACCTCTATTTCCTCCAAGGGTACATATGATTCCTCGTTTGCCAAACACTTCTGAAGATAGGAAACATGAAAGGTATTGTGAATGCTACTCAATTCTTCAGGTAGCTCTAAACGATAGGCTACTTGACCCACCCGCTCGAGTATTTTGAATGGGCCGATAAATCTCGGGCCCAATTTACCCCTTTTCGGAACTGGATCACCCCTTTCCATGGGGATACCTTGAGTATCACATAATCACCCGGTTGAAATTCTATGGGTCTACGCCTTTTGTCTGCATAGGACTTTTGTCTATCTTGCGCGGCTTAAAGATGCGCGCGCACAAGGTCAATTTTCTCGTTCGTGGCTTTGACTAGGGTTGAGCAAATACGCAAGACCAAACGACCTGAGTAAAACCCGACCCAACCCAAGACCGAGACTAACAAAAAATCCAGGACCGAGGACCAGACCTACGAGGGAATTTCGTGTATCGGTCTATTTCGGGTTTCGTTACTCGGTTTTCAGTGTATAACCGAGACCGACTTTGAAGGTGGAACATATGAAGAAGATGATGACGGGGAAAAAGACTATTGGTCAGAGATAGCAAGGTCAATGACAGCTAGATTACCTTCTTCAACAATTTAGCCATCCTAGAATCATAATAGATGAGCGTTGCAAGCTTGAGTGTGGTTGGGGATCGAAGATATGAGTTGATAGTTTGATGGTTCCATCGATGGAAATGCATGGATGATTTTGATGGAGGGTGAGAAAGACAGAGTTAGATGTGTGGCTGGTATAAACAAACAATTTTTTAATATCTTTATTTTATATATATCTAATAAATTTTAAAGGATTAGTGATATAAATAAGAGGTATAGGTATGCAGCTTTTTGCAAACATTTCTAGTATATATATTAATAAAATAATAATACAATAGTAAGAGAAGAATTTAAAAAACGTGATACAGTTGTATTCAAAGCATAAACAATTAGATGGTTTTCAAAAACCATGTTCGCACATTCTGTCACAAGGTTGTATCAAATGAAAAGAATCAACTAACAATCACTTTACTTCTTCTACTCTTCCGAAATAGTCTTTATTCTTTGTCGATTGTCACACCCTCAAATTCCACATGCAGGGTTTTACCGCGAGGCGCGTGACACACCAGGATCCAAGTCAACGGTCACAATAAACGACAGCTATATGATATGAAAATGACGTAAACCATTCATTAAGTTCTCAAAATGTAACCACAACAGCGGAAGCATAAAACGTCTTTACAACTAGTAAAGTAAAAGTTATGAGTGATCGCGTGTCGAAGTGCTAATCAAAAAATATTTTAAAAACAACTCCTTAGCTACATGGACTGCAGTATAGGGAGTAGGGTTGTCGAATCACGAGGAGTTTGTGGAAAGTGTTAATAGCAATTTATAGATTAAACTAAATTAATTTTATGAAGTTGATTTGCTGCTTGCTTGCAAAAACAAAGTGATTGATTGAAAAGTAATTAAAAAGAATAGTATAATGAAAAACGGTCACTCCGGGTTTCTGATTCGGTAATTTTAAAGCTACTCCGTAATTAATCTAGCTAGGGAATCACATAGACATGATCCTGTTTAAATTGTTCAACCCAATTCAATTATCTTAACACTAAATACAAAATTAAATTATTCCTAGTGCAAGAAAACCAAGAAACGATGATATGTTGTATCAATGCAAAGAAACCAAATTGTCTAGATCAGTCAAACATACAATTGAATCTAAAAGAACTTTAAGAAGTTCACAAAATTCAATCCAAATACTAGGTATAAAACAGAGTGAAACTAATAAAATAAATGAATCATTCACCCGGAGGGAACCGCGAAAGGATAAGCCTTGCATCTTGTTCATTCGGTTGCTTCCTCCTTTTCTTTTCTTGTTCTTTCTCCAATGCGATCCTGTGTTCTTCCGTAGTTAGTGTTGTGCGATCTTCCCAAGCTGCCGTCAATAATATTAATATCTCAAATAAACCTTCAAAATTTCCATTCCTTTCTTGTGAGTTCTGGGCTTTTTTCGAGTAGAATAATAACCCCAAGAATTAATTGGGCTTTTTCACGTGAAATCCAATCACCATCTTTTATTATTATTATTATTATTATTATTATTATTATTATTATTATTATTATTATTATTATTATTATTATCTTTCAACTCGGGTGTTCTTCGCTCGACAAAAATTTCTCGTCTACGCCCCAACGTCCATGAACACCTGCTCTCAAGTGTTTGTGTCTCGATTAAAATTATTTTGTTTTGAGCTCATTATCCACAAACACCTACAAAACACAAGCGCACTAATAAATAACTAAGACCGACTAAAAGTACACAATAAAAGAATAAAATATATACAAACTAACATATTAACAAGGTGTTTTCACCAACACATCAATGAGTCTGATAATGTTCAAAACCATGCAAGTGAAATCCTAGAGGTCGTGCGACCCCGTGCGCCTATCAATAGCTGCTACCTTAGCGACCTGAGAAAACATGCTAAAAACGTCAGCACAAAATGCTGGTGAGTTCACAGGTTTTTAAGTAAAGCGTTTCCAAAAGTGTTTCCAACCGTTTGAAAGTTTCATCCAACAGTTTCCAAAAGTTTCTAAATGTTACCAAAGTTTTCAAGAGTTTCCAAGAGTTCCCAAAGGCCTCCAAAAGTTACCGCAGTTTTCCAAAAGTTACCGTTATGCTAAAAGGATGCCAACCCAGGCACGAGAAACCACTCATACGATACCAAGTGCATGACACTTGTGTGCAACCCAACTGCAAACCCGGGCATAACTGAACTACCGAACCCCTGGTGAACTGAATGGCCGAGCCCAGCCAACCGAACTGCCGAACCATGGCTAACTGAACTGCCGTCCAATGACAAAAATGAACTATCGTATAGTAAGAACACAAAGTAACACTAGCATAACATGATAAGTATGAAAACAAGTACGTGGCATGTTTCTCCCCCGAAAACGTAAACACAGAAAGAGGGGCCGTGAAACTGACCTTAGGTTGAGTCTTCAAATAAAAGAGTAATCCAACACGTGTTCGATAGCCCCAACTAGTGGCGACTTATCAATACGTTTGCATAAGTGTTTTGACTACTAACCCGAAGGTTAACTAGTCCTCGATTGTCCAGATCTTGACTACGCGTGTTTAAAAGTGTGTTTGTACATTAAGCGGACACACCGGACAGACCCGACATCCCATTGGTGACCCATTACACAAACTAATCAAGCATATAAGGTTTACACATAAGGTTCAACCATAAAACACTTAGATTGTGTTGGATCAGTTTGCTCTTTAACAGTTAATATTTATGAACACTTATGTGTTGTAAGTTTAACAAAGCAGTTTGCACAGCGGAATAAGTGAAGTGTTCAGTTATAAAGTTTCACTTTCAACAGGAGTTATTACTCCCCATGGATGTAATGAACTAAAGACAGTTAATGAGAATCTAAGCAATTGAATGTATATGACAATAAGTATGCAAAAGATATTCTCAGATATGAAATGGTATTTCAATTAAAAGCCTTTGAAGAATTTCAGTTTAATAAAATCAATGTCTAAAATAGTGGGATTAACCCATCTATTTATAGACGAACAGATACATGCAACTTGATACAAAAGCAATCCTACAACGGGCTGTAGTCTTGGAACTTGTACAAAGACTTTAACAAAAACATAAAGTAATGTTATTATACTAAACTACTGAAACATAAGGCGGTGGAAAGATTCTGTTACAACTGCTGATGAGTGACAAACTACTGATGAGTAGTTTGTCTTCAGTAGTTCTTCAGTTGACTTGTCTGGTTTGACTTCAGAACTTCTGATCTTTTACTCTTCAGTACTTGTTGAATCCTTCTTCAACAATTTCATTCTTCTTTCTTCAGTAGTTCTATACTTATCATATTTTGGCAGAAATAGGAATTAGACTAAGGTTAGCAAAAGAGGTTTCTTCAATCCTTTTTGTCCTTACAATCTCCCCCTGGATTGATGAAGCCAAAACCTTATCTAATCCTTGATTTTCTTTTCCTGCCATCAAGTATCTTCCAGATTTCCCTAAACATGAAAGTCTTGAGTTGTTGCAGTTGTTCATTAGTAAGAGATCCTTGTTCAGGTTCAAGATGTTGGATTATGAGCAAGTCTTGTGTAGATAGATTTTTCAGTTCTTCCATAGATTTGAAGGCTTTGCTTGAACGATCTCTTCTTGTGACCAATACTGAGTTTGAATCAGTAAATGACCATTTCATTATCAGTACTTTAGATTGGTCAAAGTCTAAAGTGTAGGGGACCATGCTGGTCTCCTGGGATGTTTCTGAGTGAGGGATGTTTTCTACTTCAGTGACCCTCAGTTGGGATTCTCTTCCTTCTTCTGTTTGCACCACATTAGTTATATCAAAAGTTGGTAGATGGTGTTTAGTGATTACCTTAGTATGCAGTTTATCAGTTATTGTTTTTTTTATTTGGTAAGCAAATGTTGAAGGATCCCTGAATTGTGTCAGCAGAGGCTTTTCTTCAATCACAAAGTCTCCTTGTACTACTGTATTGCCTTCAAGCAATACCATCTTGAAATCAGTCTTTGTGATCTCCTCTTGCTTCTTTTTGGTAGCACCCTTTGTTGTTGATTGTTTAGCACCAGAAGTTCTAACTACTGAAGTTGAAACTTCATAAGTTCTAAGTACTGACAGTTACATCCTTAGGATATAACTGTCCATCCTCAATTTTCTCATCACCATCCCGAGCATAGTTGTTAATTCAGAGTTTATTTATATTAACAAATCACCATCCTGAGAATAACACTTAGTTTTTATCAAACTAGCACTCTACCTCACTTTAACTAATTCCGAAAACAAGATTATTTTCAGTGGAGTGATGCCTCCAAAAAAGTGTTTCAGTGAAAGAAATCAGTGAAGTGATTTGGCAGTGCATAATTGGTTAAAATCAGTGAAGTGAAAATATTTACCTATGAGCGCCCCTTCCCCCCTAATAGCATGTTGTAACACCTGAATCAATCATCAATTTGGTCATTTTGCATATCAAATCACATATTTCCCAAAATGGCATATTATGGAGATGTTACATCAATTGCACGAAAACTTTACCCAAAAAGGAAAGAACTGAAATCAACCTATAAACATCATTTTTTCCAAATTATCCAACCACAATTCAATCACCTTAATATGTTTCTAATATGTTATTATTATAATACACATGTTACAAGCCCTAGATCTATAACATAAATCCCCAAAATGGGTCAAAGTTCACAAAATATCAATCAATCATTCAAAACACCACCTAATCATGTTCTTAAACAATCCCAAATCATTTTAACATCATTTAATCACCACAAAACACAAAAACCCCAATTATATGGTCACCAACATCATCTAAACTTGTGTTATTAAAAGAAAACTCATTATTTAGGTCTGGATATTGTTTAGAAAGGTTTTTATTTAAGAAAACACTTTGTAATCAAATCTGAACACTTAGGGTTTATAAAAAAATGCATAAAAATGTATTGAAAAAGATTTAGATGATTAACACACCTTGAATCTTCACTTGATATTGTATATAAACTTGTTTCGGCTTAAGGATCTAAGAAATAAGAGCAAAAACTCTTTTCTACAAGTTAGGGTTTGAGAGAGAACACTTAGGGCGAGTTAGGATTGTGAAATGATGAAAATGAGTCAAATAGATGCTTATATAGGCTGCTTTCATTCGCACCTTAGAATGTGCGAATGGGAGTGTATATATGCGAATGGGATTTTAATTTTTCCATTTTCTCCTTTTAATATGCGAATGAGGGTTTACACCACTCATTCACACCTTTAATCCATGCGAATGGGAGGTTTTATTTCTCATTCATACCTAAGACTCCAAAAGCCTCTTGGAACGTATATTATCATATCAATTCAAATAAACACGTATTTACAAGTTATTAATTGATTATAAAACACATAATACTTGATAATTTACCCCAAATCATGTAATTTCACCAACAATGGGACTTCAAGACTTGTGTGCATGTGTATGTTTCCCCAATGATTCACCGAATCATCAAACCATGGACATTGTGTGTATTCCTACCCGGTGATCCTCCGAATCACCAACCCTTGGACATTTGTGTGTAAACCGACTCCTGATGATTCCCCGAATAATCAAGACGACTTAACTAATCCCGTTAAATACGTTTTATGAATGTTTCGCTAAGGTAGACTTATATGTTTGTAAAAAGTATTAAACTGAGTTTGACGGGTGTCACCTCACCCCCTATACGAAGAATTTCTGTCCCAAAAATTGCTCAAAGTCGAAAGGAAAGAAGAAAAATACACGGTAAAAGAAAAGTAGGAAGTCGTAGGAAGTGTATCGAACGGACTCCGATTGAACTCATTCAAGTGGCATTGGAACCGTCTCATCGAACCTTACAATTTTGGCTATTAACTCTTTCCAATTTAAAACACAAAGTAGGATCAAGTTAAGTTTGCTCTGAGAGGTATTTACTGACCATAATTTTAAGTTGTACCAAATTGCTAAGTAATAAAATAAAAAAAATAGTATGATAGCTAGGAAGTGTCTTAACGTGGACCCACGTGATGTATGCACACAACCAAATTAGTGTTTCATATAAAAAATGAATTTGTTGCACAATTTAGTCATATTAGTCGTCCCTCTCCCCCTAGAAAGTTAAAACCCACCTACCTCTCCTCACTTCACATCTCTCTCTCTCTCTCTAAAACCCAGTAACACCTCCACCGATCCTGTCTCTCTGTCTAAAAAAATACCGTAGCCACCATCATCACCACTCCCCCCTCTCTCTCTCTCTAAACACACTCTTTGTGACTCTGTCGATGGTTTTCAGGTAAGAAACGACTTTGTTTTGTTGTAGCAATACTCCAGCAACAACCTTATGAGTCGAGAGCGGGCTTCAATTTAACAGATATAGCCGGAAACGGGACATGCAGGACGCAACATACAATTGTCGTCGGCCACCGTCCATCGCCGTCGACACACATAACCGTATCTCTAACGTCGGTGCAACACGTTTTCTGGGAGGTTTGGAGTGTTTTCTGCTGGTATGGTGCCTTTTATTGGACGTATTGGCCTTTTGATCCTCACCGGTGGATTAACAGAGAGCGACACGTGTACAGTAGAAGGCTGTCACAGACCGACCTTGCTTTTGGTGTGAGAAGGTCACGGGGATTCGCCGACATCGTTGACGACGATCATGGCGGTGCTGATGAAAGACAGTTCAAACATGAGGGGTAAACCGGCAACCGGCTGTGCTGGTAAGAACCGTTAAGCATCAACTGCCAAAAAAATGAAACTTAGGAGATTATGACGCGTAGCAAAGAAGTTGAAACGTGGGAAGTTGTTAACCGTAGAGATAGCTACAGTAACTTATGTGAGACAACCGCCATTTGGTTTTTAATATATATTATAATATGTTCCTTTAATGTTGGCATTTTGGACTTGGCATGTGTTTGAGCTTGGGCCACGTGCCCAAGCTTTTCCTTTGTTTTGTTTTTTTAATTATTATTATTATTATTATTATTATTATTATTATTATTATTATTATTATTATTATTATTATTATTATTAGTGGTAGTGGTAGTGGTAGTGGTAGTGGTAGTAGTCTTTCTTTGCTCGAACCAGGTGCCCGCGTTTTGATTATTTGTCACCGTTTTAAGCTCATTTCTTATGAACACCTACAAAATAATTAAAATAATAGATACATGATAAAAATGACACGAAACGAATAAAACTTGACCAAATAATATACAAAATACATAGGAAAAGTGATGTGTTTTGCAACACATCACACATCTTCATCATCTTCACCACAACCACTTGCCACCACCACAACCACCGCCATCTCCGACGACACACATCACCACCACAAACACCACTACACCACCACCACCACCACCACACACACACACACACACACTCACTCACTCTCTCTCTCTCTGTCTCTCTCCTATGTTTCCCCTCTGCTGATTCTTACATACAAACAAATCTTCCTATTAGCATTATCATCTGTTAATTCTTACACACAAACAAAGCAAACCCTCTAGACTTACTTGTCACACTATTAAACCCCCAACGGCCCGGTCTCAATCTCCCTAAACGGTACAAACCCAAGACCTTTAGCCTTCCCCGTAACCCTATCAATAACAACATTACAATCCTCTATATCTTCATGCGGTTTAAACACTTGAGTTAGGGTTTCTTTAGTCGTATCCCATCCAAGTCCGTAAACAAATATCTTACGGTGAGGGGAAGAAGCCCTAATTAAGGGAAGAAGAAGCCCTAATTGAAGATGGTGGTGAATTGTGGTGGGGGTGGTGGCGATAGCTGAAGGTTGGTTCTTTATTGCAGGGTGAATGGTGGGGATGTATGTGTGTATAATATATATAGAGTGGTGGTGGTGGGTGTCGTCGGAGATGGCGATGGTTGACGGTGGTGGCAGGTGGTTGTTGTTGTGGGGAAGATGTGTGTGTATATATATATATATATATATATATATATATATATAAAATTCTTTTTTATTATTATTAAAAGATTTTTTAATAATTATAAGATTTGAAAGATGATGAAGTGTCATAGTGGGCCAGCTTTTTTCCAAGTGAGACAGATTTTGCCACCTCAGCTGTCACGTGGACTACCACGTCAGCAGATAACTAACTAAGTTAACCTCAGTTAGTTTTGGCCAAATGGAATAAAGTAAAAGACAAGTTGTGACTGATAGTTTACAACTTTTAAGTTGGGATTATTGTCTTTTAATCCTCAAAAGATAGGATTATTTAATTCCATTTCTCCTATTTTATTATATTAAAACCATTTAAGCCGATTCTATATACCGATGTAAATAAAGAATAGAAATTAGAGTTAATTGCCAATTTAGTCCCTGAGATTTGTCAAAAATTGCCACTTTCATCCAAATCTTTTTTTTTTGTCAAATTAGTCCATGTGGTTTCATTTTTTGTTATTTTAGTCCCTGAGGTTTGTCAAAAATTATCACTTTCATCCAAATCTTGTTAGTCCACAGGGATTAAAATGACAAAAAAATGAAATCACGGGGACTAAATTGACAAAAAAAAAGATTTGAATGAAAGTGGCAATTTTTGACAAACCTCGGGGACTAAATTGGCATTTAACTCTAGAAATTAAGTTTAGAGGTTTACCAAAATAAAATAAAAAAATCAGTGGTTATAGAACCACTATTATTTTTTTATGCCCTATCTTTTGTGCTTTGGTGGTAAAAGTGTTGGTGTTTAAAAGGAGAGATTAGGAGTTCAAGCCTCATAAGAGGCAAAAATGAGTGTATTTAAAAGAGAGAAAGATTTAGCCGTTAAAAAAGAACCGCTACTTTTAAATATTCAATTATTCTTAACCATGATTTTAAAACGGTCATGAAACCAATTTAACTGGATTCCTATTATAGTTATACTGTTCTCTAACTGTTTTATTAAATGTGAAACACTCCTATAAAAAAAAACTTTCTTTTTGTACAAGGAGATTTTGTTTAAGGCACTCATTGGTTGGGAGGACTAGTGGGAATGCCCGTGCGTTATGGCGGGTGTCCCTACTAATATCAATTTCAATTATGATTTATTACGATTCACGACCAATTCCGGGTGTCCAAAAAAAACAAAACTAGACAACATTCAAAGACATGATTGTGAAATAAAAAGATGTGGATTTCAGACATTGTTCCATAACGAACTTCAGTAAACCACTTCCCATGTCAAAAGGTGTTGCTGGAGACTGGTTTGAAGGGAGATTAGCCTAAGCCCGTTAAGCCATTATTGGCCCCTCATAGTTGTCATGTAGAGAAGCAGTTGTTGATGATAGAGATCAGATTGCTAAGGGACTAAAATATGGGAATTTTTGTTTAATTAATGCTCCAAGACCAGCAATATGTGGTACTTCGCAACTATTTAGGAGAAAGCTTTCAAAGAAAAGGTACAAGGCTAGATACACGATCAACACAAAACTGTTCAAAAGAAAATATTTAAAAAAAAAATCTTACTCCATGCTCACTTGGTTGGTAATTCAGGCAACAGTCTCCATATTGTTCAGTTGAGCTGGAGAACACATTAAAGATGCTTTATTGCGAAGAATGAGCTCAATGTGTGGAAGATAGGCGCCCCTGGAACAACCTGTTCTTTTCAAATTTAGCAAGGTCAGACTTACATATCCATCCCCATACTTGACTATAAAGTTAAGTGAATTATGCCTAAATGGAGACATATTGATATAATCAATGTATGGGAATTCGGGAGAACCACCTAACTGGGCAGCCATGTATGATGATGCCTGACTTTGCAACTGCGATACTTTCCAAGGACCCCCCTAGTGTAGTTAAATGTTCTTCACTAATAGTTGTTATAACGGAAGCTGCAAGATCTAGAGTCTAGACTAAAGATTATATTTGTTGCATCACGGGCACCACCTAATGCATCCTTCAAAAGGGAAGATAAATCATTTTATTGACACTTAAGTATACAATTATAATGAAAAATTTAAGGAACTTTGCTTGGAGATAAAGATAAGAAGTGAACCTGAATAACTGCAATGTCAACATTCGCTTTTGCAAATAGATTAAATGCCACGGCAGTGAGTACCTATATTATGAGATAAATAATGTATTGCCACTAAGAAAATTGATTGAAGTGGTGATTAGCAATTTAGCATCAATTGAAAGGGAATAAGGATACCTCAAAATGACGAAGATGCCCTTGTTCAAGTTGCACAGCTTGATCTAGAACTTTTTTTCGGCTCGCTTGGCAGATTACATAAGTTACATGTACAACAAAAAAACACAACTAAAGAATAATAGAACAAAAGAAAAACAGCCAAAAAAAGGTCAATCTTCCTAAACACAGTGCAAAAAAATCCATGCTACTACAAGGCGACATAGACCAAATACCCCAACAACTACTACAAGGCGACAAAAAAACGCACCCATCAACTGAACTTCATGTATATAATATGTAGATCATTAATGTGACTCTTGGGTTATGAGTTCAGATAAATAGCTCCTCTGATTTATGCAAATGGACGTGAATAAAGAACTGAAGTTGTTTGATTAGATCACTGAAATCATAATACCTTAGGAAGCAATCAGTATACAAGCCTTACCCTTTTGACCAAACATCTAATGTGCCCATTGAAAGTGACATCATCAGTATCATCATCATTCAAGTTTTTTGTATCTATCCAATTAAGCTTGGAAACCGTATATAATAAAAGGGCATAAAACCGTTATTTGAGTAACATCGTGGAAAGTAATAAAAACCAAATTTGAAAGCTTGACAAGCTTACTGAGGACAGTTCGACTTACCTTTTTTTTTTTTCATTTCAACATCCTCACCACCAGCTTTTTGAGGACCATCTTGTTGCATTCCTGACATTTTTTACTCCTATAAAAGTTCAAACCTGCAAAAAGATGTAAACAAATTATTTATCTCAGCGCACAGAAAGTGATTTAAATTACTAATTAGTAGACATCAAAGTTTACACCAAGGATGCAAACACAATTACATTTCCAGATAATAAGAAAGAGTTATAAGATTGAAACTTGGTAGATTATAAGCTACGGAGACTAATTCACCTACCAAAACCCGAAAACCTGGTACCCCTCTTCAATTCATGTCAAGCAAAAAAAAAGATAGAAATCTTCATCAGAGGAAAAAAATTGTTTAGCATAATTTATGTTATCGCAAATGAGGGTAAAACATTGATCAACAACAACCATAATCGAAACCAAAGGGTGTAACCGTATTGACCTGTGATCGAAGCACCCGCAATCCCTTCTGAGCAGTCACACAGAATGATAGGTTATAGGGGAGTGGGAGAGTTGTCTTTTATTGATGGCAAACTGAACCGGTGAACCATTCAATTGCCCGTGATGAATAGCGCATCAATTGTGGTTGATGGTGATAAAGATCATTTAATTTGAAGTTAACGTCTCTTGTAATCCATCTGATGTCTTAAATCTGTTGAATTTCAGCTGGAACGGATATCTATAATGGGGTAGAGTTGAAGAAGGCAATGGATCATTGTGAGGGTAGAGATGGTAAAAGAGGGTAGTATTGTAAAAGTGTGTTTATATTGTAAAGGATGAGGTGGGTAAAATGTCTAGATTGCCCTCCTAAATGTCTTAATTGTCCCAATTATCTCCATAATACCCTTAAATTTCATGCTTAAATATGTTCTACATGTTGCTTCTTAAGTTGTATGGAAATGAAAATGACTATGTTAGCCATCACTCTTCCTTAATAAGATAATATAGATATAGATATGCTACGATTTCTTGATAATCTGGCTTAGCATGTATCCTTGTATCTAGCAGCATATAGAAAACAATAATCACTAGTTTAGATATTTTTGTTTCATAGATTTTCTGTGTAATTGTAGTCTTTGACTTGATGCAGTTAACAACCTTGTCTTCTCTTCATATTTTTTTTCCACATTGTATCTGCAAGGTATGTGGTTCTAATAATTCCATGTCTTTGTCCAAATGGGCACGCCAACTTTGTCTTCGTATCACTATTGTAGTCTGTAGAGACCAAAATTCCTTCTTACTTGGTTATTAAAAAAACTTATGTTATAATACATTTTCGATATATGTCTTTGTAATATTTTATGCACTAAATACTTGATTTCTTTTTTGAAGAGGATTATTAGACTAACGCTGTGTTCCCGATTATTAGACTAACGCTGTGTTCCCGAGTTTTCATTGTGTGTTCCTGAACTCGAAACAAAGGAAAAGAAAATAAAAATTTTATGTGTTCATAAGTTGAAAGGAAGGGAAAAAAAAGATGTAATTTTACAATGACACCCTTATTAGGTATTATATTAGATTAAGTAAATGGGTAAAATAGTAAATACTAAAACATTTTGTTTGATAACTTTTACTTCCTTCAATTTCCTTCCATTGTAGAAGGAAAGTTTTAAGCAATAATTTCCCTTCAAATTCTTTTTATTCCCTTTAATGAAACTCTGGAACACAATTATTTTTCATTCCTTCAGATTCCTTAACTTTCTTCTCACTTCCACCCTTTAATGAAACTCTGAAACATGGTGTAAAGGGTGTGGAGCTCCGTCCTGCCTCGTCCCTATCCCAAACACCACCCCATGCCTCGTCCCCGTCTCTCGCATCTCATATGGGTCGACACAAATTCATTCAATGAGCATTTAATTTTTTTACCGTTAAATTATAAACGGTCACTTTAAAAAAAATGTTTATTTTTAAATATAAAAACAACACCACTCACCTCATTTTTTATACAAAACTCACTCTCATCACCTTTTTTCTCTCTAATATTTTTATAAACTCTTCATTTTTTATACAAAATAACATGGAGTCATTCAATCCATTCAACCAAAACAACTCAAATAGCCCGAATCCAACGATGGGTTACACCCCAATACTAGATCCACCAATCTCGCAACAAGTACCACCGTTAAGGGCATTCCAACAATTCCAATAAAACCCGAACGCTTTCTCACAATTCAATCCAATGTAATATATGCAAATGCAACACTTTATGCAAATGCAACAATCGTTTCCCACTCCACAAACACCTTTTCAAACAATCCAACCATTTTCTCCACAAGCACCTCCTCTAACATCACCTATCGGTTCGTCTCAACCCGTCGACGAGGATAGTGACGGCGAAGAGATCGTTCCGGAAACTCAACCTTCGCCAACCCAAGCTAAAGGTCCTGGACGGGGTAAACCAGAAGATGGAGTAGCGAAGCAATGGTCCGATTTCGAAGATGAGGCGTTGACTAAGGCGTGACTTGCTACGGAAAAACGTGCCCAAGTTGGTAATATTTTTTACGTGTACTATATATATATATATATATATATATATATATATATATATATAAACAGTTTATACTTTGAGAGCTCGTCTGTGTTGCGAGAACCATAGGAACTCATCTGGACCATTGATCTTGATGATCCAATGGTTGAGATCAAATTATGAGACTTTTTTGTCTTGACATGTTAATTAACTTTTTATTAGTATTTTTTAATAAAATAAAGTACATGAGGGTATTTAGGTAAAATATACCATGAGAGGGAAGAAAATAATATAATATAATATAATATTACTTTTTTATTCAATTATTAAAGTATCATATTTTTTAATTCATTTACTTTTTTAAAACAAAAAATAACACATATTAAAAAAATTGCATCCATTGTTTTAGGAAATACATATATGAAAATTATTACACCAATGTAAAACCCCAAAAAGATGTTTATAAATTTGAGAGTCATTGTAAAAATAACCCACCAACATGTATAAACTGTTTAACTTACATTAATGTAATACATGTAATATACCCTTACACGAATGTAAACAACAAACTTGCATGAAAAAAATAACAAATACATCAATGTAATATAGTTAGAAACCATGCTCTGATACCATCTTAAGAAATATAGAGAAAAAAGCTAGTGTATTGAATTGATAATTGGTATGAATGAATTACAAAGGAAGGAAAAACTCAAACTTATACATGGTTGCATTTAATAGAAAAAGGAAATACATAAAATTATGGGCTGGAAATTTGGAGCAAATAAAATGCCTTTAATTTTTTGGAGATGATGCAACCTTTGACTGATCCTTCTAGAAATTCATAATAATATTCTTATTTTCTAACACAACAGATAATGGAAATTCATTGTTTAGATTAAATTACGAAATAAACCAAGTTACATCTGGATAATGGGTAAGCGAGCAACCAAGTTACAAAATAAACCAGATAATCAATGACGATTAAAAGCTGTTGTGTTTTTGAATATGGACGCAAGTATGTAGCTAATTACCCAATTACCTATAAAAAATGGGAACATTAGTTATTTAAAAAAATATTTTGGAACATTCTTTATCTAAACATATTGCGCAGACCCTATTATAAGATAGGCAGCACAGTTGGTTAATCACCTCTGCATCTGAAGATATGGTCATTGGTTCGTTTTTAATCCTTTTTATCGTCCGCAATCTGGGGTTCTGCTTCGGAGTGAATGTTATTGCTGGTTCTTTGTAAGTTGATGACTGATTGATCCTTGAAACAGTTCTTCAAATCAATATTGTGTTCATTTTGTTTCCAATACCTGATTAGCTAATATAATTAGCCTCACTACTCAGCTAATAATCTAACATTTTGGAATCAGTAAGTTAAACCCGGAGGTCTCTCGGAAAGCAGCCTCTCTATTATCTGAGATAGATTAATCAAGAAATCATGGTGTATTAAAAAATATGTTAAATCATAGGAAATCACTTTTCAAAAAAAAAAATTCATAGGAAATCATGCGTTTAAGGAACTGAAGCCCAATTTGAAACAAAATTTATGTATAGCTAAAGAATCGACCACACTTTAGTGTATACAATAACGTTTGCTTCAAAATTAATGGCTCTTAGGCTAAAGGGTATGCAGACGTCCCACCCCCCGTCCCTCACTTTTTGCCCCGTCCCCCACCCCCACACTGCCCCCTGCCCCGTCCCTTCTTTCCTCGTCCCTCCCGTCCGTTGCAGAACGATGGAGACTGACCAATGGGTGAATTTTGTTTTTTTTTTTTTTCGAAATATGAACGTTGTCCAACGTTTAAAAAGGCAACGGCTTTTTTTTAATTTTTTTTATTTTTTCAATGTTAAAAATCTATATATATACCACAAATCAACCACTTTCTACCACATATCTCTACATTTTATACCATATATTTTATAAACTAACCACATTTTATAAAAAAATCTCATGGATCCCTTCCAACAATTCAACCAAAACCCAAATGAAAACCCCACTCATCCTTTCTCCACACCGGGTTACACGCCGGTAGTCGATCCACCCATCTTACAAACCGTTACACCAATGACGGCGGTAGCCCAAATGCTTCAAAACCCGGTCGCCTTTGCACAATTAAACCCGATCGCATATATGCAAATGCAAAGCTATATGCAACAAATTCAAGCCTTCCAAAATAGCCAACAATTTTCTCTACAACCACATCCCATTACACCTCTTGGAACATCCCAACCCGCTACACCTCTTGGAACATCCCAACCCACTACACCTCTTGGAGCATCTCAACCCGTAGAATCGGAGAATGAAACCGATGATGAGATAATTCCCGAAACCCAACCTACGCCACCAACCAAGGCAAACGCAAAGGAAAACAAAGAGAAAAAGGACCGGGACGTGGTAAACCACTAGAGGGAGCCGCTAGACCATGGTCCGATGTTGAAGAGGAAGCCTTAGCTAAGGCGTGGGTCGCGGCTTCAACACGTGCCAACATCGGTAAATTATTTAAATTTATAGATATGTATTTTTTTGGAATAATGGAAATAAATAATCCCAACTATTCACTATTGGCCAATAACAGTCCCAACTACGAAAATCACCAATATTGGTCCCAACTTTCGACATATTGGAAACCAACAGACCCAAACTAACGGAGGCTAACTCCGTTAGTGTGATGCTGACGTGGCATGCCACGTAGGATCATTTTGCCACATGGCATGCCACGTAGGATGCCACATAGGATTATTTTGCCACGTGGCATGCCACGTAGGATCATCTTGCCACCTAGGCATGCCACGTCAGCATCACACTAACGGAGTTAGCCTCCGTTAGTTTGGGTCCGTTGGTTTCCAATATGTCGAAAGTTGGGACCAATATTGGTGATTTTCGTAGTTGGGACTGTTATTGGCCAATAGTCAATAGTTGGGATTATTTATTTCCATTTTTCCTATTTTTTTTCGAAATATATATGTTTATGTTATTACTTTTTTTTTCGAAATATATATGTATATGTTTTATATATTTTTTTTTCCGGAAATATTGTTGATGTTATTACTTAATTTAACATTATTTTATTTATTTATTAGTTTTAAAACAAATTAAAATTAATATTTAAAAATAAATTAAAAAGTAATTTAATGCTTGAGACATGGGTTTCTTATGTCTCCACATCCCACCCATGTCTCAAGCATATTGAGACATCACTTTGATAAGGTGGCATGGAGACATGAACTTTTTCATATCTCCACACCTCATAGCCTTAAATTTACAGTTGAATTCAATAAATCGATTGAAGTACTAAACAATCTAGCCGGCTAAATCCTTTGTTCAATGGATTTAGCTTCCAAGTTTCGGATTGCATGGGTAAATCGGTCCAAATACAAATGGGTAATTAATTAGATGGGTAATGGGGTAAATACTTTTATTCGGGCTTAATGATTTTTTTTTGAACGACCAACGAATCAATTTCCGAGCACTCTCGGACACTCTTTTGGCGAATCAGGTACTCGAGAGTACCCAGGCCACCAATTGCTACCAATTCTCGGGAAAACCCGACCACTCACCCGCCCGAAGACACGACAGTGAAATAATCGGTAAAACCAGTCGGGATCAGGACTCGAACCCAAGCCAATGGCCGGGTCATCCCTCATTTCCCCTCCACCAATGTCCTCCAAATGTAGCTAGTAGGAATTGAACCTAAGCCTCCCATAGGAAACTTTAGGCCCCCAACCAACTAGGCTACAAGTGTATGATTTTAACGGGATAAATAAAATATTTGTGTTGTTTAACCTACACAAATGAAATATAATTTAATATTTAAATTTTCTTTAACTACTTTTTTTTTTTTTTTTTTGAAAAAAAGGTTTAGGAGTTGCGCCTAAGTTTTAAAATGCACCTTTCTAAATGGAAGTTGCAATTTCCACAAAACCATGCATAATTTGAAAAGATTGCAGCCTCATTTATTTATTTTTTAGTAGTGTAAATACACGAAATAAAACAAAACTAGTGGGAGTCCCCGCGCTACGCGGCGGGAATTTGGTCAGTAGTGGTTCTGTTCGATACGATATCGGCACTCAAAATGAAAATCGTCAAGTGTCTTGTATAGATCGAAAACATTAAAAACAAACACTGGTTCGATTCGTTAACGTACCGGCACTCTGTTGTCAACATAATTTATTCCATACGTCTAAAAAATTTAAGCAAGCGCGTGTATTTAACTTTTAAAAGAAAATTAATAAACACGATCCCATCAGTTTCAATATTGTATAGTATTAAACCTTACATATATTGATAATTAACTTAACTTAGGATAAACGTATTAATATATGGATAATAATAATTAAAATGCTAACTTGTGTAGGAAAAAAAAGGCTACTGCTTAACAACCAGTTAAATAGGCTATGAGACTAACATACTAAATAAAATTAATTAAACCATTATTACAATAAAAGAAAATAAAGCAAAACCAAAAATCAAAACCATCCACTAATCCAAAATAACATATAAATATTTACCACTCAGTTAAATTAAATCATTATTAATAAAGAAAAAAACCATCTACGAAATAAAAGGATGAAAATTTTATATAGTTTTTTAAGTTATGAATGAAGTATTTGGCTTTATTGTAAATAAGAGTCAAAGAATGGGAAAATACATTCATTGAAACCATTCCTGGAAATTTATACAGAAAATATCCCGAATATTCAAAGTTACGATTTTTCCACCACGGCTGGTCTATTATTCTCCAATCAATCATACATTCCCATGGCTATAAAAATAAACACCTCCCTTGCAGGTTCACGTATATTCCCTCTTCCTTACAAATAAATATGAAGTTATTTCTCTTACTCCTTTTCCTTTCATTAACCGCAACATCACCTGCACTTGCAAAGTTGGCAAAGACAGGGTGCAGTGATAAGTGCGGGACCGTGAGGATTCCATACCCTTTTGGATTGAGTGCGGAATGTTCTGTCAATCAATGGTACGTCATTGATTGCCAAAACTCAACGCCATATCTATCTAAACTCGGCCAGTTGGAAGTCTTGGGTGTAAGCTTGATAAATCAAACAGTCACTGTTAATATGCCAAGGATCTCTGATTGCCATAACCCGGTTGGGAATAGCAGTCAGACCACGGCCTTCGATCTTGGTGTGAGCCCCTTCTTGTTCTCCAAAACACACAATAAATTTGTGTTTGAGGGGTGTGGTACTGCTTCTATGATGGATAATGAGCGTGTTGTTGCAGGGTGTACATCCACATGTCACAATGATACAGTTAGTGATAGAAACAACTGTTTTGGAATCGGTTGTTGCCAAACTGCAATTCCTTGGTATGTTACGTCGTACAGCATTAACCTTGAAAGGCAAAGGGAGGATGCACCTTGTGTGTTTCCCTTCTTGGTGGATGAAACTTCCTATGACCAAGGAAGGTCTTCTGACCCTTTTATTTTTAAGAATTCCACCGTTATTCCAGTATCACTCCTTTGGACTCTAACAGACTCTGATAAATTTACTTGCTGTGATTCACGAACATATGGATTTCGCCCTGTGGACCTATTTAATGGTACTCGGGTGCCTACATGGAGATGTAACTACTTATCTCGATCACAAGAAATCAACCCTTACTTAACAGATGGATGCAGCGGTTTGTAATTCAATGATATTTATATATTATTTTGCATCTTAAGATTTATGATGAATTTTAAATTAAATGAATATATTATAATTCACTCGTTTTCTTTTTTATAGGAACTTCAAAATATGCCAAGCCAGGGTGCAACTATAAGTGTGGTAACGTGAGGATTCCATACCCTTTTGGAATTGGTGAGAGTTGTTCTGTTAACCGATGGTACACCGTTGATTGCAAGTCCTCGACACCATATCTAGCTGCACTCAACCATCTGAAATTTTTAAGTGTAAACTTGGAAGATCAAACAGTCAATGTTAGTACGCCGAGGATCTCATATTGCCAAAACCCAGTTCGGAGTAGCAGTGAGATTATGGGGGCTAATTTTAGTATTAGCCCCTTCTGGATTTCCAAATCCAGCAATAAATTTGTTTTTGAGGGGTGTGGCACTGCTACTATGACGGATAATGAGACTGTGCTCGCAGGGTGTTCAACGGCTTGTCGCAATGGTACACCTAGCCAAAGAAACAAGTGTTTTGGAATGGGTTGTTGTGAAACCGCAATTCCTCATATTCTAAAGTCGTACAGCATTAAGGTAACCAGCTTGGAAGAGGAAGATGGAGCTTGCGATGGGTCTGCCTTCTTAGTGGATGATGAAAGTTTATACAATGAAGGAAGGTTTTCCGACCCATTTATTTTCAAGAATAGGGATGCTATTCCGATATCACTTCTGTGGACTCTAACAGAAGCCGATCAAGTAAGTTGTTGTGATAGCGACAGCCCATACCGAAAGACAATTGATAAGCTTAATGGTAGTAAAGTGGATACGTTGATATGCGATAATTTATATTCAGAAGGAGCAGGAAGCCCTTATCTAATAGATGGATGCAACTCTCCTTGTATGTAATTTAATTTATAGAATGTATTTTGTTTGATTGTTTTATGACATATTGACATGGAACTTCTTCTTGTAGTTACAGAAGAGTGTACAAGGTGTAAAGGTAGTGGAGGTACCTGTTATAGGGAATTGATATCTGGCGTTGATGGTGTCGTTTCCGGTCGAAAGATCACCTGTATTAATAACCGAGGAACTTCCCTGGGTGTAATTCTAGGTATGTCTTCTCTTTACACCCTTCATATATGCAAGACCACAATTTACAAATGTTTTCTCGTCATATTCATGACTTACATATTATAGTACTTAAAAAGTGTTAGCGCCCAAAATGTTAAGAATTACATTATTCAACAAGAAACACCGATTAAGGATTATTAAACCCATGAGTCCACAGGGATTATCCTTCGCTAAATGCCTAAGGCTCGAAGGTGAACATCGACCTGAAAAGAGAAAACGTAGGGAGGTGACTGCTATTTTATAGACACAAAAATGGTTGTGGACGTGTTGAGGGTATTTCTAAATGTCCATTTAAGGAGAAGGAGTTATCTTTAAATAGGACTCACATGGGCCATCATCATTAACCCCTAAGGAGGAAATGGGCTAGGCCTAGTTAGAGGGTACCTTCACTACTCCAGCCCAATAGTTAGTGTGAGAAATAAGTAAGCACGCAAATTATAGATAGGAACGGATTAATGCCTTTGCTTCGCTTCGCGCAGCAGCGTGTCATTGGTTGATAGCCTGTTGTGGACACGTCATATCCGAAGGGTGGTGACATATCCACCATCCATTACTGCCTTTTTCATTGTACTATTGTCACATCTGGCGCTGACCGTTAGTGGAGATTACTAATAACATGGCTTCTAGCATCTGATTGGTTGAGCCGCACTGGCTCTGTACTTGTTGTCCTCCCTGCGATCGGCGTGATCATGGGGTGTTGCCTGTTACCATCACACCACGTCGAGGCGGAAGATTAGAACAAACATGTTTATCTAGAAAAGTCTTTATATCAAAAGTTGAAATTGTCAAAATGTTATCAAAGTTACATGTCCCATTAATAATCCCAATAGAAATCCAACTTTGTGGCGTCACATTCTGGGGGTGTGACATCACATTCTTAGGTATGTGATGTGAGCCAGGATGTATGAATCCTAAATAAGGGGTGTATGAATCCTAATTACCTAAATTTATTTATTTCATCTTTGGGAAATGAACACTTTGTTGGATTCATTTTCCTCGGTGGTTTGGCTTCACGTACCTTATTTCTAATTAATGCCCAATTGCCAAACACATAACATTTAAACCCTTAAAAGTATACCGTATATTTGTTCCACAATTCGCTTTGAAATTATTTTAATTGAAATTTGTATGGGATTTTAATACTCTGTTTCAAAGTTTTATTAAACGATGGAAGAGAAATGGTCTCTCTCCTCTTCCGTTCTCTCCAATTCCTTCCAAATTGGAAAGATTGAAAATCATTCTAAAAACATTTTTATTATCCCTCTCATTCCCTCCCTTTGTCTCCTACAAAAAACTCTGGAACACATTTTTTCTCTACTTCCTTTCCAATCCTTTCTCTTACATTCTTTTAATGAAACTCTGAAACAGAGTGTAAAGGAATTGGATTTTGCATTTAAATATTTTAACAAGAACTATAATTTGTTAAAATTGAAATCTCAATGCCATTCTCGGTGTGTCTAATTCGCAATTCAAATTGAATACACATATCACAAACCCTACAGCCGCCACGGTCCAACTGCCGCCACACACTCCATCCACGGACACTTTTGACCCAACTAAATTCCTTTGGCTTGATCCAACTGCCCACCTCAACTGTGGCCACCCCTGTCCAACATGTCGTCCCATAACCACATCGCCAACCCGACCAGTGGTCTTGGGCCGCACTAATGGCCCGAACAGACCTGCCTATCATCTCTAAGCACACCACCAATTTTAAATAACGTGTTCCACTAACCGCAAATGATCGCAGGGGCAATGTTTAGTTGGGGTGGGAGGGGGCGGCCGACCCCCCCGAATTTTCGCGCAGAAGTTTCGATTATATAGTATTCGTATAGAAAATTTTAGAAATATAGGGTTTTGACCCCCCCGAAACTGGTTTTCGACCCCCCGAAACTAGTGATTTTTGACCCCTCGATGACTTCCGACCTCCCAACCTTCAGGTCAAGCTTCGCCACTGGATGATCGGACACGGACCATTGCTCGCCGAGCCTACCTACCGTCCCTAACCTGCACCGTTAGCCCAAACAACTTGGCCCGTGAGGCTGGGGTTGGCGAGAATGGGTTGCTGGTTGTGTGATGACCGGTGGTAGTTATGACATCAGTGACCGATGAAAGATTCAATGACTTTACGTGAATTCCTTGACAATTTGGATGGATTTTGAATTCCTTTAGTTAGAGGAATTTGATGGAACTCACACCTAGTTTCAATTAATTTGCCAACCAAACATATCAATACTAGAACTGAGATTCTAATTCCAACAAAATATGTGAATTAAACACTTTAAGACTTACTAGTAGGAATGTTCGCACGTTGCCGTGGGTACTTGTGTTTTTTTACGCACACTACGTGACGAGTTTAACATAATTTATTGTTAATACCTATTTGCTAAGATAACCATAACACTTTAAGTAAAAATGTATCACTAAGTTACCTTGTAAACTGGACCAAAGCTGCCTTATCCTATCTTTTTTTTGAAAAGAAAACTTCATTCAAAAAGCCACGAGAGTCCTCAAAGCAAGGACCCGCGGGCAACAAAAACGATTACACCATATCCATCGGATTTTTACACCATAAATTCCAATCAATACATTTAATTCTACTTCTATGTCGGAACCAAAAAAACGAAGTCGCCTTAATGTTTTCCAAAAGCTCAACCGGTCTTCTAGTGTTGTTATTGAAAATGCGATTGTTTCGTTCAAGCCAGATCAACCAAAAAGTCGTGAAACAAATCCCTTTTAGGATACGAGACTTATGCTTGGGCAACCTTTGATATTCAACGTACCGAATCACATCCTGGACATCGAAAGCAAAAAACGGACTTAATTTACACCAGAGAGATACCCTGCTCCAAACCTCCACAGAGAACACACATCCTGTAAATAAATGAAGGGCCGACTCATTTTCCGAGTGGCATAAAACGCAGTCTACGCTCTGCAAGTGCACTCCCCTTTTGGAAAGCTCCAAACGCGTTGGAAGACGATCCCTGACGACACTCCAAACCATAATTTTGCATTTAAGAGGTGTCCAATTCTTCCAATCAATCTTGGGCCCTGAAGCAACCGGATAGTTTGTATAAAGAAGGTGTTTCGCAGAACGGACAGAAAATGCTCCATTGCTGTCCGCTGTCCAGGTCCACTCGTCCTTCTCGCCACGAAAATTAAAATCGAACAAGTCTTGTAACAGCATAAAGAGATCCGCTATTTCCTGAGTAGAATCAGGATTCTGTCTCCACTCCCATGTTATCGCTTTCGTCCCCTGAATAACTTTTAACCGATCAGAAACAAGAGCCCACTTACGGGACTCTAATCTGAATAAAGAAGGATACACCAACCGAAGAGGGATGTCTTTCAGCCAAGCGTCACACCAAAAAGAAACCAAATCACCTTTACCAACTACACATGAGAGATGATTCTGAAGAGATAAACCGTTTGAGATTCTTTTTTCGCCAATCTTAACGATCGGTTTCCAAGGACCTTTCGCAGATTTCAAACACGGAAGGTAAGACCAATGCCGAGAGGAACCATGGCAGCCCGTAATAATTTTTTTCCATAATTTATTGCCATCCTTTTTGTAACGCCACGTCCACTTAAAAAGGAGAGCTTCGTTCACCACTTGAATCTTGGAAACCCCGAGACCGCCATCCTTTTTGGAGGAAGTAATAACATCCCAAGCCACCCAAGGGATTTTTCTCTCAACACTAGCTCCCGACCAAAGAAAGTTCCGCATAATAGCTTCAATGTTATCTATCACCGTTTTAGGAGCTTTGTACAAGGAGAGATAGTAAATAGGCAAATTCGCAAGCACCGATTTAATAAGAACGAGACGACCACCCAAAGACAAACATCTCGCTTTCCACAAGGAGAGCCTATTTTTAATAACCTCAATCACCGGGTCCCAATTACTAACCCGAGCCATGTTTGCTCCAACTTTAATACCAAGATACTCAAACGGAAAAACACCCCTCCGGCAACCCAAAACATCCATCATATCATCCACCTCATCATCGGTTGTGCCAACTCCAAAAAGATTAGATTTTGCAATATTAATTCGAAGACCCGAAACAATATGAAACACGCGGAGGATTCTTGCCATCGTTTGTATATTTTTTTTAGACCAATCACCCATGATAAGAGCATCATCGGCGTAAAAAAGATGAGTGATGTCCTCTTCTCCTTCCTCGAAACGAATACCAACAAAATCATTTATCTCCTTAGCCTTCTTAATAATACAAGAAAGCGCTTCCATAACCACCAAAAAAAGAAAAGGAGAAATAGGATCTCCTTGTCGTAACCCCTTTTGACATTTGAAATCAAAAGTCGGAGACCCGTTAACAAGAACCGCCGCTCTAGAAGATTCTAAAATACCTTTGATCCAATTACACCATTTTTGTGGGAAACCCATTTGGCGAAGAATAGACAACAAAAAATTCCAATTCACATTGTCGTAAGCCTTCTCGAAATCAATCTTGAGGAGAAAAACCTTTCGCCGTCTACGCTTAAGCCATTCAACCAATTCATTCACCACCAAAGGACCGTCAAGAATAAAACGGTCGGATAAGAAAGCCGACTGAGAGTCCGAGATAACCTTCCCCGTCACTTTCTTAATACGATTAGCAAAAATTTTAGAAATGATCTTACTAACCATACCAATGAGAGTGATGGGCCTATAATCTTTGAGACCCAAAGGAGTTTTCACCTTGGGAATCAAAGTAATAAAAGACGAAGCACAATCCGGATGAATATAACCACTTTCGTGAAAATCGCCAAGAATACGAATGAAATCGTCTTCCAAAAAATTCCAAAAACGCTTCACAAAAAGAAAATTAAAACCATCAGGACCCGGGGCTTTATTAGACCCACACTCGAAAACCGCCTCTTTAATTTCCTGTCTAGAAAAAGAAATAATTAGTTGATCACATTCCGTTTCATTTAACACGTTCAAACCGGGGCAAGATAAAGAAGGCCGAACTGGAATATCTTCATGGAAATGATTTCTATAAAACCTCATAATCTCTTTCTTGACCAACGTGGGTTTAGAAACCCACTCCCCATTAATCATCAAACCCGGGATCCCATTTCTAGCCTTTCTCCCATTAACAATACCATGAAAATAGTTAGTATTTTCGTCCCCCATGGCCGCCCACTTGACTCGGGATTTCTGTTTCAAATCCTTTGCTCTCGAAACCCGAATGTCTTCCAAGTTCTTAGAGCATTCCGACCAAACCCAAAGTTCCTCCTCATTTCTGTTTCAAATCCTTTGTTCTCGCAACCCGGTGCATGGGTAGGGATTCGAACTTGGGACCAATAGGTTAGGGTTGTATAAGGATTTCCATTGATCTAAACCTTTCAAATATATATATATATACGAGTTAAACATATGGAGAGTCATATGCCCTTACATAAATACAAGAGTAATAAAAATATAAGAGTTAACATATGGAGAGTCGCGTGTATGTGGAGAGTCACTAGTTGATGTGTTCATAAAATGGTACAAGTGGGTAATGCAATAACAGGGGTACTATGGGAAAGTTTTACATGACATCTAGCGTATAAAGCATGAGACCTTTGCTCTCCCATCTTAAAAAAGTAAAGGGTAGTATTTGAAGAATTTTCTTGACATTTTGGGTTTAAAGCAAGAAACCATTCATATGTCATCTTAAAAATCATAGGAAATTACTATTGTAGCCACCTTTTGTACTTTATAATGTAGTATAGATATAGATTAGAAATTCAAATTCTAATTTCGTAGAATTGTGAAAACCAAACAAGAAGTTTTCTAAAAAATTGAAAACGACCATTTGCTTGAGACTTGGTTGCATGTTTTGGCAACATAAATTTCCAGCTTTATAAGTTTATTAGTAGCTTACATTGTGACCACAAATTAAGACATAACTAGAAAAGTTAAAACTGTTTAGTCTACTTATTAACGATTGAGTTTGTATTGGCCTTTTTTCAGGTGTTAGCATAAGCATAGGTTTACTTTTTCTTGGTGCAATTAGTTATGTATTGTACAAAAGGATCAAAAAAGAAAAAGAAAGGAGGCAAAGAAAGAGGATTTTTAAACGCAATGGCGGCTTACTTCTAAAACAACAAGAACAAGCAAACACGTCTTTAGTTGATAAAACAATACATTTCAAATCACGTGAGTTGCAGAAGGCCACTGAGAACTTTAATGAAAACAGAATTCTTGGCCAAGGAGGTCAAGGTACAGTCTATAAAGGAATGTTGGTAGATGGAAGGATTGTGGCAGTCAAGAAATCAAAAATAGTTGATGAAAGCCAATTAGAGCAGTTCATTAATGAGGTGGTCATTCTATCCCAAATCAATCATAGGAATGTGGTAAAATTATTAGGATGTTGCCTAGAGACAGATGTCCCTCTTCTTGTTTCTGAATTTATTCCAAATGGCACCTTGTATGATCGGCTTCACAACGAAACTGATGAGTTCCCAATTTCTTTGGACATGAGATTACAAATAGCTACTGAGGTTGCAGGAGCACTTGCTTACTTGCATTCAGCAACTTCCATTCCAATATACCACAGAGACATCAAAACTACCAATATACTTTTGGATGACAAATATAGGGCCAAAGTTTCCGACTTTGGAACTTCAAGGTTCGTTTCAATAGATCAAACTCATTTGACTACCTTAGTCAAAGGTACATTTGGCTACCTTGATCCTGAGTATTTCCAGTCTAGTCAGTTTACTGAAAAGAGTGACGTGTATAGTTTTGGAGTTGTTTTAGTAGAACTATTAACTGGAGAAAGGCCAATTTCTCTTACTAGATTTGGTGAAAACAGAAGTTTAGCTACACACTTTATGTCAGCTATGGAAGAAGGGCGTGTTATGTCAATATTTGATGCAACAGTAGTTAAAGAGGGTACTAGAGATGAGCTTTTAATTGCAGCTAACCTAGCAATGCGATGCTTAAATTTGAATGGAAAGTATAGACCAACAATGAAAGAAGTTGCTTTAGAGTTAGAAACCATACGAAGGTCGCATATTCCCTCTATCGTTCAAATGAATACATGTCCTGTGGTGTGTGGGAGGAACTATCAATGCTAACGTATGGTGAATCATCATCTACATTCCTGAGTTTCAATGATAGCAGTCAATGAGCAAAAAGCTCTATCATTGTTTATGTTTTGATAAACTTATAATGTCTTATAGTTGTGGGACATGTAATAGAATTATTAAATTTAGATCATCACGATCGGGTTAAGCTTGGGAAAGCAAAGTACTTTTATTTTTCTATAAACAAATTCTTAATTGATTTTCTTTTGATAGTATTTATGATTTCATTATGTTTCGAGTCTGGATCATACGAGCAGTGGTCAGACTTATTTAATTAGAAGCAAAGTTATATCTTATATTAATTAGCTATTTAATTAGAAGAAAAGTTATATCTTATAATTTCCAAACTCGATCAGTTTTAATTAGCTATACATATCCACCGCAAGAAGTGACAGAAATGGAGAGCGGCGATCAAGGAGGCAACCAAGACAACCAAGGAGGCCGGCGGCAATATCAGAAGATCGGAAGCACAGATCATAGTTGAAGAAACAAAACTCTACGTCATTAATATCCCGGAGAGGTGCAGCAGATTGGATTTGGCCGAAAGAGTTAGAGATTTTGGGGTGATTCATGGGATTTATATTGCTCGTAAAAGAGATAAGTTCGGGAGAAGGTTCGGGTTTGTTTCTTTCAAGAATGTGAAGGACATATCTGAACTACAAAGGAAAATGGGAAAGATCAAGATTGGTGAAAACTGGTTGAAGTCAAATATAGCATTATTCACCGGAGATGTGTATCGAGCTGTCAACGTAGAACAAAACAGGAATGTCGAAGCCGGTTCCAATGCGCAGAAGAGGCTGAAAGAGGAGCAGTTTGTGAGCCAATTCCCAAAACTTGATACTACCGGAGCAGTCAGAAATGAAGAGGTGACATTCAAAGAGGCTTTGGTGGGTCGTGATTTAAAGAAGAAGGATGTTAAGGTGGTCCATGTCAACGAAGATACAAGTGCTTTCAAAGATATCCAAGGTCGATCAATAGTGGCAAGAATGAAGGATTTTAATCAATTGAGGTTGGCATCGGGTTCGTGGCGAGGATTTGGGTTCGAATAACAGAATATTCACTGTCAAGACCCATAAGGAATTCATAGATCTTCTCCTTATCTTTGAGTTCCCTTAGTTTCTTCCCGAGGTTACAAGAGCAACCGTTACACGTGCACTGGGGGTGGGTAAAACTGTTTCAATTTCATCCCAAACCCGCCTCAGTCTCGTGAAATAGGCTGAAACAAAGGACCCGTTCTGGTGTGTAGCAGTGAGTTGTTGTTTTAGTTCGTAGGCTCGTGGTGCACTTTCCTTTCCGAACCTCTCTTTCAAATTGGTCCATATCTCTGCAGCGGTGGCAGCATACTTGACGCTAGCTCTAATATCCTTCTCCATTGCGGTTGTGAGCCATCCCTTGATCATCGCGTCACACCGCATCCAAGGCATGTAGTCAGCGGAAGTCTTTTCGGGTTTCTTGATAGAACCGTCAATGAAGCCGACCTTGTTTTTGGCAAAGAGAAAGTTGTTCATCTCTTGAGACCAATCGGCATAGTTGTCATCGGTGAGAACATCATTGACGTGTAATTGTTTTGGGTAATCGGATGGATGGATGTAAAGTGGGGAGTTCGGATTAAGGTCTGGTGTATTTTCGGTTTTATTGCTTGTCGGTTGGCCGTCGGCTATGGCTGTCGGCAAAGGGTTTTGTGTGGATGGTGATGGGATTAATCCCGCTCTGATACCATCGTAAAAGTGATGGTTTAAAGATAGAGTAAATTCCTTTTTGAGTCCCTGAGTTTTGTTGATTTTAA
The DNA here is from genome assembly GCA_030844895.1 of Ambrosia x helenae. NCBI lineage: Eukaryota > Viridiplantae > Streptophyta > Magnoliopsida > Asterales > Asteraceae > Ambrosia > Ambrosia x helenae. The sequence goes on along the minus strand of CM061232.1, from coordinate 676,637 downwards.
CTACTTGAGTCCAACATTTTCATTTTTAACATTCTGAGTGCTAGTGTTTTAAGTTTGTTATGGTTTGAGTCCAATTTTCTAACGTCGTTAACCAAGTCAGTTAACTATAAGGGTATCTCAGTCATTTTACACATAGGTACAACTCTGTAATGCATAATGTATAATGTACAAGTCTTTAATGCATAAATAAAATATAATATAATAATAATAATAATAATAATAATAATAAAGCTCTCTCTCACACACAACACACACACTCTCTCTCTCTCACACACACACTTTCTTCTCCACCCCTCCACCACCACCACCAACTCATCACTGCACCATAAACCCCCACCAAAACCACCACAACCACCGTCTCCTCACCAACCACCTCCAACTGGCCACCTCCACCTACAACCCACCACCTGCAACACACCACAACAACCTCCACCTGAAACCCACCACAACCACCGTCGCCTCACCCTCACCCCCAACTGGCCACCTCCACCTAAAACCCACCACAACCACCGTTGCCTCACCCTCACCCCCAACTGGCCACCTCCACCTAAAACCCACCACAACCACCTCCTATCTGAAACCCACCACCACCGTCGCCTCACCCTCACCCCCAATCGGCCACCTCCATCTAAAACCCACCACAACCATCTCCTATCTGAAACCCACCACCACCGTCGCCTCACCCTCACCCCCAATCGGCCACCTCCATCTAAAACCCACCACAACCACATCCTATCTGAAACCCACCACCACAAAATGAAAAAATAAAATAGAAAACAACCGGAGAGGGTTTCGGTGAGTGAGTGGTTTTAAGAGCTTGAGTAAGCTGAGGAAGATGAAGCTCTTCCATCCGTCTCTTGTTCTCCTCCAACCGTTGCTTACGGAGATCTTCATAGTTTTGTTTTGAGACCACCATTTTCTTAATGTTAATGTAACTTTGATTGATTACAGAGGGATAAGAAGATAGAGGGTTTTGTTTAGGAGATGAGGTGAATGTTACAGATTCATATCTGTTTTCGTGTGTGTGTGTGTGTGTGAGAGAGAGAGAGAGAGGTGAGATCTATTGTGTGTGTATATGTAGTTATGTGTGTATATATTTAATATTATAATATAATAAAGTATAATATTTAATAATATTTATTTTTAATGATAGGGGTACTTTGGTCATTTCATAAATATTAACAGAAAAAATCTAACAGAGTTAGAAAATTGGACTCAAACCATAACAAACTTAAAACACTAGCACTCAGAATGTTAAAAATGAAAATGTTGGACTCAAGTAGTTAAAATCAACAAAACTCAGGAACTCAAAAAGGACTTTACTCTTAAAGATAATATATTGTCTATGTATATTTCTCATAATAAGCAAATGGAGTACAAGGCCAAATAAATATACAAACTGACGAAGAGGAAAAAGGAAATAGGCAAAGTTTTTGAACGGGCAACGAATCAATTTCCGAGCACTCTCGGGCACCCTTTTGACGAATCAGATACTCGAGAGTACCCGGGCCACCAATTGCCACCAATTCCCGGGAAAACCCGACCACTCACCCGCCCGAAGGCACGACAGTGAAATAATCGGTAAAACCGGTCGGGATCAAGACTCGAACCCAAGCCAATGGCCGGGTCATCCCTCATTTCCCCTCTACCAATGTCCTTCAAATGTAGCTAGTGGGAATTGAACCCGAACCTTCCATAAAAAAACTTTAGGCCCTCAACCAACTGAGCTACAAGTGTTGAACAGGAAATAGGCAAAGTGAGAGGCAAAATAAGTGAAGCATATAAAAGGAAAATGGATGAGAAGATGGCTTGAAATACTCCAAGAATGTCGGCTCCCAATAAAAACCAAATTATATGTTTTTCTGGCTTTTGTATTACTACCTTTAAATCAACCCAGTCAAATTATTTATCATGCTCGTATAATGTTTCTAATTACCACATTCAAGATTCACCCAAGAAGTTTGATATAAAAAAAGATTACTGATTCATTCATACACTAATGCATTTTTATCAACTTATTGCAAAATGCAACTCCTAACCAACAACAAATCACACAACCCTTAAACGACACCGTTTCAAGCCTCCTCCCCCTTTCCCACTCTAGCCTTCAACCACTCAATCACATCCCCAAACACAACCTCCACATCATCATCCGCCTCACCAATCAACTGATGCCACATGCCCGGATATATTTTAATCGTCTTATCCTTACTAGACGCGCGTCGATACAACTCCTCCACACACTCCGGATCACAAATAATATCCCCACCCCCATGAATAATCAATAACGGTACATCCACATCACTAGATCTACTTTGCACCTCCCGACAAATCCGTAACAGCTCACGCGCTGTAGACGCGCGTGGCCTTGCTACGGATCTCCTCGGACTAGCAAAAGCCAACTTCCTTTTCCACTCCACTTTAAAAGATACCTCAGGTATCGACCCGCGTGTGGGGACCACGCGCCAAGTAGGGACCACCGCGGCCACTAGAGACAGAAAATGCTCTAGTGGCCACGGTGGTTTATACTTATCGCTAATCCCACACATCGCTCCGTTGAGAATAAGCCCGTCGTAGGGCTTATCGCAACGGAGCGTGATAAGGATCGCGATCGCCCCACCCAGCGATTCTGAGTACAGAAACACTGGGAGGGACGGCGCGTGTTGCTCACGGAAGGAATTAAAATACGCGATGCAATCGTCAACGACTGGATTAATATCCGGGATATGATGTTGAAGGCCTTCGGAGAATCCGTGGCCTTGATGGTCAATTGCGCAGACGGTGAACCCGGCTTTGGCGAGGTGGACACAGGTGAGTTGGACGAACCAGCTTGACTCGCCGGTGTAGCCATGGACGGCGCAGATTAGGCCGGAGACTTTGGTTGGGGGTAATGGGGTCCATGATTGGGTGAAGAGTTTGAGGCCTCGTGGGTTGGTGAAGTGGTCCGAGGAATGAGAGACGTTGTGATGAGAGTAGAATTCGTCTTGTGTTAATGAGCCGAAGGGGCTGGTTTCGTTGGCTTCTGTTATTGGGTGCACCATTGTTGGTTAGGGGAGGGTTAGGTTAAGGGAAGAGGGTGGTTGATAAATAGTGGGGGGATTTAGGAGGGAGGTGAGAAGAGCGTTGGCGCAACATTGTAATAAATGTTGGATGGTTGTAGTGATAAATACATTGTAATAATGTAAGGGTTTTTTTTTTTTTTTTCATTTTCAATTTTTTTTTATATGGTTTATTGATTAAAATTAAAATTAGATTCTTTTAACATTCAAAAATGACTGATCACTTTGGTATCCTCAAAAATAAAAGATAATCTATGTCTGTAGTTGAAGACATTGTTGATGACCCGGCATGTCACCAACTCAAAAGGAAACCATTGTCCAAAGGTGTATTATGGTACAAACTCATGACTTGTGAATGACATTTTTTGATGAGCGAGGCTCCAACCGACAACCTTCGCTAAAGAAAGTCATCCGTATACCGATAGAGCATCCCCACTTACGAATTGAACTCAATATTGTGACATGTAGGGGTGAGCATAGGTCCAAACCCAACCCGAGACCCGAACCTTAGATAAAACTAAAACCGAAATCAAACCCTAACAAAAGGTTCGGTCTTTGGTTCCTTCATGCCCGGTTCCTTCGGTCCAGTGTACAAGACCCGAACCGTAACAGCAACATCATCTCCAACATCACAGAAGTACCTTTGATTTGTCACAAAACCTTTGGATCTGTTATGATTTGTGTTATGATTTGTCTTCTGGATGGTGATGGTACATTACGGCTAAAGGTTAGATTTGGCTGCAAGTTAGATTTTTTTTTTTGAACTTTTTATCTTGATTTTGGATGTTGATGGTTAGTCTTTGATGTTCTATGTTTGTATGCTGATTTAGGATGGTGATGGACTGATTGTGTGTTGTTTGCTAATTAGTTGGTTTGATTGTGTTTGATTGGTATGTACAATATGTATGTTTGCACACCAAGTACTCGATAGAATTCCTAAGTGAAACTATAACTAATACTTGGTTCCATCACTCATAACAGCTAGAACAAGTGACCAGGTCCAAGAAAAAGATTGTTATAGGTTATTAGTAGTTATTTCAGTATTTCACGATATAAGTGTCACCTTAATCCTAGTAAAACATGTCGGTCGAGTCATAAAGATTCGATTAAGAAAATGTTCATTCATAGCTAAGTTGTATGCCATTTACATCATCTTATCCTAATAAACATCAGTAACGAAGCTGAAGAAACATTAATTCATGTTGAAAACAAACTTTTATTATTTCGATCTATAAAATACTATATTGAATTTGAAAGGAACATCATGACACATAGAGTTTTGTAATTTCGTGAACTAAAAATAGACAAGAAACCCATTGTAATTCATTTGTAAGTTTCACCATCTAGCTTGCACAAATTCTCATCAATCCGTATGTAAACACACAAAAACATAATAAAATGCAATGAAAGAAAACAATTAGAACTCATTCTAAAGCATAAGAGTATAAAACTGATAAATAAAAAACTACTTCATTGTTTGAAGTCAACAGTTGCAAACTACTTCATTTAGGACTTGAGGTCAATTCAAATTTCAGAGCTACATCTATCACTTTCGAAACTCTATTAAATCATGAATAAACATAGCAGCCTTCTAACTTAATTCAATTCAAAACAAAACAACTACCAGTTAGTTTAATTAACGAATTTAGTTCGGTCCATCGGTTTTGTGTCGGTTTCACTGTGGTCTTGGACCGACCCGAACCGAGAACCGGAAGGAGCTATTTACCTGGACCGAAAACATACCCGAAATATCATACTCGGTTCGGTTTCCTTGTATTTTCGGGTCGGGACTCGGTTTTTTTTCGGTCCGGTCCAAATATGTTCACCCCTAGTGACATGGCATGACATTATTGTTAGTGTCTAAATTAAAATTTGAGTTTATTAAGCAGATGGTTACTAACTTACTATGGAATAGTTTTTTTCACTAAAAAGTTGTGCTAGTTAAGATTATGGATTGTAATAACATTAGTAAGAATTTTTCACTTTCATGAAATAAGCATGTCACGTAACACAAAACATCCCTACGGTAAGGATTGAAGGATTATCACAGTTACTAGTTTGAGATCAGAGGATTAGTACTATAGGGGGAATAGGGTAACTAATGTTGTACAAAGTAGTTGAGAGAATTGAATGCTTTTTTGTAACAATTGTGAATTAGGATGTATAGTTGATAATGTGACATTCGGCAAAAATCAGGTAGCTCCATACATAATTAATATACTAGTAAGAATGCTCACGCGTTGCAGCAGGTGTCCCAATTGAAATCTGATTCAACTATAATGTTTGTTACGAATCACCACCCATTTCGGCATCTAACATTGTATTCTATTCAACATATTTTGTAATATTTTTCCATCATTTGAATAAAGTGTAAAATGATGCATTACATAAAGCAACAACGGCAGGAACAACAAAGTAGAACAAAACTTTAACATTTAATGACTATGAAGAAACACCATCCTAACTCACCACATCTCTAGGAAAACATTGTTTGAAATTGCATACATAATGAATCAAGAACAAAAACACAAATAAAAAATGAAATGTCCAATATGTTGTAGGTCTATTTTTATTTGTAAGAATTGGGTAAACTTCACTATCAAAGAAACCAATTCTTGGTAGTTAACCCATTATTTTACCAAACCTTATGCATGCAATCCAAACTTCACATGAGTTGCTCAACTATGTTAAACAAAGATTTAATTGTTGGAAAACTAAACATGAGAATATTGTTCAAGAGTAATTGTTTAATACTTATTTTTTGGTTGTAAATTTATAATTTACTAATACGCAAATAAAATAAGATATATTAATTTAAGTTAAATGGGTGGTTTCTTGTCACCTCATGAGCCACACTCGGGTTTTATTTGATTTTCAGGTTTCGTGACATCATTATGGTATTGATTAACGTTATCAATGTGTTAATGTACATACACCAACAGGCTTGACCTCCATTTGACCCATTCTTATAAAAAAGGAAAAATTACAGAAATCGTCCTTAATGTTTACATCGTCTTTCAGTAGATGTCCTTTAACTTCAAAATTGATGAGAATCGTCCTTTATGTTGTAAAATATTGCAGCTCTCGTCCTTTAAACCTAACCTAGTTAGTTTTTTCGGTTAAGTTTGGTCATGTGCCTTGCACATGAGGGCATAATTGACATTTCACCTTCTATCTTTATTTCCCCTTTATTAAAACATGAAAACACTGATATCCACCATAAGCCTCCACTGTATCCCACCATAACCTTCCACCATATTCCCTTCAAGCATTTGCAACCTGCCACCATCCACCACTGTCACCAAGTTGCACCACCACCTTCACCATCAGACCACAACACCACCGCTACCACCAACCTACCACCACCACAACCTGACATGCACAACACCCCATAGTGCCACCACGAACCTACCACCAACCACAACACCACTGCTGCCACCAGCCTACCACCAACCACCAACTGCCACCACGAAATCCCATATATCCAACAACCACAAAAACCCCACCAAATCCAACACCCCCACCATAATTAACAAACCCTAAATCTTAATTCTCCAACAAACCCTAACCCCTAATTCGATTAAGAGTTTTCCCCAAACCATCACCTACCAGCACCACCACCACCCTCACCATCTGCCACTATCAAAGAGAGAAGTAGACTGTTTACACAATAAATAGAGAGAGAGAGAGTATATGATTTTAATAGAGATAGAGAGATAGATCGAAGGTTAAGAACCTGAAGAGAGAGAATAAAGTCGGTCACCCCTCCGACTGTGGTGACCAACGAACATCGACCAGTTCAAGGACTATTCATCTTCATCGACCAGTTGAAGTATTAGACGAATCCATTAGTGGTGATGGTTTAAGTATCAGGGCGGTAGTGGTGTTATTTCCAGATAGCACAACCATGGTTATGGGAAGGATGAGGATTAGGCTGATGATGGTATGTGGTGGTGTGATGATTGACCTTGGTAGTGGTGGTAAGTGGTGGTCGGATTTAATGGTGGTGGTGATGAGCTTAGAAAGAAAGAAACAGAGAGACAGAAAGGAGAGGGAAGGGGTTATGTATTATTATATTGAATAAAATTACTAACCTACCCTCATGTGTAAGGCACATGACCAAACTTAACCAAAAAAACTAACTAGTTAGGTCTAAAGGACGAGAGCTGCAATATTTTACAACATAAAGGACGATTCTCGTCAATTTTGAAGTTAAAGGACATCTACTGAAAAACGATATAAACATAAAGGACGATTTCTTTAATTTTTCCTATAAAAAAAACATAGCCTCCTCCTAAATGGGTTAAAAATAAAACTGCCAAATTAAAAAAATAAAAAGACAAGTGTAACAGACATCAGAATGTAAATAGTTTACATTTTAGTGTCTCACTCTCTTCTCTATCTATCTAATATGATATGTAATGTTACAACCAAAAATATACTTATGCAGAAATCACAACTTCACTTAACATTAATGTAGTGGAATTTGCCTTTTGTTTGTTCACTTTTGCCTAAGTCATGACTGAACTGTGATGTCTGGATTGGTCTCCTTGGACAAATTAGGAGGCGAAACTTTAGGCGTTTCATTTCCCTGTTTGGTTTTGGTAGTGCGGACCTTAGGTTTGCTGATGTTGCAGACCTGAGTCTGCTTGATTGTACTTGAAGTAGCACTCCCGGGTTTGTAAGTGCCTGTGCTGTGACGTCTCCTTGAACAAAAGAGCCTTCTCATTGACGGTTGAATGAGGGGCATCACTACAGTTCTTTCTCATGGTTAAATTGGGTGATTTTGGACGGGCCAGAGGTAGGCAGGCATCTGTCAACCAACCATAGTACACAAAGCATATTCGTTACCAATGGTAATTGCAACCCATTTACTTGAAATGGGCCAGTTCAAGAGGTAAAATGTAAATACAAAAGAAAACAAAATACCTTCTTAAGTTCACCCTTTGGTGGAGGTCCTTAATGGTAAAAAACCGGTGACATGGTTTGCTTTAACAACCATGCTCTTTCTACACCGCTTTATAGTTTCTTGCTCGTCCTGTCATTAACTAATTATCATTTATCACCTGTTTTACAAAACAAAGCCTGACATGGTCTTTAAAGGCCATTACTATGAAGAAAAAAAATTTAAGCACCGGAGAACTGGTCTTTTTTAGTATGGGTCAAAATGGGGCGTCGACACTTATTTTTCATCAATTTTATCTTAGATGTAGCTAGTTTCATCAATGTTTTACTAAATCAATAAAACAACAAAAACACAATAAAAAATGAAATCCCCCACATATTAATTTACAGAATCATATATTATAAATGTTTACCATTGGGCGGATTTAAAGCATTTGTGAAGCATTGATGTACCCACGCTTTGTGGACTTATAACCCACATAACCCCATACTATATGAGAAGAGAAAGAAAGAGTGAGGAGATAGAGACGTTGTAGAAGACGGAGAGGAGAGAGAAGGACGTTTCAGATAAAGAGAGAGGCGAGAGAAAGGGAGAGAGTGATGAGGTGTCGGTTTTGTATTGATTCATATGGGAAGCCTCTCGGGAGACGCCTTAGACGTGTTGGAAACCGTGACCCGTCTCTTTCAAAAAACAGAAGAGGGCTATTTTCGTAAAAGGATTAATAACGGACTATTTTAGTGATTTCCCTTTAAAATAAAGTCAAGCATTGAGTAACACATCCTATCGTGAGTGCGACCTCTTCCTACTAAATTTACAACACACACTGACACAAACACACACACACCCAGGTGTATGAACACACACATACATCATTACCAAAACCCTAGATCCTTCTTTCAGAACCCATGGTCAGCATTATCAATTAACCGTACTTACAGAAGAGATGTATAAAAACCAGCTGCAAGAGTTAGCACAAAGGAGCTGCTTCAACCTACCCTCGTATACCTGCACAAGAGAAGGTCCTGACCACGCCCCCCGCTTCAAAGCCACCGTTAATTTTAACGGCGACTCCTATGAAAGCCCTAATTATTGCTCCACCTTGAGACAAGCTGAACACTCTGCTGCTGAGGTGGCTCTTATTGAACTTACGTCTCATGGTTCTTCTAATTCATTGGCTGCTAGGATACTGGTTAGTTGTTTTTTTTTTTCTAGGGTTTTGTATTTTTTTATTATTAATTTGTAATTGAAGATTTTGGTTATATTAACTAGAATTTGTGAGGGGAGGAGTGGTAGGGTTCGTTTCACGGAATTGAATGGAATTTGGATGTATATATTTCATTTCTTATATTGTTCGTTTCGACAAAAAAAAAGGAATTGGAATTGGATAACAACATATGGAAGGGAATCTACTTTACGATTCCATTCGGATTCCATTTCATTATGTGAAACGAGCACACCTACATTCCAAATCAATCAACAGTTCAATTACATTACATGAAACAAATGCCTCCTAATGAGGCCTAGCTGATTCCTACTTGGAAGCGCCCTTGGCGTAGGTGAGTTTATTTAGTGTGAGTGGTGCCACTTGATATAGTTGTTCAATAAAAACAGTGTTTGTAGGAATTTAAGGATGTAGAGAGGAAATGTTGTTATAGTTGTTGTTTGGAATCGTTTTTAGGGTTTCGATTTGGGTAAATTTTATTATTTGGCGGGCTGTCTGCACAAAATGTGTTTCTATGGAAGCCCCTGTTTTGTTTACTGCCTGTGATTATATATGTTGGACTGCAGTAGGATTAGGATACCTAATTTAAGGTTTAGATGCTACCAGTGATGTATGCGAGTGACAGTTTTGAAGTTTAAATAAGATAATATATATCCCTCATATGTGTAATCTTATTGGATTGAGAATATGTAAAAGATGAATTTCTATTTCATATTTTTACTGTTAGTTATTTGTTTATTGTAAGTTAAATGTTGCTGCAATTGATATCGGATTAGATTTTGTTGTCGGAAGGGAAGGAACCACTCCATTAAGTAGTTGTCCCTTCTTTATAAAGAGGGGCCCATTCAAGCTTACTTGGGTTTGGCTAGGCGTTAAGCGCAGTTCAAGGGTTACGTCATCATTTATTGTTATAATCTTTTGAGGGAACACATTATTTCTTTTAAGAATGAAGCACATGTTATAGTAATTGTATTGTATAATGTGATTATGATCAAAGATTACAAGAGATAAATAGACTAAATAATTACACATTAATCCCTCTAATATAGAAACATATCTAATAGTTGTCTGATAGTTATGATGACATACTAAAGGATTGTGTACAATAGCAATATGGGTTCTAATTTTAACTAAATTATGTGATCGACACTCAACAGGACGAGACAGGGGTGTACAAGAATCTTTTGCAGGAGGTTTCTCAAAGAGTAGGGGCGTCTTTACCGACATACACAACTTATAGATCAGGCCTTGGGCATCTTCCTGTGTTCACCTGCACTGTAGAATTAGCTGCCTGTATATTTACTGGAGAACCCGCCAAAAACAAGAAACAAGCTGAAAAGAATGCTGCCATGTCAGCTTGGTCATCTCTAAAACTTTGTAAGGATTTACTGTTTTTTGTTTGTACTTTCGTGTATGGAACTATGGATGCATATTTATGTTGTTGGAATGCAATCGAACCCCACACTGTGCATGGACAGGCCTACTATATAAGGTGTGAGGTCAACAGACCTCGTAGTTTTTTATTTTATTTTATATATAACGTATACTACCGTCTTCTGACTGACCCCCCAAATTTTTGAACGCCAAACCTGGAGAATTTTCAACCTACTTACTTAGAAAAGATCAATCTATATATGTTGCATTTTGAAAATCAAAGTGAAAAGAAAAATATTAAGTACGAATTCGATTTGGTTACCACATTTATTCTTTCTAAATGGTTATTGAAATGTACATAAGCTTTCATTGTCTTGATTACTTCAAAACCCTCATTTTATATCTTAGTTTTACTGTTTATAAAGACAATGTATCATTAGTTATGTAACCCGATCCGACTCAAACTGAAAATTTGGACGTCATGTTAAGAGACATTCTAGGACCAAGAAACTGACTCTGGACAGGAAATAAATCCTGTGTCCACCACGGACACTGTACAATTAATATAAGAGATGATATAATTTAGTAGTGGCATGGGCTGGGTTGACTCGCAACACTGTAAGAAAATAAAAATAAAGATTCTTTTACTATCCAATCATTCAAATAAGATGGTTTAGCAGGTGCTACTTCCGACCCGTTTGAGCCTTGAGGCCTCAACTCATTTTGACCCTCAAGGGTTTGACCCGTTTCCTTGTAAGCCCACCTGTTACCCATGAAAAACCTTAACCCAAATCCTGGGTTTTAAAAAGCGCGCCTAGCATCAAGGCGCAGCCTAAGGCGCCTCAGGGCTTTGCGCCTATCCTTTTTCCCAAAGGCGGACGCCTCAGGAGCTTTTTTGTCAAAATTTTAGTCGCTTTTCATCTGAGGCGCGCGCCTCACGTACATAGGGTATTTTTTATGCATAAAAATGTTGTACCTTTGGTGTTTTTGGCTTGTACACATAGATAAAATCACATAAAAACCTTATTTATAGCTATATTTTGGGTAAATGAAGCTAAAAACTCATGGAATATATATGGGATATATAAAAAAAATTATATAATTAGTGTGCGCTTCGGGTACGAAAATCCCACACTTTTTGCGCTTTGTGCTTCGTGCGATGCGCTTAGACCTCGTCGCTTTTGTGCGCCTAGCGCTTTTTTTAAACCAAGCCCAAATCAACCCATTTATAAGTAGCGTTAAAGTTGCCACTTGCCACTTGCCACTTGCCACCTATAACTTTATTAATTCTCTTGCATATTATATTCCAGTTTCATATAAACAGTGGATACAGATGAATGACACTTATATTCTCTATTTTTCAGTAACACAGCAATCAGAAAGCTTGCCATTGCAAAAAGGAAACACCGAGGAGCAGGAGCATGTTACTGTGGCCCGTGCGTTACAGAAATTCAGGTTAAAGGCAAGAATGTCTAATATACCCTTTCCAATCCATTTTCCCGTGCCAAAACCAAGAACGCTTATCGGCCAACCGCCACCAACCACCACCTCAAAAATCCTTCCGTTAATATGCCCCAAAATGGGTCCCAGTAGGCGTCACCTAACCGCATTATCAAACACACCCCAAACATGCATAAAAACACCTCAACAGCAATTTCCAGTCACCCCTGCTGATGAGCCCCGACAACCCGCTTCTCAGTCGGCCGAAAACCACGCTATACCCCGCCAACACAAGTTTCCAGCGGTTGGAGCAGCACCTTACATCCCTGTTCGGCACTTCAGGGCTCACCATGGGGTTGCTCCTCCAGTGACTATACGCAACTCGATTCCTGTTTTCTCTGCCCCACCGCCACGTATGGGGGTGACACAACCACCGCCTCCTAATCACCTTCCTCCACAGTTTGGGATGCCGGCACCCATGCGCAGTGGTTTACCACCTCCGGTCACCATTAGACAGGCGGTTCCAGTTTTTTCAGCAGTCACAAAGCCTGTGACAAGTTCCATAACACCAAATGAAGTAAAGAAGAATACAAGTTCTCATGAGGACTCCAAATCTCCAATCGAGCCACTGACATCAGCACCATCAACAACAGAAGATAAAGGGAGCAATGCAGCAGCAATTTCTATCAGCCCACCGGTTCCTGATGAAAAGGCCGACGAATTGGTAGAGAACAGGTTGAAGGGGCTAGAAATCTGAGGAGGAAGGTAGTGTTTAAGGATTTTGTAGGGGCATCTGTGCTGTGCAACTTAAAATGTAGAAGTTTGGTGTATTCTTGTCTAATATCTTAATTTTGGGAATAGAAAATGAGCTCCAGTAGGTTGGTTCAAAGAGAAAACTGGTGTAGGGTCTTTTTTTGAAACATGAACACTGTGAGCAAACCATTGGCATTGAATATGATAACTTCTGTTGTACCGATGAGACAGGAAAGTGTAAAAAACGCCCCGTGAATAAGGTAAGTTCTGTTAGAGTATAAGTGTACCCATGTATGTGAAACATCTGGTTGAATTTGACAACTATACAAGATGTGAAACAGTACAGGTATACCACCTTTAGTTATGGTTTAGACACTCGATTTACATAAAAATTGACTACTGATTGAACAAATTATTTGTCATATCATAAAAAAAAATCTCAGAAAATGACCCATTGTTGGTTTCATGTTGATTTGTTTCAATTTGCTTTTCACCCTTATTTGAATAATCTCTTCTCAAAATGCATTGTGGTTTCGCGAGTGATTAAAATCTTTCACTTAATCGGTGATAACGGAACTACATTGACGTTGAAGAACATGTTTACTCGCCGTAGAGGTTGGATCCATGTACCTTATCAATCATGAAAGAATGAAATTCTGATTACGACGTTTGGTTTAAAGCCATTAGACCTTGCATTATCTCAAAGCGAGTTGGTGATCTTGTGTTTCTCATAGACTGTCTAGTTATTTCTCACTCTTAACGAGTTGGTGGTTGATGCATGTTGCACTGCTTGATGCTCAACGTTTGTTGCTTTGTGAATCGCCTGCTGCAATGCTAGATAATCGTTGTTTCTCCCAAATCACTTAGATGATCTTTAACAACCCCAGTAATCAATGGAGTCTTGGCGATTGGTGGCTTTGATACCATTGTTATGTGAAGTTTTTACAAAAGAAATATTTAGGGGTGTTCAGAAAAACCGCAAACCAAATAAAAACCGAAAACCGAACCGTAACCGTAACCGAAAAAACCAATCCGAACAACGAATTTGGTGTTTGGTTTGGTTTTAACCGAAACCGAATTGCTTATTCGGTGTTTGGTTTGGTTTTTGGTTCTACATTTTTTTTTATTTGGTTTATTTGGATAACCGAATAAACCGGTAAAATAATTAATTATTAAATAAAAATAATAATATTTAATAACTCATATATAATATATAAGCCCAAAATATTGAACCCAACCCAAAATAAATAAAGTCCACCAATTTATAGAGGTAATAATCTAAGCATAAACTAGTAAACTATGGTTCATTTTACTATTTCTAATTTTTATGATGTTTCTGTTTGCGTGATTTGATTTTTTGGTTTATATTTATTGCAAACTTTCTTTTCGGATTTTGGAACATATAGGTATATAATAAGTTAGAGAAAAAAAACTTCGTTTCAATTTGGTTTGTTTGGTTGAATTTGGTTTGTTTGGTTTTAAACCGAAACCGAACCGAATTCAATTTGGTTGAATTTGGTTTGGTTTTCATATTCCTAATTTGGTTTGGTTTGGTTTTTGGTTTGAGGTACAAAATTTTGAAAACCGAATAAACCGAATCGAATAAACCAAATAAACCGTAAACCGAACCGATGAACACCCCTAGAAATATTCAGAGAAAAATCAACAATTCAAATTAATTCAATAGCTAATGTTCTCATTGGTTAAACTAGTAAGAATTATCCTTAAAACCGCTAAAATACCATAAATCACTTTAGTCACTGTATTCATCGTCGCTTGTTGAAATATCTTATATTATGATGTATTCAGCAATAGATACACTATTTATAAAGTCATTAAAATACTATATTGTATTATTTATTAGTAAATTCAAACGAACGACATAAAATGGTTTCTAAAAATTCGGTCTCTAAACATCTTTTGACTATCTAAAATAATTGATTTATTGTAGTAACCACTAGTGTGATAGGTTTAAGGATAATAAAAGTCAACAAGTCATAAAGTTTGACTTATAAAAGTCTACAAGGGTAGTAAGACCCACCGTAGTGGGCGTGAGTTTGGGCGTTATATTACAAAATAAAGCCCCCCACACCGCTACGGGGGGGCTTTATTTTTGAAAAAATGCTTTTGGCGTTATACTAATAGCGCTCAACACATTTTGATGTGGCCAATAGCCACGTGACACGTGGCGAAGAATCAGAAAGCATCTTTATAAACAGGGCTTTATTTTTAAACGGGGCTTTATAAATAAAGCCCCTACCACTACACCCCTTTTTCACTTTATCTCTCCATGCTGACTCAGCTGCCACGTGGACCAATCAGAAAGAGGGGCTTTATATATAAAGCCCCCCACTACACATGGTCTAAGGTTTAGCCGCAATGAAAGCCAACTAGTCAAGTGTTTGACTTACAAAAGTCAAAGTCAACAGGTGATGACTTAATAGTAAACTAAATAAAGAGTGAAGCAGGCAGTGCATTAGGTTAATCCTGGTCAACACAAACCATGGATCACAAAGAGTACAAAGTATAAACACAACACTGCTTCACCAACACCTGGCCTATATACCAACTTTCATCCAGATGCTAAATACCAGAAATTCAAGAAAAACGACGGGGTAACAGCGAACCAACTGACAAAAGCCATAGCTGTCGATGTCTCGAACCTGGTGCAATGGTTCTGTGAACAGTTATTGAAGTCATTACCGATGAGAACGGTTATACCCGCTGATGCACATGCTGCAGCAAATGTAAGAGTTGATGTAATCTGCATCATCAACATTTTTAGTTAAATTCTGCGGATTTGATGCAATATAGCACCAGAAAACTTTTGAAACTTGTTATATAAAACCACTTAACCATAGCAACCCGACAAACATTGGCGGACCTATGTCATAAGAACCCAACAAAAATAAATTATTTAGCATTTGACACAAGCTCACACATATTACAAATCGGTGTGTATAAGAAAGTTGGTTAACACAAAAAATCATGAAAAGATCCGCTGCCAGAAATCAATTAACCAACAAAACAAAACAAATATTGCAGCCCAACTTCAAAAAATCTAGTTCACAAATAACATGATATGTAGGATTTTAAAATTGTTTTAGGTTTTTAGCATTAGTTGAATCGGGACATTGGATATGTGATTCTAAAGTGTAGGTCAACAAATCGGCCATTCAAAGACTTAAGCATTGCCACTTAGACCATAGGGTGTGGTCACTATCCTAGTCACCATCACTACCCTCCACGTCATCGACACATCATTCCACCCTTCATCACTACCCTCCATCACCAACCTAGTGGTGTGGTCACTATCCTCCACTACCCTCCATAACATTCCAAAATAAAAAAAAAATTCCTCAAAACTGGACCATGACCATCATGACGCTTCTCACGTTCATCACGTGTGACAATGGTGGGGCCGTGGGGGGCGGTGTTCCCGTGAGGTCGGTGACCTCACGGGCCTCTCACAACCCAGTCACCACCCCCACACCGTATGGCCTTAGTACAAGTAATATAAACCATCACAGCCTTAACATCAACAAACACATAAAAAATCTCTGTAGGAAATCAGAAATAAGAATATTACCCCATCTCCAATTGTGAACAAAGCAACGATTTTCGGATTTCTAAGACTACGTTTCACTAAAAGAGCATAAATATCAATGATGGCTAGTGAGAGACTCCATAAACATTGCAAGCTCAGAGCTGCAACAAGGTACCTGGTACAAAAACCATGAAAACAAGTATCATTTCATAACCCTCAATTCATATGCAGATCATAAAACACAATGTAATAAATTGTAACTAAGCCACCAATTAACTTCGCAATGTAAATGCAAAGATAAACAAAAGAACAATCTTTTGGCAGAAAAGATGAACACAGCCTTCTAATTACCAACTTCTTTTAACAGCTAACACACGCACCCTCTATTCATAGTTGTTAAAAGCCATCGCCTCTTGCGCCCAGGCCAATTTTTTAGGCGAGGCGATGCATTTTCGCTTTGAGTCGAGGAAATTACGCTTTAATTCTCCAAGCAAGGTTTAAAAGTACGGAAACGTGCCTCGAGGCGTTTTCCTTTCGCCTCACGAGGCGTATGCCTCGAGGCGAACCGAGGCGTAAGCGCGAGGCGGAATGAAAATATATATATAAATGTTACATATCTTATAGAAAATGAAATACTAACTAATTTCAGCATCCAATTCATCAAAAACATCAAAAACACACGTTAAAAGGGCACGACATGCTTGAAATTGAAATAAAAAGTCTAAAACATCAAAAATAAACTTAAAAAACCCCTGAGGCGCAGTTTTTATTACTGCCTCAGCCCTGTGAGGCGCATCTACAAAATAGCACCCTGAGGCGCAGCCTCAGACTCGTTTTCCTCCCAATTCGCCTTGAGGCGCGCCTCGAGGCGCACGCCTCAGCCGTTTTTTTTAAACCATGTCTCCAAGTGATGGTTTAGGCGCAGATTTCAGCTAGATTCCCAAATTCCAGAGAGTTTCCAGCCAAATTCGTTAAATTATGGCTAGATTCCAGTCAGATTTCTATTTTTATGTAAGAAAAACTACTTCTAAACACTAATTCGTTAAACTTTTGATACTAACTAGATGAAAAATAGTATTATTTTACTATATTTTTTCTTTAATTTCTTTGTTCGCTTTTTTTTTTTTTATCTCGGTCCCTCGCTTTTTTTGCGCCTCGCGCCTAGGCCCCAGGCGAGGCCTATGCGCCTTGAGTGCGCCTAGCGCCTTTGATAACTATACCTCTAATCCTACTAAATCTACACATCTGGCCACCATGAAACTTGAACTCTCAGCCACATGGGGAGGGACACCCTTCCTACGAACCTTCTTATCACTAGGCCACTATACGTTATTTTCAATTTTAAACACCTAACTCACGCACCTTTTAATTCTACTCCATAGTACCCATTTGTCTACTATGGGCCTTCGTACACACCTTAATACCGCTAGGCCACATGCCCTTCAGTTCCGGTTACCAACTAAAATCTTAATTTTCAGTCAAATTAGTTTTCCCTAATTTGAGTATAACACCAAACATCTCGTACTATCAATATCGTCCGCTTTACCCACGAGGACCTCACGATTTGTTGCCAACTTCATAAGCGGAAGCTTCGTAGAAGGTCACCCACGTTGGAATTACTCTCACTCACACACACTCATTGTTTAAAAAAATCGTGTAAGGCGAGGCGTTAATAAAACGAGTCCGAGGCGCTCCTCGTGGGGTTTAGTTTGTACATAGTACTAGGGCTGGCATAACAGGTTACACGAACCTGTTAAGACACGAACACGAACACGACACGAAATCTAATCGTGTCATTTTTTCAAACATGAACACGAACGTGTGTATAACGGGTTAACACGATAAGGAACACCTAGTAAAACTGGTTAACACAACAAGACATGATAAGACATGACAAGACACGATAAGAAACACGATAAGACTTGTTAAGACACCAACACGACACGAAAATAAACAGGTCTTAACGTGTCGACCTGTTATTGACACGAAACCTGTTAAAATCGTGTAGGTTCGTATCAGGTTATCGTGTTCGTTTCTAAATTGCCAGCCCTAGACCCTAGTACATACGCCCCTAAGGGCTAAGGCGTTAAAAATCCCGTTCGGGTCAATTACTCTATTTTTGATGTTTCAGACATTTGTAGGCCAATTATTATTATTATTATTATTATTTTATGTGATCTTAGTGAAATAAAAAGTACCGGAAGGCGGTGACGGAGGGGAAGTCATTAGTGGCAGCCATGACAGCAACAGAAACAGCAGCAAAGGCGAACTGAAACAAACGGAGAGCAAGGTTGGTGGGAGTAGCAGGCATGCCTTGAATATCCTTCATCCTCACTCTATCATCTGGTCTCCCATCATTCTCAACAGCAGGAGCAGCAGCAGGTGGTGCTAGTTCAGTCAATTGAGGGAGTTCAATGTCCAACGGATGAACAGCAGGGTGGCTTCTGCTACTCATTCTTTTATTTATTTGTTTGTTTGTTTGTTTCAAAGAGTCATTGTTTTGGAAGTTGTGGGAATTGGAAAGGAATTGTTTTGTAGGGTTGATTGTAGCGGTGGTTAAGGGGAAAGTGGAGTCGTCGGAGACCAAGAGAAGATGATGGATGGATGGATGGATGACAAGTGACAACTGAGAATAAGGTTCACGACGTTGTTTACGTGGACCCACCGCTTTCTTGCCCTATATCCTTTTTTTTTTTTTTTTTTTTTCTTTTTTCTTTGTGCTATTCTAGGAGGGTGTTCGGGATTGAGTTTGAAAATGTAAAAGTGTTTATTGACTTATAACTTTTTAAAAAGTAGTTTAAAAAAAAAGTGTTTGGATTAACTTTTGGGATGAGAAACATTAAAAAGTCAATAGATTGTCGTTATTTTAAGCGTTTCGGTTAACTTATTGTGAATATTGGTTGTATGGGTGGTAGATTTGTAATTTTTTTTTTCCAAAAGTCAAAAGCCAGAATTTCTAACTTCTCAAAAACAGTTTTTTCACCCTTAAAAGCCAAAAGTCAAAACAGAAAGTGCTTTTGGGTTACACAAACAGCTTATTGACTTATTGGCTTATTGAAAAAGCCAATAAGTTAATAAGTTGTTTTGAAACTCAATCCAAAACACCCTCTAGATTATCATCAGGTCTTTTTTCAAAATAAACAACTCTTCTATATAATATAGGGTTAAGATTAAATACAGAGTGAAAGAAAAATAGGAAGTCATAGAATGGGTATCAAACGGACTCCGATTGAACTCATTCAAGCGACATTTGAACCGTCTTATCGAACCCTACAACATTAGTTTTTAGGTATTCGTTTTTTTGGGGTTTTAGCTTGTAGTTTTTAGAATATGGTTTATATCATTGTGTCTTTATATACCATTGTGTCTTTTTCTTATTTTCATCATTGTGTCATTTTTTCAATTCATTGTGTCTTTTTTCTTCAGCATTGTGTTATATTTTTTTGACACTGTGTTATATTTTGTGGCTCATTGTGTCATATTTCATGATCTATTGTGTTTTTTGTATCCTTCTCATTTTTGTTACACTGTGTAGAATAACTTGACCTATATAATATAACTAGATTATACCCTGGGGGCGTCCTGAGGTTGAGCAATCTAATATGACGCATCAATTTTATATATGAAATAGACTGATGCAAGTTTGATGTAATCAGTCAATCTGTCTTTATAAAAAGATCAAACTCAAAATTTACTATAATAGCAGTTTGTGTTGATGATATCAACATCATCGGGTCTCCTGAAGAGATAGAGAAAGTTGCTCAATTATTAAAGAACGAATTTGAAAAGAAAGACATTGGAATAACAAAACTATGTATTGGCTTACAATTCGAGCATATGTGCAATGACACATTTGTCCATCAATCAAACTACACCGCCCAAAGCCTTCCCCCCCCCCCCCCCCCCAATTTCCACACCCCACGGGATGGTGTAGAGGGCTTGAAGCTCCCCCCCCCCCCCCCCCACCCAAATCTTCCCGCCCCACTTCGGATACTCTAATAGGAAAATATTACCGATAAGAGAATCAACAACCCACTTCGAACTAGGGATGAGCTCAGAACGGTATCAGTACCAACTGATACTGATCCCCAAAAAAACCAATACCGAAAACTCTAAAACCCAATACCAATACCAATACCGATACCGATACCGAACACATATGGTACGGTACCATACCATACCGATCCCGTACCGATACCGATAAGGCGATAATACCAAAACCGAAAACCTCTAAATGTGGGTACCAATACCGATACCGAACACCCTCGGTTCGGTACAAGATCGGGACGTTATCGGTATTCGGCTTGTATGCTCATCCCTACTTCGAACCCCTCTAGCTCCATCCATATGTTTCTAGATTTTGTATAACAGCCAACTCACACCCTCTCTGGTCCTAGCCCTAAATCTACATCTATGTTCACAATTAGATTTGAACCATCAACCATATAGGAAGGAGTACCTTACTGATGTCCCTTGATACCGACGCTATGCTACAAGCCCTTTGGTCTATATTTCCACATACCAACCAGAAACATAGACTACAAATAAAATCACTCATTAAACATTTTCTGTGGAACACAAGCTATATGCATGACATTTCTTCCCCAAACCCACAAGAAACATGTGCATCAACACCACATTGCATTGCATCCAAATGAGTCACCAAACAAAACATTAAATGTTTAACTAAACACATTCCTGATTCTAAAACATCTCAAAATTCGTTTGATCGGGACTTTTCCCACGACTCCCAGAAACAAAATAAGAAAACAAGCATGATTTTTTTAGAAAAAATGTTGACATTATCAACTGTAATTGCCAGTCTTTCATGCCTTCAAGAGATCACTGCAATAAGCCAAAAAAAGTGTATATGATATATTTAAAATGTATATCAACTGATAGCAAAAATACTAGATTTAAAGTGTAAAGTACAGTACAATACATCAATGCACAAACCTGAGGGATTCATCTTCCGTTGCATGAACAGCAACCTTTTGTAGCTTTTGTTTTTGATATAACCTAAAACCCATAGGGGCAGGAGTCCACTAAAACCTTACGACAGCTAGCCTCGAGCGCAGGCTCAGTTTTTGGTTCATTGAGCCATGGACCAGCTTCATCAGATGAGCTTTCAAGCGGACCATTTTCAAGGACCACCGAACCATCACCAGACCAACTCTCTGATAACTGTTGTTCAGTCAAGATTGGTTGACCAAACAACATGAACACGGCTTTTTTCCTTTCTTTTTCATCAACGTCATCTTTACTCGAGCCTATAGTTAGCAAGCAAGAAACTTTTTCATTAGTTTCTTCAGTTGCTTCCATGATCGTTGAAGAAAAACTTGTCAACGAGTCAAGATTCAAAATCCCAACTGGGAAAGATTGGATGTTGTTGTATTCGGGATTGTGATTATAATAATGAATATCATTATGCCTGGCTCCCTGGATGCTTGCGGGAACATTGTTAACGGTGATTAATGATGAAATTAAGGGGAAATCAGGTGGTTGGGGGAGTCTAAGTTTCTTTCTTGGAGGTGAAAGATGGATTGCAGACATGCTTGACACCACTTCAACCAACCATGGGTTTACGCGCTTCACATTTTGTAGCAAATCCGGCTCATCCCATGAAACCTTCAATCAAACCGAGTAAAGTTAACATAAAAAACTTAGATTATCAAACAAAAAGATTCGCAGTATGCTAATATAACTTCAAAATTCTCCCATATCTTTATGTGTTTGTGTTTATCCGAATCAAGCCTCCCCCCCCCCCCCCCCCCTCGCTCGTTGTGCTTGCATTTACTCATCTAACGAAGCTCTTTTAAACATATAACAAGTTTGAACAATGTAAACTCTACCTGAAGAAGCCTCCATGGAGAAGTCGGCCAACGATTATGATCAGTAACATGAACCGAAGAAACAGTCCCCATGAACCAACTTATTCTAGAAGAATCTTCTGTCTCAAAGGCCATCTTGAACCTCATCCCAGGGCACCACGGAACCCTCATTGCAGCCATGACAGTTGAAGCTTTTACACAAAATTCAGGAGTGCTTGCACGCGGGTAATAAAAAACCTCAAACGGTTGACCATTTGCTGCTAGATTCGACGCTTTAATCACAGATTCATCGTTCTTTACGAACCCACAAAATCCACCATTACTGTTTCCCCTTTTGGCCCTTCGGATCCCAACACAGAGATCACCGTTATCACCTCTAAGAAACACTATCGAATCACCAGCCACAAGCTTCTTGTAGTTCACAAAATTGCTCCAACCGGTTGTTAACAGATGGCGACGCGGTGTCCCTCTGTAAATATGCCTAAACTTCCAAACTTTGCCATGAACATCCCTGGCTAAGATGGTTTGAACCGGCGGGTCAGCCGTATAATCCAACCTCGGGAAGATGGTCTCCGCACAGTACCTAGGAACAGAGAATCCACCACCATTGTTGGCATCAGATTGCGTCAATGTTTTCACAAAAGACGTCGGAATCTCCTGATTCCCATTCTTCTTTTGTTCAAACGCTAAATCCCCATCATCAATAGAGCCAAAATCATTCTGGTTTTCCAAAGGGATCAGCCCCATTTTAGCATAAACTTCATCTGTTTCCCAATCTGCCATGAACTTTACGAACGCTAATCGACACAAAACTTGCGAAGGAACTCGCGTGGAATCCCCAAAGCTCACATTCCCGGAAGCAGAATGTTCAGCGTGGCCTTGAGGGAAGTAGAAAACCTTGGAGTTTAACGGCGGCACTTGCGCCATACCACCAGCACAGGCATGCCATAACTGTGAATCCAAGCAATTCTCCACTTGATTAACCGCGGTTTTCACCGAATCCATCACTCTAATCATCTTGAAATCAAAACCCCAAACTACAACACAATTCAGCACATAAGGATTATGTAAATTAACCATTCACAAAATAATTAAATCCTCTCTTTGGTTCTAAAGAAAACAACAGAAACTTTAAATTTCCTAAAATCAGTAATATATTCTCATCTTTAACAACAAATTTAAAGTAAACTAAACCTTAATTATGAATTAAATGATAATCCAAGCAATTATCCACTTCATTAATAACAATTATCACATGATAACATCATCACTAACCATATTTTTTTTAGCACATGACAGACCACAAAACAAAAAAGTCCCATAAATTAATTCCCATAAAATAAACATTATCATCATCTCCAATCTAATGGCAAAAAATAAAATAAAAAAATTGATGACATAAATAAGGGGAAAGATACCTAAAATCATGAATAATGGAGAAATTAAAGTCTGTTAACTTAAGAAATAAGAGTTGAATTGTATGTTATGGAGAGGAGGATAGTGAGTTGTGAGTGAGGGGTGAATAATAATAATAATATTTATAATAGAATTTAAATGAAAACAAAGAGAGAGACAAAGACAGAGACGGTCACCTTAGGCTTTGTTGCCGACCGGACGGTGGCATACAACAGACAAATATCGATTCTGCAGTTAGTTAAATATATAAATGTCCCTCACATAGTGGTGGTGGAGTGTAGGCCGACAAGGGTTCCCTATAGACACACATTTTGGAGGGGCATGGTAAATTGGTAATGATGGGGAGAACTTGGCTTTTCTGGCGTAGGGAGTTTGAATCTGAGCTGATCCGGTTTTTATCTTACCGTTATTGCATAGGGTAATAGTAAAACTGAGCTCATGTGGAGGCGGTACTGGTGTAAAACTGAAGTATATTCATCTTTTTTTTTTTTTTTTTCTAAAGACTAACGAAAGCTTAATCATTCTGGTAAATCTAAGAGCAAAAGACCACTTACGCCTATGAAGGCAGACGATACTGGTTACCTAGCCCATCACCATCCCAGACGAAACTCACTGCCGTAAGGCAGTGGTGCAGCTTCATAGGGTAGGGGTTCGCTCGACCCCCGAAATTTTCGCTTAGAAATTTTGATATATAGTATCTGTAAAGATTTATTTTTGGTATATACAGTTTTGTTCCCATGGTGACTTCCGACCCCCCGATCGAAATTCTCAAATCTCGCCACTGCCTGAAGGCCACTGTGGTAAAAACATACGGCCCAACTTAGAATAATTTTGCTACATGAGAGACTTTAAACAATGACCTCCACACTAAAAGAGCATGAGGCTGCCAATACACTATGAGAGACTTTAAACATTAACTCTTTATAAGTTTCTAGTGAATGAATTAATCACCCTTAATATTGTAAAAATTCTTCGGACGATAAAAATATATAAATCTTTATATAATGTATTTAGATAATCAATCATATAGCTGATAACCGTGCTTATTAATTTATTTTAAATTTTAAATGAGAGTTCTTTCGTAGATTTTCACTATTTTTTTAAATAAAAAAAAATCCAAACCAAGGGGTTCCTGAAACCCCTTGAATCCGCCAAGGAGATAAGATATGATACGATATATAAGTGTTATGAATCCTTGGTGTAGCTTGTAAATTTTAACATTTCATGTTATTTTATTTTACAGAGTAAAAGAGATTAACATTAGTAGTAAAATTAATTCATCTTACATGCATTCTCTCATTTTAACCAAGTGTTATCTTTACTTTTCTTTTTCTTTTTTGTAACAATAGGTAGATCAACGCCAACATTATTTTTCTATACGATGTTACGATGTTAAAGATCATTAAAAACTTCTTGATAAAACACTTGGTAAGGACTAAGGATCACTATTCTTCTCCCTGATTTGGAAAGCTATAATCGATTTCAGTCTCTTTATACTAAGTATCACATACTACACAAATTAGTTTTCAACACCACACTCAATACTAAATCACATTTTCCTTGGTTGGTTTGATAATAGAATTTAATATAAAATATATGGTTTTAAAGCTTTCACTACTAATGCGTGTTAATAAAGGGGTCTGATAACACAATAAGAGTGTTAATGACGGTGTCATAAATTTAACATGTTACTTTTTTTACATGTCATCTATTTATAACATGTGCTTATGACAATTTTTTTTACACGCATTTATGACACTTTTTAACATGACACTTTCTTGCATGTCATATGTTTATAACATTTATTTTACGTGTCAATAATTTATTAGTCAAATTTTTTTGTAGAATTACAAATTTACCCCTGGATATATATACCCATCACTAAAGTAACAAAATAACATATTTAATTATATATTGCATATTTATCAAAATAAAAATCAATCAAAGTTAACATTTGTCAAATCTACCACATACAAGTATTTAACGGTTACAAAATATTGACGCGTATTGTATTTTTCGTCTTAAAAACAATTTCGATCACTAAAAGATAAATGTCGCGGCATAACTTGACCATTCTTCGCGAATGCCATCCATATCGTCATCCGCGTAAGAATCCACTTCTCCCAACCTGAGACACCAATTAAATTAATACATTAGTCGAGACCGTCCAAGTATCCAGTTTAACATAAATATTGGCAAACATAAATTAAGAAACATAGTTAGATCCGTTACTTTTAACCTAACTAAAACTTGTCTCAACTTACATTGTTCAATATTTTAACTCCTCCTTAAACAATCCCTTTCATGAATTGTAATCTCTTTATCTCAAATACCATATACAAAAGTGATTTCTTTTCCATAACAGTATTATAAGAATTGCTTAAAACTTGTATTCATAACATCTGCACTACTTAAATACTTATATGTATCTTAACCAATAATAGTGGGAAACCTGAGCGATGCGGCGACGACAAAAATTGACATTGATTCATATTCTCTTGCTGCTAATTCTTCTTCATCATAATCTCCTGAAATTTTAATCGAACAAAATAGCATACTTTATCGTTTATAACACGTTCCCCATTCAAGTCATCATCATACTCATAAAAGCTTATAAAAGTATGTCCTTATCAAGGTTAATGAACACTATGATGGAATGATATGGTGATAATAACACTTTACTGCAAGATAAAGACTATGGCTGATGAACTTTCATGTTTTATATTAATAGAACGTTATGTTAAATTTGTAAATCAATTAAAAACATGTTTATAAATTTAAACTCTTAACTTTTTATCTCTTCATCTGTAACATTTTCTGGATGTTCTACACTTTGTTCAGACTTGGTTCCTAGCTTCAGTTTTCTTCAACACTTCATGTTATCTCTTTTAGGTTCTAACATAAATTTAAGTAAAAATCCGTTACAAGGCTTGTTCAACTACATTCAAAGGAAACACATAAGAAAGTAAGGTCTAAAGCTTCAAAAGTCCTCCAAGCAAAGCCATAAATCCTCAAGCTTCATTATTTCCTGAAATATGTTGAGTTTGGAAAAGATGGGGGGTCAACTAAAAGTTGGTGAGAATATATAGGCCTAGTCTAGCAAATAAGTTTATAAATACAAGTTTTCAAAGTATGCAATTCTTGTGTCTAATGTATATCAAAGTCTACATGTGAAAACAAAAACACATAGTATTAAGGGGGCGCATAATCAATCCTACCGACAAAGTTTAGGTCCATCCCGTAATCACGGTTCACCTTAATATAAAGTTAAACGATAACAATCACCCGCGCTCCCCATGAAAATGGTCAACGAATCTAGTTTGGGTTGTCAATCCAATAAATCTATCATTGTATGTCGTCGGCTTCGCCAAAGCTAGTGATTATGCAAATCTCAAGTTTTATGTCTACCAAGTTGTTGTTTAAGATATGTGGCATCAAAGATTTACTACTAGACACATATGGTGAATTGCATAATAAGTTTCAATAAAAAGTATCACGAATCAAGTTTCAATAAAAAACATAAAAAATTGCAAAACGAGGTTATGTAAACTCGCTTTGATCGTGATGATGTTCTTGCAAAATATCAATGAATTATGCTTGTACCCTAATAAATTGGAACGGTGAATTAGGGTCTATAAGTTTTATTTTATATTTGTAGTGTTCATGTAATTGTATATTATTATTAGACTATATGGTGTGGAGTCGGGGAAAGATTTAGGGGAGCTGAGTTGTCACTTTCCCCCAAGGGGAACACCGCCCCCTCCATAAAATTTCGGTGAGTTGGGGGAATTTTCCCCTTTCTCCCCTTGTAACATGATTGGCCCTTTTTCTTTTTTCTTTTTTTTTAATTAAACTTTATATAATAAAAAAATGAAGGGAGAGTGGGGGAATACCATTTCCAAACTTTAGGGGAGAAAATGAGGGAAATGATGTGGCGCTGATGTGGCAATGGGGGAGTTGAGGGAATTATGCACCACACCAAATAGTCTTACCAAGACATAACCTCGGTCCTCGGATCTGAACCAGTTGTCGTTCCGCAATAAAAGAATATACATTCAAATTTCATTGTTAACCAACCATAAAAGAAATAATTTATAAAATATGAACTTCACGATGTATTGTTTCAAGAAATAAGTGTTGTCATTTTATCTAAAAAAACTTTCATAGTCAATTACGAAATTAATGTACGTACTAGCATTAAATTGTAATTTTTTTAATGAAAGGTTGTTACTAAAATATTAAACTAAAGCTGGTTTTTAATTTGACAAAACAATCTGTACATAAAGCATTTGGGCACTAATGGTTTGCGTTGATCACATGACTAAAACTAATCATTGTTTACCTCTCGGCCTCCGAGGGAGCCATATGCTCTGTCCTTGTGGTTACCCGTTTGACAGCGTAGGGTCATATCTATTACATCAACCGAGCCCTGAGAGATTATGAAGTTCGATACTCACCCTTTGAAAAGTTAGCATTATCTTTAGCCCACACCTCTAGGAGACTCCGGAGGTATTTTCAAGCTTTTAACATTGAAGTCCAATTGATGGACAGGGTCAATCATGATGTTTAAGATGCTTAACTATGTGCTTTTAATGTCGTTTAATTGATTATATGCTTTCAATGTGATAACTACGCAATGATGTGTGATTGTAGGATAAACGACATAAGTGGATGGATTTGGAAGCTTAAACGTGGATAAAATTGAGCTCGGATGATGAACCGAAGATGTGGAAGTGTTCGGGACATTTTGTGTGGCTAAATGAAGTTAAGAAGGATAGTGGATGAGAAGAAATGAGTTTGTGAAGTGTTCGGATCAAGAACGTAATAAATAAGTTGATTATGAGGATGTTTATGACGCGCCAAAGCTTGCGGTTATGAGATTGTAGGTCGTGTGAGTCATATGTGAAGGATGAAGCTTAGAATGTTATGGCCGTAAGGGCCTTGATGCTAGCCGTAGGCTGCTGTGAGTACAACTCAAAGGAAGGATAAGAAAATAAGTATTCTTTTAGCAACTGATGGTCGTAAGGGTCCTGATGACAATCGTAGCTTACAGTGAGCAGAAGCATGAACTTCAAGAAAAAATCAGCATCTGCCCACCGTAACCCCCTGATGACAGCCGTAGGTTACGGCTGTCACTCCCACAATTTTTGGAAAGTTGTTTTTAAAGAGATATAAAAGCCTAAACCTTAACCTAGTCGCCTCCCAAGCCTCAATTGACAAAACTTCATCATCTTTGGGAGTATTTTGGAGCTACAAACCTCAAGATTCATCGTCATTCATCCATACTTTCGATTCTCATCAACATGTTCGGTATTATTACTCAAAATTTTGATTCGTTTCTTGTTACCATGAACGGCTAAACATCTTTGTAATCACCTCTGGGTGTACGGTTTATTTGTGAAACTTTACTTCTTGTTTTATTTGGTTTATGGATTGTATTTTAATTATTTGAAAGATATTTGTGGTTTGAGTTATTTAAATAAGTCGCGTTTCGCATTCGGTTTTCTTGTATCGTGAGCAGTTTGATTAATGGGAGGGTAGTTGTTATTCGTGGGTTGGTAATTGAATTGTACATATTATTAAAAACTTGTGTTCGGTTATCACTTGATTTGAATCGTTCAACAAAACTATGTCTATGTAGTATCCAATCATTTAAACAAGGGTAGAGTGAATCATTGAACCAGAAACCTAGAGGGGATTACTTCTTTAATATTATTGTTTACAACTTCTTAAATTCATTTGCTTAAAATTCCAAAACCAACAACAAATCAAGTAGACGTTAATTTTATCAGTTAAGTTACAAAACTACCCTTTCCACCAATTCCCTGTGGAGACGACTCAACTTCCATATACTACTATTTCTTATTTTTTTGACCGACCAAACGACATCGATCACCAATCAGAACAACGGATTCTCGGTATACTCCAGAAGCCAGAGGTATCTGGTCGAATGGCCAAATGGGCCATCGAATTCGGAGCCTTTGACATTACGTACAAGACTAGAGGGCCGGTGAAAGGCCATGCCGTAGCAAATTTCCTTATGGAGATACCAAAGAATGTGGCCATTACCGAAGTAAACTAGGAGGACACCACATGGTCTCTGTTTACAGATGGTGCCTCAGGACAAAAAGGTTTCGGGGCTGGGGTGCTTTTGATAGAACCTGATGAAAGGGGGTTCTTGTATGTTATCCGGTTGAATTTCAAAAGCTCGAACAATGAAGTCGAGTATGACGCACTATTAGCTAGACTCCGTCTGGCTTTAAAGGTCGGGGCCAAAAAGGTAGATTCACCAATTTCATTGAACTCCCTACTATACGCAAAGTTAATCAAAATCAATGTTTCTTGCGTTAAACAGGTGTTAGCATATGTGGATTCGTTACTAGTTGTGAACCAAATAAATGGGGAGTATGAGGCAAAAGATGCTAATATGGCTCTTTACCTTGCACAGGTATGGGTACATGATAACCCGTAGCCCGAAAATAAGCAACGGTATAACACATGACTAACCTCTTTACCTTGCACTGGCACAACAACTGATGAAAAAGTTCGAAGCCTGTCAAGTAATACACATAGCCGGAAGCAAAAACAAGAAGGCCGATGCATTGAGCAAGCTAGCTGCAAATTAAACCCTTTAACTAACCACGCCGTCAAATCCATCTGCCATTTATTGAACCAACCTCGTTTACTATTGCTAACAAATATCTCAAGTGACGTCAAGCAATTACCTGATCATTACCCTACGAGTGTTGAAATGGTATATGGCATCTACTCTAGGTCCTTAAAACTGACGTTATTGATTATAAATGAATTTAAAAGTTACAGGTTTTAACCTAATTTAAAGCTGGACACGTATGTGTTATCACTCTCCTCATCTGCCAAGTTTGGATACAAATCTCTTGTTGCATTTCCTTGCTGCAAGCTCTGCTTCATGAACTCGGCATCCATGCACCTTAGGCTCTTATCTTGATTTCATACAAAGCCATTAGAACTTAATTGTCATAGAAAAAAAACTTGCTTAAAAGATCTTTGTGTACACTTTATATCTATAAATGATGAGCTTGTTGATATCTTCACAAAATCATTGCCTTAACTCCTAGATTACACGTAATCCAAGATATATCTATAGAAATCCACGATGCATCTATGAACAAATGTTTTTTTTGAATCAATTTCCGAGCACTCTCGGGCACCCTTTTGGTGAATCAGGTACTCGAGAGTACCCGGGCCACCAATTGCCACCAATTCCCGGGAAAACCCGACCACTCACCCACCCGAAGGCACGACAGTGAAATAATCGGTAAAACCGGTCGGGATCAGGACTCGAACCCAAGCCAGTGGCCGGGTCATCCCTTATTTCCATCCACCAATGTCCTCCAAATGTAGCTAGTGGAAATTGAACCCAAGCCTCCCATAGGAAACTTTAGGCCCTCAACCAACTGGGCTACAAGTGTTGAACCCAAGCATCCCATAGGAAACTTTAAGAACAAATGTAATCTCGTATATGCTTAGAATTCAAGGAAGCATCCCCAATAGGACATGTGACAACCAATTGGACCAAAATTGTTTTTTAAGGGTGGACCATTTTTGTATTGATTATATGAGACCATACTTGACAACAATGCTTAGGGCTTTAACACACTTTGCATGTTGGGTAGCAACCACCAAGTCACCAACCATGTGTTCTTGTTTTGTCTTTTACTTGTCCCTTTCTTCTTCATATCAGCCGACAAGAAATATATAGAAATTAATTTCGAGATCTTTAACTATAGAGGCCCATGTACATCAATTTGGGCCTTTGGGTTCTATATTTGCTTGATGGGCTTCTTCAGATGACCAAATTTTGGTATCATTCAACTTATGATATATTGTTTTTAAAACTTATTCTGGTATAAGAAGTTGTCATGGTAGTTTAAAATGCATGTCTATTAGTATACCTAGACATATTTATCATTTATAGAGATAAAAGATCGAATTGATTCTTGCTTGTACACATTTCGAAGATGAAATTCTTATTAATATGTTAAATAAAATTTAAAAAAAAGTTATTTATTTTACATTTGGATATTTCTTCTATATGGTCAATGTTATCTCTTCACGTAAAACACACCCGGTGTAAACGAATCGTAGTTCGTTCTGCTCTCTGCATCTCATAAGAAACAGAGTGAAATTAAACAAAGCCGTTGATGATTGGTGAGAGCAACCCTTATAGAGATAGAATGTGAGAAACTTTACTAAAACAAAATAAAACCCATAAACACGATGATTATTAAATTCATATTCAACGCTATAGTTCAAACTAAAGTATATTAACACACACAATTTTATAACAAAACAAACAAAGTTGACAAATGTAATATAGATCTAGTAACAAATTGTCGTCGTATGTTCTACAGTTGAATAGCAAGACATCGCCGTGAGACTTTCCGTCTTAGGCAAGTGGTGACGGGACCTCCATTCTAAGAAAAATAAATTAAGATTAAATTAAATTTAATACAACCAAAAAACTTTTATAAAAAAAAAAGCAGAACGAGTGTGATTAAAGCTCAAAGTATTAAAACACACCTAGTCGTTGCAGATCTATACGAAAATGCAACATGCGAAAATAGATCTAGTTTTCGGAGACGGTGGCTATGTCCCTACCATAACTCACTTGCTTCGTTGTAATCCCTAAGACTCGTTTACATGGTTCGTTTACAAACTTCAATCACAAGTTTATGCATCAATAATCGAAGGCATAAACACAAATAAAAAGCAGTAAATAATAATGTTAATAATAATGATGATGATGATAATAATAATAATAATAATAATAATAATAATAATAATAATAATAATAGATTTAAACTAAAACAAAGATAATGAACTAACACTCCACCGGCAACACCTCCGGCGACAAGAGATTTATAGATTCCAAGCAAAGTTTGACGACTCGGGGCGTTCACACTTCACTCGCAATCTTTGCTTCTTCATCATTATTAGCGACCATGACACTTGTTTTGCCTACAACGTCCTCCGATCTCATATAAACTATCAACTGTGATCTTACCTTTGCATCATCAACATACGAGAAGATGAAGAGTCGAATGAGTTGTAAGGGATTGGAAAACCGAGTCATGTATGCTTTCGTAGAGCCCTTTCCCCCGAGTTGAAGTGGTGGGTAGATCCACTTACGAAGAAGCATCCAGTTTTATATGCCCCAAGTCTACATATTGTAAACAAACAATATTGTACAAACTTTAAGATAAATGATGAGGGAAAACAATCCTTGTGCAGAATGACATAACATAAAATAAATTGTAGACATACCATGAAACCAATTAAACAAAAAGCTAAGTATATTCTAAATGTAAATAAAATTTTTTAATGAAACCACTACCTATTTTATCACTTGATTCACTAAGTCTCCCCACTTATGGTGTAATTCAGATACTCAAATGAAAATTGAAGCAACCGATGGATGGCCATATTCTTTTATAGCTTATTGATGAATAAGTGAGGTATAAATGTGAGAATCAATTTCAGACGGTTTCATGAAACGGAAGAAGTGGGAGTGGGTTGCGATTGATTAAGAAGTGAATTAATTAGTGACTTAAATGTGAAGATGAAGAAGGGTTTCAAGAACACTACTTATGATGATGACTCGCATTAGTGAATTGTACAATTAGCATTAGAGGTTGTATAGCAGGGGCATAAAAGGAAGAAAGTGGGTAAAATATAGGAATTTATACGTTTGTCTCTTGGAATGCCATCTTAAAATGATGGCAAAATTACAATATTATCCGTCGAGTTTCTTTAATATAGTATAATAGATAGATATAGATATAGATATAGGTATAGATAGAGATATATGTATGTATTATATGTATATATGAATAACTCTCCAATATGAAAGAAAATGGGTATACGTAAATAGGCAAAATAAAAATGTAAAGGCTACATTAATTATCGATAATGGAGTTGGCTTTATATAACCTTACAATAATCAAAAGATGTGACGAAAATAAACAAATATATGCTAAAACTTAGTCACTACTCCAATAGTAGCGGACCTTTCGCATGACCAAGTAACCTAGCGTTCTAATTCTTCCCATGAATTCGGTCAACTCATTTTAATCCCATTATTTGATCATTTAATAAAACCAACCAAGAGCTAACCATTTGACCCATACCCATGACTCGCGACCCATGAACAACCAACCTATTAACCCAACAGTCAACAGCTTAAATGAGGAATTTGCCACTCATTTAAGAGCATCTAAATCGGTTGCGGACGTGGCTCGTTTGGACAGACATAGAGAACCTAGACACAAGTAGCTAACTTCACGATCTATGGTTCGTTGTTTATAAAAATAATCGTTTTCAGGGGCTGAATAAAAAAATTTACCTGAATATTTAACTCAATCTCCTCCATATATATTGAACCAACATTCTCAAAAAAACCTAGAACCGTCTCTCTGTCAATCCTTTCCAATTCGTTTCAAAAAAGTGGCCATAAACAACCCGGATAACCGACGTGGTAATATTTTCTCAATTCAGAAAACGCCTCCACAAAATGTATCGTAAAACATTCCGGATGTTGAAATGGACAACGTTCCATTGGTCAAAGAGGAAAACATAACAAATCTATATCAATAACTATAAATATAAAAAATAGCACTATGATGACATGCATTCAATGGGGCAACCCCTCACCCCTTGAATGTGCCATGAGGCATCATGTGGTGCATTCTTTTCTTTTCTTTTTTTAATTTTTCTTTTATCAAATTAATAAATCATATATAAACCCTACATTCTTTCTCTTTAATTCAAAACCCTAAAAAATATCTCTTCCTCTTCTCCCACCTCTTCCCCTCAATCTCTCTCTGTATGAGAAATTAGGTTGAGGTTTATCCTTATTTCCCCTAAATCGTTCCATCACCGAAACCCTTCCATCACCGATAACCTCCATCACCGTTATCAGGAAATCATTGATTTCATATGTAAGAGTATCGACTCCATTGAAGCTTAGCTAGCAGGTTGAAGCTTCTGACTCCGTTGTTTGAGGAGATTCGCGATATTAAAGAGGTGGTGCCTGATGATTCATTTTGATCTCTGGTGTCGTTACGGGAGGCGTTAGAAGCTGCTAAGGAGTTGCTTAAATTGAGGAGTAAATCATTGATTTATCTGGTATGGGTTTTAGGGTTTTTGTGGTTTTGTGTTGTTGAGTTTGATTTGTTTTGATCTCTGATTCGTCTGGTAAGCTATAATTATTACACATTTTTTCAACAGATTTATATTTACTTTTAACTAATGAATTATAAAAAAATAGCTTAACTGGGTTTTTGTTATTATTATTTTATACATAATTCCATTTTCCAGTTTCTATGTTTCTTTTAGCTGTTCTGAAACCACTAAATCACCAATTCTATGAAAAAGTCATGGCAAGTTTGTTTTTTATGATCTTTAAGGACTTGATGATCCAAACAAAAGTTTTAGGTCATAAACGGGATCGACGGTTGAGAGGGTGCTTGCAGTTACTGTTTCTTTGGATACTCTGCACTCAACAAGGTATGCAGATCTTAAACGTGTTATTTATTCGTTGGCTTTGGGAAATAATTATTTGTGTCTTGATTGATTTGTGTTAATAAATTTACGTTTGTTTCAATTTTTTATTTTGTTGACAAATGTATGCGCGACCTTGAGGTGTGTTGAAATTGTGAATTTCAAAATTAAGTATGGTTTAAGTGTGGTTTTTATACAATTATGGTGAATATGAATAGGAATGATTCTCTATACTCTTCTCTTCAACTGACATGAATATTGGTATTTTGGTATGTTATAGGTCTCCTAGTTTCATTAATTATTTCACCAAGCCCGTCACAAACCCTCCTCCTATTGCATAACTCTTCAAAGCATAACTCATCCCCTTTTTCCAATTCTGCTGTTGTTCGAGTGGATAAAGCCACCAGCGACTTCTTGAATGACCCTGATTGGTATCTGCGATACTCTCAACGCTAATCCTTGGTATTCTTTCCACCCATCAATCACCGCCGGTTCTTTTTTTTTTTTGGTAAAATCGATACAACTGATTATTATTATGAATGATTTGTTGAGTAATTGTTAGCGGTTTAGGTCCTTTGAATTGTTTGAGAGTGAATTGTTTGGTTTGGATTGGTTTGGTGGTATGTTGCTTCTTTGTTTTCTAGTTACTGATGATGATTGTTTATTTTAATAATTTGCAGGCATGAACTTTTATCTCCTCCCTTCTCAAGTAAGTTACTTCTCAGTTGTTTGACTATAAGGGTTTGTATTTAATGTAAAATTACACACAACAATTGGTTAGAAAGAGGGTTTTTTCATAGGTGGTATTGTGTTTAGAGAGTTGATGTAGTTTTTCATTAGCAATTAGCAAGTATTTACACTTTTTTACATCAAATTTTTGAGTTTTAAAAGAAGGTTTATTTGCTGCACATAGTTTGTAGTTGAATTTTTTTAGCCGACCCTGCTTTACTTATTATAACATGTTACAGTGAGTCACACTTTATTTGATTAATTAGTTAGGGTTTGGTAACGAAACGAAGCGAGAATGTCAATGAAGTTTGAAACAAAGAGTAACAAAGTTAAATGATTAAGTTTCCATAGCCAGAGCTGATTAGTTAATGGTTAGAATGCATGTTGATTAATATTGTTGGAATTGGTTTGGTTGGTATTGAATTGTGAGTGATTCAATTATTAAAGCTATACATGTTTGATTTACGTAAATTTATTTATTTTTGTCAATTTTGTGAATTGTTGGTTTGTACACGATGTATCCGTCTAGAGGGAATAATACAGATGAGCAGCAGCAGCAACAACAACAACAACAGTCTTATTCTGGTCAATCTGCTTATGCTTAAAATGTAAGATTTTATATCTTAAGGTTGAGTTTAAGGTTTAAATATTATTGTTATAGTTTTTATGGTGTTTTGGTTTTGAATATATTTGGGAATTGGGAGAAGAGGAAGGATAAAGGATTAAGAACACATGAAAAAATAAAATTTAGTTTCTAGCTCTATTATGGACCACCCAAAACTACCTTCAAATGGAACTTTGTATAAGGTTTGAAGACGATATGAGTTATTATAAAGAGAAATTTAGTAGCATTATGTGATTACCACAAAACTTGAATGATTGCATCATGGTAACATAGATTTGTAAGCTGTAGCAAATTAGCGATGCCAAAAAGTTCATTTATGTGGTGAAATGTGTAACTTTTTCTATAAACTTCATTTATGTCACCGACTTCACTTTTATCAGGGTGAAGAAGTTGGTGTCTGATGGAGGGGCCTCTCAGATTTCAATGTCATCACGGCATGCAGCCATGTTAATTAACTGGTCATCCATCTCCTAGAGCTCATTATGGTGGTCAATATTCTGTTTTGTATGGCTCAACGGCACTCAGTAGTTCTCTACAGGTCAGTCAGCTTATGGTATGATATTTAGGATAATTTTCATCTCTTATTGTACGGTAAATGAAAGAATGTTTATGTATCTAATATTTATTTAGAAAATGTTTTTTTATTTTACCAAATCTAATTGTATGTAAATTCTATGTTAACTTTTGTAGACTCTTTGTGCAAATGCTAAAGGATCTGGACCATCTGGTTTGGAAAGTCGGACTGCTTATGGTCAACCATGCAAGAGCCACCAAGGGATAAGCGTCACTCACAAAATGAGCCAACCGCCCGGTTTGCTGGTTCTATTGCTTATGGTTATCAACATCAGGTTCTTTAATCATAATTGATGTGTCATATTATATTTTCCAGCCCCGGGACACTCCCGAGGTATAAAGTTAGTATATATATATATATATATATATATATATATATATATATTCTAAAGTTAAAAATCGTACATGGCACTCAAAGAGGCCAACCTCCTCCTTGAGTGTGCCATGTGGCATTAAGTGATTTTAGAAAAAAAATATTTAAAAACAAAATTGGATTTTTCTATCTCATGTTTCCTCCCATAATTTTTAAACGTTAATATCTTTTATATACAAGATTTTTTAAAGAAAAAAATTACACCAAATTGACGAGCGTTTTATTATCTTTCCAACGAGTACCAGTGTGCCATATAAAAAACGGAGAGAAAAAAACGACTATTTTTTGTGGAGTTTTGTTCATACAGGAAAAAACACAAAGTGTTCATGTAATTCATTAATCATGTATAGGCAAGTCACTAATTATGTTCAAACTAGTAAATATGAATTCTATTTTCAACAGATATTAGCATTGGAGTTGTACATTATTTTAGGTTAGGTATTAACATTAGAGTTATACATTGTTTTAGGTTAGATGTTAACATTAGAGTTATACATTGTTTAAGGTTACGTTAACATTAGAGATACATTATTAATTGTTTTAGGTTAGGTGCTACCCGAAGCTTTCTTGCATATAACTATAAAACGCTTCAGTCTATTTCATATATAAAATTGATCTCAATCCCGAGACGCTCCCGGGGTATAATCTAGTAATATTATAATCAAAAATTTCTATAAGACATGTAATTGGGCATGAATAAGGGCTTTCAGGCACACGCTACCCACACCGCACCCTCCCTCGTTAAATGGCCAAAAAGTATGGTGAATGTTATTTGAATCACGACCTCTTGTAGGGAAATCCAAGAAGTAAGAACATACTAGGGTGAACCATTGAAAGGGTATTGAAGGTAATCAAGGGGCATTAAAGGGGTGAACCGCTACATCCTTTTGTGATTGATTAAAGGTAGCCATGCTAACATGGACGTCACATGCCGAAAATATACAAAACAACATTAAAAGATTAAACAGTTTATGAATTAGATTGCACTAAATGAAGTGTGACCATCAATTAATGCACAAAAGTGATTTATGAGTAACCAACCTCTACTTTTATTTGAACGGACCA
This sequence comes from Ambrosia x helenae, assembly GCA_030844895.1. Classification (NCBI taxonomy): domain Eukaryota; kingdom Viridiplantae; phylum Streptophyta; class Magnoliopsida; order Asterales; family Asteraceae; genus Ambrosia; species Ambrosia x helenae. The sequence continues at coordinate 638,183 of CM061232.1, read as the reverse complement.
ACCTCTTTAAATTAGCATGTGCATACTCGCAGCAAATGTTAACCAGAAGATGAAAATTAACATATATCAGTGGAAGTACATATCATATGATTACCATTTGGGTAGGCTTGGGTCTAATTAACAAAGCTATTTGAATTAAGGTGTTGTTCTCATTGAGATCAATGGTTCAAACCTCGAAAAAGACGGATTTAATTTAAATTGCTAAAAAAATATAATTACCATTTGATCACATTTTGAACTTATTTTCCATTGAGACATTACATAAATAAACAACTTTGTTTTTTGAACATTCAACTTCATTAAAAAGGCAACCGATTCGCAAACACAGACAGAAGCCACACCGACTACAACATGTTATTAGGCAATTAATGAGTTGTTAATGTAGTTACATAATAGTTTAAAAAAAAAAAGTCCCACATATAATATCGTTAACTTATAGGAAATGCAAAAGTTTCACACTTTCATAGCTACCAGGCTGTCTGCATGATACAATAGGGAACCTTAAGTTTAGGGGAAAGAACACCTTAACTTTACTAGCTTGTCAGTTGGACTCAACACCCACCATCTTAGATTTCATCTAGGGTTTGTTTGGTATGAGTTAATGGAATTGATGAGGGAAAAGAATGGAAGAGGTAATGGAATGGACAAAGGAATTAAATGGATTATTACCATTCTATGGTCTTGTTTGGTTACCATGTGAGATCTGAATGAATTATTACTTTATATCGTTTGGTAGGTAGGAAAAAATAAAGGAATAAAATTGGCGGTGGGTGGTGGCAATGTTGTAGGCGACGGTTAGAGGCGATGGGCGGCGAAGGTAGGTTGCGGCGATGGATGGCGGCAGTGGTCGGTGGGTGGTGTTGGCGGTGGTCGGTGTAGGCGGTGGTTGGTGCCGGTGGTGGTCGTTGGGAGACAGTGGTTGGCAGTTGTCGTGGCGGCGGGTGTAGTGGTCGTGGCGGCAATGGTTAGTATCGGTGTTTGGTGGGTGGTGGCAGTTCCGATGGGTGGCAGTGGTCGGCAGTGGTGACGGTGATCGGTGGGTTGCGGTGGCGGTAGTGGTCAGTGGCGGCAATGGTAGAGGGTAGATAGCGGTGGTCGATGGTGGCATCAGGTGTCGGTTGATAGTGGTGATAACAGTGGGTGGTGTTAGTGGTGAGGGTTACGTGGGCCCCCTCATCAATCAGCAACGAGACTCATCTGCTTCTCCACATCCGGTTAGTGCTGCTGACCAAGAATCTCCCTGTCCTACACCTGCACATGAAAATGGTGAAACCAACGAGGAACCGCAAAGTCCTCTTAGTATGACTAATAACGAAGTTTCAAATGATACATCTAACAATAGAATAACAAGTGAACAGGTTATGCAGGAGGATCGGGATGAATTAATGCAGGAAGAACAAAATGAAACAACCGGGAGATACGTGCTACCTCCAAGAGCCCGTAGAGGAGTACCTCCAAAACGATATTCTCCAGAAAAGGAGACAAGATCAACTAGATATCCCATGGCAAATATGGCTAATGGAAATTTGTCTAGAGAAGCTAAAGCCTTCACCGCCGCCCTCCTTAATGAACAAATCCCAAACTCTGTAGAACAAGCCTTAAAGTCCAAGGAATGGAAGGATGTTATGGAAACAGAAATGGATACGCTTATGAAAAACCAGACATGGGAAAAATGTACCCTTCCCTCAGGAAAGAGACCATTAGGATGTCAGTGGATCATCACTATTAAACATAAACTAGATGGAACAATAGAAAGATATAAAGCTTGACTAATGGCCAAAGGATACACACAAACTTATGGGATCGGATCGACTATTCTGAGACTTTCTCCCCAGTAGCCAAAATTGATACAATCCGTGTTCTTTTATCTATTGCTGCTAATGAAGGATGGCCTCTTCATCAGTTTAATGTGAAGAATTCCTTCCTTCATGGAGAATTGAACAAAGAAGTATATATGGAGGCACCTCCCGAATTCATAGATAACTTCAAAAATCAAGAAGTGTGTCAACTAAAAAGGACTCTCTACGATCTTAAACAATCACCTCGAGCATGGTTTGGTTGATTTACATTGGCGATGGAAAAATACGGATTCAAACAAAGCAATTCTGACCATACCTTGTTCCTCAAATGAAAATGTAAACTCATAACTTGTTTAATTTTATATGTTGGTGATATGATTATCACAGGAAACGATAAAGAAGAAATGGAGAAGCTTAAAGCAAATCTTTTCAAGGAGTTTGAGATGAAAGATTTAGGAAGACTTAAGTACTTACTTGGGATTGAAGTCTTGATATCTGAGCAAGGAATTTTCATATGTCAAAAGAAGTACATCCTTGATCTCCTTGCTTAAACAGGAATGATTGACTGCAAACCAGTTTATACTCTAATGATAACCAATCAAAAACTCTACATGGAAGAATAAACAAAATTGGCAGATAAGGGAAATATCAACATCTAGTGGGCAAACTCATATATCTCTCACACACTCGTCCAGACAATGCATATGTTGTAGGAGTGGTTAGTCAATTTATACACCAACCTCAAGTTAACCACATGGATGTTGTTCGAAGAAATATCATATACCTAAAAGGGGTAGTTAGCTATGGGATTCTCTTCCAACCAAACAAACATTCGAAAATTCAAGCCTACACAGATGCTGATTGTGCAGGAGATCAACAGGACCGAAGATCTACATCATGATACTTCACGTTAGTTGGAGGGAACTTAGTGACCTGGAGAAGTAAAAAAACAAAAGGTAGTTGCTATAAACTATTGTTGAAGCTGAATTCCGAGGAATTACAAGAGGACTGGCAGAGGTATTATGGATATGCAAACTTCTAGCTGAAATTTGGGTTCGCACAAAAGGAAACTAGCAAAATCTGGTGTTACAACAAAGCTCCTATACAAATTTATGAAAATCCTGTTCAACATGACCGTACAAAACATGTAGAAGTCGACAGGCATTTTATCAAAGAAAACTCAAAAATGGAACTATAGAACTTCAGTTCATTCGGCCAGAGGATAAACTAGCAGACATACTTACAAAATCTGTCAATGGGAAGCTTTATAACAATTGCCTGTACAAGTTGGGTATCGGGAATCTCACTACTCAACTTGAGGGGAGTGTTGGAAAGTAAATCAAGAGGGATGAGAATAGTTTCATCATTTCCCTAATTATGAAGATCTCGACATCTCACAAATTCAATCATATAGCTGTTTACCAATCACATAGCCGTTTAGTCTAATTTACCAAACTTAGACCATTTGTAAAATCTTATATATTCTTCTCTTTTCCATCTTGATATATTACGAAAAGCATCAATATCACAATCATTTTTTGTTCTCTGATAAACAATACAGGTCTTTTACATGATTTTGAGTTCATCGAACTGTATAAATTTAACTTTCAACATTGAGAGACAACAAAGGAAGAACTGCATCATTGATTGTATGTTATATGCATTGGCATTCATTATGGTACCATCAATAATAGATCGTTAGTGTTGTCCTAAATCACTTGGTGTGGAACGCTGATTATGTTTCATTGAATACGATCTTTGTTACAAGTAAAAGGGTCATCTTGTACTATAGTCAATAAGTCAGGGGTTAAAGCTGTCAAGTTTAGAAATATTAAAAGTCTGTTAGTATAAGTTAGTTTGGGAAGGAACTGTTGTAACGATGCTTTGTATAAATAGACGATTACCTGATCAATTAAAGTAGCTAGGATTGATCGAATTCCTCTTCTCTTTGATTGTTTTCTTTCTTCGTAGCTAATAATCTTACCCTTAACAAGTTGCTCGTATTTAATGTAACATGTAACCATGTAAAAAGGAAGAACTTTGCTCCGAGTTGAATAAAGATGATAAGCTCTGACGATCTCGGGTATGTTTGGCAAAACTAGCTGGTGGGTGAAAGCTGCTAGCTGATGGCTGGAAGCTGGTAACTGTAGCCGGAAGCTGGTAGCTGTAGCTTTTCATATATATTTTGGTGTTTCAGAGTAGTTGAGGCTTTTAATAAAATGTATAAAATGACCAAAATATGCATTAACTAAAAGCTTATGTGCGTGTCTTTATTTTATTTTATGATAGAATGAGTATTTGTGTCATTTACTCATTAAAAGCTTGTAGCTAGTAGAAGTTTTTTCTTAAACGCTAGTACTAGTAGCGTTTCAATATAGAGTTTTTTCTCCTAACCTAAAAGTTTCAAGCTCATTCAACCAAACACTGCTTCTTATTATGTATATGAGTTTTTTCTTAAAAGCTCGAAGCTTAAAACTCATAAAAGCTCTAAAAAATTCATTGCAAAAACATAGTCATGCTAGAAAGATATGTTTAGATGGTGGTGTTAACATGTCAACCCTATTTGTAGGGGTGTGCACGGGTCGGTTCGGGTCAGTTTTCAGCATTAACCAAAACCGAAACCGAAATGTTATGTTATCTCGGTTCCTAAACCGATCGGGTTCGGTTAATTCGGTTTCGGGTTGTTCGGTTATTTTTCGGGTGCGGTTCTATTACGGTTAAAGTCGTTTTTTTTTTTCCTTTTTTAGGGAGATAATTGTGAACCATGCAAATATTTGTGCCAACCCATGATATAAATAAAATAGATTGCATAAATCACAATACTTCAGTTAAAACCACTGAATCCAATTCAATGAAAATATGTAGGCCTGTAAACGAACCGAACGTTCATGAACTGTTCGTGAACTGTTCGGCGGGAAGTTCATTTATGTTCGTTTATTTAAATACGTGAACGAACACGAACACAATTTTTTGTTCGTTTAATTAAACGAACGAACATGAACACACGTTGTGTTCGTTCATTTATGTTCATGAACGTTCGTTTATGTTCGTTCATTTATGTTCGTTTATGTTCGTTTATTTTGTTCGTTTATGTTCCTTTAATTATACTTAGCTTTATTTTTATTATTTATTTCCTTTTGTTAAGTAACCTCAATTCATATGTTCTAAAAACTTAACCCTAACCCTAACATTCTAAACATATCACTTATTAGCCGCTCTTCACACTTCACAACCGCTCTCCACCCTAACCCTAACGTTCATTTATGTTCATGAATCATTATTAACTTGTTTTTGTTTGTGTTCGTTTATGTTCATTTGTGTTCGTTTATATTGATCATTTGTGTTCGTTTATGTTCATGAACTGTTCGTTTAGGTTTAAATGAACGAACATAAACGAACACGACAAATTTCTTAATGAACGAACACGAACACAAAAATGTGTTCGATTATGTGTTCGTGTTCGTGTTCGTGTTCGGTTAAAGTTAAATGAACAAACACGAACACGCCTGTGTTCGTGTTCGTTCGGTTCGTTTACAGGCCTAAAAATATGTTCAACATACAAAACTGCTTTTTATTTGTCGTAGGCCTTTTCTTTTCCAAAGGACTTGGTGTGCTTTTTATTTTTCATAATTTGCATTCTTGTGTTTTTAAACTAATTGATATGTAAACTGATTCCAAACAATTCCAAATGAAAATATGTAAAGGCCAATCTAATCAAGTAATTAAAACACATACAAAATTCAATAAGTGCAAGTCACCTACATATCAATTCTATAACAAACATTTATATATTTGAATGAATATAACGGTGTGCTTGATTCGTGAATCAACTGCTCACAGGTTTACACGCACAATAGTATTTGGTAACATATAAAAAATGTGCAGCCCAATAAGAACATATCGGATCGGTTTTTTTTTCGGTTTCTGAAAACATAATAACCGTAACTGAACCGAAATATTCGGTTAATTGAAAAACGAAAACCGAACCATCAGTTATTAATTCGGTTCGAGTTTTTCGGTTCGGATTTTTCGGTTACGGTTCGGTTAATTCGGTTTTCTGCTCAGCCCTGCCTATTTGTAGGAAAGGCTATTGTAGGATTGTAGGAAAGGTATAGTATTTTATGTACTTTATGGCACACTTCCGTAAATGAAGAGTGATTATCTTTTAATGTGAACCCAAGTGAGAGTAAATCAATCTCTACTTAAAGCATGTGCCTACGCTTGGCATTTTGGCAATGTCCAATCAGAATACGAATCGATACAAATATTGGTGGGAGCATTAAATGCTAGAGTTTTTTTTAGACCGGCTAAACTTTTACAATTCGAGTGTAACAGCCCACTCCCGTACCGCGATATTGTCCGGGCATGTCCTGATTTTGCATTGATCGTAGGCAATTCCCACGTCAAAACGTGTCACGATAGGTAAGGTATCTCACCACTTATAAAGAAGTGTTAGTTCTCCTTTCCAACCGATGTGGGATCGTTACAATCCACCCCCCCTCCCCCCTTAAGGAGCCCAGCGTCCTCGCTGGCACAATGACCCGGCCCTGGCTCTGATACCATCTGTAACAGCCCAAGGTAACCCGTACCACAATACTGTCCGCTTTGCCGCAGCTCACGGTTTTGTATTGGTCTCACCCCCGAATGACTGGCCAAAACGCACCAATCCGCACAGGAGAAAAGTGTAACAACCGGCAAAAATAAGGTAATTCCGTACAGATTAATTAGTATATGATTAACGTAATTAAATGCAATTATGTGTGATTTAATTATCAAGGCCTTAGGAGATAGCAATTTCCAAATAGCGCATAGGAATGCATACGTTTAATGGTAAAACATGATTGGATCATGTGCGAATAAGCTATCCGGTATGGACGTTGGCAATTACCCGGTAATAATTAAATAAACGAAACGGATCCCGACACCCAGGATATAAAATAAAGGGTATTTTCATAAGATATAATGAGTTTTGGAACTCCAAAACCATAAATGAAAACGTCTTGAACAAATCTCCCGTAACGAATAAAATGCGCGTACCGCACCCGATACGCGTATAGCTCATAATTTCACCCGGCAAAGGCCTAAATAACCAATCAACGCTTAAATTAGACTATATTTAAGGGTTATTAAAGGTATTTTTAATGTCCGAATAACGCGCAATTAAAACCCGAAAAATACCCGAACGACACCCGAACGACGAGGGATTAAACATAACAAATATTGGGTAAATATTTGAAGTTGTGGACCCCACCTAAGCCCATCCAAGGGCCGGCCTAAAGAGGCCTTGAGGAGTCCATGCATGTGTTAGTAATAATGAGCTAGTAATCTAGGAGACAAAGCATGCCTTACTAAAGCCAAAAGGTGTAAGATGGAGGTACAAAGCATGCACAACTTTTGTCCCCCATCCTTGCATAATTTCGGCCCTTAGGCCATAATAATCCAAGGCATGTGTGATCTAGTTAAACACTAGGATACTCATGTGTACATGCTTCCAAAAGATCCCATATCTCACTAGATTTATAAGCATGATTACTAGAGATTTTGGAAAAGATTACAAACCTTCTTGTGGCCCTTAAAAACCCACGGCCATGTGCCCATCCCACATGCTTTCCAAAGCTTTCCATAGTACTTCACAATCTTTGCAAATCCTTGATAGATTAAGTGTGATCTTGGGAGATATTATAAGTATTGTATAAAGATAATAGCATGCACACTTGAAGCAAAACAACTCTTCTTCTCCTTCTCCTTGAAGCCGTAGGTATCCCCTCCCCCATACACATTCTTCTTTCAAGTTTTTACATCTCCAAAACACTTAAAACAATCCATCATCCAAACCCCTATTGTGTGTTTCAAGCTTGGAGCTTAACCATTAAGGAAGAACACACTAAACCCCTCTCAAAATCCAAGGTTTTGTCTTCCCTAGCCATGTGCTAGTAGTAAGCTTCTTAATCTTGTTTCTGATTGTTATTATTCATGTATGTGTTCTTAGAAGCAAGTTGTACATGAAGGGTTTAAAAGGTGGTTTTGAACATAATCTTTAATAGGTTTTACATGTGTAAAATGGAAGATTAAAGATATGAAAATAAACCATGGATTTGTGGATGATGATGTATTAATCTTGAAAATATGTAAAGCTTGCATTTAAAACTAAGTAGAATGATGTTTTGGCTAAAAATTGTGGGATGAACTTGACTATGTTAAAAGTGACTTTAAACCATCTTATTATGATCATTCATGTTATAATATGTGGTAAAACATGTTAGAAGTTCATGAATGAAGATGATGGAAAATCTAAGTTAGCCTACTTAGATGAATGATATTTTGTTAAAATGGACAAATACATAAAACACACACATAAGTAGTCTTCCACATGAAATACAAGACTAACATAAGTGTTTTGATACAAAAATAACTTACCAATAAAAAGTTGAATCTTCAAAGCTTATTATTTCGGGTGAAAAATGTTAACTTTGGAAGCTAGAGTGGAAAAATGCAACTTTTGGAGGTTAAGGGACTAAAGTTGTAACTTTAAAAGTTAGAGGACTAAAATGGATATTTTAGAAACTATTAGTCCAAAAATACAAGCATGGAAAGTTCGGTGTCAAAAATGTAAGTAATAAAGTCTAAGGATGATTTTTGTAAATACTAGTAGAAATACTTGGGTATTTTGTATAAAAGTGTATTTTTGAAAGTTATAAAAATACAAAGGGTTTTAAAATAAGGATTTTTATAAAATAGAGATTTTATAAAAATGTTAATCAAACTTGAGAAACTTATACAAAAATGAATACTTTTATATAAATGGGAATATAAAAGTATTGGAAGCATTTTTGTATCTAAGTTAACAAGTTGGGCTAAAATACAAACCTTCCAAGTAACATGGGTTAGAAATGTGGATAATATTTCTATAAAGCACATGTTGGGAAAGACTTGGAAGAATTAACTAATCGAGTTAAGATATCGAACTAAGACGCGTTAACGAACCGTACACGGACAAATCATGAGAAAAATGCCATTGCGGCAAGATAAGAAAAATATATATTTTAAGGAGTAAAATATATATGTACATTATGGGTGAAAACTAATAAACACTTTCCTAAGTGTTAAGGAATTATTCGTGGGAGAAACACATGACATAAACAAATAAGACGTTAAACAAACGTATATACTTAACAAGGAAAATTGCACATTTATATATATGTACGCTCGTCTCGGCAAAATTCTAGTATATCTACTTAATGGGAAAGTAGATATGTGGGAAGGAAAGCCGCGACGAAAAGACAAAGATATATATATGTGTATGCCGAATCAACGAGATCCTAGTATATTTATTTGAATGGGAAAATAAGTATACGGTATGGTGAGTTGAATCGGGTGTTAAGAATATACAATCGAACGACAAGATCTTAGCATATTTGTTTAAATGGGAAAACAAATGTGCGGCAAAGTGAGTCGGGTCGGGTGTTGAAATATATATTATATCGAGCGATGCGATCTTAAGTATAATTATTTAAATGGGAAAATAATTATATGTTAAGTGAAGTCGAGTCGATGATAATAAAATACAAGTTAAGGAAATATTAACAAGATTAATATATAACTTGTAACACGAAGGTAATCTAACGCCAACGAAACCTAGGATACGCGCTTAATTAAACGGGATTTGGAATAACTTGCGGTCGGGAGTTGGGTGTACAACTTGCCAAGGCACATGCACTATAGGAATAGTGACTTATACGTCTAGGACGTTTGTAGGTGCGAGACCCTCTATGCTATCTACCTAGTGAGCCAGACAGTGATTCAGGTGAGTTTCACGGCCCCATTTTACTGTTTTAACTGGGGGAAAGATATGTTGGTCAAATGTTGTCACATGTTGAAAAGGTTTTCAAAGGATAAAAGGTGATAAGTGGTATGATGAGTACTTGAGCAGTGATCGCCACTCGGGGTTGAGTCCTCTCTTCCGTAATCATTAATTCAGGGTAAATGAAACCGAAAGAATATTTGGATAGTACTATTGGTGCCTGACAAGGCCCACCCCTAATCGATAGCGTCGATTATGCATTAGGTTATGCCTGGGGTGCATGTATTCTGAAATTAAGTCGTTGGGTTCCGAGGAACGACTTGGAGCGGGGCATTATATTTGGTCTTGGTTTGGTTATGGGGCTCAAGGGATTGCTCATCATTATAGTTTGTAGGAGCTAGCTACTCCTTACAAAGGCCACAAGCTGTGCAGGTTTCGCACATGTTGTAAAAAAAAACGGAACATCGATCGACAAGATCCTAGTATAATTACTTAATGGGAAAGTAATTATACGGTAAAGTGAGTCGAGTCGATGGTTGTGAAAATGTTGCTGTTATGAAACTAAAACCTGTGAACTCACCAATATTTTATATATTGACGTCTTTTTAAACATATCTTTCAGGTAACTAAGCGCTGAATAGATATGGGGCTAGTGCGGTGGAATTCGGGATGTCGGATACTGGTCGGGATTTCATTCACTGTTACCTTCGGGTTGGAACATAAACGGAAATTCCCATATTGAAAACTTAATGTTCATCGTTTTAAATAATGCCTTGTGCAATACTGTAACGAGATACCCATTTCCGACATTCTAATAAATTGATCTTTTCTAATTAAATATAGTTTGTGTTAATCTTGACTTTGATATACTTTCGAGCGTTTCGCCACGTGTTTCCGCCATTGGCGTGGTGTGACAAAAAGCCTTATGACAAACCAGGCCATAAGCGTGATGGCGCATTAAATGCTAGACTTGTGTAGAATACCAAATTTTAGAAAATAGTTTATATGTATACACAAAGATGATACCTAAAACCTTGTATTCATTATTCACTTTAGGCCCTCAACAAGCTTTAGACGGCCCATTCAGACGTAATAGTTAAACTTTTGGCTTCATCTCCACGCCTTCTATATGATTTGAGTGCCCATCTATTTGAAATATCGAGCTAACTATATACTAGACGGTTTGAAGTATCTTATAAGTGACTTGCTTAGAATAGATGGTCCTACTTCCATAACAAACGCTATAATTATTATCATTTCTTCTTCTAAAAACAAGTAAATCACTAAAGATAATTCCAACTCTTATTTAACCATCTCACCCTCTCTCTATAATTATCTTGTATGTTTTTTTGTTAGACGTTAAACGAGTGTATTTTTATCCGGTCAGCAAGGTGAGTTTCATGTGAATTTCCAAAACGCGTATACCGATTATCTGTTTCTCAAAACTATTTATGATAACTATTTCTACCTTAATCATAGTCGCTCAAAGTCTTGAAATGTGCAACCATGACACACATAAATACATGTGTAAAATGTACTATGCTCCTATGTAAGCCTCAGCCAAGGTGTAAATAGACCTGGCAATTTCAACCTATCTAGTTGAGTTTGGGTTGTTTTGGGTTTAAAATTTGACATTGTGGGTTAAAATGGGTTTAGTATAATTTTCAAGGGGGTTAGGATGGGTAATTTTAATTGTAGGAAATAAGTAAGTGGGTCAGGATGGGTATGTCAAAAAAAATAAATGAGTCAGGATGGGTATTTTTAGAAAATCATATACAAATCTGAATTAAAACTCACCCAACACCAAAAGTGTTGGTGCCTCATAGAAATCAATGTCACTAAAAACAAAAAATTATATCTTTTGAATTTGTTGATAACCCAGTCGGTTTGAAACCGTTCGGGTCGTTAACGGACGACCATGTCGAAACAACACGAATCGTTAACGAGACCAACCTCATCGAAACGGTCTGGGTCGCTACCGGTCTTGTCGGGTTGAAACGGTCCGGGTCGCTACCGGGCCCGGCCAGGTCGAAACGGGACGGGTCAGGTTGAAACGGTCGGGTCGAAACGGTCCGGGTCAGGTTGAAACGGTCGGGTCGAAACGGTCCGGGTCGCTACGGGACGGGTCAGATCGTAACAGTTCTGGTCGTTACCCGGCCTGGCTGGGTCGTAACGGTCCGGTTCAAAATGAAATACTTCAGATCCCCTAAAATTTTATATTTAAGTTTATTTTTGTTTTTTTTTTTAATTTATTTTTTTATTTTTATTTACTTTTTAATTTTTTATTGCTATTTTAATTTTTTTTTTTAAATTGTAATTTATTTTAATGTGAACCTATCTTAATCCAAACCATTCATACCCAAACCCATCCATACCCAAACCCATCCTGACCCAACCCATCCTAACCCATTTTTTTAATCTACCCATCTTGACCCATACCCATCCTAACCCAAACCCATCCTGACCCAACAACCAGACCCACTCAACCTACCCATTTTGCCACCCATAGGTGTAAAGCATGGTCACCAAGTCCAAATAAAGCATGATGATGACCTAATCTCTCCCCAAGACGAAACATGGGCACCATGTCCTACTAAGTTAGAACACATAACACGAACATTGGCAAGATTGGTTACATTTTAACCTTGTAGGTGCGCGTTTTGCTAATCGAGTCAAATTGGTTAATACCAACACCAATTATTAAAAAATATTTTAGAAATATTAGAAGTATATGCCTACAAAGAATATGTATTTATATAAACTACAAAAAGAATTCCCATAAAAACATGAAAAGAAACAAACATAACAAATAAAGAGAACAAGAAGCAAATCTCTTCTCTTAATCTATTCTTCTTACTCTATCATCTCCTTGAACCCTAAACTTCCTAAAACCATCTAAATATATATTGTAAACATCTATATAGGCCCACCTCCTCCCTCCATGAGCCCTGTACAAAATTAACAAATTTAACAAGCTAATTATACTAAAAATAGTAAACAAACTAACAAGAAATCGACCCGGTAGATTACTTGATCACACGTAATCCGCTCACGGGTTCATGTTTGTGATGAGCTCGGGTTCATGCTCGGGAAGCCTAGCCTTGACTTGCTCTGTCATACATTTGGTTCTCATCTCCACAACCTTCTTGTGGGAATTGGAATGCAAAGAAGGAACAAAAGTTGGGCTTGCGGCAGGGCGATACTCCGGGAATAGCCGCCCTGATTTGTGACGAACACCGCAAGCATTGCAAAGGGTTTTTGGGCCCATTGGGCCTGCACGCCACTGGGGTGTTTTCGTAATTTCACAATGCATGCACTTTCTAACTCCTTGTTGATTCTGGTTCTGGTTTTGGTTTTGGTTTTCGCTATTGTCATTTGGGTTAAATTCAGCCTCGGGTTTCTTGGGCTTCTTCTTTCTCTTCTTCTGATCAGGCCCAGGCCCACCACCGGCTGACTTCGGCCCGTTCTCAGAATCCAATGAAACCGGTACTGGGACAAAGGTCAATGGGGAGATGAGCTCCATGGTGGCACGAGGGCTAAAGGCCGGTGGCCGAGGACGCTTGCTGCGAGCCCGTTGCAGCCCACGGGGAGTTGAGCTAACCAGGATCATCTTGCCACCACTGCCGCCGCCACCACCTGAGCAAGAGGATGAACTCGAACTACTGCTACTACTCTCGAGAACCGACACAGGACTCGAAACCTTAAACTCATAGTTCGCAACCGCAACCGTCAACGGCTCCTCCTCTTTCACCGGAATATCCTCTTTTTTCATTGTCATTCCTCTACCAGAAAAAGAGTCTTCCACAAAGTTTGAAAGCCATTCAAGTTGAACAATATCTTCATACTGATGATCAAAATAAACATAATTAAAACATACTCAATTATTTAAAAATAAACAAATTTAAAAAAAAAACTTTACATTCATTATAATATCAAAAAATCAAACTTCACATCGAAGTTAGTTAAAATTCAAAAACTCTTTTGACTTCTTTTTGTAATTATTAAATAAATAATCATATGTTTTTAAACTAATCAATGCGGGATTTGAAAGTAACAATTATTGATGGGGTCGATCAAAATCTTAAATATTCCTTTAAATATAAAAATAATAATATAAAAAAAAAACTTATAATAAAAAGATATTATGTCACCAAATTTCAATAAGTACTTGCCACCGACAATTTTAGTCATTCAAAATTTTAAAATTTCAATATAAACAAATACTAAACTAATCTAAAATAAATAAAACAAAATAAAGGGTGTTACTAAACGCACTCCTTATACAGTAAAATAAATTAACACTCACCGGAACGGCTAACTCCGCAGACAGGGTAGATGCACAATTGCTATCAGAGAAGATGGGATCAGAGGCTTGCAACTCATCAGAATTATTGGTCCAAACATCAGCAAAATCATAGCATTCAACGGAGTCGAGTGCGGTGTCGGTAACCGAAGGGAAATCGATCAAATCATCAATATTTTCAAATAAGCTTTCACAATCAATCTCATCTGTGAAGTTTTGTTCAGCCATTTTGGTTTCCAGCTCTTTGTTCTGAAACAGAATTCAAAACAATTTAATAACAACAATTATTATTATTTATACAAAGTTAGAAACATAATAAAAGGCATTTAACATTTGCAGCTTTTAATTTAAAATGGTGAGATTGTTTTGAGTGTTAAATAAGCAAAGATATGTTTTGCTAAAAGTGATAATGGTGAGACAGGTCGTGTTGGTGTTGTTAGCTGGCGCATTTTAGCAAAGATATATACCAAAAATAGAACAAAATTTTAAAATAAGCTTTAAGGTACTACTGTGCTTATTCCTTCATAGATAGAAGTTGTTTTGAGAATATTAATCAAATTGGTTTGAAAAGTAAAACAACTTTTTGACAATTGAGATGAATGACTGAAAATATAAATCAAACATAAAGAAAATTAACAAATTAAAACGAGTTGTTAAAAAGTGCTGGCGATGTAAAATGATTAATTCTAGAACATGTGAATGTAGTTTTTAAAAGACTTCGTTTTTATTAATTAAAAAGAAATAAGCTACGTGCGCAGCTTGTTACCTGTTTGCCGATGTATTAGTTTGCAATTATTAATTTACATGAAAAACCAGCTTTATATCAAAATGTTAATTTGAAATCGATTATAAACAGAAGAAAATCAACAAATTAAAGCAAATTGACATAAACAAAAAAAAAAGACCAAAAAGGGTTAGCGGCGTAAAATGACTTCTACGATATGTGAATGTAGTTTTTAAAAGACTTCGTTTTTAGTTTAAAAAAAGATAATGGCGCAGCTTTTTACCCGTTTGCGGAAGTATTAGTTTGAAATTAATTTAAATGAGAGAACAACTTTATATCAAATTGTTAATTAACAAATTAAAGCAAATTGACATAACCGTAAAACTAAAACAGACTCAAATTGACAAAACAATCAAAAGACGAGACGAGTACCAAAAAACTAATAATCTGTTACAACTTTAATTAAATTGTAAGAAAATGGTTGAAAACGGAAGCAATTGCCTTACATAGGACAGTAAAACATAAACCGACAAACAACTTCAACTTGAATAGACAATAACATTTGTTGTGAACAAATTTTGAGGTTAAATAGAGGCGCACCTGTACTTTAAACCCTAAACTGAGGCTAAAATGCGCAAAAGGGAGTGTAACGGAAGCAGCAGCAGCAGAAAAAAGTTGGTAATGCGTGAAACTGATGAAAGAAAAATGTATAGTAATAATTTGGGGATTGAGTTAGAAGTTGAAGGAAGGAAATGGTTGAAGTGAAATTTGAAAGGAGAGAGAGAGAGGAGAGGAAGGCTAAAAAGGGAGGGAAGATGAAAGGTAGGTGAAGGAGCATGTTCAGTGCTAGCTGTATATTACCCCATGTCTTGATGTTGAAGTCTTCTCTCTCTCTCTCTCTCTACCTCATTACTTCATGGGTCCCATGCCATACCTCTCCACCGCTCCCTTTTTCTTTATTCCTAATATTAATATTAATTAATTAAGTTTCTATAAAATAAAAGGTTAAGTTTAGTAATTCAAAGTGTAACTTATTGGTTGATATGGAGGCGGTATAACTCTGATTCACTACCATAAAAATTTAACAAAAATACTTCATACACACCCTACAATACAAATGACACTATTGCTCAGAATTGAATATTGAACCTCCACTTTAAAAAGCTTATATTTTTCCTAAGTATGCTCGCCTCACATTTGACATCAATTTTTTTAAATAGAAAAAAAAATCTTTATGAACATGGATGTACAATATCATATGTTGTGGTGTTATAAGATGCAAGAATAAGTAAATGGTACGGGGTATCAGTATTGATAGTGAATTTCCGATACTAAATCATTTTTGTACCGAATTTGTACCCACTTGTTTTGTTTTTCTATGCTGGTATTGGTACGGTAAGTTACCGTAATTACCAATTTTGAAATTGCAAATACCAATGTTGTACCGGTTGTTTTCTATACCAGCACCCAATTTTAAAAAAATTTGATACCGATATCTCGGGTGAATACAAATCCCTAATGAGATGGTCTTTAAGCTAGTCGGTATGGGGTCTGTCCCACACCCCGTTTAGGTCCATTCGGAACACGCACACCACCCCCATGGGGACATCCTCGTCCTCAACGTTCTCGTGAGAACGTTTGAAACAGGCCAAATTTATCTCTCATATTAAATTATATGACTGTTCACACCTACATTATACAACGGCTATTTAAAAAAAATCAATTTACAAACTATAAAAAACCAACCCATCTTTCACATTATTATACCATTTTCTCTACAATCTTCACTTATCTTTTATAAAAAAAAAAATAAAAACCTCCCAAAAACACCCTCTTATCTAAAAAATGGTGGCCTGGACTTCAGATAACGAGATCAAATTAGTGACAACGTGGATCAATATCAAAGGGACAACGTATGAAGAAGTAAATACTTCTTCTATTTGGAGCAACGTTTTGGCGGAACACAATCGTTTAAGCCAAACAAATCACCGCACCGCGGATCAACTCGCTAGTAAGTAGCGGACCTTACACAGAAGGTGTATGAGGTGGAACATCCTATTTCAAGACACGATGGAGGCGAACCTTGGTATTACCTAACGAGCGGCAATCCAACGCACACAAGAAGACTATTGGTTTAGTGTTTAATTTCTAATGTTTAATGTTTAGTGTTTTTTATTAATATTTGGGTGTTTTTTTTTTTTTTTTTTTGTAATTATTTTTATCTTTACGAATCGTTTTTTATTTTTAAAAAAGTTATTATTAATTCCTTTGAAAGACATCACATTTGGGTTATCCCCATACCCACTATTCTAGGGTTGTCTCCGTACCCGCTATTCTTAGGCTCAAGTGTGTGGGGACGCGAGGAAGGGAGACGGGGATGGGAGGCGGTGGTTGAGACGGGGACGGGGGCGAGACGGTGGGAGGTGATTGGTGCTTCAATTCGATTGGTCCGTCCTTTGTGTTATGGGGAGACGGGGAAGATGAGGGACAGGGTGGGGGCGGTGGTTGGGACGAGGGACGGGGGCGAGATGGTACGACGGGGTTGTCCGTTTGCACACCGGACAGCCTTATGCATTGCGTAGTACAAGGCGCGTGAAAATCCTAAGATTTAACAGCCGTAGTTTACATATTTCCGTGTACGGATACTTTTTCTTTAAACCACTTTTATAGCACGTGGATTACACGAACCAATGAAATGACCTAGCATGTGCGTATTACGTCATCCTTATAATGTGATTGGATGAAACTATATAATCGCGAGTGGGTTACCTTCGAATTTTCTTTTTCTTGCTTTTTTTTTTTTTTTGTGTGTGTGTCGTAATTTGAGTTTAGGAAAGAAAATTATTTTTTTTGGTTTAATATTAGTTTTTTCATAATACCCGTTTAAGTTGATAATATATAGGGATAGAATAATAAGAAAATCATTTATTTTGAAAGAGTTAAATGTCATTTTCGTCCCTAAGGCTTGTCATTTTTAGCCAGTTTCATTTAAAAGTTTATTTTTTCTCATCTGAATTTAAAGGTTTTTAAATTCTTGCTAGTTTCATCCAACTCATTAACACAGTTAGTCAAAGTCAGTTAACTGAATAGCATTTTTGTCAATTCGTCTATTTTTAATCCTAACCCTATTTATTTATTATTTAACTCACACACAATCCCTCGTTCACCCCCAATTCATCTTCTTCCCCCCTAATGTGAAGAAACCTTAATCAGATAAACTCTAAATTCAACAATGGTGATGGATCTACTATCTCTCCCCTTCATCTTTTCGTTTGTATTTTCGTCAACACCATCACCACTATTAATCCAACTCCACCACCACCACTACCACCGCCACCGTACCTGCAACTCAAACAACACCACCACCTAGTTGTCAGAACCATAAAGATGAAGATGTCAGAGCCACTGTTATCGACCTGAACCACTTGACCTGCAACATCCATCAACCATATAATCGACCTGAACCTTTTCTTTCAAAATCTTGAACACGGATTTGTGGGTTTTGTTGTAATTGATTGTGAACACAGGTTTGGGGGTTTTTATTGTGGTTAATCGTGATGATTACAATCCTGATGATTACACGCCGAACACCACTATACCCTTCGATATCCGCCAACCAAAATCTCTTAACACATTTAATATGTTTCGGCAATGATCTTCAACAATACATGGTCATCGTTCCTCCCGACGTGCGGCGTTCCTCTGATAGTCAAGTAACCTGCCAAATCGGAGCCGTATTCCAGCCTCAAACCGTTACCCAAAATCAACTTAAAATACTTGATTGTAAAATACTCTTGGGATGTTTTTTTAGATGGATAAAAGGTTGCATATCACCTGTATGTGTGTTTGTATCTGTATGTATGAATTTTGTTAGAAAGAACAATTCATTTCACTCTTATTCTTGTGATGATTTTGATGTGAATAAAGAAAGTGGTTTGTTGTAGGTGTGGGTGAAAGAACACCTTACTTGATTATCGAAAGAACGTCGTCGCCAGAAGTTTTAGGGTCGGCGAGATGTTTGGCCGTAGGTGGTGGAAAGTGGCTGGGTTATTAAATGAAATTAAGATTTGAGATGAAATTGAGATTTGAGATGTTTGGCCGTAAGTTTTGTAACTACACTTTTTTGTAAGTTTTATTATTATTATTATTATTATTATTATTATTATTATTATTATTATTATTATTATTATTATATAGATGAAATTTGAATTGACAATTTTGCCCCTCAGTTAATTGAGATTGACTAACGGAGTTAGGCACTTGAATGGAATCAACAAAAATTTGAAAACCTTTGTATCCAGATGAGAAAAAATAAACTTTTGGATGAAACTAGCAAAAAGTGCCTAACCTCAGGGACGAAAATGACATTTAACTCATTTTGAAAAAACCTTGTAAACTTTATAATGACCATTGATAAGTTTAATCAATGTGCCACAATAATTGTTTTTTCTTATGTTTAATTAATACAATTAAATTCACTAAAGTACAAAAATAAATGTATTATAGTAATCTTGTTTTTCTAAAAATAATATTTAAATATCGGTTCATTGTAAGGAGTTACCAGGTTTCAAATATCGACATGATTGGGTTCGAAATATTATGTGGGACATTTTTAAGACGAGCTGGGATCTCAGCCAAGAAGGAGGCCCCTGTGAACTTCCTCTCGGATCCAGCAGAAGGGAGATCCACCCTAAGACCAGCTGATCACCTAGTCTTTGGGTGGGCTGGGGGAAACATGCTTGTGTTGACTTGACGGGTGTATCTCCTCTAGTTGGGTTGAGGGATAGTGGCTTTGTAGCAGGGCAAGCAGTGCGGAAAGCAAAAGCAAAGAAGGTAGAAAAACATGTTAAAGCCTGCGAGGAGAATCAACACATTTTTGTACCCTTGGCCTTTGATACCTTTGGCTCGTTAGCACTGGAGGCTACCCGTTTTCTTACCATGGTCCAGCGGGTTATTCATAGTAGTGTCTCGGCTCCGGGTGGGCAGCGTTACGTTTTTAGTAGATTAGGATTTGCTATTCAGAAAGGGTGGCGGCGCAGCTTGTTGCCCGCCTGCCCGCTATCTTGATGCAATTTTCTTAGACATGGAATGAAATTATCATTATTTTCTACGTAAAAAAATATATTTAAAAAAGTTGATTTGACTTTTGTCAAGTCATCTTTCTCTGTCTTCATTGCACTCTTTTCCACAAAAAACTAACATGTGTTAGTATCATGATACAAAATATGAACTCGTATGAGGCATCACTAATATGTGTTAACAGGTATATACTAAAATAACAAAATAAAAGAACACATAAAATGTATATTTATTTAAGAAATGATAAAAACAATCATCACAATCAACACTAAAACGTATCAAAAAAACGTTTCATACAAACATAATTATTTGTGAATGATAAAAGAATATCATAACAACATAAAAAAGATCTAGCTATGCTTCGTTTTTTATACCCATCTTCATCTTTAACACAAACATCTCTATACGTGCAAAAAAGATAACACGTGTTAGTTGGGCTCTCCAAAATATATAATGATACATCACTAACATGTGTTAGCATGTTAGTTGGATATATACTAACATGTGTTAAGGGTGCATACTAACATATGTTTTTCTAAAATAACGTATGTCATATGAACCCTAAAAAGTTCAAACCTTTTTCAGTTTTCACAAAGCCAGGAACCAATTTGATCAAACTAATTTAAACACCTGTAACATTCAGAAATTTTCAACAATATATTGTTTTTTTTTTAATTTCCTAAACGAATTTATGACATTGAAAAAGTGATTAAATGGTTATCATCAATTAACCTTACAGTTTATATAATAAAGTTTATATAGCAAATATTAAGTAACTAAATAGATATATTACAATAATTATACTAATAATTTATTACTAACAATAACTATTGTGTAAACGTATAATGTAATAAAATAGTAATTACAATAATAATTACGATTATTGTGGGCCATTTAAAATGGTTTGAATGTGTTATGAAAGAAATTAAATTTAGTAGGATTTAAAAATTAGTAACGGCTAGCTATTATGACTTTGAGTCAATTATTTTGAACCTCATAAATAATTGTTGAACTATTTTTTTCATTAAACTAAAACTATTAGCTTTTCTTATTCAACTTAATATCATCAGTTTTTTATATAAGTTGTAACTGTTGCCTCCATCGCTAGTACCGCTATTGATGAAATTAGTGAATAACCATCATATATCACTAATGTTTGTTTCTTTCATAAGGCTAAATCTCACCAATTTAAAAAGGGCATTCCTACCTTTCACGATTGTTAGCGTAATTCCTAATAATTCACCATAGCTATCATACAATTGATGCCCTTTTGGTCGAAAAGCATCTATAGCAGCCACCCCCGCATACACTTTCACCGGCGTCACCAACATAACCACTTGTTGCCACCACCCTCAACGTTTAGGATTTTGCCCGTGAGTTACCGGTGTCCGAACGATCATCATTTGAGGTGCAAACATAATACATTGATACTCGTTTTTCTTGCATGTTCATCATCACAATCAAGGTAAGTTTACATAGCCCATTTTTTGGATTTTACATATTTTGGGTGAAACGTGTTATTCTAGTCAAACTACAAACTTGCAATCCAACATTATGTCTTTGTTTATCTAGCGTGCTTTATGTCTTAAACTTACTCGGTGAATTTGCATATAAACTCAGGCCAACCAGTTTGGTTGTAGCCCTTAGGCCATCCAGTTTGGATGCAGCCCTTAGGTCATCCCGTTGGGATGTAGCCCACAGGTCAACCATTATTGGTTGTAGCCCATACTTTGATTCATATTCATTTTTTTTGTTTTCACATATACACTTTGATTCATTTGTGTTGTTTTCATGTATATATGTTGATTCACCTATGCTTGCGTTCATATACATATTATGAATTAGCTATGCTTAATTCACATACATGCTTTGTTTTACCTAAGTTTGTTTCCACATAAATGCCTTAGATTATCTTAGACATACGAATTGCAATACATTTTTTTATTAAACTTTTACATTAAAAAACCTATGTATTCTCACCAACTATTTATAGTTGACCCCCCATTTTTCCAACTTAAACATGTTTCAGAGAATATTGCTCTTTGAAGTCTTACAAGCTTTGGATCACATAAGAGCTTTGGACCTAGTTAAATCTTAATCAAGATTATGTATATTGTTTGATTAAATTATCAATGTTTATTTCTTGTATGATAGTTCAATTCAAACTAATGAATATTTAAACTTCAATAGTATCATGAGCTTTTGAACAATTATTGTGCGCCCTAATGTTTCCGCCATCGTGTGGGGTGTTACAACACCCCATACACCAAAGATTAAAAATTTATTATCTTTATAAAAAAACATCACTGATCACATTTTTAAAAACTCAAAACCATCACTTACCACAACTACATCACCAACGCCGCATTCTTCCTATAGCCTACTCGTGAAAACCAACACTACAACAGAAACACATGTTAGTTAGGCTCCTTAAACACATAATGGGGCATCACTAACATGTGTTAGCATATTTAAGATACAAGACTACACATTTATTCATCAATCACATGTAATCTATCAACCTCATGTCTTCAATCCAATAACAATCTAGCATAAGATAGAGAGAGAGAGAGGGGGGGAGAGAAGAGAGAGAGAGAGAGTGAAATAGTACTGGCGGCCGGCCTCCTCACTCCGATGAAGAAGATGGTGGTGGTCTGAAGGTTGGTCCGGGTGTGGTAATGATGATGATTGGGTGTTGATTAAACGAGACAGGTGGTGGTTTCAGTGGTTGTTGTCAAGCCCGTGGTATTCAGGTGTGGTTGCCGAAGGTGGTGGCCGGTGGTGGTGGTTTCATTTTCTAGAGAGAGGAGGGTAGAGAGAGGGTATGGAAATCTGAATTTGATTTTGAAAATAATATAGAGAGGGAGGGGGGAACATATATATATATATATGGAGAGAGAGAAGGGGTGATAGTGTAAATGTCCAAACTACCCTGTAAATATTATAATATATATTGGATGATGTGGTGCAATAATAACCACACAATTAGTTTCCTAAAGTTTTTCTATTTTAGAGGTTTTTTTTGCATATACTTCCATTGATCTTTGATGATCCAATGGTCTTTGTTATGCCATATGGGTTTTTTTTTTGTCATCTTCTACCCACTTGTTATTTTATTTGATAAAGATAATATTAAAATATTCTTGAGGGTATTATTGTCTTCTTCCACCCACACTCTGTCTCTCTCTCTCTCCTCCTTTTTCCTTCTCAACTGACCCCACCCGACAATCCATCTCCCAAAGATCAACTTTGTCTTTCTCTCTCCCTAAACCAAACACATTTCAAAAAGATCTACTTTAAATTATATTTTTTGTTTTTAATTCATTTCTTTTACAAACATACCATTTCTTTTATGCAAGTGTAAAACCCCACCAGCAAAGATCGTTTACACCACTTTACATCAGTGTAAAACAAAGTTTACACTTGTGAATCTAGAATAAGTTGCAAGAATTTGCGTTGGGAAAACATTAACATTAGTGTAAAAAAAAGTTTACATCAGTTTAAAACAAAGTTTACAACCGTGAATCCAGAAAAGATGCAAGAATCGAATGATAACATAAAAAACTAGAACTTTACATAAGTGTAAAACCACAAAACCACTCTACATATATATTACATTGGTGCAAATCCATAAAACATTATACATTAAAAGATTACATTGATGTCAATCCATAAGATATTACAAAATTGAATGATAATATATAAAACAAACTAGAAATTCACATTAGTGTAAACCCATAAACCACTCTACATATATATTACATTAGTGCAAATCTAAAAAAAACATTGTACATTAGAAGATTACATTAGTGTCAATTCAGAAGATATTACAACTTATAAATCCAAAAAATTAAAAGTAAAAATTCAACATGGTGTATTTATAAATCTTTTTGCAGCTTATAAATCCATTTTTTATAAATTGATTAAAAAATGCCTATGAATAACAAGACATGTACCTGCCATCACTACCATCGTCGCCCTTACCTCCCAACATCGTCGCCTTCACTCTTCACCGCCTCCCCCTCACCACCACCACCACCATCTCCTTCACCACCACCGTCTCCTTCACCACCATCACCACCATATAGATGTCGCCTCCTTCATCCACTCCTCCATCTTTTACACCCCCACCATCATACACCTCAAACCCTAAAACCCCATAACCAGATCCACCACTATCGTCTACTTCCATCACCACTGTCTCCCTTCCACCACCTCTGAACCCATAAACCAAAACCCATATGAACCCCACCGAGCACCATCCCTATCTTAATCACCTACCACCATCACCATATTCGTTCCCTACCACCATCGCCTTCCTGCGTCACCTATCACCATCACCATCTTCGCCCCCTGTTTGTTGTTATTGTTATCATTATTATTATTGTAGATATCTCTGGATATATGAATTAGAGAGAGGGAGAAAGTGAGAAGAGAGAAGAAAAAGAGAAAGAGAGAGGTGCTATTGTAAGTTTTTGAAATTAGAGAGAACGCGAGAGAAATAGAATATTAAAAGAAATAGAGACAGAAAAAATTTGCTTTATTATTATTTTAATAAATAATAAATATTATGATTTGGATTAATAATATTTAATTATGATTTATCATTATACCCTCTCATAATAAAAACAAAAGCATCACACATGGCATGATATAATTGGTTTAGGTGGGTTTTCTAGTTCTTCCAACTTAGGCTAGTTTTCAATTCAACCTATATATATATATATATATATATATATATATATATATATATATAGGGGAAGGATAAATTGAAAACCCTCTTGAGTTGAGAAAACCTTAGAAACCCATGTAAAAAATCATTTTTTTTTTGAAAAAAATAACCAATGTAAAATACATGTTTTTAAGCATTTTGGGCCAAAAAAATATAAAAAGCGCCGAAGGGATTTTTTTAAAAAAAAATAAACAAAGTTGCGCTTTTTACATATGTTTTCAGCTATTTGCTGTTGTAAAGCTGTTGTAAACATGTGTTTTTGCAGCTTTGTTTATTTTTTTAAAAAAAATCCCTTCGGCGCTTTTTTTATTTTTTTGGCCCAAAACACTTAAAAACATGTATTTTACAATGGTTATTTTTTTCAAAAAAAAAATAATGATTTTTTACATGGGTTTCCAAGGTTTTCTCAACTCAAGAGGGTTTTCATTTTATAATTGGCCTATATATATATATGGTCGAGATCGTGTACAAAGTGTTTTTTTTTTGTGAGAAGTGTGAGAAGGATTAAAAATTGATACTTAGGCATCATTTTTTTGAACTTAGTCGTGATGTTTTGGATTGTTTTGCCTATAAAAACACCAAACATAACAATTAAAACCTAAAAACAATGTATTTTAGGCTTAAAACTTAAAACACCATGCTAAGAACATTAGCAGTGTGTTTTAAGCGTTAAGTAGTGTGTTTTAGCTGTTTTTAAATTTAATGACTATAATACATTGTATTGTGTTTTAGATTGTTGTATTTGGTGTTTTTCAAGTTAAAACAACCTAAAAAATCATTCCTAAATCCAAAACATGATGTCTACATGTCAATTCTTAGTCCTTCTCACACTTCTCACGAAAAATGTACTTTGTACAGGATCCTAAACCTATATATATATATATATGTTATGATGCAAAACTTATTTATTTAAAAAAAACTGATCGGCGCCTTTTTGATTTTTTTTGGCTCAAAACTCTTAAAAACATGTATATTAAATGCTCTAAAATTTTCAAACAAAAAACAGCTCGGGAAGTAAGTTTTTCTTGGGCTTTTCTAGAGTTTCTTCAAATTTTTGAGGTTTTCTAAAATTTTCTTCATATATATATATATACATATATATATATATATATATATAATGGATCGAAACACCAAAAAATGGTAGTTACATCAAATCGAAAACATCAAAGAAACCCATTTATCCCAACTAAGAGAGGGTAAGTTTGTCCGATGATTAATCCACCTGAACGCGTCTTCTTTGAGGTCCTCTACCGTACTTCTAACATGAATAAAAGTTCCTTTGAAATCCTTCATATTCTTAGCACACCATATATTCCATACCGTAGCCTATGACATAGTATAGGCGATCGTTTTCCACCTCCTACATCTGAGGCTATGAACTAACACTCGAATAATTTCTTCCAAAAAGAAGCAATGTTAGAAGGCCAAGGAAGCAATGTTGGCTCAAAATCATATATATTACATACCCTAAAATTTTCATTAAAAAATAAGCTCGAGAAGTTAGAGTTTCCAGAATTTTCACTATAACAAGGGTTTCCAATATAACCTTATACTATATATATATATATATCTATAATCTATAATATACATTATAAAAGAGGAGTGATGTACAACATAGTCATTTTCACCTCCGTACAACTTAAGAAGCAACGTGTACAACATATTTAAGCAAAAAAATTAAGGGTATTATTGGCATATTTGTGACAATTAAGACACTTAGGAGAGTAGATTAGTAAATTTAACATAATCCATTACCTCACATCCTAAAATCTTATCCCAATTATGCCCTTATGTCCAACTTTTAAAACACAAAATACAACTTAACTTATGATGCATCTTAAATGTGAGACCTTTCAACCCCCCATCAATATTATTATATATACTTCATTATAATCAATTTCTTGAATGCTAATAGTCTTTTCATAACCCCAAACAAAATCTTAGAGCTAATTTCATGCTTTGAAACATTGTTTTGTCCAAAAAATTTATGTCTTCATTAGATGAGAAGAGAAAAAAAATCAATGAGAAGCTAAGACGCTTGCAAGATATGGTTCCCGGATGCTACAAGGTATAAAGATATGAGTTAATCTTTATATACATATATACATGTTTTTTCTACTTGTTCATATTTTCTTTGACAATTACAAAAATTTATCTTCATAATATATTATTTTTTGCTCCATTTAAATTTAGTTATTTGCTATATACAATGTGAATGCCAGTGATGTTGGATGTAATAATCAACTATGTTGGATCGTTGCAGAATCAAATTGAGGTAATTTAATTGTGCAGCTAACAATTAAAACAGTAAACAAACAATATTCAAAATTATTGATGAGAAAATATTTTTCAAAATTAATTAGTACAGTTTTTCTCTTCTTTGTACATTTTTAGTTTCTCTTCATGAAGCTTTCAGAAGCCAGGATGTTCTATGACCTATTGACCTCAACTCTATTGAATTGGATGATATGGCCCCTATGAAGGTGACAGGTGGCTTTCTTTACTATCCTTGTTAAGAAGTTGTTTATCTTGAATCATATATATTGTTAACTAAATACAACGGACAAAATTATAAATATAACATTCTAGATTTGCTAATACGTTTCTAATATATTAAAAATATTACTTCCACTTACTGCATGTGATGAAACCTGATGTTGCAGGGAACCAATGGACATGAAGGACAGATGATGGAGAGGATGGTTGGAGAAGGGTATGGAGACATTCCTCAATTTCAATCAACATGGTCTCCTTGAACGCCATGAAATAGTTAACTCTATAAATCTATATATGCATGCTCAAATGTAACTTTATACGTAAACTATATTTGTTCTAAGACTTTTAAGTTATTTTTTTATCTATTTAATGTTCTTGTTAAACGTTGTATGAAGTGTGGTTCACAATATTATTTTGCTTTCGACAATTGTATATTGTTTAAGTTCTAATTCTAATTAATAAAATAAATTAAACACTAGCATAAAAAGAAAACAAAAACTTAACTATGTGTTAGTTACTTATGTTATTTGTGTTAAGAAATAAGAAATCAAAACGCCATAAATTCACGCTCACGCTAATGAATCAATCCGAATCTTTATCTTCTATACTATATATTATAAAGCATATACAACCTTTATTGCTTATAGTACAATGCTTATTGAAGTCATTTAGAGCGTAAAATTGTCTTTTACCTAAATATTAAATTGTTGAAGAAATTAATTTAAACATAATTATAAAATTGATGAGGAAATTAACAATAATGTGGTGACTCTTTACATTCATAACCTCCATGTCTTTATTATGTTTGTATCAATGTTAAAGTCTTATGAATAGTTGTCATGTATTTAGTACATAAATAATGTGGTGACTCTTCACATACATAACATACATATCTTTCAATGTTTATAGTAAATAAATTACATCATATATTATGTATTTATATCTTCTTTTTAAATTTATGTGGCTGCAGGATGGTAGGATGCGACACTTCTGCACACAAATGAATATGTAGGCTTGAAGTTTGCCAACACACCCAACCCATGACACGTTTCAACCCATTAAAGTGAGCGATATATGTAAGCTTCACTTTTATACAAACAAATATGGTAGAGATATTTCATGAGCAACGTCATCATCTTTCTCGATGGTTTTTTGTTTTCTCCGCTACTATAAGCTTCTAGGAATAGAATTTAAGTTTCTGATCTCACGAAGTCACCAATTGTTTACATATCCAAAAGAAGACAAGTTCTTATCAGTCGATTTGGTAGTTTTAACTATATTGTTTACTAATTTGTTTGGTCCAATATATTTGTTACCACACTTGTCAAACTAACATAAAACGAGAGTATCTATGTAAATCATTGACTCCGCTGCATCTCGCGGGTGCCCTAAAATAATAGAAATATGTTGCACACTACAAACTGCATTTTAGTAATTACATCACTTTCACTACAATCTTATGGTCATTAAGAGATACAACGCCACTTCACTACGCTAAGTACCGCTCTACGATGGCATACTTATCTGCCTTCGAGATACATAAAAGGGTCCCACTGAAGGACGTGGGTCAATCTAATGGTGTTGTAAGGAATAGTACGACCTATTGTGATGTACCCATTTAAAATATTCAGAAGATATACTTATGAGTTACAGTTTTTGATAACATATATTTTATACATCGTTGTTTTCTACTTTAACATAACGAATAACCAACAAACACAATGCACAAGGGGCAAAACAGATGCACCCGCCGCAACTGCGGGCATTCCTACTAGTATATATATATATATATATATATATATATATATATATATATTGGGTTGGGATCCGTTGAGAAC
This sequence comes from Ambrosia x helenae, assembly GCA_030844895.1. Classification (NCBI taxonomy): domain Eukaryota; kingdom Viridiplantae; phylum Streptophyta; class Magnoliopsida; order Asterales; family Asteraceae; genus Ambrosia; species Ambrosia x helenae. Next base: position 609,411 of record CM061232.1, on the reverse strand, counting down.
TCGATGAGTTACGAGAACTCGACGTAATATGCGAATTTTTTTTGCACACTACTGTAAAAACATGCAAACCCCGCTGTAAAAAATAAAAAAAAATACATGAATTTAGACTGAATTACATCGATGTAAAGGAGTTTTACCCTATTTAAGTATATTAATATTTTATTCAATATTTTATTGTTGTTTAATTTTGGACCACATATTTATCTTTTTATTAAAATAAGTTTATGGTTATAAAGTAAGTTCCTATGGTTCTCACAGCTCAAAGTAATTTTCAAATGATTCCAATCCTATATATATATATATATATATATATATATATATATATGTATGTATGTATGTATAAGGAAAAGATCATTTGAAAAGAAAGGTTAGGAGGAAAAATAGGAAGTCGTAGGAAGGGTATCAAATGAACTCCGATTGAACTCATTCAAGCGGCATTGGAACCGTGTTATTGAACCCTATGACGTTAGTTTTTAGGTCTTCGTTTTTTTTTTGCTTTTAGTTTGTAGTTTTTAGAATATACGTTATATCATTGTGTCTTTTTCTTATTTTCATTATTGTGTCTTTTTTCTTCGGCATTGTGTTATATTTTATGGCTCATTGTGTCATATTTCATGATCTATTGTGTTTTTTGTATCCTTCTCACCATTCTCATTTTTGTTACACTGTGTAGAATAACTTAAACCTTGAGAAGAAATCTAATGTGAGAAGAACATAATGATCAAATACACATGCACATCTCTTGTTTCTCACTCGCATAAAATTTGAAATTACTTGAAATGCTTAAATAAGCGTAAGATTTTTATTAGTTTGATGAAAGTGATTTAAGTTTATAAAGTTTGTTTGAGTTGTTTATGTCTAAAAAGAAATTAAATATGCATTCAAAAAGAAATTAAGTTGCAAGACCACATCTTAAGGAGCAGTGGCGTGGTAGGAATTGACTCAGATTACAAGTTTGCGTTGGACGTTGTTTGCAACTCTCTTCCTGATCTTGACTTGGGTGGTTTCATGGATAAAGACACCGCCCCCAAGAAAGCCCAAAAAACCTTGGCGAGTGCATTTACCCAGAAAACCCTTCACAATATGGAAGAGAAGTTTGGTATGACCCCCCGTCAGAAAGCGGTGTTCGAATGCCTCAAGGGGGCGCATGCTCAAGATTTCCTAACTGTCCTCCCGATCGATGGGCTTGGGCAACATATGTCAGCTATCGAATACCGGGCCATCCTGAAGTACAGACTTATGATCCCCATGTTCCCTGTTGACGAGTCGTGCCCGATTTGTAAGAAAGCTTGTTTGGATAAATTTGGGGAACACGCCCTACATTGTAAGGAAATGCCGGGATTTAAATACCGACATGACTTAGTTAAGGATGCCTTGTGGGATGTTTTGCGGAAGGCTGGGATCTCAGCTAAGAAAGAAGCCCCAGTTAATTTTCTGACGGACCCGCTAGACGGCGGTCCACCTTACGGCCAGCAGATGTCCTTGTGTTCGGATGGGCTCAAGGTAAGCATGCGTGTGTTGACCTCACTGGGGTGTCCCCTCTGGTGGGGCTTCGGGATGTAGGGTTCGTAGCAGGGCAAGCAGTCTTGAAAGCTGAATCAAAGAAAGTCGCTAAACATGAAAACGCCTGCCTGGAAAACCAGCATGTCTTCGTACCCTTCGCTTTTGATACTTTTGGGGGCCTTGCCCCCGAAGCCATCCGATTTCTAGATCGGGTACAAAGAGTGACACATAGTAATTACTCGATAGCCAGGGACCAAAGTTTTATTTTTAATAGAGTAGGTTTTGCTATCTAAAAGGGGGTGGCGGCGCAGCTTGTTACCCGCTTACCAGCCGTCCACTTGTAATGTGTTTGTGGGTTTATTTGTCTTTAATTGAAAAAAAAAAAAAATTACTCAGTAAATAAAAAAGCATTTGCACGATCTTTTTTTCCCCATTATCTATAAGTGTTATTATGGTATATTGCATTCACTATACTTTGAACAAATTAGACATGTCTAGTGACTAAAATATTTTTTTATGTGAATCTTTGTTTTATTTATTTATGATTGGACCGTTTTATCCCTCACATGCTATGTTCATATAATCATATCTCTCAACTTGATGTTTGATTAGATATCTTCACATGCAATGAAACGAAACATATGAAGTTGAAAGTGCATATTGAACATAAAATAGTTCAACGTTTTTCCCACTTTGATTGTTTAATAAGATATGAATTAATTTATAGTGGGTTAGTGAGATTTCAAGTGTTGAACATTTGAAAATTGGAATTAATGAATGATTAAAAAGGAATTCAAATAAAAATATGGAAAAATACCAATAATTGACTAAGCAACAAAAATTTGGTTTGACTTATGGGTGTCAACCTCCCAAATAAAAATTAGCCTCTATTCCCATGCCATGCCCACTATCTCTCAACTCGAAGACATTCTTCATACACACCAAAGTAAGATAAACCATTTGTTTTGTTTTAAATACTCATATATGTATGTATATATAATGATATGATATATGATTAAATTCAAAGTAGATATACGCGTATTCATTGACTTTTTGATTCTTGATATATGTATGTATATAAATACTCATATATGTATGTATATATAGTCAAAAGGTAAGAAAGTGAAGAAACAACGAATATAACGATGATTACAAGTAATCACCGTGAGGTTAATTCCCTTGTTTGCTCAGGGACGATCCTTCACCTAAACATACAGATAAACCGTAATCGAGAAATGTAAAGTAAGGTGTGTGTGTGTGTGTGTGGTAAAAGTAGACACGAGAGTTTAAGTGGTTCGGTCTTGTACAACCTACGTCCACTGTAAAGAGCTGAGTATATTATTACTTGAGGAGTTACAAAGTATTACAGTGACTACTCTTACTCTTGTATACAATAATGATTTTCGGATCCCCTTGAAAAGAGATGAAGTCCTCTACTTATAGTAGAGGTCGTGGGCAAGGAAAGGCCCACGAGAGGTCTCAGCTAGCCGGGCCTTGCCCAGGCCCATATGCCTTTGGCCCATGAAATGGGAGGGAAAAGTAAATCCATGCTGCTGACGTCACCGACAGTTGGGGCTGACCTGCTTGGCAGACACGTGGCAGGCTGTGATTGGCCGCCGGCGGTATGTCGATTTGACACAGCATGGTTGACTTACCTGCTGGCGTCTGACGTAACGTCTGGCAGCAGGTAAGCATGCTTGTGCCGTACTATAGAGGCAGCATGGTGGATGCATGGGAGCAGTCAAGTCACTGTTCACGTCAGTGGTTGTTGGACCACTACAGACACGTGTCACCATCTGGCTGGCGACATCTCTGCTCTGCTGGAAGTGAATCTTCTTAATCCTTGATCTTTCATACCTCGTACCAAAAGCTGGCGATGGACAAATATTCCACGCGTGGGCGGACGCGCGTGTCTTTTCCTGAAGTGGTGATGTGGATAAGGTTGCTCCATGTGCAAATTGACCTCTCCCGCGGAGTAAGATCCGCCTTAGAGTTCCGCGGTCTTGGGATGTTCCTTGTTACTAGCGGCAGTTGTCGTCAGGATTGTTATAAAGAGGGATAGGGATGCCGCCTCCACGAGGATTGGGCTCCCTATCCCTTCAAGTCCCCCTAGTCCAGGGCTTCTCATGCTCTTGATTCAAGAGTGAGTGGAGCGCTAGACTGAATAAAGTATGAGTCGCGGATGATGGCTCATTTGCTTTGTTAGGGCTTTTGGCTCGTTGAAGTGTTTCTGGCGAGAAAATGAGTTGCCTCATCTGGTTTTGTTAAGAATTGAGACGGAGAACGTGTTGTCTCGCTTTACGTCAAACTTCTGCTGAAGATGACGTGTTATGCCTGGTCCTAAGAAGGAGTTAGGCAGAGAACGTCTTTTCTCGCTTTACCTCAAACTTCCGCTGAAGATGACGTGTCATGCCTGGTCCTGAGAAGGAACTAGGCGGAGAACGTCTTATTTCGCTTTACGTCAAACTTCGGCTGAAGATGACGTGTCACGCCTGGTCCTGAGAAGGAACTAGGCGGAGAACGTCTTTTCTCGCTTTACGTCAAACATCCGCTGAAGATGATGTGTCATGCCTTGTCTTGAGGAGGACCTAGGTGGAGAACGTCTTTTCTCGCTTTACGTCAAAATTCCGCAGAAGATGACATGTCATGCTTGGTCCTGGAAGGAGCTGAGTGGAGAACATCTTTATTTTGGCGTGAAGACTTGCGCCAGCGCGAGCTTGTAGTTGTAGTAAATGTTTAGTAATTAATGCGGCTCCGGAGTTAGAGTAAATGTGGAATAATTGGAATTTAATGTGTCGCCAATTATTTGAAATTAATGCGCCTGGAATTCGAATGCGTATTAACTTCGGATGGAAGTTTTGTAGAATTCGAGGGGGGCAGACGTGTCAGACAGCTGTAAAACACGTTGTCTGATGTTTGTCCCTTTAGATGTGTGCAACACCAACTTTTCGTCTGGTACCAGGCACATGTGGGCCACGCGCGTCTCTTGGTTGATGGGTGACTGGGATTGTGCCACGTGTTGCTGATCACATGTGGTGTGTCAGGCTCGTGAGTCGTCACACGTCTCAATTGAAGAAAACGTGAGATCTCGCGACACGTGTCAGCCATATGTGAGATTGCCAGATGGTGTGCAGACACACACGAGGGTGTGGACCGTCCGATGACACGTTTGCCACGTGTCATCATCTTGTGCTTCCAGACGAAGAGGTGCGACGGTTGCCTTTTCTCCTATGGGGCCCACTGCAATTAATGCAGTGAGTATATATATGAAGAGAGATTTCCTTTTTTCAGTTATGCTTTCAAAACAATCCGTCTTTTTCTTGCTAATCCTCTCTAGAATTCCAGTGAACTTTGAAGTTTCCGAGCAAACTTCAAGGAGATTCTTCCTTTATTGACAAGTACATCCCTTCTTCTATTTTTTCTTAAATATGTCTGATCTATCCACCGGTGGGGCACCGTCCAGTGACACCCACAACGAAGAGCCAAAGGTTGATGTTACTGGCAGTGAGGAGGTGGAGGAGCCCACTGTTCAGGGGGGAAGATAAAGGAAAGGAAGTTGATGACTAATACCCCCTGCAAGTGGATTCCTGCTGCGTTCAATGAGTTTTGCATGGGTTATGGGATTTTGCCGGAGTGGGAATCGGAGTTGCCCACTCCCAGTCAGACGGTGTTAACTCTGACTGACGGGAAGATTGCACTCTATGAAGCCCACTTCACCAAGTGTGAGTTCCGCCTGCCCTGCACCCGTTTCCAGTTGGACACATTGGTGGATTATGGGGTGGCAGTGACGCAGATGAGTGCGTTTGGGATGCTGCGGTTGGCGCAGTTTGAGAATTCTTGCCGGGCGTTGGACATTGAACCGACCAATGATCGGTTCAATGTGTTCTACTACATGTCTCGGGATGAGACATGTTTTACGTTTAAGCCACGACCAAAAGTGCCGCCTATGGTTAGCGGGGTGCCGAAGTCCCTCCATGAGTGGAAGGATAAATATTTCTTTGTGAAGAAGGGTGTGATCCCAGTGGCGATGCCATGGAAGGTGGTAACCAGGAAGGAGCGGGTAAAGGACCGCGAAGTGATGCGGGGTTACAGGGAGGAGGGCTGGTTTGTCGCCCTGGCAACCCATAAGACCAAACTGGATTTGAAGGGTCAGATGGAGGGGATGTACAACTTGTTAGGCACTAGTCGCTCGGGGAAAGAGCCCTATATTCTTGATGAAGGTACTGTTTCCTCCCTTTATCTTATGATGTTTGCTTAAAAAATTTCCTTATCTGTTTGCCGGCTTTGTAGGGATGTCCAAGTTTGACGCCTTCGCGTCCTGCGGAAATGTGAGGTTGAAGTGGAGGCGCGTCCCCGATTGCTCGAAATAATTAAAATAAAAGACAAATAAATATAAAAAAATTACAAATAATATTAAAAACACACAACTAATATTAAAAAAAAAAGTTACACACTTCCTAAATTACTTATTTAAACATTACATATTCATAAATTACCTATTAAACACTAGAGAATTCCTAAATTACTTATTTAAACATTACATATTCCTAAATTACTTATTAAACACTAGATAATTCCTAAATTACTTATTTAATCTTAATTTTCTCCACTATGGAGAGTAGTTGTCCCAGTCCTCGAGTGTGTAGTTCTCGGGGGACACGGAACGTGAGCTATCCCGTCCATCGGATCTCGCATCCGAGGGGAAATAGCAGTACTCACGAGGAGGGGTAGGTCGGCTCCAGAGGCGTTCCTCCTCCTCAATTTCCCTGAGGGCTTCCAAGTCCTCCTCAATTGGGGTAGTCTGGTGGTAGGGGGTGGGGGTGGGGGTGGGGATAGCAGCAGTCTGGTGGTAGGGGGTGGGGGTGGGGATAGCAGCAGTCTGGTGGTGGGGGTGGGGATAGCAGCAGTCCGGGGGGGTGGGGGCCGACAACATTAGTCGGTCCATTTCACCAACAGCCATGACATAATCCATGGCCCAGACCATTTTCTCATCCGTGAAGTTATCATCGGCTTCAGGAGGAGGAAAGGTTGGTTGTGCAGCAGTAGCAGGAGGAGGGGGATATAACCAATGTTGTGGAGGAGGAGGGGGGGGGGGGGGGGAAGAGGAGGTTGTGCAGCAGTAGGAGGAGGAGAGGAGGTGAATGGTAGTCTCCGGGGGCGGCCCTGTCCCCGGACCCGGCGAGAGTACTGCCGGACATTAGACGGTCCGACAGCTCCTGGTTGAAAACCGGCCATATTATTCATTGTTTTGGAGGTGTGACTGAAAAATCAGTTTTGGTGTTGTATTTATAGGGTTAGAAATATGACCGTTTGGGAGGAAAACGTTGAACTTCAAAATTTGAAATTGACACGTTTGGGGGGGGGGGGGGGGTGGGGGAATTTGAATTTCAAACGGTTTGGAACAGTAACCGTTTAAAATTCAAATGTTTGAATATAATTTTTTATTATTATTATTACGTTTATTATTATTATTATTATTATTAAAAAAAGGTTTGAATATTTGACCTTGCCACGTGGCAAGGTCTGATTGGGTGACATTGTATGTGTTGGGCGTTATTAATATGAAGCCCCAAACCAATTTTTGCCTATAGTGCCCCCTGTAACGGGGTGAGATGCGTTATTTAAAAAAAAAACCCCTCAAATGGCGCCCCACTACGGAGGGTCTTACCAAAACAATGCATCATTTGGGATTTTAATCATTCAATAATCGTTTCTTACACCTGGTTTTCCCAACATATTTTACAACTCACAAACCCCTTCGGTTTTCAAGCATTTTACAAGTGTAAACTATTTCTTAATATACTATAGCTTTCACTAATGTTTCTTTTTTTAGTTATATATCGGTTTACTTATGCTACCTTTATAAAAGGTTCGAGCGAAATGTCATTCTAAAACTCAATCATCCACAAATAGTTAGTAAACTAGGTTGGCTGTTGTATTACACGTGTCTGATTGAATGTACATCATCACCGTCTTTAACTTTGATCCATGACTTATTGTTCTCTTACAATTTCCATTTCAGTAGATCATTGTCAACTTTAATACCTTATACCCCCTCCCCCTGGTTTTTTTTTGGCTTAGAAGTTTAAATTATATGGTTGTTAAAGCTCCGTCACTCGTTGCAACTAATACAAACATAGACTATAGATTTTGATTATATTATATGTCTTATGTATCTTCAAGTGTTGCGTGGTGGCTCCATCATACACAACAAGTTCTTTATAAAACAAGTGAGTGATATTAAAGAAATATTAAGCATCCATTCTTAGAGCATTCACATTTGGTCCATTATGTGGTTGTGCTCCTCAAATTATATGAGTTGAGTGTAAATAGTTGTGAGCAGATGAGAGAGAAAATATTTGGTGAAAGCATTGTTCATCCCTAAATTTGGGGAGACACTGTTCACCCTTATAAATATTTTAATATTTTTGTAAGTGATTGTGAATGAGAAAAGAGAAAATATAATGATAAAAATATGAAAAAATGATAATTGTTTAAGAAGGAGAAAAAAATTTTAGAATAGAATAATGACTTTTAGTTTAAATTGATGGAAAGAATTTTATAGAGACGAAAATGCTTAAGTTTCATAAACTTTTTGATGTCAAAATTTGTTAGGAAAGGACTTCCTAATGTGACTAGTTAACTCAATGTACCGTCATTCATGTGGACAAAGGTCCCTAATATGACTAGTTAACTCAATGTACTGTCATTCGTGTGGAGAAAGGTTCCCCTAGATGTAGCTTAATCTAGAGTATGGCCAAGCATTAATGCTAACATCTATGTCTTCAACTTCATGACTTATTTTAATGTCATCTAAAAGACCTGGAACAAACATGTACAAACTTTAAGTAAAATTGAGTTAGAGAAATCATACTACATGCACATTTAATTGGAAGTCATGCTAACATTTATATGCATTAGAGGGCCTCTTATATACAAAATAATAAATAATTTTTTTGAACATCAAATTTATTACAACAATCCATCTTTGACGGGGCTCAAATACTTGACCTCAAAAGAAACAACATCTTAACTTCAATGGTTTTGCCAATTAAAACCCAACCCTCACACAAATAATAAATAATTGATAATGACTTATTTTAAAAGCTACATGCACATTTGCAAGTCATGCTAACAATTATGTGCATTAGAGGGCCTCTTATATACAAAATAATAAATATTTTTTTAGCAACAAATTTATTATACCCATCCGTTTTTAGCGGGGCTTCAACTCTTAACTTTAAGGAAAACACAACCTTAATTCCAATGATTTTGTCAATTGAACCCAACCACCACACAAATAACAAATGATTGATAATGACTTCAAAAATGCATCCATGTGAAAATAAATAGAATTGAATGCACTTTGCATGTGAAATTAAAGATTGCATAACTTAAAACATTTAAAAGCAAAACAATGATCATGTGATATATTTGGTTAAATTAACTGTTATTATAGCTACAAATACAATTGTTAATTAATTGAAGCAATATTGGCAAGAGTAGTTATATTTTTTTGGTATACTTAACAAAACTAACTGGTGGTTGAAAGCTTGTAGATGTAGCTGATAGCTGTAAATATATTTTGGTGTTTGACAGAGTAGTTAGATCTTTCAATAAAATGTATAAAATGAGCATAATTAAAAGTTTGTATGCATGTTTTTTATGATAGAATGGTATTTGTGTCATTTTTCTCATTAAAAACTTATAACTAGAAGGAACTTTTTTTAAATGCTAGTACTAGTAGCGTTTAAATATAGAACCTTTTATCCAAACCTAAAAGCTTCAAGCTCATTCAATCAAACAAGGTTTTTTATTGATTGGAAGTTTTTTCTTAAAAGCTTTAAGAGCATTCACAGTAGATGCTCTATAATCGTGTGAGGGGGCTTCTATATTATATAGAGTGTGTATAAGTGGTTGTGAGTAGAGGAGAGAGAAAATATATAGATGAGACACTATTCATCAGTAAATTTGGAGGAGACACTATTCACCCTCCATAATTTTTTAATATTTTTAAAAGTGGTTGTGACTAGAGGAGAGAGAAAAGGTAATAATAAAAGTATAGAATAAGTATTATTAAATAGAAAAGGAGAGAGAAATATAGTGATTTTTAGTGTAATTATAGAGATGAAGATTAAGTGTTTATTGTGAATGCTCTAAGATAGAAGGTGTTAAAACTCTAAAAGCTCCTAATTAAACTCTTTCCAAACATACCCTTTAACCAAGAAGTGTAGAACTATATAAAAACACGCACATAAAGAATCATATGTCCCGTGATTCCAGCCCAGCTGGTTGAGGATGTGAGGGTTTACTTCCTAGGGAGGTTCTCGCACGGGGTCCCGAGTTCGAATCTTACTGGTGGCATAAATTGCCCCATGTGGGTGTGGCCTATGGATGTGTTATTCCAGCTCTACTTCGGTGGGGTGCCGATTCGAACCCGGGTGGCTTGACTTTCGCAAAGAAGGGTTAAAGCAAGCTAATGGGTTTCCAACTGATCTACACCTTCCAAAAAAAAAAAAAACATAAAGAATCATATACGGTAAATACGGCTGATTAGTAGTGGCGGACCTAGAGGGGGTTCCTGGGTTCCTAGGAACCTCCTCGATTTGGAAAAAATTGAAAAATTTAGTAGAAAAAAATTGAAAAATTAGTGAAAATCAGTGACAATTTACGAAAGAAACCCCCAACCCCCTAGAAATGGTTCCTGAATTCACCACTCCTGATTAGGCATAAAAGTGTATTTTTCTTTTACTAAGGAATATACTTTTAGAAAAAAGTTAAAGTTTTAACGTCTGCAACAAAATCATATGGTTTTTATTTTTTTAAAAAGAATCGGCCTTTATGAAACTTTTAGTTTAACAAACTTGGAATGTACTCAATGAATGATGATTTCCTTCAAAAAGACTTCACCTATCTTAAAAAGTATTGTATCTATATATTTGAATAAAAACCCGTTGTGACTAAAAACAAAATTCAAAAAACAACATTGTTATATGCCTAATGGGGAGCATGACATGGGAAGCATGGCGCAGATTCGACACGGATAAGATAGGGAAGTCCGGATAATGCACTAGTGAAGTTTCTTGTGTTTTTGTTATTTTCGTTTGGTTTCTGTATTAGTACCCGGGAATTGTATTCGGACATGTAAGTATGTTGCTAGCGTCTTGCTAGTATGACGGAATAAAAAGTTTTGTTGGCCGTTAAAAAAAAAGTATACCGACATAGGTTTTACATTGTTTGAAAACATAACAACGAATGTGAGTACATTTATTGTTTGGACAAGCTAATTTGGTGTGTCAAGTTATCTACACTTTATTGGAAATACAATCAGTTTTCAACGTAACTTATACCTAAACGTCTAGAATTGCGTATACACACAAACAATAAACTAATAGATACAATAATATCGACATAATCAAATAAAAGTTACAAACATAAAGTTGCGAGTTACAAAGTTACGTTGTGATATGGTGTTGCTTCGGTAAGATTAGTTTGCGACACATTTTTTATTTACAATGGTTAAAAGTTGTCTGATGTAGCCCATAACATCAAAGTTGTGCAATGAAAAAATAAAGTCGTGTTTAGCATCGATCGTAAACCATAAAAATAAATACCAAACCTGGTTATGATAATATTAATATAGATAGTGATATTATTCAGTCGCTATCGGTTCCGTTTGTCACAGTACTTGTATGGTACCGAAACTCGGCATAGCTTCCGACACCAAATACACCAAATTCGAACAACTATGGGTTCACTAAAATATTTTTATGGGGTCCTTTAAAAAATTTCTATATCACCTCTACTATAGTTTTAAAAAAGATTGGTGTCTCGGGACCCCAATCCGCTAAGGGTGGATCCGCCCCTGAATGTGAGAAATATCGTAATATACAAATTATTCTAATGTCTCCTACCATTGAACATATGATTAGCCATTGATTTATGTTATATTGACAAGATAAGAATTTAAATATCGTTTTGACATTATGCATATCGAACAATAAGTTCATACTAATTATATTATATACTATTAATAATACAGGGTTGGGTTATTCTACAAAGGCTACAAAAAATGAGAAGGGTGAGAAGCCACTAGAAAATGACATGTGTCCAAAGGATTAACAAATGGGAGGGGTAATTTTGTCAAAAACATATGCACGTGCAAGTCACATGACATTTCCACCTTCATTTTTAAATGCCCGTAACTTTTTTATACGTCATCCGTTTTAAAAAAAAATGTACCATAAAATTGAGCGTCTTTTTATCTTTAATATGAGTACCATATTGCTATACTTTGAAAAAAAAATTCAAAACCCACTTGCGTAAGACACAATGGAATGTAAAACACAATGGAATGTAAAACACAATGAACACCAATTAAATATAGGGTATAAAACACAATCAAGAGTCTAGTAAAACACAATGGACGACATACTAAAGGCACAATGAATAGAAGACTAAAACACAATGAATATTTTTGAAAAAAAAAGTTGAAAACCCAGTTGCGTAAGACACAATGGATGACATACGAAAGACACGATGAACAGAAGACTAAAATACAATGAATACTTTTGAAAAAAAGAAGTTAAAAACCCAAATGTGTAAAACACAATGGACGACATATAAAAGACACAATGAACAGAAGACTAAAACACAATGAATAATAGAGTCTACACAATGAACAACATAATAAAACACAATATACACCTAAATACAAAACTCATTTGCGTAAAACACAATTAAAAGCATACTAAAAACACAATGGACAAAGTTAAATCATGTGTAGACTAAAAAAACATAAATAACATATTTATAAAGCACACATGCATACTATAACACAATGAACGAGCAGAAAGACACAACGGAGAAGAAAACCCATTTAGCACAATTTTTTTTTTCAATTTTAATGTAGCAATGTGGTACTCATATTAAAGATAAAAAAACGCTTGTTAATATGGTGAAAATTTTTTGAAAAAAAATGTCGTATGAAAAAGTTATAGACGTTTTAAAATGATGGGGGAGAATTGACATGTGCATTGCATGTGGAGAGAGAAAGTCAACAAATGTGGTTTTCCTTTTATGCCATTCCTCTAATTTATTATTTATTCTTTTCAAACAAACTAATCTCAACCCTTCAAATATATGATCAATGGATCACAATCCTTCTCACCCTTCCTAGAAAAAGTGTCTTGTGTATTTGATCCTAACCCTAATAATACAAGCTAACAAATAGTGATGTTTCATATTTCTATTTTCGTCACAATTTTTTTATTGCTTTTTTTATTAACTTTTTTTTTCCGTTTTGACCACCAAATTTTTTTTAAGTTTTTTTTCCCTCATTTTGGCCACACAATGTTTTTTTACTTTTTGTTTAAGTTTTTTTTCCCCGTTTTGGCCACCAACTTTTTTATTAAGTTTTTTTTCTCATTTTGGTCCTCGACATAATGCGTTTTTTACCCGATTTCACACGGGTTTGGTTTTTGTTCGTTTATTATCTATATATTTAACGACCACGAAATGAATAGCTGCTTCACTCTAACGTACGCAGCCGGCTACCGACCACATCTATCGTGCGCCATCTCCACCATGTGTCGTGGACCGCGGGAGATTCCTGGTATTCTCCGCGTAGCCACTGCCACTTTTGTATTTTCTCATTGTCCACGGCTAGTCTCAATGCCTTTGTTGGTTACCAAAATCCGCATTAACACGTCATGTGAAAAACGCGCAACACGCGTATCACCGACCACATCTACCGTGCGCTATCTCCACCATGTGCCGCGTACCGCGGGAGATTCCTGGTAAAATGATGCTATTATTAGGGGTGCTTACCATAGAAATTTCACGAGCATACGCAATAATTTAGGTGGAAAGTTTATGTATGATAAACTAATATCACGAACACAATGAAAATTGATTTAGGTTTGATTTGGAATTTGAAATGTCGCAACGCTATGTCATCACATAATTATTTTTAAATCATATTGACGCCGCCGCAACGCGTGGCTGTATAAAAACCTAGTTTACTATAAATTCGAAGAGTGTAATAATACAAGGGCAATGGTATATTAATTTTGCGATAATAAATTAAGGCTAATAAGTGTTTTATATTAGTGTCCAAGGTTAATGAAAAATATCACAGGCTTCAATAGACGCACACAATCCTTTCGTATTTAATTTGCAAAACAAATGGTACTCGTTTTGTTATTTGCACAACAAATGATTTTAGAGGGTATATATGTCCACATATGTTGTGTGGTCAATGATGTTATAATTAAGAAGTTTCCAAAAGAATTGATTATTAAGCACTTTGAACGGGTTATGTATTAATTACTAGAGAGAATAACTATTTGCGTTTCTGTGTTATAGTCGATTTAACTACTTGAATCTAAAGTTGAAAACTTTAACTACTTGAGTCCCTAGACGGAAATTAACTAACCTGTTGAGTCCAAATTGCTAACTCCGTTAACTACGTCTGTTAAATCTGTATGAAATGATAAAAATACCCCTACTAATTAAAAAAAATAAAAGATATATATATATATACACACACACACACACACAAACCCCTGTAAATCTCTCTCCCACCGTCACTATACCACTCACCGCCATGACTCCATCACCGCTGCAGCCCCACCTCACCTCACCTCACCTCACATAACTATAGCACCGCACCACCACTGCAGCCCCACATCACCCCCAATCTAGTATCAGATCTAATCGGATCTGATCCATTGTCTCCTTTACCCTTGACATGCAACAACCTTCACCCTCCACAGGACCACAAAACCACCTAACCTTTCCACAACAGATGAGGGAACGAGATGAATGTGAGAGAACAATTGGGGTTGTACCTGACAGTGGTTGTCGATTGGTGTTGATGAAGACAACGATTCGGCTGAAAGGGGGGTTGTACCTGACAGTGGCGGTCGATTGGGTCAATTGGTTGTCGATTGGTGGCCGGTTGTACCTAATGATGGTGGGTCCCAATTGAGTTTTGAAGGTCTACAGTGGTACGGTGGTTTGGATGAAACCCTGTTCTTTAATAATAATTAGTTAAGGATATTAGGATGGGTTGTTGTTAAGGTGAAGGGCGACAGTGGTAGGGTGGTGTGGGTGAGAAGTGGTGGTAGATGATGATGGCCGATGATGGTAATGCAGGGCGACAGGGTAGGTGGTGTTGCAGGTGGTGCAGTGGTGGTGTTGGCCGGGATTGGTGGACACCCACATGGAGTGGTGGTGCAATGGTGGTGTTGTAGGGTTTAGTGCAGGAGTTGAAGATGGGGGAGGTGGGAGGAAGAAGGTATAAAGAAGGGTTAGCTGTGTTTGTGTGTATCTTTTATTTTTTTTTTAATAAGTAGGGGTATTTTTGTCATTTCATATAGATTTAACAGAATTAGTTAACGGAGTTAGCAATTTGGACTCAACAAGTTAGTTAATTTCCATCTAGGGACTCAAGTAGTTAAAGTTTTCAACTTTGGATTCAAGTAGTTAAATCGACTATAACACAGGGACGTAAATAGTAATTCTCTCTAATTACTATGAACAAGAGATTTTAAGTTTGTGGGATGACTATTAGGTACACTTAGTTGTCTTATTGTATTACGCAAAAAGACAGTTTTCAAGATTATTGGACCATTTATACACGGAGCTATAACCTAGTATTCTAATATGTTTTTAAAACCATTATTTCTCTATCGTCTAAAAAATCGTTATTTCTTTTACATTTAAGATATAAAAAAGTTATGTCCTCAACAAGATATAGTGCGGTAGTAAAGTGCCTCGTTTAGAGTTGGAGGGTCCAAATCATCCAAGATGCAAGTATAAGTGGATAATAAGAGTATTCAAGAGTAAGTTAGTATATCGTTTAAAATAATAATTTTAAAAAGTCGCAATTTCATGATCTTATTATCAATATAACTACGATGGTTTAACGATTATTTTCTTTTAACTTGTTTTAAACCATAGCGTACCAGTAAAAGCTGGTAGCTTTGGTTTAAAATGACCCCCAAAACACTGCTCTTTGGCAATAGAGCGATGTTTTGGCCTTCTAAACTGACAATTGAGACTATACCTCGATGCTTTGGTCCTTTTTTAAAAGACATGTTGATTTAATTCATTTTAAATGGTTTAATTTAATTTTAAATGGTTTTTAATTCATTTTTAAGTGTTTTAACGGATTTCCAAAAAAAAAAAAAGTTTGTTTGACGCATTTTGGTTGTTTAATTGCTCGTTGGCAGTTTTCAGAACAAAGAGCCGATTATGAATAACTTTCATAAATCAATGTACGTAATACATGAACTGTACAATCAATATCATGCTTTATCAAAATACAATTTTTACATCTATAATCGATAGACTAGACTTCCGGACTTTGTTGACGCGTTTTGATTGGTTTAATTACTCATTGGCGGTTTGCAGAACAAACAGTCGAGTATGAACCACTTTCATAAATCAATATATGTAATACATGAACTGTACAATCAATACCATTGGGGTAAAAAAAGATTGGTTAAATCATTCTTGGGAAACTGCATCTGCCAAGTGCAAAACATGACATGCGTTGACTTCGCTAGACTTCAATGACTCAATAAAATATAATTAAAGCCAAATTGCACATAATTAAAATAATTCACGTTTGATTCTCTACGAAAAAATGCCTCAGAACTACTGCTTATCATAGTTTAGGCGTTTAAACGCCTAGACGCTTAAACGCCTAAGCAAATAAGACGCCTAAGTGAATCACATGATAAGCTTTTGAGCCAGAAAAAACTATTGTCGGTAAATTTTGTATATTGAGGGTGAAGCTGTAAATGTTAAAATGCAAAACGATAACGAACTATATAATATCAAACGTTTCAAATGAGATTATATAGCCAATCTGCATTGGTCAAAGCACCGCTCTATGCCTCTATGGCCAAAGAGCGGTGATTAGGGTTCATGTGTTTGTCTTGGACTACCAACTTCGTACCATTGTATTTCAAAGCATCACTCTAAAATCAAAGAGCGGTCCTTAAAGTTTGCTTTTCAACTTTTTCATAAAAACAGTCAAATCTAATACAATGATTAGATCCAAAGCATCACTCTATGATCAAAGAGAAACGCTTTGAGAGGGGGAATTTTGAAGGGTTTAAATATAATGGACCTTCGTTATTAAACAATTCTTTTTATAAAATTGTTTTCAAATTATTTGAATGTAATTTGGAGGAGGTAGCAAAGATGATGCGCGGCAGGAAGGGCGGGGGATGAGAAAGACTAACGTGCAGTCAAGTACGCGCTTGTACAGTGGGACCCACCACCATTGCGGCGTCGTAAAAAACTATCTTCAGCTTCACCATGACGTAGCAATTATTAGAAGCGACAATTTGTAAAACATAATTTGTTTGCAAAAATAGGTGTTTCAAAATTTTAAAAATAATACACATGAAATGAAATATAAAAAGAAACCGACGTTTTGGTGGGGTCCACAGACAGGGAGAATGACAAAAAACCTGCGAGATGCCAGCTGGCACACATATAGTCACGTGGTTTAGCTTCGGGATTGGAGATTTGTTATTTTAAAGGAATAATATTAAATATATAATTATATAATTCCGCGTGGATTTTAGCTTAAACAAGACAAAATGTTTATATTTCTTAACTAGCTGATTACCCGGGAGGGTCCCGGGGTTGAAAAATCTAATTTTATATAATAATCTATTGCAAATAGCTTAAGTTAACTAACCACAAAATCTCTCAATCATTGCATTTTCATAGTATTTTAAATGATAACATGGCGATTGAGCTGATTTTCAACATCGTAGATAAGAACCTGGTTTAAAAGAAAAAATGATTAATGAATAACATGAACACTTTTTGTGTTTTTTTTCCTGTATAAACGAAACTCCACAAAAAATAGTCGATTTTTTTTCCGTTTTTTATATAGCACTATGGTACTCGTTGGAAAGATAATAAAACGCTCGTTAATTTGGTGTAATTTTTTTTCTTTAAAAAATCCTGTATATAAAAGATATAAACGTTTAAAAATTATGGGAAGAAACATGAGAGAAAATTTTAAATTTATTTTTAAATTCTTTTTTACTAAAATAACTCAATTTAATTTTAGTAATTGAGAATTTAGTGTTTTATGTTTATCTTTTTTTAATTAAAAAAAGAAATAATTCAAAAACACTAAAATCTTTCAATTATGATGCCACGTGACACTCTCAAGGGGAGGTTGAGGCATCCATTGCACGCCACGTCAGCATATACGTTTTCTTTTTTATATATAGATAGGTTCTGCTATCACCGCATTATTTGAAGAAAAAAAATATATTGTTATATTTCTGTAATTTTCTATGTATGTATTTTTTTCATATAATCTAAATGATCTCATTTATACAAACCAATGAAGCTATTATAAAACTAACAAAAATTTTATCTTTATTTAGAACTATCAAAAATTTTATCTTTCTTCTATCAATTTATCTTAGGAGTGTTTGGAATTAATTATTCAAACCAAATTATGCATTTTGGAAAAGCAGGGGTGGATATGCTTATAAATTATTGCGTTTTGGTAGCATAAAAAACTGATTATCTGCGTTTTCAAAACGCAATAATCTAAAAATTAGATTCAAAACGCAATCTCAAACACCCTCTTATAAAACTAGCAAAGATTTTATTGAGTAAACCACTCTATTTATCTTTATTTATATTTCAAATATTAGTCATGTTTTATTTATAAATAAAAGACAGATACTAGAACTAGAGATAACTACACGAATAGTCCTTATAATTTATACAAAGTAACTTTTTAGAGTACTAACTTTATTGTTTTAACATGTTAAGGGTTTACGATTTCAGTTTTATAACATGTTGGAGGTACTAAAATCAACTTTGTTAGTTTTTATAAGGGAGAAATGCCACACAAATGTAACCAAGTTTCCTTGGTGTTCTACTTAAGTCACTCAAACTTTTTTTGTCTCTCTAAAGTCATTCAAGTTTCATTTGTTGTTCCAATACTATGTTATTACCAGGTCATCAGGTCACCTTCTTTTTTTATTTTTATTTTTTCTTTCGTTTTTATGCTTACATGGATATTATTTTAATTAGGTGAGTTTTATAAAATGACGATTAAAAAAAATAAATATTTTTTAAATTTTACATGTTTAAAAAATTTATTAAAAAATATTAAAACCTGACACATCATCACTTTAACCTGGAAACCTGATAATTACATAGTATTGGAACACTAAATGAAACTTGAGTGACTTTAGAGAGACAAAAAAAGTTTGAGTGATTTAATTTGAACAATTAGCAAACTTGGTTACATTTCTACAAAGTTACCCCTTTTTATAATTAAGTTTTGTTAAAATGACTAGAATACCCAAGAATAACTAGATGTGCTATTCTTGTAATTAACCCTATTTGATTACAAGAATAATTTTTGCAATTTATTTAAATTATAATTATTTATTAATATTATTAAATTTAAAATTTACTGATATAATTTTAATATATAATTTTTTTTATAAAAATTACTTTTATTCATATAAACCACAGCCGATAAGCCTATTCGGTGGTGGTCTATGTGGAAAAAAACGAATTAGCCTTATCGGGAGTGGTTTATATGGATAAAAGTATTGTTTATAAAAATATATATTACAAAGTATACAATATATTTATTTAATTTAGTATATTATGATAATTTAAAATTTTAAGTTTTAATAATATTAATATATAATTCTATATATTAAAAATATAGACAACCTTGTCAAATATAAATAACGCATGGCTGTAATAGCGGTGGAGATGAAAGATAACGTGGTGTTTGATGGCATATACGAATTAGGCTTATCGGCAGTGGTTTGTATGGACAAAAATGTTGGTTTATAAAAAATACATATTAAAACGTTTAGAGTACAATTATTTAATTTAGTATATTTTTAAATTAAAGATACTAATAAATAATTCTAATTTCAATAAATTACAAAAATTAACATTGTAATTAAATAGAGTTAATTACAAGAATAGCTCATATAGTTATTCTTGGGCATTTTAGTCATTTTATCAAAACTTAACTAGAAAAATTAACGGAGTTAGCCTTATTACCCAAACGTGTTACAAAATTGAAACCATAAACCTTTAACATGTTAAAATATAAAGTTAGTACTACTTTTTATAAACCATAAGGCCTATCTGTAAAGTTATCTCTTGAAACTAATCTACATTTTGATAAAAAAAACTATTAAAAAAAACTGAATGGGTCAAATACAAATAACTTTTTTAATCTAAACTATGATGAACTGGACCAAAACCGTCAAAACAATATCACCACCAGTACTAGAAAATATAGACGTCAAATTAATTTGTACTCGCTTCCTCTGCATGTAACTAATTATATATAATAACAATTAGCAACTTAACGTTTTCGTTAACGGTGTTAAGTGTTAACGTTGCCCGCTTCTCCATTAACAGTTTTCCTTTGGTTCACGATAACCGCTCCAGGATAATTACCTTTCTTTTATTATTTGAAATCGTTATCAAAGTCGGGTTTCAAGATTGTGTTCGCTTCATCTCTACTCTTTGATTTTTACGAATCAGTCACTGAAGATTGTTATTTATACACTTTCTTTTACCGTTTTTTTTTGTGTAAGACTGAATTCTTGAACAATTGGGTGGATTCTAGAAGAAAGTGAAATCCCTAAAAATTTCAATTCTTTAAAACGAGATTTTGAAATGATCTTGATTCAGAAATTGAAGATCTCTTCAACCAAACTCTTGTATCTCGCCCTATTTCAAAAGGTAAGTATCATTTTATCATACAATCATGTGAAAATTCACTAGGGTTTGTTCTTGGGTTTTGGGTTTTGGACATTTGTTCTCGAGAGATTAAAGATGGTTCAAAAACAAACCCAATGATGGTTGTTAATGGTACAAAACCCACTGATTAGAAGTAGGGCTGGCAAATCGTGTCTTAACAGGTTTAACAGGTCTCTGACGACGCGAACAAATCAAGTTCTAAACATGAACACGACTCGTTTAACTCATTTATATATCATGTTTATAACACAGTTTTATGTTTTATGTACCCAAAAAAGGAAATGAAGGATATTTGCCTTTTAATTCTAAGTATTTAAAAAAAAGTAAAAAATCACATAATGTACTTTGTAGTTAACAGGTCTTATCGTGTCTTATACAGGTTACCCATTGCCAGCCCTTGGAAGAATTGTTTTTTTCTAGGGGTTTGGGAAGAATTGTGATTGCAGACTTGAATGATTTTATATGTTTGATGACACATAATCATCTTCATATTTAATTTATGCATTAAAGTTAATGGTGTAAAACAATCGGATTTTATGTTCAAAGTATTTTCTAGATGATTTTGGGCGTGATTAATTTTCATCGGGTGTTGTGTTTGCAAGTACAGTTAATTAGGTGTGATTAATCTTGCCAAAAAGTATTATAGCCTAGCGGCATCTTGGTGGTGAGATAAGACTTAGGGACCATAAGGTCTTGGGTTCGAATCTCACAAAGGGGGTTTTCTCATAATTATGAGTTTCCTCCTGAATTGATGACTTGGTGGTGAAATATGATCGCGTGGCAACATTGGTGGCACGATGATACTCCAGTGTTCCGTGAGTGATTCCAATTTGTTGGCCGTTCAAAAAAAGGTGTGATTAATCTTCATCAAGTGTTGTGTTTGCAAGTATATGCTGATTTGTTTAATTGTTTATCATTTTATATATGTTTTTTAAATTTTCCAGGGAAATGATCAATTCATATTTGTTAATTTTTTTTATATTTAGCACCTTTTTTACACTTTAATAACTTTTCACTTTTCAAATCCATAGTAAATGCATTTAAACACATCCATTTTCTGCCGCAACGCGCGGAAACGCCAACTAGCTAGGAACAAAAACAAAACTATGTAGCTTTTTCAACTTGTGTAATGTCGTATACAAGATAGTTTGGTACAAAACTATACACATTAATTTCTTACCAGACATCATGCCATGTAGTGCGAGTATCTTACCTAATTAAATATAAAGTAATAATAAATTACTATCTGTTATATTTCTTGATTATTATTTTGATGGCTCTGTGACATCAACTAGAGTAACTGATTTCAAGTGAGAGTAATTATATATATGAAAAAAATTGTAAAATTGGCTTTAAAACTTATATATTGAGACAACTACATATATGATCAATTGATCATTAAGTTTTTAAAGGCTTAATTTTTGTCACCGATATCATTATCTTATTTAATTGTAAGTTAATACCGAATATATAACTCTTGTTGGATACAAACTACTGGATGTAGAATGAGATAGTTAGCATTGATCCAAAGCACTATGAATCCTTTGATTACTCTTTGATTTTGAACTTGTATGATCATCAAAGGGTTTACAAAAGTATTTTATAAACAAGAAAAGATTTAAAAGAGTGATCACCAAATTCCTAAATCAAAATATTCATTCACCTTTAGGTTCTGTAATGTATTAAAGCGGGTTCATATAATTGTGTTAACATTACTTTATAAATT
The DNA here is from genome assembly GCA_030844895.1 of Ambrosia x helenae. NCBI lineage: Eukaryota > Viridiplantae > Streptophyta > Magnoliopsida > Asterales > Asteraceae > Ambrosia > Ambrosia x helenae. The sequence continues at coordinate 587,384 of CM061232.1, read as the reverse complement.
TTTTTCATACATATATTTTGATTTATATCCATGGATTCAAATATAATAACTAGTTAGAGGTTTTAATTTATGAGAAAGTATACGATACAAAGTAATCTTAACCTGAGAAGTGTAGGAAGCCACCAAATCATGTCACCTGTCAACTATGGTTAAGTCTAATAAACTCAATCCTGGTTGATTAAAAGGGTAATTTAGACTTTTTTCTTTCGATAACCTCTGATCCAAATTCAGATCAAATTCGATTAATTATAATCGACAATCCAGTTTATAAGAAATTCAGATTCAATTCAGGTTCGATTAATTATTTTCGATATTCGATTGAAAATTTTTAACGATTAATTATTCAGATTCAATTCATGTACAAATTCATACATGTGACCATAAGATAGATGATTCGAAGATGTATAGTGACCAAAAGAGGAAGAAAAAACTCATATCTATGGAAAAAGATGAAGGTTATATGACGAAAAGCGCTCATGTAAAGGAAAGAGAGCTTGTTAGTTATTATCATAAAATAAAGCATTGGATATAGGTGCTTGTTAGTTATTATTTTAAAGTTTGGTTGATTGCCTTTATTTTTAATCCAAAACAACATCACAAAACAACACCCAACATCAACAAGCAGCACCGACCGATTGCAGTTTGTTTTGTGTCATTCAACAACACCGACAACCATATTTCATCTTCTCCACCATCTTTTCCTAAAGGTGCGTTTAAACAAAACGCATTCAATTAAACGTGCGTTTAAACAAAATGCACTCAATCACAAAACCGTGTGTTTAAAGTGATAAGGTACGTTTATAAACGAATGGACGTGCGTTTATATTGAAGGGCAAGTGATAACTTCCAATTAAGAAAATATAGAGGGAGAGAGGGAATTGAAACAGAGGATCCTCATTACATTTCATTTCCAAGGTTGCAACATCTCTTAATTTGGAAGTTGAGACGTTGAAACAGATATGTGCCAATCCAAGCATGATCGTGCTTATTCACAAGCATGGTTGTGTTTAGGAATGAGCATGTTATGTTTTTGGTTTTATGATTTCTAACATACGTTTATATATACATGGGTATTTATATGTGCGTTTATATATAAATGGCTATTTTATAAACATGCGTTTATATTTACATGGGTATTTACAACGTGCGTTTCAAGGCATGTGTGTTTAAATTCTACATCAAGTGCCTCTAAACATTTACAACGTGCATTTCAAATAATAAATGTGCGTTTAAAACACTCTGTTATCACCAACTTCGTCTTCTTCGTCTGTAACTTCTTTTCAACCTAATTTTTATATTTAATCCTTCTTCTTGAAATACAATCGAAAGTATTTGACAACTAATACAAGCTTTTATTTATAATCCTATGTTTTTCGTATGATTAATCATCCCAGTATAATCCCCTGTTTTTCTGATTTTTAGATTCAAACACTAATCTTACGTTTTCGTTCAATGTAATCGACTGTTTTTTTTTGTTATTTTGATTGTGTAATCATTCAGATTGTTTAATCGAGTTGAAATGATGAAAAATCAGGTTTCGATTTAAGTCTGTTGTTTCGATTTGAAAAAGTTTTGAACGTTTTTCCTAATTTACCCTTGGTTTGCTTAAGCCAACCATGATTAAGGTTGATAATTACCATCATGTCACCGCCTATATCTAAGGGCTGAGAATGCTTCCTACGCTTCTCACGTTAAGGAAGATATGTACGTTATCTCTTCCCTTTATTTATCCACAAGCCCATGTATAATAAGTAGAACTTTTTACAATAGACAAGTTAAAAAGAAAACACATTAACTAGTCTATGTTTATAACATGGATCATAAAATTTATGCATACATTTTAATGATGATGAATTTAAAAGAAAACAAAAATGAATATATACATTTGACGATTTGAAGAATTTTAAAGAAAAGCAAGAAAAAATGAAGAGTTAGAAGTTACTTGGTCATCAAAGAAAATGAAGTTGACTCTAACCTTGCAGCTAGGTTTCATTTCAAGAAACTCACATAATGATTATGTTGAGTAAAAAGCAAATAAGACAAGTTAGGTGGACACAATATTATATTATATTAAAGAATAAGGGTTTTTACAAATGAATTTTATCTTAAAAAATAGTCTTAAACTTTTTTTTTTTTTTCACAAATGAATTTTATCGTAATTCTGCGTTAGTAATCAATGATTCAACTGACATGTTTGGTAATTAACACTGCGTTATTATATGTTTTTAGTAATTATTTGTATCAATTTGTTATTGTAGTGAATTGAATCATATCAATTTTGTACATCTAAATGAAACTTTGGTGGATAACATCATAGTTGATGAAGAATTCAAAGGTATTATGTTAATTTGTTATTTAATTATGTTAATTTTGCAGATATAATTGAATGTTGTTTTGATTTTAGATATTGTTTCCGAGAATTCTAATTCTGGTGGTGAATTGATTTCGAATTATGATTTTAACTTCATTGAAGAACATAGAGTTACTGTACTTACGTATATATCCATACAACTTGCGTTCATAACATATTTAGATGTATCATGTTTTAAAACTTACATAACTATTTGTTTTAACTTGAGTACTATTTATAATCAATGTTTTTATGTAATAATATGTTAGACATTTTATCTGCTTACGTATTGGTTTCATTAAACTTGCGTTTAATTTTTGTATATGTAGATTTATGCACTCAAGATGTTGGTGTTGGAGGAGAACAAATATTTAATCTAGAAGTTGCATCATTAGTAAATCCATAAGTTGAAATGACATTCCCCACCTTAGATCATGCATATGAGTTTTACTAAGAGTATGCAAAGAAGACAGGTTTTTATTGCAGGAAAAACACTCAATATGTGAGTAATAATATTCTTTGTACTAAGTATATTACATGCTATAAAGAGGGACAAAAGCCATACAGAAGGAATGATTCAGCTGTTGCTGTTGAAAGTTCGAAAAAGACGAGAGGAAGACCGTCTATTCGTACATGATGCAAAGCACATATTAAATTAGGTTCGGATGATGGGAAGTCATTTAAGATTTATGAATTTGTTGAGGGTCGCAATCATATGTTTGTGTCCCATTCTGATATGCATTTGTTAACAGCCAATAACACCTATCATACGTCCAAGAAGAAATGATTTGTGAGCTATTTTTATTGAATCTTAGTCCTGTCAAAGCATTCAATGTTATGCAAACTAAGTTTGGGATATCATTGAACTTGATACGGATAGGTTTAACGTCATGTTGGTTTTGTTGTATGATAAGAAAGGAATTCTAAACAAAGGAGAAAGATTCTTTTCAGATGAATGCTAATTTACCTTTTATCTATTTAAAATCCGGTTAGTGATGTTGATCTTATTTGTCATAGGAGAATTTGTTGTTTAGAGGTGTAACAAAGTCAAGTGACCGAGTCAAGTCTACAAGTTTGAGCTTGATTTAACCTTAGAAGCTTGAAACACTACTTGGTAGACCATTTTTAAGCCTGAGCTCAATGAAATGATCGATGCTTTTGGGCTCAAATCTTTTCCACTCGGTTATCATTATTAATCGATAATTCAATACTTCACCTGAGTTAATTATGTAAACATTTAGACGCAGGCTCAGGCCTGCAAACTTTAGATTAATTTTAATGCTCGAGCTCAGACTTATACCTATTTGAGCTTGCACACAGCTTAAATAAGATGTGTAAGATAAAAGAATACTGAATAATATTATTGAAATGTTAGGTTACAATATATAGAGATCACAAAGAACCCTAGAAACCTAACTAAGCCCGTGGGCTTATCCTAATTAACCATAATAATAATAGGGTCCAATACTCCCCCGCAGTCAAAGCGGTAGAAAATCAGACGCTTAGACTGAAAATAAGATGGAACATAATACTTCTTTTGTCGCCCTCAAGCACTTTGGGAGTTGGCTTGACTCGGTTACACCCTCCAAAGCATCGGTTTGGCCAATCTGGCATGGCCAGTGTATTAGAAACTCGGTTATGCCCTTCCGATCTTTTTATAGAAGTCTAGGCATAAAGAGTGAGCATGAGTCAGTTTGGTCTGAGTATAAACCAAAGCCGAAGCTTATAACAGATCTTTCGATTATAAGATTTTCATAACCTTCTAGTTTTAGTTACAAACAGTTGGAAGTTAATTCGATTAACCTTCGGTTCTTGTTTGTGTAATTATCTATTTTAACCGTGATGATACTGCGACAGTCTTATTTCATATATGAAAATTTATCAAAATATACCCACGTTATAACATCAATAACTAGTTTTGAAGCTATAAATCATTCACCACAAAAGAGCCTTCATAACAGTAATGTAAAGTATGAGAATCTTAAGATACATCAAAACTAGAATAAGAAATGTGTTTGTGCTAACAATCTTAGGCCCGTGAGATAACATGTTAATACACATAGTAACTTGTTAAAGCTAAATCTTAGGGAGGGTGGGGCGCTACCAGCAAATGGTGCTTGTACCCCACTACCCCCACGGGTTCCCCGCCGTTGACCCGAGTAGTGGGTTCCGTAAACTCCCGTGCTTCATTTTTGTGGTCTACCTCACGTGTGTGTGTGCGCGCGCACACTGCACACACACACACACAGAGATGGAGGGAGAGTGGGTACCCGGATGCTTCACAGGTAGAAGGGGTTCATGGGTGATAGTCCAGGTAGCAAGCTGCGATTGGTGTAGTGAAGCTACTCCACCGATGCTCTGCGGTGAGTGCCACGTCCTTCCTTAGAAAAAAATTCATACAAAAGGTGTTCAATTCTACACTAGTGGAGCCACCCTTCAATTGCTACATAATAAAGGTATCTTGATCTTTTTGGAGCCATACTTGACACCATTGTTTTGAAAACCGGATTGGACCGGCCGGTCGGACCGGTCGGACCGGTCCGGTTCGGGTAGTCGGACCGTTTTTGCAGCGAACCGGGGTTGAACCGGTGAACCGGCCGGTCGGACCGGAAAACCGGCCGGTCGGACCGGAAACCGGACCGGTTGGACCGGATTTTTTATTTTTTTTTTAATTTTTTTTTGTTTTTTGGGCCGGTTCGTCGAACCGGTCGGACCGGTCGAACCGGTGAACCGGCCGGGGGTCCGGTTCGACGTCCGGTCCGGTTCTGAAAACCTTGCTTGACACTCCAACAACCACTTAAAGGAGTTTAATGCTACACTAGTCAACACTCTCTCAGACACTTCTATGATAATGTTCTATCTTCAAAATCATTCAAGAAATCTTCATGGATAATCTTTTTCAGTTTTCACACAGTACACAAACCGTCCTTTTCGAGTCAAGGCACCTACAACAAGAAGCATGGCATAATAACATTCACCACGACATGTCATGCTTGAAAGCCACTCGAAAGCTCGTCTTTGTAAATGAAGTTTTTTTTTAAAGGCGAATTTATTGCTCATTGTGAGACTTGAACTCAAGACCTCACACTTTAAGTGTATTAAAAGGCTTTGCCTTGCCATTGGACCACCAACCCCAATGGTTGTAAATGAAGTTTTCCTACTCTATTGCTTGAAACATTCAATTCTTGTCATTATCACTTACTTTATCACAAAAACAATGGGTTAAATTGTGAGGTGCTCTGACCATACTCTTAATTATGATTTCCACAGGCATGTTTGATCCTTACCAGTTGAAAAGAATTATACGTGAACATGCATCATTTGTGGGGATGCAATCATCAATGGGGGATCAATAGTTAAATAAAATATACTTTAGAGGGGAGTAATGTAAAATTTAGTAAAACGTTTTTAGTAATCAAGGAAGAATAGGAAATCAATTGGTTGAAATAAAAAATTATATGCCATTAATCTTGTCATAACATATTCTAATTTGTTTTTCAATAATTGGATGACTATTATCTAGTTTTCAATAAATTGGATGGTTCATATAACACCTAAGGATGTTTCATAAGATCTTAAAAGTTCATTTTATTATTATTATTTAGTATATTTATTAATTCTTGATTATTGCATAATTAATTAATATGGATGTTATGGTTTATGTGATTATATGATGAACATGAAAGTTTATCTTACAATAACAGAAAACTTATGCATTTTACTAAAAAATACACCAACTAAGAAACTTTAGTATATGTCTTCGTTCCACACCAAATTAGAAAGAAAGGAACACTCTCTAAACTTAATCTTCAATTTTTAACCTATCTAATACACTAATTCATCCGGTGTAACCTTGGGGGCGTGGGCTTTACCGACAATACATAAAGTTTTGGCTCTTGTACCTTAGAAGACAGACGTGTTGTCTAAGTGGAGCGCGAAATTTGTTTTAAGATTGTGGTATTGTTATAATTTTATTAAAATTATGTTAATAAAAATTATAAAGATACTCTATTTATACATTAGGGAAATTGTAGTACACAAATCATGTACAAATCCAAACTAAATAAACATAAATACAATTTATGTAAATAACTTAATTCAAATCGTTGTCTTCGATACGAACTTGAACCGCATCTTATTGTAAATAACTTAATATAATATACTGCAAAACTAGGGAAATGTTTTAGATAGATTTTTAGAACGAAGTTTTGCATGGTTTTGATAATTCAAACGGTTCATTACTCTTGTTACATTTAGCATATGTTGAAGCAAAGTAACGATATTCAGGGGCGGATCTAGGGCTTCGGGTTAGGGTTCCCAGCAACCGGTCGGTTCGTAAATTATAGTGTTAGTATATACAAAAAACTGGTAGGAACCCATAAAGATTTTATTTGAGGAACCCATTGATAAAATCTAGTAGTGCTCTAGTGGTTGAAACCCTCCCTAAAATAGGGAAGTCCCGGTTCAATTCCAGGCGCCTACGTTTTTTTTTTTAATTCAAACCTAGGGTTTTATACTTTTATACCCAAACCCACTACCCTTCTGTTGACTTCTCCTATTCACGCCCCTACACCTTTCTTTGAAAACTCAAACCCAACAAACATAAAGAAACAATCTAATAAAAGAACTATGCAACCTTGCTCCTTCCCTGCCGCCTCCTCATGCCCTGCTTCGCCCCTTGCCCCTGTCCTCCCACCAAGTAACTTGGTTTGTTTTTTTTTCTTTCGATTGATAAATAACTAATTGAACAGACCAAACATATGACCGCCTCTTTGTCTAGAGTTGCATCGTATTGAGGATACTATACAGGGAAGAACAACTTGGTGTTGTTGTGAATAAGATTAATTGTTCGAGGTTCATTACCTATAAGTAGTCTTTATAACAAGTTGGTGTTGTTCAAAGCATATTTGTGACTGTTCAAGTTTAAAGTTACACATTGAAATATGGAACTTGTACTTATGAGTGCATGAAGTTCTATTGAGGGAGTACATCAACACATGATGTGAGAGAATACTGTTGCGATGATTTTGGTTCGATAATAAAAGTGTTGAAGATAATAACACTTTAAGATTTGAGGTCCAGAATTCGTGTATGTATCTTTTTAAATTATTTAGAAGTAATCATCACTTTATAATTTAATTTTGAGAGTATTGTGTTCAATATCTTCAGGTAACACATGCAATATCTTATAAATAAATAAGTCAATGTGAATTAATTTCCATCGAAAATAATTGTAACTTTTTTTTTTTTTTTGAAAGTTGATCTTCATTAAAACATGGCTTTACAAGAACTCCCCTTTAACCCAAAAACTTCCCATATCCATTCCATTCAAGGACGAAAACTGTGTGTCTTGTAGCATAATAAACCCGACATCGTTAGTACTCCTCAATTTACAAATTCACTCACTCTTCCTATTACTTCCCAGCCCTCGAATGTTCACCGATAATACATTTATTGATCAACGGATTGAAAACCTTCTTCATTAACCACCTTTAAAAGAGAATCCTCGAACCTGTCAATGTTCTCCGCCCCAAAGCCTTAGCTAAGGAAATAGTGTCACTCACTTCTTCCTGATTCAACTCCCCCGGCCTCAAACAACTAGGCCCTTCCTCACTTGTCGCTACTTCGTGGTTTAAATCAGGAGTTAAAAATAAATGGGAACGGTCCTCAGTATCTTGATTATCCTCGTTTACCACTGAATTGTTAACAACAAAAATGAACCAATCAACGTCAAAAGGATCCTCCCTTCCTCTATGTCGCTTCTTTGGCCTCTCCTGACCCATAGGAGACACATTCTTGCTAGCACAAGACTTCCTTCTTAAGGCCTTCCTTATATTCTTTTTTTCACCCACACCATTGTTACCTTCAGTTAGATGCTGACTGATGATTCCTTGAATATTGCAATTCTTACCCATCATATTAACATTCCTTGTATCGACTTGACTATTATTCCCAGTTACCGTATGTTCCAAAATATGCTCCTCCCTATCATTCGGCATCCCCCCAATAACCTCATCTTCCATCACTATGTTTGTAGAAGTATTTACATCATCCTCAATGTCAACCAAACAGTCCGGGATCCATTCTCCAACCTCTTCCTCGATCAAAACAACCCAACTGTTACCCCTCCAATTAATCTTGATATTTTTATGGATCCGATCCAATGAGTTGGTAAGAATCCCAACACATACCACCGAAAGATCACTATCATCTTCTGCAAACTATCCCGACTGAATGACCGTACCGAATTTAGAAGCAATGTCATCAAACACATGTTTACACGATATATTCAAGGGGATACCATGCAATACATTCGAAATCGACCTTTTTCCCAATCCAATCTTCTACCCGATCAAAAACGTTCATCCATGATTGTTTGTCGTCCAAGTCCACTTTCTTCTCTTCGTTACAGCCGAACACAAGTAGGACAACCAAACCTCCTACATATTTAATCTCAATCTTCATGTCTGACATTTCCTTTAATAATTTCTTCAAAGTCGTCAACTTAGCAAATTCCTTCACCCTCGCAATCAATCCACTATCATACCATTTACTAAAAACATTGATATTCTGATCAATATTAATCTCCGGCAACACCGAACCTACTTCCTTATTAACAAGAGTATCCTGAAACGACCGCCGATCATTACTATTAACAGTAGGCATCTCCCCGTCTTCTCATTGACATTCCAATCTTCCTTATCCTTCATATTCATCTCATTCCTATTAACCGGTAGCCATTCTTTATCCTCCTTCCTCAGAATCTTCTCCCCATCAACAAAACGCGCCAAAACAATGAACAACTTATAGCTCCCAATCCATACATCTTTAAGCTTGCTTTCCAAGTCGAATGGCTGTCGAACATTCTTGAATGAAACGAACCCAAATCTCTTTCCAAGACTATCATATTTCCTCGAAATGTACGTACCTATTATATCTCCATACCCCTTCAAAACATCAACCAAATCCGCAGATGAACACTTTTCCGATAGATTAGAGGCGAAGAACTTTGTCTCTAGATCCTGTGGTTTAGATCTGTTCTGATCCAATTTACCCCTCCCTTTCTTAGCCGGGACATCATACCATTGGTTAACCCTGTACCTAACCCTGCCCGCCATGCTTGGAATCGAAAACCCTTGTCGCCTCCTAAAGTTTCGGAGCAATATTACTATTTCACTTGAAATAATTTTAACTAAAATAAGGGAAAAAAAATATTTTCAATAAATTGCATGGTTCATATAATTTCTTAATGATGTTTCATGAGATCATAAATGTCCATTTTATTACTATTTACTATGCAACTTCATTCTTGATTATAGCATAATTAATGGACATGATGTAATAGTCTTTGTGATTATATATTGATATAAAGTTTCATCTTATGAAGAGAAAGACCTATGAGTTTTACTAAATAATCACACCAACTAAGAAACTTTAGTTTTTGTTTTCATTCCACACAAAAATAGAGAGGATCACACTCTAAACTTCATATTCATATGTTCGACCTTTCAAATATACTAATTCATATGGTGTAACCTCGGGCGTGTGCCCTTTTCTGTCATTAGATATTGTTTTCCATTGTTGTACCCTGAAGGACAGACACTAATAACCTTGTAAGCATCTTAATTTACACCAAAGTGACATGTTTACCCATATCAAATAAGCTTTATTAAGTTGTATATGTAATTATAAACTTGTACCCATAACAAAATTACAATCTTATACATCTTTGGTACTTAATAAGATAAAATATAGATTTCTCTTGTTAATATTTTCATCTCTAATTTTTTTAAGTTATGTTTTGGAAATTTACTAATTAAAAAAATAAATACTTATTATATTTGTGTTTAATATAATGATATTAATTAGCTAGATGAATGAGTGATCTAAGTTTTACCTTAATGTTGTGATGATTTGTGTTTGTCTCAAATTACTGGAGAAATTAAATATGTGTTGGTTTATATGTAGCAGTCTGTACATTATGTATTCATATACAACAGGACACACCCAGTGATAGCCAGGAGGGTGCGACGCACCCAGACACGGGTATGGGAATGGGACCGGGATGAGGCTATGGGGGTAATGTGACATTTTGATATCGCACTTTGCATTTATTTGGTGTGTGTGCAGCTCGTGCTATCGGCGTGGTTAATAGGAGACTTCTCAAATTCCAACCGTTATTCAAAATCATTGAAGTATGAATTTAATAATCATTACGTTTTGAAATTATTTTCAATTGATTTGCTTGTTCAATTTAGTCTCTTTAACTGATATTGGTTTCGTGAATATATACAAGACATGAGTGTCTTGTTGAAATCAGAAACTTTCATGTTTGCAAACCATCACAAAATTTCAAACGAATTTTCTAACTTTTCTGCCATCCCTGCTTTTGTTTCAGGTAGCCTTTCAGGTGCTAGGTTAACCTCGGCAGTACAATCTGTTTAGGCTGCTGTAAGCTGGAAAACATACGGATTCATCTACGTGGCCCGGAATTTGTTTTGATGGAAGCGTGTTGAACACATGCCTCAACCATCCTGGGTTTTTTTTTTCTGTTTGTTCCGCTAGTCTTCTCATTCACTTTGTAATTTTATTTTTCTTGGCTCAGAATTTGTTTTGAGGGAAACGTGTTGAACGCATGCCTCAACCATACCGGGTTTTTTTTTCTATTTGTTCCGCTTGTCTTCTCATTCACTTTGTAATTTTATTTTTCTGTTTGTATTTCCTGTCTTTGTGACCTGTTTAATTTTATTTTGTATTGTATTCCGAATATATTTGTACAAAATTGTTATGTGATGTAACTTTCGTATTTTGTTTTAAATACAATAAATAAATAAATAAAATTAACACTGTTAGACAAAATTGTTATTTTCTTTTACTTTTTAATGAGCGGCTGTCCTAGATTATGTTCCTAGAGCTAAATCAAAAATAATTTCTATAAAGTTGAACCATTTTTAAGGATCTTGAATAATTTCGATGTTTAATGGGACCACCGATCTACTTGTATTTCACTAGGAGTCTAGACTAGATTCTTAAATTGTGCTTAAAGTTTTCTAATCTATGAAACAATAAAACCACTGAAAATTTGAAAGGCCCCCATGGAGTAGTTCGATTTACACAAGGTACCATGAGTTGGTGTACTTTTACTATGAATATTACAGTTGCATGGGTTGGTTGTACGTCCAAGAGACATTCTATTGCAAGTGGGAAGGATTTAAAGGGCCGGGGGGGTGCCCCCTCCCCGTTTTTTGACGCAGTACTGAAAATTTGTTATTTTTGTAGATAAATTAAGTCCGGATTGAGTCCAGCTTCCAACGATTTGCCACTACTGAAAAAAAAAATTGAGTCTGGTCCCTCTCTCGATTCGAGAACCAAGCTTCGCCCCCTCGTCTCTGGCTTTTTAATGGCAAGTGAACTAAAATGGTTAAAGGATTTGTTGAAAAGCCTTGGCACAAAGCCTGGTAAATTGAGCTAGTGTAATTAGGTGACGGGTCAAAATGAATTTTAAGCCAATTAACTTCACATAAAAAGCAGGTTTAAAAAAATATTAATCGACTTATGGTCAAATAGACATCTAAAAAAAATATAAGTGTGATTCCAGTGAAAACAGGTTCTAACCAAATGAGCTCTATTTATAATGAGTCGTTTTAAAAAAAGTATCAAAATAAGGTGGCTTGCTATATTTTGTTGGGGGAGACGTCCCCAGGTGGCGGTTAGTCGACAGTGGAGACAACGTTTATGTTGGTGGAGACATAAGTGATGGTGTGGTGTTGAATGGTGGTGGAAGTGGCATTGGTTCCGATGGCATCCCAGGATAAGGTACGACATCAAAGGGAGTCATGTCGGCGATGGCGGTATGTGGTAGAGACAAACAATGCTTGTAGTTGGTCATATCGTATTTATATCTAATTTAAATTTTCATGTTCTTTAAGAGTTGATTGTTTTTTCACATTATAGAATTTGAGTATAGTTTAATTACCCGTTTGTTTACTTTTAAGAACCATCTTCCTCCTTGTAATTTCGATTTGTTTGTTTTTGTACCTCCTTGCCAGTCTTAATAATATTGGCATTATAAAAATACATAAACATTTTGGTAGTAAAACAATATTGCTTCTTAATTTTATGTAAAATAGATCAGTTTGTATACCATTAGGGAGTAGGGCTTGTTGACCGTGAAACACTGCCCCCACCATCTCCACCACGATAAGGGTGGGATTGAGCTGTGATAAGCATCACGCTCATGGAAAGTTGGATGGTGTAAGGAGGGATAAGGTAGCTTACGCTGAATAGTTATTTTTTATATAAATGATTAGTAATGCGCGGTGGAAGTGTTTTAGTAATGGTATGTTACAATTAAATAAAATAACATTACAAGGGGGGTTTGTTTTTAGCAGATTGAGATTTTCTATTTAAAAAGCGGTGGCGGCGTAGCTTGTTGCCCAACTACCTAACATCCTTATGTAATTTACTTGGTTAATTATAGAAATGAATCTGGAGTAGAGGTGAACAAATCGGTTTTTTTTGAGGAACCGGTCCGCTACAGTGTTGGTTCCGTCCGGTTTTGGTCCCGGTTCCATCGGTTCCAAAGACCGGTTTTTAAGACCGGTTCTGATTCGGTTCGGTTCCGGTTTCGGTTCTTGCGCGCACAATTAAAAAAATAAGCCGATGGAAAAAAAAAATAAACATAAAATTACGACTTTTGTTATTTTTTTTAGGATTTCGAAACAAGAAACATGGAAAATGAAATTAAAAATTTCTACGACATGTTTTTTTTTCGCCATTCGACGTAAGACACAAGTCGAAATAACCATTTTCACCAAAAAGTTCGGCGTTTCGTATCGTCTCGAAAATTTAAACAATGGTAGGCTCGTTTGTGGAACCGGTTTGGGATGGGTTTGGAGATGAAGCCACGGAATGATGTAATAAAAGCAAAGCGAACACAATATTAAGTGTATATGATAGCGGTTTTTGCGTTTTCGGGTTGTTTCTTTTTGCGTTTTTGAGTGTTGTGATCAACCAAAACATCCGAAACCTATTTACTAAACAAGGGTGGCAAAATGGTGATTTTGGGTGAAAAACGGCTAGTTAACGGCTATAAACGAACCCAACGATGAAAAAAAACGAATTTGGCCTATTTTAACGGTGGAACCGGTTCTGGGACCGGTGCTGGAACTGACGGTTCCTAGTGGAACCGGTTCCACTGTATACCGGTTTGGAACCGGAACCGGTTCCGGTTCCGATTCGGTTCTATGGTTCCGGTTTTAAAACCGGTTTTTTTTTTCACCTCTAATATGGAGTACCAGTAACAGGTCCCAAAAAAAAAGAATTTTTTTTTTTTTTTTTTTTTGAACGGCAAAAGAAAAAGTTATGATTGATTAATTTAGTGATAGTAAAAGGGGGTGATATTAAAATGTGAAAAAAAGGGTTTCGTCTTTTTTGAGTATTAAAATTGTAACAGAAGCTAAAACAATAGTGGGGTGAAGTGGGTGGCTACTCACTTATTTCACGTTGAAGGGTCAAGATCAAGCCATCTTTTTTAAAATTAAAAATTGCATTCGCTGGATGTCACGTGCATGTGTGTGATCCTGTACCTCCCCACTTACGCTCCACCACCACTCCTTATTTAATACTTTTTTTTTGAAAACAATCTTTATTTGGTCCTAATGCTAATGCACCAACCAATCCAAGCAATTCAAACCTCGTACCCCACAGTAACTCTCTGACCCGCGTTACACTTTATCTCCACCTCCGATCAACCACACGCCCATACCTCATCAATCCAAAAATAATAAGGCCATATGTAATTAGTCGTGAAAAAATAAACGCCCTCCATTTTTATTGGTCAGCCATAGTTATTATCATTCTATGCCGTGAAAAAAAAACGCCCAAACTCATTTTAGGCCAAAAACGCCCTCGAGGGCTGTGTGTGTAAGGGGGGGGGGGGGGTGGGGCATTTTTTGCCCATTCCACGCCCAAAATTAATTTCCATTACACACGTTCTAAGTTCAACAATAATAACAACAATGCAAAAATAAAATCCAAAACTTAAATGGTTTCCAATACTCAATATTATATGTATTAACTTATTGTTTATGTATTATGACGTTGTATGTTATATTTGATTGGTGTTTTGTGTTTAATGGTGTACATTAAAGGTTAGTGTATATCATGGTTTGCTTTCTTTGTTTGTTTATCTTTAACTTTTTTATTTTTAACCCTTAAACTTTTATGTCTTTTACAATGTAATCCTGACACCTTTTCACTTTCAACGTTGGTCTCCTATACTTTTCACTTTTTACTAACTTGTTATTTTATGTTTTGGTTTAAATTTTGTAAGTTAACATGTCGTGACGTGCATTTGTGGTTTTATGTTTTCGCGTCTATTTTTCGTTTTCTATTTCTTTATATACAAGATTTTTCATTGTTGGTGGTCACTGACGGCGGTGTGATATTGGTATTACTTGACACAATTTTACGCCCTGCCACAACGTGGGGGTTTTATGCTAGTGTATACATTATTTCTAGTAACTGTGAGTGTAAATGTAAATGTGAGTTTGCGTTATGTAGGAACTAGCTGATTACCCGGGAGGGTCCCTGGATTGAAAAATCTAATTTTACGTGATAACCTATTGCAAATAGATCAAGTTAACTAACCACAAAATCTCTTAATCATTGCATGTTCATAGTATTCTAATTAGTAATAACTCATATTTCCTAATCTAAAACTTAATCAGTAATCATCTAAAGAATCACTTATGTAAGCTGTAACTATTCAAAAACTCATCACATCTCTCTAATTTCTCACATTCTAATGGCTCTTATAATTCCTAACCTAATCAACTAAACAAACACTTAAGTTGGATGTTGTAACCATTGCATCTCATTATGCCACGTGGCATAATCAAGAGATGGTTGAGGCCACAATTGAACGCCACGTCAGCAACTATCAATTCTTCCTGGGAGCGTCTCGGGGTTGAAAAATATAACCATTCTAATAATACTAATACTAATAGTAATAATTATTACTCTTGTAATTAAATCATCATCATCATCATCATCATACTCAGTTAATCCAACCTATAGCAAAGCTAAGGTAGGGTCTGAGGAGGGTAAGATGTAGACAGCCTTACCTCTACCCCTAAGAATAGAGAGGCTGCTTCCAGTGAGACCCCCGGCTCGATGTGGTTTGGTATCAAGCCTTGGACATAAGGGACATAACGCTTAGCAATCGGGACAAACCCGATCGGTGCATGTACCCCATTGTCTTTTGGCTATCAACGCCACCACATGATGCATGATTAACCGTCCGTCGTTTTTAACGTTATTTTCACGAAATAAGTAACATAACGTTAAAACTAGTGCAACTTTACTTTTGCCCCCCGATGGCCACACATATATACATTATATGCGCACACCGTAAGTGGGGCGTTACTCTTGTAATTAAATAAATAAAAAAATAACCTTGTTATAAGCTGACACCATGTGTTGCAGTGTTGCGCGATTCTTTCCCCTAGCTTCTCTAGATGAAGTATACCTAGTAAATTCTAATGATAACATGGCGATTGTGCTGATTTTCAACATCGTAGATAAGAACCTGGTTTAAAAGAAAAAAACATGATTAATGAATAACATGAACACTTTGTGTGTTTTTTTTTCTGTATGAACGAAACCTCATAAAAAATAGTCGATTTTTTCTCCGTTTTTTATATAGCATTATTGTACTCGTTGGAAAGATAATAAAACGCTCGTTAATTTGGTGTAATTTTTTTTCTTTAAAAAATCTCGTATATAAAAGATATAAACGTTTAAAAATTATGGGAGGAAATATGAGAGATAAAATTTTAAATTTATTTTTAAATTCTTTTTTCAGAAAATAACTCAATTTAATTAAAAAAGGAAATAATTCAAAAACACCAAAAAACACTCAATTATTAAGCCACGTTGTCACACCCTCAAAATCCACTTGCGGAGTTTTACCGCGAGGCGCATGACAAACCAGGATCCAAACCAACGATCACAATATACAAGTCTAAAATGAACATAATGCAATTTCAAAACAATGTTTAAAATTCCCGTTTTACAGCGGAAGCTTATTCAAAACAATATTCAATAGTAAACCAATGTTCAACGTTTGTAAAACCATGCAACTCTAACTAGACGCCGTGCAGACGCGTGCGCCCTAGTTCCATTGTGCTACCTTAGCGACCTGAGAAAACATGTAAAAGTTTACGTCAGCACAAAAATGCTGGTGAGTTTACAGGTTTTGTATCCAAGTACCAAGTCCACCTGTCCATACTATAACAAATCGAAAACCAGTGTACGCTAGCTAGGCGTATGTTTTGTTACTACCACGATTGGAAAACCATTACTAACTCGAATACCAGATGTTGTGCCCGAAAAGTAAACCAGTTGTTCCTGTTGTTCCTGTTTGAGACAATATGCACTCGCCCGGCCCTCCAAGCCGACGAGCGGGGTTGGTCACTCCCAATAGCGCTATTCACATTTCCCCGTTGTGCAAACCCGCACATTCATGGTTTCCCCAGGGACTTCCAAAGATCGTGTAGTACACAATAGAAACCCATAGTATGACAGTAGTTACCAAATAATCGTTTTAACACATGTTTTCTCCCCCGAAAAGTGAAACCAGTTTAAAAGAGGGGCCGTAAACTCACCTTAACGTGCCAGCAAAGAATCCGAACAGCAAGCAATATATGCTACCGACACCCTAATAACAGTGTCGCTCAGTGAGTATAGGCGTAATATCATTACCCATATAACTCGTTTGTCCAAGGCGTTTTAAATGTTCAAAAGTGTGTATGCGACGCCTAGTGATTCTACATGCAATAGTAAACCCTACGGACCCGTTGGTGAATACGTTGGTTACAATTTGTTTCTACATTCCGTATGTGTCTCAGACAAGTGTACATCAGTTACATGTCAATTCCATACCACCTAAGACCTCAATTAATCACAGAAGCACATAATACACAATCTGTGTTTTCAGGACAGATTGTGCGCCATCAAAACAAATTTATTTAAAATAGCAATTCAGTGAGTTAACCTCCCAAATTTTTACTGAATTTTCTTTGGGATTCACTCGACAATACCTATTTTTGTTTTGTCTTAATTCCAAACACAAAAATTATGAAAATTCGTACAACACAGCTATGTCCAGAAAATCTCCTCAACAGGTCAGTTTAGTAGGAAAATTCTTAAAAATTGTATATTCATCCAAACGAGATGAATCCACTTGGAAAAGCTCTATTTTTCCAGTATTGACCTACTGTAAAAATTTCATAACCTAACTCCTTGTAAATCTCAAGTTATGACCATTTAAAGTTAGCCCAATTTACAAATCCGAAAATCTGATATGACCCCTAATCAATTAAAATTCCAAAAACGACTCAAACGATGTCCAAATTCGATGGTTTTACCCATTATGAAAAGCTAAGACCTTGTACGTTACAATCATGCAAAGAATCGATCAAACCAATTATTTTCAAGCCACGAAACAGACCCTACAAGTCGACCTTCAGAATCTGTCCAGATTCTAATCGTGCAATATTATCAATTATATCAAACCCTAGTTGCATATTATCAATCAATAACACCTAATAATCATCATACAACTTAGTAAGAATCACATCTGATCAAAACCCTAATTATACATCACAACCATCATTATTCACAAACCCTAGAAGTCTAGAACATCAAGAACATGCATAATCATGCAAAACATATAACATTCATTATGTAACAATGTGGTTGACCCTTTTAATCTTCTTAATCCTCATGTTTTAACTTTTATAAAATACTTTCAGACCTGGACAAACTTGTTATATGATTTTTATAGTAAAAACATAAGGTAAAAGCGTAAGAAATCATAAGTTATACCCTTAGCTCTTCAAATCAATCAATCGCGCGCCTTGGAGCCTCCCAATTGATGATCTTGAGCCTTAGCAGGAGTTTTTGGAGTGAAATATTCGTGTGGGGCAGTAAGGGGGCGATTAGGGTTGAGTATGAGGGCTGCATGGGGGTTAAGGATGCTTAAATACGAGTTTGAGGCGGTTTAAACCCGTCAGTCCTCTTCGAGCGGCCGCTCGGAGCCTGTGAGCGGCCGCTCACAGGTCCGGGGCGCGCGTTTTTGCTTCGTTTAGCCTCCCGACGCGTTACCCATCGACGTTTTCGTTGTTTCGAACCGTAACAAGTGTAACCCCATGCGTTAAGACCCTAATCAACCTCATACTCCACTTTTAATAATTTTTATTAACGTGTTCGGTCTAGGTTCACATAATCACGTATGGTTTTCACATAAGTTGTCAGATATCACCGAGACACCTAAGTTTATTATTCACCAACGTCCGAGGTTCACTAATCATGCAATCACACGTTAACTCACACAAGGAGTCAAAACCCGACCCACACAAGGAGTCAAAGCATCTCATAACCCGAGATGTGAAAGTAGTAACCCGACCCACACAAGGAGTCAAAGCATCTCATAACCCGAGATGTGAAAGTAGTAACCCGACCCACACAAGGAGTCAAAGCATCTCATAACCCGAGATGTGAAAGTAGTCCCAAACCGGACTAGAAAACGTTTTGTAAGTTGTCTCAAACCCGAGACAATGCACGTATGTCCTTTCTAGCTATCTAGCTAACCCTCGTTAAGTATAATATACGCGTGACTCGCTAAGGTAGACTTTCATCTAGACAATGTTGTTAACCAGAATTTGCCGGGTGTCACATCATCCCCACGTTAAAAGAATTTTCGTCCCGAAAATTGCACAAGTACCAAAAGATAGAAACCAAGAGAGAGATTCACCCGAGTTGTCACATCATCCCCACGTTAAAAAGGAATCTCGCCCCGAGATTCATTCAACTGCAGTGGAGACATATCTAGACTCGAACGCTTCCTTAAGAAAGAGATGAGGATACTTATACTTCATCTGATCCTCCCGTTCCCAAGTGTACTCAGGTCCCCGGTTCGAGTTCCATCGAACCTTCACAATGCGAATCTTGCTATGACGTAGGCTACGAATCTTGTAATCAAGAATCTCAACAGGTTCCTCCACAATCCGAAGACGATCATCAACCTTGATCTCTTCCAGTGGAACAATAAGAGATTCGTCAGCCAAACACTTCCTTAAGTTAGACACATGGAAGACGTTGTGGACATTACCGAGCTCCGTCGGTAAATCTAGTCTGTACGCCACCGGTCCAATCCGTTCCAGGATTGCGAACGGTCCGACGTAGCGAGGGTTAAGCTTGCCACGCTTTCCAAAGCGTATGACGCCCTTCCATGGTGAAACTTTCATAAGCACCCTGTCCCCAACCTGGAACAATAGCGGTTTGCGACGGCGATCGGCCTAGCTCTTCTTACGATCCCGCGCAGCTGCCAACGGTTACGGATCTGTACGATTTTCCCCGAGGTTTCGTACACCAGTTCCGGGCCAGTGGGCTGGCTCTTGCCCACCTCGGCCCAACACAAGGGAGACCGGTATTTCCGTCCATAAAGAGCTTCGAACGGAGCTGTCCCGATGCTGGAGTGGTAGTTGTTGTTGCAGGAGAACTCCACCAACGGTAGGTGAGCCTCCCAACCCTTGCCAAAGTCGATAACGCATGCCCGCAGCATGTCCTCCAATGTTTGAATTGTCCGCTCACTTCGTCCGTCAGTTTGCGGATGATAAGCCGTACTCACATCCAGCTGAGTACCCAAAACTTTATGAAGAGCCTTCCAGAAACGCGAAGCAAAGCGGGAATCACGATCAGAAATGATAGAAACAGGCACCCCGTGCCGAGAAACCACCTCCTTAAGGTAGAGTCGAGCCAACCGCTTGAGTCCATCCGTTTCCTTAATAGGTATATAGTGCGCCGATTTCGTCAACCGGTCGACGATCACCCAAATCGTATGACAACCACTTGGTGACCTCGGTAGTTTGGTGACGAAATCCATCGTGATCCGCTCCCACTTCCATTCTGGAATCTCAGGATGTTGCAGGAGACCAGATGGCTTCTGATACTCCACCTTGACCTTAGCACAGGTCAAGCATTTGCTCACGTAGGAGGCTATATCAGCCTTCATGTTAGGCCACCAATAGAGCACCCTTAGATCTTGGTACATCTTATCCGAACCAGGATGAATAGAATACCGGGACTTATGAGTCTCATCTAAGACAAGCTCCCGAAGTCCCCCGAATAAAGGGACCCAAACACGCCCAATGAAGTAGTGTAGGCCATCAGACCTGAGTTCAAGATGTTTGTCCGCACTGTGCATCGTTTCGGCCTTAAGGTTTTCCTCCTTCAAGGCATCCAGCTGAGCCGAACGGATCCGGTCAGGTAAGGAGGAATGAATGGTGAGTTGCAAAGCTCGAACACGCCGAGGCTTTGCAGACTCCTTCCTGCTCAAGGCATCCGCCACAACGTTTGTCTTGCCAGGATGGTACTTGATCGCACAGTCATAGTCGTTCAGGAGTTCAACCCAACGACGCTGCCGCATGTTTAACACTTTCTGATCGAAAATATGCTGGAGACTCTTGTGATCGGTGTATACTTCACACTTGGTACCGTACGAGTAATGTCTCCAAATTTTCAACGCGAATACCACTGCACCCAACTCCAAGTCATGGGTGGTGTAGTTCTTCTCGTGCACCTTGAGTTGACGAGAAGCATACGCGATCACTTTCTCGCGTTGCATCAACACGCAACCGAGACCATGAATAGAAGCATCACAGTAAACAACGAAATCATCAGGGCACTCAGGTAAAGACAAAATAGGAGCAGAACAAAGTTTGGATTTTAGTTCTTCAAACGCCGACTCTTGTGGTTCACCCCAGTCGAATTTCCTATCCTTCTGAGTAAGAGTGGTGAGGGGTTGAGCGATCTTCGAGAACCCCTGAATGAAACGACGATAGTAGCCCGCAAGGCCTAGGAATTGCCGCACCTCAGTTGGCGTTTTAGGTGCTCCCCAGTCCTTGATCGCTTCGATCTTAGCTGGATCGACATGAATCCCTAGTTCATTAACCACATGTCCTAGGAACTGAACTTCGCGTAACCAAAAGTCACACTTTGAGAACTTAGCGTAAAGTTGTTCCCGTCGCAAGAGTTCCAAAACCAAACGTAGGTGTTCCTCGTGTTCGGTCTTGTTCTTAGAGTAGATCAGAATGTCATCAATAAACACAATGACGAACTTGTCCAGATATGGTTTGCAAACGCGGTTCATCAAGTCCATGAAAACCGCCGGTGCGTTTGTGAGACCGAAAGGCATGACCAAGAATTCGAAATGGCCATAACGTGTACGAAAGGCAGTATTTGCAACGTCAGCTTCCCTTACGCGCAACTGGTGGTAACCGGACCTCAAGTCAATCTTGGAATAATAACTAGAACCCTGGAGCTGGTCGAATAGATCATCAATACGCGGAAGAGGATAACGGTTCTTGACGGTCAATTTGTTCAGTTCTCTGTAGTCTACACACAATCGGAAACTTCCATCCTTCTTCTTAACAAATAGAATCGGGGCTCCCCAAGGGGAAGAACTTGGCCTGATGAAACCCTTGTCCAAGAGTTCCTGTAACTGACTAGATAATTCCTGCATCTCGGGAGGTGCAAGACGGTAGGGGGCCCGAGCAATAGGAGCAGCCCCTGGTACAAGATCAATACCGAACTCGACTTGACGATGAGGAGGAAGACCAGATAAATCATCGGGAAAAACATCAGGAAACTCGCGTACAACTGGAATATCGTCGATCTTTTTCTCATCACCAGCGGAAACAGAATAAAGTGCCAAAACGGCCGAATAACCTTTCCGAAGACACCTAAGGGCTTTCATACTGGAAATGAGGTTCAGCGGAGCACCGCCCTTGATACCGTACACAGAAAGGAATTCTCCATTAGGGAGAGGAATCCGAATAACCTTGTCATAACAGACAATCTCCGCGCGATACAAAGATAACCAATCCATTCCTACCACAACGTCAAAACTACCCAATGGTACCGGCATAAGGTCGATGGGGAACGATAAACCCGACAACTCTAATTGACACTCCCGAAGGATACTAGTAGCTTCAATCTTTTTACCGTCAGCCAACTCAATAATATACTTAGTCTCTAATGGTACGGGTACTACATCTAACAGTCGACTAATCTCCATGGATACAAAACTCTTGTCGGCACCGGAGTCAAATAACACACTAACAGAACGGTTATTGAGAAGGAACGTACCGGTGACTGTGTCAGGGTCCTGTCTAGCCTCAGCGGCTCCAATGACGAAGGCGCGTGCGTTCCTGCCACCGCCCCCGTTGTTCCCATTACCGTTGTTTCCACCCTGCTTCAGTTTCGGGCAATCTTTCTTGTAATGCCCAGTATCCCCGCAGTTGTAACAACCCTGTTTCCCCGCAGTTCCTTGCGCAGCAGGAGCCGGGGTATTGCTTGGGGCCTGGGTCGATGGAAGTGTAGCTCGACAATCCTTAGCAAAATGACCAAATCGCTGGCAGCGATGACAACGATTGCGGTCGCAATCCCCCTGATGCTGACGCCCACACTTGTTACATTTGGGCAACTTCCCAGCATAACCACCCTGTTTGTTACCAGACGAAGAAGAACCTCCACTGTCAAACCGCTTCCCCTGTTGTGCTGGTGCAGATCCTTTCCCTTCACTTTCCCACTTGCGCTTGTTACTCTCCGGGGCTTTGACAGTTGAATCCTTAGCGGGCAAGACACCCTCATTCACCTTTAAGTTGGTCATCCTATGAGCCGATCGGACCGCCTCTGCGTATGTAGGATGATTTCCCGCAGCTACCAACCCTGCGATTTCTGGCACCAACCCCGAGGTATAGTGCTCAATCCTCCTGTATTCTGGCACATGCAAGTCAGGACACAGCACTGCCAACTCATTACGCCTTACCGTATACTTCTCAATCTCGGACCCAGTCATCTTGAGGTTCCACACCTCCACGACTACCACCACCACGACCGCCACCACCACGCCCACCAGCGCGGCCACTTCCACGTCCTCCTTGCACTCCAGACATGATTCCGACATGAAGGACGAGAAAATTTAGTTTCACAGCTAATGGTAACCACTAGCGTTCGCAAGGACAAAGCTAGATCCAATCCAGGACTATCCCTTCAAACCCAGAGCTCACTAGGGCTTTCATGCATTTCGGTTTATGATTTTGTGTGCACCCAAAATGATAAACCGCTCTACATGGTCCTCCAAGTGTTCTCCTAGTTCAAAGTTCAAATCACCGAACATAGACTCTTAGCTACACACCGTAATACTACGGTAGTTTATGGCAAGTGTTTCTATTGGAGTACGAAAGGGAGAAGTCCGAGCCTTGGACAAATCTCAAGAGTATACGATTTACCCCAATATACCACACTGCCTAGAAAGCAAGTAAACCGACTTAAGATAGAACGGATGATGTAACATAGGAAGGTCAGATGATATAAAGACACCCCGACAAGCCCATACATAAACCACCATAATGTTTAGTACTAAGTGATCGTCTAGTGTGTGCGACTCGGCTATAGTCTAGACTCTACATGCAGTCCTAGTTCACTATAACCATTGGCTCTGATACCAATCTGTCACACCCTCAAAATCCACTTGCGGAGTTTTACCGCGAGGCGCATGACAAACCAGGATCCAAACCAACGATCACAATATACAAGTCTAAAATGAACATAATGCAATTTCAAAACAATGTTTAAAATTCCCGTTTTACAGCGGAAGCTTATTCAAAACAATATTCAATAGTAAACCAATGTTCAACGTTTGTAAAACCATGCAACTCTAACTAGACGCCGTGCAGACGCGTGCGCCCTAGTTCCATTGTGCTACCTTAGCGACCTGAGAAAACATGTAAAAGTTTACGTCAGCACAAAAATGCTGGTGAGTTTACGGCCCCTCTTTTAAACTGGTTTCACTTTTCGGGGGAGAAAACATGTGTTAAAACGATTATTTGGTAACTACTGTCATACTATGGGTTTCTATTGTGTACTACACGATCTTTGGAAGTCCCGGGGGAAACCATGAATGTGCGGGTTTGCACAACGGGGAAATGTGAATAGCGCTATTGGGAGTGACCAACCCCGCTCGTCGGCTTGGAGGGCCGGGCGAGTGCATATTGTCTCAAACAGGAACAACAGGAACAACTGGTTTACTTTTCGGGCACAACATCTGGTATTCGAGTTAGTAATGGTTTTCCAATCGTGGTAGTAACAAAACATACGCCTAGCTAGCGTACACTGGTTTTCGATTTGTTATAGTATGGACAGGTGGACTTGGTACTTGGATACAAAACCTGTAAACTCACCAGCATTTTTGTGCTGACGTAAACTTTTACATGTTTTCTCAGGTCGCTAAGGTAGCACAATGGAACTAGGGCGCACGCGTCTGCACGGCGTCTAGTTAGAGTTGCATGGTTTTACAAACGTTGAACATTGGTTTACTATTGAATATTGTTTTGAATAAGCTTCCGCTGTAAAACGGGAATTTTAAACATTGTTTTGAAATTGCATTATGTTCATTTTAGACTTGTATATTGTGATCGTTGGTTTGGATCCTGGTTTGTCATGCGCCTCGCGGTAAAACTCTGCAAGTGGATTTTGAGGGTGTGACACACGTGACCAAGGTTTTCAGAACCGGACCGGACGTCGAACCGGACCCCCGGCCGGTTCACCGGTTCGACCGGTCCGACCGGTTCGACGAACCGGCCCAAAAAACAAAAAAAAAAAATAAAAAAAAAAAAAAATTAAAAAATCCGGTCCGACCGGTCCGGTTTCCGGTCCGACCGGCCGGTTCACCGGTTCAACCCCGGTTCGCTGCAAAAACGGTCCGACTACCCGAACCGGACCGGTCCAGGCCCCGGAGCCTGGTCCGACTGGCCGGTCCGGTCCGGTTTTCAAAACAATGCACGTGACATCCTCAAAAAGAGGTTGAGGCCTCCATTGCACGCCACGTCAGCATATATGTTTTCTTTTATATATATATATATATTAATAATAGATAATAGATAATAGATAATAGATTAATAGATATGAGTTAGGAGAGGTGTCTCCTCTCACACTCACTCTTCATTCGTTATTTTTTGTTTAGTGAGTAAGAGGTGAGTGAAATTCTTTTTTTCTTCTATTTTAAGTTCATTTTATTAATTATTTTTAAACAAATTATATTAATTAAATTTTAAATAATTACTTATCATTTGAAACATCAAGCCAAACATATGCCAAAACCGCTCACTATACCAAAATTACTTTCTTTTTTTCACGCATTTCATTTGTTTACCTTGTTTTTTGCTTTACTAGCATGACCAAGCTACGGTTTCATGGCTCACGGAACACTCATGTGGGGGCGATGTGGTGTTCCCATGAGTGTGGGCTTACATGCGCCAAACCCGCACACATTCACGTCCCATTACACATGTCCTAATGTATGAGAAACAAGTACGAACTTAAGTATTTTACATGTATGGTATTAGGCAATGTCATATGTATTTTAATTGGATTGAAACCAAATGTGTTAATATAAGTTTTACATATATATAAAAATGAAAGAGTAATAAGAATTATACTGGATAATTTTAACCATCTAAAATCGTAGACGAGAACCCCCTGATATCAATGGTAATACTCGGATACTCGACAAAGTTTCTCCATATGTTTTAACTTTTAATCTCCAAGCAAACTTATCATTAGTTTTATGAACGATGCAAGAGTGCGTTAGAGCTAGAGCTACGCCGTGCTTAACTTCAGCTCGATGATCGTAAGCCAAACTCGAACTTGACTCGATAATTAAAACACTATAGTCCCCGATACTATCTAAAACCGTTCATTGTTGTGAGCGTCCAAACAATGAAACACAAGCGGTTAAAACTGTAAAAGGAGAAAATAAATGGTATGGTTGATAAATGATTAATCTATCATCCTTAATACATTTCTACCCGTTTGACGTGCCCTGTCAAATGTTTAATTAACTTTCTATAAAATATAATTTCACATGTGTCTTAACTCTTAACCTTTAATTTATAACGTTTTATGTAAATCCAAATACATAAAATTTATCAACCTCAGATTTTTATAAAGTCTACATCAAAATGTAGATAACAGTAAATAAATCACATCCACATATTTGAATTTAGAAAAAAAAAAAACCATAGTTACAATCATAAAAACAAACTTCAAAATAACTAAAAACTTTACTTATCAGTGTAAAAATAACTTTAAGGATACCCATAATAATAAAAAAAATAAAAACTAAAAGTGAAGCAAAACCGTCGGAAACACGATGTCAGAATCACGAGAAAAGGCGATCGTCGGTGAAACGAACAGTGCTTTCGTGATCCATATATAATAGAAACGTTAAAAATTATTACTATTATTAATTTATTCACGATAAAGATGACCTTTATTTTCCGGTTATGATTAGATACGTCAGAAACATGTTACCGATTTCCACCGGTCATCCTGTCGGTGTGTATACTGTCGGCACCGACACGACATACTTCTTCCGGTTAATTCTATTTTTCTTTATTAAAATTGTGAAATTTTGAGTCTTAATGAGCTAGTTATTGTCGCTTGTTGTATGATTGTATTATTAATGCTGTAGTTTAAAAGTTAAATATTTATTATATTGTAGATGAGATCGAGAGTTTGTTTTTTATTTATACACTAATTCGGTTTGGTCTGTTTTTTATTTATAAAAAAAATGCGGCCTACTCTATTTTAATTAGATTTATTTAGATTTAGGGCTGTTGATGAGCCGAGCTGAAAACTGAACGAGCATTTTTTGAGCATGAATTTTTTCGAGCGAGCAATGAGCGAAGAGTAACTCGAACAACCATAAAAGTAGGATGTTTCCTTCAATGTTTCCGTTGTTGGGGTGACATCCAAGCTCAAATTGTTCGTTATTGACCTTACTATTGAGGTTCGAGTGTCCGAAAATGAGGCTTATGTTGAGGTAGTGAGGTGATGAGCATACTGCAGAGAACAAGTGTCGCATTGTGACTTACGGTGATATTAAACGATGTTTAGCAACGGACTACTATTCACATAATGAAGTCAAGATTGTTACTTCACGACTTTGGGTTTACTTTTAAACTTAGTGTTAATTTTTTATTGAATTAAGCGGGCTAGTTATATTTTACTTGTTTATCTTAGGCCAAATGTTATATGTCAAGCTATAAATATTACTATGATTTGGGTGTCTATGTTTCATGAATCAAGTGTTTTCAATGTGCAATCTAAAAATCAGTTTCAAAACTCAACCCAAACACCGTCTAATAAAAAACGCCTTATCGTCGAGAGGTTTGCCTATGGTGTATTTTCTCATTATAAAAACGCCTTATTTCATTTTCATTTGTTTCTAATTTTAACTTAATCTAATCAAGTCATACGTTTATTTATTATCATTCTATAATATAACTAGGGTCTTGGGAGTTGGCCCGGGTGGCAGTGCGGAAATTTTGTACGTGTACATTTACAATTTGACACGGTACATAAGATTTTCCTCACTTCATACATCTAGAAACATATTACCTTACATATTTTCACGTAAACATATATAAATATAAACAAACTCATAAAATACCATATTTACAAACATACCCATAAACATAAAGGTAAAAAATTAAATAGTTTCTCTTCAACGTCATCAACTAGTCTAAATGCTTATTCATATTCTGCCAAGATTACCGATCCAAGCACGTGCAAAATCCGTTTCGATATAAAGGTATGTTATGTGACTAAACATAAACGTAAAACAAAAGGAAAATAAACATATACTTTTTAGCGCCATTGAATAGTTTTTCTTTTTTTTGTTTTTTTTGTTTTTTGAGAGGTGAACTTCAATAAAACACGCGTCCGGACCTTAAGACAAGGCCCGACGCAACAAAAAGGATTACAACATATACGATGGGAATGACGCCCAATTTCTCCACTTCAAATTCTTGAACTTATATCTAGCTCTTAGCCAAAAAAAAAAAAAAGAAAGGGACTTAACTTTAGCGATAACCTCTATAACTTTAGCCTCTTTGTTATTGAAAATCTTGTCATTCCTCGCAATCCATATAGCCCACATCGTAACCATGACAATCCCTTGAATGATCTTCCGCGCTTCCTTACTATTATAGTATTATTCCTCTTCTCAAGCATTAACAAGTCTTTGATATCGAAAGCGAATATGGGGGCTATTTTGCACCATGAACTGATAGCCGACCATACCCCGAAGCTCCACTAGCAACCAGTAAAAACATGCTCAGACATTTCCATCTCCGACTCACAAAGCACACAGCTGTCATTCGGAATAAAGATTTGTCTTCTACGAAGCGTTGCTCGGGTAGGAATTCTGTCCATTTCTAACCTCCATAGAAAAACTTTAATCTTTAAAGGTACCCAATGAATCCAGCTCATATTGGATAATCTGCTTTGAACTCGATTTTGAATCAATAGCTTCCTGAAAGACGCCACTGTAAAATGACCATTCTCACCTTTATCCCACACCCAGCTGTCTACAGAATCTGAAAACTGCAGCCCTTGAAGCGCTGCATTGAGCTGTAAAAGATCTTGCTGTTCCGCATCAGAAGTGGGAGGCTGTCTCCACCTGCAGAGAATGGGGTTGGATTCGGAAGACCAAGCCATAGCAACAGAGACTTTTTTATCTATCACTAATCGAAATAAATCAGGATACGCTTCTTTAAAAGGAACCTCCCCTCGCCATCTATCGAGCCAAAATCTGGTATCAAACCCATTTCCAACAACTCCTTTAAGCCTCGAACTAATAATATTAGACTGCAGGTCCAATTTATTAAGGCAAGCGACTAAAGATTTCCACTCACCTGTCAAAGCGTTATTAACAGGAAGCAAATTCCATGCTTTATTACTTTTGTGACAATAGTTAATATTTTTTCTCCATAAATTGTTAGGCTCTATCCTATATCTCCAAACCCACTTAACTAGGAGAGCCAAATTCACCTCAACTAACTTCCCCACCCCCAAACCACCATCTTTTTTAGGCGCCGTGACAATATCACAAGCGACCTAGTGGATTTTCTTGAAGTGCGTTTTTCCGCCAAAGTTAACGATTCAAACACGTGCAAAGAAAAATAAATGTATAGCACACAAAAAAAAAGTTTAAACTATTCTTTATTATTGTCAGGTAGTTGAAGCACATAATTAAATTTATCCGATGATAACGGTCTAAGCAAGTGTGAAAGCCGTTTATGATATAAAAAGATACCTTTTTAAATACAACTTCGTTTTCAATAAAACTTATATTGAAATATTGACAAATAAAATTAAACGTGGCCGCGTATTAAAAAGAAAAGAACCTAAGGCACATAGGCGACATGTGGACTTAATGGTTGTTTGGTAATATCTGAATGGTCATTAAGATGCTATATTTGAGTAGTTATTACAACGCATATCAGATTTTCCAACATTCCTCAAAAACCCTCACTTTTTTCACAATGTACAAACCGTATTAAAAATATTATATACCTATGTGTGTATGGGGGGAGGGGGAGGGAGCGGAAGCAGGCGAGTGGAGCACGAGAGGGAGAGCGAGCGAGGGAGAGAGAGCAGGAGAGAGAGTTGCGAACAACATCTAGAGCAATCTTGTAATCCGAGTCCGTCCGCACCACACCGCTGTTCCTTAAGATGTGGTCTTGCAACTTCCAGGACTGCACCCTGGAAGCGACAAAGGCATATGCAGATGCGTCCTTTGCCGAACAGAGACCAAACCCTCCCGAACGTATCGGCAAAGACGCCACTCGCGATTGAACTTTCGGTAAATAAAACATTATTATTTATTAGGAACACTCCAAAATACGTATCAAATCGCCTGCTTTGACTAATGCGTTTGTGGGAAGTGTTCTGAAGCTAATGTAACACATGAAGACGAAGGAATTCAAGTGGATGATTATATACTATACAACTTTCATGAATCAATCAAGTGTTGTTAAATGAAACAACAATAACAACATAGAGATGCCAAGTCAAAAATATGCTTTCAATGTGCAATATAATGCATATATTTTGACTTGAATTAAAGAATCGCCTATACCCGGAATCAAAATCTTTTAGCTAAATGTTCATGGAGTCGATGGATATCGATTTGGATGCATCCATGTGATTCAACCGGCAAGTTCCCAATAGGGTTTCGGGTAGTTCCTCTTGTGTGTTGGCCTGCAAATCATAGAACATTAGTCAGGTTGTGCTCAATGCCAATGTTTTTATAACCGATGGGTCAATGAATCGGCCACCTTATCTGTCCCCTAATTAGACCAGTTTTAGAAACCGAAAGAAATGTATGAATAATCTAAAACAAAATATGTAACTAAGTTCGGTTTTTTTCTTTTTTTTTTGGACTTGCAATGCTAACAAAATAGAGCCTGGAATAAACAAAACATGCAGACTGACTCTAGAGTTTAATATGTATAGTTAGTGAGGTTTTACTCCTTAAAAAAAGGAAACCATTTTAAAAATATCTTAATAAATTTTGAAAATTTGGTCCAACCACCAATTCGGTTCACTGGTTCAATCAGCCGGCTAAAATAAAGGCACGGTTCAAGAGTACTTGACTGGCCGCTTATGTAGCCAGTATGGTTGTGATTTAAAGGTGATGGATGTCACATGCACCTGTATCAAGAAAGCCATTTCTATAACCAAATTGTTCAGGTAACCGAGAACAAGACCAACCACACCTCTTGCCACGGTTGATGAACCTATATCAATGCCAAGCTGTAAAACAGTGATGAAGACATACGATGAGTCAAAGTCAAACATAGTACTTTCTATATGCAATTTTTTTATCGCGTCTTTAATATATTTTTGGAATCTGTTTTTTTCTTTATAGATGACAAATTATATCAATATAAACTCCTTCAAAAATGAAATCATGTTTCTTTCAACTCTGAAACCTAAAGTAGGTTGTTTGACTATTAAAAGTCAACTTTTCTTGGAACATAGCAAAGCATGTTACCTCTATGTAATTCTTCCCATGAAAATAGTTGATTTCGAGTGCTTGACCTACCAAACAAGCTTTTTTCCCCACACTTTGCTTCACCAACCACGATCCCTGCAAGTCAAAGCATCATCAATATCAAAGTCAACATTTTGACACTCATTTTGAAGCAAATCCCATGATATTATAGTGTTGGGGTACTGATTATTGACCTTAGATATATATGGTATGAGCTTAAATCTTGAATTTCTGAATGAATCGTCACCCTTGACAAAACGTTCGAGCAATGAACAAGATCCCAAAGGAGTCCTCATCATGTAATATAGAGCAAGACTGTATGTGGTCGTTCCTGGAACCTATACATGGGTTGTGTTTTATCTCAAACATGTCATATATTTTTTTTCTTTTATATTTTATTTTTTTTACATAAAGGGGGACGAGTCAAATGGGTTGAAATTCTCCTGAAGTCATTTTTTTAGTACACACAAAAGCCTCTGATATTCTTTTTATATCGTCTTATACAAAAAAAAAATGATATTTGTGGGTCAACCCACCCAACCAACAACTTTTAGCCCATAGAAGAATAACGACACATTTTGCCCGTTATCCAACCAGCCCATCTTGTCACTTCTAAACAACATGCACCTGTATGTTAATGACGAAGAAAAACTCAGGGCCGCCATGTGCTGCATATTTCTGCAAAACGCATGTAGATTAAATGATATCTTATTTAACCACTTGGGTGTTAAACTAATTACTGTATCATGAAACATGGATCAAACCTGAACAATTCCACCAAAACGCCCTGCAAGATCATCTTCACGTTTATTAGATTTTAACCAATCAGCAGCAACCAACTGCATTAAGGTGCCTTTTGCCTTGTACTGCACATAATTCATTAAGTTTACGATTTGTTCATTTTTGTGTGAAAAAAAAAAAAAAGAAATGATACCTTTCGTTGGTCGTTGAGGTAACTATCACCACGAATAAGAAATGTGGAAGGATCAGTAGATGCCCAACTACAAGGTAGATTACAATTAGAGTCTTTAGGAAATGTTGATCCATATTCATAGGATGATGGATTTGATTCCCATAATACATCTTGTAAATCCTTATAACCCCTTTTTTGAACTGCAAGATCATGCAGTTTTCTCACAAATCCAGCTGCTGATGACAGTTTAGACTGACAATTTTCCTGCATAGATGGAGCCTGAAATTATTAGAGATTGTCTTTTCGAGCCATTTACTTATGAACATGCCAACTCGGGTTAGGGTAAAATTTAAAAAAATAGCTAAAAAAGAGTTAAAAAGGTTGAATAAGTGAAAAGTCCACTAAATTGTGTTTCTAATTCATAAAACCTCCAAAAATATTTTATTAGAAAATTTAGATTATTACTGAGAAAGTATTATTTACGTAATCCATATTTGCGGCACGAATTAATTTAAAAAGATCAAGATTTTTGTGCGCAAGCGTTTAGGGCCTAGCAGACCCGACCTGTTTCAATACGAACAAAAAGTGACTCATTTTTACCACAAATGGACAGACCCATTTTCCATGTCTACATTATAGTAACTAAAGCTTAATGGCGCTATTTTTTGACAGTATAGTAACCGATACCACATAGCAGTGTTGTGAGCTTTCAGAAACCCAATCATGTTCATCATCTGAATGTTCAGGGAAGTCAAAAAACTCATCAGATGCGTTTGATGAACCTGAAACCGCTGTTTCTTCAACTTCTTCCATATTGTCAACCATTGGCACTATCTGACCAGCTTCTGGTTTAACCTGCTGCTGTTCATTTACACGGATTGGCACGCATTCTCTAGATAAAAATTCATCGCTACAAAGCTCCCCTGCTCTGGCTCTAAAGAGTTCTCTCAATGCTAATCAACACCAAAAGAGATTTAATCATTATTTGGTCGTATCCATATATCTTCAAGAAAAGGATAATTAATGGCATCATTATATTTATATTTATATTTATGTTTTTCAAACATACCTGCAACTCTACCAAGCATACGGATTGTCAAGGATCGTGTAGATGTTTTTGGAAAATAGGATTTCCATAACTTCCAATCAACAGAAAGCATGTGTTTAACAACAGATTCTTTTCCTTGATTCACAGGGCTAACCACAAATCCTCCACCTGAATAATAATATTAATAATCACAAAACGCTAAGCAAATTGTTCCAACCAGTTGAATAAAATCTTCATATGTGCAAGATCAGAAGGATCTAACAACGGGAACACGTCAAACGGATTGAACTACACGTTTCCTCCTAAATCGTTATGTATGGGCGTGTGTGTATATATATTCACACAAACGTATATATATAGAGAGAGAAATGGAGTGAATAGGAACCTAAACAATTTGAGGAACTAATCAAATATAAGGTGTTACAAAGTTTTCAATAGGTATATCTTTATGTTTCATAAGTTTTCGAAACCTTTTCTGTAAAAGAATGTCGAAAAACGTTTCAAAAACTTATCAAACGCTTGAGGAAATATATAAAATTATGAACTTTGTGAACTTGTCAACTGACATTATCCGACTTAAAAACTTTGATTGACTCCTAAACTTCCTAAAAATGACTAGAACTACAGATGCACGTGTTAATATACTTGTAACTAAGTCTGTTCATATGTGAAAATTGGTGGGGGACAAATGAGAACCACAAAAAAACAACCTGGTCTGACCGCTCATCTTGCCACTCAAATTGGAAGCATATACTTACTGTGAATATTAGCTCGGATGTAACCATCTTGTGGTGGACAATTGCTATGGATCACTGAGTGATAGAGTATAACTGTTAAAAAAAAACAAAAGTTACAAGTTACAACAAAAGCATAAGATTCGGTATACTTAATTAAAAAAACGAAAACATAACAAATAAAATCTAAGAACCATTGATGATGAATAAATCTTACGTACCATAAGTCCCATCATCTTCCCTTCTCCAATATCGCCTCAACAGTAAATCTCTTCGTTTAATTCCCCTGAAAAACGTAGGATGCGTTAATAATTCTATTTTTGGTTGATATTTAATCTAGAGTTGAAAGAGTTCAAAACCATGGTAGCCAATCTCTACATAGTTGCATGTGTATTATATCTGTATGACCATCAAGATGCTCAACCACAGTGCCGCCGTGGAAACAAAAATCCCATCTGCAAGAGTTGTCAACACATGGAAATGTGATATAAACACTCACACAAGTTTAAAAGCAAAAAAAGAATATGAAGTTTTTGTAAATATTTACTCGTATCTGGAGGGACCGATAGACATGAGGATTTTAAAAACGGCCTCTGAAGTACCTTCAACCACACCAACTGCCATTATAGCTGGTTGATTGGCCTGCTGCTAAAAATAATAATAATAACTCAAAAAATAAGTTTTCTAGTCATTTTCAACATTTGTAAACAGTATGCAAACTTACCCGCTCACTTGAATTATTATCTTTTGCTTCTTTAAACAGGCGAAGCCCTGCAAAACCGAAAATAAAAATATTATCAGTTCTGTATCTCTAAACTGAGATAGTAACTCCAGTTCATACCATTTTGGCATCCAAATATTTTCCATTGGGATGGCGCAATCACATCTGGCGTGATAGCTTCCATATGCATTGTCGAAGATAAGGTCCAGTCAACAGAATTTGTATGCATGGCACTTCTAGAATCATTTAATCTGTGAATAAACATTATTAATATTATCAAGGGTATAAATTCATTGTAATTTGTCATATGTTTTTAGATAAATTAATGCACTTTATGTCTTACCTAAAAGGCTGCCATCTTCGTCTTGAATTTGTTCCTGTTTCCGCTGCAACATCCTTTAATGATTGTATCCAACTAGCAGCTTCTTCTGGACTGCTTGCTCCTAACTTTATAATCAAAGTTTAGAAGTATTGAATAACTGAAGGACAATAAGCAGATTCTTGATTCGAAAGAAGACCGGCATACCTTAAGGTGATCTTTGTGATTAGAAGTATTGTAAATGGTGAAAATGAAAAGTACCTGCACACTGAAAACTTATAATACCACAAAAATTATACGAACGAAAGACAAGAATGAGCTAACACACATACTTTTCTGTTGAAATTCTCTCTTCCTTTGTCTGTCACTCGTATGCATGAGTCTACAATCGCACTTCTTAGTGGCTCCTGAAACGAAAATCCAAAATCTTGATATGACTGGATATTTCATGTGATCGAGACTGTTTTTGGATCGCATTCAAATTTACAGATAAACTTATGTATATTGTTTAGCCATGTTATATGTAGGGTGGGTCACCTAAAATTATTTGCAAGCGGTATATACATATAGTATCTTTTTCTTTATATGCACTATATTAGATTTAGACTCAATTTCGCTCACAGTGATGATCATGCCCGTAATAGGGTATGTACCTTCCTTGTAAGAGAAATCAAGTGTATACCGAGTGTAAATCTATGATGAGATATTAATTATTATTTAGATATATCAAAACAATTATTGTTTAGATATTATTAGTTATTCTCTTAAGGGACTGATTCAAAACACCCTCGATTTCGCTCACATGGATGATTATGTGTGTACCAGGAAAATGTACCTTCCTTGTGAGCGAAATCGAGTAGAAATCAAGTGTAAACCAAATGTAAATCTAAGATGACAATGTGACTCGGATTGCCCTTGACAGCAAAAGCGAAAGTTCAAAGTGGCACCGGTCACATCGACGTCATAGTTTAGATTATTAAAATCCATATTTATATCTTATTTTGTAATATTAAGTACTTTATACTTCACATGTAGTTCTTACCATAACAAGCAATACTTCCACAAAAGATGACAAGCAACAAACAAACAAACAACCAATAAATAAAAACAAAACAAAAGAGACATAACAAATAATAAATAAATAAATAATAATAATAATAAAAATTATAGTACCTGAGAGTGAGAAGAGGGAAGAGACTTGAAGCTTTTAAGACAGTGATTCTGAAGAACAAAATACCGTCTTCTAACATATTGCAATCCAAAGCGATTGAATCTAATCAAATACAACCAACCCTTTATAATATCATCAGTATTCTGCAGACCCATTTCAGTTTCTTGAAAATCAAGGAAGAAGATTGCTTTGTGGGTAGTGATTAAATGAAATGTAGCATAAAAAGGAAGTAAATTGTAACAAAAAGAGAGAAGATTGGTTGAAAGAATCAAAATTTGGAATATGGGTCGGTGGGGTTTGGATTATTGTTGCAGATTGAATATTTTGTTTCACCAGTTAGGGATTGAATATGATTTGATGATAGAGATGTTTTCGAGTAAAGAGCTTTTTTTTTTGTTTTTTTTTTTTAATAAACAAGAAACTAGTAATAAACGGTTTTGGTTTTCAAGTTCACAATTAAAAAATTGAAGATCTATCAGGCAAAGAGCACTGCGGTTATCATTCGGGCATGGTAAGTTTCACCCGCGGTAATAATCTTGGAGGGAGCCACAAAATATATTGGTAGATCTATCGGGCATGACATCCGACCCTCGCGACCAATCGCACTGGCTAGGTTTACGGGGAATATATTTTGAATTGTGGTTATTGGGAATACACCATGAGTTTTGGGTTTATTATGGACTCTTGATTGCAATCATGTCGTGTGAGCCAGCTAGTCTAGGAATAGGTTCACTGGTTTTAGCGATACGGTTATCATAAACTCTTAAAAAGAAGCCTATTTTTCATAAATGTTACTAGGGAATGGCTTAGGTTTTTAAGCATTCCAGGAAAACGGTCTTTCTTAAAAGGGTGTTTGGGATTGCTTATTTAACTCCAAAAGTGTTTTCTTTATTCAAAATTGTTTATTGACTTATAACTTTTTGAAAAAGACTGAATTACAAGTTTTGTACTTTATGTTTCAAATTTATACGAGTTTTGTCCTTTAACGCTAACCCAGTTAATTTTTTTCATTAAGTTGTGTCATGTGTAAGTCACATGAAGTTAGTATTGTAATTTTACCCCAATTCTATTTCACACCTCTCCCACTTACCACACCACCACCATCCACACTAAACTGCCTGCTGCCACCGCCTTCCACCACCTTCATAGCTGCCACCATCCTAAACCACCTCCACCTGCACTACCTCAAAGATCCATCACTGTCTTTGCAAAAAAAAAAAAAAAAATAGGATCCGTCACTGTCACGATTAACAGACTCCATCTCAAAGATGCATCAAGATAACATTCAATTCAATCTCAAAACACATTCTTCACAGCTAAATAATAATTTCCCCAAAAGGAATCCCTACGGCAAAGTATCAATTTCGTCTAAATAACATTCACTCTCATTCCAATCTAACATATGATCTTTATGAACAGATTTGGGGTTTTTATTTCCACAAACAAATCCTAAACTACCCCCATCGTGATGTTTACAAGCCGGAAGAGCTTATACCTGCCCCAATCGTCGGAGTTCTTCAACCGGAGTTCTACTTCACTAGATTCCGGATCTTACCTCCTCCGGCGACGTGAATCAGGGCGACCTAGATATGAAATTGGAGCTCCGTTTTGTTGGTTATTTCGCTGGAGAACTGTCCGAAACGGTTTCACCATGACCACCGCCATTAGCAGCGATGGTGGCCTATTGCTTAGGACAAAACGATATCAGTAACACAACAAAAACGAAAAACAAAACGATATTAATGAATAATATCTGTGTTCGGTGTTTAGATGGAGTTGTACAGACAACCGTTGGGTACGCCGCTGGATCTAAGTTGAACCTGAGCGCCGACGGTTCTAAATCAGAAAATTCTAGAAGGAGGAATCTGTGTTTGGTTCTTGATTTAGTTTTGCAGTGGTGTCGTCAGTGTCAGAATATGTGTATGGTTTTTGAGTTTTTTTGGTGATGATAATATGAGATGATGATGGTGATGCAGGAGGTTATTGGGTGAGAGCGAAAGGAGAGAGGGAGAGAGAGAGAGAGAGGGTGTGTGTGTGTGTGTGTTTAGATTGAGAAGGAGTGTTTTGGGACATTTTGTTTAATTAAATAAGTAAAATAACAACACTACCCTCATGTGACTTGCACATGACACAACTTAACGAAAAAAATTAACTAAGTTAATTCAATCTTTCAAAAAAGTGTTTTAAAAAGTATTTGGATTAGCTTTTGTGATGAGAAAAACCAAAAAGTCAATAAGCTTTTTTTAAAAGTGACTTAGCTTACTGTAAAGATTGGTTTTATGGGATGGTAGATTTGTAATTTGAATTCCAAAATCCAAAACAAAAAACCAGGATTTGTGACTTTTTGAAAACAAGTTTTTTTACCCATATCAAAAAGATAAATCAAAAGGTGCTTTTGTTATAGCCAAACAGCTTATCAGCTTTTTGAAAAAGCCAACAAGTCAATAAGTTATTTTTTAACTCAATTCCAAAAACCCTCTAAATATTCCAAAGGAATGGCTTAGGTTTTTAAGTATTCTAGGGAAACAAGTTTTCATAAATGTTCAAGAGGAATGGCTTATGTTTTCAAGCACCTCAAGGAATCTTTCTCATTGTTTTAGTAGATTTTGGTAACAATAATTTGAGAAATGGTTTTTAAAGGAAATTTATTTTGTAAATATAAAAATCTGTGAACTCACCAGCTTTTTGCTAATACACTTTTTATTTGGGCATGTTTTTCATGTAATAGTCATGCATGGTTTAAAGCAATCACAATAACTATTAAATCTTTGTACAATTAAAAACAATGTTTGCAAAATATTAACATTGAGTTAACATAACTACAACATATAATGTTTGCTTAATTTTGTATTTGCTTAACCATTGACTGTTACCAATATTTGTTACGCCCACCTACGCTTACCATCCGGATTTAGTCAGGGAGATGCAAAAATAGTACTTCAAATCCATTACGTGTACAAGGCCTTTTGTTCTTCTTCGCATATGTTATTTTGGCACAAATATATTCGGTTATTAAAAAGAAAAAGTTCAAGAAGGTTCAATTGTCTGAAATGAATTGCTAAACTCGCAGATTTATTGACATCAAGTTTGTAAAAATAACCAAATTCTTTTTAGTAATTGTGTTATAAAAAATGAAATTCTAAAAGCTTTTTGTTTGTTTATACTCTTTTTCTATGAGATGCCGATAATTCATTTTACCATATTCCTAGCCATAGTATGTAGATTGTGAATAAGAATATTTGACTTGACCCCTTCTTTCTTTGTCTTTTTTAATCAAAATTGGGGTGATATTATTATATTGCTATTGTGAGATTGAAATGTCATAATTGTGAAGTCTGGGGTGTGACACACAACCTTACCTTAGGCAACAAGAAATTATTTCAATATGCTAATCTCATATTTTTTAGTGTCACTTATAACTTAAATTTTGATTTATTTTAGTCCTCTGAATTCACCTATGGTTGTTTCTTTATA
Organism: Ambrosia x helenae; assembly: GCA_030844895.1. Taxonomy (NCBI): domain Eukaryota; kingdom Viridiplantae; phylum Streptophyta; class Magnoliopsida; order Asterales; family Asteraceae; genus Ambrosia; species Ambrosia x helenae. The sequence goes on along the minus strand of CM061232.1, from coordinate 547,682 downwards.
GAATCACCTTCCTTTGACTAGGTTGACATATTTGATATATATTTGTTATTTGACTTATTTGGTGTATATATGTTTGCAAATGTTAATATTTGACCTATCTGGTATATATATGTAGTTTAAATGTTAATATTTGACCTATTTAGTATATATGTGTAGTCTAAATGTTAACCACATTTGATCCATTTGTTATATTTGTAGGAGCAATTTATAGCGATGATGAGCAACCCTCAACTTCAATCGCAAATGTTTCAAATGTTTAATCTATTCCAGTCGCAAAATCTCTCTAACTTTAGAAATCAAGGCGGTAGCAACAATGGTGACGATGATGATGAAGATGTGTAGCCGTATGTGTAAGAATGGTTAAGATAATAACATTTTTTTATGTTTGTGCGATGATGATAATGTTATATTTGATTATGCGCTTTTACATAAATATTTATATGTGTGTTTAATTTTCTTGTTTTTTCTGCTTATTTGTGTGATTGTCGTGTTTAAAGTGCGTTAAAACATAATTCGGAAACCTAAAAAAAGGGTTTTAGCGGCGATATGTCGCCACTAATGTTAAAGCCGAGGTTGCACAGGAAAGCGCCACTTGGCATGACACGTGAAAAAAAATTAATTAAAATTAATGCCACGTGGAAATTAGCATTACTGACGACATCACTAGCGGCGACAAGGGGCTTTACCGACGTATCATTACCGGCGTTACTGTTAACGATGACCCGTCGTCACTAAAAGTCATGTCGCCGCTAAAGGTGTATGCGATAAAGGTGGCTGCTAAAACTCTCCTTACCTGTAGTGAGTGTATACACTCCATCCTCAACTCTATCAACTAACTTTCCATTATGGTTTATCACTTTCATCATGAATAACTTTTTCTTCATTAACAAACATGATGAATATGTGCGATTTGGTTACAAGTCAAAATCAAAACCTTTAAGATAATTCAGAACTGTTCACTTTTAGTTATAAACAATTTCTCTTTTTTCAGTTACAAAGCAAGATTATTTTTGTCAGAACCATATTTACCACATGTGGAGGTTCTACTTGGGGAGATCCCTAATCCAGGTGGAATAGGTAATTAGTACAGGCTGGTCCAGGGTGTTAGCCGGGACTCCACCGGTTACACCACTTGCCATTCAAAAAAAAAAGCAAGATGATTCATTTAATTATATATACTATTAATAGGCGTTGGCATTTAAACAGTAATTTATTATTTTTTTATTTCTTCATCAGTTTTTGTATTTATGTTTTAATCCATCATTTTCATCAAAGGAGCTTAGTGGTTCAGTGGTTATGATGCTGTGTTGTTTCCATTTGAACTCGGGTTCAACACTCTTTGTTGGGACCTTTTTTTAATTATATATAACAAAATACAACCCCAAAACCGCCCAGAAGGCAGAAACCAAGTGCCAAACAGCCCAGAAAAACCCCAAACCGCCCAGATACAGGTTTTGTTATTGGCTTCATATCACAGTCCTTTCAGGCAGTGGCGAAGCTTGACCCGAAGGTTCGGGGGGTCGAAAACCAGTTTCGGGGGGTCGAAACCCTATATTTTCAAAATTTTCTATACGAATACTATATAATCAGAACTTCTGCGCGAAAATCCGGGGGGTCAGCCGCCCCTCCCCGCCCCTACTATGCTGCGCCACTGCTTTCAGGGTAAAAGCTTTTATAAATCTGTGTAAACATTAAGCACTGACATACGTAAAAACAAAAGGGGCTGCCGATATAACTAAACCACTCTTCATATCAATTTTTGAACAATCGCAAGCCGTCTCGATTTGATTCCTCACATGGGTTACCGGTTATGGGTAATTTATTTGCTATTTGCTGTGTAATGGTTTTAAAAATCAATGAATTGTAATGATGGAGATTGAGGTTTGAAAGAACAGGAGCGACCCAATCTCATAATGCATTCCATCAGGTGCCCAAACCCAGCTCTTGGAACATATAAAGGAATTACTAGCAAGTACAAAAACGAAAAAGTAGTATGTAGTTATAACATGCACAGGACGCAGTCGTGGTGTATGCATAGTTGTTCTGTCCGGATATCAACGTATCAGCTTTCCGAAAAATCAATCAGCTAAAGCAAGATAGGAGAACTACTTAACTCACTTAGATGAGGATTAACATATTTTGAAGCCCCTGCACTGCTTATAAGCATTAGAAGGCTAATTCTTGCAAGGGCAACAACTCCCTAATGTTGTTTTGAAGTGTTAGATATATTATCTTTTACCATACAAGTTAACCAATGATTTTAGTATATATACACAATATATGGCTTGCTTTTAGAATCTCCATCAAGTTCTTAATTACCTACATTACTCATTTATCTTTGCAAAATAGGTGGAATACAATTACGCCCCACTTACGGTGTGCGCATATAATGTATATATGTGTGGCCCTTGGGGGGCAAAAGTAAAGTTGCACTGGTTTTAACGTTATTTTACTAATTTCGTGAAAATAACGTTAAAACGACGGACGGTTAATCATGCATCATGTGGTGGCGTGGATAGCCAAAAGACAAAGGGGTACACACACCGATCGGGTTTGTCCCGATTGCTAAGTGTTCTGTGCCTTATGTCCAAGGCTTGATACCAAACCACATCGAGCCGGGGGTCTCACTGGAAGCAGCCTCTCTATTCTTAGGGGTAGAGGTAAGGCTGTCTACATCTTACCCTCCTCAGACCCTACCTTAGCTTTGCTATAGGTGGGATTAACTGAGTATGATGATGATGATGATGATGAGGTGGAATACAATGCACCAATGCGAATCTATCGATATATGAATGTCGGGGTCGATCACGGTTTAGCGTGCCGCAACGCGCACGGGATTTAAAACCTAGTTCGATTAGTTGCCGACTTGTGTCAAGTTAAATCATTTAATTGTCCCATTCGAGTTGATAACTCCTACTGGTAATATGGACAAAACAAAATAACAAGAAGAAGCCCTATCAATTTATAGAAAAGGAGACAAGTAACATATTATTTATAAGAACTGTATCGAATTGTGTTTTGGCTAGCTATATTAATATTATTCATAAAAATAGAAAATTTTGATTTTAATAACAATTCAGTTAAGGTAATCTGATCACCTATGCATGTATAACCATATCAAAAACACATCTATACATATAATAAACCAAAGCCATTTTAATGACATGGCACTTAAAGATGCATTCTCTTCCTTGAGTGTGCCATGTGTCATCCCATGTGGCATTGATATATTTTAGGAAAAAAATAATTTAAAAACAAAATTGGATTTTTCACCCTCATGTTTCCTCCCATAATTTTTAAACGTTAATATCTTTAATATACGAGATTTTTTAAAGAAAAAAAATTACACCAAATTAAAGAGCGTTTTATTATCTTTCCAACGAGTACCATAGTGCTATATAAAAAACGGAGAAATTTTTTTGTGGGGTTTTATTCATACAGGAAAAAAACACAGTGTTCAGATAAATCATTAATCATGTATAGACAAGTCACTAATTATGTTTAAATCAGTACGAATAGGTTAATAGAGTTATACGTTGTTTTAAGTTAGGTATCAATATTAGTATGTTAGAGTTGTACATTTGTTTAGTCTTTAGGATATGTGTTAATATTAGAGTTACATTAAAGTTCTACATTCTTTTAGGTTAGGTGTTAGCATTGGAGTTGTACATTGTTAATTTGTTTTAGGTTAGATATTAATATTAGAGTTATACATCAGTCTATTTCATATGTAAAATTGATGTATCATATTAAATTTCTTAACCCGGGACGCTCCCGGGGTATAATCTAGTATTTGATAACCAAAAAAAAAAAATCATAATCATTACACATGTTTCAATTGACAAAATTACATTTACTTGGTTATTTTGATTTGATCATTTATTCGGTTTTTTTCTGGTTAGCCTTGACAAAATTAAATTCTCTTAACTAAACAACTACATTTCTATACAATAAATAACATTGAAAATATTCATTTATAACATTAACATTAGACCCCAAATAAACAACATATCATATGAACCCTGAAGGTTTCAGGATCGATGTGAGAGGGTTTGGGTTTGAGAGAGAATATAATAAACTTGAGAATCAATACATAAATGAAATGTTACAATGTGTTTGGTATTTATACAAATGAAGGGGTGTGTCCCCTATGACTCTAACCAACACAATGGTTAGTTAATAACCAACATGACTATTCAACTTAGGATAACTAATATGTCACACTATATATGTATATATATATATACTTAGGATAATTGAGGAAAATAAGAATTATGTCTAACATTCTCCCCCCTAATTCTTGATTTCCCCAAGGTCTTCAATTCCTATGAGACTTCGCATCTCTATGAACTTTATCCTTGGTAATGCCTTGGTGAGGATGTCGGCTTTCTGCATCTCTCCACTGATGTGATCAACTTGTATCTGCTCGTTCTCTATGCATTCTCTGATGAAGTGATACCTTGTGTTGATATGCTTTGATCTTCCATGAAACACAGGATTCTTCATGAGTTGTATTGCTGACTTGTTATCTACTCGTAGAGTTATCTTCTTTGGTCTTTCACCTGTGAGTTCGCTTAGTACTCCTTGTAGCCATATTGCTTGACATGCTGCTGATGTTGCTGCCATAAACTCTGATTCACATGATGATAAAGCTACCGTGCTTTGCTTCTGACTTGTCCATGTGATAGGTGAATCTTTGTAGTAGAATATTGTTCCTGTTGTTCCTTTTCCATCTTCTTGGTCTCCATAACTGCTGTCGCTGTAACCAATGATTTCTGCTTCTTTGCCTTTGCTGTATTGAATTCCATAATTCAATGTGCCTTTGATATATCTTATCAAATGTTTAACTGCCTTCATGTGAGTTGTCTTTGGTTTCTCCATGAATCTGCTCACGTATCCAACTGCGTAGGTGATATCTGGTCTGGTATGTGTAAGGTACCTTAAGCTTCCAATTAGCTTTCTGTATTCTGTCTCATTGACTGGTTCACTCTCGTCTTCTTTATCGAGCTTCAGACCTGGTTCCATTGTTGTCTTTGTTGGATTGCAGTCTTCTAGTCTAGCTTCCTTGATAACTTTCTTGGCGTAGGCTGATTGCTTCAACTGTATCCTTCCTTGTGCTTGGCGTACTTCTATTCCTAGATAGTATGTGAGTGGTCCTAAATCACTCATCTCAAACTTGCCTTGCATTTCCTTCTTGAAGCTTGATATGTCCTTCATTGAACTTCCTGTCACTATTATGTCATCGACATAAACTCCTATAATGATTGTTGATTGTCTTGAAGTTCTCTTGTAAACTGCTTGTTCTTGCGGACATCTGATAAATCCTATCTCTTTTAGGATGTTGTTCAGCCTTATATTCCATGCTCTTGGTGCTTGCTTCAAACCGTATAGAGCCTTCTTTAGCTTGTAGACTAGCTTCTCTCTTCCTTTCTTTATGAATCCATCTGGTTGTGATACGTAGACATCTTCCTTTAATTCACCATGTAGGAATGCTGATTTTACATCCAAATGATGTACTTCCCATCCTTTCTGTGCTGCCAATGCTAGTAGTAGCCTGATTGTTTCCATTCTTGCAACGGGTGCAAATACTTCATTGTAGTCTATACCTTCTTGTTGTACATACCCTTTTGCTACTAATCTGGCCTTATGCTTGGTGATCTGTCCACTTGCGTCTCTCTTAACCTTGAATACCCATTTTAGACCTATTGGTTTCTGACTTGAGGGGAGCGTAGTCAGTGTCCAAGTGTCGTTCTTCTCTATGGAATCTAACTCGCTTTCCATTGCTTCTATCCATTGTGGGTAATCTGCTGCTTCTTTATAGTTTGCAGGTTCTTCATCATATGCTAGATAAAGATGTTCATAATCTTCTGGTCTAAGAGGTTGTGTGGCTGCATAGATGTCACTAAGTGATCTAAGGGCTCGAACTGGTCTATTTAAAGAGCCTGGTGAGTCTTCTAACTCTTGAGTACTTGTCTCAACTGCTGGATCACTTGTCGGTGTCTCTTGTACCGTTATTGGAGTTCTTGTAGCTGTGATTGGACTGCTGAAGAAATCATTATCGCTCTCTTGATCTTCACTGTCGTCGTCATTCTCTTCTTGTACAGCTTCATTTTCTGAATCTCCATGTATCTCAAATCTTGTCCAAGATGGTTCTTCTTCACTTCCTTCTTTCAAGTAGTTGTCCCAATTCCATGGTTCATTTTCTATGAATTGGACATCTCTACTGATATGTATCTTCTCTTCTATGGGATCATATAATCTGTAGGCTTTGGAACCATTCTCGTTTCCTAGATGTACCATTTTCTTGCTTCTATCTTCTAACTTCTTCAAATAGGGCGTCGTTACCTTTGCATATGCTATGCATCCAAATACTCTAATGTGCTTGATATTGGGTGCTTTTCCATTCACTGCTTCGTAGGGTGTCATTCCCTGTACTGCTTTAGTAGGTAACCGATTTAGTATGTAAATCGCCTGTCTTGTTGCTTCTGCCCATAAGTTCTGTGGTACGTTCATAGCCTTTAACATGCTTCTTGTCATACTCATTACTGAACGGTTTTTCCTTTCTACTACACCATTTTGCTGAGGTGTGTAAGGTGCTGTAAGCTGTCTGAGGATTCCTCTGTCCTCACAATACGTGGTAAGTGCTTTAGAAGTAAATTCTCCTCCACGATCCGTTCTTAATCTCTTGAGCTTTTGACTCGTCTCTGTCTGAGCTTTACTTAGGAATTTCTTGAAATTCTCATAAACTTGATCTTTTGACCTAAGCATGTAGATCCACATGTATCTTGAATAATCGTCAACTATCAGGAAAAAATAGTTGTTGCCTGCTAATGATGTGGGTGTAATCGGTCCACATAAATCTGCATGTACGAGCTCGAGAGGTCTCGTTGCTCTAAAACTTGCTTGAGAGGGAAACGGAAGTCTGCTTTGTTTTCCCGTAATACATGCATCACAAACTTGAGATGGGTGCTTAATCTTTGGTATTCCACGTGCCATTCCTTTTATACTTAACTGTCTTAGTGAATCAAAATTCACATGTCCCATACGTGCATGCCATAACCATGCAGGTGATACTATTCTGGCTTGTAAACAAATCGGACTTGTTATTCTGAGCCTTACTTTATAGAGTCTATTCTTAGCTCTTGGGACTTTCATCAATAGGTTGCTGTAGGCGTCATAAATCCATAGATAATCATTCTCCATAATCACTTTACATCCATTTTCTGTAACTTGCCCGAGACTTAGGATGTTGCTTTGGAGTGTTGGAATGTAGTAGACTTCTGTAACTAGTCTTTGTTCTCCATTGTTGCATTCCAATAAAATTGAGCCTTTACCTTTGATGTTGACACATGATCCATCTCCAAACTTTACACTTCCTGCTATCTTTTCATCTAACTCTGTGAAATAGGAGCGTCTTCCTGTCATATGATTGCTTGCTCCATTGTCCAAATACCATATCTCATTTCCATTATCTTCACTATGATAACGTTCTGGTATGACTTTCTTTTCTTCTAGAACTACACTACTTTCTTCACCAACTGCCATAAGTAATGTGGGATCCTCTTCTTCCATTACTAGGTGAGATTCTTCTTGCTTACTTCGAGGTTTAGGACATCTGGGAGCTATGTGTCCTAATTCATTGCAGTTGTAGCATCTTACACTGCTGCCATCTCTCTTGGGCTTATAACTACTGTCGTCATGACGATTCTTAGTGGGATTACGATCACTTCTCTGATCTTGATGGCCATTTCTGTCAAAGTTCTTTCTCTCATTTCTTTGACCTCTATTGAACTTTCTAAAGTTCTGTCTACCTCGATTCTGATTGTAGTTCCTATTGTTGCTGTAAGGCCTTCTATCTTGCCTTGCAAATAACAGCTTTTCTTGACCTGATGGTCCAAATTTCTTCTCATCTCTTGACTTAAGGCGTTCCTCATAAGCTTTAAGTCTACCAAGCGCTTCATCTAACGTCATGGTATCTATATCTGAATATTGCTCTATGGATGCAATAATCTGTAGGAACCTCTCTGGTACGGAGTCCAGCAATTTTCGTACCAACATCGACTCTTCAATAGTCGTTCCTAAGGTTTTTGACTTTGTACTAATCGCACTTAACCTACCAGCAAACTGGTCTATGGTTTCTGTCTCTCTCATTGTTATCATCTCGAATTCTGTGCGTAATGATTGAAGTCTTGCTTTCTGGACTCGGTCAATTCCAATAAATCTTAACTTTAATGCTTCCCAGATTTCTCTCGCTGTAGGATGTGACGCCACCTGCATCACCATATCCTCTGGAATTGCCTGAAAGAGATAGGCAATCGCTGTCCTATCCTTCTTTACATCTACCGTCGACGTGCCTTCTGTGGGTTCCACTACTTCCCAAAGACCATTTGCACTCAATATTGCTTTAACACGAACAGCCCAAATCGTGTAGTTTGTAGATGTCAACATTGGTGTCTGGAGGTTGAAAGTGAGAGTCTCCTTCGTGACTGTCTCCTTTGACGCTGTCTCTTTCGACATTGTGGGTTTAACGGGCGTCTGCTTCTGCGGACTTTTGTTCTTCTTCTTCCCTATTGTCCAAATCTAATATGGACTATCCCACGCTTCTATGGAACTTTGTTTGACTAGCTTTGTCAAACACGACTATGATATGTCTGAAGAAAATATTCTTGTTTAACAAAGTTTGATGCTTTGTCGGGCCCACAACAAAATATCAATATCCTTGCTATAATATTTCTTTACACCACTAATGTTCCCAAAAATCTAAAGTCAATCTATGACTTGATAATCCTCCAACGATGATTGATTAGTGTCCTTTAACAACACCCTTTGTCAATCCTAAACACCCTTCTTAAAAACAAATCACTTGTTTTTCCACTATGCTTCAATCCTTTTTCTTTCCTTTTCTATTTTTTTGTTCAATCAGTGATAAAACCCAACAACAAACACTGATATAATTCTAACACAACACCCTTTATAATAAAGTACCCTCAAATAAAATATTATAACTTCTGTTTGACTTTGAAAAGTCAACTTCTTCTTGTTTGTTCTTTGCGAACACTACTGCCCCGAAAATAATTTTCTGTTTTGATCCCCTTTGATCAAAAACAACACTGGAACTTCAATCTATGTTCCACAAACAGTGTTATCTTGGAATCTAATCCAAAAATAACGATCGAATACGAAGATTTTTTTTGAAAAAATAGGAAACCCGGTTTTGTTTTTAAACCCGATAATAATCTTGACACTTGATGTGTTTTGAAAACGATTCTGTGTTTTTGTATGTATACACGTTCAGAACATACACTGATGTCCGAAAAACTGGTTTTGATCAGAAAAAAATTTGGCGGGAAAAAAACTTACGAACAAAAACAGAGTATCAAAAGAAAACTTGATTTTTTTGGTTTGATTAAGATTTTACGTATTCGACAATGATAATAAACGAAAGGCAGGGATAATATAACCGTTTTTCGCGATTGAAACGACGTTACTGTGTAACCGGTATCTCGCCGGAATTTTTCTGGTTTGGCCGGAATTCGTTTTCCGGTCGTCTTCTTCGTTGAACGGTTACAGGGTTTGATGTATTGATCTTCTGCAAATCCTTTATGGCTTCGAATGAATGTTCCGATGATCTGCGGCTTCTGTCCCTGTTTTTCTTTCGAATAAGAAACAGAGGATTGATAAAACACTTCGCTGAAATAATTGTATGATCGGATAGAACAATCTAAGTAACCGCTCTGATGCCAAATGAAGGTTTCAGGATCGATGTGAGAGGGTTTGGGTTTGAGAGAGAATATAATAAACTTGAGAATCAATACATAAATGAAATGTTACAATGTGTTTGGTATTTATACAAATGAAGGGGTGTGTCCCCTATGACTCTAACCAACACAATGGTTAGTTAATAACCAACATGACTATTCAACTTAGGATAACTAATATGTCACACTATATATGTATATATATATATACTTAGGATAATTGAGGAAAATAAGAATTATGTCTAACAAACCCAACATTTAACATCAACAACCTTAATTTCACTTTTCACCAAACTATGCTATAGTTGTAAAAACTTTATTTCAACATTAAAAATCATGAATCCGAATGCAAAACTCGATAAGCTTCATCGTCGCCTTGGTTGTGCTTGTGATGACTGGGCAGGTTGAACTGGATTAGCTTGAGACCGAGTTAGCATCTCAGTCATCAATGGCGTTTGATAAGCTTGCGCCATTCTAGAACCATCGTTAGAGTTCCCACGAATCGTGGCTCTTTGCCTTGTGTGTGAGCTTATACCTGATAACATATAAGCTCTTCCCGAATGCTCATACACATGCCTACTAGCCATTCTTTCCTGCATTTCCTTGAGCTCCATATCTAACGCCATACAGAGATGATCTCCGGATTTAGCCGTCACGGTTCCCGAGAGAACCATTCGAAAGTTCTCAAGAATACTAATTGCGCTTGTCAAATCCCCGTCTTCAGCCGCGGTTCTTGCTTGTACCATGGCTTCTGTTGAGTGTAACCGGTTTCTTTGTCTATCAACTTCAACTGAAACAACATTTTCTTTACCAACACTTTCCGGTCTTTCGATTGTGATATTTTCACTCACTAACTTTACCGTTTCCTTAGTCATCGGATCGATATAAGAGCAATCTACTTTTAATAACAAGGTCTTATCGCTAAAAGTCAACCCCGTCTCATTCGGGATGTTGACTGAGACAAGAAAATCCCGTTCTTCATCGGCATACAAATCCCCAACATCTATACACCCCGATTTTTTATCGGGTACCAAATGATTCCCGTAGCTGCCAGTCTTTAGAGATTGAATCTTAATGCTCGGGTTCACACTCTCAATGATCACTTGCAAACCTGTGACCACTACACTCAAGAGTCCACCGATGCACTGAGCGAACGCATCTTGGATCACACTTTCGGTCTCGATAAACGAAAAAGTACCACCCGACATCTCGGAAATCGAGTGCATTAGTGAAGCATCATGGTCTGTGCCAAACCCGAAAGAATGTACAGGAACATCAATACCTTCAGGAAGAAGTAACTCGTGGTTTGTCCGGTTATGACCACCGCCTATATTAGAACCCGAACCACGGGTGTAATTATCCCGCCCATCCGATAACAATATAATACTCGCAACGGGGTTTTTCTGTCGGCGATCCTTCATTACTTTATGGCCCTTTCTCAACCCCTCGGCTATATTAGTCCCCCCATTTGCCACCAATGAATTGACAGCTTGGACCGCGTGCTGCTTCCCTACATCTGTCATTTTTCGGAGAGGGAACAGGCGAGCAGCTGTGGAAGAGAACACGATAACCGCCAATCTATCAGTCGGTCCAAGATTATGTATCACGAAACCCATGGCTCGTTTAAGCAATGCCAGTTTTGTACCAGCCATGCTACCACTAATATCAAGAACAGTGACAAGATCCACTGGAGTTCGGGCAGAAGCCGAAACCGGAGCTTTCAAGTGGATCAAAACCGTAAAATCATCCACGATATTCAACCGTGGCACAGCTGCAACCTCGGTATATGTTGTCAACAAAACTTTTTTCGAATATGGGTCGTTTGATGTAATTTCATTCATTTTTGAAGTTTGTAAATCCAATGCTTCATCATCATTGAATAGAGCAGGCTCGTTGACTGGTATATTTGTGGTGGAGATGTGGCGGTTAGAGTTTTGTTGCGAATTTTCGGTATTTTTTCTTGTTCTTCCTATAGTTGGATCTAAACCTGTTGAACCTTGTAGTTGAATCTGTTTCCATTTTGTTCTACAAATCGGACAGTTTTGGTTTCCATGTTTCACATGTGAAACAATGCATTGAAAATGGAATGAATGGGCACATTCGGCTGTGAAAATGGTTTCTCCTTCACCAGGTTTCATGGATGCTAAGCATATTGCGCACATCTGGATATAAGTAAAATTACAATCAAGTCAAGAAGAAGAAAAAAAAAAAAGAAGCTTCGTATGCATTTTGTTTAGGGTCTAAAGAAGGAAATGGTGGATCCATAGTTTTTTGTGAGGGTGGGCACAAATGGGTTAGCTCATATTAAGTCCGTTAGAGAAAAATAGTTCACACTTATTATCCTATATATTTATACTAGTTTTTTTCCCAGGAGCGTCCCGGGTTGAAATATCTAATATAACATAATAAAATATATTATTATTATTATTTTAAACAAATCTCTGCCATAAGTTATCATATTCAAATATAAAAAAAACGAATCTCAGCGCCGGGGTATAAATCTAGTGCCATTACAAATGAATTCGGAAGTTTGTAATCGATCATTCTAAAAAGAACTAACATGAAATAAGAAAAAAAAAGTTAATTATTGAAATATCGAACGCATTAATCTAAGGGTTATGTGATGTGTTAAAAAATTCATGGGTATATGATCGGGCATGTAGTTCGGGTATTTGGGTATGTTGTTTCGGGTAATCAGGTCGGGTATCACCTAATCCCAGACCCGACCAAAACCCACAATTTTTTTAAACTAATTCCAAACCCGACACAATACCTGTCGGGTTACAAAAAATAGTCATTTTTTTCTCCGATTTTATATAGCACCATGGTACTCGTTGGAAAGATAATAAAACGCTCGTTAATTTGATGTAATTTTTTTCTTTAAAAAATCTTGTATATAAAAGATATTAACATGTAAAAGTTATGGGAGGAAACACGAGAGATAAAATAATAAAGGTTTAATATTTAAATTTAGTAGATTGGGTATTTAATAGATTAGGTTAAATAATATTTATTTCTTTTTTTTAATTGGTTTAGAGTTGCCACATCACATCCTATGTGGCATCTCTTAAAGAAGAGATTGCATAAGAATATGACATGAAGGATTAATTTCTTTGCATATATATATATATATATATATATATATATATATATATATATATATATATATATATCAACGTTGATGAAAAGGACCTATACCACGTGGCAGAGGCTGGTTGGGTTTTTTATTTTTTTATTTAGCTTTCTATGTTTTAAGCATGCATACACACACACACACACACTAGTAGAGTGCCCGCGCGATACAACGGGAAACACAAACACCTCTAAGGGCGTGTATGATTCGGTTAAGTTGGATTATTAGCCTCAACCGAAACTAAAATCAAATGTCATCAATTAATCAATCTTATTAAACAATTGGTTCCTTGGTTCGGTTAGTATTGTTAGATTATCGGTTTTTAGTTCGGTTTAGTTAATTTTGGTGAATAACAAAAACAAACGTTGGCTAGTTTTTTTTTTGCCTAGAAATACATGAAATGGAGGTATAAATACATGAAATAGAGGTAAAAAATATGCCTGTAAACGAACCGAATGTTCATGAGCTGTTCGTGAACTTGTTCGGCAGGAAGTTCATTTATGTCGTTTATTTAATAAACGAACAAACACGAACAAAAAATTTGTTCGTTTAGTTAAATGAACGAACATGAACAAATGTTGAGTTAGTTCATTTATGTTCGCGAACGTCCTTTTATGTTCGTTTATTTATGTCCGTTTAAGTTTATTAATTACATACGTAGTTATATTTACATAAATACAAACATAAATTTGGCTTTAGCTACTTGTATAAATATATAACCAATTAGTAATTGGGTTTTTTCAGTAATACAAAATCATTCACATCTATTATGTTCGTGGGTGAATTGTTCGTTTAGCTTTAAACGAACGAACATAAACGAACAAGAACATGACAAATTTCTTAATGAACGAACATGAACACAAAAATGTGTTTGAGTACGTGTTCTTGTTTAGTTAAAATTAAAATGAACATTCGGTTCGTTCACAGGCCTTGGTATAAAAGCGAAAAATTTCAAAACCCCCTCTATTTATAATGTCACTACAATTCATAAACCTATTTACTCAGCTTCAACCCATATTAGAATATAATTTGCTATATGCTTTTAATTAAAAATTTGATTATTTACGTGATTAACAATATCCATAGGTGAACAATAATTGAAACTCAATCGAAATCAAACAAAAACAAACAAACTGAACTGAAAATTAACCAAAACCGAGTTAACCTAATACGTCTTTTTTGTACCCTAAGTTAACCAAAATTAACAAACCAAAACTAAACCATTCATACATTTATATCTTTTATACATCCATTACATGTATTTATACCTTAATTTCATGTGCTTCTAAGCATATTTTTAACCAAAGTTTGGTTTAGGTTATTAACCAAAATTAACTAAACCGAACTAAAAACGAGAATCTAACCAAATAGACTAAACCAATTAACCGGTTGGTTAACAAGATTGATAAATCGATAATGTCGATTTTTGTTTCAATTGAGGCTTATAACCGAACTTAACCTAACCCAACCATAAACCATTAGAAGTGTCTGTGTTCCCTACCACATGGTGCGGGCATGCTGTTATGAATATATTAATGGGTCTGTTTCAGTTTAACTAATTGTGGTTAACAAAGGGTGCAAAAAGAAAACGATAACCAATTTTAAGTTAAACCGGATGTTTTCAGTTTTCAATAGATTTTGGTTCAGTTTTGTCACTTTTTTTGTTTGGCTTCGGTGAACGGTTTAGTTATTGCTCACTCCTAGATATCGTTAATCACGTCACATAAAGATTTTTAAAATAAAAAATAGCAATACTATACTCAAATTAAAGATAATAAAATGCTCATTATTATGATGTAATTTTTTTTTATAAAAGTATAAACCTATGCAAAAAATATGACTATTTAAAAATTATGGGGGATGGTTTGCTTAAATTAAGGAAAATAAGTTTAACTATAATTTAAATAACAAAAATTAAGTAAAGTTTAAGAGATTAAAGTGTAACTAAGATAGGATATTAAAATGTAAATAATGTAGGAATGACTATTTTACCCTCATTTCAAGGTTATTAATGAAAAACAAGTTCTTAACTTTTGGGTATCTTAAATTACCCATCACTCATGCATTATAATATAGTGTGTGTGTGTGTGTATATATATATATATTATTTTTTAGATAATATACCAAAACTGTTGCTGGTTCAGTTGGTGAGGTTGTTGTAGTGTTAGATAGGTTGCCCGGGTTTAAGCCTTGTTATTGGTTATTCCCATTTTTGAGTTATTATTCAGTGGGTTACATGTGTTAGATACAGGTGTAGTACATGTGTCCAGGCATGGTTCCACTTTTTTACTCTGGCATTTATGTCATTCCCATGTGTCCTTCAATTGACGAGTAACGATTAACGTGGTGCAAAGGTGATGCATGCTTCTTACAAGTGTCCAAATGTCCTCAGTCTCTTTTACCTTTTTAAAGCTCCTTTTGCTTCATTTGAAAGCCATACCAAACACATAGAGAAGAAGCACAGCTGTAGAGAGAGAACGTAAGCACCACCACCCACTTAACCCTGCCTCCAACGCTTCAACTTCAACGCGCAACCACCACCTTATCATGATTTTTGTAGGTCCACTCCTCCTTTGATTACTGTGTAGACCGTCATATCCGGCATCCTTTTTGGTCGGTGAGTGTCCGCTGGTTCTAGAGGAAAGAAAAAGAGAGATATTGATGAGTATGAACCCTACTTTCTTTTGGGTTTTCCCCCAATTGTGATGTTGGGTCGGTAACAGTTTGCGTCTGGTTATTTTAGACGGTCTTCATGCCCATACAGACCATTTATCCTGCAGTCACTTGAAATGCTCTTTCCGACGTCCACCATCGCAAATATGAAAAACAATGACTTTTGGTCCTTTGGAATGGGGTTCGTATGTGATAAAAACAATGTGGTGGATTGGTAGTGATGTGATTATGGTTGGGTTGCAGTAGTGGCATGTGTGTAGGGGTGGGGGTTATGGTTTGGTTGCAGCGGTGGTGGTAGGTTTAGAATCCAAACACGTCACATTAGCACATCACATTATTCCAAATCTCAACATTCCAAACTTACTTTTCCTTAAACAATAAACCATTTACCATTCTAAATTCCCACCTTATCATTCAACTCATTGCCTACTTTTCTTTTATTTTACCTATTAATAATTTATTTATTTATTTAATCTATTATTTAATACTTATTTTTTAATTATTTTCTATTATTTTTACTATTTTGTTTGTAAAATAGAATATTTACTCACATCTCGTCCTAACAATTATTGAAAAACCATCACCGTTTAAATCCATCCGTACATCCGATTCTGATGGTTCGGAGGTTGATGAAGTTTGATTATATTATTTTTTAAGTTTAATTATTGACATTGTTCAAATTTAGTTATCTAGTTTGTTCAGGTTTAATTATGTAGCTTTTTTTTTTTTGTTTCAAATTGTTTTTAATTTATATATTAATCTCTTTTTTAAATGTATATTTATGTTTTTAAATTAAACTAAAATAGCTTTTATTTTAATTTTGTATTGGTTTAAAGTTTCACAAGGCCCACCTAGGTCCAAATGAATGCATCTGACGCATCAAATCGGATGAGTCCATGTCATCGCTCCAACGATATCTCAATTTTGTTTTGTGAGTTTGGATTTTGCACGAGAAGTCTCCTATACCGCTGGAGATGCTCTAACGACTATTTTGTGAGTTTGGATTTCACACGAGGCATCTCCCACACCGCTGGAGATGCTTTAATGACCAGGGGCGGATTTAGGCTAATCCGGTGGGTTCCAGGGAACCCACTCGGTTTCGAAATTATAGTGTTAATATATATATAAAAATTCGAAAGGAACCCATAAGAAAAAAGATTTAGGAACCCATACAAATGATATAAAGTGCTTCAATGGTTGAAACTCTCCACCTCATACCAAAGGCACCCGGTTCGATTCTGGTTTGAGTTGTTTTTTTTTTCTTTTCGTTTCTATTTTTTTTTTCAAAACCTAGGGTTTAAACACATTACACACACTAAGAACACATTACACAACCTCCCGCTCCTCTGTCCTCTCCTCCACGCGATCCCGACAGCTGCTCTTTGCTCCTCCCCTCCACTTTACCGTTCGCCCACATTATACTAAGGTGCTCAATCCCTCAACACTTAGTATGTTTTAATTTTTTTTTTAATAATATATTAGAGATTATGTTTTGATGATCCTGAAATTGTGAGAAAGAGCTGTGGAGATCAATATACTCCTTTCCCACAAGGTAATTTACTCAGTTATGTTATTATCACAAGATGTTGTAATATTGTACTAAAGTCAAACATGAAGTCAACAAGTAAAATTTGGACAGTTGGTACTAACATTTTAGCATGTGCTAAATGCTAATTGTCAACTACTTATAGGAGTTATAACTTTCCACTGATGGTAAAGAGGGTTTATTTGCTAGTCTATTAGAAACAGTTAAGAGGTAGATATACAAGAGAATATAAAGCAGTGGTGAGAGAACTGTTAGATAGTTTTACAACTACTTTTCTTAGTTTTCTTTCTAATTGTTTTGATTCTATTTGTAAACTTTGATTAAATGCTATACAATTAAAGTTTTGATTCTTGTTTTGTGCATCAATTCAGATATACATTTTTAACAAAAGATCTTGGATTAGAATAATTAGAGATTAAATTTCGGTTGCAAGTTGTCTATTCATGAGCGAAGAAGGGCTGATCAATTTTGATCACCCACTTAACAAAGTGCGAGGGATTGTGGGAGAGGAAGATGAAGGATATAGATCTGGTGTGGATTTGTACACTCGACGGCTCGACGCTATAACATACCGTGAAGGGGTAGCGATGCAAAGCGTCAATGAATGATTTTGAGCATCAAAGTAGGTGATATTTGAGGTAAACTTTCTTTCATTTTTTGTTTCTAACGCAAATACTCAAATTGGATTTAAAATTAAGGTCTTATATTATGTCCCGTGACCGGTGACCCGACCCGACCCGGCCCAAACTTCTAAAGTATGGTTGTGGAAATTTAAACGCGCAAAAAAGGGAACCCATAGGAAAAAAATCCTGGATCCGCCACTGCTAATGACTATTATAAAGTTTTGATATATATAAATCACTAGTATTTTATTCTTGTGCGATGTGGTGAGAATTTGGCCTGTACTGATTTACTTTAATACGGTATCACTATATATCGTATCTGAACTCGGTATAGCAACCGGGAGAATAAAACCGAACATTAGTACGAGTACATATATTAAATCGTGATGTAAACCCAATCGATGCGACACAGACGTTGAGATAATTGAAATTTTATATACAAAATTGTTAAAAACATTCACCATGTCTGAATGGAGAATTCCTTAAAGATATAAAAAACTAACAAACAATAGAATAAAAACAAGAAAAGTCTAGGAAGATTTAGAGGCTTGTATATTTATTATCCGATTATTTGTACGTTACCACGACAACTCGGTTTTGAATAAAATTTATATCAATACAGAAAAAATGAGTACATCCCAATGATTTGTTTCAAAATTTACAAAACATCACGTGTTAAAAGTCATTAGAGAACAAAATGGCTGTGAGTGTGACAACATATTATCTTATGATCAGTTAAAGAATGAAACTAAAAAAACATTTGACAAACTAATGATGAGGTAACCAACGTTTAAATATTATTTAATTATAAAATAATCATGGTGCTTAAAAAATTTATTCCTTAATGCCTCAACATATTATTCTAAGTAACATTGGTTTCTCCTCACATGGAAATATGGAAATTAAGGTATTGATGGGTCTTGTGAGTCACTTGATAATACGTAAGCTAGGTCTGCTCAACTCTTTTGAGCCAGAAAAAAACACACGTAGGAACATGATAACACGTGTTATTTATGCATCTTTGCTTTTAAAAGGCACAAAATCACATAATTCCAACTTAATATTCGAGAGAATAAAACCAAAGTAAGTTGTATTTGGAACCCAAGAATAAGAAACTAGAGTTAAATGCCAATTTAGTCCCTGAGGGTTGTCAAAAAATGACACTTTCATCCAAATCTTTTTTTTGTCAATTTAGTCCCTATGGTTTCATTTTTTTGTCATTTTAGTCCCTGTGGAGTGTGGACTAACAAGATTTGGATGAAAGTGACAATTTTTGACAAACCTCAGGGACTAAAATGACAAAAAAATGAAACAACAGGGACTAAATTGACAAAAAAAAAAATTTAGATGAAAGTGACAATTTTTGACAAACCCCAAGGACTAAATTGGCAATTAACTCAAGAAACTATGTAAAGCCCAAAACAAATTGGCAACCAGCCCTGGTTTTAACAGGTTTGCATGTTAAATAAAAGTTGTCAATGATGAAATCCCAAGAAATCAGATATTAATTGATCAATCAAGATTTTGAAACTTTAAGAATGAACCTTAGAACTTGAAGATCCGCTCAAACTCTTAGACAAGTGTAAGGTTGGAGGCGACGACGGATGAGCGGTTGTAGAGGCTCCAGGGCTCTGTTGCTCCGCTGCTGGGGCAGCCTCGGAACATTCATCAGAATATTTACTCTCCATTTAACCACAAAGACAGCAAGAAATTTTTGAAAGTGTTAGAATGCAGCTAGCTTGGTATTTATTTTTCTTCTTGGCATTTGATATATATAGAAGGGTGGGGTGGGTTAGTTGACTTTTCTTACTATCTTTGTTCACATTTCACACTATTAATATATTATAAGTTATTCATTGTATATCTTAGAAACTGTTACAAAATCACCAGGAATGGGTGGTGGTATCATTTAAAGATTGTTAAGAGGTGTTATATATTACTCCAACATGTATTTAATAAATTTGTAGTTAAAACTTGACATAAACCCAATAATTTTTTATAACTTATGCATGACGCCATGAACTCAAAACCCATATTAGACAATGTCTAATAGACCTAATAAGGGTGCAAGGGGCACTACCCTCTTCTATCCTAACTCTCACGGTCTTATTATACCATCTAATTTCTACGAGTACAATCAAACCACAAAATCAATGACAACACTATTCTCAAGTACTCTCACATGAAACTCACAATCATATTCCTTCACAAAAGTCAAGTACCGCCGCGGGTTTAGGTACATGTGAGCCGCTACCAACATGCCTACCCGGCTACCCGCAAGGGGTGGCGACGATGTAGCCGTCTGGGTTCAAACCCGCGAGCCGAACCCGCGAGCCACTACCCGTGTAGTCCGTCCTCTCTAACACGCAGGGTCGGCCCAAGCCCAATTATTTTGAGGCTAGGGCTTTGGGCCCCAAAGATTCAGGGCCTCATTTATTTGAGAATATATAGGAAATTGTGAATATTATATATACTTTGTTAATATTAATTAATAAGTCTTAATGTAGTCTAGTGGTATTAATCAAGTTTTACCTCTACACAGACTTTTAGTTCGAATCCCACTGCTATGCAGCTATAATTTTTGAACAAACCAAACCAACTTCCATTTAAGATTACTCCAAACACCTCATTATAGAGCACTAAAAATTACATTCTTTATCACTAAATGTATCCTAATTATTAATTTCCCTACGTAAAAACTAAAATCATAAATATAATAAAAAAAATTGGGAGGGCCCGAATTTTTATTTCGCTTTAGGCCTCCAAAACGGTTGAGCCGGCCCTGCTAACACGAATACAATTGGTGTATCCATTGGTTAACATTAATACGAGTAACTCATTATATTTTCCTATATGTATTAATTTACCACTCTAAATTTATAAATTTACACATACTACAAACAAACAAAAAAATTATAGAACAATCACGTTTAAACTAAACAACCTATGACCTATCCCATTCCTTTTTCAACACCTTAGTTTATACATAAAAACCAACCAAATTAACTTTTTAAATTAAATACCTTTTAAGTAACTCAAAACCAGCTCGCTTTGCTTAGTGTGTTTATGAGTTGATCCAAAATAGACAAAACCAAAATCCATAAATTTTTTGTTATATTTGTGTGATATTTTCCTGTGTGTAGATTCATGCTAATCACAAATCACTTAATACCTTGTACCATGCACGATTGTTTAAGATGTCACATTTATGTTTTTTTGGTTTATAAGTCATCAAATCATATCCATAATAAAAGGATTTAAATAGGTGAAGACTCACTAAGGGGCTGTTTGATAGCCTCTTAATCAGTCTCTTAAGCTCTTAACTATTCAGAACCTCTTAACCATTCAGACCATCTTAATAATTCAATACTTAATCAACCAAACAGCCGCTAAGAATAACCTAATGGTGTTGCTGAGTTAAATAGGGTTTAAAGTTGTTGCTACAACAAGGAATGTTATGTTGAGATTCAGGTTTTAAGTTTAGGTTTAGATTTGGTTGTGGGATCAGGGGTCTTCAAGTTCCTGGAAGGACCTGCACAAAGGTAGCAGACACCGTTAGCCTTAACGCAGGAGGGAGCGTCCTGCGTTTGGACTCCGGCGTGAGAATAAGTATGTATTCATTTGGAGTTGGGAAATAATGAAGTAGAGAGTATGAGAGTAGAGAGAATAAGTGAGAAGTGTGTGTGGAATGTCTACCCGAGGGCCTCCTTATATAGGCAGTGGAATTCTGCCTAGGAGCTCCCTCAGGGTAGCTTCCTTACCATACCTGGATGTGTTTGACCCTCTTTTAGTTCCCTGCAGTGAGACTTTACCCTTTTAGGATATTTTCAGCTTTTATCATTTCCAATGCAAAGCTTGGAGCTGTGTGGTGTTTTGTCCTTTGCCATGATAATAAGCCAAAATCCCCTTTTTGCATTTCCAAGACTTTTTACTGTTTACTTTCTGCCCTGAGGCTTCCATATGACAGGTAAGCTGCCTTATATCAGCTCCACTAAGTCAGGCAACCTCTTAATCAATTTTTATTTTGCTTATCTTTTCGACGAGGGGTCTAAACGTTGTCGTTTTAGAACACACGTCATCAAAAGTAATAAAAGGTTAGGGGTTCATCCTCATCATGTAAGTTTAGCCACTTCAAGCAGAATTTATGGTAATATATCATCCGCTTAGAATACAATACACAAAATTAATGTTATGTTAAATGATGTATAAATATTAAATAATATACAAATGACTTTCTAACCAAAATATTTTTTTTTTTTTTTTTTGAAACTTTTCTAACCAAAATAAGAAAACGTATCTTGGTTGATGTTGGACCATCTCTTTGGTGTTGACATTTGGTACGCCCATGAATTCATAGGCAATTTCTAAAAATAAATTAGGGTACTCACAAAAATTATATGCGTATTAAACTTTTCTCTCTTTAAATTGTACCATACAACAAATTTGAAAATGAAAATACAAGGAGCTTTAGTGGGTTGTTGCGTAATAACTTTGTGGCACGCAAGAATATGAAATGTCATGTAAGTTTACATGTAACAAAACTTGAAAAATATGTTATATTGACTATAGTTAGCTATGTATCAAACTAAAAGTTCATGATAAAAAATTGAGAAATTACTTATATTTAATATCAAAGATTTTGTCATGAAAGGGATGTCCATGAGCGACATTAGACATGGCAACGATCATTCTCTACTTGGTCGTAAATATATGACTTTTATCAAAAGAAATGATCAGTTAATAGTATAGAAAATGTCCTGACATTGTCTTTTCTTTAATTTTATAATATCAACTATGATGTTGGCTTCCAGAAGTTGTTAAGATCAAACTATTATCCTTATTAGTACCGAATCCAACTAATGGTTTTGTGGTTGGCCAAGCAATTAAGAGGGTAAAGTTGAAGAAAACCGAGAAGCATGCCATAGCTTGTGAAAAAAATCAACACACTTTTGTCCCATTGGCAATTGATCCCTTTGATTCCTTGGCGCCGGAAGCTGGCCGTTTCTTAATTAGGGTCCAACAAGTTATCCACAACAAAAGTTCGACCCCCTATGGCCAAGGGTTTGTTTTTGGTAGAGTATGGTTCACTACAAGAAATGTAGCCATTAGAGGTGACTTGTAAAAAGTCGTCTCTATTCTTCAATTTCCAGAGGTGGCCAAGTTTGGTTATGGATCGTCGGATCATGTTGATGATCTGACGGCTGTTATAGATTTAAAGAGTTTAGCAATAGAGGTGACTTGAAGTCGCCTCTAAAGCTATAACATTGTCGCTAATACGTTTGATCCGAGGTAGGAATCGTAATGGCTTATACACTGTTGATTGGCATGCTGGTTGGGGTTTAATCGTACATCAGGATCAATAGTTACCCAAACAAACCCTTTTAGCGCTTCCCTGATTGATTTCATTCCCTCCAAATCATCACAGCTCTCCTCTCTCTCGATCTTCTCTACTTTCTCCTGGCTACCCTTCTCACCGTTCACCAACTCCTCACCGTCACCCTTCTCACCGGCTCTGGCTATCCCACCCCTTTGTTCATTGTTCACCCTCACCCGGTCACCGGTCTCCACCGAATCTGTCTCCGTCACGGTCTCCCCTCCGTCATGGTCTCCCCCTGTCACCGTCTCCCTTACAAATTCGGTATATCAAGCAGCTCCCTGTTGCTTGCTCACTTTAAACGCGACCATTTAGGGTGGGATGATGGTACGGACGTTTTGCGGGATGCATTTTCTAGGGACCTAAGCCTCTTTGGAGAGGTTGGGGAAGCCTTGTAGAGTATTGATCAGTGGTTGTGTGCGCGGTGCATGTCCCTGCATGCTCTCAGCAGGGGTGTCACCACGAAGACGGAGTCACGAAGTTCTCCCATACTTCCAACAATGTCGATGATTTCATTTTGGGGATCCCCAAGCCCTGCCCACCGGTATCACAAAAATGTTCCTAATCCTGAGCCCGATGGTAGGTTAGATTTTGATATTGCCCTTTTGGAACAAATTTTCGCTTTGTCGTTAGCGACTGTCAAAAGCATTCCATCCTCTTGTCGGATAGTGTTTGCCCAGGCGTTAACTGGGACCTTGCGTAGAGTTGTGGCTGCCCATGGGTCTGTTGAGTCTTGGGTTAAGCTATTGTTATTGCCTCGTTGCACTCTACATGTGATACGGCCATCCTCTAGGCAAGAGCGGTGGTCTGGGAACCGCAAATCATTACAGTGCTGCAGTATTATGATGGCTTTAGCTATTTGGAAAGACGGGAATGGGATTGAGGAGCTTGCCCTCCCGCTCCCAACGCAATTTGCTGAAGGGTTAGTTAGGAGGCCCAACACCCAGCCTGCCTTTGATAACGGGGGCAATGTCAAGCAATGTCTGCGGAAAGTAGTTGATGGCCATTTCACAACCGCAGGTAAGGTTCTATGCTCCCCCGGGGTTGCTCTATTTGGGGATTCCGCCTTGAAGGTCCTGATTGATAAACGCCCCGTCACCGATCCCCCAACATTGTCTAATGTGTTACCCTCTGAGGGTGCCCTTCAGGTTGATGCGGATTGTGTGTTACGAAATATTAAATCCTTTCCTAAAGGGACTTCGTGTGGGAGGGATGGACTTAGAGCTCAATATATCTTGGATGCACTTTGTGGGTAGGAGTCCTCGCCGCCTTCTGATCTGCTCTTGGCTATCACCGACGTGGTTAACATCTGGTGGGGGGGGGGGGGGGGTTTGCCCTAAGGTCCTGGCTGAGTTTATTGCATATGTCCCCTGACTCCGTTGCTTAAGCCTGATAATGGGATTAAACCTATCGCGATTGGGGCATTTGTCGAATGTTAGTCTCTAAAGTCTCTATGCGTAAAGTTGGGAATGAGATGGCGACATACTTGGGTAATCATCAATTTGGGGTTGGGGTTCCTAATGGGGCTGAGGCCATTCTTCATAGCGCGAACAGGTTTCTGAATGCATTCCATGATAAAAGATCCATGGTCAAGCTCACGGTCGACGTTTCGAATGACTTCAACCTGGTTGACAGGATGATTATCCTGCGGGAGGTGAGCGTTCGCTACCCATCTATCTACCCTTTGGTTCAGTTTCTCTATGCCCAACCTGCTAGGCTTTATGTGGGTGATACACCGGGGTCCAGCAGGGGGACCCATTAGGGCCGCTTCTTTTCGCGCTTGTCCTACACTCATTGGCTCGTCGGCTGGAGGAGTGTTGTTCCCTCCCATTTCATGCTTGGTACCTGGATGATGGTACGATTATTGGAGAGGCCAAGGAAGTAGCTAAGGCTTTTGATATCATCCGAGCTGAGGGACCGAATTTGGGTCTTACGCTTAATATTAAGAAATCTGAGATTTTTTGGCCATTGTGCAACGGAGCGAAAGAGAAGCCTGGTTTATTTCCTAGCGAGATAGGGAGACCAGAGGGAGGTGTTAAGCTCCTAGGAGGGGCCGCTAGTCGGGATGAGGGGTATATTAGCTCTTTGGTTGTTAGAAGGGCTAGGAAGGCAATATAACTAATGCTCTCTCTGCAGAAGTTGAGGGACCCCCAAAGTGAACTTTTGTTGCTTCGTTCATGTATGGGCGTTGCCAAACTACTGTTTGGCCTTCGGACATGTCCACTGGCCATAGCCAATGAGGCCGTATCCATTTTTGACAAAGGCCTTCGAGAAGCGGCGGAAGATATTGTGGTTTGTGGAGTGGTGTTCTTTGGGGATTTTCAATGGCGGTTGGCGTCTTTGCCGAGTCGGTTGGAAGGGCTTGGTCTTTGTTCAGCGGAGGACGTGTCTGCCTATGCTTTTATGGCCTCTTGGGTGCAGTCCTGGAACCTTCAAGACCACATCTTAAGGAATAGCGGGTTGGTGGGGATGGACTTGGATTATGAGCTTGCCTTGGACAACATTCGCAGCTCTATCTCGGACTTTGATTTTTTTTTTTTTGGGGGGGGGGGGCGGTTATGGATAAGGACACCGCCCCCAAAAAACCTCAAATGACTTTGGCGAGCGTTTTTTACCGGTAAAATCCTTCAGGCCAAAGTTTGTCATGTCCCCGCGCTAGAAAGCTGTGTTTGAATGCCTTAAAGGAACGCATGCCCAAGATTTCTTGACTGTCCTTCCCATCGATGGGCTTGGGCAAGACATTTCGACTGTTGAATATCGGGCTATCTTTAAGTATAGACTTATGATTCCCATGTTTCCAGTTGATGAGTCGTGTCCAGTTTGTAAAAAGGCATGTTTAGATAAATTTGGGGAGCATGCCCTTCACTGTAAGGAGCTGCCAGGATTTAAATACAGACATTACCTGGTCAGGGATGTCTTATGGGACGTCTTACGAAGAGCAGGGATTTCAGCTAGGAAAGAAGCCCCGATTAATTTTTAGACAGATCCACTTGAGGGGCTGTCCACCCTAAGGCCAGCGAATGTCCTTGTGTTCGGGTGGGCACAGGGCAAACACGCGTGCGTTGATCTCACAGGGGTGTCTCCTTTGGTAGGACTTCGGGATTCGGGGTTTGTGGCAGGGCACACAGTCTTAAAAGCTGAATCCAATAAAGTTGACAAACATGAAGCTGCTTGTTTTGAAAACAAACACGTCTTTGTGACCTTTGCTTTTGACACATTTGGGGGCCTTGCTCCCGAAGCAATCCGGTTTTTAGATCAAGTGAAAAGGTGGTGCAGAGTAACTCTCCTGCGGCCAAGGACACAAGCTTTATATTTAATAGAGTAGACTTTACTATTCAAAAAAGGGTTGCGGTATTGCCCGTCTACCCGCACCTCACTTATAATTCTTATCGGTATCGATATATATAACTACTATTACTAAAAAAAGTTATTATTATTATTATTATTATTATTATTGTTATTTTCATTTTCATTATCATTATTATTTATTGCTATTATTATTATTATTATTATTATTATTATTATTATTATTATTATTGAATCTGTGTTCAATAATAAATCTGTATGTGTTTATAGTGAGTTAGAGATTTGTGGCTTGCCCGACTAATCAACCCATATCTAAAACTCCATGGATTCCAGAAAAGAGAGAGAAGAAGTGGGGCGGTGACTAGAGTGTCACCATCATGGCCTCCATCTTCATGTCTACTTCCGTTTTTACCAGAAGGAAAAGAGAGGTAAAGGGAAGAAAGACAAAGGAGGTAAAGGGTTTTTTTTTTTTTTTTTTTTTTTTTTTTTTTTTTTTTTGTTTTAGATGGTTGTGTGTTTGTTGAGTTTGATGAAATTGATAGTGTGTTGATGTATTTTGTGTATATTTGTTTGTGGGTTATTGATTTTAGATGATTTAGAGCAATTTATGATCTGGGTTTGTTCTGATATGTGGTTTAAATCTATGATTAGCCCAATTCATTGTTACTTAATTTACCTCTAGATTTATGGGTCATATACATCATTGAAACTACACTGATGTTGAATTCATTCATCTATATTTGTTATATATATTTGAGTCATCTTCACACAAAACTAACAAAGTTCTAATTTTTTGGGAATAGAAATGTCAAATGAGGCATATGAGGTTACCATGTCTTTTAGAAGGTAACAACAATAACACATATAGACAGTGCACTATTTAAAGAAGGGTAGATGAATATTTTTTAAAATCGTGTGAAG
Source organism: Ambrosia x helenae (assembly GCA_030844895.1). NCBI lineage: Eukaryota > Viridiplantae > Streptophyta > Magnoliopsida > Asterales > Asteraceae > Ambrosia > Ambrosia x helenae. The sequence goes on along the minus strand of CM061232.1, from coordinate 520,348 downwards.
CTAATAACATAAGTCACTATATATTTAAATATATTTCCTTTGTTACATTTTATGCTCAATCAGATTGGTGTGATCTTTTGCTTTTATGCAAGTTGGCGATTGATGTTCATCACATTTTGGTGAGTTTTCACTTTTCATTTTACATAGAAACTATTTAAATAGTGTTACCCCTACAATCTTTTCTTTCTAACTACCATTATTTCGCTTTGAACACCAACTTCCACAGCCCTAACTGAATGCGTAAATTGAACATAATTATAGAAGTAGAACGACCCCTTTTCCAGATTATGTTTACGTGATTATGATTTGCATGTAATTGTTTGTTTTTGACTTTCTAATCTAAGTGATTAGATAGTGACAAGTATGTTGTTTATTTCAAATAGTTTTGAGATTGTTTTTCTGTTCTATACTTCTATTTTATGGCTTTGTACGTGTTAGTTGTCGCCCAATCACTTTTTGCATATGTTAGTGTTGGTGGTAAATATTTCAGGGATATATTTATCATGTATACCGAGTGTACATCGCCGCGATAACTAGGATATTGTTATGTTCATGATATATCTGTGTAATGTCTGTTTAATATATCCTGAGAATGATTAACGGTCCTTGTCGAATAAAATCTTTATGCATGTCTAATTCAACTAACCAATTGAAGACTCGGTCTTGCTTGATTATAGTCTTCTAGGCTAGGGTTTTGAGCCCAGGGGAACGTCTCGTTTTTGGACTATTGTTATAATTTTCTTCGCAGCATCGCTACATTCACTATTGAATAACATGATTTCAGTATTTCGTATGCCCTTCGCCAATGATTTCGATTTCTAAGCCTAATTTCATATAGTTCATAAGCCAAATATTAGATTGTGAGTTGGACTATTAAGTTGTATCAGTTTCTCAAATGATTTTGTTATTTCAGTTAGATTTTTTAATTATATTTGATTATTCAGTTCTCTGATCACCTTAACAAAATGACATTCTCTAATACCAAAAGTTCTATATTCTAGACTACTATGTTGTATCAGTTTCTCAAGGGGTGGCGGCGCAGCTAGCTGGTTGCCCGCCTACCCGCTATCTTGATTTAATTCTTCATAATCATGGAATGAAAATCAATTATCCGCGAAAAAAAGTACTCATGTATAATGATAAATAATATACGCCAAAAAAAAAACAACATATTACCTGATTCCTATAACTTTATTTCTTTACAAGCATTTCAACATCAAAAATCAAGAATCAGAATCCAAAACTCAATAATCTTCACTTTCGCCTTGGTTGTGATTGCGACGCAAGTGATGACCGAGCAGGTTGAGGCAGAATAGCTTGGGACCGAGTTAGCATCTCAGTCATTGATGGTGTTTGATAAGCTTGAACCAAGCTTGACCCGTCAGTCGAGTCCCCACGAGCCGTGGCTCTTTGCCATGTGTGTGAACTTAGACCTGATAACATATAAGCTCTTCCCGAATGCTCATATGCATGCCTATTTGCCATTCTCTCTTGCATTTCCTTAAGCTCCGCATCTAGTGCCATACATAGACGGTCTCCGGATCTTGCCGCTACGCTTCCCGAGAGAACCTTCCGGAAGTTCTCGAGTATACTAACTGCTCGTGTCAGATCACCCCCTTCGGCTGCGGTTCTTGCTTGTACCATGGCTTCTGCTGATTGCAGTCGGTTTTTTGTCTATCAACTTCAACTGAAACAACTGTTTTTTTACCAACCTTTTCGGGTCTTTCGATTCTGACATTTTCACTGACTAACTTCACCGTCTCTTGTTTCATCGGATCGGTATGAGAACAATGTACCTTTAACAACAAGGTCTCACCACAATCTGTCTCCTTCGGGACGTTGACTGAGACGAGAAAATCCCGTTCTTCATCGGCATACAAATCCCCAACATCTATACGCCCCGATTTCTTATCGGGTGTCAAATGACCCCTATAGCTTCCAGTTTTTAAAGATTGAACCCGGATGCTCGGGCTCGCACTCTCTATTATCAGTTGCAAACCTTTGACCACTACACTCAAGAGTCCACCGATGCACTGAGCGAACGCATCTTGGATTATGCTTTCGGACTCGATAAACGAAAATGTTCCACCAGATGTCTCGGATATCGAGTGCATCAATATAGCATCATGGTCTGCCCCAAACCCGAAAGCATGTACCGGAACATCAATACCTTGTGGAACAGGTAACCGGTGGTTTGACCCGTTGCGATCACCACCCGAACCCGAACCCCAACCGCCACTCGCAGTATACGTATCCTGCCCATCCGATAACAAAATTATACTCGCCACAGGGTTCTTCTCTCGGCGGTCTTTCATCACTTTACCACCCTTTCTCAGCCCCTCGGCTATATTCGTGCCCCCATTCGCCATCAACGAATTAACAGCTTCAACCGCGTGCCGCTTCCCTTCATCTGTCATTTTCGTGAGTGGGAACAGGCGACGGGCACTAGACGAAAACACAATTACCGACAACCTATCAGTCGGGCCAAGATTCTGTATCACGAAACCCATGGCCCGTTTGAGCAACGCCATCTTTGTACCGGCCATACTACCACTAATATCAAGAACAGTCACAAGATCCACTGGGGTTCGGGCAGAAGCCGAAACAGGAGCTTTCAAGTGGATCAAAACCGTAAAATCATCCACGGTATTCAACCGTGGCACGGCTGCAACCTCAGTATATGTTTCCAACAACACTTTTTTCAAATGTGACCCGTCTGATGTACTATCATTTCTTTTTAAACTTTGTACATCCAATGCTTCATCATCATTGAACACCGCAGGCTCGTTGGTCGGGTAAACAACAGCGGATACGTGTCGGTTGGAGGTCTGGCGTCGCGGAGGCGGGCGGATTAATGTAATTGCTGCATCCAAACCGGTTGAACCTTGTGGAATTTGTTTCCATTTTGCTCTACAAACAGGACATGTTCGGTTTCCATGTTTCACATGTGTAACAATGCATTGGAAATGGAATGAATGTGTACACTCGGCTGTGAATATGGCTTCACCTTCACCTCGTTTCATTGATGATAAACATATTGTGCATTTCTGTAAAGTAAACATTGGGATTAAGTGAACGAATAAAAGTCTTTGTGTACATTAATTTATTTTGTGAAAGGTCACGATAAGATTTTAATTTAGTTGAAATTAATTAGTTTAATAATTTAATAAGACAACAAGAAAGATTTGGCTACCACAACTATATGTTATCATGCGTAGTTAAAAAACATAAAGTCAAAATAAGACCAAAGCAAATAAAGGGCTTGCCGGCTGTTTTAGAAATTTCTTTGTCCTGTATTGTCTAAATCTTCTAGTTGATTGTTAGCTTGATGTTGAACTAATAAGTAGTAGGTGCCTTTATATATTTTGTTTAAAAAAAGGTTTATTTATATAATAAAAATAAAATAAAAGTTTCAAAGTATTTTAGAGAAGTAAGTTAGAATTTCATCCATTGAGATATTTAGATAATGTAAAATCTATGTAGTGAACAAAAATGTGTAGTTTAATTGTAGAAAAAAACAACAAAGATTTGAATCAAGGAGTTTAAATCATTTCAAACATTTCACCTATTAAAGCTTACGTAGCTAAACCATTCTACTATTTATTTTCGAGCCGTTTGATACCATTTCTACGACCTCCTATTTTCTTTTAGTCTATATTTGATCCTTACCCAAGGGCGAAGCTTAGTGAGGGTCAGGGGATGCCCTGGCACCCACCGATTTTTTTTGCTTAACAGTGTAAATTTCCCTGTTTTTATACAAAAAAAAAAAATGTTTTTTAGTCCGACCACAACAGGGTTTAAAAAAAATTGAGTTTCGTAACCTTTGACCTCCACCATTCAAAAGTTCAACCCTAGCCACTGCCAAACGCCCTAACCCTATCCTATAAATCAAATGTTAATTAATTTTTTTTATCTAAATTTTCTTTTCGTTATTAATGAGCAATTTACATTAGAATAACCAAGCCACCCCTTTCATTTAGTTAATAAAGATTACAAATATTTAAAAGAATTATAATTAATCAAATTGTCAATAATAAGAATTTTGAGGACAAACCTTAGAACTAGAAGAGCGGCTCAAACTTCTGGACAACCGTAAGGCCGGAGACCACGACAGCCTAGAAGTTGTCGGAGAGCCTCCTGCGGTCGGTTGCACCGCCGCAGGAGGCAACAAACCAGCGACTGAAGGCGGTGGCGATAAGTCGGCATCAGCCGTAGGAACATAAACACAGAAATTAGAACCCAAAGCCATCTTTACTTTCCTCCATTTACTACCCATTGTACAAGAAGAAATTGTTGAAAATAAATAAAATTTATTTATTATGTGGGTGTTGAGCTGCAGGGATGATCAGGTGAAACAGAAGGTGTTGAATTAAATTAAGGGAAGTAGGTGAGTTGCATGAAAACTTGTAAGGGGTTTTAAATGGTGATGATGGGTGTTGAATGTACTTGTTGGCGGACATTTATTGACATTTTCATAATATCTATCTATCTATACATATAATAAACCAAATCCATTTTAATGACATGTCACTCAAAGAGGCATTCTCTTCTTTGAATGTGTCATGTGTCATCCATGTGGCATTAAGATATTTTAGTAAAAAAATAATTTAAAAACAAAATTGGATTTTTCACTCTCATGTTTCCTCCCATAATTTTTAAACGTTAATATCTTTTATGTACGAGATTTTTTAAAGAAAAAAATTACACCAAATTAACGAGCGTTTTATTATCTTTCCAACGAGAACCATAGTGCTATATAAAAAACGGAGAAAAAAATAACTATTTTTTGTGGGGTTTTGTTCATACAGGAAAAAAACACAAAGTGTTCAGGTAAATCATTAATTATGTATAAACAAGTGTTCAAATTAGTAAATATGATTTTTTTTTTCAACCAGAGCCGAATAGGTTAATAGAGTTATACGTTGTTTTAAGTTAGGTATCAATATTAGTATGTTAGAGTTGCACATTTGTTTAGGCTTTAGACTAGGTGTTAATATTAAAGTTACATTGAAGTTCTACATTCTTTTAGGTTAGGTGTTAGCATTGGAGTTGTACATTGTTTTAGGTTAGATATTAATATTAGAGTTATATATCAGTCTATTTCATATGTAAAATTGATGTATCATATTAAATTTCTCAACCCGGGACGCTCCCGGGTATAATCTAGTTATAACATATATAGAAAATTATACATTTTTTTTTGAACGGCCAACAAATTGGAATCACTCACGGAACACTGGAATATTATTGTGCCACCAATGTTTCCACGCGATCATATTCCACCACCAAGTCACCAATTCAGGAGGAAACTCATAATTATGAGAAAAACCCCCCTTGTGAGATTCGAACCCAAGACCTTATGACCCCTAAGTCTTATCTCACCACCAAGATGCCACTAGGCTATAATGCCTTGGGCAATTATACATTATATATACAGATTATATACATAGGGAGAGAGAGAGAGAGAGAGAGAGAGAGAGAGAGAGAGAGAGAGAGAGAGAGAGAGAGAGAGAGAGAGAGAGGCGTAGAAGACATCGTTTTGTTTTTCCAATTAAGGGGATGTGGGGTGGTTTTGTTGACATTTGTGATCAATATTATAACAGAAAATTGTTGTTTTCGTGTGTGAATAGGATAAGATCGTTACTATGTTTGCAATAGATATATTGTTGAATTTGGTATAAATAATGGGAAATTTACAACTTGCTATAACGTGCTGCGTGCACATTGTTTGACTATTAAAATGTGTCAACTGTTTTAACCATTTTTATTTTGTAGAAGTTTACGATTTTTTTTGGTAAGTGAATATGTTATTTCAGTATATGTCATAATTGTTATAATGAATGGGATGTTGATTTGGATGTTATTTAGAATTATGAAATTGTTTAATGCGGTCATAGTTTTGGTTTAGAGATTTTGATTGTTTAAAATGTTTCGGTCGGTTGGCTCTAAAACTTTCAATCTAGTGAATGGTTTCGTTTTTATGGTTTAAAATTAAGTTGGCCGGATAAAGCCACAATTGACCAGAAGAATAGATTGGGCTATACTTCAAACCTTCAAGTATCTTATATCAGACTAAACCTTCAAGTATCCCTCATGGATAAACGACAGTTGTCGCTGCCTCGTTTTCCCCCTGCATGCACTCATACAACACCCTCTAACCTCTCCAACCACAGCTCCCTAACTCCCTCACATACATTGGTAAGTTTTCTAACTTCATTTTGGGTGTGTTTTATAAATTATTTTGACTTGTAACACAATGTACTTTGAAGTTTTGAATGAGCATGGTAAAATCGTATGAAAAAGAGTCCAAGTATGCATAAATGTGTTTAGGGGGGGGGGGGGGGGGGGACTACGTACCCGTGAGGTTTTTCAACTTCACTGGTTTCAACCAACCCTACACTGCCACATTCAGGGGCGGACCTAGCTTGAAGCTAGGTGCCGCGTCCGTTGCTACTCAACTTCGCACGCATAATGGAAAATTTGTTTTTTTTACAATAATTGGAAAACGTTACTACTAAAATAAAAAAATAAAAAACGTTACTACTGAAATTAATTTCTAGATCCGTCACTGGCCACATCACTTCGCTGATTTCTTTCATTAAAACATTTTTTTAGAGGCAGCAAATCACTGATTCACTTCACTGAAATGTTTTTTTTAAATAAACATTATTAAACATATCTAGTCTCATTTTTTTCTAAATATATTTGACATATTCATATTAAGTTAAAATAAAAATAATCTAATTAAAAAAAGAGAAATAAGAAATATTTTAATGCTTTTCAACAAATGTAAAAAAAAAAAAAAGAAATAGGAAAGATTTTAATGCTTTTCAACATATTGAAAAAAAAGAGAAATAGAAAATATTTTAATGCTTTTCTTTTTCTCTCTCTTTATATACTCTACACACACAATACACCAACCTATGCATACACAATTTATATGTATCACCATCTTCATCAACATATGTAAAAAAACCTGCAACTAATGAATAGAGAGAGAAAGAAAAGATTAAAACATAAAAAAGAAAACCTTAAAATTGTTAGATCAACTACCAGCCCGTTAAGTAGAACCCGTAAATGGTTCATGGATCCACTACTAACACCACTGACGGCGGTGTTGCTGTAAGTCCGTGCTGGTAGTGAGGTACCCGTGACTAATTCAGGTGGTGCCCCATCCCCCTTTACAAATACACAAATAATAGATGTACATGTTAAATTGGTGTAGTGTTGTATACATAATGAACTCCTTACTTCCACTCAAACTTAATACTATGGTACCATCAACTCATCAAGCAAGCACAATCTAGCATGAAGAAAAACTATGAAACCAAACCTTTGGACTATATGGTGTGGAGAGGGGTGACATTTTCATGATGGGTCATTACGTAGGTGCCACGTAGGAGTGGGAGGAGAGACATCTTCATGATGGGCCTCCAAGGGGGTGGTGTGCACTATGATGACGGGTCTCCTCATTGGTCAGGATTATTAAAAACAATAAAAAAATCAATTAAAAACAATAAATTTGGCCCGGCTTCCACGGAAAGAGGTTGCCGCCCATGCCGTTGCCGCACCAGGGGGTGGTGTAGCTAGGCCCGGCATGGCGTTGCCTCCCCTTGCCGCCCCCATACCATTCAGTCTTAGTAGCAGATGGTTTCGAATTTCAACGGTTTGTTTTTAGTTAGAATGATCTAAAACTTTTACCAAAGGTTTGTCTTACAACCTATGAAAATCGGACCATGATCACCCTTAGTCGTGTTCACATATTTAGTTATTCAAACTCGACACAAACACAATAACTGCACATGATATTCTAAATAGCATGAACCAAAAATAATGTTAGACATACGAATACAAACACAGTTTTTTTTTTTTTTTTTTTTTTTTTTTTTTTTTTTTTTTTTTTTTTTGAACGGCAAATTTCTTCTCCTTGTGGGACTTGAACCCATGACCTCCCCTTTAGGTGTTCCTAGAAGCTTTGCTTCTACCATTGGGCCACCAACCCCAATGGCAAACACAGTTGATCATGTATCCGTGGATTGACATAAATATAATCCAGTAATCCACCTACCCCTAACCTATTTCTATACATATTACACAGTGCTTGTAAAAATCGCTAAGCGCTAGTCGGGCGGTGAGGTAGTGATTAATTGGGATTAGTGAGAATTAATCTTGATTAATCGGATTGGGATTTTTTATGCAATTTTCAATTTTATACATGTATACACATATTCTATATGTAGTTTATTTTTAGCATGCATGTTTTAACCTCTTCATCGACTGATATCTTTAAGCATATAGGATTAATCGTCAGAATTTACAGGTTTTGATCGGAAATTTGGCTGGAATCACTAGACAGTCATCAACCAGCGATTAATCGGTTTTTACTCTATGAACCTCTGACTAGCGATTAATCATTCGTTAATCGAAGGCTATGCAATATTTTTACAACCATGCATATTACGACTCTAAAATTACTTTTACACTTAAAAGGAAAACAATTGAGTTTAAACTAATTAACATGCTCTCATTTCTCCTTTTTACTTTTAGGTCTTAATATAAAAAAAATTACAATTTTTGTCCTTTATAAACCTCAAACTTATGGATCAGGTGAAGGATTTTGATTTTCTTCAGGACTTGGTTTTCTTATTTGGTGCTCCAAAAATCTGGTTTGTATCTCAGATTTCTAGTTCTTGTCCCAATTTTCATTATTTATGAGAGGTTCTTGTCTTTAATCATTTTTGTCTTCAATGAGATCCTTATCTTCGATCTTTCTTAACTTTGATCTCTGCGTACTGAGTCTTCCTTGGCATAACATCTTATGTTGTTGATCTTGGCCAGTCTTGATTCGTAGCTTCAGTTTTCTTCAACACCTACATGTTTTAGAATTTAGACATTGACACAATGATAAATAAAGGAAACAATAAAACTGTAGGTTGTCATTAGCTGTTAATTAGCATGATTGCAGATCTATTAGTTTTTTTGTCTAAGACCATAAGGAGTGGAGGGGGGGAATGAAGCGTCATGTGGCACTTATGGGGCCCATGTGTGAAGGGTGAAAATTGTGGGGAGTGGAATGGTGGTGAAAGGATGATGATTATTATTATTATTATTATTATTATTATTATTATTATTATTATTATTATTATTAATTGTGTGTTAGATTAAAAAAAAAAAAAAAGAAGCCAATCAGAAAATGTCACCCAAACCATCCCCTCACGCCGGTGGAGAAATCCCCGCCCAAGGGGCTCCCGCCCTCTTCCACGCCACCAAGGGGTGATATTTTGGGCTCGAAGAGGTTGTCCCCCATTCCCCCGCCCCACTCTGCTTTGTCCAAGGTTGTGATGAGGAATCCGGATCCTTGAATTCCTTAGTCTTTGAGTTTCCTTTTAGACAAAAAGAATCTCACTTGCTCTATACCAATGGGTCAAAACACTTATCATTAGATGATATGAGAAGATCATATAAGTGTAAAACATTTTTCAAAAAAAAAAAAAAAAAAAATGTAGCTAACTGATGCAATAAAAAAATGCAATTGCAAGTGACAATCTTGCAAGCCATTGAGTTGATGCGATGGAAAATGTCAATGCTCAACAGTTCTTTAACTAATTTAGCATTTAAATAGAAAAGATAGTCAACCCTTAACAACTAGATTACAAAAAAAAAAAAAAAAAAAAAAAAATTGTATTCCATAACAAATAAAAAATAAACTAACCTGTTCATCCTCACGTGGTAGTGCTTTGTGGATCTAACCCACTACTCACACACGAAGCTTTTGAGAGCTTTTTTAGAAGGTTTAAGATTTAAGCTTTTAAAAAAAAACTCATACTTAATAAAAAGCCTTGTTTGGTTAAAGGAGTTGAAAGCTTTTAGGTTAGAGAAAAAGCTCTATAGTGAAAAACTACTATTACTAGCTTTTAAGAAAAAACTACTAGTACTAGCTTTTAATTAGAAAATGACACAAATACCCATTCTATTTTAAAAATAAAATAAAAACCTTCTTTACAAGTTTTTAATTATGCCCATTTTTGTCATTTTATACATTTTATTAAAAGCTTCAGCTACTCTGCTGAAGATCCAAAAAGTGGACGAACCTGAAATAACAGTTAAAACAGGGACGAGTATAATGGATCTCGAATGCTCCGAACCTAAGCTTAAACCTGCACAAGGCAAAAGACCGTTAGGCTCGTTACAGAGGAGGAGGGAGAGCCTCTCTGTAACCACCCTCCAGCGTGAGGATAAGTATTTGTTTAGTGAGAGAAAGTAGAGAGAGAAAGTAAGATTCGGAGTATACGCATTCGTGTCCCAATTGTACTTTTGTGGGGGTATTTATAGTGGTCAGCAAAGTTGTACTTCGCTTCGGACCCCCCTTGTACTATCGTTCGGAACCTTTTGACTTCCGGGAGTGTGTTGTACTTTCCTTCGGTGGGAATGTCATGCCGCGTCCTAATATCCTTAGTTCGTGTCTAGGGCAAGCCGCGGTATAATTGCTTATACCTCTTCATGTCTTCCCAAGTCCTCAAGTTATTCGTAACTTGCTGGACTTAGGTGTGACCGAACCACAGGTGCATAAGCCGCGGTATAATTGCTTATACCTCTTCATCTGCCAAACACCAAAATATATTTAAAAAGCTTCCAGCTATCAGCTTGCAACTACCAGCTAACAGCTTCCAGATACCAGCCTCTAGCTAATTTTGCCAAACACACCCATGTATGAACTTCTTGATAGCATATATGGAAGGCTGTTGTACATTAGCTGCCTAGTTTTGTGAAGCTTCTACACATGGAAGTCGCAATATTGGCAGAAAATAAATTGATAAAAAGACATCACAATCAGTTCTTATTATTTGATTTAGGTAGAAACTAACAAATGTTTAAATGGTAGAATAATCAACTAACTTATTCATATTAATTGACTTCACTAAAAAACACAATTTATTCAATTAGTCGATTTAGACACAAATTATTACCTCCATTAATAATTAATAATTGTCAACACTATCGCAGTATAGTGGTAGAGACATTGGTGGACAATGATAGAAAACTTGAGGATCCTAGGTTCGATTATTGAGCCAAACGGGTTTTACCGGTAATTTCATCGTCATGCCTAAGGGCGGGTGGGTTACCGGGTTTTCCCCAGAATTGGTGTTTGATAACTCAGGTACTCTTAGAGTACTTAAATTTATCGAAAGGGTGCCCGAGAGTGCTCGGGTTTAATTTTGTTGACCGTTCCAAAAAAATTAATAATTACGAATACAATACTAACATTTCTTTTAACATGTTAATTGCATACTTATATGCAGGTTGTTAAATAATCACTGTAGTATTATTCATATGAACACTACTAAGTCTACCCGTGATGACAATTAATGAGAAAATGTTACCGTGTACCAGAACCAAATTTTCCATACTGAATTATTTTTGGTACCGAATTTTTGGAGTTTATGGTATCGGTATCGATATTTTACCGAATTTATCTTCAAATACAGGTTCTAGACCATATCAATCAATTTCAGTACCAGTACCCATTTTTAACGCTTTTCGGTATTAGTATTTTTGGGTTGAGCCATCCCTAATCATAACACCATTGCTCTTAAGACTCCAAAACAAACATTTTCTTCATCAATTTCTTGATCTTACCATTCTTTTCGTCAATGGATTCTGCAAATAGTTGTTATGAACCATGTTCACAAGCTTAATATAGAACTGTATGTTTAAGCAAAATTCATATACAATTTAGACAACTATCAAAATTCAGACGACATAACATGAAGATGTAATGCAATTGAAGAAAAAGAAAGGTAGAAATTACCTACTTAAAATATCAATGGCCAAGGGCGAAGCATATGTGAGGGCCAGGGGTGGCCCTGGCCCCCCCAGTTTTTTGGCGCAGTAGTGAAAATTTGTGATTTTCGTAGGTAAATTTAGTCCGGGTTGAGTCCGGCCCCTGCCGATTTGCCACTACCGATCGAAAAAAATTGAGTTCGGCCCCCGCCGATTGGTGAACCAAGCTTCGCCACTGTCAATGGCCATTTTTAAGTGATTTTTGAGTCCTTTAATTATTAATTTTATATATTTTTTTAAAGATACTTGGCCACGTCTTATTTTAAAGATGTAACTTGACCACGTCTTATAAACATCAAGGTAGCCAATGTGGGGCTAGCCCACTTGGTAAAGGCACATGCCTATTATAGGAGAGGTCTTAAGTAGGGATGAGCTCGGGACGGTATCGGTATCAACCGATACCGATCCTGAAAAAACCGATATCGAAAACACTATAAACCCAATACCGATACCGAACACATACGGTACGGTACCGGTATGGTATCGGTATTTTACCTTAAAATACCGATACCAATAATACCGAAATCGAAAACCTCTAATTGTGGGTACCGATACCAATACTGAACACCCTCAGTTCGGTATCGGTTCGGTACGGGATCGGGATCGGGACGGTATCGGTATTCGGCTCTATGTGCTCATCCCTAGTCTCAAGTTTAAATTCTAACTAAGGTGTTTAATTTAGGATTATTGGTGTAAAAGAGTAAGTTTAGCCATTAAAAAAAAAAAACCTTATAGAAAGTAATCTTGAAGTGATTGCAATCAATAGTATGAAGTATAAATTTAAATCCAAACGAAACCACAACAGCATGATAGATCTGAACCAACAATAAGTTGGTAAGCCCCACCACCTTCATTAAACATCACAAAATGTCCTACATATATGCTTAACCCTACAACCTTAAGATGCCCAAAGTGAACCAATCACATCCTTTTCTTTATAGAATTTTGGTGTACATCTCTACATGTAGAAGTCTCTATCAAGTTTCACATTCAAAGATAAGAGTTACCATTTTTTTAAAGAAAAAAGGAATACAATAATAACAAATAATACAAACAAAGTTGAAGACACATTTGGGTTTAATTTGAGAAAAATCATGTCAGAACTAAATGTTAATTCTTTTACCGTAAACTAAATCATCATTGGGAACCTGTTTTAGTAATATCATCAAGCTGTGATTTTCAAATGTGTGTTAACTTGAGAAACTTTTTTTTTTTGCCAATTTAGGTAGGGTTAAAGAAATAAACCAAAGCTTATAATAATTTACATTTTAGGATAAGAAATACATATGATAATCACATAAGCAACCTGATTAAACTCATGCGCCTAGAGAATTTTAATATCCACATGCCTCTCTTTCTTTTGGGCTTACCATATCATTATACGAAATAGTTGGTGTCATCGTACGAAAATATACAGTGTCACTTGAATGTTGTATACATATTTGCCATGTAAATATATTTTTTTACTAGTGCCACGTAACACCAATATTCACACTATACATCTGCCCATCCCCATGAAAGAGTCATAAACGACCTAAAATCCAATAGGGGTCATGGTTTCTTCATAACTGTTTTTAGTCGTGCCTATTATTAAAAATATGCTCCATATAATTCATATGTTAAAACTAAGGTTCATATTGGGTTTATTACTACTGGGCCTAATATATTATCATTGGTTTAATGGCTGGCCCATTTGTGGTATAAGTCTGATTGTGTTGGGCTTATTATTGTTAAGCCTTATGGGCTTGGCCTATTATATGGTTGCAAGTTGTTTCAGGAATAAGGATTGTTGATCATATGTTGATCGTGTGGCTGTGATTCATTCGTGTATATGGCTGATAGAATCTTCTGGAGCTGACTATAAAAGGATTGTTATTATTATTTTTTAATCAGTTGTATCATTTCATTCTCTCTGTATTTTTAATCTAAGGTTTCATTGTTTGTCTTTGTATTGTTCTCTGATCTTTTTGGTCTATATAGAGATCAGAGATCGTATTGTCTAGAGAATTACTCTCTGGTGTAATCCTGGTCAGATCGTGTGTTCGATCAGTCTGTTTTCCCTGTTGGTCTGTAAGTGTTTCAGATTTATTTGTATTTTGTGTCAACTGGTCTAATCAACCAGTTGAACAATACTGATTTAGAGTCTCTCTTGTTTGAGAGAGATTCAGGGTTTGGGGGGAGTTTTTTTTGGGTTGGTCGATAATAAGATTTTTTTCACCGTTTTGTCGCCTACTTCTGTTGTTCTTCTTGTCTTTGATTCTGAGTTTGTGTAGGCTCAGATCTTGTTATTGTTGTTGGATCATAAAATTTTACATGGTATCAGAGCATGAGGCTTTTATATCATAAAGTTTTTTGTATTAATAACATTGATCCTGTTGTTTTCTGCTGCTTCTCTTGATTATTGGTTTCTAGTATGAGATCTTGGATTATAGGTCTAAGATCTGGTATTACTGATTGCTTTGTTGCATTGTTTGATAAGTTTTGGATCTGGTGTCAACGGATTGTTGGCTCTATTGGTTGGATCTGGAAAGTTGTGCAACCAGTAAGTTTTTCTTGTTTTGTTTGTTGTTGATTTGATAGTATTACTGCTTGTTGGCTACTGGAGTACTACGTAAGTATTCTGTATCTTGTCTCTTGTGTCTAGGCGTTTGTGGCCGGGTTAGGGGACCGACAATTGATTGTTGATTGTTTAGTAATTGTGGTTTGTCTTGTGTGTCTTCTTGCTATCTGTCTTAGTTGCATGTGTATTGTTGATTTCTTTCTATTATATTAGTATATACTTTCCTAGTTAATAAAAGAACTCTTCTACAAAGATCTACGTGGGCACCTTGAGTGCTGAACCCACGATCTGACCCCTGGTACAACTTCGTTCTCTAGGAGTTATTGTTTTTATCCTTGTTGTGTGTTTCTTTGGGTGCTTTCTGTGATTTATCATGTTTGGTCAAGGTACACAAGGTGCAGAAGGACACAAGGTCCTCAAGGACCACAAGGACCTGGTCCTATTGAACTTGGTGGACAAGTTTGTACACTCATTAGTAAATTGATTATTAGTGATCCTCTTTACTTACATCCAAGTGATACCAACAGTTTGTCTATCACTAGTATGAAACTAAAAGGGTTTGATAATTACTCTGTGTGGTCTAGCTCTATGAAACTTGCATTAGAAGCAAAGAATAAGTATGGGTTTATAGATGGTTCTTGTGTGAAATCTGAAGATGATGAAATGTTGGCTAGATAATGGGATAGATGTAACTCTGTGGTCTTATCTTGGTTGTGTTAGTGAAGAGTTATACTTAGGACAAGTGTTCTCTAAGTTTGCTAGTGAGGTTTGGTCTGACTTAAAGGAGACATATGACAAAGTAGATGAGTCTGTTGTGTTTAATTTGTACCAAAAAAATAAACAGTGTTAAACAAAATGGTAATACTGTTTCTTAGTACTATCATAAGTTGAACACTATGTGGAAGCAATTAGATGCTATTCTACAGTTGCCTACTTGCACCTGTAAAGCATCTAAGGACTTCAATAAATTTAGTGCAGTTATAAAACTTATGCAATTTCTTATGGGTCTTGATCACCAACCAGTTAGAACCACCTTGTTGACTAGGGAACCATTACCTAGTATAAAAGTTGCTTTCTCAATAGTGTCTAGGGAGGAGTCTCACAGGGGTACTGTTGGGATTTCAAAAGGTCAAAATGTTGCTTTTCTAACCAGAACAAATCAAGGTTTTGATAATAAAAGAAAAGTTAATAGAGGTCCCAATCCAAATCTAAAATGTACTCACTGTAATATGTTAGGACACACAGTTGACAGGTGTTTTGAGCTGGTTGGTTATCCACCAGGTTTCAAAAAGAAACTTGTTGGTCAAACTTTTAGAAGTAGAGTGTCTAATAATGTTTCAAGTAGTAAGCAGGGGTGTTCTCCTGCTGCTACTGCTTCTGGTTCTGCTTTGCCCTTTTCTGCAGAACAAGTGTCTAAGTTGTTGCATCTGATTAGTGAGAAAAATGGTACTGATGCTCAGCACTCTAGTGTAGGAGGTAAGAGTGTGAGTGATAGTGTTTTTTCTAGTATGTCTTGTTTGTCTAAGTTGGAAAAAAATTTCAAAAATTTTTCTAACTGTTTAAGATTTGTTAAAAATCATATAAGTCATAGCTGGATATCTGAGTTTGGTGCTAATCAACATATGACAAACAATGATAAAGACATGTTTAATTGTGTTGATTTATCCAATTATGACTTAAAGGTTAAGCACCCTAACGGGACTAGTGCTAAAGTGTCTAAAATTGGTGATATTAAACTGGCAAATGGTGTTGTTTTGTATGATGTTTTTCTTGTGCCAGATTATTGTGTTAGTCTTATGTCTGTTCATAAGCTTGCTAAAGATAGCAAGTTGTTTGTCTTATTTGATGAGAGTAATTGTTATATCCAGGATTCCAAGTCCAAGAGAATCCCGGTGACTGGTAGGCAATGTGATGGTCTTTATTTTGTTGATGAAAATGTGAGTTCTGCTAATGTTTGTTTTAATAGTACATGTGACACAGATTTGTGGCACAGTAGACTTGGTCACCCCTCTAACCAGGTCTTAGCCATATTAAAAGGAAGTCTAGGTATTAATACTAGTAGTACTAAACCATGTGAAATATGCCATAAGGCAAAACAAACTAGGTTACCCTTTCCTTTGAGTGATCATAAAACCAAAGATTTAGGTGATGTTATTCATTTAGATGTTTGGGGTCCATATAGGGTGACTAGTAAAGAAGGGTTTAGGTATTTTCTAACTGTGGTGGATGATTATTCTAGGACTGTTTAGTGTTTTATGTTAAAAAGCAAGAGTGAAGTTTTTGATAGTATAAAAGAATTTTATGAACTTTTAAAGACCCAATTCAAAAAACATGTGAAGGTCTTTAGGAGTGATAATGGTACAAAATTTGTAAATAATCAAATGATTAACTTTTGTAAAAGTAAAGGTATAATACACCAGACAACCTGTGTATATACACCATAACAAAATGGTGTGGTTTAGAGAAAACATAGACATCTTTTAAATATGGCTAGGGTCTTGTTATTTCAGAGTGGGTTACCTTTAAGGTTCTGGTTTGAATGTGTATTGACTGCCACTTATGTGATAAACAGGCTTCATTCTTCTGTCTTGCTAGGAAATAGTCCTTATGAGGTTGTTTATGGGTTCCCCCCACTTTCAGTCACCCAAAGAATTTTAGGTGTTTATGTTTTAGCACTGTCTTAAATGAGTCTGATAAAATGGCTAGTTGTGCTGAAAAATGTGTATTAATTGGTTATTCTAGTTTTAAAAAGGGTTATAAACTTTGGAATTTAGAATCCAAACAAATTGAGTTTTCTAGGGATGTGAGGTTCTATGAAGAAAATTTTCCTTTTAAAACAAATCTTGACAACATAGAACCTGACATAGAAAATCAAACTGTAAATCATTTAAATTTCTTTAACAGTTTTGATTCAATAAACATTGAGAGTTCTAAGGTGACGGATGGGCCTGATCTTCCCAATGATGAAGGGGGAAACACTAGTACTCATGTTGAGTCTTCTAGTCAGCAACCAGGGGTCACTCCTAGGGCTAACAAAGACTGTGACTCTGGTCAACAGTTTAACCCAGGTTGTAGTGAACCTAGTAGGGTAGACAATGATGAGGCTGTTTTACCTGAGGGAAGTAGTTTTAGAAAGTCTAGTAGAGTGTCTAACTTTCCCAAAAAGTTTAATGAATATGTTGTTGAAGGGAAGGTTAAGTATGGTATTGAAAAGGTTGTTAATTATGCCAACCTGTCTTTTGAAAACAAAAGCTTTGTTTCTGTTTTAAACAAGTCTGTTGAGCCTTCATGTTATTATGAAGCTGCCAAAGACCCAAAATGGGTTGAGGCAATGAATATTGAGATGGAAGCTTTGTATAGGAATAATACTTGGGTGTTAACTGAGTTGCCTTCTAGTAGAAAGCCCATAGATTGTAAGTGGGTATTTAAGATTAAGTATAAGTCTAATGGTGAAATAGAAAGGTATAAAGCTAGACTTGTAGAAATAGGATATAACCAAAGAGAAGGTCTTGATTTTGGAGAGACCTTCTCACCAGTAGTCAAAATGGTGACTATTAGGTGTGTTATAAGTCTAGCAGTCCAAAATAATTGGACTTTGTATCAGTTAGACATTAACAATGCCTTTCTATATGGAACCATAATTGAAGATGTGTACATGACTTTGCCAGAAGGGTATTACTCTAAGGATGAAACTAAAGTTTGTAAATTAGTTAAATCCTTGTATGGTCTTAAACAAACACCAAGAACGTGGAATGAAAAGTTAACAAATGTCTTAACTGAAATTGGATTTGTTCAAAGTGTATGTGATCATTCCATGTTTGTCTTGTCTAAAAATGAATTTTTCTTGGTCTTGTTGGTCTATGTTGATGATATTATTATAACTGGCAACAATGTGACTAAGATAGATAATGTTAAGAAGTTTTGAAGTACTAACTTTCTTATAAAAGATTTAGGAAAGTTAAAATATTTTTTGGGTATAGAAGTTTTGTATTCTGATAACTCTATTTGTTTGTCACAAAGAAAATATTGCTTAGAACTTCTTAGTGAGTTTGGGTATTTGGGGTGCAAACCTGTAAATAACCCTATTGAACAAAATTATGTTCTAAGTGTATGATCGGTTTATGACAAAAACATACAAAGATCACACGAGTATAAGCAAATCAGGTCCGGAAACCATAATTCGCATGCAAAATGATATTAATCGAAATCTGAGCGCGTTAAGATTCATTTTCAATCTGTTTTTCATTAATATTATCTTTATAATCCTTACAAACTCAAATATAATGAAAAACAACTATTTACAGACCTTTCTAAACACACCTAGAAACATACACACTTGACCTCTAGACAAAATGACCGAATGTTAAGTTTCCAAAACAATTCAACCTATATATAGTACTTCCATTCGACCTCTTACAAGGTCAAAGGAGCCGTTTGACCCATCGAGGGTACAAACCAAACAAACATAAACATCAAAACATACATTCGACTCATAAACACTTCATTCGACCTATGATAAATCTCATTCGACCCGCCGATGGCTCGAATGAGTCTTATAATCTACCAAAATCTTCATTTCGTCAACAATCTTCATGTAATCCGACAAGTACAGCCACACAATGCACTTACACTAAGTGTTAAAAATGAGAAAAACAATGAGTTACCGGACAATATAACTGGATATCAGAAATTAATTGGAAAATTAATCTACTTGTCATTGACTAGACCTGATATTAGTTATGTTGTTCAGTGTCTTAGCCAGTTTATGCATAAACCCAGTAGAGGACACCTTCAAACTGCCTTAAGGTTGTTAAGGTATTTGAAGGAGTCTCCTGGTAAAGGAATTATATTCTCTAAGTCTTCAAATTTTCAGTTAACTGGTTATGTTGATGCTGATTGGGCTAAGTGCCTAATTACATGGAAATCCATAACTGGTTATTGTGTTTTCCTTGGAAACTACTTGGTTTTCTGGAAAAGTAATAAAGCAAAGCACATTCTCTAGATCTTCAGCTGAAGCTGAATATAGAGCTATGTTCTCTGCTACTTTTGAGTTGTTATGGCTTAAAAACTTGTTGTTTGAGCTGAATGTTCAAGTTGGTGCAACTTAAGTTATATTGTGATAGAATAGCTGCAATTTCCATTGCAGCCAATCCAGTGTTCCATGATAAGGTCAAACATTTTGAGTTAGATATTCATTTTCTCAGGGAATAGATTGCAGTTGGGTTGATTTAAACTGTCAAAATAGGAATTGAGAATCAACTTGTTGATGGATTAACAAAAGGGTTAAACATTCAGCAACATAGGAAGTTTTGTAATGAGTTAAAAATGGTTGACTTGTTTAAACATATGAATTAAGGGGGCGTGTTAAAAATATGCTCAATATAATTCATATGTTAAAACTAAGGTTCATATTGGGTTTGTTACTATTGGGCCTAACATATTATCATTGGTTTAATGGCTGGCCCATTTGTGGTATAAGTCTGTGTTGGGCTTATTATTGTTAAGCCTTATGGGCTTAGCCTATTATATGGTTGCAAGTTGTTTCAGGAGTTAATAAGGATCGTTGATTATATGTTGAGCGTGTGGCTGGGATTCATTCGTGCATATGGCTGATGGAAGCTTCTGGAGCTGACTATAAAAGGATTGTTATTATTATTTTTTAATCAGTTGTATCATTTCATTTTCTCTATATTTTTGATCTAGGGTTTCATTGTTCGTCTTTGTATTGTTCTCTGATCTTCTTGGTCTGTATAGAGATCAGAGATCGTATTGTCTAGATGATTACTCTCTGGTATAATCCTGGTCAGATCGTGTCTTCGACCAGTCTGTCTTCCATGTTGGTTTGTAAGTGTTCCAGATTTATTTGTATTTTGTGTCAGCTGGTCTAATCAACCAGTTGAACAATATTAGTTTAGAGTCTCTCTTGTTTGAGAGAGATTCAGGGTTTGGGGAAAGTTTTTTTGGGTTGGTTAATAATAAGATTTTTTCACCGTTTTATCGCCTACTTCTGTTGTCCTTCTTGTCTTTGATTCTGAGTTGGTGTAGGCTTAGATCTTGTTATTGTTATTGTTGTTGGATAATAAAACTTTACACCTATTTAATACACCTGGTTCGTCTAGCCCAAATTTAATACTTTTGCCAACAATCCAAATACGATATATTTCTAAAAATAGTACCTAAAGATGTGTTATTAGTTAGAATAGAACATTAGATATATACATTATCTTCATATACATATATAGTTGCACATCTTTTGAATAGTCGCTAGTACCCCTCTCACCAACTCTCAAAACCCAGCCTATTTTCACCAACTTAAAGTTTGGTGGGAAAATGATAGGACACAAGGCCATGAGAATGATGTTTAGTTTAGATTGAAAAACATTGAAGATGGGTGGGTGATGTTGTGATTTCGTAGGCCAACTCTCTATCTCGCCAACCACCACAACATCCAATTTCTCTTTCCTTCTCTTACGACGAAGTTCACGCTTTCATGATTTTCTAATGTCATGGTTTTCTACACGAGTCTTTTTACGAGACAGGTTATTTAACCGGATGTAGCTTAGATTATGATAGTCTTGTTATTATTAGTGAACTTGAAACAAAAATTTGTATTATGAAGTGTTGTTTATACTGATAATACAAGATTAAAATATAAAATTAACAATACTAAAATCTAATATTAGTACATGGCAGGTAATATATATGTATGGATGGCCTTTGGTCTAACGGTATTAAAGTATTTGATAAGGTTTTGATTTTTCAAATGGTGAGGGTTTATACCATTCACTCATTAATGTTGATAAAAATTCACATGTTCAAAATAAAATGTATGGATATAGCTTATAGAAAAATCATCATATACAGTTTTCACATGAACCCTTACAAATAGAAATATTAAATGTGTAAATTTTCAACCTGTCACCATTGTGTATGAGTGTGTGTGTATACACTTGGAATTTGGTGACAATATCTAAACCAATAGGACTTGAACAAAGCTTATCCATATCATTTGTTAAAGTAATGTCAACTTATTACCACCAACTCCATATATTCATTGCAATGTCATGAGACATAAAACTACAATAAAGGCTCTAGTTAAAGAATAAATTATGTTTCGATAAGTTTACAAAATTTGTAAACAAATTATTAGAACTTCCGGTGTGGGTACAGCATAGGCCTATCATCCTCTAGCCAGGGGCGGTACCGCCCCCTGACCCACCATCATCATGATCGATATTTGGTTGCCGGGCTTGCCGCACCTCTTGATTGGTGAGTGTTTTTGTTTTTCTTTTTTAAAGGGATGGAGGTCAATTACTCCACACCCTTGGACCATCATGTGGATGATGCTTCTACCCCTTGTTGATGTGACATCTGAAGTAGAGGATCATTATGGATAATGAGTCTCCTCCACACCCATCAGTTTTAAATTGCTTGACTAGTCAGTTTCATATATAATAATTAATAGATTTCCATGAATTTAGTTATACAAAATCAGAAACTAATTAAACTAATTTTAGTTTTTTTAACTGGTGCTTTCATAAAATTTGTAAACAAATTATTTTAGAAAAATTATTAACCGGCTTATATTATTCAATTCTACTCCCTTGATTATATTATTCAACACTTTGTGCCGTCAAACTAAATATTTGTCCTTGTTTACATTTCAATGGCCAACGTACGTGGCGTATATGTCACCGATGATTTCAATTACCAATCGCACGGCCACACATGTTTTCCAACAAACTCATTGGCCAGCCAAACATATTACCAAATGTTGTATATAAACACCTTCATATCCCATGTTTTTTTTAGTTTTCTCATCAAATATTCAATCTTTTTCTACAAAATATTCGAGCAAAAATGGAGGCTGCCAAAGAGGATCCATTGAACTGGGGTGTCGCGGCGGCATCGCTAACTGGGAGCCACCTCGATGAGGTGAAGAAAATGGTGGAGGAGTATCGAAAACCGTTGGTGAGACTTGGTGGCGAAACGCTGACTATTGGTCAGATAGCAGCGGTCGCCACCAGGAATGCCACCGATGTTATGGTGGAGTTGTCGGAGAGCGCTCGAGCCGGAGTGAGGGCGAGTAGTGATTGGGTGATGGATAGCATGATGAAAGGTGGTGATACCTATGGTGTCACTACGGGTTTTGGTGCTACTTCTCATAGGAGAACTAAAGAAGGTGGAGCTCTTCAACAAGAGCTCATTAGGTATGTTTGTTTAAAGATTGATGTAATAAATTAAATGCAATTATATTTATTTCATATTGTTCTAAATTAGATAGAGTTAGCAATAATTTTACAATGCTTGGTTAGATATCATTTTGTAACAATTTAAAACACGAAACAATGAGATTATACATACACACGCATATAAGTAACAACCACATAGACTACATCAACATTTTTACGTAATGTTTGATCATATATAATGTAAGAGAGAAAAACTAAGACGGTATTATGTATCGGTATCAAATCAATACATACATTACATATACTTTTATATTTTAAACTTAACACTGTTTGTTTGTCTATATTTTATATTTATTACAATGATTTTAAGATCAATAATTTAGTTGAATTGCAAATTGAATTATTAATCACTTATATTATTTTAAATTTTCTGTAATTTGTTTTTATCGTATGTTGTTTTTACGATAAATAATTAACACAATTTGGTTTATAATTTTTGTCATTAATAATAATTTTTATTTCCTATTCTCTATGATCAGATATCAGTCTATCACATTTGGGATTTAGATATAAAAACATCTATCTCAAAATATATATATTAATGAACTAATATTAGTTGGTGGGATGTTCTCATATGACTCTTTATTCTTGAAGTTGGTGGACTTGGTTAACTAAAACCTTGCCGTCGTCTTTTTTATCATTATTAAAATTAATTCTCTATAATTTAATTATATAAAATGATACTCTTATAATATTTGTTGGTTACACATGCAAGAAATCTTATATTTGTTTCGGGGACGGAAGTGATTTGATATAGAGCTGAAAGTATAAAAATACTGGTAATGATAATATAACATTGATCTTAAACTAAATATATAAATACTATAGTTATTCTGCAAATTGAATCATTACTCCATTTAGATATTTTATATTTTTTTAGTGTGTGTATATATGTATATATTATATGTTGTTATTCCGATAAATCGTTAAGAGTGATTTTACAAAATTTTGAAAATAGTCATTTAGTACAAGGGATTATATACATACTAGCTGATTACCCCGGGACATTCCCGGGGTTGAAAAATTTAATATGATTTAATAAAAAATGATAAAAAAATGATAAAAGAAGAAAACTCAAATCACGAAAAACATAAATAACTTAAACATAATCAATCTTAGTTAAAAAACATTTATTTAAAAAGTTAAAAAAATAAAAAGCATAAACCATATTAAACATAATACAGTATTAAAAGGATAACCTTCAACATATAATCATCTTCACGTAATTTAAAATATGTTACAATTTGACTTTGACTTATATAGATGTAGAATTCATGATGGGGGTTGAAAAATATAACAATTCTAATAATATTAATACTGATAGTAATAATTATTACTCTTGTAATTAAATAAATAAAAAAATAACCTTGTTATAAGGTGACACCATGTGTTGCAGTGTTGCGTGATTCGTTCTCCTAACTTCTCTTGATGAAGTATACCTATCCATCTTTAGAAGAGTAAAATTCCAATGATAGCATGGCGATTGGGCTGAATTTCAACATCGTAGATAAGAACCTGGTTTAAAAGAAAAAACATGATTAATGAATAACCTGAACACTTTGTGTTTTTTTTTTCTGTATGAACATAACCCCACAAAAAATAGTCGTTTTTTTCTCCGTTTTTTATATAGCACTATGGTACTCGTTGGAAAGATAATAAAACGCTCGTTAATTTGGTGTAATTTTTTTATTTAAAAAATCTCGAATATAAAAGATATTAACGTTTAAAAATTATGAGAGGAACATAAGAGAGAAAAATTTAAATTTGTTTTTAAATTCTTTTTTCCTAAAATATGTCAATTTAATTTTAGTAATTGAGAATTGAGAGATAGAGAGATAAATTTAGGGTTTTATGTTTATATTTTTTAATTAATTAAAAAAGGAAATAATTCAAAAAACATTAAAATCTTTCAATTATGATGCCACGTGGCAGTTTCATGGAGAGGATGAAGGCACCATTGCACGCCACGTCAGCAATGTTCAATTCTTTTATATATATTAATAATAGATAGATAGATACCAATTTTTTGCAATTTATAACACATTTTTCACAAACTTTTACAATTTGTAACGTATTTTACCCCTGAAACTAGATAACATATGGGGGAATAAAAGTGTTACATTCAAATTGCAAAAGCTTGAAATTAAGAAATCTAAAGTGTAAAAGTTTGGACTATATGTATAATTTTTTTTATACTTACATACTATTTTTAAAATTTTGTAAAACCATAAACATGGGAATACTTTAATCAATTTTTTTAACTACTATTGATACACAACTCTACTCTATGCTAAATTACATAAATTATCATATTTTGTATTCCATATGTGATAACATCAGATATCACATTTAGAATTTAGATGTAAAAACTATCTCAATATATAAATAAAAAATAAAGTTGAAATAGATAAAATTCTATAAAAAAACGCTAAAATTATTAGGTTCAAAGGCATTGACGTTTTTGCATCAATATTAGATTTTGTAATCACTGGGTGGCTTGGGAAAAGGTTGCGAAGCCTAAGACAGATGGAGGGTTGGGTTTGAGTAAATTGTTAGACTGTAATCTCTCGTTGTTATTCAAGTGGTTGTGGAGGTATAAAACTGAAGAGACTGCCTTGTGGAAAAGAGTCATAGATGCGCTTCATATCTCCAATCGACGGTGGGATATGATGCCATGGAATAAACAATCTAGCGGCCCGTGGAGTAAGTTGGTTAAGGCGGCGTATAACACCAAGATGCAAGGGGTTAACGTTTTAAATATGTTTCGGGGTTCTGTTGGTAATGGTTTGGATATCCGATTTTGGGTGGATACTTGGATTAGTGATGCCCCGTTGAAAGAGTTGTTTCCGAACTTGTTTTCTCTTGAAAAACACAAATGGTGTAAAGTCTCGCACAGGATTGGTGACAATAATGGGTCTAGTGCTATTATATGGGAATGGAAGAGATATCCTAGCTCGACAGTTGAGATGATGGAGTTAATTCAGTGCCACCGGATGGTCATGACGGTTCGGCTAAATCAAAACACTGATATGTGGAAATGGAATAGTGGGTCTAATGGTGCTTATACGGTGAGCGAGGCTCGTATATGGCTGCGCGGTGCTAATGAGGCGAATACTGGTTTTCGGTACAAGTGGTGTAAATGGCTTCCTAATAAGTGTAATATATTTATGTGGCGTGCTTCTTTGGATAGACTCCCAACGGCTACTGCGTTAGCTCGAAGGAATGTATTTATGGGTGATGGTTTATGTCGTCTCTGTGGTGAGGTAGTCGAGACCTTAGAACATGTGCTCACGGCTTGTGCGATCTCTAATGGATTGTGGATGGGTATTGCGTCATGGCTTCATATTCCTCCGATGTTCATTTTTTCTGTTCATGACATTCTAATGTTAATGGACCATGCGGCTATCTCTACATCAAGGAAGTTGATTATTTATGGTATTTTAATTATAGCTTGTTGGAAGGTATGGATGACACGGAACGAGGTTATTTTCAGGCAAGGAGTGGTAAATGTGACAAGGATGCTATCAGACGTCAAGGCGATTAGTTTTCTATGGTTTAATAGTAGATCTAAACATGATAGGATTGGTTGGAACGATTGGTGTCGATTTGATGTAACGTAATGGTCTTGTGGTTGTAGTGGGTATCTCTATCTTGGAGATATCCCGTTTTGTTTGTTTTTAATGAAGTTTGCCTTTCAAAAAAAAAAAAAAAAATTAGATTTTGTAATCGTGTGAAATTAAAGTATATCAGATCAATTGGATTTTGTAACCAGTTAAGATGCCAAATTTCTATAATAAAAATTAAAAGCTAACAACTTTTAAAAAAACAATCTGATTAAATATGTTTATATTCAGATTCTTGAACGCTGGAATCTTTGGCACCGGAACAGAGTCCGACCACATGCTGCCACAAACCACCACAAGAGCCGCCATGTTGGTCCGAATCAACACCCTCCTCCAAGGCTATTCCGGCATCCGGTTCGAAATCTTGGAAGCCATCACCTCTTTCTTAAACCATAACATCACCCCATGCCTCCCTCTTCGGGGCACCATAACAGCTTCCGGCGACCTCGTCCCACTCTCATACATTGCCGGAATATTGACCGGCCGGCCCAACGCCAAGGCCGTGGGCCCGACCGGAGAATTCCTCGACTCGGCCACGGCTTTTAATCGAGCCGGGATCACCACCGGTTTTTTTGAACTACAACCTAAAGAAGGCCTTGCATTAGTTAATGGGACCGCGGTTGGGTCCGGGATGGCTTCGGTGGTTCTTTTCGAAGCCAATATTCTTGCGGTTTTGTCCGAGGTCTTGTCCGCGATTTTCGCGGAAGTAATGCAAGGAAAACCCGAGTTTACGGATCATTTAACGCATAAACTGAAGCACCATCCGGGCCAGATAGAGGCTGCGGCGATCATGGAACATATTTTGGATGGTAGTTCATATGTGAAAGAAGCGAAAAAGATACATGAACTTGATCCCCTACAAAAGCCGAAGCAAGATCGGTATGCGCTTCGTACCTCGCCGCAATGGCTTGGCCCGCTTATCGAAGTGATTCGGACTTCGACTAAGTCGATTGAGAGAGAGATTAATTCGGTTAATGATAACCCGTTGATTGATGTTTCGAGAAATATGGCGCTTCATGGAGGGAACTTTCAGGGCACCCCGATAGGCGTGTCAATGGATAATACTCGGTTAGCCATCGCGTCTATTGGGAAGCTCATGTTAGCTCAATTTTCGGAGCTTGTAAATGACTTTTACAACAATGGATTACCATCAAATCTATCAGGTAAACAATAATGAAAACCTCATAAGATATTGTGTATTATTATTCAACTTTTTATAGGAGTACAAAAAGAATAATTACAAAGGAAACCTGATCAAATCATATCTTTAATATCAGGTGGTCGCAACCCTAGTCTAGATTATGGGTTCAAAGGAGCTGAGATCGCGATGGCGGCCTATTGCTCGGAACTCCAGTTCTTGGCTAACCCTGTGACCAATCATGTCCAAAGTGCCGAACAACATAACCAAGACGTGAACTCCTTAGGGTTGATTTCTTCAAGAAAAACCGCTGAGGCTGTTGAGATTCTAAAGCTCATGTCATCAACTTACTTGGTACGTACTATTAACATAGTGTATTATTATTATACTTCTATAAATAGTTAATTAATAATACATAATATACCTTACAAAGTTTTGATTATTCAACAGGTAGCACTCTGCCAAGCAATCGACTTAAGGCACTTAGAGGAGAACCTAAAATCCACTCAAGAACGTTGTTAGTCAAGTGGCTAAGAAAGTGTTAACCATGGGTCCAAACGGCGAGCTTCACCAGGCTCGGTTTTGTGAGAAGGATTTGCTCAAAGTTGTCGATCGTGAACATGTGTTTACATACATTGACGACCCATGTAGTGCCACATACCCTCTTATGCAAAAGCTAAGGCAAGTCATGGTTAACCATGCACTCGCAAATGAAGCCGAATTGGATTCTAACACATCAATCTTCCAAAAGATCGGTTCATTTGAGGAAGAACTACATACCATATTGCCAAAAGAAGTCGAAAACACTCGACTTGATCACGATAGTGGAAAATTGACCATACTGAACAGGATTGAGGAATGTAGATCCTACCCATTGTACAAATTCGTGAGAACCGAGCTTGGAACCGGTTATTTGACAGGAGAGAAGACGGTGTCACCGGAGAGGAGTTTGATCGGGTTTTCTCGGCTATATGTGCCGGAAAATTGATCGATCCGTTGCTCGATTGCTTGAAGATGTGGGAAGGGACTCCCCTACCCATTTCATAAGTGAAAGTTGATACATTTGGATAATGGTTTTATTTCTGTGTATGTTGATGAAAAGCTTGTATCATATATACCTTTTCGATCTTGTATCTTTAAACTTGTTGGATGATCAAATTGTTTATATAAACGTTTTATTTTGTTTTAACAAATTGTTTTATGAATGTAACTATTGAATTTTGTTGAACGAATTTTGGATGAACTTTTATCTAAATAGAAGAATCTATTAAGTAGAAATGGTGTATTGGGATTTTGACTCAATAAATAGTTATGTTAAAAATAATTAAAAACAAATAAGAATAACTAGGATTTAGAGGGATTTAACATTAATATATATATGTAGTATATTAAAAATTGAAACACCAAAATTAACTTTCACGGAAGATACAAAATTAATAGAAGAAGAATATCTGAATATTAGGACCCAGTCAATCCGGTCCATGTTATAGACCTAGACAAAAGATCAAATACAAACAATTTTTTTGTACGAACTGTACGAATCAAAGAAAAAAACACGCAGACCGCATATAACTAGAGTAATTATATAATTACTCTAGTTATACACGACCCGCGCGTGTTTTTTCTTTGATTCGTACAGTTCGTACGAAAAAGCTATTTGTACGTGAACCTAACCCTATAGACCTATTACGTCTACACTCTGGACCTCATGTATCTGGATGGTATGGGAGTTCAAGGTCTGGTTATAACGATTTTAGGTCAAATCATGAGCTAAACTGTTAATTACGGTTTTTTATTATTAAAAACCGAAACCAAACCGTTACTAACGATTTAGCTCCATTTTAGTTTTACGGTTTGGGCTTTATTGGCCCTTATATAAAACTCATACAATAAATAAAAGTGGTTAAAACGTCAACGTTCTTGTAATCAATCAATGGAAATAAATTCCGTTAATATAAATGGATTTAAAGAACAGGTGATGGAAATACTCGAACTAAACCGATTTAAAAACAGCTAAAGATTGGATTAAAATAAAATGCCATTGATAAAAGAATCAAAGAAAATAAATGAGATCATGTAAAAGTTTCAATTAGAAACAAATCAAAATAATAACACTAGGCAAAAACATAAAATTCCACCGCTACCGCTTGATATATCGTCTGATTTTGTATGGCATTTTAATTGTGGCTTGTTGGCGTATTTGGAAAGCTAGAAATGACAAGGTTTTTAATCAGGCGAGCAGGAATGTGGTTGATATTGTGTCAGACGTCAAAGTGTTGAGTTATCTTTGGTTTTGTAATAGGGGTCGATATGGGGTAGTGGATTGGAAGGCTTGGAAGTCTTTCTTATTTGATGTAATGTAATCGTTGGACTCGTGGGGGTTTCCGCCTTGGAGATCCCCGGTCTTTTTTTTTAATAAAATTTGCGTACAAAAAAAAAAAAAAAAAAAAAGGTTAAGTTGTAACCTTTCTTCCTTTGTTTTCTAGGTAACATTCCATTTTCCGAATATTTCTAACAGGTTTGGGATGATTAGCTATTAGTTTTTGTGTTCTGCACCTCTTATATATTTTCATATATTCTATATGAATGAATGTTGAAGATTTACTAACCATACACCTTATGACTTTTTTTACCAAAACAAATTCCATTTCCTTCGAATTTTGAATCACTGTAAACATTCCAATCTCTTCAAAAATATTTTGTAAACCAAACGCCACAATCCCTCTTCAAAACCGAAATTTCATACCCTTTCGTTTCCATGATAATTCCCAATCTTGTTTCTTCTTTGTCAAAAACAGCGAAAAGCCGAAAACCCACCCAGAAAGTCCTTATCAACGCTTTTCACCAACTCCAGACATGGACAGTCATACCGAATTGCACCAAGCCTCGAGAGTCGAGACATCCATGGGTTCAGCTTGTGTTCAGAACCATTGACCTCCCCACTGAGGAAGGTAAACATTCCTTTACAAATGGTCGAAAACGATGAACTTTTGGAGTATGCATTGATGTCTGGTGGTTACAAAGGGATACTAAAACAACAGATTAGGGATTATATGGCAAAAAAAAAAAAAAAAGTTTGTTACTTATTCTCTGCTATATATACCAATCTATGTGTCCATTTCTAGAAGAAACAAAAAAAGACAAAGGCTGAACACAACAAAAGAAATTAAGGTTGCCCTTCATCGTCTATCATTTCACGAACCTCGTTAGCAACTAAATACGCTTTGTGACCTCCGATCACCTCTCCCTGTTTCTTCCCGTCTTTCCAAAGCTGTAATACCAAAACACATCAATTTTACTGCTTGCAAACATAATGAATATTGTTTAGTAATCAATCTGTTAACCTGTATAGTTGGCATCTTCTGTAAATTATATGACCAGACCCGACCCCAAACGAATCAAATTGACATGAAATCGCACAATTCAGGTGTTAAAATCAGAATGTCTGCAAATGATGCTGATGAAACTGAACCAACTGTGTGGGCATGAGAGACTTACAGTGACACCAGCTCGAACCACAAGCTGATGCGGGACATTGTTGACATCAATGCAATAAAACTTTACCTGCGGGACATTCAACATAACCAAACACGAATATAAGAATGTGAAGCTAAAATGTCTGACGATGATTATAAACTGTTTAAGAAATGAATAGTTGAGCAAAAGAGTGAGTTTAAAGCTTTAACCTTGGGTGATAAACAGCAGCCAATTTTTCCAATTTTGGTTTTAAATATATGCATTTCCTGCACCACTTTGCCATCCTATGAACACAAGTAACATCAGCTTACATAATAATTCTGGCTAAACATCAACTGCATCCCATCAATAATTTATTTGAGGCAATAACATTAGCAGCAGTTAGAGAAGCATAGTTGGGGCTAGGGGGTGCCCCGGCCCCCTCTGTATTTTGGCGCAGTGGTAAAAATTTACGATTTTCGTAGGTAAATTGAGTCCAGGTTGACTCCGGCCCCAAAAAATTGAGTCCGGCCCCGCGGATGTAATCTTCAAGCTTCACCACTGGTCCCGTGAAGGTATTTGCTGGTTCTAGTTAACGGGGTATTTGTTGGATTTTGGGTTTTTTTTCTCGGTGTAGTGGTTCAAGTGTACTGTTTCCTCTAAAACTGTGTTTCAGTTAAATGAATCAGTGAAGTGAAGTGATGTGGCAGTGCACAGCACAGTGAAAACCAGTGAAGTTAGGTGGAGCACCCTGTCCCGTTAAGCAACGGAGGTGCAAGTTAGGGTGTCACTGTCAGTACGAAACATTCATTATCCAGTCGCATGTAAAGAGTATGGTAATGACTATAAAATTAGAATGCAAACCTAACTAGCAATGCATTAAATCAATAAACATACCATAAAACAATAACTGATTCATCAACAACCCGATCAAATTCACATTCATTTAATATGGGTTTCAAGTCAACTGAAACAGGGGAAGAAGAATAATCAAGAACAGGAACCGATCCTTGCTGACCCAAATCACTGATCGCCTTCAAGCACCACCCTGTGTTAAGCTCGTTGTTGATATTTAAACAACCCCACAAATCTGCAACGGACCTTGAAGATTTGGTATTTGAAAACCCGACACGATTGGATGGAAGGTATAGGGAATTTGGCGTTTGAAGAGGTAATATTGGTGGGAATCGAGTAGCGTCGGACATGGTTGGGTGATGGTGTAGATCGTAGTGGGTTGTTGACGGAGATGTTGAGGAAGAAGAAGATGAAGTGGAATATTACGCATTTTAGTCGTATTTGTATTGTTTTCAGGACAAACTTTTACTTTTATAATACTATGAAATATTGCGTCCAAGGTTTTTATTTTATTTTATTTGGTAGATTTTAACTAAATAAACAATTTTTTCATACCTGGATCGGACCGGCTGGTTGGATTGGAAACCGGTGCCTTAGCCAAACTGGTTCATGGGTTAAACCGGGCTTTCATTGAAGCGACCGGTCAGACCGGGAAAAAGTGGATGAACCGGAAATTTTAAAATTTTGTTGGAATTTGTTTTATTTTTGGCCTGTTGGTTAGAACAGAGGTTCCCGGTTTGACGTCCCGTCAAATTCTGAAAAATTGCAAATAAAAGTAAAAAGACTCGGGTCAAAACAAAGTTAAATTGAACTTATTTAGCGTTGTTGTAATCTGCTTGTTGAATCCTAATAATATATAGTTAGAGCTTAGAGTTTAACTTTTAAGGCTTATCTTTAAAATCTAGTTTTGGTTTTTCTTGGCATCATCCGCAAAGCAAAAATATTACATCTTCAAAGGGGCATTCCTCTAGGGACCAAAAGTGTGAAATGATACAACCTTTACCACTAGAGGGATACATAAGAAACTAGCCCTATAAGGAAACAAACTCCCCTATCTAGCAATACAAGATAAGATGTTCGACTAACTTCACAATTTACAAACACGCCCAACTAAATGGGGTGTCTCACAACAAGTATAATGTCCCGATACCCCAAAACAACACTAGAGTAACTATAGGGACCCAACCTAAAACATATCATCCCAATTCCATGTGGTCACGTGGGTGGACCACCCTCGGATCAGCATCCCTCCCGAGCCACAGAGCCTACGGGTCACCTTGCAAGGTGGATCCACGCTAATAAAGCACTTGCATTGTCTAAACGGTCTAACATACATACATACATACATACATACATACATACATACATACATACATACATACATACATACATACATACATACATACATACATACATACATACATACATACATACATACATACATACATACATACATACATACATACATACATACATACATACATACATACATACATACATACATACATACATAGGCCGATTAATCTCAACAGTAAGCCAACCGATAAACCAAGCATTGGGCTCACAAATAAGACCCCAATCCAAGAAGTAAATCCAGTTACTATTAACCGTACACCCAATAGTGTGATTTCTAACATTTCACTCGAACCCAGCCCAGGCTTCAAGAGCATCCGGTTACTAGGGCCCAAAGTATTGTTGTGGGCCCCGTAATCGGGCCTGCCATTTGTAAACTTCATAATGGGCCTTCAGAAAAGAAACCCAAGCCCAGGTCTTCATTCAAAAAAGTAGCCCAATTTTTAAGTGACACAAACAAGGTTTTTCATGAGATTTCCTCATACCAAGGCACGCTCTCAGTAGCAGAAAACCAACCAACTCCACCGAATGAAGGTTAAAGGTTAAAACACCATCCACCTTGTCCAGGCATTGCGCATCTCAGAAAAAAAAAAAGCAATTCTAAAAATACGCTCTCTCCTCTCTCATCCCCCTTCCCGCCTCTCAGATAACATATTTTTGGACGTTTTTGCAAAAAAAACGTCCATCTTTTCTCTATACTATGTCCCCTCTTCGCCACATGAGAGGCCATAAAGTTGATACTAACATCTAACAGGCAATAAAGTTGATACCTAAATTAGATTAACATTTTTTTTAACCGCAGATCAGCTGGTATTCAACCTACTCCAAAGGGCAATAAGCAGCTCTAGAAATCCTCTCCCCGAGTTCTAATCCTTCCCAGTGGTGCTCGCCCATAAATGAGATTCACATGACCATTATTTCTAGTATGTATATTTATATACTATTGTCACTCGGAAATATAGCCTGATACACAAGTAAAAATGAATACACAGAATAAAGATTTGCACATCACAAAGTTGTTGCGGTAACTTGATGTCTTAAAATCGGACCATCTGTCCAAGTTAAAGCTACAGACATCAGCTCTGTGATAGATAAAATTGACATTAAACATTGTAACATCCTCAACTAATTACCTTTCCCTGCTTTTATTGTTTATCATTTCCTCCAACAAAACAATGTTTTAACAAAAAAAACACCAAAACCAAATCAAACACCTTTCCCCGAACATGTACAGAAACAACACCTTTAATCTCACCGCTTTCCTATTTACCTCCATCATCATGTTTCATTTTAACAACTGTCATCAAAAGTTAAAGAGAAATATGATGTGAAAAAAAGAGATTATAAGCTATCCCGAACAGTAGGAAAGCTCGTTCCATCCTTGACATGGCTTGACGCAGATGGCCATAACCATTTCAACACGTGTGGCCCTAAAACCTGTTGAGATAGAAACAATAATCAGTATGTACACTACACATAAATGGATGTGATAAAGAAAATGACGGTACCATTGTGAGATTTCTGTATGCACCAACATCGTACGGATGCTTATAAATCTGTCCAGACTTCTTTGCTAACCACACTTTTCTAGTTCCTTCATAATACTGGAAAAGAAAACAAAATACGGACCAGTTAAAGTCAAATGTTTGACTTTTACCTCTATTGTTACCAAAGTTCGACTTTTACCTCTATCGTGGTCATATTATGCGTCAACAGGTATATATGCCAGCCAAAAGAGTTCCAAGTGTCAAAGTTAAAAGTGAAATCATTACCGCGGATGTAATCTGACAAATATCGCAAAGTTGTCACAAATATATAAGTAATACAGTGGGGTTGATGTGTAAATCGATCTAGACATGATATGTAAGAAAAGGAGTCTATATTTATAGTTGTGTTTACTTATAGAAGTACAGCATGCGTTTATAACATCGTTCTAAATTAACGAGCATTTAATATATTAGATTGGGTCCTACTATTTACACCTTGAAATTACCAAATACACTTCTTGACAGGACCTTTTTCATCTGTTCACTATATTATTTACATTCGAATAAGCTGTTGATAATTTGATATGTATTTATTTTGACGACATATAAATATAAATTTTATCAGTAATGTAGATAAAGACACAGTTACGAAAGATGGAAGTGGCGGAGATGAGAATGTTGAGGTGGATGTGTGGTCACACTAGGTTAGATCGGATTAGAAATGAGGTTCTTAGGAAGAGGTTAGAAGTGGCTAACATAGCAGATAAGATAAAGGAGGGGAGATTAAGATGGTTTGGACATGTGAAGCGGAGACACACGGCAGCCCCAGTCAGAAGAGTGGAACACCTCACGGTGGAGGGGAGGAGGAGTAGAGGCAGACCCAAATTGACTTGGGTCGATCGGATTAGACAAGATTTGCTAGAATTACACCTCTCTGAGGATATGGTCCAAGATAGGAATTCGTGGAGGCTTAGGATTAAAGTTAAAGATTTTTAGGATTTTAGATTTCTTAGGAAGTAGAGATGATCCCTATGCATGTATATATATATATATATATATATATATATATATATATATGTATATAAATATATTTGTATGTTATATTATGTTATACATTCACTATTTTTTAGTGTTTTGTGATTGCCTAATTATTCATAAATATATAGTGTGCATTTGTTCTTTTCGAGCCGGGGGTCTCTCTGGAAGCAACCTCTCTATCTCTAAAGATAGGGGTAAGGTTTGCCTACATCTTACCCTCCCCAGACCCTACTAATAGCGTCGCTATTCGTGGGATTTCCTGGGTTCGGTTGTTGTTGTTGTTGTAGTAATGTAGATAAAACACGCTCATCGTAATGGTGTATTTGAAAATTGTATAAAACGTTATATATTAGAAGTTACGAAACAAAAACAAAAACAAAATTATACCTAAAAGAAAAACAAGCAGTATAAAAGTTAAAAATAAACCATCAAATCAATGGGTGTATTTGTCAATATTAGGAGTGTAAATAGATCACCCCTTGGCCCTCGTTTTGTCCCTAAAACCTAAATCTACATTGGGACAACTTCCTAAATCCTAATGTTTACAGGACTACAACCGTATATCTTGTTATTTTGTATAAACGGGACATGAAAAACGAAAATACATTTAACATACAGTTATCCGATAATCTGATTCGTCACGTCGGAATAATAACTTTTAATACACTGTTGAGATGTATTTACTTGTATCTACATTTCGACATAAATTTTAACATTAACCGAGTTATATCTAATATATTATACTCATTGACCTTAAGTTTGAATATGGCTAAGTAATTGTGAGATAAACTTTACATCAAAATGAAGAAAATTAACACATCATAACAGTGTACTCAAATTATATAGAACGTTATATATCAAAGTTAAAACTGAAAAAGAAAATATAATTTAGATGGGACATGGAAATCGAAAATAAAGTTAGCACAAAATTTTCCGATAAACTGAATCTTCCAATCGGAATAATAACTTTGAAAACAAATATCCAAAAACCATTTTAGAGTCCTTGACATAGTTGAAAAGTACAAGTTAAACCTTCAAGTTTTAACTTTTACACAGGCTTCAAGTTATAATTTATAAATAGAGTTCAAATTATTAGAAACTTACATAAAAGGTTTTGAGGCGAGTCGTCCCAAAAGAGTCCCAATCCTTTTGAACTCCACAACCAACTATTATAACCTATATAATTTGAAACTATAAAAAACGACATTCGTATAATACTTAACAACCAAAAAGAGTGGTTATACGTACCGTAGAATAGAGACTTGAAATAGTCCCATAGAAAACCAGAAGAAAAAAGGCTTTATAGTTCCTTTGACCCACACAGTTGTTTATCCATGAGCAATGATGATCCTAACACAACTTTTATGTATGAGAAGATACTATGAATAAATATATATACACTTTTTTCAACCTAAAATATTCAGGACATGCTTGACACGTTGACACAAGACCAAATTTTGACATTTTAGGGCAAACGGGCGCCTAATCATGTTATTGAAATTAAAAATATAGTAGCTAAGTTGATTGTATGCCAAAAGAACATAAAAACTGGACAATTTGTAACAGAATTCATATTCGCTTTTGATATTGAAAGGTAAAGTTTGACCTAAAAAGTCAAACCATACGTCTTTTGTTAGTACAGTTTTATTTATTAATAGTATTTTCGATTTTAATACCCACCATTTTCAAGACACACCTTCTGCAAACACGACAATGGTGTGCTCTTGGAGGCTTGTATGCCGAACATTTGTCACAATGTTTTGTAAGTGCTTCCTGAAATATGCAGAATATAGTATTAATTTCAGCAAACCAAAAATAACATGTCATATGAAAAAAGAAAAG
The DNA here is from genome assembly GCA_030844895.1 of Ambrosia x helenae. Classification (NCBI taxonomy): domain Eukaryota; kingdom Viridiplantae; phylum Streptophyta; class Magnoliopsida; order Asterales; family Asteraceae; genus Ambrosia; species Ambrosia x helenae. The sequence goes on along the minus strand of CM061232.1, from coordinate 482,903 downwards.
AGATCTCACAAAAATTTAATTAAATTAGTAACATGAATTTTCTCAACATTGTTTCATATAATGGTCACACTACTGCAAATAATCAAGATACTTGGTGCGACATGAAAATTTTCAAATCGTTTCTGCCTTAACCCCCAGAAGGCACATGTTCAACATAAGTTGCATTAACATAAAAGATATTGCCAAAACCGTCTTGATGAATACACAACAATGCTTGTGGCAATATCCTTAATCTTACTGAGCATCGCCCGAAAACTGTCTAAACAATTTGACATAAACGATTTTGATCCTAAAACCGAAGAAGACGCCAAGAATCCAATCTAGAATCTAGTGAGAAAAAAGGGTTCCGCTAAAACATTGTTGCTCCTTGATGACGTCCTACGTATCTACTGTTTGGCTCTTAAGTTCAATATGCCAAGATTCAAGGTCCCGGGAGGTACTATAAAGGCCGAATTTTCCGAACAAGCAAACTAAATTCTATTTATACCATCTGGCACAACCCGTCTTATGCAAGCAGCAGGTTGATTATTTAATTCTGATTATTCCATATCACATTCAAAACCAAACACAACGTACAACAATAATCTTTCAATAACCTTGATACAAACCCTAACCATTTCCATGTCTACAAACCTAAATCTCTTATCCAACCCGTTGTCATCAAGATTCATATAAAGAACTGAAATTTATATAAAAAACCAATTTTTTCCAACAATCAAACAATCGAATTCTGCGTATACTATCTCACCCAACACGCACGAAGGCTGGCTATCTAATTCTGTTTACCATATCACATTATTACTTCCAAAACCAAATACCAAAAACACACCCTATACTATACCAACAATCTTTAAATAACCTTGATACAATCCCTAACCATTTCCATATCTACAAAACTAAGGTGGCGTTCATTTTCGTGAAATGTAATGTAATGGAATTGGAATTCGCGCGGGAACTTAAACTTGATTTGGAATATAGGTATGTTTGTTTCACAGAATGGAAATCTCGATGGAATTGGAATGTAGATTCCCTTCTTTACGTTGTTCAAATACAAGTCCTTCTTTTGTTGAAACGAACAATATACGAAATGAAAAATACATTCCAATTCCATCCGAATTTCATTCCATTCTGTGAATCAAACGCTACCTAAATCTCTGACTATCCAAACAGTTGTCATCAAGATTCATATCAAGAATTATAATTTATGTAAAAAGCCGAGTTTTGCCAACAGTTAAACAACTGGATTTTAATCATGCATTCATACATCTAGCGTAACTCGTCTCATGACATCTGATTATATCTGATTCTGATTATTCCATATCACATAATCACTTTCAAAATCAAATACCGAACGCACCCTAACCAATTCCATATCTACAAAACTAAATCTATAATTCTTTATTTTATTTTTTATTTTTTTCATTTTTTTAGTATCTTTATATTATTTACCAGAAATAAAAGGCAAATTTACAGCAGGCAACAAGCTGCGCCACAACCTAGCCTACCGAAAACAAACCTCTGGTCCCTAGGGGTCGAGAAATTGCTAAATTGCATAACCATCCAAACAATCCTAAAGATAAAGCCCATAACTTTATCATATTTAAACAAAAAATCAAATTCAACAAAATAAGAGGGATATCTTACAGATTGTCTGGAATCATGATCTGACCCATCACTGGTTTCGATATCAGGGAAATACCCAGATGGGACAGCACCTGGATCAGTGAAAACACAAACAAAAAAGGAGAAAAGAGTGAAAGAGGCCAACATGGTGAAGATCACAACGTGGGTCAAACCTGTTGGGCTCTGAAAGCCTACCCAATCATCAAGAAATATGAAAAGGGTGCCGTAGAATATTATGTTCATAAGTGTTAAGACTGCTAGTATTGGTAGGGATACACATCTTCGCCATTGCATCGCTTGATTGAGTTATTTTGGTGGAATGGGTTTTGCCTCAAGGAAGGAAGAAAAGAAATGGGTTAATTTTGGGTTCAATTTGATTTTCAATTTTGGTTATTTTGTGATTATGATGTTTCGAGCTCCGCTTACGGTTGTCCGCTTACGGTTGTGCACATATAATGTACATATGTGTGGTTCTCGGGGGTAAAAGTAAAGTTGCACTAATTTTAACGTTATCTTACTAATTTTGTGAAAAATAATGTTAAAAATGACGGACGGTTAATCATGCATCAAGTGGTAATGTTGATAGCCAAGGACACGGGAGTACATGCACCAAGCGAGTTTGTCCCGATTGCTAAGTGTTATGTGCCTTGTGTCTAAGGTTTGATACAAAACCACTATTGAGTCGGGGGTCTCACTGGAATCAGTCTCTCTATTCCCATGGGGTAGAGATAAGGTTTTCTACATCTTACCCTCCCTAGACCCTACGTTACATTTTGCTATTAGTGGGATTAACTGAGTATGATAATGATGATGATGTGATTATGATGTTTAGTTTATCATTAAGGGTAATATTAATTATTAAGCATGAATAGTTAAGAGGTAATATTTTAATGGTTATCATTTAATTATTCAGACTTAATGTTAAATCTTAATCGTTCAGAGGTTATGACCATTATGAGGTACCAAACAACCCTAAATACAATGTAATAAAACAAACAAAAAAAATACGGTAATAAATAAAGTTAAACATATACCTAACAAATTCTTCAACTTTAACATTTGAAAGCTTGATATTGAGTCATTACATCGTCATCTGTTACTTTATCCAATGCTTCTCTTTCGACTGCACAAACTAGAGCATTGTTCAAATACTCCTCACACATTCGTTTGCGTAAATCCTTCTTTTAAAAGCTTCATTTGAGAAACATATCTTTCAACAGTTGTTGTTGAAATAGGTAAAACTAGCACTAGCTTCAATATCTGATAAACCAATGGAAAAGTGCCAGCTTTTTCGATTCACCATTAGACGAGCAAGATCACATATTCCGTTGGGACTGCAGAGGTGGTCGGAGTGCAGCGAAGGGGCGGTCGGGGCATGAAGGAAGGTTGTAGGAGGGCGACTGGTCGACTAGAAGTGGGTGTGTGAGTGGAGCTGTGGAGCAGAGGACATGGTAGGGGTAGGTTGCTATAGGATCTGAATACATCACAATTCGTATCCTAACTATGACATGATGTCACACTTTGAATCATCCCTATAATCCAATATGTGTTGTATCATCAATTATAGATCACTTGTCATTTACCCTTAAATGATATTGATTTCATTATCTATTTTAAGTATAGCTTCCTTTATAGTACGTATTCAAAATATCACATAGCTCCCACTTGCCTTTACATAATTCCCGTATATAATCATTAGATGAATGAAGTTGCAAGACTTAAAGCACATCATTCGTCAACAACATCCAAATTTGTTAGTGCACTTTGTGTGTATGTCCGTTGCATGCGAATGTACTAAGCGTTAATGTGTATAGATTATAGTGTTTGTGTTGTAATATGAGGATCTTGTGATTAGGTATCGGTTATTCAATTTAAATGTTTTGGTCTGATTACTAAGAGTCTTAGTGATGTTGCCCACACATAGAAATACCCAATAAACCCCATTTATGATAGTAAAGTTTGCATGAGAATGGGAGTGGGTGAATGGCACATTAACCTGATAAGGATCATGCGAATGGCCCACTCGCATTTAGTGGCTAGGTGCGCGAGATAACAAGCAACTGTCTCATTCATCTAAAGCCTATACCTCATTCGCACGAATGTGAGGGGTGAATGTGGAGATGTATATATACCCCTTCCACATTCTCATGCAACCAACTTTAGTGTTCTTCGTTCTACCCAACCCTTGTTCCTGTCAAATTTTTATTGTAGAGTGAGAAGCCTTACTTCTGGTTGAGCTGGTGTGCATGTGTGAGGGGGAGATAACAAGTGTGTAATCTCCTCAGTGTCTGGTGTTGATGTAAACTCTTTCGGTTCGATACAAACCTATGATGGTTGGTATTTATCTTGTTTATTTGACCTGTTTGGGTTTTACATTATTCCTCATCGATTTACACAATGAGATTCGGTCTATCATAGGCCTAACCTATGGACTTCCAATTCTGAATTGTAAATCCCCAGGTACTTTACCGTTTCCTTCCTATCCATCTTCATAGCCACTGTGAAGACCAGCCTCCTCCAGATAGCCCCTAGAGCAAAAGTTCGAATCCCATTGTCTGGTTTAAGTAACATAGTTTGAGCGGCCGAAGTAATGTCTTAGACCCCTCCCCACAGTCTGCATCCACCGTTAAGGCGGATTAGGTGAATATGTCGGTATGTGAGGATGGGAATAAATTTGAACATTGCAGGTCCACTAAATTTTACATGGTTTTGTAGATTTGAACAATTTCGTGGTGGTGGAGTTCAATTGTTTGATAAGACTGAAATAGAAAATATCTATTGGACAACATTAAAGGAAGGAACAACAATTTGGATATTTTACAATAGCGGAAGACAAACTTGACAAACTCATCTAGCAATCCAGCTATTTGGTGGCCGATATAAAAGCTATAGGATATGTTTGGTTTTCTAGTAGAACTAAGAAGGGTTTAATGGGATGGAAGGATTGGCAATATTTTGATTTTGATGTAATGTAACGTTTTGGGTGTTTGGATCTTCGTCTTGGAGATCCTGTTTGTGTTGTTTAATGAAATTTGCCTTTCAAAAAAAAAAAAAAAAAAGCAATCCAGCTCTCTTATTTAATGGTTTACTCGATTCTAATTGTTTTTTTTTATTATTATTTAGATACTTTAGTGATTTTTGTTTCATATGTAGGTTCGGAGTTGGCTTGCAATAAGAGCGGATGGGGATACAGGTAGTGTATTCATATTGAAAGTTCATTATCGAGTTATCCCCTAATATTTGAGACGTTAATATGTAATTATGATTGGGTTCGGAAGGGAATAAAAGAATACAACCGAACAAAGGATTTAGAGAAATTTTACAATCTTGCAAAAGGTAATATTCAATCAGTTATTAATCATAATGGGTTGGTCTTCTTAAATTGCTAATTACCGCTAAGTCTTTTCTTAGATGCTTTTATAAATGATTATTGTGGATTTAAATAATTTCAAATATTAGCAATTGGTTGCTACAATTCTTAACTAATAAAATGTTTGCTGACAGTCCAATCTTTTAACATATTAAAATATTGATATTGACTGACTATTGAAAATTAAACTGTCCTGGGAAATTTATGTTTTGTTGGAAGGATAAACCGTGTACTACTTTAAATGGCATAGTGTTTTGATTGGTAGAACTAAAACTCATTTACTGTTTAGATTATTCAAGTTTCATGACTGTTGCTGCCAGTGGCGAAGCTTGGTTTTGAAATCGGCGAGGGCCGGACTCAAATTTTTTCGATCGGTAGTGGAAAATCGGCGGGGACCGGACTTAACCCGGACGCAATTTACCTACAAAAATCACAAATTTCCACTACTGCGCCAAAAAACAAGGGGGGGGGGGGGGGGGGGCAGGGCCACCCCTAGCCCCAAGTAACCTTTGCCATTGGTTGCTGCAATTATTCAAACGCTTTCATTATCAATTTAACTGTTTGTATTGAATAATAGCATTATCATACATCAAAATGGTTACTTTGAATTATAGCATTACTTTTTATAACAGTATTGCCTGATACTTCTAATTAATAATTTAGCTTAGTTATTACCAAGAAATTGAAATATCGAGTTAAGGTTGTTCATTATTATTTTAATTTGTTTATTTATTCTTAAAGTATACATATTGGTTTTTATATTCGTGGCTATAACTTTTTGGATTAAGCTGTCTACTAGCAGCCCATGAAATCCAGCCCAACAAATTTGGTCAGGCTCGACCGGCACTCAGACTGTTATACCAGACAAAAGCCAAACCAACCCATCAACATTCGGTCCGGTTCTCGGCCCCGGGCCGGTTCATAGTTTTAACCCGTTATTCAGTTCTACATGTGTTTGAGAAACCATGATTAGAGTTTATATAATTGTTTCATGAAGCAATCCATTTCTATTCTTTTTTTTTTTTTGTTTCAAAAGCACCCCTACCCTAGTCTAGAGTTTGTTCTATGCCTTTAAAAAAGTAGAGCCGCCTTCAACTTGATTTTAGATGTACGAAAGTGTTTTTAAACTATTAACAATCGATATTCGTAGTTTTCCTAATATTTTAAATAAAAGCGTGTCTGTTTGATTTAGACTTTAAAGGCGGTTTAAACTTAAAAATATAGTCATTTATATGCATGTTTTTTGAACAGTATAAAGCATTTTGATATATGATTTTATAAACAGGATTCTAAACAAACAAACAAGGAAAGAAACATATCTAGTAACTTTCCATTGTAGTAGAGCGTCTAGTCTAGAAAGGGTGCAACGAAAGCAAACCTATACCGAAAGATTAAGAGGCTGTTCCCATCAAGACCTACTCTAAAAACCTTTTTGATGTGGATAGTGTAGTAGTCCAAATAACGCAAGATGTTAGTAAGAAACAATAATGAGAAAGTATATGGTAGAAAGTTCCTTAACATAGAAAGTGTAGGAAGCCACAATATGATGACACCTGTAAACCACAATTAGGGTTAATAAACTCAATCCCAGGGGTAGTTTAGACATTTTGTTCCCATTCCTCCCGTTCCGGTAACTGATATGAAAGACATTGTATCGCCACCGTCATCTCTATATTCATATCATTCACTTCACTAGGGCACAAAACAACAATGTCGGACCAAACCGAAGAACAAACACCACTACCACTAACCACCATCGAACAACCATCGGAATAAACAATCGAAGAAACAACAATGAAGAAGCAAAACCTAACCACCTCCTTCAGCATCTGGCCACCGTCACAAAGCACTCGAGACGCCGTCACAAACCGTCATATATCCTGATCTGTGCAGTTGTCGGAATTGTGTTCAGTGATCTCTGTTTTTTCGATCTCCTTTTCTGCCTCCCTGTTTTATGTTCTGAAACCGAACTCTGGCCACAAATCCGGTGAGGATGGTGGTTCATCTCCAGTCTTCTCCTGTGCGCTTCAATTTTTTGATCAAACGTGCGTCTCAATCTCCAACATATTTGATCCAACATGTGTTTCAATGTTTCAAACGTGCGTCTGAAATCTCTTTTATTCACCAACCGGTGCATCTAAAATCTCGATTTAACGACGGGTTTGAAAGAGAGGCTGGTGAATGAAGAATGGAGAGAGAGGTTAATATTATTATTATTAGGGTTTGAAAGAGGGAAGATGAGAGTGTTAGTGGTGATGGTTGGTGAAGAGAAAATGATTTGGGTGAGCAGCCATGAGTGTAAGTGCTGTTGCTTTGCATTTCCGTCGTAGGTGAAAACCGACCAAAAATGGATAGTCAATAGGTATGGTGCGTTTGTTTTTTCTTTTTGGATAGTCATGACCAAAAATGGATTACAAAACAACGTGCGTATGTTTTAATTTTTTATTTATATAAGGTGCGTTTTAATATTAACACAATGTGCGTTTAAAAAATAACAAGTGTGTTTAAATATTATAACAAGTGCGTTTTTTATTATGAACATGCGTTTCTTTAATAACCAACAAAATACTTCAGACGCACGTTACGTACACAGCAAAAATGAACGTGTGTTTCTTTTACACCCTCTGTTATAGTCATCTACTTTCATTTCTTCTACAACATCTGTTAACCTAATTGTTTTAGGTTTAAACGCTCTTCATCAAATAAAAACAAAACTATTTCACAACGATAACCAACGTTTATATATTTCTTGAATGCTCTGTTTTTTTTTTATTTTTTGAATGATTCTCTGAAATCGATTTTTAGTTGTGTATTTGATTGTCTGTTCTTAGGAAATGTATAATGGTTTAGATTTCGTTTGAAAGGGAGTTTAGATTTAGCCTCTGTTGAACTAATAAAAACTTTTGAACGTTTTATTCCTAATCTACCCATGTTTGTTTAAGCCGACCATGATTAACGTTGATAATTACCATCATGTCACCGTCTAAATTTAATGACTATGGATCATTCCTACACTTTCTACGTTAATAAGTCTTTGTACGTTATCTCTCCCCACCAATAATAATAGTAATAAATTACTTTCGCTAGTTATTAATCAATACTCATGTTAATTATTGAATATGTTAAATAAAAAATGTAAAAATTATTTTAGCTTTTCAAATTAGATGCTTAACTAAAACATATTTGGCAAAGATTATCTATTTGATGAAGTGGTCATATCTCATAAATCATAAGTGCAAAACAAGTTAGGATTCATGTTTTTAAGCATGTATGAAGAGAATTTTTTAGGGATCAAAAATATACTTTTAAGATTAAAACCATATGTTTCTTTTGAAATAAAAGATTTTTATGTTTAAAAGTATTTGTGTAAATTTTGTTTCTATAATAATTTGAATAAGTGTCGGAAGAGAATTCACATATAGGCTACGTGTGTCTTTAAAAGGGTAAGAAAGAAGAAAAAAAAAACAAACAAAAAGAAAAACCCTTTGGGAGTTAAAGTAGTCATGAACTGCTAATTTTGACATATAAACACAAAATCAGAAAACGAAACATATCGGATAGAGAAAATCATCATAATTTGTTTTCATAATCTTTCAGAATCTAATTTTTTTTTATTCATACCTAAAACACGGGTCTAATATAGAGAAAATCATCATAATAGACATACATATTAACTTTGAAAATTTACAAAATAGAAAAATACGAAAGTTGAGCCGAAAAAAATATCACCAGCTAAGATGAATAACTTTTCCGTGTACCCTTTATTTTTTTTTATTATAAAGGGTACACGGAAACTTTCGTAAAGTGTATTGAGGACTACAAGCCAAACAATAAAAATATGTCTAGTTGAATAACTTTTCCGTGTACCCTTTATATTTTTATTATTTTTTAGTTGGCTAATACACAGTCGATGGTGTTTACTTGGCTTTACGTTATTTATTATTAGTTGGTTTTAGATGTCTATTTTTTTAAAATGTTTAAAAATCAATGTCTATTTTGTTAGTAAGTGAGTCAACATCTTTATTTTTGTAATTTTGCTTTATTATATGTTTTTCAGTGATAGGGTAAAATAAAACTTAACCTTTTGAATCAAGCATATAAAATATGTAGATCATTTTCACAAAACATGAATTATCTTAAAGTTAGATATGGACCCCGTGGGCATATGGCTTTTCTTATCATGTTCCCATGGGTATAATAAACATGTTATTAAGCTTGAAAAATTATGTGTGTGTGTATATATATATATGGGTTTGAAACTTTGAATTAAAACTCTCTCACATCAAAGTCAGTTTGCTAGCTACTTTCATCAAACACAACTTTCTCTCTCTATTTTCTAATAACTGAGACATGTTAGCGAGGAAGACCGAGAAAACGAACGGCGGGCGATACCCGAGGAAAGGATGCAAGTCATCGTGCGGCCGCAAATGGTGCCGGTTGGTGAAGGAGCACCGAGCAAGATTCTACATTCTCAGACGATGTATCACCATGCTTCTTTGTTGGCAAGACTCAACATGAACATCACAAGGAAGGTTTATGTTTATGTTATATATAGGCTTAAGAACGAAACATCCAATATCAGTCTGTAACTATCCTCTTTATGTTTCTGTAGTTATATTAGATATATACTACAAAGTTGTAATATATGAAGCGACCTACAAATTTTCTTTTATCTTTGTTTTTCTCTGTTTCTTAGTACTTAAGCTATTTGGGATATAAATGATTTAAAACAAATTTTCTTCCAAATCTTAGTTCTTCATAAATTGAGAATAGAATTTTACATAATGACTGGTAGACGGGCAACAAGCTGCGCTGCCACCCCAAATGAATTTGACTTTAGTCCGTTTGTTTCCGAAGTAACTCGCATCAACTAGCATTAGTTTGATGTGAACCTTTAGAAGTAATTCATTAAATTGATGTGAACCTTCCAAATTAAACGCAAAAGATTAGTTATCTTGCAAAAAGGTTAGCTAGATTTAGCACATAATAGGCCAATTACAAACTGATTTTTAATTTATGATGTGAACTTTTAGTTTAGGGGAAATTGCCAACAAATAACTTAAAACATTAGACTTGCAATACAACATATGTTAGATTGCGACATGACACTTATTTAAATACATCACTCCTTAATAGTAATTAAAATTGAAATAAGAAATTCAATTAGCTTAGATTGCGACATGACACTTATTTACATGCAAAGCTGAAGTCCATGTATACAACCACCTACCGAATGAAATATATATTAATTTTTTGATTAATTTTTTTAAATAGTAAATTGAATATATCAATCCTGTAAAATACGAGAAAAGGCTAATAACCTTTCAAAGAGAATACACACATTTAAAGCGAATACTCTTAAGTTTTTTCGCTTATCTCAACTGTTGTTGCCTAGATCGAGTAGTGTATTTCAAAGGGACTTTCATGAAATATATATAGACTTGAGTAGTTCGATACATATGATCTTATGTATATTATATGCGTCAGGGGAAGTAGGTGTCAAAAGACTATAATATAGGGGGGGTTGAAGACAAGGATGAAGGATTGTGAGGGCCAGGGGTGGCCCTGGCCCCCCCCCCCCCCCCCCTGTTTTTTGGCGCATTAATGGAAATTTGCGATTTTCGTAGGTAAATTTAGTCCGGGTTGAGTCCGGCCCCCGCCGATTTACCACTACCGATCGAAAAAAATCGAGTTCGGCCCCCGCCGATTGGCGAACCAAGCTTCGCCCCTGGTTGAAGAGTAGGATAAGAAAAAAAGGAAGGGTGAAAGGTGAGAAGAGACATAGTAAAAATAGAGGAGGAGACATCGTACGTACACCAAACACCAAACAAGTACAGGTCCACGTGCAGGCAGGCCTTCTTTCTTCACACTATCAACAATGTTTGTGGGTCGCCCTCTTGACACTCCCATGATTAACGGACACGAGCAATAACAACAAAATGTTAGGAAGATATGCCACATCTCTATAATCAACATCAACATTTGGTAATAATTGTATTGGGAGGCTGTTGCTCTTTCTATAGTGTTATATGTTACCTCACCTACCCTATGAATCTATTAGAATCTTATCTTAAATATTACTTTTCTAACCCTTTTTTTTTCTCAAACTTTACTCAAAAACTTCAAACTTAAACATCTTTATACCAAATTAATTAGTCTTTATACAATATAATGTTTTAATTTACTTGCATAAACGAATACTAGAAGGGCATATACCCCTCTTCATTTATGTGGTGAAGGGTAGTTACAGTTACTAAATCACATACCATAACAAAACCGTAAAACCAAATTATTCTTCAGTCCTTTCTACAAAAAGACCTTGGTTCCCTCTTCTGCTTGAGACTTAATTGCATGTTGTCTTAAAGAAAGCTTGAGGTCCACAAATAATGATCGCGGAATCGTTACACCATCTATGGATTGCTCAATTTATGGTTAGGGAGTTAAATGTGACCTCTATGAGCAATCAATGATATTTGGAAGTGTTAATTGGCCATTTAACAATTAAGTTATAGAGATATGTGATAATAACATGGATGTCTTCTCACGTGGTCAAGTTGCTTATAATTTCTAAAGGATATTATATTTTGTGGATGTCAATGACTAATAACAATGTGATTTTAATTCAATTTTGAAACACTTAATAACAATGTTATTGTATTTCATTAAATTCTTGATGCATAAACAACTAGCCATTTACAATTTTACCCCTATTATTTAGGTTGTTTTGCATTTAAGAAAGCATTAAGTTTTCTTTACTACTATATAATACACCTTTGGGACAAGAATGTAATTTAAATTCAATTTTAGGATACTTAAGAGATTAGACATGGAAGTCAGTTATAATTTCCTAGTTCATTTCATCATGACTTCTTTTCCTGATGCCTACAAAACATAAATGGATTATGAGTGAATTGACATTCCATGCATGCAAGAGGAAAGGTGCATGAAGCTAGAGAAACATGATATGGCTTACCTGACAATTATTGTTCCCAAGAAGAGGAAAGGAAATTTCGAAAACAAGGAAGTTTCTAAATTCCAGTAGAATAATACCGGTACTTCCTTCAGCTCTAAGAACTCCAAAGGAAAGCGTCACTGCAACGTTTGTCGTAAGGAAGGACATAAGCAGAAACACTGCCCAGATTTCAAGGAGTGGTTGGCTAAAAAAATGTAATTATGTTTTCATGATACTTGAGTCCTTTAATTTAAATGTTCCAAGTAATACTTGGTGGTTTAATTCTAGTTCTATGGTTCATGTAACTATTTACTACATGGAATCATTACAATCTAGAAATTGGAAAGAAACTGAAGAACACTTAAAATCGGGAATGGAAAAGAACTAGTTATCGAGGTTGTGAGAACCTTAGAATTAATTTTGAAAACTAGTCTATGTATTAAACTTTATGATACCTTATATATACCTGAAATTACTCGGAATCTAGTATCATGACCAAAGTTAGACATGGACGGTTATCGTGTTTCTCATGGTCATGGAAAACTTACTATTGGTTTTGATCCTCAAGTATTTGGTCATAGTTTTCTTAGTAGTGGTCTCTATAAGTTAGAGCTAGATAGTGATTTCTCCAAAATTTTGTTTTCATATGATATTAACGAGTCACTAACAAAGAGAAACGAAAACATGTCTTAGAAACTTCATCAATCTTGTGGCATCAACGTTTAGGCCATATTTCACGAGAAAGGTTATCGCAGCTCGTGAACGATGGAGTGTTACCATCTCTCAATTATAATGATTTTGGACTTGTATCAAATGCCTTAAAAGTAAAATGACACCATCGAGTAAGAAAGGTGTCATTAGGAGTTCTAATTTATTAGAACCTATTCACATTGACATTAGTGGTCCTTACGCTATCGCTGGAATAACTGGAGATACTTCATTTAACACTTTCATTAATGATTATTCTCATTATATGCACCTGTATCTCATTAGTGAAAAATCTCAATCACTAACAACTTTTACAGATTATAAAACTGAAGTTGAAAAACATCTAGATCATTAAATAAATGATGCGAGATCATATAGAGGTGGTGAATACTATGGTAGATATACTACTATGGGTCAAGCTCCTGATGCATTTTATGAGTTTTGTAAGAGCCAGTGCATTATGAACCAATACACTATGTCGGGTACTTCTCAACAAAACAGTGTTGCTGAAAGAAGAAAGAGAACACTATTGGACATTGTAGGCAACATGTTATCCAACTTTGGTTTACGTCTATTCCTCTGAACTGCAACCTTAAAAATAGTTGTTCATATACTCAATGAAGTTCCTTTAAAATTTGTCCCTAAATTTTCTTATGAACTTTGGACAAGAAGAAAATCGAATCTATGATATATGAAAGCATGGGGTTGTCTCGCCCAAACTAAACTCTATAATCATTTTCAAAGGAAACTTGACCTGAATACAGTTAGATATTTCTTTATATGCCCGGTCATTCAAAGTATTGTAGTTTCAATTATCCTTCCACGTCACCCATATTGTAGAAACTAAGTGTGCCACGTTCCTAGAGGATTATAAGGTCAATGGGAGTAGTGAAAATCCTTATGAAGATTTGCATAAGTATAAGAGACGGGGGAGGTTGATAGATTCACCTCTTAGTTTAACTCCAGTTACTCCTGTTATACCTAAAGCCGCATAACAAGTCACTACACTAACTCCTACACACTATAACTTGCTATACCAAAAAATGAAGGCACTTCAAAAGGCCAAATTCTTAAAAATGAAGAACCCGATAAAATAGTAATACGGAACTGATCTTTCACACATATGATACTTATTTTTTAAAAATCTGTGAATTCACCAGCATTGTTATGTTGACACATTTTAGCATGTTTTCACAAGTCGCGAAGGTAGTCGCACAAGGTTAGGATGCATAGGAGTCCACCACATTTATCTATCATTTAAAGTGTCGGATTTGCAACTTAAAACTATTTACTTTGGAACTTGGTCTGTAAACTTAATTTACGCTTCCGCTATGTTTTGGAGCTGCATGGTTGTGTTTATGTTATTTTTCTCATATAGTTATCATTTATTGTGACCGTTGACTTGGATCTTGGTTTGTCACACGCCTCGTGGTAAAACCCTGCAAGTGGAATTTGAGGGAGTGACAGGTACTTAACGACTACTTTCCCCATAGGTGAATATCCCACCCACTTTATTTAGACGGGGATTATGATTAAGTCAAACCGTCTGGTCACCGGGGTGTGGTTGTGTTAAGAACATGTGGGTAGGAGAGAGAGGGACACTTGGCTCTACATCGTATGAGAGCCTGACTCGAACACCACTAGAGCATTGTTTTTTAACATAGCCAGTTCTCAAAGTTGCAAGAAGTTTCTTCGTACTCTTTATTGCGTTATCTCCATTCATTCCAGCGGGAACATAACATCATCTCTGGGTGATGAATTAACAGCTCTAGAGGACAGAGGTGTCCCGAACTGTGTCATATCTCCCAATGACTGTTCGACTTATGGTTCGTCCGTTCCGGGTGTACTACGGTTTACTCCGTCACTGGAAGTGTGACTGGTAACTGGTGTGTCAGGGAGACCCTCATTTGGACGATCGCTTCCTCTGGTCATAGGTAAGAGTTACATAGGAACAATGCGGGACTGAAACAACCGGAAACTTTGTTCTAAGTAGCGGCTGCCCCACGGTGGGCGCCGCTTGTTAAAACAACAACAATATAACCAGATTAGGGAGTGGAGACTTCGTCTAATATGAGTGTTATCGAGAGTCTTAAAAATCTGCACAAGGTAACAACATTGTTAGTCTCAATGTAGGAGGGGGCCTCTTGTGTTCGGTCTCCGACATGAGAATAAGTATGTATTCTTTAAGAAGTTGAGTAAATGAGAGTGTAAGAGAGTGAGAGTATAGAGTAGAGTAAGTTAGAATGAAGTGTAAGCTATCCAGGCTTCTCCTTTTGTAGGCAAAGAGTTCCCGTCTAAGGAGTTTCCTTGTGGGAGCTTACCTTCCATATCTGGTAAGCAAGGGCGGATGCATGTTGTCACCAGCGTGGGGAAAGGCACCCCCTTAGAAAAATTTGAGTAGTGTTAATTTAAAAAAAGTTGATTCAGTAATTAAACTAAAAGAAATTTGGGACCATCTCTTTTATTTTAATAGGGACCCTTAGCTTATGTAAGTGTGAAACGAGCTCAAAGCCCCATAATCCAAAACAATTTCAATTTTGAAGCTCAATTACAATGTAAAAGTGGAATTGTGGAACACTAA
The DNA here is from genome assembly GCA_030844895.1 of Ambrosia x helenae. Lineage (NCBI taxonomy): Eukaryota > Viridiplantae > Streptophyta > Magnoliopsida > Asterales > Asteraceae > Ambrosia > Ambrosia x helenae. Next base: position 467,669 of record CM061232.1, on the reverse strand, counting down.
ATCCGTAAGGCGGTAGAGGCACTTGGCACGACACTCGAAGACATTTGAAAGCCTTTTTTTGGTGGAAACGACTAAAGGAAAATCGTAAGAGTTTAGAGAAAGTGGAGTTGATCCACTTTTAGAGAAAATTTATCCGTTTTGTAAAAAACATAATATTGATATCTTGGACATGAGAGGAAATTATATCAATGGTGGAGGTCATAGAGCCAAAAGACAAAGGTACGATATGGCTAATCAACATTAGTATAAGTTTGATTGTTTTAACAATGTTGTGGATATGGAAATTCAAGAGTTTGGTGATTGTTTTACTGAGATTAACACAGGGTTACTTCAAAACAAGACGACTTTCAACCCGTTTGACTCATTTTCCAAGTTTGATGCATCAATGTTAATAAGATTGTGTGAGTTTTATCCATATGATTTTGATAATGGGGAGAAAGTTGTTATTGCACATCAACTTAACTTGTACGTTGATAGCGTGCGAAAAGATGAACGATTTTCTAACTTGAGTGGGATTGCCGATCTTGCTAGAATTATGGTGGAAACAAAGAAACATATATCATTTCCTTTAGTGTATCGGTTATTAAAGCTAGCATTGGTTTTACCCGTTGCAACCGCAACGGTTGAGAGATGTTTTTCGACAGTAACGATTGTAAAGACAAATTTGCATAATCGAATGGGTGAAGATTGTTAGAATGCTTGTTTAATTTGTACAATAGAAAAAGAAGCACTTTAAAGTGTTGTGCAAATGAAGTTGTAATTGGTCGATTCCAAAAGATGAAATCGCGTAGAGAATAACTGTAAGTTGTAAGAAACTTTTAACGACGCTTATTGTTTACAGTTTTATTGAACTTTTTTTCTTTTGCACCCCCTAAGGGAAAACCCTAGATCCGCCACCCTGGATCCGCCACCTGTAAGTGTTGACCCTATTTCTTTGCTCATTTAGGTGGGTTTACCATTTTGAAATAAGATATCACTTTTTCATACTCCAAAGTCTTCCTTGGTCAGAGTTTAAAGGTCATTCATATTTGATTTTTCTGACTTTCTTTCGTAAACTGCTGTAGCACCTAAAGCTAAGGGGTGGAAGCCTGAGCTTCCCAGCTTTGAGGGGCTAGCTTTTATGCATTTCTTTTATTTTTTTTAAGTGTTACTTAGTTGTGGAATTTTACTAGCCGCGTCTTAAGTACAATTTTATGCAACTCTTAAGGGTTTCATTAACCTCACCTGTTTAATAACTGACCAAACAATTAGGCTATGGGGTGTGGTCACCCTTCCCCCTTCCTTCCCCCTTGTCCACGTCAGCGCCACGTCATTTCTCTCACTAGTACAAAACGGAGCAATAGACGGGGTTAGAAAATAATAAAGACGGGGTTTTGGGTTTGAACCCCGTCTTTTGCTTAATGTTATAAGATATCTTGTACCCAACATAATAAAATATTCATAAAAATTCAACCCAACCCCGTCTTTTAATTCTAAACCCCATCTATTTTTCTTAAACCCCCCTTTACACAACACCCCGTCTTTTGCTATTCGAATTTTACACACTAAAAATATCAAAAAGTTTGGGCGCTATTTCTTCCCTCCAATCGGTCACTTTTATCCCTCCCAAACTTTTTTCTTTATTCACTTTTTCCTTCTCACCCAAATTTCCCTCACCATTTCAAAACCTAGCTTTACCCCACACACCATAACCTCAAAAACTCCATAAAGATTAATTTCACAACAGAAAAGAAGTCCATCAAATAATCTGGTATGAACACTTTGTTATTATGAAATTAATTTTTAGTATACATTGTCTAAATGTAAGTTTATTTAAAAGCATCGTTTTGATAATTGAAATACGAGTCGGACGAAATCGTCTATACAACCGGTTTAGTTGAATACTCATGAAATACATTATGGGCTGGCCAGTTATGATGTCGACCTGTTGAACCAACAGACGACATGCATATTGTGTATACAATGGGTTCGGTTGAATATTCTTGATTAATCTTTATTGGCTGGTTGGTTATGATGGTCAATAAGTTGAACCAACATACCATGAATTGGAATTAAAATGACTGAAGGTAGGATGAGAACATTGATTTGAGTGCATCTGGTGTGTTTTATATTATTTAGAAATTACAAGTATATATGATTAAATTTAATGGTTGATCGTGGTGTAGGTGTATGCGAAGGCAAAGGCAAAGGAGTATAAAGAACAAGTTTATGTGGAGGAAATTGCTATTATACTTTCTAAGCATTTTACATCATTCTATCTGCAAGTAAGCCTTAATGTCATTACTTAGTTGGCTTACAGTTATCTTGATAGCATTGTTTATTCACATAGTTTGGTTTGATATCTTATTTATGTGATTTCTTTGTGTGAGGGGTTCTCAGATCTAATGGTAGGAAGAGGATGCCACCAGAACTCGTGTATATATCAAAAAATGCATAGCATGTATCCAAGATTCAAATGCTTTGTATGTTATAACTTAACTTTGTGTATTTACTCTTATTATAGATATATATGGAACGACACTAATTCGCCACGGACCAAGATATTGATATTCTAGTGAAAGAAGTTGATCCCGATTTTACTTGATCAGTTAGATATTTCTATTTAGGTTAGCTTTAGACATTGGTTTTAGCTTGTGAAAACTCGTTTGATTAGCTTTGTGGGATGAATGTATTTAGATATTAGATTAACTTTGTATTTTCGGATTGAATGTGTATTGAATCGTTTTGAACAAGCTCGGAATGATTTATTGGGTCGATTGAATTATTGTGCAGGTTTTTGATTTAGTATGAAAACCAATTTGGTTACAAGCAAGTCTAGTAGGTTATGTAATAAATATATTTTTTTTAAATTGTCCTAAAGACGGGGTTATTTTTAATTAATATAATATTGTAAAAAGAAAAAAGACGGGGTCAAGAGAAATCTAAAGACGCGGTTTGTTATTTTTGATATAATATATGTATAGCTTAAAAGACGGGGTTAAATAGAAAAGACGGGGTTTGTTGAACCCCGTCTCTTGCTGAGTGACCAAAAGACGCGATGGCTTAAGACGGGGTTGTAAACCCCGTCTTAAAAGCTTATTCATCCCGTCTTTAGCCAATCATTTGTACTAGTGTCTCTTCCCCTCCCCCATTCTAGGGGAAATGGTTCCCCCTTCCCCCTTCCCTTTTTTTATTGTTTTTTTTTTTTTTTCAAAAAGTAGCCCCAACATTCAAAAAAGCCTTGGGAAATGGGACAGTGAGGTCGGGGATTGCCGTCGGCACCCACGTCCACCTCAGCCACCGAAGAGGCTTACCGAGACCATACCCCCAGCCTTAAAAGGGAATATTATTTTCTCAACATCACATGGCCACATTGTTTTTTCAAAAAAAAATGATCATTTCGTATAAGTTAAAAATACTTAATATAAAAAGGTAGAACGTTTTGAAATGGCATCTCTTAATTCACCGAAGGGTATCAAAATAATTGTTCAGGTAAATATATTTGGCAAAATATCTTCCAAAGAGGCGGACCCAATAAAAACTGGCAAAAAATGAGTGTGTAATTGGATAATATACCGATCTCCATGTGTGATATCACATCAATGCCAGAGATCTAACGTGGATTGTTCCTATTGCTTTACAACCCCATATATTGTTTCACTAATCCTTTTTTTGTAATTTTTTTTTTCTAAAATCAGAGGATATATAACTATGATTTATAATAAAAAAAAAAAAACGTAAATCAAAAGCCTTTGTTAGTGTTTTTATGTCTTTATAATTATAAATTGAAAGTCTATTTGACACCTTGTAATCATCATATGTTCGAACCACACATGAACAATATATACTAAATTGCCTTCAAATAAGTAGATCTTACGTCTCCTTACTATAAACTATAGAAAATAGATAATTTAATTATTAGAATCACCAACTTAAACACTAGTATTACGTCTACTTAATATAAAAAAGCCATCCTGCGTAAGAGTGAGTAAATTAAATCTACAACATAATAACAAATTCGAATGCATATTGAATGCCTATTTAAATTGGATTCGCATAGCTTTGTACTAGTGAAATCGTGTGTGTGTCGCCTTCAACCGCAACAAAAACAACACGAATATGTGATTGGAGTTTGTGTAGTACTCATGCTTACTAGAGCATTACATGGCTATATACTTATTCATATGCTTTTAATTTTCATTATCTTCATTCTCTAGACTTCACACACCTATATGATGAAGTTTGAAGGAGACATATACTGCTACAATTCTACATGCATAGGTAAAAGTACTTAACTAGTGGTGACCTTTATGAAATGTTTATAATTCAATACATTTGTGTAAGATTTCTTCATTAATCGTTCATTTGAGCTCATATATAAGAAATTTAGACTTGCAAATCAAGTATAACCCATTTAAGTAATTATTTATTGTTCTCATCCTAAAAAACCAATAGAATTGCAAGTAAATACATTTAAAAAATATGTATTATTTATCACGCGTTGGGGCCTACAACATGAGTATGGTCTAGAGACAATGGTTGTCGTGCACGTGTATAAAATACGTCTTAGATAGTGATGATTGGCAAAACTATATATAACTTCATAAGAAGTGGTGTGTCCAAAAGATAGACGAGTGAAGAGAAAGAGGCGTTAACAAGTGCCAGTTTTGACATATACTACAAAGAGACGTTAACAAGTGCTAGTTTTGGCATATACTATAAATTCAGGGCCGTCCCTGAAAATCTCTGAAAATTCATGTATCTTATCCAAACTGTTAAAAAATAGGTCCCTTAGGCTCAAGTTTAAGTGTTAAATGAGTCATATAAAAAAATATATACATACATATAGGAATTTTTTTTTAAATTATGCCCTTAAGATTTATGAACCCTGTCCGGTTGGCCTCTTCGAATCTCCCCAAAGACAGCCCGACCCTGCTACAAAAGCAAATGCATTTTTTAGCATTGTTGCGGTGCTATGTAGTTCTGAATACTAGGGGGGCATTTATACTATTGATGGAATAAATAATGGAAGTATTAAAAATATTCATACCAAAAACCTATGGAAATATTACAAATACATGTCTAACTCCTCTTAAAAGTTATTAAAATGCCAATGATCTCCAGCCCAGCTGGTTTGAGGTGGGAAGGTTTACCTCCTTGGAGGGTTCCTGCCCGGGTTTGGTCTCAGGTTCGAATCCCACGCTCCACCGAAAAAATAACCGCTTGGGTTTGAAAGGAAAAACCCGTGTGGTGCTATGGGATTCGATCTTGGGCAGTGGTCACTTTGCAACACAAGATTTACCGTTGAAACACTACTCTAAAAAAAAGTTTTTAAATCAACTTACGTTAGCTTATCTTTCTTTCTTTTTTTTTTTTACATTCAAACGAAGCTTTATTTCATACCGACAAGATTACAACATACATAAATAACATGTTCACATAGCCAGTGATTATACGGACAGAATCCCATAAACACCAACAAGGACAAGCCAATCACTTTTCGACCCATAATGCCCTACTACATACAAATTTCGTATCAACCAAAATCGATATCCGAGAACTCGTACAATCTTGCTAAGTCGACATCTATAATCTTTGATTTTTTAGTGAACCACCAATAAGTCTCTTCTTTTATGTCTTCGACCACCTTAGTCGTACTTGTGTTTCTCCCGTTGAATATCTTGTCGTTTCTTCTAGTCCATAGTCCCCAAATCGTCATTAGGAAGATCGCATAGATGACTTCTTTATGTTTTGCCGCCCGATCTATCGACAAACAGTGGGACAACAGCTGAGAAATAGAGTCACACGACTGTGGGTGTGTGATCTTCATCCAAGAGTAGATGTTCCACCACACTGATCTCGATCAAACACAACCTGCAAATAAGTGATCGTTTGTTTCCAGCTCTAAACCGCAAAGCTTGCATAATCCATCACCCGTGGAGAATGGAGATACCTCTATATGCTAACGCCTCAGAAGTCAGAATTTTGTTTTGCACCGCTCTCCTAACAAAACAATTTACTTTAGGTACCGCTAATTTGCTCCTTTTAAACGCATCAGTCGGGTTTGTTAATTGATGACAGTCTGCAAGTTCCTGCCTCACCATCTTAACTGACAGTTCATACATCTTGCCATTCGATTTCCACTTCCAATCGTATTGTATGTGGCCGAAAGTTTGCTGCTGCAGTAAGATCATCAGATCTGCTGCTTGTTGATTCTCCACTGAAGACACAGGTTCTCTGATCCATTCCCAGCCCCAGTTGATTGATTGATCCACCCACCCGAGAAAAACAGTCCGTAACCCTGGCTTTCTTGTACTTGCACAACTCGAAAATAGCTGGGAAAGTTTTACTAAAACTTCTGTCCGAACACCAACAATCAGTCCAGAATGTGACTGACTTTCCATCACCTACAATGCACACAATCTTTGATTGTAGCTGTAGCCCTCTAATCATAAAATCTTGATTGATTGAAGCAATATCTCGCTAAACACCATCCCCTGCCTTTATGAAAGGAATCGTTTCTAACTTTCGGCATCTCCCGTGTAAGGCATCTATGAAATTTATACCAAATTAAATATGTAATTGGTTGCGCCACCTGTCACAATTTTGTGAGCTTAAGATCCTTTACCTCATCTCTAACTTCACCCATTTAAATTGTATTTCGTAATTTTAATTACATCTTATCTGAAAATGTCATTTTATAATTCATAAATCTTTATTACTAATCATATACTATATCTTTTATTATGCGCTTAAAATACACGAGTTTTCAAGCTAAGGGGCTGTTTGATTGATTAAGTGTTGAATAATTAATAGGTCTGAATGGTTAAGTGTTGAATCATTAAGTTGGACATGTTAATGGTTAGTATTCTTGTCCCACATTGGTAGGAGAGCCTCGTTAAGGTTCAACATAGTTCAGTGCTTAATGGTTCAGCAACATCTCAAGTCTTAATGGTTCAGCCTTAGCCATTCCATTCAGAAGCCGAAACAAACGCGCTGAATGTTGAATCATTCAGCGCTGAATGGTTCAGAGCCTCATTAAGAGGCTTACCAAACAGCCCCTAAGAGCATTCACATCTCATCCACCATTTTTTACCTTATAATTTAACTAAAAATCATACTTTTCAAAATTTATCTCTCATTTTAAAAACCTCCCACATCCCATCCACCATATTTATTTTTATTTTACTCATAAACACTTATTTTATTATATTTCTCGTTATAATACACTCACAATAATTTGGTGTAGGGTGAATAGTAGTTTTTCATATATGAAAAGCTAGGATAATATTTTTTCATAATATAAAGATTAGGTATAAAATGGTGGATGGATTGTGGTATGTTTTTAATAGGTTTTTTTAAATTTTAAAGATGGGGAAAGATTTGGTGGGTGGGTTGTAAATGGTCATACATTAGTAATTAGATAACAAACTTTCTGCTTTCTTTGATATCTTTATCAAATCTCTTCTTGATTATTATGTATCCTTTTGATTTTGGCCCTCTTATAATAAGTAGCTTTCTGATGGTGACTAACTACAGTTTAAAGATTGGGTTGGATTGAAATTAATAATGCGATAACAAAAAGTTTTAGACTTTAAAACCGTGACATGACCCAAATGGCCATTCTGGTGTAAGGTTCATGTGGGTTTGTCCCACTACAAGTGAAGTTTATTAGTCCAACCAATTAAACCAAATCCAACCTAAATGTGTCGGTATTACCAGATGCAATATCTTATTTCCCTTGGTATCTTTATAATATTTTTAATTTTTTATATATATCTTTCAAAAAAACTTTTACATTCTATCTACCCATATAATCTAATAATAAAATTAGAGATTTTAACCCTTATCAGTTATTAAATAATTTTATTTAGTTTTCATATAAATGTTTAACACTATACTTCAACCGGTATTTGGCTGATTTTGCTTGAGCCATACGAGATGAAAGTCTCATATACAGTTCTCGGGGGAGGGGGGGGGGGGGGGGATCACACATATCTAATTAATGTGTATGATTGATTTAAAGAGCATCTCGAGATTTATGTGATTGTGGATGATATATAACTAGTAAATATTTTCCTTTTATTATTTATAACATGCACCTAACATTACGTGCACATCTTATTTGAGTTTAAACAAGCTAGTACGAATTTAATATAAGGGGGACGGGGCGTCATCCGAATTATTTACGGTTACTGAAGAAACAATAAGTATCTCAGGGATTATTACTAATCACCGAGGGGTTATACTTATGTTACTATACGTACATTCCTTTACCCAAACCTTTAGATCAACCCGAAAATGTAGCGTGAGTGAGGTTGTGGTGAATAAGTAAAGCGAGAACACAAAGATATAAGTGGTTCGGTCAAGTTTGATCTACGTCCACTGTAAGGAGCCGAGGATATTATTGCTTGATAGAATACAAAGAGTATGAGTAATCCTAGCTCTAAGTTACAAGTGTTTGGTTTTTTTATCCCTTTGAAGGGAGTTGATGTCTTCTATTTATAATGGAGGTCGTGGGCTTGGGAGGAAGCTCACGACGAGTCTTGTGATCTTTGGGCTTTGGCTCGGGCCAACTCTGCTCAGCCTCCGAAAAAGGCGGGAAAAAGACATCTACTGTAGATGACGTCAGCGGCGAGCTTACTGGTGGACACGTGGCGGCATGTGACTGGTTCTTGGCGGTATGTTGTTCTGCAGCAGCATGGTTGACTTACCTGCCGACGTCTGATGCAGCCTCTGACAGAAGGTGAGCATGTCTGGCCAGAACAGTAGTTGCAGCATGGTGGAAGCATGGAACCAGTCACGTCACTGTTGAACCTTAGTGGTTGTTGGGCAGCTACAGACACGTGTCCTTGTCCCACACTCCCACTGATGGTGTCAGTGATCCTTGCAGGTAGATTACTGACTCTTGACCTTCCGTACATGGTACTTGGGAATGTATGTGGTATGAAGCAACACGCGCGTTGGTAGACGCGCGCGTGCTTGGCACAGATGTGTAGTGTTGCTACCCAAGTTCTTTCCGCCGAAACCTTGTTGTGAGTGTTTCCGCGGATCTTCTGTTAAGCGGGGATAGGGAGGCCGCGTCCGCCTGGATTAGGCTCCCTATCCCTTCAGTTACCTATTACCAGCACGGTAACACCGCCACCTCCCATGCTGGTAGTGATCCCGTGGATCGTTTTGCTGGTTGTATCTACCGTGCTAGTAACCGGTTTTTATTATTTTTTTTGTGTTTTAACCGTTTTCTTGTTTTATTATTTGCACCGTTTGTTTTATAACTTTTTTATTATTTTAATTACCGTTTGTTTTAAAATCTAATTAATTTAAAAAACATTTAAGAGGAACATAAAATAACTAAAATTCATTACTGTTAAACATAAAAATAAATTACATAAAAAGAAATTAAAAAAAACTAGACGCAGCAGTTGCCATGCCTCGACATGGTTAAAATTGTTGTCGTATCAATCCGCATAGTCCACATGCGTGAACTCGATAACCAACTCCGGGTCCATGCCCGACTCCTCCCTCAACGTGTTCTCGTACAGGGTGGTCCATAGATCACACTTTATGTTGAGATCGGCCCACTTCCGCTGCAGGCTGACGATTGTTCGGTCGTTGGAGCCGACGTGGCGGTTGAAATCAGCCAGCACGCGATCCCAAAACCCCTCCGGGTGGGAGCCTGAGGCCCTCGAGCGTTGACGTTGTTGTAGAACCGGGTCATTTGTGGCGTCTTTGTAGCATACAACCAACGCCATATCTTCTTCCAAGGTCCAGCAAGTCATCTTTGTGTGTGTATTTATACGGTGGTGGTAAATATGAGTTTTTAACCCCACGACTAAAAATGTGGATGATATATAACTAGTAAATATGTTCCTTTTATTATTTATAACATGCACCTAACATTACCTGCACGTCTTATTTGAGTTTAAACAAGCTAGTGCGAATTTAATATAATAGGTGGAACGGGGCGTCATCCGAATTGTTCACGGGTACCCACTATGAGCACGGTAACACCGTCGCCACCCATGCTGGTAGTGGTCTTGTGGACCGTTTTGCTGATTGTATCTACCGTGCTAGTAACCGGTTTTTATTTTATTTTTGACTTTTATAAATGCTATTTTTTTTTTGTGTTTTAACCGTTTTCTTGTTTTATTATTTGCACAGTTTGTTTTATAATTTTTTATTATTTTAATTACCGTATGTTTTAAAATCTAATTAATTTAAAAAATATTAAAGAGGAACATAAAAAACTAAAATTCATTACTATTAAACATAAAAATAAATTACATAAAAAGAAATAAAAAAAACCTAGAGTTGACGCAACAGTTGCCATGCCTCGACGTGGTTAAATTTGTTGTCGTATCGATCCGCATAGTCCACATGCGTGAATTCGATAACCAACTCCAGGTCCATGCCCGGCTCCTCTCTTAATGTGTTCTCATACAGGGTGGTCCACCGATCACACTTTATGTTGAGATCGGCCCACTTCCGCCGCAGGCTGACGATTGTCCGGTCGTTGGTGCCAATGTGGCGGTTGAAATTGGGCAGTACACGATCGCCAATCCCCTCCGGGTGGGAGCCCGAGGCTCTCGAGCGTTGACGTTGTTGTAGAACCGGGTCGTTTGTGGCGTCTTTGTAGCATACAACCAATGCCATCTCTTCTTCTGAGGTCTAGCGAGTCATCTTTGTGTGTGTGTATTTATATGGTGGTGGTAAATGTGAGTTTTTAACCTCACGATTTGTTGTGTTTATATACAAAAAAAATTGAAACGAACGGTCCAAAGTAATTCAATATTATTGACCGTTTGATGGAACGGTTTCAATGTTTTATTCAATTCGATTGACGTTTTCCAAATTAAATTTACTGATTTGGTGGTGGGACGGTTGTATAATAGTGTAAAAGTAATTAATATTACCTTTAAACCGTGTGATATTAAAAAAATGTTTAGTGAGATTAAAAAAATAAAATAAAAGAATCAGTGAAGTGCCGCCTTCAAAAAAGTGTTTTAGTGAAGTAAATTAGTGAAATGATGTGACAATGCATGATTGGTTAAAATCAAGGAAAGGAAGTGAAAAAAAAATTCTAGAGACGCAACTTACACCCTAAAAGAGGTACTTAAGAATTAGTTAAAACGTTTACTTTATGTCTTTCATAAATCATGTCTCATGATCCCAAACTTGAATATTAAGGTTCTATGTTTTATTTGAATTTGCATGAACTGTAACCGTGTAAAGCAATTTCAATTGGTTTTATATACATCTCTTACTTTTTTTTTATTATTATTGATTAGCAAGGGACATTATACTTGATTGATTTGAGGTTTTTTGTTACCCACCTAGTTATTCACTTTCATACTATAAACTGATTTTTTAGCTCACCGATTTTTTTAAATTATATAGCAATTACAAAAATTCAAATTAATGTATTTCGAACTAGTAAATTAATTAACTACTATTAATAGACGAACGAATTGAATAGCCGACTGATTCTGAAATACGCCATCGACATGTTATGTTATTATATAATAAATTTTATGTATTTTAAGAGGGTATAGCGGTAATTTTAGTTTTACCCCATGACCACCGTTGTAACATCACAACGGTCGCAACATCACCAACGTCAAACTGCACCTTCGCTTTAGGGTCGGGAAAAGAGAGAGAGAGACAAAGAACATGTTGAGAGAAAAGAGACCGGTGAAACACCATGGCGGGTTTTCGGTGTATTCCATCGTCGCTGTTGAACCCTTTGGAGAAGATAAAGATGGGATCGATAATGATGGTGATAATGGTGATGGTGATGACAGTGATAATGAGGAAGATGATCATGAGTCTGGTGAAGATCATTCTGGGGATGATGATGAGGATGAGGATGGTAATGCTAGTATTGCAGCGGCCTGTCAAACTAAGACGGCCGATGACAAATTCAGGGAAAGGCGGCTAAGAAAGACCAAGATCAGAGTGGTGATTCAGGTGCAGGAGAATCTTCCTCGCAACCCGGTTCGACTGAAGAAGATCTCAGATTATTTAGGGAAGTTGTACCTTCCAAGTCAGTGCCTCTGGAATGGACACAACGGTACTACAACATGTTCTTCGTTACCATCTGAACCATTTAACGAAGATGATTCGTTAGATGACATTGAGATTGAAGATGTCACAATTGAAGAATATCTGAATACTTGCATGAAACTGAGAAGAGCCAGGTTAAGATCACTGAACCAACTCGCACTGTTTATGAGATGGTTGATCGCTGGTTAAAGAACCAACCACTTGAAGATGAACCCGAGACGAATGCTGAAAGAACAAAAGGGGTTCAGACGGCATTTGAAGCATGGTTTCCCAAGAAGAAGCAAGAGCTAGTTCAAGCCCGAAAGGTTAACCAGAGATGAAATCTCATGTCTGGAAATATAGTCAGCTGGATGTACGTGGCTCAATTTGATGCTATTGGAAGCAAGTTCGAGACCGGTATTCTATACTTTGCCAGTGTTTACAAGATCAAGTCCTTACCATACTGGTACGTTCGTGATCTTGCCAGGTATCCAAAGAGCTACCAGACTGATTAGTTTCATCATATCACTAGTAAGCCCATTTGAAAGCAGAAGATCACCCCACCAGAGATTATGACACAGGTTCCTCTCATGCCTATGGAGTAAGATTTCATAGATAAGTTCATATTCTGGTATTATGATTATTTGACCACAGAAGCCGTCATAGTGTTGGAGAATGATTCCAAGATCTGCAGGAAGATAAGGGTTTAGGATCCAATGTGGCTTATGAATTTTTCTGAACAAGACATACAGATATTGAACAAGAATTAGATCCACTTCAAAGACGAGGATGCTGATCAGGTTGTCAGATTTCAGAAGATGGTCAGATATTGTGCTGCTAAGAAGATACATGCTGGTTGTGATTGGTCGAAGTTGCGGGTGATAGAAACTTGAAGACGGTTGCCGGTTTATCAAGACAAGATTTGGTTATCTTATGTTTTTGTGTTTATTTTAGGTGTTTTTTAAATATCCAGCTAGGTCCAAGGGGGAGTATGTAAATGCGCCCTTCGGCTATGTCGCTAGCTTGGATATGTTAGTCGGATCTCGTTTTATCACGTTCTAGGGTTGTTTAGATGTTATTATAGGCTTAGGGTATTTTGGGGATCATTGTTGTGCCATACGCCTCCGATTAGTCTCATGCATGTGATACCCACATGTATGAAGGCCATACATGTGCTAGAGGGGGGGGGGGGGGTGAGAACCACTATAAATACCCATAAACACTCACCTACAACAACTAATCGTATTACTGATTCCGCCTTTAATTCAAAACGCGCGTGGTATATCGTTTCTTGTTTGGGAACACGATCCTACATTGATATTTTCTAATTAAATATTATTTGTGTTAATCTTGACTTTGATATGCTTTCGAGCGTTGCGCCACGTATATCCGCCATTAGCGTGGTGTGACATGTTTCAACCAAATTAAGAAATGGAAACAGACTCTAAACAAAAGAATACGGTTCTAATCTAGAAGTTTGGTTTCGGTTCCTCGGGTCTGGCGATTCGAAACCGTGAATTGCTTAGCCCTAATAAGAAAGGGAAGTGGAATGGTGCAAAAACAAGATGGGTATAGGGTTTACCTATTTTAATTTTATGATAATAAATTAAATAACATAAAATGTTTAGATATAACAAATAAATGTACAAAAATCTTTCATGAATATAACAAATAAACATGAGCGAACCTTGAGGAACACGTTATCAAACGTTCACGACCAAAATTGAACGAAGAGACATTTGTTCGTGTTTGTTAATTTAACTAATCGAACATAATTTCTTGTTCATGTTCGTTCATTTTATTAAACGAATGAATCTATGCGAACTTCCTACTGAACGGTTCATAAATTGTACGTTGAACGTTCGATTTATTTACAGCCATACAACTGAGTTATGGTTTTATGATTATGAGATATTAGTTTAGTTTTAATATATTTTTACTTAAAGCTCCATATTTAACAAGTAAATGAACATAGGAAGAAGAGTTAGATCAATGATCCTTCCACGTATACACAAATAAAGATCGATGCCAAATTATTCACATAGACCAACAGTTGATACACAGTTTGACCTAGGATCTTCCAATCCAACTTCAGTCAGCAGTTTTTTGATCTCAAATGTTATTTCATCTTATTCTTCATCAACCGCACACATCCTTCAGCATTCTAAGAAAAACAAATAACATGTAAAAAATCAGTTATATAAGTAACTAATTAAATATTTGATGATAATCAAACAAGTCAACTTGAGTTTCAGTCAAAATCTAAAAATTATTAACAAGTTGAGCTTAAGTTTTAAGTAGAAGCTCGCAACAAGCTGAGCTTCACACATAATAAATAAATGAGCGAAGCTCTAGCATAGGTCAGTAGGTGTGCTCATTTACACCGCAATGTTCGACCCTTATATGTTTACTAAAAATAAGATTTTCGATTATGTATCAATATGTAATTTGCCCATTTTGTTGAAATGAAAATAACTTGGATAATATCCCAAAAAATATCAATATGGTTAATCTTTATAAAATTAAGTCTATATACATACAGATGTGTGTCTATATATTTCTATGTATATGTTAGCTGATCTTAGAATGATAAAAAAAAATATGGAGAGCAAAGTAACATGTCTCGATGATTCTAATCTAAAAGCTCTTGACTGGTGGCGGAGCTTGAACTTTCAGATGGTGTGGGCCAACAGTCACAAGACCTATTTTTTTTTTCACATCAGTGGGGCCGGATTCGAAATATACACATTTTTTTGGACAAAATCGGGAAATCTACACTACTGAGTTAAAAATCACTGGGGCTGAGGCACCCCGGACCCTTAATAAGTTTCGGCCTGGCTCTTGACTATATAGAGTTTCTAACACCTAAGGGATATATATTTTAGTAAATTTATATGTGTTTCTTTCCCTTGTCACTCTAGCAAAAATTCCCAAAATTCCAATAATATAATCACAACAAATCTTTAAAATCACATGGAATTTAAAGAAAATGAAAACTCACAAATGAATGTACATTCTAACGTGTGTTCTATTATTAGTTTACATGAGAACTTATACAGTTAATACAATGAACTTATACAAAGCTATGTTTCTTTACATATGAATTTATATTATAAATATAAATTTACATTATGAATGTACCTAGGCTTTGCTATTCACTCATGGATTTCAGCTGTATGTTAATTCACACATGAGTTTATACCATGATGAATTTAGCTAGATTGTAATTATATTATCGTCTTGTTTCAACTACTGAGAGTAAAATATTATATGTAAACTATTTTTAACTCACATCAGGATAATTTTGTATGATCAAAATCATCTACACCAAATAAACCTAAATACAAAATTATAAAATAAATCGCTAAAGTAATATTTATCATATCTTTTATTCCAGCTAATTGTGGGTTCGCAAATAGGATACAGAAGCCTACATATGATCCGCTTTACGTGGCAAGACCATATGCTGTTTGGATGGCCCAATTCTGCTTCAAAAATTGAAGCTTCAATAGAGTTCCACGTTATTGAGAGGAATATAATAGATGTTAAATCACATATTCATTACTATATGTTTAGACTAGCTGATTACCCCGGAAGAGTTCCGGGGTTGAAAAATCTAATTTTACGTGATAACCTATTGCAAATGGCTCAAGTTAACTAACCACAAAATCTCTCAATCATTGCATGTTCATAGTATTCTAATCAGTAATAACTCATATTCCCTAATCTAAAACCTAATCAGTAATCATGTAAAGAATCACTTATGTAAGCTGCAACTATTCAAAAACTTATCACATCTCTCTAATTTCTCACATTCTAATGACTCTTATAATTCCTAACCTAATCAACTAAACAAACTCTTATAATTCCTGTATGAACGAAACCCCACAAAAAATAGTCGATTTTTTCTCCATTTTTTATATAGCACTATGGTACTCGTTGGAAAGATAATAAAACGCTCGTTAATTTGGTGTAATTTTTTTCTTTAGAAAATCACGTATATAAAAGATATAAACGTTTAAAAATTATAGGAGAAAACATGAGAGATAAAATTTTAAATTTATTTTTAAATTCTTTTTTCCTAAAATAACTCAATTTAATTAAAAAAGAAAATAATTCAAAAATATTAAAATCTTTCAATTATAATGCCACGTGGCAGTTTCATAGAAAAGTTGAAGGCACCATTGCACGCCACGTCAGCAATGTTCAATTCTTTTATATATATTAATAGATAATAGATATGTTTAGGTATCAAGGAAAAGGCCAATGACTAGAGTATGAATGGAAATATAAATTTCAACGTACATAAATATAACTATATCAACTCTATATTTTTTATTTTTTTTATATTAAAACTAGCTTTTATCCCGGAAGCGTCCCGGGGTTGAAAAATAAAACAATTATAATAATACTAATACTTTTTTTTTAACGGCTAATGAATCAATTTCCGAGTACTCCCGGGCACCCTTTTGGCGAATCAGGTACTCGAGAGTACCCGGGCCATCAATTGCCACAAATTCCCGGGAAAACCCGACCACTCACCCGCCCGAAGGCACGACAATGAAATAATCGGTAAAACCGGTCGGGATCAGGACTCGAACCCAAGCCAATGGCCGGGTCATCCCTCATTTCCCCTCCACCAATGTCCTCCAAATGTAGCTAGTGAGAATTGAACCTAAGCCTCCCATAGGAAACTTTAGGCCCTCAACCAACTGGGCTACAAGTGTTGGACCTAATTAATAATAGTAATACTAATAGTAATAATTATTACTCTTGTAATTAAATAAATAAAAAAAATAACCTTGCTATAAGGTGACACCATGTGTTGCATTGTTGCGCGATTCTTTCTCCTAGCTTCTCTTGATGAAGTATACCTTTGCATCTTTAAAAGAGTAAAATTCCAATGAAAGCATGGCGATTGGACTGAATTTCAACATCGTAGATAAGAACATGGTTTAAAAGAAAAAACATTATTAATGAATAACCTGTGCACTTTGTGTTTTTTTTCCTGTATGAACGAAACCCCACAAAAAATAGTCGTTTTTTTTTCTCCGTTTTTTATATAGCACTATGGTACTCGTTGGAAAGATAATAAAACGCTCGTTAATTTGGTGTAATTTTTTTCTTTAAAAAATCTCGTATATAAAAGATATTAACGTTTAAAAATTATGGGAGGAAACATAAGAGAAAAAAATTTTAATTTGTTTTTAAATTCTTTTTTCCCAAAATAACTCAATTTAAATTTAGTAGATTAGGTTTTATATTATTATTATTTTTTATTTGTCACATGACATGACACATGGCACACTCAAGAAAGAGAATGCCTCATTGAATGTCATGTCATTAAAATGGCTTTCTTAGGCCTTCATTGAATGACAACTCATCAATCTTCAATTCTTTTATTATAAGTTATAGATTTTCATTATACTGAAGACCGATCAACGGACCGAAATTCCGGCCACTATTCAACACCGTTTAACTAAATTCTTTGTTACCAATCTTCCTAATCATTGCAGTGGGAATGATTTAGCAGGTGTTGTTAGAGTTCATGCAGAGATTTACGACATTTATTTGGCGAGGAAACGTGAAAAGTTTGGGAATCGTTTTGGTTTTATTTTTTTATTGGGTGTCAAGAATATTGGGGAGATGGTGAAGACACTTTCAAATATTCGTATGGGGGATGCCAAGATTCATGTTAACGTAGCACGATTCATATGGGGAGATTCACAACAAGCCGCCGAATGCTAACAATCAAAAGCCTTCATTCATCAAGGAAGATAAAGTCGATAGGGGGAAGGGTGTTAAGATGGATTCTTTTGTTGGTTCGAATTCATTTAAGGATGCTTTCCTTGGCAAATCATCTACGGTTTGTGAAGAAAAGACGATAGTTTTATCGGATGCTTTCAAGGCCTATGATCACTTGATAGGGAAGGCAATTGTTGCTCGAATGGTTGATTTTAACGTTCTAAAGGAGATAGGGGTGACGATCAATCAAATGACTTCTGGTAAGGGAGTAGTACAATATCTTGGAAGGGTGACGATCAATCAAAAGCCATCATTCATCATGAAATCTAATCGTGTCCCAAAGTTTTGGTTTTTACATTTTGGCCACGAAAACTAACCAGGTTATACCTCAGTTAGTTTGGGAGTGATAAAAGTAAACAAGTTGAAAGTTTGGAGTGCTAATGGCTAAAGTGATAGTTGGGAGTATTATCCGCCAATAAGCGATAGTTGGGAGTATTAAAATCCATTTTCCCTTATTTTAATTTAAAAAATATAATGCATTTGATAAACTGTTAAATAACTTACTGTTATTACATATAATTAGTAATGTTATTTTAATTTAAAGAATATAACTATTACTCATTTTGTTTTTATAAATTTCTTTAATTGTTTTTGTTCTAATTTTTTTTTTGAACGGAAAACGTTACATTTCCTATACTATTACACCAATAATTCCAAATTACAACACCATTGCCAATGATTGAACCTTGAACCTCCCATCTAAGAGACATATGAAATTTATTTATATAAGTATAAAATTTATTATTGAAAAATGCATTTAGTTCATTTAATTAGAATTGGAAGTTTAAAATAAAGTATTAATGTGTATTAAGATTTGAGGTAAATTACAATGATGCCATCCTCTAATGAAGTTAAGTTACTTTATTGCCTATCTAGAATGCATTATATAGTACTATAGATATAGATATGTTAAGGGTTGTTGGAAATCTATTGTTAAAGTGGTTGGTTCTTTAAAGGCGAATGAGACGTTGTTATATACCCTTATTCGGGCTAAGGTCGGTAGAGGGAATTCCATTCGGTTTTGGTTGGATATTTGGCTGGGAGATTGTGCTTTGAAGCATAGATGGCTTTTGTTATATCGCTTGGAAGAGGATAAAGGTTGCTTTGTTTCAGATAGACTCAAACAGGTTAATAATCGGGTTATTGTTGCTGCGGATTGGGTGGGACAAATGCTTAGTGCCGAAGAGATAGTTCAGTGGGTTCAAATGTGTGACGCGGTCGAAGGTCAGCGGATATCCGAGGTTAGCGACCATTGGGTTTGGGTGGGTCAAGAAAACAAACAGTTCTCTACGCAATCAGTTAGATCAATACTCCATAATGGTGTTAGCTATGATAACCGGTTTGTGTTAAAGTAGCCCTCTTGGATTCCTCTAAAGTGCACTATCATGGTTTGGAGGTCGGAGATAAATAGGTTGCCGACGAAGATTGAATTATTAAAAAGGAACATTGGTTTAGAGATTGCTTTATGTCCTTGGTGTGATTCTTATTATGAAACGGTTATGCATATCCTCTCGGATTGTATTATAGCGACAAATGTGTGGGATTGTATTGGGAGATGGTGTAGGTTGGAGCCGATATTTGCGTTTGAAGTTAAGGATTTGTTACAAGTGTATAAGACGGTTAAAGGAGGGAAGACGCGGAAAAGGATTGTGCACGGGATCATAATGGCGACTTTGTGGATGCTTTGGAAAGTTAGAAATGAGACACTGTTTAATGGGACGAGGCCTAGTATCGTCAATATGGTGGCTAGTATTAAGTCGATAACTTTTGTTTGGTATAAGTATAGAACTAAATGTAATAGAGTGATTTGGAAAGATTGGTGTCGATGTCCTATAGAGTTGGTGTAATTAGTTTGTGCCGTCGGTCCTTACTTTGAGGACCGGTTTTAGTGTTTTGTTGAATGAAAGTTGAGTTTTTAAAAAAAAGTAGTAGAGAATATAGATATAGATTATGCATATAAACAATGATATCAATGATATGATTATAAGTGACTTATCAATAGATATGGTTTATATACTCTACTGTTGGTTTATCTAATGACGAATCAATCGATAGTAGTGGAGCACAATTTGGTAAATAATTAACAGGACCATTATTACATGTTAGACATAATATGACACTTAACAACTTTATTTTGAAGAAAGTTATAAAAGATCAAATCCTTATATACAATATTTTCTCTACTACGATCATAACAAAATAAAAGTTTCAAGTTAAACAAACACATGGATCAATAGTTCAGACGACAGTTATGATTTAGAACAAAACAACAAGTAGAATAATTAAAAGATAAGTTGAGTGACCTATTTTACCATAAAAACAAATATTGCACCATCTTAAGAACCCCATTGATGTGTAATCTCACATGGGATTGTCTCATAGTTAGTCAAATCATAGTTACATTTCTAAAAGCTAAAACTATATATCTCCATCGCATCACACTTGTGGCATGCTCATAGTTGACGTGGAAGAGAGGAGGCAAGAGAATATATATGATGTGTGGCCAGATGAGAAAAGGTCTACAGATCTTTCTACATAGGAACTGATGAAAGAAAGGGAGTGAGCGAAGGAGAGAGAATACCTTATGTAGAATTTCTTTCGGGCAACCCGACATGAAGGCCAAGTTACAACATTATATGATTTATACACACATCATTAACATATTTAGTTATGTTATAGCATCATTTTTAATAGGAAAATTGAATGTTTATAATCCTATCTTTGACATATTGGTCGGAATTAATATAAACTCAATAAATGTTTACTTTAAATATATTTTCTTTTGGCGATCTCATGGTAAATGAAAATACCAATTTTTTACGGCTATGTCATTGTCAGAAATAGATTCCAACAGTCAAAATGCCAGTTTTTCAAAAAAAAAAAAAAAAAAAAAAAAAAGAATGGGTTGTACTCGGTTTTCGATAGGAATTGCACCTGACCCGAACCGATTATACCGGGTACCCATCTACACCCATAGACTTAGGTCTGGTTCCTACCCAGTTTGTTGTAAAAGCCTGTTCTGTTTGTGCCTGATTAGACCTTACCCAGGTCAAGTTCCGGCTCAATACCTAATTAGTGCATCTCAATTCTCAATTGTTGTGTGAATGGAAACAAGGTAGAAGCATAAACATCACAGAGTGGCCAGTTCTCCTTTCGTGTGCCTATTTAGATTAGACCTATTAGAATTAATGGTTTAGCCCAAAATAACCCATAAACTTATATTATAGGTCCAGAGTCCAGACCCAAACTTGTTTGTGGGTCAAGAATGGCATATATATTTCACTTTCTTCATCATTGAGACTCTTATCTTTATAACCATTGGGCTCCTTTTTTCTTCCAACAAATTAGCAATTGATACAAAAAGGTGGTTGCTCGCAGCTAATCAGTTTTTTATGCAACTACAAAGGTGGTTGAATTCAGGCTCAAACTCGAACCCAACCGAAACCATCCCGAGTTACTGCCCAAATTCATCACCAGGGATGATCTACGTTTTTTATTATTTAAATTTGATTTTATTTTATGTAATATAAATTCAAAAATTATTTTATTATTTTTATACATATGAAATATATAAAAATAATCAATTATAAAAGAACTTAAACGCATATAATCAGTTTTTAGTGTTTGGGATTGCGTTTTTAATATGATTTTTAGATTATTACGTTTTGAAAACGCAGATAATCAGTTTTTAGTGTTTGGGATTGCGTTTTGAAAACACAGATAATCCGTTTTTTAGCATATCAAAACATAATAATCTATAAGCAGCTCTACCCCTGTTTTTTCAAAACGCATAATTTGTTTTGAATAATCAATCTCAAATACCCCTATATATAAATATAGATAAAAGTAGGTAATAATGTGGATGTTAGTGTTACATGCTTAGGTGGTTTTATAGTTCTTAAAATTGTTGAGACTTGATGATATTCAACTGACTTCTACTTTGAATTTCTAATTCGTAGCTCAGTTGGTTGGTTCGTTTAAGTTTTCTTTGGGAGGCTTGGGTTCAATCCCCACTGGCTACATTTGGAAGACATAATAAGAAATGAGGGATGACTCCTGACCTATGTTTAGAAGTTCGAGTCCTGATCTCGCCCGGGTTTTACCGGTTCTCCACAGCGGGTCTTCGGACGGGTGGGGGATCGGGTTTTCCACGGTTCGGGAACTACTGTCGGGCGGGGCTCCCAGATAGGGAAGCCAATTTGCCCGAGCCCCCTTGTGGGAGTCTCGCGGTTGTTGTGTTGGTCGTTCTAAAAAAACATTCAATCTATATCTATACTACATTATAAAGGATGAAGCATGGATAAATATGTCCAAAGTTAAGATGGTATACCAAATGTTCTTTACAATGGCGATGGCAACGACACGAGAAGTTATATCCATGAAAGGTTTTGCATTTAATAAATATAAATTATTTAAGCTTCTGTTTTTGTTTTATGGTTATATGGTTAAAAAGTCTATTTTATTGTGAATAGCAATCTAATATGCGGTGGATTTTGTGCATTGGCGTAATAACGTTGATAAAATAAAACAGATTTCTTACTATTATTTTATTAATTGAATAGAACAGAAATAAAATATTAATTATAACATTAACGTGTCATATCACCATCCCTTATTTTGTAAACTATTTTTATTGTAGAAATAAAAATAGAATAAAGTACAATACCTTATCAAAGTGGATATTAATAAATGCAAGAATGTTAATTAGATTGCTTTTCTAGCCACATATAGAAACCCTTTCTCTATGGATGAATGAATACCTTACACATAGTTTTTTGTTCTCTAGTTCCGTAGCAAACTTTTAATGTGGGCAACTCATATAGTAAATGTGTGGAAAATTTCTATTGGGTGATCAAATTTGATTTTCTTACGCATATATTCAATCTAATATTATGATGTATGTTTTGAATTCGGCTTTATATTTGGGCCTAGCTAGGTCCAGATGAGGTCTGGCCAATTGGGTCCAATTAAGCCCACACCCCTCTTTCATTTATAAAGGAGAACCTAGTTAGAAATCATGCTATCTCAGGCTCGCGAAAAGCCCAATTAGGTCTATACGACTCCAAGACCGGACAATCTATGCCTTAACATTGAGATAAGCGCAACATGGAGAAACCACATTAGCGGTGGTTTCAAATCCGTAGTCTTGGAACTACCCTCCGACGAACAAGTCATTAAACTATGTATACATGTGTATAGCAAGCATATGTGTAAGTATTTCAGCTATGTGCATATGTAGTGTGCGCATGGTAAAGGTTGATGGTGTTAAGAGTTGTAAACGTGAACCCTGAAGGCAGGAGAAAAGGGAGACCACATTCCTTTCCCAACGGTGAAAACTTTCGTATATAGGGAGAGGGATGCAGATCATATTGGATCCAATGGGCCAGACCTCATCCGGAACTAGGCTCAAATGTCAAGCCCAATCCATGATATACTTCGTCAAATGTCTTTATCGCATGTGTTATAAGTTTATGACTTAGGATCGTTTAGCGGTACTATTCAAATAATAATATGTAATGCAAGACACAAAATGCGTCATATATATGATATGAAACCATACATTTGTGCTTCAATAATACAACAAGGATGTGGTGTCACAATTTTCAACATTGCATTCTTCCCTGTGGACAAAATACATTTGTCATCATACATTGAATTTGAAAGTAGTCAATTTACATTTAGTTGCATAAATCCAAACATCAAACAATGGTAAGCATCAAAACCTGCCTCTATACCTTATTCCAACAATCTTTTTCTAAGTTGATTCTTTAGAACCTTTAACCACAATGTATCACTGTAATTGTGTCCTTCATTGGTGTTCAAGCACATCCGTTTGGCGCGAATCCTATCTTTCCGCCCGCGACATCATACACGACCGCCATTGTCCTTTGTTGAACATTCCCAAAAATACCAATATCAGAATCATCCCCATTTGCGGCAAAAGCTAAGCACACTTGACTAAGCCCATTTGCATAAAGAATCCCTTGTGGTGGAATCTCCACTAGTGTATTCCCACCCCAAAGTACACTTATCTTTGGTATTGTAACTGTTTGATATTTACTTAGATCATAACATGTATCAAGTATTGATAAAGGTTTAGTTAAAGGATATTTCTTCATTTGCGCTTTAAACGCGTTACTTAGAGCCGTGTAGGCTGTAGGAGGGAGCCTAGTGATTACGGTTCCCGAGTCTATGATCACACCCGATGTCTGAAACACGGATGGACTTATTGGTAGTTTAGTTCCACCAACGGTTATAGCCGTAAGAGTAAGACCATAAAAAGAACCACCTCGTGGGCTACCCGAGAGTGGTGTGTACTTAACTTTACCACGAGCTCCACTACTTCCAAAAGTTAGGTAACCCGTAGAGCTAGAGCGCGAAGGGAGACAATAAGAGAAGAGTTTCCTGTACTTGTTAGCGGTTTGTGACACGATAGATAGCTTGTTGCGGCCGAGTCCTAGTAGCCCAGCAGCCCCACCAAAGAGTCCTTGGTTGTTTTGACCACACCCAAAATAAAAACCATTAACTACATCTTTTGGAGTCAATGTGAGTTTTTCTTTTCCAAAGAACCCAACTGAGAAAGACTGGTCACCATATTGAATACCGTAGACGCATGTCGATACGCTGCAACCGGGGTTGTTACCCGTGGCAGAAGTGAGGTCAGAACACGCGGTTGCAGCGCACGAAACGTTGGAATAGGTGGTGGACCCAGAGGGTACAAAAATAGGCTCCTTTTGATCATAACATGATCTAGCACAAGGTTGGCACTGGGTCCAGGTTAGGTCGCTCCCTGTGTCGAAAATGAGTGAAAGTTGCTTCGTTGGGGAGCCTAATCCGACGGTTACAAAGTAGTTACCAGATCCAATTGTGCTACCAGATTTCGCCGGGATTGTGGCCTTGGAGCCCAATATGTCCTTTTTTCCTTTGTTGATGGCTAACCTAGCCCTGATTGAGTCAACTCTAGATTGGTCATGGTTCAAGATTTCTTCCACTGTCAAGGGCTTGACCATGTCTTCATTGAACATAATAGAACATGGTCCATGTTTGTGAAACACTTCCAGTGAACCCCTTGATCTCTTGTTACCTATAGTTCATTCATAAAATTAGATCTTATTTAGTATTTTATTAATGTGCACATCCTAATTTGTTATATTAAAAAAAACAATTGTAATTATTAACCAAGGTATAAGAAGCGACAAGAAAATATTGACACTTGATACGCTAACTTGATACATTGTGTGATTTGGCCCCATAAGTTTTATTACCTGTGTGTAACATAAGCAACAACAAATCATGGGTGGGCAGAATTTAATAATGCAAGCATCCGTTCGAGTAACAATTTAGGGTATGTTTGGCATAACTAGCCAGCCTGCTGGTGGTTAGTTGCTGTAAGCTGGTAGCTTTTTAAATAAATTTTGGTGTTTGACAGACAAAATGGGTATAACTAAAAGTTTGTATGCATGTTTTTTTTTTGTTTTTTTTATGGTATAGTAGGTATTTATGTCATTTACTCATTAAAAGCTTATAGCTAGTATGAGTTTTTTTTAAACGCTAGTATTAGTAGCGTTTCAATATAAAGTATTTTTCTCCTAACCTAAAAGCTTGAAGCCTTCAACCAAACAATACTTTTTTATTGAGAATGAAATTTTTCTTAAAAGTTTGATGGTAGAACCTCCTGAAAGCACTAAAAGTTCTTTACCAAACATATCGTTAGAATAGTTATGTTGTAATTTTATATAAAGAAGAATATTGAATTTAATGATTTTAAGTTTAAGACGATACAATTTTTATTTTCATTATATAGAATTGGTTGCTTATGTTCTCAGGGTTTCAACTGTGTCAGGTTAGTGTGTTGACGAGTTTCAAATTTATGGGTTAAATTGTTCAAGCAGAATAAGTTTTAATCATGTAAAAAAAACAACCATATCCAACACAAACTTAAACTATATAACCCAAAGTCCCAAAGCTAGCCATCCCTTTCACTATTTATCTAAATGTGTTAAATGACTAGAATTAAAAAATTGTCGGGTAATCAAGATGTAAATTCGATAATTGTGTCGATGGTTGTAAAAAATGGGTTAACTGGCTAGTGGGGCGACATATATAATTAATAGATTGTTGGGTCGGCGTGCTTAGTTAAATGAGTTAAACATGTTAACCTGAACATGATATACTGAAGTAAACATGTCGATCTAAAATGACCCTTTGATTAACGAGTTGGATGCGACAACACATAACCTACTTATTTCCGTGCATTGTCGAAATTCAAAACCTAAAAACAGGACTGTTGATTTGATGTGAATACATAAGCTATAATTTGATTCCAAACAAAACTAACCAAACAAATGAATAAAAGGAAGTCCCCTTTCCATGTGAATCGTGAATAAAAACTAACATACAAAACAAAAAAGTATTTTTGTCGTACTTCAGTGGTGACAATATATTATTGTCCATGCGTTTTTGATATTTTATGTTACATGGTTTCTTACATATATATAAATTTTATATGTCGTGGACTTTTTAAATTTATATTTATATATAATAAACCAAACCAATAAATCTTACAAGGCGCTAAAAGAGGTCATCCTCTTCTTTAAGTGTGTCACGTGGCATCTTCCCCTTTATTTTAATCTAAAAGTTTTTTTTCCTCTCATGTTTACTCAACAATTTTAAAACATTAATGACTTTTATATACAAGAATTTAAAAAAAAATACCAAATTAACGAACGTTTTATTATTTTTTTCAATTAGTATCATAGTGCTACACAAAAAACGAAAAAAAAAACGACTTTTTTGTGGGTTTTTGTTTATGCAGGAAAAAAGACACAATGTCAAGACAAGTAACTAATCACATTCAAACTAAGAATTCTGTTTTCATCAAAAGCATAATAGGTTAAAACCACTCCTTTCCGGAAAAAAAGTCACACCTTCAAAACCACCGACTCAATAACGCATTGCAATGTTTGTTTCTAGCTCTGCTCCTCATCCAAACATACATCTTTTTATTATACATTTTATTCTTATTCATATGATTAAAATTATTGTTTTCTCATATATATTACAGTACATTAATTTCTATGTTACATCATAACACATATTTTATCACTTCATATTATATTTATCTATCCCGAAAAGCTTCCGGGATATAATCTACTAGCTATCACTACTAAATTACAACCCCTCATAGTTGTCAATGGAAATGTTTTTTCATGTTCATATGAGTGATATTTTATAGTTAAAGTTATGGGACGGTGGATGAATCATGATGAAAATTTTAACATTTCAACTTAAATTCATCTTAATATTAGTTAACTAAAATGTTTATATTAGATATAATTTGTTTGACAGAATAGGATTTATTAATTGGCGTAATTTTGTTTTATACTAACAATTTTGAGAATGTAGGACTGTTTTTCGAGTTAAAATATTCTATTATCGAATTACTAAATGTACCGACATGTATAAGTAACTTAAAATATTAGTCATTGTATACATATATTATGTGTGTATATAATGACAGATTTTGAGCTCTACAGAGCGAAGCAAAGGAATTCACAATATAATGCAACACATCTATTTTTGAAAACAAGTATTTGCGTCCATATAATTTATAGATTAATAAAAAACCTCAAAAATTTGAGGAAACTTTAGAAAATCCCAAAAAGACCAACTTTCCGAGGTTTATTTATTTATTTTTTAAATTTTAGGGCATGTAATACACATGTTTTTAAGAGTTTTAAGCCAAAAAAAAAGTGTCGTTCGTTTTTTTTAAAAAAAAAATAATTAAGTTTTTCATCATAACATATGTTACCCGTGTAAACATATGCTAACATATGTTACGATGCAAAACTTATTTATTAAAAAAAAACGAACAAAACTTTTTTGATTTTTTTGGCCCAAAACTCTCAAAAACATCTATATTACATGCTTTAAAATTTTCAAATAAAAAAAGGTCGGGAAGTAGGGTTTTCTAAGGTTTACTAAAAAAAACGTGGGTTTTCTACCGATACTTAGCGTTACACATCATATGTAAAAAAATAGTATAAATACACGCACTCATGTATATAATACACATAATGTTTTAAGCTTTATTTTTCAAATGTCATTTTGTCTTTGTATATAAACCAGTCTGAGTGGCGGCGCAGCTTGTTGCCCGTCTACCTTCTATTGTGATATAACTTTCGTATTTTGTTTTAATGAAAATAATTTCATTATCCAATGAAATAAGGCACTTGAATTCCTATTCAACTTAAAAAATTTTGAAAAATATTCAATAGAAATAACTTTATCAACTTATCAAAATCAATTTGAGTTGACTGCGATTGTGTAACCTCACTGTATTCCATATATATATATATATATTTGCTAACTAGCTAAGTGCACAATACAATTGGTTGAACTTTCTATTAAAGAATTATGTGTGAATTTTTTTTTAACGGCAAATTTCTACTCCTTATGGGACTTGAACCCATGACATCCCTTAGGTGTTCCTAGAAGCTTTACTTCTACCATTGGGCCACCAACCCCAATGGCAATTATGTGTGAATTGAAACCACCAAAATATCGACTAGTTTGGGTGTGAATACTGAAAAGTTAAAACCCCACCACTCAAACTGGTTTCGATGAAGCTTCTCTTTTAATCATTCCTCATCATTTTGTTCGAGAAAAGTTCAGTAATGTTCCTTAATTTTAATTTTAATTTTATTTTAGAAGTTTTTTCCTAAGTATTTTTGGCCTTATTGCAACTGTTATATAATATATCCTGCTGTATTTTTTTTCTACTTGATAAGATATTGGTTGACAAATGAATAGCAATATTAGTATAATAATAGTATTATTAATATGAATGATAATAATAAATAAAATAAAAATATCAATATCAATATCAATATCAATAATAAAAATAAATAAATAAATAATAATGGTGATTAATGAAAGTGTATGGCCAAAGGATTGTGATGATCCAATAATCTCATAGTGGTTGTTGCTTAATTACCTATCTAGGGGTCCATTTCTTTTCTTCATTTCTTGCAAAAAAGACATTGAAAAAGACTAAAAATATTTTTTAGAAAAATAAAGTTTATTCTATGGATTGTTTAGGAAAAAGTAAACTAGTTATACCTTTTTACAATAATTCAAGAGCATTCTGTTGTTATTGTTATTGTTATTATTATTATTATTATTATTATTATTATTATTATTATTATTATTATTATTATTATTATTATTTCATTTCTTAAATTTGACAAGTTACATGAAAATAGAGGGTAGACGGGTAACAAGCTGCACCGTCATACCCCCAATCTACCCTAAAATTATTATTATTTTACCACCCATTGTTATTTAAACTTGGTTTTTATTTTTTTGCGCTATACAATAAAACATGAACTACATAAGACTAAAAAAGGATAAATATGTGGAGTATCCATGTTTGTTAGGTGTCCGATATTTGATAATTCGGTACTTATTTTAGCTAAGAATACAAATCTTTATATATTTTTTTTCTTTCAAAATTACTCTTAAAAATATTACACAAACATTCTAATTAAACAAAATTAAAAGTTATTAAGAAAATTACAAACAGGTTATAAATATAACAGGTTTCAGATTTCCTTACTCAAATAGTGATCTTATGACCAAAACTTACGTAATGTTTTTTTATCTAAAAAAAATAAAATTACAAATTGAAATTGGATAGAAGTCTCTTCTGCAATTATCACATATTCATTTGCCCACGAAAAACCAGTCACAAATTTTGCGACCGTCACTACAGTTCTATCATAGTCACAGATTTTGCGACCATCACTACAGTTCTATTACAGTCACAAATTTTGCAATCATCATTACAGTTCTACTAGTCTCAAATTTTACGACCATCATTACGGTTCTATCACAATCACAAATATTGCGACCGTCAATATGGTTATATCACAGTCGTAATTTGGCCGCAAAACAAAATTAGCCACGTAGATTTTTGCGACTGTCTTTTCGGCCAAAAATAAGCCATTTTCAACATATTAATTTGTGACCGTAATATAAGTTGTAATTGGCCAGTTTTCAAGTAGGATCTACTTAGCATAGGAGAACATTCACAGAAAACTATGTACGCATGCATACATATATATATATATATATAGAGAGAGAGAGAGAGAGAGAGGATAGAATTGATAAAGAAAATTAACTAACCTACAGAAGATGGGTTACAAACAGATGATGGCAAAAGAGAGGATAGTTGCATGATATGATGATGGTGGGATTCTTCTCCTTCATTGGTGTTGAAAGCAAATTCTTGTGTTGCTGCAGTGAAAACAAAGAAGAGAGAGCAACAAGAAAGAAACAAGATGAGAGAGTAAGATGAAGACATTTCTCCTCTCTCAATAATGATTCTAAGACTCTCTTTGCTCACCTTTATTTATAGCGATTAATTAGAACGTCACATTGTCAAACTTTCAACCTATAACAATTACAAATTGCAAGACTTAATTATAAACTTATAAATCACATCAAAATATAATAATTTATTTTAAAAAAAGCAAAGAGGATACTATATATATTAGGTACTTGAAGGATATGAAGTTAAAACTAGTTAATTTGAGAGAGATAGTAAATATTAAAAATAAACGTAAATAACTTGGAGATCGATGTACCTAATTCCTAGTGGTGCACCTTTGAGAGATCAAATTTTGGTTCTCTTTCAACCATCCACATCACATCCACTAGGATAATTTTATCATTTCGATATGCATATACTTTATATATTATATATATACACATACCCAATATAAAGATTAATGGAATATCACCTAACGAACTTTACTTACGGATCAAATCCTTCATAATTACTGATGGAATACAGCCAAAATGACGTCACATAATCTAATGTCGTTTCGTGTAACCTAAATTAACCAAAACATGCAAAAAGCTCATTGAGGCCAAAAATAGAACGTCCGTTATTCATAAATACGCATCACTAGGCCTAAAATGATATGTTAGAACACTACAACAAATTAGAGCAATAGCGGCCACATAGGTCGCCGCTATTGCTAACGCGGGTCGCCGCTATTGCTAATAGCGGCGACTGTCGCCGCTATTTGTCCTGTCGCTATTGTCCTGACGCTATTGCTCCTTGTGTGGCCGCTATTGCTCAATGTCGCCGCTATTGCTCAACATCAATAACGGTCAGATCTGTTTAGGGCAATAGCGGCGACGTTGCCGCTACTGATGTTGCCGCTATTGCCCAAATTTCTTGTAGTGGAACGAATGTTGCTTCTTTATAACCTAAAATAAGTTAAGAGCATTCTTATCAGGTTTCTCATCTTCATTCCTTCACAATTACCCATAATCACATATTACACTAAAAATCACTAATTTTTCTTTTTTTTAATTAAATAATACTTTTATATATCATTATTATTATTTTTTCTCTCTCCTACACTTACAACCACTTTTAAAATATATTAAAAAATAAATGCAAGGAACACTTATTCTCTAAATATACCAATGAACAGTAGATTCCCTATATCCTCCACTTATATATGAATAACTTAAACTTTTAAGTCACAATGGTTCTTGGCATGTTATTAGGATGGGGTTAGAACGAATGTTGCTTCCTTATAACCTAAAATAAGTTAATAACACGCCAAGACCGATTGTGACTTGGAAGTATAAGTTATTCATTATTACCTACAAGATAACCCGTTGATAAGTCTAGGCCAAAGCTTGTCTGGAACACGGTCATTTCACCATAAGTTTTTGCTTCCCTCTTTTCTAGAGCACCATCACCAACTACCTCCAATATCCACCGCAGTCAATCGAATATTAACAACACCATTGCAGATCAATATGGTAGTTTGACTCTAACAAGCTAGGTAGGAGCCTTGAGAGAAATGGGTCAAACAACTACAAGTTCAAGTTTGAAGCTCACAAGGACACAAGGTAAGTAACTCTTACATAGTTTAGAATAGAACCATTTTGTACATGATGGTTTACTTATGATTATGTATGGGAAATTCGAAAGATAGGACCCAAAATGGTGCAAACCATGAAACGTGTCAAAACAGGTAGAATTATAAAAATGGTGAAACCTATGAAACATGTCAAATGAATGAAGCTAGGTAAATTATATGTTGGATGATAAAACAATACTTGGTATGAAGAGACCTTATAGTGTACTCTGTAATGGGTTGATTAGCTAAAAACGGATTAGATAATATTTTGGCAATAAACCTTAGGTGTATTGTTTAGATGCCTGAGAGTAGGCCTAGAATGGGTCAACAGACTAATCGGGTCAAGTGGTTAGTTATCGTCACTTAAACTTGGTATTTAATACTTGTTTTGTTTAGTATATATTTACAGGTTAATAACATGATAAGGACATGCGTTATTATAAGAAATCAAATGGAATTGCAAGGTAATGGTAACAGGTTATAACCTTGACCTCTCTAGGTATGTGAAACAAGTCATCTTGATGGGTGAAAGTTAGTAATGACTAAAATGCCCTCCAGATAATAGGTTGGAAACTTTAGATTAATGTGGTCAAGCATGATAATCAAATTGGTCATTAAGTCATAAAAACTTAATAAACCAATGTTATTGGTAAATAACAAGAACTAATAATCATAAATGAATTTTAGTAGGAAACTACTCACACGTGTAGAAGACTTGATCTTAAACACTCAACTTCACCAAACGGGTCAAACAAACAAATCACTAAGTATAACTTTAGTTTGATAGAAATTTTAATGAATTCAAGTGTGCATTCACATAGATATATCAAGGAATAAATCCTTGGTAGATAGATCCACAAAATTATAATATTTCTAGTTAAACGAATAAAATAGGTCGATTTGGGTGAATGACTCCAAACTAAACCAAGTTGTTAACAATTGTAATATTCGAAACCCGGGCCATTGAATCGAGTTGTAAAAGGATTTGGGAATGAGTTTTTAAAGTCATGGCTTTGACAGGGGTAAAAAGGGTGAAAATAATTGGTGAACTGTAGATGCATATATGTCTACAACTTTTGGGTTTATTGGATAATAGTTTCGTTTAGTTTATGTTTGATTTTGTGTATGTAATGGGCCATTCGCATGAACAGGCAAGCGAATGGGATTTAGTGTTATGCGAATAGGTTGCTAAGTGAGCCATTACTATAGTGTTTAACCCATTCGCACACTCGACTAAGCAAATGAGGAATGCCTATATATATAGATGTTCAGCAGAAGTTGTTAGTTTTTGGTCATTTTGTAAGTTGAGTCTAGGCGCCAAAATGGGTGTTCAAGTGTAAGAAGCTTGGCCGAAAGAAAAGTGGAACCAAATGGGTGTACACGATGCACAAGAAATTCAACAATTTTAGAGTTTGGACCTTAACTAAATCATGGGTGGACACGATGCGCCAAAATGGAGACGAAATAATATAAAGACGCTTTGAATAACGAATCATGGGTGGACACGATGCACAAGAAATTCAACAATTTTAGAAGCTTGGAGTTTGGACCTTAACCGATCTACTAATTGGACGAAAGAAAATTGGAACCAAATGGGTGTTCAAGTGTAAGAAGGATGATCGTGGAGTGATTATTCGGAACAAAGCCATGGTTTTCGTCAAACTGAAGGAATCGAATATAATGAAGTCTATGCACCAGTCGCACGTATAGATTCCATTCAGATGTTTCTTGCGTACGCATCTTACATGAAATTCAAGGTGTATCGGATGAATGTAAAGAATGCTTTCCTCTACGGTGTGGTAAAGGAAGAAGTGTATGTTGGGCAACCACCAGGTTTTGAGGATCCTATCCACCGGGACAAGGTCTATAAACTGAACAAAGCATTGTACGGTTTGCACCAAGTCCCTCGTCGGTGGTACGAAATGTCAGCACATACTTGCTTTCTTGAGGTTTCAAACGAGGACAAGTTGACTGTACCTTGTTTACGAAGAAAACAGACGGTGATTTGCTCCTGGTATAGGTTTATGTGGATGTTATTATATTATGTTCGACTAACGAAAATCTTTGCAGGGAATTTGAGTAGGTCATGTAGGAAAAGTTTGAGATGAGCTCAATGGGAAAGATGCAATTCTTTCTAGGCTTGCAGGTGGATTAGACACTATCGGGGATTTTCATCCACCAGACGAAATATGTTTCTGAAGTCTTGAGCCGATTCTAGATGGATGATTCAACACCTATTGCCACTCCCATTCGACCTAATCATGGGATTGGAGTTGATGCTAAGGGTGAAATCGTTGACCCTTACATATTTAGAGCCATCGTCATATCGTTAATGTACCTGACTACGTCCCGACCAGATACAATGTTCGCTACATGCCTCTGCGCGAGATATTAGTCGAAGCCGAAACAATCTCACCTCGTAGCAATCAAACGAATCCTATGTTATCTGAAGGGTTGTCCATCATGCGATTTATGGTATCCTAATGATGATAACTTTGACCTCATTGCTTTTAGTGATGAAATTTTGGTGGTTGCGATATTGACGCGAAATCCACAACGGTTGGATGTCAATTTCTAGGGAGCAGGTTAATCACCTGGCAATGCAAGAAGCAGACGCCAGTTGCATTATTAACATGTGAATCTGAATAGGTGGCGCCCTCGAGTTTTTTCTCACAAGTGCTTTGGATTCAACAACAAATGCGTAACTACGATTTGCAATTTCTTAAAACCCCTATTCATTACGATAATGAAGCACCCATTGTATTAACTAAAGATACCGTTCATCATTCAAAGGCTAAGCATATACGCATCCGTTATCACTTTATACGGGTTTGTTATGCCAACGAGCTGGTCTGTTCACAAAAGTTTTTGACAAACCACGGTTTGAGTTTTTGTTATCAGCTAATGGTATCAAAGAAAATCAGGATTAAAATCTTCACCGGTCTATCAAATTTTTCTTTATTTTTCTCTTCAAAAATTAAAAAATCCAAAATATGTTTTTAATTTCAGGGGGAGTTTCTATCAAGAAAAACCAAAAACATTGAAAATTTTGAAAAACCATAAAAAAAAAAAACCCAAAATGATTTTTCCTGGAGAAATGGAGGAGATGATAGTACATCAGTGGGTATCCGTCACATGCTAAAGAATTGAAATGATTAAATCGACATGTGATGACTTTGAGTGATGTGTTGATAGGCTTCGTGAACCTAGTAATGTGTGCCTTAGTGATACAATCATAACGAACTACCTTCTATGGGAGTGAACATCTCATGGGCATATGGTCTTGGTACCGTAATTTCATTTGATAGGGTTACCAAAATCAGAAGTTTCAGGTCGTTATGTTGATAGTTATCTGGGGTAGCCTGACTGATCTTTTGTCATATTGATTTACGAATCTAGATTCAGTCAGGGTACCTTAAAAGAGTTGACAATGTCAAATCCGAAGTTACCGGATGAGGAACTTAAAATGTATGACTATGATCAAAGATTATCTAATGCATCGTATAAAATCTATGATGAAAAACATATTTGATATAAGCCTCACCCTGGTTGAGTGCACATGTTTCTTTGAAGCATTGATTTGCTAACCTGCCACCTCTGTGCCTCCTACCTTGTAACATACGGATAACTACGGCATAATCACATGTTACAATGAAGCTTTGTGCAAATTCCTTGATACAGAAATATGTCATGTGTGTTGGAACCATAGGCAAGTTAGTAATTAATACACCTAATCCGTATCATTTTAAAGCATTGCATAACGGTTTGCATGTGAGCTTATGTGGACAACAATATTAGCAATTGCCAAGTCTCACAGTCTATAAAGTTTAAATGAAAAAGAACAACGGTGTGAATGGATTTCTCAAAAACTGATATGATCCTCTTACCGGAAAATCACAAAAAGTTGAATGTTTGTATATATTTACTTACTGCATTTCATTTTAATTTTCAGTATTTATGAAAAACTCAAAAATATTTTTGGTGTTTTTAGCATAAACTTCAGAAAATTCCAAAATTTTGACATTTTTATCTTATTTTCGATAGCCGATGTGGGATGATGTTGGATCTATATGTGTTTAGCGAGTTCTTATGAACAAATTAATACATGAAGTAAATGCAGCGAAATAATAATTGTTCTAAGTTAATAGTTCACTTTTATATCAGTAAATGCTCCCCCTCAATTGATAAACCAAAACAGAACAAGTGTATATAAGAAACAGAGTAGTAAATGATAAAACAATTGTGTTTTTCTGAATGGTTCTCATATATTTAGAAAGTGGAAATTTGCATCTAATAGATGGTGTGAACCCATCTAATTATAGGCAATAGTAAACGTACATGGGAAGTATAAATCTAATACTAAAAATACTACAACGAGCTGTAGTATTGGAACTTGTACAAAAAAGATCTATAAAGTAAACAAATACTAATATTATAACAGAACTACTGAAGTTTGGGCGGTGGAAAGCCTATACTGAAACTGTTGAAGAGTAAACAACTTCTGATGAGTTAATCATCAAAGTTGTTCATCAGATGTTTGTTTCGTTCATCATCAGGTCTTTATTCTTCAGTACTTCCAGCTTCAACTTCAGTACTTTCTCTCCTTGTCTTCAGTACTTTGTCTTTTCAAAATGCAGAGATGATATTAGACTAAGGGTGAAAGGCTTGTCAATCCTCTTTGACCCAACAATCTCCCACTAGATTGATGAAACCAAAACCTTATCTAATCTTTATTTAGATCCTCTCTTTTTTTCTGCTGTCAAGGATCTTCTCAATTTCTTTTATCATTGAATCCCTGATTTCCTTGACTTGTTTTGCTGTAAGAAATGGTCCCTGCTCTGGTTCAAGGTGCTGGACTGCAATTAAATCTTCTGTTGAAAGTCTGTGTAGTTCATTTTTGTGTTTGAGAACCTTGTATGAGGCATCTTCTCTTTCCAGGCATATGTCATTTGATTTATGGGTAAAGGAAAATTTGATGATCTTGGTTTGAGAAGCATCAAAATCTATCTTATAGGGTATGATGCTCTTCTCTAGGTTTGTAGATAATCCTGATCTGGGTTGTTCTTCCATTTCAGCAATTATCAGGTTGGATCCTCTCACATGTTCAACTTTTCCAACACCAGGGTTTTCACTTGGAATAGGAATGTGATGTTCAGTGATTACCTTGGTTTGCTTTTGATCAGTGATGGTCTGTTTTAGTTGGTAAGCATAAGTTGTAGGATCCCTATCTTGTAAGATCAGAGGTTTCTCTTCATAAGTCAAGTCCTGGTCAACAATTGTGTTGCCTTTTAAAAGTATCATCTTGAAATAAGTCTTGACTTGTTCCTCTAGTTGTTTTTTGTTTCTTGGCAGCTGGTCTGGATGTTAACTTCTTTGCAGGTTCAGTAGTTTTGAAAACTTCTGATGTGTTGAACATCTCTGGATTTTGTCTCTGCAAAGCTTTGAATTTCTTGTAAGTTTCATGCATATCAACATCTTTCCATTTTGACAGTTGAGCTTTTGAACCATAATCACTGGCTGCCAATTCTTCTATTATCTTAGCTCTCTTCATCTTCTTATCTTTTTTAGCATTTTATTTTCCTTGAATCAGTTTAACCATGTATTCAAGTTCTTCAGATGAAAGATCTCTAAGAGAGTGTTTCTTGGTTTTGTTGTTCTTTACTATCCATCTTATCGGCTGTTGTCTTTTATCTTCTTTAGCAATATGGGTTTGTTCAGCAAGCAAGCCTTTCTTGTTCATCTAACTCTCTAAGCCCAGTCTCATATTTTTGGAGCTTGTCATCATAGCTCAAATCTTCCATTTCTTCTGTTCTATTCCAGATCTCATCTTCCTTGGCTTTTCTTTGAATTTCCAGTAAACTCTTCTTTATTTCTTCTGATGAGAATGCAAGAGGTAAAGTGTTTTAGAACCGGTGTAGTTGTGGGCATAGGAATTTGAGTTGGGATAGGTTCATATGTTGTTTGGGTAATGGGAATAGTAGAAGTTTGAGTTGTGGTAGCTTGAGTTGCAACTGCTGAAGGGTTGGCATGAATACAAACTACTGAAGGATTATCTTTAGTGGTTTGATGCTCTTCAGCAGTTATGTCTTTGCCTTAGGAAGATTTTTTAGCTATTTGTCTAAGGAGCCTTTCTTGTTGTTCTTGATAGTCATGCCCCTCTTTCAAAGCAATCTCTTATTTTGTTTTTATAGTCTGTTTTTTGGCCTCATTGAGCATTTGATCTTCTCTTGCTTTCTTTGAAGCTTCTAGAGAAATTTTGATAGGTTCTTTGCCTTTGCCTTTATTCTCCCCCTTTTTGGCTTCATCCACTTCTGGAAACCAAGGAGCAGGAGTTGCAACACCAGATAGATGTTCAAGTTGTGTTATGTTGTCTTCAATTCTTCTGGAGAACTCTCTCATCTTCATCTCTAGAGCATTGTCGATCATCTCCAACTGAGTGGCATTTTTTAGTTCCATTGCAGTTGTAAAGGTTTGGAGATGTGAAGAAATGAGATGATATATCATCAGGTACAAAGGACCATATGGGCTGCATTGTTGGTTCAAGTCTATGCTTGTAGCACCAGAAGAAGATTGGGTAGGCTTTTGTGATTGTGGAGGGGTGTTTTTGGGAGATCCCAATCAGTTAAGACTAGGGATGCAACTTTTGGGGATTAGGGTTTAAGTGGTCTTTAACCTGATCATTTGTGACTAACTCATTGAGTTTAGAGACATTAGATTTAGGACCTTCACAGTCAACCGTCAAATCTTTGTGGAACGTTTAATCATCATCCAAATTAATGGAATCATCTGAATCCCTGATGATTTCATCAGTTTTATCATCAGCTAGGCCCATCCTAATAGTCTCATGTACCCATTTTTCTTGGTTCTGGAGATTTCCTGCCTCAGGCTCAAAGCCTTCATCAGCGATTGTTCTTGGGGTTGAATAATAGGCTCTTGTGTGTCTTCAAATAAACCACAGAGGTTGATAACTTTTGATTCAGGTATTTGGACTGTATCAGGAGTTTTAGGAGCTACATAAGAAGTTTGGGCTTCTGAATCAGTAGTTGTTGGTTTTGGAGTTGATTTGTAGGCTGTATTGGGAGTCCATGAAGGAGGACCATCATCAAACCCTTGATCAACATAATAAGTGGGTTTAGATGAGTTATTGACAGCCTTTTCAGGTCCAAAGTGAAAACTGTCAAGGTCAAAAAGTTCAGCAGGATGTGCTGGAATGAGTGCTTGTTTTGACTCATTGAACTTGACATTCAGTGTTTCTTCTACTATCTTGGTTCTTGAATTGAAGACTTTATATGTTTTCCTTGTGAAAGAATAACCAAGAAAATAACCTGAATCAACTTTAGCAACAAATTTTGAACTAGAGCCCTTAATGTTTAGAATAAAACATTGACATCCAAAAGCCCTGAAGAAGAAGATAGAGGCTTAATGCTATGAGGGACTTCATAAGCAGTCTTGGAATGTCTTTTGTTGATTAGGACCATGTTCTGAACATAAAAAGTTGTGTTAACTGCTTCTGCCTAGAAATAAAGTGGTAGGCCTGAATCAGCTAACGTGGTTCTTGCTGCTTCAATTAATGTGCTATTCTTCCTATCTACAACACCATTTTGTTCAAGAGTTCTAGGAATGCTAAACTGTCTAACAATCCCTTTAGACAAGCAGAAATCATCTAGATTTTTGTTTCTGAACTCTGTCCCATTGTCACTTCTGACGACTTTGACAGAGAGAGAATACTGCTTCTCTAATTTTAGAATGAAGAATTTGATTATTTCAGCTGCCACATCCTTGGAAAATAAGAAGAAAACCTATGTGAATCTTGAATAGTCATCAATGATGCCCAAGCAGTACTTCTTCTTACCAAGGCTCATTATTTTGACTGGTCCAAATAAGTCCATATGGAGTAGTTGAAGACATGCAGTTATTTTGGATTCTTCAACGGACTTATAGGAGGACTTATGTTGTTTCCCTTTAAGACAGGAAACACAGTGTTCTTTGAACTGATATTCCTTTAAGGGTAGACCCTTGACCAAGCCCATTTATATGACTTTATTTATGGTTTTAAAGTTCACATGGCCAAGTCTCCTATACCAAAGGTCTGTTTCAGTAGTTGATGCTTTTGAGAATAAACAAGCGGTGTTGTTCAATACTTTGTATTTTTCAATGTCTACAGCATAGACATTGTCACATCTTTTGGCAATCAACAAAGTATGATCATTGATAATCTTCTTAATCAACTGTTGGCCTTCTGGTGAAATGATCTTGCACGCAGTTTTGGTGAAAGAGGAAGAATATCCCTTACAACACATTTGAGATACACTCAGCAAGTTGTACTCCAGATTTTCAACCAAATTGACCTTGTCAGACTGTACCTTACCAGGGGATACATTACCATATCCAAGCACATATCCCTTGGCATTGTACCCAAAGGACACAAATCCTTCTCGTTGATTGATGAAATTGTTGATTAGGTACCTGCATCCTGTCATGTACATTGAGCCTCCACTATCAACATACCAAATGCTATTAAGACCTCAGGAGACACTCTGCACAAAGAGTAGATTAGTTAGTTTTAGGAACCCAAGCCACTTTGTCTTTGGGTTTACTCTTGAGAACAAGACGAGTAATAGTTTGGTTTGGACCATTTTTAGGAATCCATGTCGTTTTAGCCATGGATTTGCTGTTTGGTGCAATGGTGAAAACCTTTTTGGGTTCACCATCAACTTTGGTCATCAGAAGTTTGACCATTTGGTTCAATTTAATGACCTTAATAGTTTATGAATCTACTGAAGGTTTGGGTCTAACTTCTGAAGAAGAATTTTGCTTTTGTGAATAAGACTGTAGTTGAGTTTTAACAGTCTTTTGTCTTGGGAAAGGTTTTGTTGGGCTGTTGTTTGTTGGGATAAAAAGTCTTTTTAAAATCCTTTTTAATCTTTTCACTCACAGCCAGTTGTTTAATTTTATTGTTAAATAAACTTCCTTTCTTGTATCTACAAAATTACCAGTGCTCCTAATATTTTTATGTGTATTTGACTACTTTGTCATTTTCACTGTAGTGTATGTCAACCCGTTTGAATACCCAACCGTGCTTTGCATGTAATAACAATTCATATGCTTTTCAACGTCATACATATGCGAATGTTCAATTACAACATGTGACCATCATTTCTAGTTTAATAATACACTCTTACACTCTTGGCCACATAT
This sequence comes from Ambrosia x helenae, assembly GCA_030844895.1. NCBI lineage: Eukaryota > Viridiplantae > Streptophyta > Magnoliopsida > Asterales > Asteraceae > Ambrosia > Ambrosia x helenae. Next base: position 426,699 of record CM061232.1, on the reverse strand, counting down.
CGCAAAACGTATAATGCAATCTCATTTGAAAACCACACCCCATACATACGAACAACATGAAATCTAACCATGAATCCCACCTTCATCTCGACATGGGCGTGCCCCTTCCAGCCATTCATTTTGATGGATTCATTTAGAGTATTTAACTACTTTTTTAACCGGAGACTGGAATCTTTTCTTCTACTTCAAATTTTTAATATTATCTTGCATCAATTTATATTTTCAGTCGTGCTTTTAATACCAGATGTCTTCCCTTACACACACACACACACAAACACACACACACACACACACACACACACACACACACACATATATAGGCGGGTGTAAACAGTGAATGGCACTGGTACCCCACTACCCCCACGGGTTCACCGCTGGCGTGGTCACGAGTAGTGGGTTTTTAGTAGTCCCGTTGAGAGTTTTCGTGGGCTACCTCACGCATGCACGGGAGAGAGAGAGAGAGAGATGGAGAGAGAGATGCAGAAGAGATAGGGAACCAAAAAAACTCATTGATGGTACTGCTGGTGGGAGGATTCACGGGTGGTGGTCCAGGTGGCAAGTTGCGATTGGTGCAATGGAGGTGCTCCACGGATGCTCCGCTGGTGCCCCCCCCCCCACCCTAGAAAACTCTACGAAGTTATCTATTGTTTCACACTTTTGGTTACTTTTACATTGCATGATACTTATTACAAACTAAACTTCTTACTCTACTACAATGTTTACCCCTATTTTCTACAAAAATTGTACACCCTCTAATCGTATATTACACATTATCATTATGTTTGTAAAATGTACAAAAATTGCATGGTTTGGTTTACGTTATTTTACTCATATAGATATATAGTTGTCGTTTATTGTGACCGTTGACTTGGATCCTGGTGTGTCACGCGCCTCGCAGTAAAACCCCGCAAGTGGAATTTGAGTGTGTGACAAGTTCATGAACGCAAACGAACATAAATAAACAAACAAACTGAAATGAAAAAACACAAATGAACATAAGTGACCATACACAAATGAATACAAACAAACATAAAGTAGTTTTTTATGTAAATTAATTTTTTTATGTAAATTAATTTATCATTAGTGACAAGTTCAATGTAAAGCCTATTTTTATAACAAGAAGTCAACAAAAGCCACTTTTGTGCTTATATTTATATAGGGGAAGGTTAATTTGAGAACACATATATTTCATGCGAACTGTGATAACGTCATAAAAAACATTCAAATTCAAAATTTCTTTCTACACTTATCATTATTATTGAAATAGAATCTCAAAAAACACAATTTAAGCAAAAAAAATATAAACGTATATGAAAATAAAATTGTTTTTACACATGTGTAAAAAGTTTAGCTTAAAGTGGTTTTTTGCAAGAATAGATGGATTATTTGAAGGAAAATTCTTTTTGTAATGTTGTAATTTTAATTTAATTATAATAAGGTTTGTATTAAAAAAATTGATATTAGCTGATTTTTTTTATTTGTTTTCACAGTTCTCATGACATAAATAACCAACAAAACGCGTGGTCATGTGCGTTCATTCGTTTTATTAAATTAAGAAAAATGTGTATTTATGTCTGTTAGTTTATTACTAGTATGGTGCCCGCGCGATGCGGAGGGGATCACATACATTTCTTAAGGTGCGCATAGATCGGTCTAGTTCGGTTATTAGCCTTAACCAACATCTAAATCAAATTCATCGGTTAGTTGATCTTATTAACCAATTGGTTAATTGGTTCGGTTTATTTGGTTTGGTTTATTTGGTTAAATTATTTGTTTTTAGTTCCGTTCATTTATTCTTAATTAATAACCAAAACCAAACTTTGGTTAAAAATTTGTTTGGAAAAAATGAAATAGAGGTATTCATACGTGAAATTAAGGTATACAAGCTAAAAATATATTAATACTATATTAATATATGATGGTTTGGTTTTGGGTTGGTAAATTTTGGTTCACTAAGACCACAATTAAGTTAATTTGGTTTTTGAATAATTGAGTTTTTTGATTGATTCTGGCTCGGTTTTGTCTGTTTTTGGTTCATTTTCGGTTATCGGTTCGATTATTGGTCACCCATAAATATTGGTTAATTCAAGTAATACATCAATTTTATAATCAATTTAAAGAGAATAAAATGCTCCTTTTTAGGTTGTAATATTTTTAAAAAAAGTATTGTCGTATGAAAAAATATATATAGTTGTTTAAAAATCGTGAGGTAATTGTCTTAAAATTAGTCATAAAAAGTTTAATTACTCTTTAAATAAACAAAAATTGACCAGATATGCAAAAACTAAAGTGTAATTATTATGAGAAGGTTAAGGGGTAAATATGTGAAAGACTAATTACCCTCATTTTAAGGTTGTACCTTATGAATTAAAATCTAAAAACTGTTACCTTTTGGGTATGTTAAAAAGCGTTATAATATAGTATATATTATATGATATATGATTTTACATCTAATTTTCTTTTTCAAATCTTTTAATATTTATATTTATATTAAACCTATTGTGGCTAGTTTTGACCATTCTAATTTTCTTCTAAAATGGGTGCCCGTGCGATATGATAAGGAATACGGACACTTTCAAGGGTGTGCATGGTCCTGTTCAGTTATTAGCCTCATCTGGACCCGAAACCGAAGTCATTGGGTAATCGATCTTATTAACAAGTCGGTTAATTGGTTCGGTTTGTTTGGTTAGATTGTCAAAGTTCAATTCGTTTCAGTTATTTTTATTAATAAACCAAATTAAATTTTAGCTTTGAAATACATGGTTTTAAGGTATAAAAGTTAAAAATGTATAAATATATAAATGGTTTGTTTGCAGTTTGGCTAATTATGGTTAACTAAGGTTATAAAAAAATGATAAGCGATTTATGTTAATTTAATATTCGGTTGATTTTGGTTTAGTTTAGACAATTTTTTGTTCTTTTTGGTTAACAATTCGATTATTGCTCACCTTGCATATTCTTAATCATGTAATATATCAAATTTTTTAAATTACAAAAATATAGCAATACTATACTCATATTAAAGAGAATAAAATGTCACTTTTATGATGTATTTGAAAAAGAATTATTTTAGCATTTGAAATAGTTATAGTTGTTAAAAAATCGTGAGAGTAGTTACCTTAAAATAAGGGGAAACAGATAAAGAAAAGTTGAGTAAAGTTAAAGGAATTAAAATGTACTTAAGATGAACATAAACGAACTTTCAGTAAAATAAATTCACAAACACTTCATTAGCATTTGATTTATATACAGACTAAATATGGACGTCAGGTTCTTAACTACACGTATGGGTTAATTTGAATGCCTAATAGTATTTACAAAACATAATTATAATTTACTAGATTATATCCCGAGAGCATCCCGGGTTGAGAAATTTAATATGATACATCAGTTTTACATATGAAATAGACTGATGTATAACTTTAATATTAATATTTAACCTAAAACAAATTAACAATGTACAACTCCAATGTAACACCTAACCTAAAAGAATGTAGAACTTTAATGTAACTCTAATATTAACATCTATCCTAAAGACTAAACAAATGTACAACTCGAACATACTAATATTGACACTTGACTTAAAATAACGTATAACTCTATTAACCTATTCGGCTCTGGTTGAAAAAAAAATTCATATTTACTGATTTGAACATAATTAGTGACTTGCCTATACATGATTAATGATTTACTTGAACACTTTGTGTTTTTTTTTCTTGTATGAACAAAATCTCACAAAAAAATTTCTCCGTTTTTAATATAGCACTATGGTACTCGTTGGAAAGATAATAAAACTCTCGTTAATTTGGTATAATTTTTTTCTTTAAAAAATTTCTTATATTAAAGATATTAACGTTTAAAAATTATGGGAGGATACATGAGGGTTAAAAATCCAATTTTGTTTTTAAATTATTTTTTTCCTAAAATATCTTAATGTCACATGGGATGATACATGGCACACTCAAGGAAGAGAATGTCTCTTTGAGTGTCATGTCATTAAATGGCTTTGGTTTATTATACGTATAGATAAAACGTTTAAACATTCAAATATCTACATATTTCCTTAGATATAATGAAAATGTCGCATTTATCTTGAAGTTCGTTTTCTAAAATTGTCGGTACCCGCAAGATATATGACTCATTTGATGGACTACCTTCTTCAAAAAGCATTCATTCCTATCAATGATATATGAACACACGTATATGTCTCTCTTATTAATTTAACATAATGGACATTAATGAGATAAAGATCGACACTAAACGCAACATAATCCTTTTCATGCATAACTCGTGGACCTCCTTTCCCTTTCTTATTATAATCTCTATTACCTTATTATTTATCTTGAAGTTCGTTTTCTAAAATTGTCGGTACCCGCAAGATATATGACTCATTTGATGGACTACCTTCTTCAAAAAGCATTCATTCCTATCAATGATATATGAACACACGTATATGTCTCTCTTATTAATTTAACATAATGGACATTAATGAGATAAAGATCGACACTAAACGCAACATAATCCTTTTCATGCATAACTCGTGGACCTCCTTTCCCTTTCTTATTATAATCTCTATCTCTACTACCTTATTAAAGAGGAGTGATAGGCAAGAAAGTAATTTTACACAATTTTTAAGATGGGAGTTGAAGAGTCCCTTCACAAATTTCCAATATTTGGTCATTTTGTTCCCTTTATGCCCTTATGTACAACCTATAATGCTCATTGTATATATGTGTAATGCATACTTCATATCCATTTCAACATGTAACCCAAACACCTAATTAAACCCCAATTCAATTTCAATAAAACTCAAGCTTTTCATTAAATCCTTCTACACATCTATTTAATAATAACAAGCAATGTTTGTGATGGTTCTATTAGGCTTTGTTGGAGCTTATAATATATGGACATTTTTGTCTTTTTGTTTGTTTGTTGAATTATGTCTAACCTCATATAATATATGTATTTTTTGCTAATAATTCTATCTCCTTCTCTCTGTATATTACAACTAACTAAAAGAAAACTTAATATCCTGATTTATATATATCAAATACTTTTAATTTAAAATTACCATTTTAGTAAAAAAAAATTTATTTTTTAACTTGGGTTACCTTTACGTACTTAGTCAAGTTTAAAAACCGCCGCAACGCGCGGGGTAATTTACTAGTTACCTTATTAAGGAGGAAGCATGTCCTTAAAGGTAATTTCACTTTAATTTTAAGATGGCATATCAAAAGCCTCTTTACAAATTTTTATTTTTTTGTCATTTTCTTCCATTTTTGCCCCCATGTACAACTTATAATGCCAATTGCATAATTGTTTAATGCACACTTTATACCCTCTTAGCATGTAACTCCCATTCATAAACACTCATCACACCCCATGTATGCACAATCAATTTACAAATTCATTGGCCTTCAATAAGTATGCCATTTAATCACCCATTCAATATCCATTATAAAGGAGGGTTGTCTCTTAAGTTTCAACATACATGCCATACACATTTGATTCAGAATTCTGAGTTATTCTCTCCTATGCTCTAACTCCGCTTGTGCGCCATGGTAAATTAGTAGATTTTGTAGAAATCATATTTTTTGGTGCTCATGTTAGGTTTTGTAAAATCCAAATTCGTTTTTTCTTGTTTGTGTAATTACTTATTTTTTGATTTTCTACTCACTTTTGATTTGGATGCTCTTGTTGGATTTAATTTGTTTGGTGTGCATGCATCGCAAGTTGGATTTATTTCAAAGGATATGTCCAAGTTCATATATATATATATATATATATATATATATATATATTTTGCATTATGTGGAGGTGGTGGAATGGCCTTGTTAGGAATTGTATATGTGTGTAATACACACATCATATCACTTCCAACATGTAACTCCCTCCATTATTACACATCAAAATTAATCAATAACCTCTATTTACTTTGTTTTAATTATAAGTTAACCAATGAAATGTAAATGCCTTTCAAAAAAAACCAATGAAATGTAAATAATATTCGGAGGTAAATAAGGTTTAAAGAAGTTAAAAACAAATTTAAAATACCTAACGAATTCTGATTGTAATTCAGATTGTAAACTTGAAAGAAAGCAAAAAAAAAAAAAAAAAAAAAAAAAAAAAAAAAAAAAAAAAAAAAAAAAAAAAAAAAACTAAAATTTGTGAAGATATGGTCCTCTTTGAGACTTTAGTGTTTCATTGTCTTAAGGCATTTATTTGGTTTTAGAGCTTTCCATTTTTAATCATTTTTTAGACGAAATAGATACAGTTAACGTGTGCACTTTTTTTAGATGAACACATCAAATGCATGGCATAAATATTGCGGCTATTTGTTTACTGCCTCAAGTATTGAGTTTTTTTCTTTTGTAAACAAGTTTCATCATCCTGTAGTTCTTTGAACAATTAAAAATATATTATAGAAAACCCGCCAGGCAAAGTGCACCTAAAAAACATAACTACCCGCGGCAACGCGCGGGCATTTGTACTAGTGACTTGTGAAACAATACTTTCCTAGCGTTCATAGGTTTTGGTTTTTGGTTTCTTGGTTCGGTTTCCTTGGGTGTTAAATATTTTTTCAGTCAAACCAAAATGGAATTTGGTTCATTAATTTTCAGAGAAAAAAAGGATGGTTGTTTTTCGGATTGGATTTCGGGTTCATGGTTTTGTAATGAGCTAAATGTCAATAATCTCTACAAATATGAAAATCTAGAGCCCAATATATATGAACTCATTTCCTTCGGTTAACCGATTTGAGTTTCTTAAAAAAGAATATCTAATTAGGTTTGGATGAAAAAAGAATATCATCCTGGTGTGGTATTCCAAATATCTAGGCTTTTTCGGTAAGGGATCTTGTAAACATGCTTCATTCGGTGGGGAATGAAAGGGTTAAAAAGATAGCGCTTCAAGGTATTATGTTCACGTCGTCGTTGTGGAGCATGTGACGAGCTAGAAATGATCGAATTTTTTCGGATAAAAAACTTACGGTCTCGGATGTGGTAACGGAAGTGAAGGTTCTTAGTTTCCTTTGGTTTAGAAGTAGATATAAACATGGATGTATGGATTGGAATTCTTGGTGTAAATTTGAAGGTGATGTAATTGTTTGGTGGTCGCGACTCTGCCTTCTCCTTGGAGACTGAGTTTTTGCGTTTCGGTTCATTTTAGGTGTTTACTTGATCAGTTTGTAACCAATATAACTCCCCTAATTTTTTTCAATTAAACACCACTTATAAGTTTCTTAGTTTTGTAAATTATCATGACATGTAATATGTTATAAACCGGGCCTCCTATTTAACTGGTTAAACATCAAATCAAGGTTTTAAAAATAGAGACACTTTACGGTAAAAACTTTAACATAAAAAGAATAAGAAAAATTCATGAATCAATGGATAGAATTAAAATGGTGAATATATATGTTGGATTTTTCAAAAGAAAAGGTGAAGGGTAAAATAGGTATAACCTAACATTGTTGGGTTCCACTCTCATTTTTTAAAAGTCTATAATTTTTTCATATGGCTTTATTTTTTTTTAAATACATCATAAAAACAAGTTTTTTATCCTCTTTAATTTATATACCCTATTGCTATACTTTTTTTAATATTTTTTTTGTTGGGTTGATAACTTGCTTTTTTATCAAGTATAACTTGTGTTTTTTATCTGATATAAATTGAATATTTTGTATCAGATATAACTTGCGTTTTATCATGTATAACTTGCATCTTTTTATCAGGTATAACTTACGTTTCGTTAGGTATAACTTACGTTTTATCATGTATAACTTGTGTTTTAGCATGTATATCTTGCGTTTTATCATTTATAACTTGCGTTTTATCATGTCGTCTTATTAGGTATAACTTTCGTTTCTAAAACGCAAGTATACCCTCAACAAATGCAAGTTATCAACCCAACAAAAAAAATTGTTTTACAAAAGTATAGCAATTTGATAAGCAAATGAAATAGGATAAAAACTTGTTTTTATGGTATAGTTTTTTTTTAAAAAAATAATGTCGTATGAAAAAGTTACGGTTGTTTTAAAAATGGGGGTGAAACTTGAAAAAAAAACCAACAATTATGATGATGGACAATAATAACCTTTTGGCTGGAGACATGTGTGAACATCTTGCTCCTTCTTACCTTTCTTACGCTAATCGCATTTTTACATTAACCTCTCTTTTAAAAATAATTTCAATCATGGAACCAGTCACAAAATGAAAAAAAAAAGGCACTAAAACGTTTTTTTTTCTTTGTATTTGCTTAGGTGAGTTTTCACGACCCTTTTGTTTTACTATTCTTAAACATTTTCAAGGAATTACATGCTTGGTTTGGGTATATTGGTTGGGCTAAAATCATCGTATCATTATGTGCACATGAGACTTTATGGTTTGCGCTCAGGAATCCTCGCATTACTTACATTACTATAACCATTAGTTTTAGACTGAGGATCAGTTGAATAACGCTATTGGGCTTGACATTCCCCGCCCTTGATTGGTAGCTCCAATCGACGTATAATGGGTGTAATTGTTATCCTAAGGATAGTAATTCACCTAAGGTGGGGTATACGAGGCATACTACGTTATCATAATTTAGTTATAAGCTCAAGTGGGCGCATACATTAGTGTTGTAATTAAACACTAATATGATCACCACCCATATCCCAAAATATACCACTTTCTTAAACTTTGGAAGGTTACTTAATACTTTGAAACCTGTGAACCTCACCAACTTTGTTGACATATTTAAGCATGTTTTTCAGGTAATTGACCGGGACGCGATCTACATCATGCATGCATTTTGGGTCGTCACCACTCTAGTCGAGGCTGTGTGTTGTTGAGTCTTGAGTCCTTTAAACATTTACTTGTTGGGTTTGAAAATTTAAACTTATTTATTTGTGTTACAAACTAAAACTTACTATGATGGTTTGTAATTTAAACTTAAACTCGGTGATGATAGGTTTAAATACACACACTACTATATAATGGGTGCTGGACGGGCAAAATAGTCATTTCATAATTATCTATATGGGTAAAATTGTAATTTTATTAAATTAACAAAACAAATTTAATGCAACAATCAAATAACTATTTTATTGATTAAATGCACAAAAAGACAAAAAAATAGAGAGAATATATATGATATTTTACACATCCAAAATGAAAAAACAAATAATAATAATAATAATAATAACGACGACGATAATAAAAATAATAATAATAATAATAATAATAATAATAATAATAATAGAACTATAAAATGTGAATAAGACAAGAAAATAAACATATCATTCATCTTCTCCCCATATATCTGCACATCGTCACAGAAAAGGGAACCGATGTGGAAAAGAGAAATGGTCGGCCAACCGTTAACTTGTAACCAACCACTTAATTCAACCCATTCTATGTCATTCAATCATCATCAAAGCAATTAAATTTAAACTGATTGGAACACATCTGTTTAAAGACCACAAAACTCACGACCCAAACTTGTTTCCCTCGACCCTCTTTGTTTCTAACCACGTTCCTGTAAACCTAAGTCCAGCAACAAAACCACGACCACCTCTGTTCCGACCCGCAGTACAACTATCGGCAAAAGTTGTGAGAATGATTAAGATTTCCAAATAACCCTCTCTGTGGCTGCAAAATTTTAAAAGTTGGCATTGCGATGTTTCTACTGGAAATGTTAGAATAGAAAGGGATTATCTTCTAGAAATCCAAGTGATAGATCCAATCTTTCATGTTTAATACTGGTGACTTGAGGTTTTCACAGACTAACAATCTCAACTGTGTAGCAGAAAATGACTTCCAAGATGAAGCTTTGTTGTTCATAAGAGTTGTTGAAAGGGCTTTAAAATTTAATGATGATGCACAAAGGCTCATAAGAAAATTGATGCTCGATATGATAAAAAAGCTTTAATAACAAAAAAGTAGAGGATCGTCCATAGCTTAACTTTTGTTGGAATGATTTTGGTTGTTTAACTTTTTTCGGTGGCATTGACAATTAGTTAATGATTTAGGGTGTTTAACAAGTAGGGAATGCATTTATGTCTACATAATTGTTGTTTTTTGTTCTTACAACTTTCGTAACACACAAATATATTAGGTGTTTAAGGCTTGTCAGATTATATTACGCTCACCAAAAGAGCATCGATGAATCCCACCGCAATTGTCGATTCCGCTGCAACACACAGGTTCACACTATAATATCTCGCTCGCATAAACGAATTTTGTACCAGACACATACGTAGGGGCTTGCACGTAACATATTATTAGTTAGATACTCCAATCAACCGGCATAGATTGTCACTTTACTTTCCTCACCATTTTAATGGCGCTTCAAATCAAACAGAAAACAATAGCGGGATGATTAAGCAAATGCAACATCTAAACAACGTGCAGCTCCATTGCAACACGCGAGTTCCTGCTAGTGTGTGTGTATATATATTACCGAAATGAACCGATTCCAACAATAATATTCTCCTTTATTAACCAATACTCTGTTGTATTCAGCGTTCGCTTCCTACTATTTACTACACTATAACTGTGACACCCGGCAAACTTAGCTTAATACTTTTTACAAACATATAAGTCTAGCTTAGCGAAACATTTTATATAACATACTTAACTAGGTTAGTTGAGTCGGTTCGATGATTCCCATCGGGAGTTGGTTCATACTTACATAACTTCTATAATTGTCCATAGTTTAATGATTCGGGGAATCATTGGGGAAACACACACGAGTCTCGAGTTCCGTTGTTGGTGAAAACATATAATTGGAGTAAGTTGTCAAGTATTACATTTTCTACAGTCAATTAACAACTTATGGATGCATGTTTATGTGATTTAATATGTTAATGTATGTTAAAATGCCATTTTGGGGTCGTAGGTGCGAATGAGGAGTTTGAAGCCTCATTCGCATGATAATCAACCTATTCGCACGCTTTGGTAAGCGAATGGGAACAGAGTATGTATGTATTTATGTATATATATATATATCACTTTGCCTCATTCTCATTAATTCACAGCCCTAACTCGCCTCCAAGTGCTCTCTCTCAAACCCTAACCTGTAGAAACGAGTTTTTGCCCTTATTTCTTGGATCCTAAAGCTAAAACAAGTTTTACATCAATATCAAGTGAAGATTCAAGGTATGTTAATCATATAAACCCTATTCAATACATTTTTGACAAACCCTAAGTGTCCAAATCTTATTTCTAAGTGTTTTCTTAAATAAAAACCTTTCTAACATCTTTCTAAACTAGATCTTGACCCAAACAATGAATTTCTTTATAAAAACCTATGTTTAAATGATGTGGGTGACCATATCTTTGGGGTTTATGTGTTATTTGATGATTGAATGATATTATGATATTGCTTAGATGATTGTGGATTGTTTAGGATCATGATTAGGGATTGTATGAGTGATTTATTGTTGTTTTGTGGACTTTTACCCATTTTGGAGGTCTATGTTAGAAATCTAGGGTTGTAACATGAATATGATGAAGATGATATGGATTCATTTAGGTGAGTTAATTTTTACTTAATAATTTGGAAATGATGTTGTTTTGATACTTTCCATTTTGAATAAATTTCTCATGCAATTGATGTGACATCTCCATAATTTGTCATTTTGGATAATATGTGATTTGGTGAGCGAAACGGACATGTTAATGACTAAATCAAGTGTATTAACATGTGGTTAGGATAAATAAGGGTGACTGCAATGTTTGGTTGCATTTCGTGAAGTTTTCGATTGGGTTTGAAGGGTTTATATTCGTCAAAATATCTTAATAACAGTGCAGGTATGAATGGGTTCCCATTTGCATGGTCGACCGTGCGAATGAGAGAAACATAAACCCATTCGCATCACATTAACTCATTCTTACCCAAGGTCCATTCTGTTGATGTGAATGGCTATTTTAAGACCCATTCGCATGGTCAAAGGATACGAATGAGAATGGAACAGTCTCATTCGCAACAATGGGGAAAATTATGAATCTTTGATATAAACTAAGTGTTTTTACGTGTCTTACTTGTGTGTGAATTGCATGTACTTGATGAACTTATATAACAGGTCACCAACGGGTGGTCGAGTCTTATGTGGTCGAGTCAAACATTCAAACGCGTTTTCAAATGTACACAGTCGTGGTCGGACAATCGGGGCTAGTTAACCTACGGGTTATTAGTCAACACACACTCGTGAACATTTTATGATAGGTCGCCTGTACTAGGACCATCATCACACATTTAGTTTATTTGTTTGAAGAACGCAACCTAATGTGAGTTTCACGGCCCCACCTTTATACATCTTCTCATGAGGGAGAAACATGCTACACATTTTGGTTACCTAAAGATCATGTTTTACTAGTGTTATCATTTGTTTACTCTGCGACTCATCCAAATCCCAAGGAAACTACTAATATGGGTATATAGCGGTGAAATGTGGATAGATCTATTGGGCCTGACAAACTCCACCCGGGTCAACTGGAGGTTGGACGGGTGCATATTGTCTCAAACACACAGGGCCTACCAGGGATGACGGTAGTCCGAAGGGTACACACTTATAAGGAACAACACAGTCAGCAATGGTTTCAATCGCAGTAGTAACATACTTAACGTCTAGCTAACGTTCGTATAACATAGTAATACATATATGATATTTCTTACTTATGTAACTGTTTTTGGAAAACATGTGAATGAACTCACCAACATTGTTGTGTTGACACATTTTAGCATGTTTTCTCATGTCGTTAAGGTAGCAGCATTGGTCTAGGATGCACGGGAGTCCATAGCATCCATCATTATCATTATGACTACTTTTGAACATTAAAATGTTTTGAACTACTATTACGTTGCTTTGGGTCTGTAAACACTATTATGCTTCCGCTATATTGTTGAACTGCATGGTTTGTTTTTACGTATTTTCTCATACAGTTGTCGTTTGTGGTGACCGTTGACTTGGATCCTGGGTGTCACGCGCCTCGCGGTAAAACCTGCAAGTGAAATTTGAGGGTGTGACAATAACCCTTGTCACCGGGTGTGACACACAAGGAAAATCCCACATCGGTCGTGCCCAGGAGAGATCCTTGGTTCATAAGTAATGTCTTGCCTCTTAAATCACCAATGCGTTTTAGGGCTTAATGTTAGTGGATGAAAGGAGAACTCCACAGTTAAGCGTGCTTAGGTGGGAGCAGTATCGGGATGGGTGACCTCCTGGGAAGTCTCCACTGGGGCAACCAAAAACAAATCCGTGAGCTCTGGATGGGTAACCCGTCGGGCAAAGCGGACAATATTGAGAGTGGCATGGTGTTTCACCAGGTCCAGTTCCTACCTTGTTCTGATTGTACCCACTTGGGCCTTACCCAGTTTCGGGAACGGCCCAATACCCGATTTGTGCATCTCCATACAAATCTATTTGTGCCAATTAACTTTGTATCCTAAGGTCGTGTTCACTTCGTTGAATGTAATGGAATTCAAATAGGAATTTGCATAGGAATTTAAATTTGATTTAGAATTTAGGTGGTGTTTGTTTTACAGAAGGGAATGAAATCTAAATGAAATTCGAATGCCGATTTCATTCCTTAATCCGTATGTTATTGTTCAATTCTAAGTCCTTTTGTTGAAAAGAACAACAAAAAAATGAAATCTACATTCCAATTCTATTTAAATTCTATTTCATTATGTGAAACGAACACTACCTAAGTCTTTAATTCGTTTTTATCCTCTTACTAGATACAAGCCAAATGAACCCTCAACACTTTGCAATCCATGAGAAAAAAAAAGTGTGCTAGAGTTGGGGTCAAATATAAGTCATGGATTTGATTTAGTTATTGTAGTTTTCTGACATTTAAAAAAAAAAAATTTAACTTGGGTGACGTTTAAGTTGTGTAATATTTCATTCATGCAACTTTTAACTTTTTAAGCTTAAAATTTAGAAGTTTCCTGAATTGTATAATATAAATATACTTTTAAGATTTACAAATAATAAAAGAGATTAGTTTAGGGTACAATTAAATTGACTACGAAAAATCAATGTAAAAAGTGGTAATAGTATGAAGGCATAATACGAAAATGTAAGGACGCTTTTAAAAGATCTAAGATTGAAGAGAGAACTAAAGTTCAAGGATAATAGATTATTATAAGTTGAGCATCACAAAACATTCCTCATTTGAACCTTTTTTTGGTGTTCTAAGGTAGGGATGAAATCAATATCACACATGTACCCAAAATACCGGTATTGAATTTGAACAAAAATGGGTGTCGAGTACCGTACCGATTATATAGCTACGGTATGGGTATAAGTATGGGTATCGGTACGGGTATTTCGGTACGGTGTCCGTTTTGGTACCACTTTGTTATTTTTCTTTTTTTAAGCACTCGTATAGGTACCAAGTAGGTAAATCATTACGAGTATCAATACTATAAGGGTACCAAATTGATAAAATTGGTACGAGTACCAATATGGTACATATACCAAATAGGTAAAATTGATACGAATACCATAATACGAAGTACAACATATTATCAAATTCATTAGTATATAGAATTCGGTACCCGTACCTTTTGTACCCGTACCGATACCGAAAGTATCGAATACCAAAATCAATAAAAGTGGGTACCGATACCCATATCGAGTTCTAGCTAACAACATATGGTAACTATATACTTTACGAGGGACATGATGCGTGTCAGTCGTGAGGGTGGCTATAACGCAAGTTAAGCAAGAAAGATAGATGTACTAGCACCCGCCCCTATTATTTTTTTTACTATTTTTTTTCGATCGGCAACCTCAGTGGTAAACCACTGGGCTCTATATTGACGCGGACCCAGTTCGAGACGGCGTCACGATGCTTCAACGAGCATACCACCCAGACCCAGTGCTACAGGAAAGGGCTGTCAGAAATCGAACCAGAAACCCTTACCGGACGAGAACCCATCTATGGTGTTAAACCCTCCCATCTCAACTATGTTGCCATGGTATCATTGGAGCCCCTATTATTTTTTTTACCTTCTAACGTCTCGAGCTGATAATTTTCCTCATGTTTTTGCTTTATCATTCATTGTTTGATTTTCTAGATTCCGCTTGTAATCATTTATGGTTAGGGGTGTTCAGAATTCGATTCGAATTCGAAAAATTCGAAATTCGATTTAGTTCGATTCGATTACCAAGAATTCGATTCGATTATTAAGAATTCGAATTCGATTCGATTCGAATTCGAGTCCAGTAAATCGAATACGAATCGAATACGAATTTATGATTTTAAATTCGATTCGATTCGAAATTCGAATAAAAAATTGTACATGTATATTTTTTTAAATATATATACACATATACACATTATTATATACACAAGTATACACATTGGAAAAAAAACTTCTAAATTTTGGTCAAACTCTAAAAACCCATAGTGTCTATAACTTTTAGCATAACCATGTTTTATATATTTACCTTATATATTACAAAACTCTATAAAACTATACTCTCTACTATTTTTACTATTCTCGTATTTGACATATTGTTGTTTATCAATTTTGTAGATTTGTATTTTATATGTTAAAAATAATGAGTTTGTATTAGTTTTAAAACTAAAAGTAAAACAATTTGTTATTTAAGGTGAATTTGAACTAAATCGAATTTATTCGAATTCGATTCGAATCGAATACGAATCGAATACGAATCGAATAAATTGAATTTTAAACGAATACGAATCGAATACGAATTCAGGTAAAAATATTAAAAATTTGAATAATTCGATTCGAATAATTCGAAAATTCGTTATTCGATTCGTTGAACACCCCTATTTATGGTTACATCATAAGATTCCTTCTAGATAGATAAAGCACGTAAGCCCCCGTAGCATGACTATGGTACACATTTTTTTTTTTTTTTGAAAGTCATGACTATTGTACACATGTTCTCAGGGGACGGGGCGTCTACCGAATTGTTCACGGGTACCAATTACCAGCACGGTAAGACCGCCGTCACCCACGCTGGTAGTGGTCCCGTGGACTGTTTTGCTGGTTCTGTTTACCTTGCTGGTACCGGTTGTTTTTTTTTTTTACTTTTATAAATACTTTTTTTTGTGTATTTAACCGTTTGTTTTATTTTTTTTATTATTTTCACCGTTTGTTTTATAAATATTTTTACCTTTTTTAAACCGTTTGTTTAAAATTTACTTAAATAATAAGAACATTAAAGATAAATACAAATACAAAAACTAAAATTCATAACTATTAAACATAAAAAACTAAAAATAAAATACATTAAAAGAAATAAAAAAAACCTAGGGTTGGCGCAACAGTTGCCATGCCTCGACATGGTCAAAGTTGTTGTCATATCGAGCCGCATAGTCCACATGCGTGAGCTCGATAGCCAACTCCTGGTCAATGCCCGGCTCCTCCCTCAACGTGTTCTGGTACATGTTGGTCCACCGATCACACTTATTGGTGAGATCGGTCCATTTCCGTTGCAGGCTGACGGTTGTCCGGTCATTGCTGCCAACGTGTCGGTTGAAATCGACCCGTACACGTTCCCAAAAAACCTGCGAACGACGTTGTTGAAGTGTCGGGTCATTCAAGGCGTATTGGTAGCATATCACCAATGCAATCTCTTCTTCGGGGGTTCAACGAGTCATCTTCGTGTGTGTTTCTTTGTATCTACGGTGGTAAAAGTCTGTTTTAACCCCACGGTGTGCTATGTTTATATATAAAAACTTCAAACGGTTTGATGGAACGGTATCAATGCCATTGAATTCGATTGAACGGTTTCCATACTGATTCTGACCGTGAGGTTGTGGGACGGTTGAAATAGTTTTGGTAATTAATTTTAGCCTTTAAACCGTGTATAATAATAATAATAATAATAATAAAAGGTTTAATGAAATTATAAAAAATAAATAAAAGAATCAGTGGAGTGTTGGCTATAAAAAGGTGTTTCAGTGAAATAAATCAGTGAAGTGATGTGACAAAACATAATTGGTTAAAATCAGTGAAAGAAAAAAAAAATTCTACAAGGGCCCCTTGAGGCCTTATAAACACAAAATAGACATTCGATGAACATAGAATTATATCTTTTGAATTTATCATAAGAAATATTTTATTCCGTCTCTCTTTGAATTTTGATTGCATCTATACAGGGTTAGGTTATTCTACAAATGCTATAAAAAATGAGAATGGTGAAAAGCCACTAGAAAATGACATGTGTCTAAAGGATTAAACAAGTGAAAGGGGTAATTTTGTTAAAAAAAAATATGCACATGCAAGTCACATGCCATTTCCACCGTAATTTTTAAATGCCCGTAACTTTTTTTATACGTCATCTTTTTTTAAAAAAAAATTATACCATAAAATTGAGCGTCTTTTTATCTTTAATATGAGTATCATATTGTTATACTTTTGAAAAAAAAAAGTCAAAAACCCACTTGCGTAAGACACAATAGAGTGTAAAACACAATGAGTATCAATTAAATATAGGGTATAAAACATAATCAACAGTCTAATAAAACACAATAGGCGACATACTAAAGACACAATGAATATTTTTTTAAAAAAAAGTTGAAAACCCAGTTGCGTAAGACACAATGGATGACATACTAAAGACGCAATGAACAGAAGACTAAAACACAATGAATACTTTTGAAGAAAAAAAAAAAGTCAAAAACCCAGTTGCATAAAACACAATGGACGACATAATAAGAACACAATGAACAGAAGACTAAAACACAATGAATACTTTTGAAAAAAAAAAGTTGAAAACCCAGTTGCGTAAGACACAATGGAGATAACGTAAAACACAATGAGTATCAATTAAATATGCAATGAACAATAGGGTATAAAACACAATGAACAGTCTAATAAAACACAATGGGCGACATACTAAAGACACAATGAAGAGAAGACTAAAACACAATGAATAATAGACTTAAACACAATGAACAACATAATAAAACACAATGTAGACCTAAAATACAAAACTTATTTGCGTAAAACACAATGAAAAGCATAATAAAAACACAATGGACAAATTTAAATCATGTTAGACTAAAAAAAACATAAATAACATATTTATAAAGCACACGTGCATACTATAACACAATGAACGAGCAGAAGACACAACGGAGAAGAAAACCCATTTAACACGGAATTCTTTTTTTCAATTTTAATGTAGCAATGTGGTACTCATGTTAAAGATAAAAAACGCTCGTTAATATGGTGAAATTTTATTGAAAAAAAATATATATCGCATGAAAAAGTTATAGACGTTTTAAAATGATGGAGGGAATTGACATGTGCATTGCATGTGGAGAGAAAAAGTCAACAAATGTGTTATGCCCTTCCTCTAATTTATTATTTATTTTTTTCAAACAAACTAATCTCAACCCTTCAAATATATGATCAATGGATCACAATCCTTCTCACCCTTCCTAGAAAAAGTGTCTTGGTATTTGATCCTAACCCTAATCTATCTATACTTATTATAATAGAAGAGTCATGAGTGACATAAGAAAGCTGAGTTTTCAAGCGTGACCAACAATGCCTGTGTGATGCGAAAAATGATGTCACTAATCAGTTTAAAATATTCAGAAAAATATGTGGGCCACTTGAATTTACAATTAAGGGCCTCAACAAAGCATGTTTGTTATCCATCTCAATTAACGAACAGTTGTTCAGAGTAAGAATGGAGCTCACCTCTTAGCAGATGTTATGTACATCTGTTGGCAGTTGTTAAGTCCTACGTTTGAATTTTAAGAGGGAAGTTTTAAATTAACATGGGGAAACGTGGTTCATTAATTATGTTGCGGGTATATAATCATATTCCTTATAAGCACATAGCAAATTCAGTCATTCGTAATACCAGCTTTGAATTTTCTAAACAAAGTTTTCGAAGCCCTCTTAAAACATATCTTTAAAACCATGTCAATGTCAATGGATAGTGCTAAAAACAATCTTAGTTTTATTCATAATCTGAATCCAGCTAAAGATATGTGGAACATGAAGGCTCGAATCATACGAATGTGGAATCAAACTTTTAAGATGGAGGTGAAATTCATCGATGAGCAGGTAACGTATATATCTTTGTTTTTTTTATTCTGGAACACGTGTTCTTTTCTTAATACTTTGTACTTTGTACACATCGATGAGCAGCTAATGATGTTTTCTTTATGGTTATTTGCAGGGTGATAAGATTCAAAGTTCTATTAAGGGACCTTTGATACAAGTTTTTGACAGTGAACTTGAAGAAGATGTTGTGGTAGTGATATCTAAGTTCGGTGTCGGTGAAAACAAGGACCTCTACAAACTTATAGCACATGAATACAAAATCAATTTTTATTGTTGTATAACTGTCAATCGTGTTAAGGGTTGGGAAGGTGCTGAGTATGGTTTCAAGTTCATTCCTTTTAAAGGTATTCTTAGCGGAGAAGCTAATAATCTCTTGAGCGTTGGTTTGTATTTTATTTTTTTATCTTAGAATAAACTTTAATATACAATTTAGTTGAATATTGTTGCTTTAAAGTTAACAGATGTTTGATAAAATTGTGTTTTTTTTTTAATTTTTATAGATGTTGCTGGAAGTGTCATTTGGTGTGGGGAATTGGACGTGTTTGGACGACCTCCTTGTTGGTGGTGAAATCCTCAGGATGGATTTACCTTGAATATTCTATGTGACATCCTCAGGATGCTGAAGGACTAAGCAGACTTCAGGATGTAACAGCATTCTGACAAGTGTGCATCCTGATGTGTTGCCAAATGCATCACATTTATATAGTAGTTTTGTATAGTTTTTAATCATTTAACGTTCGTAAATATCGTGTCTTAGATACTTATTTGTGTCTTGGTGTTAAGCAGGTGTTCATGGGCTAAAACGAGAGAAAAAGAGTCTAATTGGAGGTGAAACGAGTGCACGGATGAATAAGGAATAAAAAGAAAATAAAATATGTCAGATCACTTATTCATGCCCCATGAATATGTGTTGCCAAATGCATCACATTTATATAGTAGTTTTGTATAGTTTTTAATCATTTAACGTTCGTAAATATCGTGTCTTAGATACTTATTTGTGTCTTGGTGTTAAGCAGGTGTTCGTGGGCTAAAACGAGAGAAAAAGAGTCTAATTGGAGGTGAAACGAGTGCACGGATGAATAAGGAATAAAAAGAAAATAAAATATGTCAGATCACTTATTCATGCCCCATGAATAACCTCGGGAGTTATTCATGCCCCGCGAATAACTGAATTGGGTTGCAAAATGACTATACTGCCCTTAATGAATCCAGCTATTTACCCTTGTTACCCTCGCGAAGTTATGACTTATTCATGCCACGCGAATAAGTCAGGAAGTTATTCATGGGGTCGCGAATAACTCTTCAGCCCATAAAAAGCCCATTTTCGCAATAAAAACCTAATCAGCCGTATGGGGGTGTTATCTTCGACTTCCAGAGCTTCCAAGGGGCGATTTTGAGTACTTTTTGCAGTTCCATTCATTCCGGTTGATGCCAGAGCAATCCAGAACAAGTTTTGAAGCCGAAATCATGAAGATGCAAGGCTAATCATCTTGCGGTTTCTCGGGTGAAAGATTCGGTTATTTTGTAAGGACTTTTCTGTTTTGAACTATGTTTTAGGACCAGGTTTCATGAACATACTTATGTGTCTTCGAATCTGGTTGTATGTTTGACTTATTTGAACAGTTTGACTGATTTTCACAATTACAATTCGTTATCGTTTCTTGGTTTTCTTGCACTAGGAATAATTTAACTTTGTGATTTGTGTTTTGATGTTGAATTGGGTTGAACAATTTAAACAGAGTCATGTCTATGTGATTGCCTAGCTAGGTTAATTCAAATTGTCTTTACAGTTACCGAGTCAGAAACCCGGAGTGACCGTTTTTCCATATTATTGTCTTTTCTAAAAAATCAATTATCAATCCGTTTTGCAGCACTGCAGCACTTTTACATTAAACTTAATAAAATTACTTTAGTTAATCTTAATTTAATTAGAAATTAGTAACTTAGCACTTTCCACAAACTCCCTGAGGTTCGACAACCCTACTTCCTATACTGCAGTCAGTTGTAGCTAAGGAGTAGTTTTTATTTAGTTTTTGATTAGCACTTCGACACGCGATCACATCCTGGGGATAGAATAACGAATTAGCTTGTCTTAATATTTTTTGCAAGTAAAATCAACAAATGAATAAGACTTGTAACTCCTCTCCAATGGCTACAAAGTCTTACCAAGTCAATAAATTTAAGGATGCAAGAAGAATACGCGTATAGACTTAAAGAGCGAGTCAAAGTGTAACCGCCAAGATAATGAATGATAGGCGAGAAAGGTGGAAACTGATGTCCAACGTCTATTTCAGTTGAAACATCCTCAACAACTACTTGAAACAGCCCACAAAATCATTGAAGACAACGGATATTGTGGAATCTTCTAATTATTGTCATGTAAACTATATATAGGGGTATGATGAACAAAATAGGACACTTGCACATTATCGAACACTTGATACCAGCTAGTTGAGACCTGATACTCTCTACTCACACACACAACACTACACAATCATTGTAATCTTAGATTGTTCATCATATTTCCAAAGTTGTAACACATTTTTACCTTTTTAATATTAACAAACAAGGCAGGGGCCTAGACTCCTCTCGAGGCTTTGTGCCGGCGATCATCAAGTGATCAAGGGCTTTCCTCGTACATCGAGTGTTGTTCTTTGTTGTTTCATACTTATATTTGCTTGTCTTACCATTCTGCCAGACAGTTACATCCTCAGGATATAACTGACCATTCTAAACCCATTCTTTTCCATCCTAAGCATAGTTGTCATATTGTTATCAATTTGTCATTATAAACCATCATCTTGAAAATAACACTAAGTTTTACTATATTTTACACATTTAGCACTCTACCTCACTTTAACTAATTTGGAAAACAAAATTATTTCTAGTAGGTAATTTTTGACCAAAACAATTTGGCGCCCACCGTGGGGTGAGTGGTGCTATTTTCAACAAAAAACTTTGCTAAAACTCTTTCTTAATCAATTTATCTCGAAAATCTTGACAACTATGGCCTCAAACCCAAAATCTGTGTCTTCTTCCACACCATCCACAACCTCTGTCAGAAATGTGACTCTACCACCCCCTCCTATCTTCCCTAAGAGTTCAGGACAAGTTACCAGAAGTATAGCTCCTAATACTGCTAGATCTGGGATGGCAACATTTGGATCCACTCCTCCTGTTTTCGTGTCAAATGATGAACTCCTTTCCATGTTTGAATCGCATTCATATAATAAATCCTTTCCCTGTAATACAATAAAAACAAAGAAGCATAATAATATGCTAACATCGCATGTTACAAATATAAAAGTCTCAGACTTCGTCTTCCCTGGCAAAAATTTTTGAATCTTTGTTCAACAGTGTCGCCGATCCAACTGTTGAGCCCTACGCCAAAACATCTACACACTTAATTATGGCAAAGGATAACCTAAATTAATGTGTGTATATATACATATATATAACTACAATAGAAACATAAGCATTACCAACACAAACATTTAATTCAAAAAAGAAATCAAACTTCAGAGTTCAGAGACACGAAATGTTGTTAAAGGTAAGCATATATTTTACCTGCGACTGGGAAATTCGTGGATGTGATCAAATAAAGTTGATCTGGATGAAATCTTCATAAACGGGTTCAGTGGATTTAGGGTATTTGTACCTGTGGATGAAATCATTGCCAAGCCTGTTAGGGTTCGTTCTACAAAGAATAATTCGATTGAAATGGAGAAGAAATCAACACCTACGATTTACCCTTCTCAGTGAAAACAAAGTTGGCGAACGAGATGGAGTTAATCAGTTACAGTGGAGGCTTTTAAGAGACTAGGGAATTTATGTGAATCGATCATGTACAATGGAAGCATTTAAGAGATTGGTGAATTCATTTGACAAGCGGGGCACTCAATGGTCTCACATTCATGGCTCTAGCTTTCAACATCTTGTGTAAACAGTGATGTAAAATTGAGAATCACTACATGAATGTGATCAAGGGCATAGCCAACTCCCTTTCTTTCAATTCAGGGGAACAAAGAGACTTAGTTTAATCTCTAAATTAAATTGATGATTCAATGTAGTGTTTCATGAAGCACAAAAGGATAAAACGGTAAAGAATTTCATGACATTTGGGTGTAAGACTTTTGACATGCCATCTTAAAAATGAGGTGATTTTTCTATCTTAGGCTATTATAATGTAGTGTAGATTATGATTATTGCTACTATGATTAAGTTGCAATGTGATTATTATTATTATTATTATTATTATTATTATTATTATTATTATTATTTTAAAGTATGAGTTTCTTTTGCATGCATCAAATGTTTTGATATTTATAAACTTGGTAAACATCACATGTTTTGATAAACACCTGGGTGAAGGGGCGGGGCATATTCTTCTGGCCCGAAGGAAGCTTTGCCTATGCGTGTCGGGTCTGGTACCTAAACCAGTAGAAAGAAACAAGTCAGGGCTATTTTAGTCATTTCGACAAGACAGGTTTGATTTGGTGCAAGTGAGTGATACCAATTTGAAAGTTAAAACAAACTAGAGGACCCAAAGCTAAACATGGACCAGTATAGACTTGGGTAGCCCATCTTGTCGGCGGCCTTAAGACCAGTTGGGCTTAGGCTTAGGCTTAGGCCTACGTCTATCTATCTAGTATCATCTATTTGCCTTAATAAAAAAAAACTAAAAATAAAAAGTTGGCATAGCATACCAAACCACCAGAGAGCATTATTGATTATACACAACAATAAATTGCATAGCTAGAGGTGCACGCATGGGGAATTTTACAAAAACTAAAAGATTACTTACTATATATACATAAAAGTACATAAATAGTTTGGTTTTGAATTTTATAACACATGCCAACAGTTAAACTTGATAGATAGATAGAGAAAGCTTTTCAAACAGTTAAAAAAAGCCATATATATATATATATAACAACACTTGCTATATCATATCTCACCCTGCCATGATAATGATACACAACAAAATACATACATGTTCAAGGATATGCTATTTTTACATATATATCCATCCATCCACGTAAGTAAGTAAGTAAGTAAATACAATTTTCATGCCTCCAACACTCCCTAACCAATCAATATGTCTGTCATACTAAATCAACCTCCGGTTCAGCAGCTCGTTGAACCAGTTCTAGTAAACTTCCAGCCTTCCGTTTAGCGCGATCCGTTCCATGTTCGCACAATTCTGCCAACACGTCCTCTCCTCCAACCGCCTTCAAACTCAATAAACGCTCTACATCACCCGCACACACGCACCACAAAATCGCCACCCCATTTCCCCGTTTCTTGGTGATCCGGTCCGAACCACCTCCACTAAAACCGGGATCGGGTCTGCTTGACCGATCGCCACCTTCCCTTCATGGTGGCCCGCGATTATTGCCAAAATCGCTAAAGCCTCGTCCATCATTCCACCACTAGCATCCTTAACCAATCTCATCAGCAGGCCCACCACTCCTGCTCGTACGGCCCGCACCTTGTTTCCTTGATATATACACAGGTTAAAAATAGCGGTAGCCGCGTCTTTCTTCCCTCTCGGTGTCCCATGTTGCAGCAAATCAATCAGCGGCGGTATAGCACCCGCAGCTCCAATAGCGACTTTATATTCATCCACCACCGACAAACTGAAAAGGGCTGCAGCTGCATTCTCTCGAGCCTCCACTCCTCCATTTTTCAACACGTCGACTATCTCTGGTATCGCACCGACACCCACAATAATCCCTTTATTCGCTTCATTTATCGATAAGTTCAAAAGCGCAGTGACCGCATGCTCTTGTGTTCTGCTATCTTGAGAAGATAACAATTCTACTAAAATGGGAATAGCTCCATTTTCCGCGATGCATATTCTGTTATCGGCGTTTCTTTTTGCTAGTAGTCTAAGTTCACCAGCAGCTGCCCGTTTCTCGTTCAAATTCCCATTTGTGAGCTTTTCGAGCAATGCAGTAACCGAAGTTTGGTCGCATTCTGAGCCAGTTCTTCCTGCTTTTGAGTTTCCTTGTGATTTTGGCAGCTCAATGCCGTTACTTTCGCACCATAAAGCGATCAGACTCTTTAAAACATAGTTGGGCGTCAACAATGTGTGTTGTAAAGTCAGTTGAGTTTTTGGACACGTTTTGTGACCCGCGTCTAGCCATTTTTGGATGCAAGACCTTTCATATGTCTGCAATATAGTGTAAAACAATGGAGTGAATTTCTGACACAGCACAAACGTAACGCAAAATTCATGGGTTTGGTTTTAGTTTAAACGGGTGCAGGTCAGTTGGGTCGAACTTGCAACCCATTTTGGATGCAAGACCTTTCATACGTCTATAAACAGGGATATTATTCTACTAGGGGCCGAGTAGGTGCATAAGGGACTGAAATAAACCCGGCCCAGCAGTCCAAACCAGTCTTATAGGCTGGCAGGTATCATGTTGGCGGATTGAATCGTTGAAAACACGACTGATATATTTATTCGTGTTAAAAATATCAAACTTTAACATGGACACACTTCAAATCGTGTAACCTAAACACCTCATTTGTCTAAAGGGGTTGGCGGGATGTAACCAAGGTGTAAGACTGTAAGGTTGTTAAATAGGTTGGTACGTTGTAATAAAGGCCTAAACGGGTGGTAAATTTAACTAAAGCGTGTTGCATGTAATATTAAACAAGACAAACAAGTCAACCCGAACACGACCCATTTAATTAAACAAATCAAATAGGGCTTGACCCATGTACCAAACAGGTTACATATGACAACCTAAAACCTGATGATTTCCATTGTGTGTTTCGGGCTTGAGCCTGGGAAAAGTCCAATTATACTACTTTAGGGCTCAATATGTATAATGTTCAATAGGACTATTTAGGACTGCTATATAGAACCAATTAGGGCTACTAAACGGGTCGTGTTTGCGGATCGAACTCACACTCATGAACTTGAACATGATACGTGTATTCACGGATTAACATGAACTCGACCTGTTTAACTCAAAGAAAAAAAAAACTATTTTGTCGTTTTTTTACTTATCAAATTTTAAAATTTACAGATTATATTTTTAAGCAGTTAATACTTAGACTATGCCAATCTCTTTCTAAGATTTTAACTCTTGCCATAAAAATACCATAATAATTTAAACTACTATATAAAACATATTCCCGAAACATACCTGCCCAGTAGAAACAATCACAGGATCTTTCATCAGTTCAAGCGATATCGGGCACCGAAAATCATCTGGAATAACTGGAGATCGATGCCTCTCAAACCTCCTTTCGCGATCAGAATCCTCAGTTTCAGGATTTCCCAGCATGACAAAATCATTAATCCTTTTAAGAACAAATGACACAGTGTCAAAGCTACTGTCAAACTCTCCACCACCCGTCAAGACAACCATCTCATGGATCGCGAGTGATTCCTTCCTCAGATCATCAATGGTGGTAAGATGCAGCTTTTCTGCAAGTCTTTTAACCATTTCTTGGTCTGGTTCTTTCCCCATTTTCACCGTTGTTAGATCTTTTTGAAGCTGTGAATCAGGAGACTCCATTTGTGCCTTTGCTCTTTTCAACTGTGAATGCACAAGTTGTATCTGCAATATTATAAATAAAGATTCGTTCTATTAAGATTGATACGGGGGATCACGGGCTGATACAAGAGTTAGCATACTCTTACTTGGACCATCTAGACAGATGATAACATGACAGAAAAGGCGCAAACATTTAATGAACATAAGTTGGGCTACAAATGGAGTCACTGGGCCCATAGGCAGCGGAAAGAAAGGTCTCGACGAGCTGCCACATGTAACTATCAGCCATAGGTGGTTTGGCCCAGTTGTAGTACACGAATTCCATCAGTTAGGATTCCAATTCCAACACTGAATATTTTTCGCCGATTTTAATGAGATCTGATTCATTCTCTTTATAGTGTAAAATGCATAACCTACTGATTGCATTAATTTATGTGTTTACATATGTCTTTAGTTAAAGTATTTTTTTTCAACAACGGCGCACTTGGGCTCAGTGGCATCCTCTGCATAGCCCAGGTATATATCCATACCTCATACAGAATTACAACCGTCGATTGTTAGTTTGACGCTTAACCAACTGGCCTGTTTACTTCAACCCTCTGACTTGTTTTCCAGGAGAAAATCACTGGCAACAAGATTTGACCCGAGTTTTAGGGAGTGATGTTAAAATTCTGCACAGGTTTGATTGTATTGGGTTTGGTATGCGACGGTTTTAAAGTGGAGGGAAAAGAGAGGAGAATTTGAAAGTTAGTTATAAGATAATAAACATAAACTTTCACACATTACAAATGATGTGTTCGGTTCCCATTTATAGTTTCTGAACCGGCACATACTAACAGACGCAACCCTTCAATCTACATAATACTTAGGACATAATTATTCTACTAACCGGTGTGTCACAACCCGGTTATAACTACCCATCTAACTTAGGCTTTAGTAATTAACATATGTTCATATTTACAAATAACATAGGATAAAATCAAGTTTATCTAATTTGCTTCTAACAAGTGACACAGAGTGCCGCTAGACTAGAAGGCCTTTAGTTATAGTATTTACTCGACGGTATGTAACCACAAAACGGGCAATAACTACCAAACCTAAAATATATGAAACTTCTTCCGCTCTGCGTCAAACATTTATGTCTGTCTATAAAATCACACTCACCTGTTCTTTAACTTCTTGGGGTACATCGAACCGATCATAACCAATCTTGCACAATGCCTCTTCAATCTGAGCAGTCACTTCATGAAACTTCTTAACAGTTCCATCAATTTGCAGTGCCTAAAAACACAATTACCCTTTCATCACCACCAATTACCAATCAAAATAAATAAATCCAAACAAAAATAATAATAATAATAATAAACAAACAACCTGAAAAGTTTTACTTCCTTGATTAACTGATTTCAAAAGATCTAAACCCAAATCCAAAGCAAATTTCAAAGACTTAAGCCCATCAATATCATTATGATCATTAACCTGTTGTTCACTATCTTTGAGTTCATCAAATAATGGGCCAAAAGCTTCACTCTTCTGACTAAGTTCCCATAATGATCTCTTGCAATGTTTCTGCAGTCTGGTAGAGTTGCAAACTGTTTAACTGAGTCAACGAGTTGACTCACCAAGACAGATGGTTCTTGATTGGACATTATTGGTTAACTAAAGCACACACCTTTAAAAAGCTGATTTTTTTATGTGGGTGAAGAAAAGTGATCATTGGTTTAGAGATGGGTTAATTAGTTTGACGGGTATTTATAATTATGAGTGTAATGAATAAAGATGAAGACTTTTTCAGGGTTTATGAATACCCTTTGAAGTTGAGGGAGTCAACAGTAGTGTCAATGGAGAATTGGTCACGAGTATGGGAAAGTGTCGTGTTTTTTCCCTTACAATATTAAGAAAAGGTCTTAAATCTTAATCTTGTAATATATTTATAGAATAACTCTACTTTACACTATGTTCCAGAGTTTCATTAAAGGATGGAAGAGAAAGAATTGAGAAGGTAGTGGGGAAAAAATGTGTTCCAGAGTTTTTTGTATGAGGAAAAGGGAGAGAATGAGAGGGATAATAAAGAGGTTTTTAGGTTGATTTTCAATCTTTTCAATTTGGAAGGAACCGGAGGGAAAGGAAGGGGAGGAAGATCCTTTCTCTTCCATCCTTTAATGAAACTCTGGAACAGAGTGTAGTGGAGTTTACGGGATGATCTGCGCAGTCCGTTGTATCGCTTGGGCTTTCGACTAGTACATGACACTATGTATGGGTTAATAGGAATAATCATCTTGGGTTGATGGAGTCCACCCCCAGACCATCTCTCAAGGACCTTCAGGGAAGAAGAAAACCCCCCCCCCCCCCCCCACCCACCACCACCCACACACTCGATCTCAGGGAATGGAATGAAGATATTACGTGAAGTCACCGTCTGTCGATGAAATGTAAGATAATGGGAGGAATTACACAAGAAAAATGGGTGCGAGGGTGCATGAACACTCGCCCTTTCACACTAGTAATTATAAGGGCTATCTCCGAAGGCAGCTCCCCATAACCATTTCATCCATTCTTATATTCTTAGAGTACGTATATACCCTGATTTGTTTTTACCTTAACTATTGTGAGTAGATAATCAAAAAATTGAACCATAATTAAGTTCATTGCAAAAACTAATATGAAATAACTAAAATGATCGTTTGGTTATGATTTTTGTTTTTATGCAACCGGGTTTTTGGTTCAATTATGACCAAACAGACATTAAAACCATCCTTTATATTATTATTTTTTTTTGTTTTATTAAATAATAATATCGGACATTATCAACAGGAAACCGATCTTTTATGATAATATAAAAACCAAAAATCGTTTATGCCTTCATTTTGTGCATAACCGAACTGGATATGACTCTCACCTGATGACTCTCACCTGACGAGATAAACCGCTGTGACATTTTACATATCACATGTAGCTAATTTCATTTTATGTTGGACAATGTGAGTTTAAAAAAATGTCATATTTTGGGATAGCGTGTATAACTTGTTGAAAAAAATCCTATTTGGACTATACTAGAGTTTAACGTGTCAACGGGTTTACCTTGTTTACAACATTATTTCAACTTGATTACGACTCATTTAACGGTATAACTTTACTACAACTCATATGTTTTTGTTTGAATTGCTTATATAAAAGAGTTAAGTGTGCTATATATAGTAGATGGTTTTGGATGTAAATGAATTAAAGTTGATATCTTTGACTTAAAAGAAATATATGAGTTGTGTCCGGTCATCAATTTCAACCCGTCGATATACATGCCAAACAAAACCAAATCCTCAACCAATGAGCACATTAAGAAAGTAATAATTGGATTCTTTAATTTATCGAATATGATGTTTTATAAAATAAATTTATCAAATTAATATTCATAGTCATATGACTCATATGGAGACGTATTGTGTTCCGAGTTTCATTTAACAAAGAAAAAGAATGGATTTTGAAGGATATCAAGAAAAAAAATTGTAGTTCACAGTTTTTTTTTAGAAGAGAAAGGGAAGGAAATTGAAGCAAATTTTTTTCCTTATTTCCTTCATTTATCATCCTTCCAAAATTTGAAAGGAAATGGTTTTTTAAACATAAAAACACTTACTTTTATTTTCATTTCCTTCCGACTTAGGAACACACTATTTAATTAAATTAAATCTTTCTTTTCCACTCCATCTCTCTCTCTCTCCTTAATTCTCTTTTTTTTTTTTTTTCCATCGTTTGTGACACTCGGGAACACAGAATAAATAATAAATCTCTCCTCACCCCACAGGTAATAGGAATTTTGTTTAATTCTTTTTAGGAGTGGGTGAGCTACCAAATCATGCTACAAGTGAAACGTTATATTCATAGAGAAAAAGTTGCACAAATAGTATATGTGATTGATATGTTTATGGTTGTAATTTTTAGGTTTAAAAATCTCTTTGGCTTTGTCACACTGAGTAAAGCGCATCACATTCGGTACTTTGCACCAACTTCCATTAATTTTTTTATTAATATTTTGTAAAATTATGGTTTTACCCTTAGATTTTAATATTAAAAATAAAACATTACACCAATACGCTCCGACACATTGGCAGCGAAATCCAGAGGGCTGAATTCAATATATAGAGAACTTTCCAAACTTTTTCAGTAAAAATTACACTGAATATGCATATGTGCAGGAATTAAAAAGGTAAGTTAAGAAGCGAATGGCATAAGGAGTGATCGCTCTCATAGGATGTTCTCTAGTGTGAAACCAGAAATTTGTTGTCCGGTCAACATGTTCAAGCTGAGCACATTGCTAGAATGATGTCATGCTTCTCTTGTCACCATCAAATATTAACAATCTCCACACAGCTCAAAGAAGTTGACAAGTATGGAGATCGATATCAATCAGCAAACGGAGAATGCTTTTGTCGGAACAACAGATTTACATTGGTCACTAATGCAAGGTTAAGCAACTTTAGTTGTTGAAGTTGAGGATGAAGAATGTATGGGGATAATACAAGTATAATAGGTTGAGTTCAATGATGTTTTTTCTTTCGTGAAAAAATTAAACAATCGTCAACCATTGTCAATAACTGTAACATCATTTACCAATTTCAGGTACAATAAACCGATGAAAGAAACCAATACACGGTGACATATCACGGAAATTACAAACTTGTAGAGCACAAGACAAAACAAGTTTACTCAAAAAAGCATAAATAAAGTGCAGAAAATATGAAGCACAATGCAACTCTATGACATAAATCATGACGGTAATATGGGGCCATCGCCACTTGATGCTGAATTACAAACCCAAATGTTCATGGTGCGAGTAGAAGATGCAAACCCGAAGCCAGAATCCAAAACATGCGAGTCAACCCAGGTTCTCCGTGAAGGTTTCCGTCAACGTATTACCATTTATAATCTTTGTTGTCCCTATGATAATGTCATAGGCCATCCCTTCCTGCAAGTAACAAGAAACATTAAGATTAAATCTTTGAATAAAACCATGTATCAGATTGCCTAGTTAGTTGAAGGCGCTAGGCAAGCACTCAAGGCGCGAAAGGGCTTAGGCGCAAGACACTTAAAAAGCGAGGGTTTTTAAGCAAGGCGCACAACAAAAACAGACGCTACTTTTTAGACATGTTCTAGGCTGGTTTAGGGCTAGTTTATGCTGGTTCCAGGCCATTTTTTTGTCAGACCAGCTTTAGCTATTCAGACTGGAATTTGGAGAATCTGGCCGGAGCACCTTGTGTGCATTCGACTACTATGGGTTGTGTGTTAAAAAAAAAAAAAAAACCCTTATACACAACTTAATCAGTTTGTCACATTCAACAAGTTCCTCTCAGCTAGCTGTTTAGTTGATCTATTTGAAATAAAACAGTCCAATCGACCAGAAAATGGGTTAAATTCACATGAGTTAAGTACCTGAGAACTGAGAAAGCGGAGAGCAGAAATCTCAGCAAATGTTACTCCTCCAACAAAAACCACAAGAACGATTGAGCGCCTCCCATCTTGAGGTCTGAAATATATTTAAAGGTAAATCATATGTTTATGGAGTAATACCCCCAAAGAGAAAAAGAAAAAAAAAATAGTATCATAGACATATTTCATAATCAAGGATGAGGTGTTACGAAAAAATAAATAAATAAACATACTTGTCCATGTGTAAACCCCCTGGTTGTGTATCAAATGATGGACTGTTTGCAAATGCACTCTGTAGCAATTGGTCATATAAGTTTACTGAGGAAAAAATATATTTAAAATTTATATCAAAAAAATGAGAAAAGGAAGATATGTTAAATTATTCCTAACCCTCTTTGACTCCGTATGAGTTCCGGGTAACAACTTCAATATTTCTTCAAGGGGACGCCTGAAGGACCGTGCAATACATTTTCAGATAAAGCAATTTTTGAAAGAATGAAAAAAAATACAAGTTAAATTTACCATCCAGATCGAATTGCATGCTGAATCAAGCGGATACTCAAAGGAGCATATCCAGAAAAAACATACGAAACGTCTTTAGGACTGCCACCAGAAAAATGTAATATTAGAAACTATATCATAAGAGTTGGAATCAATCTTTACTTCCAAAAATTTACAGGAGGGAAATTTCATATATACCCATGAAAACTTGCATAATATCATGTTCACCCAATCAAGATAATTAATATCAAATATATTCATTCAAAATACTTCAAATTTTTATTTATCCATTTCATTGAATACATTTTATAATATGACACACTTCTATTGTATCCTAATGCATATTTTAAAAGGAAGGGTATAAATGTCAAAGTTAAAAATGGTTATATCCAGTATTATGATTTTTGTTGGGTAAATATGATTTTATACCACGTTTTAAGGGGGATAAATGAAATCATCCTTGCTTATAAATACATTACTTGGTTGTATCAGTATCCTCAACCACAAGTTGGAGGGCGCGTTTGATAGTCAACCAATTGCTTTTTCCTTCCTGCAGATAAATAACCTTGTATACTATGTTCAAAAAAATCTATAAAAGCAGAAGCAAAGAAAAACAGAAGAACCTGCTTCTTGACCAACCCAGCTTTTTCCAAATTGTTAAGAGTGGACATGTGTTCAAATCCATAGCTGTGAAGAATCTCTCTCCTAAATTATGATAGCAACAAGCAAAAAAAGTAAGTAATCATGTCTTGACATGGAAAGTGAAAAATAATACATATAATTTTTGTGATTTTTACCTTAGATAGTCAAAGTTCCTTTTCGGTAAGCCAGCATTGGTAACTGAAAGTAAGATAAGAAGCCGTAGGACACTAACAAGTGGTTCCTGCTTATGAATCATCTCTTCAATGTGTTCGAAGCATCTGTAAACATAACATGATAAAAGCTCATAAAAATATTTGAAAAGTAATTTTTATATTGCTGGAACCTGATTAAGATGTTATTTAAGCTTACATATCATAGCTTTCAGCCTCCACAATAGTGTGCTCCATGTCAAGTCGCCCAAGAAACGAAGGTTTGGAAGTAAGTGTGGATAAATGTTGAGCAAGATTTATGTGCCTCTAATAATAAAATTATATAAATTATAAAAATTAAATAAATAATTATTTAAGAGTAAAAAGAAATCAGAAAAGGCACATACGGTCATTTCTGGCAGTGAGTTGAGCTTTTTGACAAAGTCCTTCAACTCAGAGACTGTCTGATTCTGAGATCACACACCATTTAGTTGCATGAGTAAGATCATAGATGACATTTTTAACCATTTCTATAAAATATCGACTTACAGTAGTTGTCATCTCCGTGTAGTCCTGTTTCATGGACGTTGCTTTTTGTCGAAGAACCTGCAAACATACTGCAAATGGCAACTAAGAGAGGATCTCTAAAAGTTTATAGACATGCGTATATAAAAAACTGTTTTTGCATTCAAAGACATACAAAAATGGTTATCATAGATCAACCTGGACAACAACTTCAAAGTTAAGATCCCGGGTCTCCCTGAACAGCTTGTCACTAAAATGAAATCAAATTCAAACATTTAACAAAAATGTTCAACAAGTGCGTAACAACATATGTATAGAAAAATACATACGTTGAATTAAGAGGAACCTTCATTTTCTTTCCATCTTGTTGATTAGCACCCATGATTGATGCATCTACTTCGACGGCACCGTTATTGATATGTAAAAGCTGCACAGTTAGAGATGGCTTTAAAATTATGACAACAGCTTTGTACGTTCTAGTTTTGAGCAGTTTGTCTTGGATACGAGGGCAAAACTAGAAGAAAAAAAGCCATGGACTTACACTTGTAAGTCCCTAAAGTTTTTTTATTGTGCGATTAAATGCTTTAAGTTTGTAAATTTAACAAAAAGGTCCTTTTTATCTTTAACTCCACTTACATTCTGAGATGACACGTTTTAATGTTTTATAAGCAAAAAAATTAAAAAAGTAAAATAAGCCTACAGAAAATTGAACTATCAAAATTTAGGATAAAGATAACCTTTTCTTTTCAAGAAAAAAAAACAAGTTAATAGATTTATCATGCAAAAATGTTTAGGAGCGTATCTACGCAAAGATAGAAGTCCATAGGCTTTCTATATTTTGCATAATATAAAACCCAAAATTTGAGCAGTAGTCTGTTTCAATTAAAAGAAGGTGGACATAAAAGCAGTCTAGGCGTATTATGATACTATCACGAGTCACAAAGTGTAAAGGGTCATTTTGTTAATTTTGAACCAGCTATAATACTATACTGCCTTTACCTCATCCAGAAGCCCCTCATACGTCAATTGAGTACACATAGGAGTAACCATATCCAACTGCAATGCAACAACAATAACTCACTTTTCAATAAAGAAACATATAATTAACCCTAATCCCATAAATCAGATGAATTACCTCCCTGTCCAGAATAATAAGAGTATTTATCTCAGGGACACCCATCTGTAGTTTCAGAAAGAAGGTATGAATAGTTTCTATTTTTACAAATAAAACATCAATAGTGATTACTACTTAAATAAAAATAAAAATAAAAATAAAAATAATAAATGTATAATGCAGAATTACATCAGTTGAATTGACAGGTTCTTCAGCTTGCATACGGTTAAGCATGTCAGCAACACGTACAGATGCTTTCCCTTTTGCCCTAACATTTGGTATCAGACCAAAAGAGAACTGAAAAATACATGATCACAACTATGTAATATTTATATAAAAAAGAAAATGATCAAGTAAACAAATGACAAAACCTTCAAGAATAGAGTCAAGTCAATAACATCTATTCTTGAGGAGATCAAAGTGAACACATTCCATTGTTTAAAGCACAAAGCTAAGAACACTTCCACTGAATGGACCTCATGGTTTAACGGTTTCTATATTTGATTTCTCATGTACTGTTTTTTCCTATAGCTCCTTGCTAGTAGCGTTTTGTATTTAATAAAATTATTCTGTTTTCCGTTCAGAAAAAGAGAGTAAACAAGTATATTAAACCTCAAGCTTGTGGATGGCTTTAGCAATATGCCACAGAGATGTTGTATCACCATCCGTAATGCATTCCTGTTTAAATAAAATATAATCAACACAAGATTAACAAATGTGGAGCCACAACTAAATCTACACTTCCCTAAAATTATAATAACAATTTTCCCTAATATAATGTAATGACTCATACTTTATAAGACAAATCGAGTTCAAACGATAATATATCTTCGTCCAGTGGAATAGAATACAACGGGAACTCCCCAATAGTTAGTAAATTATGCACTTTCTCCTCCTCGAGAAGCTACAAAATAAATAACATTTATGAGAAAATTTAAAAGAACAGTCATTTACCAACATGTGGTTAGAAAAATATTTTCAGGTGCTAAAATAGCTTACCTTTTCACAGGCAACAGCACGGCGAGGAACAAAATAGAGAAAATACTCTCTTTGAAGCCCTTTGGATGTGTCATTATGAATATGAGAGGAGATAAATTTCATTAAATGAAGCTGAGTTTGTACAAGGTAGACAACTTTTGTACAGGTAGTCTCGATCGGATCTGAATTAAGATGATGTAGCTCAGCCCCATGTTCCTGTGTTGTGCACAATATGTAGCATTGGCAGTTAGCACATGGATAACTCAAGTAACGCCACCTTTCAGACTAAATGTTATGTAATTATTGAAATTTCATCAACCGTTAAGAACTATATAGCTCTGTTATTCTCAAATCTAAGGACTCTTTTTACTACAAGCAAAAGAAATTAACAAAAAGTTGCACAAAATAAAATAAATAAAATAAAACGATGACTTGACTTGCCTTGAGAACTGATGTCTGGACGATTAATGACAGTGAACCACCTAGCTTTGGGTCGATGACCAAACACTTTTTCCCTCGAATCTGTACATATCTCAAACGTTAATTATTTAGTTAATTCACATAATATAATGTACACACTACACCAAACATGCATGATAATGATCGAACTAAGTAGAATCCAAACAATGAGAAGCTAAGCTTACATTCTTTATGATTGTTATGAGCTCCTTCTGAGACTGATCTCTGTAATCAAACAAATCCAAAATTAAAAACTAATGTGAAAAAAATAAATAAATAAATAACACATTTTCATATAAAATGAAGCTAATAAATTGTTCCATAGTATAAACCTAACCTTATAGATGTGAAATTGATAGGTCCATTCTGTAAATTGGGAATTTGAGCCATTAATTCCCCTTTCTAAGATCTATCTATCCCTCCTGTGTAATAACAGAAACATACGATCAATAAACAAACAACATCCAACTTTACACTTACTATTTCAATCTATTCTTAAACAACCAGTAGCTAAACACAAAAAAAAAAAAAAAAAATCCAACATTAGGCATTCATACTTCAAATCAAGTAAATTCTAAATCACACATACATAAAGCTTCAAACAATAACAATAATATGTGTGGCCGATAAAGCAATTGGTCCGAAATTTTTGTATGACTCAAAAGGGTTGTCAAAACAAAAACATACCATCAATAAATAAACAACATCTAACATAACACTTATAATTCCAATCAATTATCTCCATTCTCAAACAAGCAACAGCTAAACACAAACAAATTCAAGTTAGACATTAATTCTTCAATCCACCATAAGTCAATCAAATCCAGTAAATTCTAGATCGTGCATTAATGAAGCTGCAAACAATAACAATAATACGTGTAAGCAATTAGTCCAAAATTTTCGTATAATTCAAGGATTGTCAAAACAAAAACATACCATCAATAAACAAACAATATCCAACATTACACTTATTGTTTCAATTAATCATCTCCATTCTCAAATGCGTTCATTTCACATAATAGAATGGAATCTGGATGGAATTGAACAATGACATAAGGAACGAAACCTACATTCCAATTCCGTCCGGATTCCATTCCATTATGTGAAACGAACACCACCTGAATTCCAAATCCTATGCAAATTTCAATACATTCCACTAAACGCACGCTACCTTATACTTCAATCCACCATAAGTCAATCAAAAGTAATGTAATCAAATCGAGCATGATCTAGATCATACATACATGAAGCAGCAAACAATAACAATAATATATGTGGTAAATGAAGTAATTGGTCCAAAATAAGTGTAATTGTAAGAAATCGGTTAACAAAAAGCAAAGAAGAGAAACGTAAACCCTAAAAAAAATGAATGAGTTGAATAATAATAATAATAATCAGGTGATTTATAAATAAATTAGGAGCCCTAAGACGCAGATGAGAGTGGGAAAAGTATTAAATACCTGAAATTGATTGGAAGATGATCGACGGTGGTGATCGGCGGTGGGAGGGAAAGAGAAAAGAGACGAAGGTGAAAAAACAAGAGGGAAGGTGCACTCATAAAAAGTTAACTGGACCTTTCCTTTGTGTCCGTTTATTGATTTTTTTCTTTTACTTTTTTTTTTTTTCCTGTTTTCCGTCTTCTTCTCATACTTACAAGTAAGATCAGTTCTATCAAGGTGCAGAATCTTTTGATAGATGTTTATGCAAACAATAAATCAAACGAAACAACACGAACACAAAAATACTTTAAAACCGGCATGTCTAATGATAACTTTCAGTATGAATAATATCAATTACAAGCACTTGACTAACCAACCCTAGCCTACACTCCATGCAAACTATTTATACTTGCATGGGCTGATTCTGTGAACAGCAAAGATAACAGCCCAACAAGACTAGCGATGATGCCCATTGGCATCTTCGCCGATGACTATCTTCGCTACACTACTAACATCGTTTATTAACATGTTCGCTAGGGTTAAACATAAAAGATTGTCATACTTGCTTTATAACACGAACAAGTATGTTACAATAAACATATCAACCAAGATAAAAACGATATTAATCTATAGAAGCGTTTGTCACACTAAACATGCACTAACAAACTCCCCCTTGACGAATGCTCTCTAAATCTTCAAACACCTGCAGCTCAATCTTCCATATAATGCCAACGACTGTTAGCATGAAATTTCTTCTTCACACATACATCCACCACACTCTAATAGTGATAGCCTTGATGTCTCCAATCATCCCTTATTTAGGACATAACAAGCTGTATTAACAGCCTCCCCAAAAAAATGGACGGGAAGCTTAGAATCAACCAACATGGTTCTAGCTGCTTCTATCAAAGTCTTGTTCTTCCTCTCAGCGACTCCGTTTTGCTATGGCTCATAAGGTGCATTGAATTGATGTTCAATTACTTTGCGAATACAAAAGATTGAAAAAGTGCTATTCTTGAACTTCGTGCCATTGTCGTTTATGTTTCTCTTGATGTTGGTGTTTAATAAATTCTCTGCTTGTTGAATGAAGTTCATCAGGATCTCTCCAGTTTCATCCTTTCCACCTAAGAAAAACACCCAAGAAAATCTTGAAAAATCATCAGTAATCACAAGGCAATAGTTTTTCCACATATGTTCCTAACGTTCACTGGACCGAAAAGATTCATATGAATTAATTCGAAAGGGGCAGAAATGGAATTAATAGTTTTGGGTTTTTGAGGTTTCTTGTGTTGCTTTCCCTTTTTTCAAGGGACACATTTATCCTCAACCTTAAAACTTTCCAGTGGAACACCTGTAACCAAACTGTTTTTGACTATGTAGTTCATTTTTCAGAAATGGATGTGTCCCATCTTCCTATGTCATAAAAGTGAGTCTGATGTAGATGCCTTGGATAGTAAACATGTGGTCACCACTGAAGAATCATCTAGAACACTCATGTCCATGATGTACGTGTCATTCTTTCTTGGAGCCCGCATGATGATCCACTCTTTTGGAATGTTAACACCTAGCTTCAACACTAGTGCTTCAGTCTTGGTGAAGTGCACCGAATGTCCCTTTTCGCATATTTGGGAAACACTCAGCAAGTTGTGCTTTAACTCCTCAACATAGTTGACTCCGTCCAGGGTGATCTTGCCATTTGTGACCTTCCCTCTGCCTGAGATGCGCCCGCCTTTGACGCCAGCAAAGTTCACATAATCTCCATCATACTTAACAAACTCGATCAAAAGCCTCAATTCCCCTGTCATATACTTGGAGCAGCTGCTATCAACATACCACCAGTTGATAACCCTCCTTATCAGCTCCTGCATTCCTAAAAAGAATTAGTTAGAGAATGTGACCTAAGCTGTTAAAGTCTTGGGTCGTCCCATTTCATCGACATAAGAGAACTCCCTCCAGTATCCATCACTCCCTTCCAGAGTCCTGGATCTTGGTGGGTTGTTCCTTTGTGGTTGGTAATTGTGATTGTGTGGCCTTTGATTCTGAGGACTAACATATCCTCTCTGATTCATTGACCCACTATACATATTTTCCTGAATTATTAACCTTGGATCTTTAAAATTAATAAAACAAGAAGTTGACAACATTTTAGACCGTTCACAATGAAAATAACTTATCCAAAATACACACTTATTGTGACAACTCGGGTAAATCTCTCTTCTGGTTTCTATCTTTTTGTTTGATTCCTTCGTTACTCTTTTGTTCTTTTGGTACTTGTGCAATTTTCGGGACGAAAATTCTTTTAACGTGGGGATGATGTGACACCTGGCAAATTCGGGTTAACAACATGGTCTAGATGAAAGTCTACCTTAGCGAGTCACGCGTATACGGTACTTAACTGGGTTAGTTAGGTCGGGTTATGGTTCGGGAACTATTGGTTAGTCTAGAAGATCATTGGATGTTGGTCTAGAGGTTCGTTAGATGTCAGTCCTTAACCAAGTGTACAAACGGTGACGATCGGTAGGATCGTCAGGGCATACGGAACATACGAGTCTCGAGTCCCGGGAATTGGTGAACGAGTATGAATATGTGTATTTACTTGTGTTATGTGTTTACAATCATTATATGACTTGTCGGTACATTAATATGTGTTAACATATGTTAAAACGGGGTTCATGTGGTGTGACTGGGAATCATGTGGTGTGACTGGGGTTCATATGGTGTGACTGGGAATCATGTGGTGTGACTGGGATTCATATGGTGCGACTGGGGCTAATCGCATGAACTGTTCATGCGATTAGGCCCAATCGCGTTACTGTTCACGCGATTAGGATTCCTAATCGCGTATAAACCTGCACAATCGCATGGAACGGGCTGGACGACTAGAAACGCCTATAAATACAACACTTAACCTCCTAAACTCAATTAGACAAACCCTAGTCGTCCCATAACCGCCCCAAACACTGAAACAACCTCTGGAAGGCGATTTTGATCAAAAACACAAGGTTTCAAGGTCTAACCATCAATCTTTTACAATTCCAAGGTTTGATTCTTATCCATAACACTTTGTAAATGTTTTTAATCAATCCCTAATGGTCCAGACCTGTTCATAAACGAAAAGGCTTTCTGAAAATCGTCAATAAAGGTTGTTAATCGGATTATAACTAATTAACATGCGTTATGGGTACGTGTGATTAGAAAGATAGGATTTTTATGAATCTTGATGATGTTTTGATGTGTTATCATGCTAGG
The DNA here is from genome assembly GCA_030844895.1 of Ambrosia x helenae. Classification (NCBI taxonomy): domain Eukaryota; kingdom Viridiplantae; phylum Streptophyta; class Magnoliopsida; order Asterales; family Asteraceae; genus Ambrosia; species Ambrosia x helenae. Next base: position 385,655 of record CM061232.1, on the reverse strand, counting down.
TCAGAATTGATATTGATAGTATGATGATAGAAACCTGATTAATTGATTATTAGGGTTATTGCTATGTATGTGGGTATGATATTGCATGCTACGTGTATGTGTTTGGATTGCTTTGGTTGCATGCAGGACTGATAATACGAGGTTGAACGAAGGGTTTTGGGTTAAACATGTTTAGGATAGTGTTTGGGATGATATTGGGTAGTTACACACGTTCTGGATCTGATCTGGGGTGTTAAACGCGCGAAAAACCGGAACAGCATGGTTACAGGCGATTAGCAAGGCTAATCGCCTATAATTCATGAGATTGGGGAGCTAATCGCCAATAATGTCACGTGATTAGCCCCAATCGCATATAATGTCACGTGATTAGCCCCAATCGCATATAATGTCACGTGATTAGCCCCAATCGCATATAATGTCACGTGATTAGCCCCAATCGCATATAATGTCACGTGATTAGCCCCAATCGCATATAATGTCACGTGATTAGCCCCAATCGCATATAATGTCACGTGATTAGCCCCAATCGCATATAATGTCACGTGATTAGCCCCAATTGCATGTAACTTCATGTGATTAGCCCTAAATGCTAGTAGTTACATGTGGTATAGCCCTAAATGCTAGTAATTCATGCGATTAGGATTCCTAATTGCTAGTTGACCAACCTAAATGCTAGTTGACTTTTCCTAATCGCGTGTACTGCTGCTGTAAGTGTAAATTAGCATTCCGAGACCCGATTTGACATGTAGTAACATGCTAGGAACCTCGTAACATGTCTAATAACTTGGTAACATATATTTGGATGTTTTTCGGAGATACGTGAACTATATGCTATAACTTGTTGTGTGTTAACGTATGTTAAGTATACTTGCGTTATCGCATGTTTTGGAGCGTAAACATAACACGGGGAGTCTCGGGTCACCAATGGGATGTCGAGTCTTGTACTTTGGGTCAGTTAAACAGTCACGGTATTTTTAAACGAACTTGGTTATGGTCTGGACATCTAGGGACTAATTAACCTGCGGGTTATTAGTCTAAGTACTTGTAACTGTCGTATGTTAGGTCGCCACTGTACGGGACTAACATAGCAGCTGAGTTTACTCGGGATTAGGAGTAAAGCAACTTAAGGTGAGTTTACGGCCCCTCTTTTAAACTGGTTTTATACTTTCGGGGGAGAAAACATGTGTTAAAACGATTGTTTGGTAAATTCTGTCATACTATGGGTTCTAACGTATACTACACGATCTTTGGAAGTCCCGGGGGGAACCATGAATGTGCGGGTTTGCACAACGGGGAAATGTGAATAGCGCTATTGGGAGTGACCAACCCCGCTCGTCGGCTTGGAGGGCCGGGCGAGTGCATATTGTCTCAAACAGGAACAACAGGAACATTTGGAACTATTCGGGCACAAAACTGGTATACGTGTTAGTAATGGTTTTCCAATCGTGGTAGTAGCAAAACGTACGCCTAGCTAGCGTATACTGTTTTTCTATTTGTTATAGTATGGACAGGTGAACTTGGTACTTGAACTGCAAACCTGTAAACTCACCAGCATTTTTGTGCTGACGTAAACTTTTACATGTTTTCTCAGGTCGCTAAGGTAGCACAGGGGAACTAGGGCGCACGCGTCTGCACGGCGTCTAGATAGAGTTGCATGATTTCACAAACATTGAACTTGGTTTATTTATGTTGAACTTTATTTTGAATAAGCTTCCGCTGTAAACGGGATTTCAAAACTATGTTTTGGTATTGCATTAATTACATTTAGACTTGTTTATTGTGATCGTTGGTTTGGATCCTGGTTTGTCATGCGCCTCGCGGTAAAACTCCGCAAGTGGATTTTGAGGGTGTGACACTTATCCCTAAAATTTGTTAACTTTTATAATAATCATACAAACAATTCATACACACACACAAAATCATTTAAATAATATCTTAATCTACTAGCTAGAGAAACCCAAATATATGGCTTTACTTTAGTTTTTCATGTAACTTAGAGATAAAGAAATAAGGAATTTGATGTATGCATAAAAATAAACAAAGTTTCTGCTTTTTCTAAACAACATTCATGACTCATTGCACCCCCTTTCGAGGAGTCCACTGTTCCACTCTGATCAGACTATGTTGTCTTAACCGAGTTCACGCTGGCATCAGAGTTTGACCTGACATACACGGGTAAAACCGCACAAAGATCAGCCTCACGTAAGAGGAGGGCATGCTGGGTGCTCCTCGTGGGATTCAAACCCGGATCTTCTAGGTAAAACCAGGACGCCTCAACCATGTTGTCATATATTTACACTTTTATACTTCGTTTTTTCATAAGACGACTCATTTCAACCCGAACTTTGATAATAACTAAACCCATTTTACTCGAAACTCATTTTTACCCATTAGTTTGTTACACAACCCAACCCTTGTTTCAACAAGCTTACCTCCAGAGCAATACCAACGTCCAATCACCATGAGACCAAAGCCTCATGAGAATGAAAATGAGACCAACCACCATCCGTGACCATCAGTGGCGGATACAGAATTTTTATGTACGGGGGGCACAATACAGGTTCTTTTAATAAGGGTAAAAAATGACGATAAAATAATTTAATTCATTGAATATTTGAATGTAATAACGACATACCTCGATTACAATTGTCCTCTACGTGTTTTCATCTTTTGGAAACGCTCGATTACATCTTCATTAGTAACATTGAGAAGTTCATCCACTTCTACCGTGCATATTACACAAGCATTCAAGAAATCATCACTAATACGATTGCGCAAACTTGACTTTACCCGTTTCATCACCGAAAAAATGTGCACCTTGTTTAACTTTATGTGAAGACATATTTAGATAATTAAATGACCACCAAATCAACGATCCAACTCAAAACCACAAATTAAAATCTGTATATTTGTAAAAATTAGCAAATAATTTGTATTAATATTATGTTAACAAATATCAAAATTAATTTTTTTTTTTTTTTGAACGATCAACTAAAGTATTGCCGGGTACTCTGTACGCGGCCCCCAATGGCCGAAAGGGGCCCCAGACGGCCTCTAGTCCGTACGGACAGAGCCCTTCGGCCCACCCGTCTCCTGTTCCAGGGAAAACCCGGCCCACAAACCCGCCCGAAGGCACGACGGTAGTGAACCGGTAAAACCTGGAGGGATCAGGAGTCGAACCCATGACCACAAGGGTCAAGGGTCTCTCCATCACTTCCCAACCACCTACCCCACCACAAGGGTGGGGGTATCCATCACATGCCTCCCGTGGGAATCGAACCCGGCTCCCCCAAAGGGAGAACCGGCCCTTTTACCACTAGGCCACATGATGATGGATAATATCAAAATTAAATTAAAATAAACAAGAAAAATAATAAACTAATAAACAAATCTTACGTATTATCTAATATTGTTGCACAAAGTGACAACAAAGTCACAACTTACAAGAAGAACTGAAGAAGCATATTCGAATATGCCTGACAAAAGCTTAAAAAAAATCAATATAATATCAATTACCTCTCTTTATGAAAATCACATTGTAGTAACATGATATCTTCAGCATATATATATATATATATATATATATATATGTATCAATTACCATTTACCAAACGCAGCTTTGTGTTTATGTCTGATCAGAAAGATTGGCCGCCGGTTCAACTTCTCAACTTTGTGTTTATGTTTGATCAGAATGATTGGCCGCCGGTTCTGTGTCTCTGCTCCATGGCCGCCGGAATGTTTTTTCCGATCAAAATGATGTATGTCTTCACGCTTAACGCCTTAATGTTTGACTGCTGATGAATGACCGACGAGGAGGATAGGTTGTTGTGTGCCGACTGTTCAGGTTTCAATATTTCATATTCATTCGGTGGGTTGTGGCCTTGTGGGCACTGGGCTATGATTAGGGTGGGCACTGGGCTTTTTATTAAGAAAACTAGATGGACACTTGGGCTTTACCTATAAAAAACTATGGAACTTACGGTGGGCACCGGCCCACCGTCGTTTATAGGTGGCTCCGCCACTGGTGACCATCTCACTGTCAGTTTCATCTTTTAATTAAATAGCTTAATTATTGTTTGCTAAACTTTACTTGCAAAGTTTGTTAACAACCAGACCCATGATTGTTCCATCTACTTGGAAGGGTATTCAGCCACCACCAGCAATGGACCTAAAACCAAAGCAATTAAAGGGATCATGTTGTCTCTGAAGACTACCATGACATATAGATTGTTCTAAAAATCACTACAACATTTCCAATCCACAGAGCAAGAAAAAGCAACTAAAAGATGCTTATAGTGGGTCCTACTCTTTATGGTGCAGCTAGGTTAAACCTAAAGCGCGATATGTTCCAAGGGCAGGCATACCGTCCAGCATTATTTACAAACAACTATTATATGGAAGAAACCAGAGATTCATGGTCCCTTGCAGTTCCTATAAGCGAACCCTCAGGGTCCCTTGCAGTTTCTTTAAGCGAGCCCGTGGTCCACCTCTTTAACATCTCGAGTGCAGCCCTAGGCTGATCCATAGGAACCATGTGACCTGCATCATGAACCTTGAGGAAGCTAAGTGGCCCATAGCTTTTAAGTAAGCCTGCTTCTCTTCCATCAACTTCAAAAGGGACTTCAGTAGAAGAATTGAACTCTACCTTTCCATTCCATTCCATAGCATGAACCCATCTCGAATTACCTACAACACAACCCAAACAAAATAAATAAATAAATAAAAAATAATCTTGATTTGATTTTGTTAGTGTCTAATGAATGAACACTAACCAAGCCAGTTGCAGATGAGGTCATATTCTCCAGCATATACAAGCAACTTAATTCCATCTTCAAGAAGACCAGGAATGCCGACTTCAAGATTTCTCATCCAATCCATAAGCAAAGCCTGATACACGCTTGTGCTGCAAGAAACAAACTCTATATCTCCTACTCCAAGAGCTTCTCGAACCGATTTCTGGTTAAGAAATGTTTCCATGTCTGAGAAATCATAGCACAGGCTTCCAATACACTCCTTTCTAATGTCATAATACTGAAAAAACGGAAGGGAAAAAAAACATGAGTTTGTATAAATTGTTAAATACTAGGAAAAAACAAGATTTCCTTACATTGATCTTTCCAGCAATAGCAATGATTGAACTAAAAATTGTGTTGCATACTAGGTATGCAGCCATACAAGAGACTGTTCCATCAGTACCTGTCATGAGATCCCGAGAAAGTGACTTTGTGCATGCGTTATTATACGACTGTGTGTGTGTGTGAGAGAGAGAGAGAGAGAGAGATGTAAGATTACCACACAGTTTTATTGCAGCTTCACACACTGGAACGATCAAATTAATGCCTTTATACTGAGACTCCTTAATAAGCCCCATCTCCAATGCATAATCTGTATAAGCCTTGTACTGAATTGCTGGATCAGTGAGGCCATTTCCAATGGCAAACCCCTATATAACAACTCATTCATAAGCACACCAACTCATTCGAGAATTAAGAGACTAAAAACAACGCAAAGAAAAACCTTTAGGTTAATGTGTATTCCTTCTTTCGCTTTGTTTCCTTGGTGGACCCGAGCAGCAAAAGCAGGAATGTAATGGCCGGCATATGATTCTCCAGTAATGTAGAAATCCTTGTCTACAAGTTCAGGATGCTCTGCAAAGAATGCCTGAAATGGAATACCAGTAAGAAGTTTGGTCTGATCAATAATTTCTTAAAACGAGTAAATCAATTCTATAATACTTGTCATTTACATGATCACAAATGTAAGCAAGAGGGGAACGCTACAGACCTGTAAGAAGTCATATAGGTCATTACTCACACCCTGTTCATCATGCCGAATGTCACTTTTATCAGAGCTGTAACTAAAACCGGTCCCAGTAGGTTGGTCAACATACAGTAGATGTGATGCCTGAGTTTGCACAGATATATAAATGTCCGTAAGCCATATAAGTACTATATATAAAATAAAGCATCTGATAGGTTATTGGTTTTCAAAAGAGCTAGGCGCTCCAAGGCGACTAGGTTCCAAAAGCCTAGGCAAACCATGACCAAGATCGCCTCGTGCGTTAGCACGCTTTTCAAAACCACGGGTAGGTTATAAACAGACAATAATAATATCATCAACTACCTACCTAATCATGATGGCAAAGATACAACCAAGAAAAACTTACCCTGTCCCACCCATACTCATTCCAGACAAGACTCAAGTTCTTGCCAATCTTGAATGGACCATTTTCGTAGAAAAGGGCAAGCTCACTGCTACAACCTGGTCCGCCAGTCAGCCAGATAACAACGGGGTCATTTTCGTTGTTCCGTGACTCGAAGAAAAAGTAAAACATCCTACACAACGAAAAATACTCAGCATCATGACCCTGTTAAATCATTCCTAAAAGTAGCAAACCGGCACTTAACAAAACCACAAAATTGACAAGACAATAAGTCAATAACATGTGATTCGACAAAGTTAACTATTATATTCAATTCAACGAAGTAACAATCAGCAGTTGCGCATTCGTTTTTACAAGTGAATCTACAAATTTTAGGTCCTTCGCACACACTTGAGCCTAACTATTAACTTAAAAATGTTTCATAAATCTAAGCAAATTTACAGTCCTTTGCACGCTTCATCAATCGGCATACCGTAACAAAACTTGACCACAAAAGCAAACAATAACAGGTGCATAACTTAATAGCCTTTCGAAAGTACACTGAGTATCATGAGAGTAGCATTTATATAGATTAGGTTTACAAGTGCATAACATGTGATTTGACAGTGCTCAATCTATTTTATTAATATTTAAGTTTTCGTCTAATCGGTTCGGTTTATTCATTTAATTTGTCACACTTTCAGATTCGGTTAGGTTAATTTCAATTAATAACCAAAAACATTAAAACGGAGGTATAAACTAGGAAAATATTATATATTAAATCCAAAACAATTAAAGGGCGTTGAATCTGATAATAACCTAAGCAAACTAATAATAATAATATAATAATAATAAGTTGGGGTGGGGTGTAAGCAACATACTGAGCATCATTAGAGTGCTGAATCTGATAATAACCAGCATGATGGCCTAACTCTTCAACGGTGACACCATCAGCGCCAGCAAAGTTAGGGAACTTAAAAGGCTTCTCGAATATCTTTTGATTCCGTACAGTAGAGGAAGTGTTGGTAAGATGATCGTGATGGAGGATGTTTACGGAATGTTTGGGGAAGAGGTTAAGGGATTTGATAAGTTGTTTAGCTTGTGAAGTTGGTGGTGATCTAGGGAGAAGGAGGCTGGTGGTTAGAGAGAGAGAGGTGAGGAAGAGGAAAAGGAAAAGGAGAGAAGAGAGACGGTGGTCCATTTTGGAGATCCAAGTTTTGGAAACTTTTTTGGAGATGAAGAGAGTGGTTATACGACGGCGTTTTGGTGGGTGTTGTGTGGAGTGGGAGGGTGTACCGTGTTTGTTGTACATAAATTGGTATGCTCCAGTCCACGTGGGTGGATCTGTATCAGTACAAGTTGTTATAACAAAATCAATATATACTACTAGACTAGTAACAAACTCGCGCATCCATCCATAGTGATGGAGTGATGAGTGGCTTTTGTTTCATCTATGTGATCAAAGGTTCAATCCTTATTTTCAACATTTATGGTTTGGTATTCTGGTGAAGATCGAATACGGGTGGCGAGGTTCGAATCTGACGGGCGGCGAGGTTTTAACCGAGTTCTATAACACTGTCGTGCCTTTGGGCGGGTGGGGCTCGGGTTTCCGCGCATCGGGAGAAAGCGGGGTTGCTGGAGGTCGAGTAGTCGATTCTTGGACACGGCGCCCTGCAAGGGTGGTTGCCACACAGTTGTTCGCCGATCAAAAAAAAGTAACAAACTCGCGCGATGCGGCGGAAGCGACACTTTGCATTGCAATAGTTATTTCAAATTCGTATAACATTTGTTGTAGCATTATTGTGGTGGATATACGTCATAAGCGTTACACGTGTCTAATAACTTAAAAGATTTAACATTTAAATTATAAAGTACTTTAAGAAACATTTAATAAAATAAAGTAACATACGAAAGGAAAACTAAGTATTTAATAGACATAAAAGTTGAAAACTAAAAGCTCAAGCGTGACCTACTTGAATCATGAGATTAGTTTAGTCATACGCCTTTCAAATGTGCATGAATACCAAGTTAAGTGCTTTTACCTTTTAACTTTTATTTTTAAACTTGTTAAAAAGAACTCATTCAAATTAGGGATTTTCGTTGTTATTAACATAGACGTTAATATCACATGGATATATAATATGCATTAGGTGTTTTTGCTGAATTGATGCAATTGATGTTTTTAAAAGAATTTTGCCTACAATTAATATCTAATATGCAACTTTACATTTTCTAAACTTAATTATTCTAAAGTTTTATATATTAAGCTAATTATATATATTTGAAAGTTTAATTAGATTTTTTAAAGTTAATAATAGTTATGTGTATACCTATTAATATATGCATGCATACACATATACATATGCACATACTACTAATATTAGTTATTTAAATATGGTACTACAATTGAAGCTATCGGTAGCAAATGTGATAAAGAATTCTTAGAGCCCAGGCTTGTGTTGCACTATTGTTACCACATGACAAATTATTTGTCTGCCAAAGCAAGGATGAAGCATAACGTTTAACAACATTATCATATTTTAAGAATCACCAGAGCTGGTCTGTAGATTTCGAGTGCCCTGTTTGGTTTTTTGAATTGTTGCATTTGATTGATGTGAATTTTTCATTATTGGGCGGAAAGTATTTAGATCCAACTTTAATTTTATGATTTTGAGCTTTACTTGGTCATGAAATGGTATTATGATTCAACATCTATATTAGCAATAAACATGCCTAACTTCTTTAATTGCGTCCAAATTATGTTGATCTGTAATACAAATTTTACCTACATTTTAGTTTTTAATTTAATGTCAAGCTTTATAATATTTTCTTCTAAAACAACGCGTTAACTGCTTTATGTTTACTTTTAAATTAATGGAATATACCTTATAAAAATACTAGTTATATGTTTTAAAGTTTTAGCTAAAAAGCATTTCAGCGTAGGTGAAATTTGGATTCTTTCCGTTTATTAATAAATATTCGTTTCTTTTAGATTCTTTCAGTTAAACATCCAATGCAATAATCACTTGTACATAACGCATTTTTTTTTGTACATTTCAATCTACACGTCGATATTGAATAAGATAAACATCTAAACATCGACAGAATTGAGCAGATCGTCGCGGTATTTTCGAATGTTTTATAAAACATAATGTAACCAAAAAGATGTATAATTTTGTAGGGAAAGGAGAAAATTGTAACTACTGACTAAAAATGGGGGAATTAATGTAACCAAAAAGATGTATAAAATTGTAAAAGTGTTTTAATGACTATTTTACCCCAATTTTAGGTTGACGTAAATCCAAAACACGTTCTCAGTCGGATTTACAATTTCACAACCAGGCGTGCCACGTCATCACTTAGCACATGGTTTGACGTAAATCCAAAAGACGTTCTCCGCCAAGCGAAGTGCAATACACGCGCATTATTGTAGAAATGAAAAATAAAAAGGATTCGCTCCTGTCATTATTTACATAATCTACATACAAAAAAGCGAAGGTAATGGTGCCCTCCTCCTTCCTGAAGCTAAAGGAACGCGCATTCAGGTTGGATGAGCCATCATCCAACATGCAAACACGTTTTTTTTTAATCCAGCACCCCACCAAACCTATTGGCAATACCAGGAGACGCAATGGACTTGGGGGGCTTGAAGGGGTAGGGTATAAGCGCTTAGGTGTATGCACCCTACCCGACAAAATTATCCACCACGGATCAGCAAGGCTATGCAAAGAGACAAGAGCATCGTCTCTCGCTGAAGGATCCTCCGCCAAGATGCAGCCCCCCTGAAGCTCCACTTGCTGCACGCCTCCCCGGGTGTCAGAGGTCACCTCAGCTGACATCTCCTGCCACCATGAAGAAAAGGAGGATCCTGCAGACCACAAGTTGGTGACACGTGTACCAATGGCAGTGTACCGCCCCTGACAGCGAATCACGGGGCGCCACATGGACCAATCATAAGGCAACATTCTTAACTAGTTTGCTTTATCTGACTAAGGATCCAAATCCAACTAGATGAGCCTCTAAGAAGACCGGCCCAGCTCCGAGGCTCGGGCCCAGCTCTCCAAAAGTGGGCCACAAGCCTCCGGCCCACAAGACCTCTATAAAAAGGGGGTATCAACACCTTTTAAGAGGCCGGGCAATTATCCAATTACACAGACACACTTGTATCTCCGATTTGTATTTTCTCTAAGTTACACTTGTAATCTCTCGAGTAATATAAGATCGTAATTTTATAGTGGACGCAGGTCAACGAGACCGAACCACTTAAACCTTGTGTGTGCATTACATTATCTATTAGTTTATCGCATACCTAATCAGACCACGGATCTATCATCGTTGTGAGCAAATGATAATATCCTGTAGCGAGCACGAATAACCACCCCCTCATTATACTCGAGTTATACTCGTTTCTTCAACACGGATTAAATACCACTAGTTTTCTAAAAAGTAAATAAACTAAACCGCTTTTCACATTCCGAAACAAAAATATAAATATCTAAAACTTTCATTATTAGGGCATGTGTAGTGGATGGACGTTATGGGGATTAAAATATTAAAAAGTAATAGAAGGGGGGTTATGGGGCGTTATGGAAAAAGAGGGTGTAGTGAGAAGGGGCGTTATGGTGCTTTATAAATGATTGAGTAATAATTGGTTAATTGTTTTTTTTCTTATATAAATAATCATATTAAATAGTTAATAATATTTCATTAAATTACAAAAATTACAAATACTAACAAAATTAAAAAGTAAATATTCTCACCTCCCCCGAAGCAAAACGACCGTTGTGTGCATAACCCTTAGCACCATAACACCGCCATAGTGCCCGGGGGCGGTGTTCCCGACACTATAGTGGCTAAAACGCCCCATAAAAGGCACCACTACACACATACTTAAAACTTGGATATTTTATTTTAGGATGGTAAGAAAAAGAATAAAAAAAGAAGAAGATTTTAAAGTCAAAATATCCATATCTAATCTATCTAACTAAACTAAAGGGTACGCTCCTGTGGCTGCCTCCATGTGTTTGACATCTCCTCCTATCTTGGCGAAATGTTCAAGATTTGTCGACAGTGAGAGAGAGACCAAGGAACAATAATCATAATAATAATAATCCCTTATCTTTTTTCTTTCAAATATCTTATCTTCTTTTGTATGTGATCAAGAAGCAAAGTGCCTGATTCAGCAAATGGGCATATTAAATGATGATGCAGTTGTTATTAAGGAAGCACAAACAGCAGGAGACAACACTCTCATCACTGTTAATTGCCCTGATAAAACTGGCCTTGGCTGTGATCTCTGCAGGATTATTCTTCTCTTTGGTCTTAGTATTTCAAGAGGAGGTATTTCCTTTTCTTTTTATTATTATTGTTTTTTTTTTCTTTTTCATTGTTGTTATTATTAATTTAGAAAGTTGTACCTTTTTTTTTTTGTAAAATCTTGATGATGGCCTCCCTTGTTGATGATCTGCCCTGTGATTCATTGTTTATTACTATTTAATTTTATAATTTTTTGAAGCAAATGTTGACATTTCTTTGTTTTATGTAATTTCTTGAAAGATCTTGTTTTCTTCTTTAAATTTGCAGTTTTTGGTTCTCATGTGTTTTTCTTTTTATTATGGGTCATCAAAAAGTAATATTATTCCTTTGATTTTGTTTATTTTTTATTTATTAGCTCAGTTGCATGTTTAATTTAGTCAGAAAGATTGTAATTTTTGGTGCAAATTGCATATAAAAATACAAACTTTGTGGCAAATTCTGTTGGTTATGCTTTTGAAATTGTTATTTAAGTGGCTTCACAATTGTGACCATGATTTGATTTTAAATTTGCCCATAAAAGACTATTTTAGATAAATAAAAGGGTTGTAATTTGTTTGAGTAATGTGTTTTGCACAGATGTATCAACAGATGGAAATTGGTGTTACTTAATTTTTTGGGTGGTTGGTAAGCCAACAACCAGGTGGTACTTATTGAGAGAAAGGTTACTTGAGGTATGCCCGCCCTGCACCCCGGCGTTATCTGAAATTTACTACTTCCGGCCCGAGTTTCAACAGCCAAAGCCGCCCAAGGTTTTCCTTTTGAAGTTCTGGTGTACTTTTGACCGAAAAGGCCTCTTACACGGTACTTCTTATTTTATAATAATCTGTTCTAGTATACGAGACGTCGAAATCAAACCAAACTGTCTTATATGGCTGCAAGATGCTATTTAAGTTTTTAATATTGGTGGCATGCCGCAGCCGTCTTCAAAGAATAAGATGGGCAGGGCTATAGTATGCCAAATGGAATACTGTAGTTATGTACACTTCCCAAGGAACGTATACATGACAAGATTGCGGTATGCCAATCTAAGGTTTACGTTGGCATACCGCAACCATGTACACTCTCCACACAATGATTCTTAAAAAATGGAAGTGTACATGGCTACAGTACGCCACTCAAAGTGATACTGTAGCCACGTACCATCTCCATGTAACATTTTTTTATAATACATGACAAGGTTGCGGTATGATACTTAAATATAGTGTCATACCGCAACCTTGCACATTTTCCAAAAAAAAAATGTTGTGCAAAAACATGACAAGAGAGTCTGCAGGAATGTGATATGTTACAAGCATGCATGTGCACTTTTGGTGAAACATATCCTTTAGAGAGTGATCTTCCAATTTTTTAAAGGAGGATTCACATGCATTTGAATCTACAAAGATATAGTCAAGATTCTGTAATTGTTTAATAGCCATAGGTTCCTTGAAGAGTTGGGAAGCAGAGCTTACTTTGACTAATAAGATGAATTGTTTATATAGTCGGCGTACCTATGAATATATTATAAACAGCGTGACGGTGTTGTTTCAATTTATTATGCGTATCGAAAGGGACGTGAAACTCATCGTTCGACAATGACCAAAAAATAGGTTAAGTTTGTCCACCTACCATTATCTCAACTCATGTTTGCTTTAAGGATTAAAATACATTATAAAATGTATGATTCTTTAGTTAGGTTTTTTATTCTTAGGTAAATAATATAGTACTATTCGTTATTTTATACTTCTTTATTAAAATATATGTTTTGTTCATAAATTGGATCCTTTTATATATATATATATATATATATATTGTGCGTTTTTGACTGGTTGGAAAATATGTACGCGTATGTGTATTTATATTTATGTATACGCTATCTTTGATCTCCTTAGATTTAATCTTTTTAATTATGTTTATAGATGTAACAAAAGTCCTTTATGAGCTAGAGCTTACGATTAAGCGAGTAAAAGTGTTTACTGCACCAGACGGGACAGTCATGGACCTTCTATTTGTCACAGATACAAGGTACTGTGTTTTTAAAAGTCAAAGCATTTTTGTTTGACTTTTTAGAGTTGACTATTTTACACTTGTGAAATCTGCAGAGAGCTTCTTCATACAGCAAGACGACAGGAGGAAACGAAAAGTCAACTAACCGCGATGTTAGGAGACAAGATGATTAGTTTTGAGATCGAATTGGCGGGTCCAGGAGTCACGGCTAACCCTCAAGGAACAGCATTTCTTCCGCCTGCAATCACAGATGACATGTTTGGTTTGGAACTCAGTGGCCCCACATGGGCGGTGCACTCACGTCCAACCGTGTGTCTGTTACAGTCGACAACCAGCTTAGCCATTCACACACCGTGGTTCACATAGTTTGTAAAGATCATAAAGGCTTGATCTATGACATTATGCGAACCTTAAAAGATTACAACATACAGGTAGAAGAAGCACATCTAATACCATCTTTTTTATAACTTGTTTACTTAAGTTTTAACGGTTTTTTATAACTTGACAGACCTCATACGGACGGTTCTCCTCCAAAGCGAAAGAAAAGTTTGAAGTCGACTTGTTTATAATGCAAGTAGATGGAAAGAAGATACTTGACTCTGAGAAGCAAAAAGTGCTATGCTCGCGTCTAAGGATGGAGCTCGTTCGTCCACTTCGAGTGGAAGTGATGAGCCGTGGTCCGGAAACAGAGTTGCTGGTGGCTAATCCGGTTGAGCTAGCCGGAAAAGGCCGTCCGCTTGTTTTTTATGACATCACACTTGCTATAACAAGCCTCAATATCCGCATTTTCTCGGTTAGTTATTCAAAACTGCATTGATCTTTATATAATCTACAGTCAGTTATCTAAATGGTTTTTATTAAAAATTTCACAGATTTAGATTATTATTATTGTAATAGTATTTTTTATTGCAAAATTGGTCATTTATAAGAAGTTTGAAAAATTAACAATTTTTATTGCAAGCAACACCACTTGGGCCGGCTCGTTTTAACATGAAGCTGTTTTTTATAGGTTGAGATTGCGAGGCATAGGATTGACGATCGAGAATGGGAAGTTTATCGGGTTCTACTGGACGAAGGGGATGCGGCTTTGGTGCCAAGGAAGTTGATCAAAGAGTGTGTTGTGAAGAACTTGATGGGATGGGAGTAAATTGGAGTTGGAATAGTATTACAAAATGCATAAGTTGGAATGTAGAAATTAGCAATGTATTTATTAAGTGTAGATATAGAATGTGTGGTGTGGGGTGGAATATAAATATAATCATCACCCCTTTAAGTTAGTTGTATATAGCTAGCTATACATACATCTTAACAAATGACTAGTACAGTGTGTTAGTTAATGTGTACGTATTTGTCATATGATCATATTAGTGTGTAACTTAATGTGTACACAGTTGGCATATAATCATCATATTTAATGTGGTTTATTTTATTTTTGCATCTCTTAGCTTTTTGTTGATGTTTTATTTAGGTTTAGTCATGGGCTAAAACAGAACATATAAAAAATATAACTTGATGTTTTGGTTTTAGATTTTCATAGTTGATTGATTTTGGATTTTTAGTTACAAATGATTTGATTAATTTGGTTATTGGGAAAGACAGTTCGGTTAATAATATAAAGCACAAGCCAATTTAATAAATCAATCAAGTTTGTTTTTTTTTTTTTTTTTTTTTTTTTTAATAAAAAACCCACAAGCTTGTTAAATAACATGTGTGTCGAGTTTACATGTATGACATAATTTTTGAGTCCGTCTATTCAGATTCATATAAAAAAAAATAGATTGGACCCACCCATTAGCCTGCAAATGCCATTCATAAACACTTGTACTATAAACTACAACTTTGCATTATATGGTTGTAACTTGTAAGGTTAAGTTTACATGCAACCATTTGTTGTTATGCTACAAATTAGCAAATAGCAACCCAATCAAGTTCAAACAACCAATTTTCCATCAATATCAATATTACGACTGTCGACAATTGAGGTCTTTAGAGACTCGAGGACGCTTATGTGATAGTCAAGGACGAGGATGACCAAAGACGCCAAAACGGAAACTAGCAATGAAATCAACTTTGTTGATTTATGTATAAGAAAATTACAGTACTTGTGATTCAAATTATTCTGTCTAAAAATATTAAATAACTTTGTTGTAATATTAAAAAACTTATTATATCCCAAACCGAATACATTTTACAATAATAGTCACATTTAGTTAAACCGTTTTTATGCTATACATTTCAGTAAGATGTCTACAGTTGTAAATCGTTATTGGCTTTGACATACAAACATAACTCAAAATCTAAAGGTTGTTAATTAATTTGTACAGGGATAACGAGTTAAGTCATTCGAGAGTAATTAAAGATTGTCTTGTTATATATAACCATATTCAATCTAAGACGCACTTCTTTTGATCAACTTGAGTTTGATTGGTATCGCAAGTCTAGACGAACTTATTGGTTTCGGTTGACATCAACACAATCATTAACAACTTGACCACATGTATCTTGGTCTGTCATGTTGGACATAAAGCCCAAAATACTAACATTAAATCCATGGTTTTTGACATATATCTTTAGTTAATCATCCACCAACAATAATCAGTCTTAGGTAAAAGTTTTGAACTTTACTATACTTTGTTGCTATTGGGGTTGGTGGCCCAATGGTAGAAGTAAAGCTTCTAGGAACACCTAAGGGAGAGGTCATGGATTCAAGTCCCACAAGGAGTAAAAAATTGCCGTTCAAAAAAAAAAAAAAAAAAAAACTATACTTTGTTTAACTGGGCCAAGAATCTTGCAACTTAACTTCTACGTTGTGTTCCCGAGCCTAATTTAAGGAAGGAAAAGAAGAGAAAAGAAAGGAAAGTAAAAATGATTGTTGTTTCAAAGTTTTTTTTAGGAGGAAAAAGAAAGGAATAGAAGGATGTGTGTTCCAGAGTTTTTTTAAAGAAGGAAAAGAAGGGAAATTGAGGAAAATGGAGAGAAAAGTAGATTAATTTTCATTTTTCAAATTAGAAAAAATTGGAGAAAAAGGAAAAGATGGGAAAAAAAGGAAAAGAAAATAAAGTGAGGGGAGAGTTTTATTTTCCTTTATTTTCTTTTCTCTCGTCAAGTAAACTCAGAAACATAACGCTAGTGGACATTCTTGAAGAGTATAAAAACGGTTCATGTCCCTCACATTAATATTTTAAAACGGACCAACAAATAGTTACTATTAAGCGTTAAGCTTCTACTTCTCATTTCTTCTGACACTAATTGCATTGCATCGCATCGCATCGCATCGGTGGCTGCAACTTAGTTCTTCATACTTGATAACACTAGGATTTATAAAAAAATTAATTAACCAAATAAAGTCTTAAAATATTTCTTTGTTATAGCTCCATTTTAATTTAATTGCAAATGCAATGCCATTCTATAAAGTATAAACATTCCACAGGTAAAACTCATATTGTGTTATGTGTATCTACTACACAGTGACAGTCCACACTCATTAGCACAATTTCCATAAAAACTTTGGTCAAAGTCCATGTTTGATCGTTCGCATTTGGGCTGATGTCTGGCCCAATTTGACCAACCGACCAATGATGAAATTCAATCCATGCACTCATGCATGTTAATTGGACTGCATGAACATGACCAATATACCCAATACAATAGATATTTCCTTGCAAATCACCATGTAGCCTACCGAAGATAAAGTCCACTTACGTGTAAATCTTATAATTGGGCCTTCAATCATAAATGATCCATACCTCGGCTATAACCTTTGATTTATAAACCTTCCTGAATTGCCATGATGAAGAAGGTGTAAACACGTCAAGTTATTCATGAGCTACTCAAGATCAACCCGTTAAAACCTCAAACTAAGTCAAACTTAAATGAGTTCAAGTCTTAAAAAAGCGCTTTTAATACACACATAGTTTATTCGTATTCATCAGTTACAGAAAGGTTTTCTCTCAACATGCATTATTGTGTTCATACCGTAAAACACCAACCTGACATCTATCTTTAAAAAAAGACTCATAAAAAATATAAACGTGTTATGCTCAAATTTACATAATGATTAAATAACACGTAAAAAAAGCATTGAATTTTACATGAATCTAAATCTCCTAAACAAAATATTTCTATAATCCTATATTTATGTTTTGAAGATAAACTCAACTTAAATTTTATTTTATTATTTATTTATTTATGTGCATAAATAAATAAATAAATAAATAAATAAATATATTGAGGATAATAAAAGAAAAGAAAAGAAATATGATGGAAATAATTTCATAGACTATTTTTGGGTGAGTGCTTTGAAAATTTCTAGAAAATCCCAAAATAAAATATCATTATTAATATTATTATTATTATTATTGAGTCTTCATCTCATCTGATCCTGTGTAGATGAGGTCTGGTGTTCATCCAACATTTGAGGACAGATGACACAACCTTAGCTTCCTTCTTCATTCCTTCTTCTCTACACTCTGACACTCATTTATCTCACCTCAAATACTACACTCCACACTTTCCTTTCTTTCCTTTCCATTGCAGCAGATCTCAATCAATCAATCAATCAATCCACAAGGTACCATCTCTAATTTTAATTCTAAAATAAAATCACTTTTTATTAAACAAGTATTTTGTGGATTAGGTTTTAAATATTATTATTATGTTATTATCCTAGTTCAAAATGATGGTGGAGTAAAACCTAATTTCACGGTCTCTAGATTCCTTTTTAGTTTCCGTCCGGATCTCCCTCCCTCCATCAACAACCAACCTAGATCTCTCAATCTTACTAATCTAATACCACTCCTTTAACTACTTTATATTATACACGCACTTTTTGTATGTTTTATCATCTACTAACAAGGATTAATGATGAACCTAGCCCTCCTAATTTTAATTATTATTATTACTATTAAAAAGTATAAAATCACATGATACCACTTTTTATTAATCAAGTTTTATCCTGTCTTAAACATGTCAGCCGTCTGCAGATTCCTTTTTTTAGTTTTCAATGGATATTGGATCTCAATCAACAAGGTTAATCTGTCAATCTTAATAATCTCATATGATGCTGCTATCTACAACTCTACACTGGACAGATAATTAATTTATCCCATTACGATTATTACGCATGTTTTCCATGCTCGATCGGAGTGTCTTAGGCTTCGACTTTTGATTGCTTCATCTTACCTATCTGCCTATCTGTATCTGTATATGTAGTAGAATTTGTATTTCTGGAATAGGTTTTGGATATATATATATTATCATTATGTTTAAGATTATTAAGGGGAAGAAGAAGGGTTCGAAGCAAGAAGCTATTGAGCCACCACCAGGGCCTAATGTTTCGTCTAATGTGATTGTTAACCACGCGTCTCGATCAGCCAGTGTCAGTGACCACCAGCAGCAGCAGCCTAGTAGTGCCAGGTCACAGGCTGTTATACTATCCTCATCTCCACCACACCCTGGTGTCGTTGAGACATTACCTTTGTTGAAAGATGTCCCAGTCGCCGACCGGCATGTTTTGTTTTTAAAAAAAGTGCAGATCTGTTCATATTTATTTGATTTTTCGGATACATTGAAGAATGCTAAAGAGAAGGAGGTTAAAAGGCAGACACTTATGGAGCTAGTGGATTTGGTTATCTCGGGTTCGAGTAAAATGAATGAGATAATGCAGGGTGAGATGGTTAAGATGATTAGTTTGAACATCTTTCGTTGTTTGCCGCCTCAATCGCATGAAAACTCAGGGACTGAGAATCTTGACCCGGAAGAAGATGATATGTATTTGGATCCCTCTTGGCCGCATTTACAGCTTGTTTATGAATTGCTTTTGAAATACGTGGTGTCCTCTGATACTGATACGAAAGTGGCTAAAAAATACATAAATCATTCGTTCGTGTTAAACTTGCTTGATCTGTTTGATACGGAAGATCCACGGGAGCGTGAGTATTTAAAGACTATATTACATCGGGTATATGGGAAATTTATGGTTCATCGTCCGTTTATAAGGAAGGCTATAAATAATATATTTTATAGGTTTATATTTGAAACCGAAAGGCACCCGGGTATCAGTGAATTGTTGGAGATTCTTGGAAGTATAATAAACGGTTTTGCGATACCAATGAAGGAAGAACATAAGTTGTTTCTTTCGCGGGCTCTTATTCCGCTTCACAAACCCAAGTCTGTTAATTTATATCATCAACAGTTGTCTTACTGCATAACACAGTTTGTGGAAAAAGATTATAAATTGGCTGATATTGTTATTAAAGGGTTGTTGAAGTACTGGCCTGTTACAAATTGTGCTAAAGAAATCCTTTTCCTTGGAGAGTTGGAAGAAGTGTTGGATGCTACTCAACCTGCGGAGTTCCAACGATGCATGGTTCCTCTTTTTAGAAGGATTGGATGCTGCATAAATAGCCCTCATTTCCAGGTTTGTGATTTCTGCCTTTGTTTTTTGCATTACAATTATAAAATCAGTTTTTTTGGATCTATTATTTGCTATTAGGAAATGTTCCTCTTTATGTTTGTGTCATATGAATTGTTTTGCAAGTGTTTCTATTCTCTTAATAGAAATTCAATTCTTTTGCCCTTTAGTTGAATATAGAGCCTGCTCTAGGTTGTACAACTTTCCAAATTTAACTTTAAAAAAAAAAAAAAACAAAACAGCAGTTAAGAAAAACCTGGAAGAACCATGTACTTATGATGCTATCAGTTTTATTTCCTATTATTATGCTATCAGTTTCATTTCCTATGATTTAGTTGTCTCTGTGTGAATTTGATTGGTGTTCCTAACTAGGGGTGTAAAAAGCGCAGCCATAACTCGGCGTGTGAGTAATATCTCTAGCTCGAGCTCGGTTTGGGTTCAACTTGTTCATTATTTATAAATAATAAATAATTAAGCTCAGCTTGATGCAAGCATTTAGCGAGCCTATCTCGACTACCATACAAGCAGTTTGGCTTGTTTACATTTCTAATGAACTTTGCGTTATTGTCGCATATTTTTGTTATCGTATCTATCTTTCAAATTATGAGTGCTTGATTAGCGACTTACCCAGCTAAATGTAACAAAAAAATTCAATGAAAGGTTACCGATGTTTTTGCATTCTACACATAATAAGATGCTATGAAAGTTGAGTTAACTGAACCAGTTTTATCTTACAGTATAAAGTAGATCTTATTCTTTTCAGGTTTCAGTAAGGTTGACACTTGACATAGATTTGTAAAGAAGTTGGAAATTGGAATAAAAACAATGAAATCAAGTATAATTGTTGTAGTGCTAATAGCTAACTATTGTAAAGCAAGCGTCTGACAACCATCAGTAAACAACCGAGGATACATCTAAAAAACTCACATAAAAGCCTTTATAATTTATATCTTTCTTCTTAATAACCATTAACCAACCAACATGGTCTGAAATTAAATTGGCTTTTTTTTTTTTTTAATAATGTTGGGTTAATCTTGATAAAGTGAAAAAGTCAAACGTGTAAAGTGGCAGATGTTTCCTATTTGAATTGGTTTAGGATGTTTGTAATTTGGTAAGGTTTAATTTAGGAGGAGTCTTGGTGATTTAGTCATTGTTTTAGTATTACTAGAGGTGAGGGATCAATGTAATCTGTGTGCTTTATTTTCGGTTATGCCATATTAATAAAAGAGTCGATCAAGGTTTTGATCAAATTCGGTTTTCTGCTTCTGGACCAACAAATAATTGTTGAAAATTTGTTGTTTTAGAGGTAACTGTAGATAAAAGTGGGTGTGATACTTTACAGGCGGCATTAAATAGAAAACAATACCGATCAGGTTTGTCCTGATTGCTAAGTGTTCTGTGCCTTATGTCCAAGGCTTGATACCAAGCCACATCGAGCCGGGGGTCTCATTGGAAGCAGCCTCTTTATTCTTAGGGGTAGAGGTAAGGCTGTCTACATCTCACCCTCCTCAGACCCTACCTTAGCTTTGCTATAGGTGGGATTAACTGAGTATGATGATGATGATGATGATGACTATAAACAAGCTTCTGTCTTAGAACTATTATCATGATAATTTGAAGGATTATGATACAGTCCAAATTAAATATAACTTATTAGTTAATTCTTATTAGGACATAGTGTTAATGGTAATCAATTAAATATAAAATAATACTACATGTTACTTAAGTAACTTTTTTTTTAAACAACAAAATAGATTTATTAACCACAGACCTCACTAGCAAGGTGCTAGGTGAAGAACAAAATCATGTTACAGGGGAATATCAAATTTACAATAGGTATGCCATTCCATATCATTGAATTTTGCTCTATTTAACCATACAAAAAGGTTTGCTTTGTCATCCTCCACTGCCTTCTGCGGCGACTTTCTGATCGCCTTGAAAATTTGATCTTTCTTTGCCTTCATATCATGGTTAAAATGATACATTGACCCAGTTTCTTATAGAGTTTAGTTCCATTCGTCTTCTCCTTCAGCTGCAGCATTTCTTTAATTGTGGAGCCTCCTTTCACAGCTACATTACAACAAACCTGCACCATCTCCCATACCCTATTAGCGAAATCACAGGGGACCAACAAATGGTCCGCAGATTCGATAGCCAACGCCATTTAAGCTGGGTGTCTATCTAGCCCCGCTCTCCAAGCTATGAAATTTATTTTTTAGGAAAGCATTTCGACCCCACAAATATTCTGTTATCCTGTGCAAACAGTTTCGTTTACATCATCTCCAACTCATTTACATCATCTCCACTCCCTGGGACTGTGTGCTTTATCGTTCCTGCAAAGCCAAACCGCCTTCGTTTCAATAAAAGAATGATCGGGGCGTGAGCAAGTTGCCATCTGTAGTTGACAGCTTTTTGACGCATTGACATATCAGTTTTGGACGCCGTATCTGTGGTTTGGTGAACCTCTTGAAAATACATCCTGGCTTGTTCTTGGATGGCACTCGGTCCTGTATCTAGATCAGCCTACTAATTTTGTTGCTTGCTAGGTGACTTCTTAGTATCCCATGGAAAAATCTCTCATCCCCTTCTTTTGTCCATTTAATCTTTGCTTTTTGCATGACATCTCTTCTTTTCCTTTCTATAATCAACATTTCCTTCATCATAGTCGCACTCGCCCAGCATACTTTTGATCTGGCCTTAAATCATGGTCTTCCGCCTCGAGTTCCAACTCTTTAAGCTTATTCTTCAATTCAGAAGTTGTTTTCTGTTCCCCATCCTGAAACATACGCCTCTATTCCTTTACCCTTACTTTAATGTTCTTTAATTTCCAAGCAAGTTGCTTGTCCACATCTGCATTAACTTAGGAAATACTCCAAGCTTCTTTCACTGCCTCATCCAAACCTGTTGATTCTAACCAAGAGTTGAAAAATCTAAAAGGGGTTGCCCCAAAGTTCAAAGAATTGGTGCGTAGCTCCGATGGACTATGATTAGATAACTCCTTAGGAAGTGCAGTGAGAGACGCGTGACCCGTGGGACCACTTGTCACGGAATGACAAACACACTAACACCCAATCAAGTTTGCTTAGTTTCTCACCGGCTTAGACATATATGTGAAATTTCTGCCTCCCATATTGTATTTCACCAAACCTGCTCTTTTTATTAAATCGTTTAAATGCCATGCCTCCTGGGAATTGAAAACCATTTTTTTTTCTTTTAATCAATCGATCTTACCGCATTGAAATCTCCTACAAAATCCACATCCCATTGAACGAGTTTATTAACATCAGCAGCTTGCTCCATAGTTCTCTCTTAAGGGCATCGACCGCATCGTAATGTTAGTAGTATCGGTATTGATATTATGATAAAATTTAGGATATAACATTTAGCTTCATTCCTATCATCTATCTTTAGTCTAAATTATAGCTTTATTATAGCGCTTGTTGATATTCTATAAATAGGTTGTAATCTAATCCTATTGTTTATTAAAGATGTATTTTTCAAATATAATCTAGTTTAACTAAATGAGTTTATTGAGCCTACTCAGGTTATAGATAGGGTTGACATGTGTAAGTCTTGTAAACTTTGTAGCTTAGAACATATCCAAATGGGCCAGCACCACCCACTGCCACTGTCTGTCACCACCACCACCTACGGTTCGCCGTTATTACCGCCACCGCCACTGTTTGGCGCCGCCATTTAGATGGGCCAGCACCATCCAAATGGGCCAGAACCACTCATTCTGCCTTTTAACTTGAGCCATCTTGAGATATGTTTTTGAAACGACCTATTTTGTACCATTACTTGACTTGACCTCATTTTGCCAAGCTTCAAATCCAGATGTTGCATATAACGCTGTAACTAACTTTTTGTATTCCACTATTCCAGTTTTGATCCATAAATATACTGATTTTCGGTTATTTTGTTGCAGGTTGCAGAACGCGCACTGTTTCTATGGAACAATGAACGAGTCGTGAGCTTAATCGCACTTAATAGACCTAGCATCTTACCAGTAATATTCGAATCACTAGAAAGAAACATACAGGGTCACTGGAACCAAACAATCAATGAATTAACCGCGAATGTCAGAAGAATGTTCATGGAAATGGATCCCGAGCTCTTTGAAGATTGCCAGACTCGATACATGGATAAAGAAGCCACAGTCAACGAAAAGTCAAAGCAACGTGAGTTGACATGGAAAAAACTCGAGTCAATCGCTTCACAACATGTATGAGATCACA
This sequence comes from Ambrosia x helenae, assembly GCA_030844895.1. NCBI lineage: Eukaryota > Viridiplantae > Streptophyta > Magnoliopsida > Asterales > Asteraceae > Ambrosia > Ambrosia x helenae. The sequence goes on along the minus strand of CM061232.1, from coordinate 361,561 downwards.
TGCTTCGCTTGTTATAATGAAGTAAAGCAGCGTTGGACACAAAAACAACATTTTCCTTTATTTCCTTGTGTTAATTTACCAACTTTTTTTCCTCCGCGGTTTTGGAAGGGTACTAATCTGTACCATCTGTTGTTATAGTGTTACGGATTCGGTTATTATTTGTAGTAATATGGGTACAAATGATAAGTGAGATGTCCCCATGCCAAACATTACAGGGGTGATATCAGTCTTCTGTGGTCAAATTAGCCATTTGGACCATGTTTCTTGTCAATACAAACTTGCCTTTGAATCCTCTGTTCTTGCTGTTGTGGGCAAAATATTGATTTTTTTAAGCAAGGTTTTATTCAGTTACTTATTAATGTTCTTAAATTATAAATGTGGTGGTTTTTCCTTTTTTTTTTTATTTTCATTTTTGTCATTTATGCAATTCATTGTGTTTTTTTTAGCATTGTGTTATATTTTGTGATATACTGTGTTTTTTATAATCCCTATCACTTTTGCTACATAACTTAGACTCTTTTTTATTATGATAAAACTACAATTCAAATTTCAAGATGTTACTATTAATGAACAAATCAGGCATTTATTCTTATCTTTTAATAAAAAGATATTATATTAAAAAAAGATATTATATTAAAAAGTTTCATAAGTTCTTATTAGTCATAAATTAAATAGACAAGTTTGTGTATATGTCCACTTGCACAAACAACTAAAAGAAGTCGACCATGTTATAATTTTCTTTTCTCCTTTTGTATTCAATTTTCCAACTCTATTACTATAAAAATATCATTGATAATAACATAAAGAAACCACCGCCATTCATGGTGACGATGTTAAAGTACAAAACTAGGAAAATTAGGGAAAGCGAAAAGATAGAGGTGGGCGATGTTAATTTTGCGCTCGAGCCACTACCAAATATCATTCCGAAGTAGTCGTCATCATCATGGTTGTTGCCGGTATTCCTGCTTTCACCACCCCCGGTGATCGGGTCATTACCAAATGACACGGTCCCAACATCATCCCTGCACAATAATCGTGTTAGTTATCTAACACACGTAACATTTTTTTTTATTTTTATCACCTATAATGATAAAAAAAAAATATGACGTTGGTCATCATAGTAAACAAATTTATTCATTTAAACAAGTTGATTAAATTCGATTCACATTAATTTACAGGATGTTTAATTATTTATATCACTTGGTCACATGTGGGACAATGTTACACATTTTGATACCCTAAGGAGGATGCCGATATAGGGACCTTTTCAGGCCTTAAAAGTGAAGGGTATAAGTTCCTTTCCCAATGAAAAAGACGCTATATACACACTTTTAAGGTTCTAAACACTTTTTTATAATCTCACCTTGGGATGAGGTGAATAATATAAAATAAAATCTGAATTCAACCGGAATCACTCGTAACAAGTATTCAATTATAAGACTCTTATTAAGTTTCTCGGTGATTAGGTTATATTCATTTGGTTACCTAAAATCCGTCTCAAACTTATTTAACCTGCATTGGAACCGAATATCTAAATACATTTTATAATGTTAAAAAATATGACAGAGATATTATTTTAAACTTATTAGAAACTTAAAAGTTATTTAAAAAATAGAATTGTTATAGCTTTATGTGGGATATGATAATTTAAGTTGGTTTTTGTGTTGAATTTTATAATTGAGCTTCTGGATTACCTAACAGGTAACTTTTAGCAACGTAAGATAATAAACGTTACCCAAAGAGGTACTTGAGTAGTACGAGATACAATTCTACAATCAACTATAAGATTGGGACTACCAAATCTCAATAGATTGTCACCTCAGCGACATTGGCATCGTGGACATAAAAAATATTGGGTTGGTTAACTTAATCAAACTATTCTAAAACGTTGAATTATCTAACTATGAACCTAGACAAAAGAATTTAATGATGTTTATTTAGTTCACATGCAATATGTTCTAAAACACAACATTAGCATAATGACCTTAAAATAGGACAAGCGAAAATGCAATTAGGATAGATTAAAGAGTTGGCATTGAAATTTATATTAAACTTGTACCTAGGCGCATTAAAGACACCCGCGTTCATCGTTAGTTGGTCTACAAGGAAGGCCGATTTAGGATCAACGCTAGTCGCCTTTGCATACATAACGTTTAGGTTTTCACCCGATGGCACAAAGAACGCACCATTTTCCATCAAGTCCCCTTCCGTTCTCCAGTTCCACCCTACCCAATTCTTCTCGTTTGCATCCACACGCTTTGTGACCTATTCATGTATAAAATATAGACACTATTCATTAAAAAATAATGTTTAACGAACATTATTGGCTGGTTTGAGTGGTTAGACCAACCATCAAATTATTAAAGTTCACTTATCCAGTGGCTAAACCTGAGTTTATTGACTAGGGTCATTACAAAATCTTTAATTAAGACCCCAACTCACCTTTTTTAAAAGAAAATAGAATTTTGTAATGAATAAATCAAATTTTGTTAAACAGGTTAGCAAAACCCCGCCCTTTAGTTCCGCCTATCTAACTCATCTAAATCATAAACTTACTTACCTCCTTTGCATTAGGATCTGGTGGCGCAATATACCGATTACCCTGACTATTAATCGTCGGATTCGCGCTCCCACCAATCGCGTACATCTTCCATTCCGTAAAATCATTATTCACTACATGAAAATACCCGTGTCTACACCTCGGCATTCTTTGCACCAACCCCTTCCCATAATGATTAAATGCAAACGTTACCTATCAAAAATAAAACAAACACAAACACATAGTATAACCATCGTTACCAAAAGTACAACCCACCAAAACATCAATAATAAATAAATAAAAAAAATAAAAAAATAAAATTTACCTGCATTCCTTTATCTGGCAAGTATGCATCGTCATGACCCATTAACATGACTTCATTATGATACGTAAAATAGTTGTTTGAAATAGTAATAGCCGTTGATCCCAATATTGCATCAATTAAACCGTCCGTACAATGAGACAATGAGCAGTGATCAATCCATACGTTTCTTGAACCGGATATTGATATTCCGTCACCATCTGATAACCCTCTTCGACCCACGTGGGTGGGGCTGGACCGGATCATAGCGTTACCCGAGGGTTTACAGTTAAATATACGAATGTTATGAATTATGACATTAGTAACGTATTGAATGGTTATGCAGCCGCCTCCGGTTATGTCTACGTTGACACCGCGGCCATCGATGGTTTTGAAGCTGTTTACGATGAGCTCGTGTTTTAGTTTGATGAGCATGCTTGACGCGAACACGATCCATAGTGGTTCCGCTTGTAAGACCGCGTGCCGGAGGGTCCCCGGGGTTGGGTTCACCGTGTCGCCGTCCGAAGAGTCGGTTACCAGGTAGTATTGACCGCCTTTTCCGCCTAGTGCGTATCGGCCGAAGCCGATGCCGCAGTCTGCTAGGCGCTGGCGGTCCTCCGCCCAATTCGGGTCGCATTTCCAACAGTCGTCGATTGGGTTTCCGGTTATGCATCCGCCGCCGCCTATGTCCAGCATTGCTCTTCTATGTTGTATAGATATGTTGATTCTCCTGTGGAAAACCGGAGTTTTAATTAATAGTGAAATTTTGATGTGACTGAACTCTAATTCTAATTCAGTCAGAATTCAATCTCGCGGTATCTTTCTTGAAATTGAAAAAAATACTAACAGAAAGAAAGAAAGATACTCACGAGATCAAACATTCAAAAGTACTACTTAAAACTTGAATTAAAATTCAGTCACAATTTGATCTCGTGAGTATCTTTCTTAAAAAAAAAAAGAAAAGAAAGATATTTACGAGACCAAACATCATAATAAATTAAACCAAGATGGGAATTTATGCATAAATAAGTAGGTGAAAAGAAACATTGAAACATGAAATCCTCATGTGGGGTTGGTTACCTATGAACTTCTTGAACAACAGCTTCAGGATTGTGGTGTTGATAAGGAAGAGAAAGATTAAGAGTGGCTTTAATGACAGATAGGAGAGAGGTTAAAAGGCAGAACAAGAGAATGTAGGTGATTGGAGGAGGATGCATATTGTGCAACAATATATGAAATTAATGGGAGGAGGGAAGAGGGTTTAATCTCTTTGTGTTTCTCATGAGCCAAATAACTTGGCTTCAACTTGAAATATCCTCTCTTTTGGAGGGAAAGAAAGTTAGTTAATTATAAGAAAATAGATGAGTTTTCCTATAATTTATTTATATAAATAAGAAGTTAGATGCTTTTGTTTGTTTGTTTCTATAATAATAATAATAATAATAATAATAATAATAATAATAATTGCAACTTGGTGACAAAAATTTGTTTGTGAGGTATGGTTTTTGCATAATTTGAGAGACAAGTAAAGAAGATAATTGAAAATTAAGGGGTGGAGGTGGGGGGTTCTCTCACTTCCAAGTCTTTGTTTTCCTCATAAGTTTTACATTCCAATCTTGTTTATAAATCATTCCATTTGGAAATAAGGAAGAAACCCAATAGATAAAGTCAAATATCTACACACAAAAAGGATTCATATATAAAGGGGAAAAGTTGTCTTTTTGGTTGATTAAGGGAATATTTATTGCATTTATGATTTCAGTGTGCTCTACTTTCTTTATGTTACATTTTGCTCCCTTGACTTCTTTTCTTTTCCTTTTAACCACAATACGTTTTAATCCTTCTTTTCTTTTCCTTTTAACTTCATATTCATTTCCTATTATTATTATTATTATTATTATTATTATTATTATTGAAAATATATTTTTCTAATACAAAATATGCCAATTTTCCTAACAAAATGGCTTATATATAAATTTAAAAGGAGAAATAATTATTTAATGGATACTTTTTTTAAACAACATAATCAACTAAAAACTCTAATCTTTATGGCATAAGGCAAGAACAAGTTTATGGGGTTGGTGTTTTTGATAATAGAGAAAGTATACGATACAAAGTTTCTTAACGTGAGAAGTGTAGGAAGCTACTAAATCATGCCACCTGTCAACTATGGTTAAGTTTACTTAACCTAAATCTGATTGATTAAAAGGGTAAATTAGTCTTTTTGTTATTCGTAATCTCTGATCATTCAATCACGATTCAATTGTAATCGAGAATTTTTCTATTCAATTCTGTATTTCAATTTGAACGATTATGTATTTTAAATTGGCCATCTAATCAATCCACGAATCAATCAAAACTTAATTATATTTTGGATTATAAACATGCTCTGTTTTCGATCATTCTACTTTTTTTGTAATGATTGATTTTCGAGTAAACATCGTATGGTTTTCTTACTTTTAAATTTTGCTTATACCTTTTGTTAATTAAAATCAACGATCATGTATGTATTTATAGATAGACAAATGTACAGGTTGTGAATTAGGGTTAACAATTTTTGTATGATGAAGATAATGATATTAAACGTGCGCTTAGGGTTAACCAATGTTTACAATGTGCGTTTATGTAATTGATTATTTGGTTTCTCATTTGTTTTTAGTAAGTGAGTCCAAAGAGTATACACGTGCGTCTATCCAAGTCATGTACGTGCGTCTATAATGTTTTTACACGTGCGTCTGAATATCAATTATTGCAAAACAAACAATAACAATAATTCTCGTGAATGATATTTTGTCACCTTGTTATTATTGTTTTCTTTATATGTTTATTTCTACAGAATCAATTTTACACCACACAATTCAATCACTACTTATCTTTTTTGTTTTCCAGTAATGGCTTCATCTTCATCATCAAAATCTAAAATGATCAAGAGGATTCAGGGGTAAATTTAAAAAGATTATGCTTCTGAGGGTCGTCTTACCAATAATCTAAACATGATAAATGATGGCATGAGCAAGAGAGATGAGATTTCCAAGCTTCTTATGTGTATGCCTAACTCAAGTCTTCATGAACTTGTAGTTATGTTTATGATTGATGCAAAAAAAGGGGATGTTAATCTTGTCGAACAACTTACAAAATGCATAGCCATTTTGAGGTGTTCTATTGAATTTAAAATTCAGTTCCTAAAATCTATGTAAATTCCATAGGGAATTGATTATGTATGTTTTTATTTGTAGTTTGTATTAGCTGTTTCTGATGTCTGTTTTTCTTAGTTTATCTGTAATGTGCGTTTGAAATAAGTATATATATGTACAAGTGCGTTTAAGTGATATCATAATAACCATTTTGTATTTATACAGTGCGTTTAAAAAGATCCTTCATTCATACATACGTGCGTTTAAACTATCAAGATAAAAAACCAAGTCAGTAAGTAAACATTATGTTCAAATCATTAACCAACAACAAAACCTCAAGATGTTTTTCATATTGCATCCACCCTTTTTAGTAATTTTTGATAGGCATTCTCCATCATCTTTGTCCTTGCTTTGAGTGGCTTTTTTGCGAACTTGTGAGCCTCTTCAATAATTTCATTTCTCACTATGTTGTAAGGGGGGAGTACAATCTTTGCTACGTACTTGAAACGCAACGCTTCCAACTGTGTTCGTTGATAGTCTGATTCACCTGCCAAACCACTGAGAACGAGATCTATCAGTTACAATTAATTATATAGACTTTTTAGTTTTAATACATAATTATCAAAAAAATAAAAGTAAGGGCCTGGAATCGAACACCAGACCACGACCGGTTCATGTTTTAAACGTGGATGGTATCGCCAACTGATCCACATATCAGTTGGTGATTGTTTCTGATTTATTTTGAATATGAACGATGACATTTATAAGTCATCTTCCCCAAATCGATGATAAGAACTATAGCTTCCTTAATTGATCAAAATAACAGATGATAGCCCCTGAATATAAGGGGCTATTGTTCGGTCAAGATCAGTAAACAAACACACATATTTAATGGTTTACTTACAGGTAGTTGAATGCCCGATTGGACGGGTCAATAGAAAAGTCAAAGAGAGTGATTTCTTGATTATTATGAGGAGTTAACAGGAATTGAGAATAGGGGTTTGGTATTCGACACATAGGGATTGATAATAGGGGTTCAATTTATACACAAACACACGAATTGAAAGAATTGGAATGTTTGACCCATACAAAAAATAAGACGCGTATTTAGCTTATAATGGTATGTTTTAAACAATTTTTTGGCGTGGGGAATACGCTGCAAGGTCGGCCAAAACATTCCATACTTAATCACAATAAAAAACGCGAGATTTTAATCTAATTGGAATGGATCGATCGAAGGTTGACTTCTGTTGTTGACTGGGCTATTCTAGGAAGGTGTTATGTTTATTTGTTTCAGGAATCAAACATAAGATAGCAGTTGGCTTAGTGACTGGAAGGTTTGTGTTAGTTTGTTTGACCCGGAGTGGACGCGGGTTCGAGTCCCGGTCCACACAAACTATTTTTTTTGGCATTTTTTATATATAACCTATAATATTATCTATATATATATATATATATATATATATATATATATATATTATGATTACCCAATGTTAAAAAGGTTACAAAATATTTTTAAAACATACAAAACATCAAGATCCAACGATTTTATTACAACTATTATTAGTATAAGGTGGTTAAAACATATATTGTTTTTGAATTCACGTAAAAATTGTCAAAAGAAAGATATATTAGGTAAAGTGGTGGTTTTTATTAATTAAAAATTTGGGGAAAAAATATGCAATGTTACACATCGTCTGTGGACAGGAGAGATCTTGGTTCATAAGTAATGTTGTGCATCTTAAATCACCAACGCGTTTTGAGCGCATATGGTTGTGGAGCACATGAAAACTCTATAGTTAAGCGTGCTCGAGTGACAGCAATTCCATGATGGGTGACCCCCTATAAAGTTTTCACTCGGGCAACAAAAAACAAATATGTGAGCTTCTTAGTGGGCAAAGCGAAAAATATTGAATGATATTAGAGGCGGGGTGTTACAAAATGGTATCAGAGCCATTCATGTGCCATTTGGGATGGTGGGACAAACCTCATCGAGGATGATGAGTCCCTGGGGGGGGGGGGGGTGATTGTAACACCCTAGGTATATCTCACATCATCTGTAGACAGGAGAAATCTTGGTTCATAAGTAATGTCCCGCCTCTTAAATCACCAATGCGTGTTAGGCGCATATGGTTGTGGAGCACATGAAAACTCCATAGTTAAGCGTGCTCGAGTGACAAAAATTCCATGATGGGTGACCCCCTGTGAAGTTTTCACTCGGGCAACCAAAAACAATGGGGGACAATTATCCTTAGTGGGGAAAGCGGAAAATATTGAATAATATTATATGCGAGGTGATATACCAGTGGGGGACAATTATCCTTCAATCATGTATATTTCTTTGTTGTGGATTCATCAGTTCATTGTGCAAGCTACCACAGCCTCTGAGACACCTCCAACATGGCCGCCTCTTATAAAATCCTCAATTTCCTCATTTATTCCACTTTTATTTGGCATCGCTTCTTTAGGTTCTATTTTCTCAATAATGTATATTGCTAATGGAATTTAACGAATTTCTAGGTTATGTTAAATGGTGTGAGATGCTTCATGGCATAGCATAATAGGAAACACTCACATACATTAAGTGGACCAAATGTGAATGTTCTCGGGGCAAATTCCTAGAAGCAGAGACTCATGTTTAGGGGTGTACAAAAAGCCAGCGGCTCGTGTAACACCCCGCGCCTCTCACCACCAATATTGTTTGCTTTGCCCATCCAGAGCTCACGGATTTGTTTTTGGTTGCCCAAGTGGAGACTTCCCAGGAGGTCACCCATCCTGGAATTTCTCCCACCTGAGCACGCTTAACTGTGGAGTTCTCCTCTCATCCACTAACATTAAGCCCCAAAACGCGTTGGTGATTTAAGAGGCAAGACATTACTTATGAACCAAGGATCTCTCCTGGCCACGGCCGATGTGGGATTTTCCTGGGGTGTCACATTCACCCCCTGTTAGAGTCTCATCGTCCCTGATGAGGTGTGTTCATGGGGTGTCACAATCACCCCTGTTAGAGTCTCATCGTCCCGATGAGGTGTGCACCCACCATCCCGAACGGCACAGGAGTGGCTCTGATACCATCTGTAACACCCCGCCCCTCTCACCACCAATATTGTCCGCTTTGCCCATCCAGAGCTCACAGATTTGTTTTTGGTTGCCTAAGTGGAGACTTCCCAGGAGGTCACCCATCCTGGAATTTCTCTCACCTGAGCACGCTTAACTGTGGAGTTCTCCTCTCATCCACTAACATTAAGCCCCAAAACGCGTTGGTGATTTAAGAGGCAAGACATTACTTATGAACCAAGGATCTCTCCTGGCCATGGCCGATGTGGGATTTTCCTGGGGTGTCACATTCACCCCCTGTTAGAGTCTCATCGTCCCTGATGAGGTGTGTTCCTGGGGTGTCACAGCTCGAGGCTCGCTTGAAACTCGCTCGAAAAAAACTCGAAAAAAGCTCGCTCGAAAATGCTTGTTTTGTTTTCGACCCGAGCCGACTCGTTTTGTAATCGAGCCGAGCTCGAGCCAGGGGTGTTCAGCTCGTGGCTCGACTCGTGGCTCGGCTCGATGGCTCGACTCAGGCTTGTGTATGTGTAATTAATATTTAGATGAAAGTAATATATTTTGGCTCCAAATCCAGTTCTAACATTTAATTTTTGAAAGTCCCACTCGTATATGTGTAATTCTATTTATTTATTTTTTGTTTTTTATTTTATAATCCAATAAATCCTAATTTAGAAAAAATAAATAAAATATACATGTATATGTGTAATTCTATTTATTTATTTTTTGTTTTTTATTTTATAAATCTTTGTAAAAAAAAAAAATTAAAAAAATAACGAGCTGGCTCGAGCCAGCTCGAGCTCGACTTTTCAGCTCGACCAGAAAAACGAGCCGAGCCAAGCTGGCTCGTTTTGTAATCGAGCTCAAGCTTGAGCTCCAGCTCAATCTGGCTCAGCTCAGCTCAGCTCGTGTACAGACAATCCATCCATAACCACATAAACTCAAATGATAATTTAGTCAAGAGAAAATATGACAGGGTGTAAACTTATATATAATATTGTCGAATTTAATTCATAAAAAATATTCCAGGTTTTTGTAACTTTTTTTTTCTTCCATACATTAATTTATATTTTACTTTTAGAAAACTAGACTTTTAATTTTAATTTCTTTTATTAAAAACCATCAATACCATCAGATTTTCGATAAAAGGGACATTGGTGAGCTAACGGTGAAAGAAATAAGAAAAAAACATCGTCTATAATCTATTAATTTGTCGATGGTGATCCGTCAGTTAAGTTGTCATTGATGATTTTTCAATGACACGTCACCGATGATTCGGTGTTGATATTCACTGTTTTTAGATGGTGTTGCTGTTATCGGTGATTCCTCAATAAATGTTGTCTGTGAGCTGTTTAGGGTCTTTACCAACACCCGATTTCTCCATTGAACTTCTACACATATTATCGACGAGTCTTGCAATATACGACGAGGAATTTCCGATGAATACATTTGTCACCGAATGTCCTATAATTTGCAGTTTTATCTCCAATCCAATGTTATGTTCGATTATCTATATCTATACTACATTATAAAGGAGGAAATATGTCTACAAATGTTGTTTTACATAAATTTTAAGATAGCATAGGAAAAGTCTCATGCTTAAAACCTAAATGTCATGTAATTTTTCCCTTTATACCCTTCATGCAAAACCTACTTGTACACATTCTTTTATCATAACCTCCAATTATCATTAATCTATAATCTATATTATAAATTATTTGAGAAGAGTATCAAACAAAATTAAGTAATTACTATATTTTATTAAAAAAAATTCAATTTTATATAAAAAATTTAGATATAACAAAATTATACAAGAAAGTTTCTACACATACAAAGATATACCTATACACCTTAAAAAGATTGTAAGAATAAAAAAAAGTCAAACTTTACATAAAAAAATAATAATTTTGTGATGCCTTTTCTGTTAAAAAATGTGCGCATGAATTGGTTCACGAACCTAAACCGAACCGAAACCGGTCTTTCAAGCCGGCGAAACCGGGGCCGAACCAGTTCGGTTCCTAGAAAAAAAACGGTTTGTGCACGTCTATAAAGTTCTCAATTGGGATGTCTTATGTAGAATATTTTCAAATAACCTTACTTCTAATTTCACTTTCCGATGCCACTGATAGAAATTTATGGTGCACTAGATTAACAATTGTATTGCATTTCTTTTATCATGTGGAAAAAGTTATGGGTATGCTTCTTTGCAGGTTGATTACATATGAGTTGTTCCAACCTCCTCTTGATGTTGATCTTCTCCATGATAATCTCTCCAGATTTGATACTTTCAACATATTGAGTAGGACTATTAGTATAATAATAGTTGCTAATGAGTCAAACCGCTACTTCCATTTTTTTTACCGGCATGTAGGTCAAATTGCATATGGTATATAGAACGTAGCATGTTATCATATCTCCTTGTAGCCTTTAAAAAATTACCCCACTGCGAAGCACATGTGCTTACACACACACAAACATGCACCTTACATGTTGATTCTTTTAATCGCTTTAAAGTTTGAATTACGTTTTTACCCTGTATTGTCAACTCCGTCGCAACGCACAAATTCCCTGCTTAAGATATAAAACTCATGCTTATAACAAAATATTGGATTTTAAATGATAAGTAAATTTCATGATTTATACTTATCATAATGGAATCAATGTTTTGAAATAAATAAAGAATAATGAACTCAAAATTACTCGGTATTTATTTTCCTATAGTTATAATTACTAAATGTTAATTTAGCCATTCACCAACCGTCATGATTATATTGCATTTTCATTGGTGGAGTAGTTATGAAGAAATGGTTTTATGCACACAAATTACAGGTAATTGTTAATTTTGTCTAAGAATATTAGTAATACAAAAATATAAAGTGAAACTAATGGCTTTTAAATTATCATATAATATAAGAGTTTCAACAACTTATGAATACTCTCCACTAATCAAACATAAAAAAATTAACAGAAATATAAACTTTTGATTAAATATTAAATACTATATATAGCCTATTTATGTAAAACGTTTAAATTATATATATATATATATAGATATATATATAGGGGCATGATCAAATACAAAGTAATACAAACGTGCGAAAGATGCGAAGGATCACTTTGTACATGATAATTACGTAATGATAATTACGTAATGCCTTCATAAACATACAAAAACATTACGTAATTATCATTACGTAATTATCATGTACAAAATTCTTTCGCATCCTTCGCACGTTTCTTTTACTTTGTAGAATAACCGCCCATATATATATATATATATATATATATATATATATATATATATATATATATATATATATATATATATATATATATATATATATATATAGGGTAGGGATCATACGAGAACCAACTTTAGGGAGAGAACCAAGAAACCAATGTGAATAAGAGGTACTATTGTAAATATGTGTTTAGATTTAACATCACCCTCATTAAATCCACTTTATTTAAATCCCTACCATCATAATACTCATCACCATCATCTTATTATTCACACACCTACAATTCATTAACAATTTTAGTATCTTAACACTCACCCTCATTAAATCCACTTCATTAACCATCATAAGCACCAATTGTCGTGACAGAGACTGCCAGCGGTCGCCGTTGACACGGCGACGAAAGGAGAGGAACGGATCAAGTCAGCATGCGATAGCGAAGTTAGGGTTTTGTTTTTGCTCTGTAATATTTTGCGATGACAGATACACTTGATATGAGCCTTTTTTTAATTTCAAATTTGGATCTGTTATTTTTTTTTATTATAATTGCATTTGTTGTATTTGATTATGAATAGAGTGTATATTTTGGTATATAATAATCTGTTTACACACAGCAATGCGTAGATTAAAAGCCTGGATTTTTTTTTGAAAAATAATTAGGCAGCAGCCAGACAACCGTAGAGATGGTATCCACAGATGAACGGTTTTTGTTATCTGTTCGTCTACTAAATTCTATCTCACATTGTTACAAAAGTTGTTATTTTTTATGCTGGTTTTTTATGTTTTATTATTATTATTTTTTTGATTGTTTGTATTTTTATGGTTTAGGTGAAGTAATTATATAAATTTATCATTATTCAGTCTCGTTAAATTGCAGTCGATCAATAAAGGTTTTTATTTCTTTTTTAAAAAATTAATCTTTTTTAATTTTTGCAGTCGATCAATGTGGGACGAGCATCTGGAATAATCGTACTGAACCAGTACCAGTACCGAAAATCTTTAAAAAGGGGTATTGGAACACAGCCGGTATGGTACTTGTGTACCAATTGACAACCGAAAAAATGGTTAATGATACCACCGAACGAGTACCATTCGCTCATCTCTAGTTGACGTGTGCATCATGAACAAGGATGAGGTTTTGTAGAAGATAAAAGTAACACAATTGTTAATGATAAAAGTAATGTTTATGTACATGTGCATTAAGTCTGTTACCATTAAGGTCATTAACAATAATGCACATGTGCATTTGTTATGTGGTAATGAAAAAAGTAACGTTAATCCACATGTGCATTAAGATTGAAATTTTGGTTTTCTGATGTGTTTATTTTTTGTAGTTAAAGAATGGGAAAAAAGATCGAAGAAGGTAACTTTTGTCTTAGAATCGAGGGAGAAAGGGTCAAAAAAACTGCCAGATGCGATTGAGGATGATGATATAATCGTTGATCATGAAGTTAAAAAAGTCATTATTTATTTAAGCAATTTAGATATATATGCACATGTGCATATATGTATAGTTTTCGTGTTAACTAATAAATATTAATTATTAGTTATTTTAACTCATGAACAATGTGATAAATTTAAGAAGTATACGTTGTTCAGGTTGACGGATGAAAAAACAAGGGAGATGTTAGATAAGACATCAATGAGGTGTGAAGAGTGTTGTGAGAAGTTAGGTAAAAGGGTTGGGTGTTTGATTCCGTTTCCTTATGGATATAAAGTGCCGGTTCGTTGGCCAAAGAGTAGGGATATAGTGAGATTGTTAGTTTGGTAAGGTTTGTTACTGTTTGTGTTTCTTGAAAAATGTTTGATTGAAATTGTAGTTATTAAATGCGTTAGGCGCACTTAGGGCGATATGCGCTATATAGAAAGTTAACAAAGCACACTTGAATGATAAAAGTATAATGTATTATGAGTTAAAAATTAGAACTTTCTTCAAATACTTGAGCAAAAGTTGAATGATGCTTTCAGAAGGTGTTTTCAAGTAGGGTTGTTTGTTATTGAGATAGGATAGGAAGTTAAGTTCAGGTTGTTTATTAAATGAAGTAAAGCTCGGTTAGGAGGAAAAATTGTGTTTTGGACGAGGTGCCATTTTCTGATATGCACATGTGCATTAAGATTGTTAATGCACATGTGCAAAACGTAGTTTATAATGTTAAAAATAATGTTAAAGCACATACTATTATAATTAGGCATTAACAATAATGCACGTGTGCATTTGTTTTGTTGTAATTAACAAAGTAATGTTGTTGCACATGTGCAATCCGGTTGAAATATCGGTTTTCGTATGCGTTTTTATTGATTGTAGCTAAGAGATAGGGAAAACATCAATGAAAGTAACATTTGTATTACATTCGAGGGATAAAGGAACAAAAAGGTTACTGGATGCAAGTGAAGATAATGACACGATTGTTGATCAGAAAGTTGAATCAGGTTGACATTATTTATTTAGTCCGAATGTACTTGGCATTCCCTTGTTCCATGTATTAGTTATGTTCTTTATTTATTTTATAATCGAGATCCATTTGATATCCCAGAAGCGGAAGCTGATAATGTCACGGATGTTTATCAGGAAGTTGAATCAAGTTGTTATTATTTATTCAGTACATTTATATAGAAATGCACATATGCATATGTGTAGTTTTTCTTGTGAAATATTAAATGTTGATTGTTTAAACACACAAATTATCCTATATGCAGATATAGATTTAAGAAGAAAGGTTCAAACGAGGTCAAATACGCGGAAACATATTGTGACGGTGAATAATGATGATATGTTGTTTTCCATAATATTTAATATATATATTTGAGCATGCACATGTGTATAATTATTGATGAACATGATATAATGTGTTTTTGACAAATGTGTGTGCAGATGCAATTACAAGAAAGAAAGAAAAACATCAAAGAGTGTTAAAACGGTGGCAATGAAGTCAACTCAAAAGAAGGTTATGAAAAAAACAATTTGGCGTTCGAAACGAACACGTGTTACACCACATCAACTTTGGTTGGGGATGAGGAAATTGTCAAACAAACAAAGAAGTTTGGTATAACATTTTGTGTAATGTTTGTTTGGTTTGACATTTTGTTTTATTTGTGAATGTGAGGGTGTGAGATAATTAGAAGTTTGTATGTAGGTAGTTAACATAGGTGGTATGTAATATGAATATTTTTTTTTTTGTTATTTTTGTTTTATTAAGTTAATACGTTTGGTAGAAACTACATGTAGTTGTATGATACAAACAAATTGGTATAAAAACTTTGTTATTTGAATGATTATGCATGCACATATGCATGCCCGAAAGTTAAACCACTAAAAAAATCTAACTATATTAGTGAAATCCACATGTGCATGTAGTACATGTTTCTTATTTTATGGTTCTTATATAGAGGTGTTTTAAGTTTACTCATGTTTGTTGTAATACACGTGTTTTATTTTCAATTTATGTTATAATATGCATGACTAAACAATTGACGAGTTCAAGTGTATTTTATATCTCACTTTGCGTCCATTTCATAATCATTGAATAAAATTTGTGACTCCTTATATCTCATATTGCGTCCATTTAATAATCATTTAATTATGGTAATTGACAATTCATTCAAAAGTGTGATTTAATAGTGAAATGCACATGTGCATACGGTATATTTCTATATATATAACAGCAAATTGCACATGTGCATTAGGGATGACGTCATATGACGTCATATCAGCCAATTTTTTATTTTTTTTAGTTTTTTTGAATTATTAATGCAAAATAATCATTTTGCTGTTTTTACTTTTTTATCTATTTAGGTTATATAATTTTTTTTATTTTTTGATGGAGGGGTTTTTGTAGACACCCTTCATATTTACAAAAATGCCACCTGTTCACACCGGTTCCTTGGTTTTCTCCCTAAAAGATATATTGGAAACCCTTGTTATAGTGAAAACTCTAGAAACTCTAACTTCCCGAGCTTTTTTTTATATGAAAATTTTAGGGTATGTAATATACATGATTTTAAGCATTTTGAGCCAAAAAAAAAAAATCAAAAAAGCGCTGAGCACTTTTTTTTAAAAAAATAAATAAGTTTTCGGGTAACACATTGTTAACACATATTAATTTCGCTTAACATGTGTTACCCGAAAACTTATTTTTTTTTTAAAAAAAGCGCTCGGCGCTTTTTTGATTTTTTTGGCTCAAAATGCTTAAAATCATGTATATTACATGCCCTAAAATTTTCAGGCCCTAAAAAGCTCGGGAAGTCAGAGTTTTCTATATAAGGAGGGTTTTCTATGGATCCCTACCCTATATATATATATATATATATATATATATATATATATATATATATATATATATATATATATATAGCAGGGAACCCGCACATTTCTGCGGGGCGACAATTTGCAGCTCGGTAGTCGTTCCTATTGGTTTATCATTCATCTTGTGATATATTATATTGTACTTGTGTTGATAATTTTATTCGTATAATATAATGTCATAGTAGCAAAACGATATAAGATACAAGTACAACACGTTTAGTATCAACAAAAGTAGTGGAAACTGGTACATTGTCTGATAACGGGGGAGGAATATTATATCAAATTTATGTTGCTAGACATGTTTGCATATTCAATTCGAAAACATCATTGCAATCCTTGATTGTAGATCCATAAGTTATTCACCTGAATCATCAAACATATCACACCAAGATCAAATACATTATTCCTTTCGAAAACCCATATTTTAACAATTTAAAGTCAAAATAGCAATTTACAGACTAAGTCAAGCTTGATTTTTAAAACAAATGCTAAGTATACATTTTTTTTAAAAACACAAAGTATACATTTTAGAAAGAAAGTAACCAAAAAAAAATAAAAAAAAAAAATCAACTCACAGTAATAAAATTGTTGTTTAACTTGATTATTTAATATGAAAACTTCCTGCTTGTTGTAGACTCACCTGAACCTACTACACGACTCACCTAAAATGGGCCACCAACGCTGCTTCACAAGACGGTCAGTAGCACTAAGCATGTTTCATTAAAAAAACATTTATTTTCATTTTGATAAGATCGTGTAGTATATATAGAAATGGATTTGATAAGGTTACCTTCGATGTCGAAACACATTACCGATGTAGATCAAATGGTAGCATTCGATTTGTAGTTCACAACTGTTGTTCAAATCTTCTGTTGGCTAGTGGTGGCTCCAATATAAAGGTCACATGGTAGCAAAGAGGGTTTGTGGTAACTGAGTCGATAATAGCAACCAGTGCTTTCGAGAATCCCCCGCGATGGTGAAGGTTTCTGGTGACATTTAAATCTGGCCGAAATAACCCGATGCATGCAGCAAACTGGCAGAGAGTAGCGATCAAGAGAGGGTGACTGGATAGGAGTTGTATGTGGAACGAGATAGCGGTTATTCTTAAAGTAATTTAGCAACGTCTCAGTTACTCATAATATTCTCAACGGTTACTCCCGTTAACAAGAAATATACCAAGGGTCACCACACTTTAAAAAGGTTGTCCCATAATATTCTCAATGGTTAATCTCTT
This sequence comes from Ambrosia x helenae, assembly GCA_030844895.1. Taxonomy (NCBI): domain Eukaryota; kingdom Viridiplantae; phylum Streptophyta; class Magnoliopsida; order Asterales; family Asteraceae; genus Ambrosia; species Ambrosia x helenae. Next base: position 343,757 of record CM061232.1, on the reverse strand, counting down.
TAACAACTTATAACATTTGGTCATAAAGTGAGATATTGAATGCATTAAACCTCTAAACAACTTATAACTTATGCTAAGGTTAGAATGACTAAAAGACTGATATACCCTTATGAACTTTTTAACAAATGCATCAACTATTTGTACATTGAGCAATTAAGATTGTAATTACTTAAATTTTGCAGGAATCCCTCCTAAATGCTTTATAATATAGTATATAGATATATGGTTAGGATCCATTGAGAACTCGATGAGTTGCGAGAACTCGACGTAAAATGCGATTTTTTTGCACATTAGTGTAAAAACACGTAAACCCCGCTGTAAAAAAAGAAAAAAATACATGAATTTACGCCGAATTACACCGATGTAAATGATTTTTACCGCAATGTAAATATATTAATATTTTATTTAATATTTTATTGCTGTTTAATTTTGGACAACATATTCATTTTTTATTAAAATAAGTGTGTGGTTATAAAGTGAGTTCCTATGGTTCTCACAACTCAAGGGAGTTCTCAAAGTTGAATGTTTTTAAAAAAAAAAATAAACAAAGTTGTGCTGAAAATATATGTTTTCAGCTATTTAGCTGTTGTAAACATATGTTTTCAGCAACTTTGTTTATTTTTTTAAAAAAAATCATGTCAGCGCTTTTTTTATTTTTTATTTTTGGCCCAAAACGCTTAAAAACATGTATTTTACATTGGTTATTTTAAAAAAAAATAATGTTTTTTTACATGGGTTTCCAAAGGTTTTCTCAATTCAATAGAGTTTTCATTTTATACTTGACCTACATATATATACGAGTTTATCCCTCAGGAGCGTTCCGAGATAGACAAATCTAATACGAAGTGACAAAATGCGTGAACTATAAAATGCGTGAACTATAAAAGCAATAGACCGCTTTATTTTTTTTAAAAAAAATAACCAATGTAAAATACACTCGTCTTTGTACAACTGACACTCTCTCAATACACTTTAAAGTTGCGATGTGAACCCGAAAAAAAACCAAATTAGTATAAACGGATATGTCATGATGATGATGGTAGGTTATTTTGATGTGTAAAGTGAGCATGTGTTAATGATTGACATACATGTTCAATTTTCACTTAATAAAACAATCAATAGGTAAGCAGTGGAGATCCATTTTAAAGATAAATAAACATAATCTAATTGCTATCAACTAAAAAGATTGTTAGATAATAACTTTTCATGTTTTCAGGCTATTTTCTCTACTCAAATATAATTTAAGTATCTACTTCATTAATCACCACATAAAAAAATCGGGGTTTTTTCTTTTTTTTTTATATAGCACTATGGTACTCGTTGTAAAGATAATAAAACACTTGTTAATCTGGTGTATTTTTTTTCAAAAAAAAAAAATGTTGTATAAAAAAGTTATTAATGTTCAAAAATTGTGGGGAAAAATGCATGTGCCATACACATGAGACAACAAAAATATTTTAATAGTTTTGGAGGGAAATTAAGGGGATGGATGACCTCATTGAATGCCATGTATCCCACCCCTTTTCTTTTATACACATATAGATATAGATATAATAAATGTAACACCCCGCCTCTAATATCATCTAATATTGTCCGCTTTGCCCAGTAGAAGCTTATGGCTTTGTTTTCGGTTGCCCGAGTGAAAACTCCCACGAGGTCACCCATCATGGAATTGCTGTCACTCGAGCACGCTTAACTATGGAGTTTTATGTGCTCCACAACAAACTAGACCCAAAACGCGTTAGTGATTTAAGAGGCAGGACATTACTTATGAACTAAGATCTCTCTTGTCCACGGACGATGTGGGATATGCCTAGGGTGTTACAATAACCCCTCCCCTCAGGGACCCATCATCCCCGATGAGGTTTGCCCCACCATCTCTGATGGCATAGGAGTGGCTCTGATACCATTCTGTAACACCATGCCTCTAATATCATCTAATATTGTCCGCTTTGCCCACTAGAAGCTCACGGATTTGTTTTCGGTTGCCCGAGTGAAAACTTCCCACAAGGTCACCCATCATGGAATTACTGTCACTCGAGCATGCTTAACTATGCAGTTTTCATGTGATCCACATCAAACTAAGCCCAAAATGCGTTGGTGATTTAAAAGACAGGGCATTACTTATGAACTAAGATCTCTCCTGTTCACGGACGATGTGGGATATGCCTAGGGTGTTACGATCACCCCTCTCAGGGACTCATCGTCCTTGACGAGGTTTGTCCCACCATCCCGGATGGCACATGAGTGGCTCTGATACCAATATGTCACACTCTCAAATTCCACGTGCAGGGTTTTACCGTGAGGAGCGTGACATATTAGGATCTAAGTCAACAGTCACAATGAACGACCACTACATGATAAGAAAACACGTAAGTTGGGAGGTCATTCCGGTTAATAAAAACGGTGTGGGTTGTTGGAAGACGATCGTGAAATAGGAGGATCCTTTTAAAGTGAATGATGTTTATCTACACATTATGGTGTGATCGAAGTTGGGAAATGGGAAGGGTGTGCGATTTTGGTTAGATGTTTGAATGGGTGAATGTGCTTTAAAAGATAAATGGCCAAACTTATTTAGGTTAGAAAACAACAAAACTTGTTTAGTATCTGATCGTCTAAAGGTTGTTAATGATCAAGTTCACCTACAAATGGCCTGGAGTAATTTGCTGCATTCGGAAGAAGATTTCCAGCAATGGAATGAGCCTTGTGTTGGGTTGGAAAATGTGAAGATATCTACAAATGAAGATGTCTACAAATGGAATGAGCTTCTCGGTTAGCTCGGTTAGGAACTTGCTGGGAAATGGTGATGCTTGCGGTAATGTGTTTGTTTTAAAGTGGATTTCGTGGGTGCCTTTAAAGTGTTTGATTATGGCTTGGCGCGCGGAGATGAATCGGTTGCCAACTAAGGGTGAAATTGGTGAAAAGAGGTGTTTATATTCCTAATACGCTTTGTGTTTGGTGCGATTATCATGCGGAGACATCTATGCATGTCCTTGCCGATTGCATCATAGCGATCAATGTTTTGGAGCGGATTAGGAAATGGTGTGGTTTGGAGCCGATATATGCATTTGAAATTAAAGATTTGTTACTAGTGCACAAAAAAGTTTCGGGCAGCAAGATGAAACGGAAAATTGTACATGGTGTAATGATCGTGACGATGTGGTCTCTTTGGAAAGCTAGAAATGATTCGGCGTTTAATGGGAAAAAGGTGGTCATTGGGGATATAGTTTCGAGTGTGAAATCCCTTTCGTATATGTGGCTAAAGAATAGATCTAAATGTAACAACATAGGTTGGAAAGATTGGTGTCGGTCCCCAGTATGTATGTTGTTTATGAAAGTTTATTAAAAAAAAAAAAAGAAAGAAAGAAGAAAGAAATGAGTTCGGTACCATATAAAGGTTCCATTTACCGAGCTCGTTTGATCACCCCGGTTTCTTTTATTATGTGGGTCGATTACATGTTACCAAATAAAGGTTCCATTTCATTTGTAATCTAGTTTTGATTTATTTAAATAAAAAAAAGCATCATGTGATAGTGACGGATGACCGTATCTATAATACAATTTTGTCAAACCTGATATGTAATATATTATATTGAATTATGTTAAATAATATTTTAGAATAAAAGCTAAATAATGGATCAAAAGTATGATATACAAATATAATTTCAATCAACTTGAATATATTATATTACCTTTCAAAAAAAAAAAAAAATCCTTGAATATATTATATATGGGATAAATGACAAAAACTTGTGCTTATTCTCGTTCCACTTGTAAGGCCTAAAGGGGCGCAACTAGATTCTTGTTTTCACTTAACTGATTTTAACTAATCATCCACTGCTACATCACTTCACTGATTTACTTCACTGAAACACTTTTTTGTAGGCAGTACTTAACTGATTCACTTCACTTCACTGAAATATTTATTTTTTATTATTATTTTTAAAGAAACATTAATTAAACATATTATTAAACTAAATAAAATAAAATTACATAATATTCCATAAAATAACATCAATACATAACATCAAACCATTATTTAAAAACGTAAATAAATAGTAGAAACACGGCTATATTATAAAACGTCCTCTCATAGCTCTCCAAACCTCGACCCCCGGGTAGTTATCATTGTGTATGTTTCGGTATTGGTTATGGGCTTCTTCAAGTAATTCATCTTCGTTTAACCACAGATTGGCGTCCATCGCATTAACGAATAATTGTTGAAATACTGCGCACTTCTACTTTAAAGATACAAACTTTCCATATATCAAATCCGTTGAACGTTGGTTTTCACCCATTTGTTCATTGAATCTTGTGACAACCTCTTTCCAAAAACTTTGCGTTCGCTCGGGTCCTTGCTCTTGAATAGCTATATAGCTATTCACCAAGGCGAGTTCGTCCTCCAAGTTCCAGATTGGTTGTCGTACACGTTTTAGCGGGGGCGGGATTGGATTTGGATTTGGGTTTTGGTTTGCCATTTGTGATCAACTTGAAGATGACCAATTGATAAAAATTGGCTTTGGTTTTATACTAAATTAACGGTCAAAAAATTGTTATCGTTTTATATTAAATTCATTCAAACGGTCAAAAAAGTAATAAATTAAATACTAAAAATCGACCGTTGCAATTGTTATTAATGGTTGCCAGCACGGTAACAAGAACCAGAAAACGGTTCACGAGACCCCTACCAGCACGGGTGGCGGCGGTGTTACCGTGCTGTTAGTGGGGTACCCGTGCCCAATTCTGGTAGCGCCCTGTCCACCCTAAGTTAGTGTAGACTAATTTTAAAACTTTTGTAAGGGGCTGTTTGGTTGGTTAAGTGCTGAATTATTAAGATGGCCTGAATGGTTAAGAGGCTTTGAATGGTTAATAGCTGAATCATTCAGCATCCCTTATTAGCTTAATGATTCAACACTTAATCATTCCATTCAGATGCTGAAACAAACAGTCTGAATGCTGAATGATTCAGACCTGAATGGTTAAAATGCTAATTAAGAGGTTACCAAACAGCCCCTAAGTTGCATCTGTTTATAGGGTTAGGATCAAATACACAAGACACTTTTTCTAGGAAGGGTGAGAAGGATTGTGATTCATTGATCATATATTTAAAGGGTTGAGATTAGTTTGTTTGAAAAAAATAAATAATAAATTAAAGAAAGGGCATAAAAGGAAAACCACATTTGTTGACTTTCTCTCTCCACATGCAATGCACATGTCAATCCCCCCATCATTTTAAAACGTCTATTACTTTTTCATACGACATTTTTTTTTCAAAAAAAATTCACCATATTAACGAGCGTTTTTTTATCTTTAATATGAGTATCACATTGCTACATTAAAATTGAAAAAAAAAATTCGTGCTAAATGGGTTTTCTTCTCCGTTGTGTCTTCTGTTCGTTCATTGTGTTATAGTATGCATGTGTGCTTTATAAATATGTTATTTATGTTTTTTTAGTCTACACATGATTTAACTTTGTCCATTGTGTTTTTAGTATGCTTTTCATTGTGTTTTACGCAAATGAGTTTTGTGTTTAGGTGCACATTGTGTTTTATTATGTTGTTCATTGTGTTTAAGTCTATTATTCATTGTGTTTTAGTATTCTGTTCATTGTGTCTTTAATATGTCTGTTGTGTTTTATTAGACTGTTCATTGTGTTTTGTACCCTATTGTTCATTGCATATTTAATTGGTACTCATTGTGTTTTACGTTATCTCCAATGTGTCTTACGCAACTGGGTTTTCAACTTTTTTTCCAAAACTATTCATTGTGTTTTAATCTTACGTTAATTGTGTCCTTATTATGTCGTCCATTGTGTTTTACACAATTGGGTTTTTAACTTTTTTTCAAAAGTATTCACTGTGTTTTAGTCTTCTGTTCATTGTGTCTTTAGTATGTCATCCATTGTGTCTTACGCAACTGGGTTTTCAACTTTTTTTTCAAAAGTATTCATTGTGTTTTAGTATTCTATTCATTGTGTCTTTAGTATGTCGTCCACTGTGTTTTTACTAGACTTTTGATTATGTTTTATACCCTATATTTAATTTGTGCTCATTGTGTTTTACACTTCATTGTGTCTTACGTAAGTGGGTTTTGAATTTTTTTTCAAAAGTATATCAATATGGTACTCATATTAAAGATAAAAAGACGCTCAGTTTTATGGTATATTTTTTTTTTTAAAAAAGATGACGTTTAAAAAAGTTACGGAAATTTAAAAATGAAGGTGGAAATGGCATGTGACTTGCATGTGCATATGTTTTTTTGACAAAATTACTCATCCCACTTGTTTAATTCTTTGGACACATGTCATTTTTTAGTGGATTTTCACCCTTCTTATTTTTTGTACCCTTTGTAGAATAACCTAACCCCATAATATGAATTTAGTTAATATTAACTATGTTGGCATTGCGATATACATATAAATCTTATAGGGAAGAGATAACGTATAAAGTCTCTTAACATAAGAAGCATAAGAAGCAATCTGGACCATTAGATTTCAAAGTGATCAGATCATATAACCATAGGCGTTTAAAATCTAACTAGGGGTAAATTAGTCATTAAAAAATTTAAACGCGTTTTAAAAAATACAAAATAAAACCGCGAATTCAAAAACAACGACGGTTATCACTAAATTCATAAAACACAATCATCAAACCTCATTTAATTAGGGTTTCTTACACCTCCAAATCAATCAAAACACACACACACACACACACGAATCAAAAACCCAGATTGACGAAGAACAACAAAAAACAGATCATAATGTCTTTAAAACGTTCAGGTGCGTTTTATCATTAGATTATCACTTTTTTCTGTCATTTTTCATTCTCGTTTCTGATAATTTTTTTTTAAATGGAATCAGACAAGGAAGAACGAAGAAGAAGAGAAGATAAACATATCAAACCAAAGTCAAAACAGAGTAAAGGTATAGTTGATTCAACAAACAAAATAACACTTAATTTTTGATGAGACGCAACTAGGTTATCTGAATGTTTATAATACTTGCTTAATTACATTCATTTTTTATATAACATCTCAACTTTACAGTCTAAATCTGATGTGTAAGTGCGTCTGTATTTGTTTTTTGAGTGCGTTTGTATATTTAGTTTTATTTAGGTTTGATTAGTGCGTTTGTAAATCATATTAGTGCGTCTGAACAAATGTTTATTTAAGTTTGATTAGTGTGTCTGTATTATCTTATTAGTGCGTCTGAGAATGTTATGTTAGAATTAATAGGTGCGTCTGTAGTATTTTGTTAGTGCGTTTAAATCACTGATATGTTAATTGTTTGTGCAGAGCCAAATGTACCATCAGATGATGATGATTTCGATTATCAACCACTGAAAAATTTGATTAAAATTAAAGAGAGGGTTGAAAAGAAAAACAAAGAAGCTGCTAAGAATTTGGAAGTTGATATTAAAATGGTGAAGCAGCAGTTGAAGAAACAAAAACAACCTGTTGAATCTCCATCAGAATCATCTGATGAAGATTTTCAGAGGCCACAGAAAAAGTTTAAAATAGATGAACCGAAGAAGAAGGTGAAGAAAATACAGGATAGAGAGTTTGTGCAATACATGGGGAAGAAGTTAAAAATAAGATGCTCTCCTTCTAAGTTTATTGATAGCATCTAGGACTACACGGATGAACAAAAAGAAGTTAGAAAGATGGGGTTCGGATCTGTGTTGGACATTAAAATTGAACACATATCAACAAGCTTGGGTTACTAGTTGCTAGTCAACTATGACGAGGGAAGGAACGAACTAAATGCAGGAAATTTGAAAATCAAGATCACACCTGAATTGGTGCATGAAGCTTTTGGGATACCAATGGGGAAGAAACAGGTTCTTGAGAAAAATAGGGCAAGGAAAGTTTCGGACACTACAATAGATGAGTTTAAGAGTCAGTTTGAGAAAAAGAAAGTGAGTGTTGAGATGGTAACACCAGTTGTTAGACAACAACCAAAGGGTGGAAGATTGTTTAAATTGAATTTTCTAGTGTTATGGAACACAATTTTCGGGGAGATCACAAAGTCAACAACAATAAATCAAAGCTTTCTGCATGGCGTGGATGATGAATCTGAAATTCCAAATTTGGATTGGTGCTCTTACCTGATCGAATGTCTAAGAAGAACAAAGGCAGGATGGAAAGAAGACCAATATAATGGTCCAATTGTAATGCTGCGTGTAAGTCTTTAAAAGAACTAATATTATCTTTAATTTATTTTGGATGCACTTACCTTTTATTTAAACGCATTAATGTTTACTAACACAATTAAACTGTTTCGAAAATAAGCAGGTTATCTACACACATGAATACAACAAGAGACATCCTTCTGAAATACAAATCAGCATACCGGCAATTACTTACATCACTAGTAGTTCACTTGCAGAGATGGCAAATCATCTATATAACAACGGGCCGTTGACTGACATTGAAGATGATGATGGAGATGATGATGGTGATGCTGATGAGGGTGAGGAAGAAGAGAATGAGAATGATGACGAAGAAGAGGATGACGATAATGAAGATATTGAAGAAAATGAAAATCTGGTTAGTAATATCCTGGAAACCTTGATTGAAATGCAAGGTGAAAAGGATGGTGATAAAACAACAACATCTTTAGATAATGATGATTACAACCTGAATATGGGACCAAGTCCACCGAGACGAGTCCAAATTGATGATGCTGATGACACTGAAGATTGGAGAAATTATGAAATGAGTACACAAACTCAAGAAATTTTTGAGTACTGCAACACTCAACCAGATCTGAGTTATAGACAGGGGATTAGAAGAGAAGAATATTAGTCAGCAATGAAAGCCAAGAAGGTATATATTTAAACGCACTAATATAATTTATAGACGCACTAATGTATTTCTGTTCAGTATATTGGTAAAAAACTAAACAATACTTCAGACGCACTAATGATAAATTATAGACGCACTCATGTAATTCTGTTCAGTGTAAACTGATCAACAATTTACATTTCAGACGCACTAATGTTAAGATACATACGCACTAATCATTTTACAAATGCACTAATCTTCTTTCAGACGCACTAATATGTTTTTTTTTGGAATCCACAGGTTTGGATAAAAGCCATGGAGAGAAACATAAAAAAGTATGAAGCAATTCAAAAGGAGATGGAAGAAATGGTTACACAGGCACGAAACAAGTACTTGTGGGTACCAAAATTAATGAAGTTGTGCGACAAGTGGGACGAATTGAACAACAAAGCTAAAGACGTTGAAGATGAGAATGTTGATGTAGAAAATATAATGGAGCCTGAAGCTGATTTGGGAAATGATGATGAAGTTGTCAAAGGCAATGTTGAATCAACAAACCTGGAAAATGTTGATGCTGATTTGGAAAATGTCGATGTGAATCAGGATGGGGATGACTTGGTAATGGATGATCAGGCTGGTGCTACAAACCTGGAAACTGTAAATGAAGAAGACGAAATAACTGATACAACTATTGCGGCGCTAGAAACAGTTGAACCAGGGGTGTATAGGGTAAGAGATGTGAATGAGGAAGCGAACAAAGAAGCTGATAAAGATTTGGAGACAGAGAAAACAAAAAAGCTGCATGATGTTGCTGTTTCATTAGAATCACAGGGGTAACGGACGCATCATTTATTCAACTTCAAACAATAGAACCAACTGTGCATGCAGATGAGAATGAACAAGCAACACCCCAAGAGAAGCATGCTGAGAAAGAAATCACAACAGAAAATGAAGAAGCACAAAAAAAAGGTAAAGGGAAAGCACCGGCTGTTTATGAAAAGCCAGCTAGGGAAAAAAACCCTTCATGGGCTTTGAGGTCACCATACACAGGAAAACAAGTGAGAACTGTTGAGAAATTAACAGAAGATGAAGCCAGAATAACACAATACATGTTTGCACCAATTCGAGAAAAAAAAATGTAAGTGTGTTTTTTAATTTTGTTTATAAATTATTATTAACTAATTACTGATTTCATTAAAAAAATTGTGATTTCAGAAAATCTGTTATTAGGATCAAGGTGGAAATGAGATCATGAAAGTGATCTTTGAAAGTTTACATCCTGGACTATGGCTGTGCACAAATGCTATAGATGTATGGATAGATATCCTCAACTATGAAGAGAAGGAAAATTTAAAGAAAAAGAAGGACGGATCTATACGAAGACTATTTCTCTGTACCAACATGATGGTATGAAAAAACTTTGAACTTAAACGCACTAATATATATGTATATTAACATTCAGACGCACTATTGTATATATTTGGACGCACTAGTATATATGTTTGGACGCACTCATATAATGTTTGTTAATATTTGAAAAATTCAAACGCACTAATGTATATGTTTGGACGGACTTATTGGTTTTTAACTATGTGTGTTTTTTTTTATTCAGCCTACAGACTACTATAAGGAAGAAGTGCAATGGGAAGAAAGAGAAAGGGTTTACCTTAGCAATCTGCATGATATCTTCCGGAAGATCGAGGCAAAATCGTTATACGAATTCGACATGATTCTGCAGCCGGTGTGGATGGATAGACATTTCCATGTCTTAGCTTTTGATGTGAAGAATGGGGCATCAGAGTTGCTTGACAACTCTACAGAGGGGGATGACCAAGCAAAGAGATATAAAGGCGTTCCCGGTATATTGGTATGTTTCTATTTATGATTATAGAAAATTATATAGCTGGAAAATTATCATAATAACCTAATGAGTTTGTTAAAAAATGTTTTGTAGAGACACACTTTGTACCGGTTGTGGAAGAAAACATGTCCTACAACACCCGCAATTGAGAAACTTGTAACAGATAAGATTATAAGAAGAGAAATGACATGGAGGACTACTAGAAACATAGTAGACTGTGGCATATTCGGTATGCTACACCTCGAAACCTTCAAAGGGTATGCATTTTGGAATTGTGGATTTGCAAGTGAATCGAAGTATCAGCAAAGACAGTTGGATGCATTGCGGTTCAAATACGTCGCAAAGATGATACTCTCACCTTACAACATGCTTAGGGATGAAAAATTGAAGAGGCATGGAAGTTTTCAAAAAGGTCAGAAAAAGTGAGGAAAAAAAATGCTACAAAATGCCATGGCAAAATTAGAGAAAAGGGTGGCTGAAATATATACATTTGTTTTGAATGCGTTTTTAAACATCTTAGATACTGATTTTGATTTTTAGTATGTTATTTTGGATTTGTAGTTAACACTGATCTAGTATGAATTTATGTTTGGACACACTAATCTGCAGGTTAATTTATACTTGGACGCACTAACAAAAATGAAATAGATTACTGTGATTTTAATCAAACGCACTTGTTCAGTTGTTTTATTAATTCAAACGCACTTAACTAAAAACACACATCATACAACAGGTAATATAAAACTACAAAAAAAAATTACATAATAAGTTCATCATGATCTTGATATTACATAGACTTTAAGAACTGAATTTTAAATTGAATAGGACACCTCAAAAAAGCTATGCATTTTGTTAGTTGTACAACAAGATAAAGATCGCCTTTCTTTGCATCAATCATGAACATAACAGCAAGTTCATGAAGACTCGAATCGGGCATACGAATAAGAAGCTTCGAAATCTCATCTCTCTTACTCATGCCATCATTTATCCTGTTAAGGTTATCCGCCAGACGACCCTCGATAGCATAATCTTTGGCAATTTGCTCTTGCATCCTTTTGATCATTTCAGATTTTGATAATGAAGATGAAGAAGCCATTACTGAAAAAAAAAAATCTGTGATTGAATTGTGGGTTGAGAAATCAGTATACAAACATCAGAAAATAGATAAACAAAATAATAATAATAAGGTGACAAAATAATGATTCACGAGAATTACTATTCTTTTGTTTGCTTCCAATAATTAAACTGTTAAATGCATGTGAATAAAAATTCAAAAACACTTATGTAAAACAACAGTAGATCATTTAAAAACTTCAGACGCACTCATGTAAAAACTTCAGACGCACTCATGTAAAAACTTCAGACGCACTCGTTTGATTCTTCAGACGCATTCATTGATATCTTCTTCAACCTCTGTTCATCTTCAACATCTGTAAAAAACCTCCAAACCTTGATTGTTTGTATCAAACCTGAAAACTTATAAAAAACGATCAAAAACAATAAAAAACTTATAAATAAACACACATATAATTTCAATTAAAAAAGAAAATCAATTTTTAAAGAAAGTTATCGTTCAAAAAAAAAAAAAAAAAAAAAAAAACCAAACAGAGCACTAAAAACGAAAATTAAGATTTGGTTTGATGAATAACCGATTGATTAGATGTTGACGATCATGATTTGAATCGAACATAATTTTAATCTCATTAATTTTTGAAATTGTATTAATTAACAGGTTAATTACAACGTGATTGAAGGAATTGAATGATCGTGTATATAGACGATCATACCCCTGTGATAAATCAGAATTAGGTTAATTAAACCTAACTAGAGTTGACAGGTGGCGTATTATGGTGGCTTCTTACGCTTCTTACGTTAAGGGACTTTATATCGTATACTTTCTCAAATCTTATAAAATGTTTGAAGTTTAGAATCACTAAACCATGTATTTTATGTATTGTAACTTCAAATTTGTTATTTTCTTTTGTTATACATGCAGACGTAATTATTAAACAATCATTTCTTCTAAAAATGTTATTTTGAGTTGTTCACTAAAAAAATTCCCATTTTCCTCTCTCCTTCACATCAATCATTCTGCGATCCACATTAGCTCATAACGCCTACAAAATGTGTATTGAGATGCTTAGAGACAAATTATAAAAGGAGGTTAGCAAACCGGCTCTACGTAAGTACTTGCCCACCCTAGTGGTACACAAAATATCTGAATCTGAAAAAATACTCGAACTCGGGTATTTTAAAACCCGGGTATTTCATATCCGAACATGTACCCGAGCCTACCCGCAGGGTATGGTCAGGGTATACCCAGCTCAGCTAAAATTTTGACCCGAACCTAGGTTTTTTTTTTTCAACCCGGTTTAAACCAGAAACCGGTTATAATAATACCCGTACCTGGTTCTCTAGAATACCCGGTTCATTTGTGAAGTTTAACAATTATTTAATATAATTAATTTTATAAGTAATCTAAATTTTAAACGTAGTTATCATCATGGTGAATAACACTAGTATTAGCTTAATTAACTTATTTTATTTTATATTATTAATGAGAAATTATAGACAAATATATGAGAATTATTTATGTATATTGTATGTATGTTTGTGTTTTCCTAAGTACTAGTTCTAAACTTTTAGATATTAAATAAAAAAAAAAGATGTAAGCATTGCTATTTAATGTAACTTGTAATGTTTTATAGGAATCTAATATTAAAGTATGTATTTTTATGTTCTTAACTAATATTAAAGAAGTTTGTATGCAAAAATAGCTTAGAACAAAAAAAAAATGAATTAAACACAAAAAACTACAAAAAAGAAAAGAAAAATAATCACACGGATATGGTCTTTTGTACCCGAAAACAGGGTATTTAATACCCAAAACCGGGTATACCCGAAAACCAGGTATTGAAAACCCGAACCCGAGTATATAGGGTATGGTTTTTCAGTAAAATACCCTACCTGAACCCGACCCGGTTATTCGTAATACCCGGTTGTACCCTACCCAATCATACCCGAACCCGGGTACGAAAAAGACCCGGTTTTGTGCACCTCTAGCCCACCCTGCTTGGACTTTCCTCCTCTCATAGCCAAAGCCAGCTCTAAAACATCCAAAATACACACACATACTCTCTCATCCTTTCACTGTTCAAAATCGTTCAAAATCCACCTATTGTGATGTTGTAATTGTGTTTTGTTTCGCTTGTCAAATATTAATATTTTTATGTTGATTTTCCGATATTTTTATATGTTTGGTTGCTATAAATTGAAAAGCTAGAAGAAGAAAATAAAGGGAGCAATGCATTTGTTAGGCAAAACACGTGGGATCCATGTCATGTAGGACCAAATTTTCAAAAGATGCTACAAGTCGACTGCCGCCATGTATGTTCAGTGTATATCATAAAAAAAAATCAACATTAGTTGTATTCTAAAGTTAATTATAATACACGCTTAAAACATCATCGTTTTAAATCTAAAACAATATATAGCATCACCATATGATATCACTTCGTTGGACAACCCTATGGTCTAGTTGAGAATTAGTTACTTATGAGGGATGGTCTGTTTTATTTAGAATCACCCATTACTAGAAAACATATTTTGCCGTTCAAAAAAAAAAAAAAACTAGAAAACATATTTTAGCAAAGGAAAGTTATTGACAGAAATATCTATCCGTCATCACCAATGGACCACCGATAGATAACACATGAAAACCCCCTAAAGAAAAAGAAACTTGTGTTTTTTAAATTCATCGGTAATCTATCTAACGATATGTCGCAAAATTTGAAGATAAGATTTCCTTCAAAGATTTGTGAAACATCTTTATTCGAAGGATAATTAGTCGGAAATGTTTATTTTTTATAGTCTTTGTAGAAACGCCGTTCACAAAATAAAAGCAATAATAATTTTTTATTGAATTAACATACGGACTACAATACAAAGAAAACTAAAGTGAACATATTACAAAAGAAGAACAAACATATTACATAAATTGGAAATAAAGTACAAACAGAAAGAAAAAACAAATAAAACAGACAGAAAGGAGAAACCCGAGATGGCTAAGGCATGTGTTCAACATGCTTCCCTTAAAACATATTTTGGGCCACCCTGGTGTGAGCCCGTCTGTTTCTCAGGGTACAACAGCCTAAGCAGATTGCATTGGCGGGGTTACTCAAGCACCTGAAACAAGAGCGTAAAGGGCAGAAAAATCTGAAAAGTTATCAGAGAGAAGGTTGTGGTTTGAGAACATAGAACACAGAGAGATTTTCTGTGTGTATTCTGTGCCTGGGTGCGTCGGGTGCTTCGCACCCTCCTGACTGCCACTTGGTATCCTGTTGTATAGAAATACATTCCTTTATAGGATTCTACATATAAACCAACACATGATTTATATCTCCACCAATGTGGGACAAACACAAATTCCCATAGGTAAAGGAATGGAATGGACAATGTAATGGAATGAATCATTACCATTTCATGTATTGTTTGGTTGCCATGTGGAAATGAAACAAATTATTACTTTATGTTTTTTCCAGGAAGTGAAAAAAGAAGGATAAAAACGGTGGTGAGTAGCGGTGGTGGGTGGTGGTTAGTGGCGGGGTTGGTGGGTGGTGATACGTGGTGGTGGTGGGTGGGGGTGATGGTGGAAGGCGTCGGCGGTGGGCAGATAACGGTAGTGGGTGGTTGCAGCGGTGGTGGTGGCTGGTAGTAGATGGCGCCGGTGGAGGGTGGTGGTTAGTGGCGGTGATGGTGGGTGGTGAAGTGGTGGTGGGTGGTAGTGGTTGATGGAGGCGATGGTAGGTGGAGGTGGATGGCACCGGTGGTGTGTGGGTGACGGTGGTGGGTGGTGGCAGTGAAGGGTGGTGGCACCTGCGGTGGGTAGCAACGTTGGTGGCAGTTGCGGTGGTAGGTGGAGGTGGATGGCACCGATAATGGCCAGTGGGTGGGTGACAGTGGTGGCTGGTGGGTGGGTGACAGTGGTGGCGGCAGTGAAGGGTGGATGTGGCGATGGTTGGTGGCGGCGGGGTGGTGGGTGGAGGCAGTGGCGGTGGGTAGCGGTGGTGGTCGGTGGTGACGATAGTGGTTGGTTGTGGTGGCGGTGGGTGGCGGTAGTGGGTAGTGACGATGACGGTTGATTGTGGTGGTGGGTGATGGGTTTTGGTGTTGTTAATGAAAGGTGAAAGAGGGATGTAAAGAAAAAAAAACATGGGGGATGAATGAAATGATTTTGAGGGAATAGAATGCCTTGTGGAATGGGTGATTCCATTCTATTAACCAACTAAACACACAATATTTCATTACCCCGTAATAGTCCATTCTATTCCAGTCTAGTTCTATCATGGTATCAGAGCCAAGATCCTTATAACAAGTGCGTTTGATTCCTTGTCCCGTAAACATTCTCTTATAACAAGTGCGTTTGATTCCTTGACCCGTAAACATTCAAACACAATCAATCTGAATCCTAAGTCTAGTTCTATCATGGTATCAGAGCCAAGATCCTAAACCTAAGATGTTTTCAATAGTGGAAACAATTTCGAAGATGATGTTTATTATGGAAAGGCAAATGACGGTAAGAAACAACCGTTATTCTATTCCAAGAGTGTTGATCAAGAGGATCATGCCGAGAGGGCATAATCCTATTCAAGTATTGTTGATCGTGATGATAAAAAAGAAAGTGTCGAGAAGGAAAATTATGAGGGTAGTGGAGACCCGTTGTATATCCGATTTGCTAACTTCTATATCGGTTCATCATCTTCAAAGAACAAAGAAGTTATAAGAGAAATGGTCCAAGAAGAAAATGATTGGCAAGTTAAGAAAGAAAGGGAAGTGCTCGAATACCCAATAACGATGTGTTGTAGAAAATGTAAAGAGCCATTGCATTTTAGAAGGGATTGTCCAAAGAAAATGGGAAAAACAGAATTTATGGTGAAGGGGACCGACAATCAAAGATGGAGTGACGTGTGGTACGCAAGTTTGACAAGGAAAGAACATGGGTGTGGAACAAGAGCGATTTTCAAAAATCTAAACAATTCATTTGGAGAAGAAGGATGTCCAAATGGATATCGAAGGGGGTACTTTAGAGGAAAAGGGTCTGTAGTGATCAGAAGTGGAGGACAAGCACACATTCAAATGTCCAAACAAAGAGAAAGAAGGCTGTAGTGAGACACAAAGAACATGCAAGGCGTGCATGTTGATAAAGGAAATGGATTATTTGATGATGATGATCATGCAAATAAATTGACCGAAGAAGATGTTGTGAGAGCATCGCTATTGTACATATTAGTATTATAAGTCTAGGTCCTAAAGTGTAAACATGAACATATGTGTCATGTTAGTTATGTGTTAGTTATATTTGAACGGTTGTGTCGGTTATAAACAAACCCGTTCACATAGTATATATATAGGGATGTATGTATTCATTTGTAAATTAGAAAACTTTGTGTTTTATTATAACCACTTTTCAAACTTCTCTCTCAAACTCCCCCCAATTCCTTGTCCCGTAAACATTCACACACAATCAATCCGAATCCTAAGTCTAATTCTATCAAAAGGATTCTCAAAATCCTTAAAGCATGTCAAATTCCTAACATAGATCAAGACTCAATGGCATATATATATGTGTATATATATATATATATATATATATAGGGGTGAACATTAGCTTTTCAAATATAGGGATGAACAGTGTTTTCACCAAATATTTTCTCTCTCCTCAACTCACACCCACCCCATATAATTTGAGGGAACCCCTCACATAATTTGGTGGACGGGTTGTGAATGCTCTTAGTATACATTAGGGGGGGTTTCTACCTTTATGTGTTGCACTTTTATCATCCACTACACCGCGGAAGTGGGGCATTGGATGTTTGCATGGATAACCATCATGTTAATTTGACAATTTCATCTCATTTACTTATAATTCAACTGAACCAAGTTTTCTATATTCTATCTGTTAAAAATAACGAAAAAGAGAGATTAGCTTAAAAGGAAATGACTTGAGATTTTTCTTTAGGATCAGAATACTTACACATCTCTACACATCTTTTAACACCCTCACAAGTATACGTGTCATATATGTCTTTTGTTACATGAGCTATATGTCTCTTCGCATATCCTTTTTCTATGTAAACTATACGACTCGTATAGTATATACAGACACCATAATTAATAGAACATTTACAACTCGCATAATCATATATATATATATATATATATATATATATATATATATATATATATATATATCATTATCATCATACTCAGTTAATCCCACCGATAGCAAAAATTAAGGTAGGGTCTGAGGAGGATAAGATGTAACAACCTTACCTCTACCCAGTGGGAATAGAGAGACAACTTCCA
Organism: Ambrosia x helenae; assembly: GCA_030844895.1. NCBI lineage: Eukaryota > Viridiplantae > Streptophyta > Magnoliopsida > Asterales > Asteraceae > Ambrosia > Ambrosia x helenae. Next base: position 325,746 of record CM061232.1, on the reverse strand, counting down.
ATGAGACCCCTGGCTCAAGTATACTAATATTGGATGTAAAAAGATCCCATTGAGTGTACAAGTAGTTGGACTATTTTTCTAATGCATAAAACATCTTGAATCTTTTATTATGCAGACATTATTAACACTATATTTACCAACTTGGGTTGTGAGTGTGGATCCACTATTGCAAAATGTACAAACAACTAAAGCTTTAAAATGGGTGGTTACAAGTCTCTTATGAGATCTTTACATATCCACGTTTCTCTACTTCAATGCTACGTTTGGGAACTAGGGTAAGAAAGAGAATGACACACTTTTTACTTTTGATTCATTTCTCTTCTCTCTCTCTCTCTCTCTCTCTCTCATATGTTACAGAAAAATTCATCCCCTCTCTCTCCTTTTTTTCTCCTCACCACCAATCTACTCCACCTGAATTATCTTATTTGACGCCGCCTGTGAGCGGAGGCACTAAAGTTTGTGGCTGGAGACTGTGGTTTAGATAGAGGTTTGTGGAGGTTAAGGAGGAGAATGATATTTTTAAGCTATGATGATAAAACTTTGTTTTTAGAGAGCTTACACAGATCTCTTTCTCTCTACTCTTTTATGTCTTTCTACCTGGTGTGGTAACCTCTATTGCGGCTATGGAAGAGATTCAAGGTATTGATGATCGGATTCAGAATTACCGTCGATCTGAAACTTTGTTTTTGGGGATATGAGATCTGAGCCTCTATCACGGAGATCTGAGCTTTAATGTATCTGACTCTTTTGTTTTTGAAAATTAGTAACGATCCCTAACTTCTGAATGAAAGTGTCGGTGTGGGGATTTATTTTGATTGAAGGTCGATGACAGTGGTGGCTGCCTTTTTCAAGAAGAGATTGTTGGGCTAGATTTTATAGGTTTGCGTTGTCTTGGGTTATTCTAATACTGGGTTCGGCCTATATGGCCCGTGTAGGGGTGACCGCCTATGCTATGTATAAATAGGGGTCTCATTGTTTGTTTTGGGGTTGCTTGTGTTTTTGCTTTGTGAACCGTCCGTGTACCAGACGACTCATAGAAGTCATGTGCGCTTTTCAATACAATCAAGCATTTGATGTTTCTTCTTTGTTTTTTCTACACATTCATTGTTTCCGCCTTTGATTGTAGAGAGGATTCTGGACTAACAATTGGTATCAGAGCCTAAGAAGTCTTTCGAAGGCTCGGTTTCGGTATCAAAGAAAGAAGATCAAAGAAGTTTTTCCTAGCAAAAAGGTTGATTCTATCAATTTGATTTATATTGATTTCATAATTTGTGCTTCATTACTAATCAACTCATTCTGTGCAGCCATGTTTAGTCGATTCAGTTATAATTATAAATGTTCTTCGTTCAAAATCTTCATAAAAAGTTTGTTTTGATCCGATTTTGTTGAAAGTCAAAAGTGTTTGCTTAAATCAAGGAGATGATTAGTTTTTAAAAAGGAATTGTTTTTATTGTTTGACTATCTCTTTAAAAGTTTTAAAATTTTCGCAAAACTTGGAAAGTTTGTTGCTAATCTTATGCAGGTTTCCATATTCAAAGTGTGTTCGACGTCTTCATCTGAGTTCGACATCCATCAGAGTTTGACCCCTGCTTGTGTTCGACCTTGCTCAGTGTTCGACCATGATCTGTGTTCGACATTGCCTTTTGTTCGACCTTAGTTTGTGTTCGACCTTAGCTTGTGTTCGACCTTGGCTTGTGTTCGACCAACTGACTGGTGTTCGACCTAAGCCTGTGTTCGACCAACTGACTGGTGTTCGACCTAAGCCTGAGTTCGACAAACACTGGTGTTCGACCTTAGCTTGAGTTCGACAAACACTTGTGTTCGACCTATTCGGCCCAGTGAATGTACTCAGCATCTCTTGTAAAGCATACTGTTTAGTAATAATTGATGATTACTCACGTTTTACTTGGGTTTTCTTTTTGGTTAACAAGAGTGAGACTGCAGAAATAGTAAAACAGTTTATCATATTGATGGAGAATCAGACCAACTTGAAGGTAAAGGGCATTCGCTGTGACAACGGAACTGAATTCAAGAATGCAGAGTTAAACTATTACTGTGCTCAGAAAGGGATTGCACGTCAATTCAGCTCAGCAAGGACGCCACAGCAGAATGGAGTCGTTGAAAGAAGAAATCTCACCCTGATTGAAACTGCCCGCACAATGTTGTGTGACTCACAGCTTCCGACATTCTTCTGGGCAGAAGCTGTTAACACAGCCTGCTACGTGCAAAATCGAGTTCAAGTCAACAAAGCACGAATGAAAACACCCTACGAAGTGCTGTTTGGTACTAAACCCTCCGTCAAGCATTTTCGTGCTTTCGGTTGTCCGTGTACCCAGTTGCATCTGGACGCTACACCAAAGTTTGATGCGAAAGCCGACGACTGTTATTTTTTCGGATATGCTGGCAAGACTGCATATAGGGTTTACAACAAACAAACTAGGAAAATCGTAGAGTCGTTTGACATGTGTTGGCTTGAAGAAAATGAGACAGATGCTAGAGTGGGTCCAGACTGGTTATTTGACTATGACACTCACTTTCGATCTTTTCGTATTTTTGACGATGTATCTAGTGGTGTAAATACAGGTTTCACAGATTCCTCAACATACACTGCTGGAACCTCATCCTCCTTGATTGATGATGCAGAGGATGAGGGGGATGCTATACCTACATCTTCATCAACACAGCAACTTTCAGTTACTGACGAACCATCCATTCCCACTGTAGATCCTGTGCAGCAGGTAGATGACGAAGATTTGTCTTCTGATACCTCAATTCCTGCTTTTCATGATCCCATACCTATTGAATGCACGGTGGAGCACAATGATGAGGACAAAGTTAATTCTAACACTGTAGAAGAGACTGCAACGGGTAGTATTATGATTCTACCTGGAGATTCTTCAGTTCCAGACAGAGCCATTCCTACAAACATTCAACGAGATCACCCACTGGAAAACATCCATGGTGCAGTGGATGCAGGTGTTTTAACAATGAGTCAAACTGGTGACATCAACAGATGCTTGTACTCGTGTTTCATTTCACAAATTGAGCCAAAGTCTACTGCTATAGCCATGCGAGAACCAAGCTGGGTTGATGAAATGCAAGATGAACTGAATCAGTTTGAGAAGCTAAAGGTGTGGAAGTTGGTTAAACTACCTCCAGGAAAGCGACCTCTAGGCACGAGGTGGGTTTATCGAAACAAAAGAGATGATAGTGGGGTAATTGTGAGAAACAAAGCTAGATTGGTTGTACAAGGGTTCAGACAAATTTAGGGATTAGATTATGATAAAGTATATGCACCGGTTGCAAGGTTGGAAGCAATCAAAATATTTCTTGCCTACGCATCGTTTAAGGGATTTACTGTCTACCAGATGGATGTCAAAACGGCGTTTCTGTATGGAACTGTGAAAGAAGAGATCTATGTTGGTCAACCACCGGGTTTCACAAACCCAAAATATCTAGAGCATGTGTACAAACTAGACAAAGCTTTGTATGGGTTACATCAGGCACCTCGTGCTTGGTATGCTACCTTGACTGAACATTTGCTTGCTAATGGATACACCCGTGGTGTTATTGATCAGACTCTATTCGCCAAGACAGTGAATGACGATCGAATTCTAGTGCAAATTTATGTGGACAATATCATCTTTGGTTCCACTAGTGATGCACTGTGCAAGGAATTCGAAGAGGTGATGAAAAAGCAGTTTGAGATGAGTGCTCTTGGTGAAATGACTTTTTTCTTAGGTTTGCAAGTTCGTCAAAACTCTAAGGGTATCTTGATTCATCAAGGTAAATATGTGGATGACATTCTTGCAAAATTCAGCTTCAATGATGTAAAGCCAGCCAACACCCCAATGTTTGAGAGACCAGGTCTCACTCAGGATCTGGAAGGAGAAGCCATAGACGAAACACTGTATCGTTCAATGATTGGTTCGCTAATGTACCTGACTGCTAACAGACCAGACATTATGTTTGCTGTGTGTCAATGCGCACGTTATCAGGCTAATCCTAAAACTTCTCATTTACATGCTGTTAAGAGAATCTTTAGATACCTTAAGGGGAAACCTAGATTTGGTCTTTGGTATCCTAGGGATTCTCTCTTTGAATTACATACTTTTTCTGATAGCGATTTTGGAGGTTGTGATATTGACAGGAAATCTACTTCTGCGGGATGTCAATTCTTAGGCGATCGGCTTATTGCATGGCAATGTAAGAAACAGCAAACAGTCTCCATCTCAACAGCGGAAGCTAAATATGTGGCTGCCTCAGCATGCTGTTCTCAGGTGATTTGGATACAACATCAGTTGGTAGATTACGGTTTGGATTTCTCGCTCACTCCTATTTATTGTGATAATGATGATATCCAAATTGTGAAAAATCCAGTTCAATTTTCAAAAGTAAAACATATTGGTATAAAAGAACATTTCATCCGAGACTCTTTTAACCAAGTTTTAATTGTGCCTACACACATTCACACTGACGACAATGTCGCAAATCTTTTTACAAAACCTGTTAATCGAGATCGCTTTGAAGCTCTCTTTGAGCTGCTCAAAATGGTCCATTTCGAGGACTGAACTGGTCTCTATGTGATGTTAAATAAAAAGGGGGGGGGGGTTTCTTAGTCTTAGGTTTGTAAATTTGTTCTTTAAATTCCTAATTTAAGCACAAATTTAGGGGGATGTATCCTAAGAAAAGATCAAAACATTTTTGTTATAAAAACGAGAGATGAAATGAACTTTCACAAGTTGGATTAAGGCTGACTCACGTAAGATGTGTATTGAAACAGTTTGGATCTAGTGTGATATGTTGGTAGGCTTGGTCCTGATGGCTGAAATGTTAATGATCTTGTGAAGCACTTAAAGATAAGACACGACCTCAGTAAGGAACATCACTTGGAATCAGGTACAATCTCTATTTGAATGCTTGTGTGATGTCCTGAAGCATAACACTGTGGTCTAGGTCTGAAACCTTTTCTAAAAAACTTGTGTATCTCCTCTGTTTTGTGTAAGCAAAGACCTGGAGATGCTAGGCAACAAAAGCTTCTGCTGCATCCAGATATATGCTGACCTAGTTTTTCGTTGTCGTGCTATAGATCATCTTTCACCTAAAAGAGACCTCAGTGTTCAAAGATGTCCTGGCTGCTCCTCTGCTGCATCCAGATATATGCTGACCTGGACACAGTCAGGATGTCATAAAAGAGACCCTTAAGAGTCCAAAACCCAAAGCCCTTGTCATTTGAGAAATCATCAGACTTGTATATTATCCTAAATCTCTTATTGATCTATTCTTTTCTTCTCTCAATCCAGTCCCAGTCAAGGTTTCAGAATTCTAGAACAGATACTATGAAAAATATGTGGTAGGGAAACTGCTTGCATGATAGAGTGTACCACTTGATATTCTAGGATTTGATTGTGACTTGCTTGAGTGTTCGTACCAAATATACCAAAACATGATAAATAATATCACAGATCATCGTACGAGAAGGCCTAAAGAAATAACTTTAAGGGGACAACTATACTGGTAATTGCTAAGACCGACTCAAGTAGATTAAAGTCGATAAGTGTAGCTCAGTCTGAAACACAGTGATTTGATCTCGTGAAAAAAAAAATTTCTTTAGTATCTCGTTTAAATAATTTTAGCTAAGTTTCTGTTTGACAAGTTCACGATCTGACTTGGACCCGGTTGCAGAACACAACTCAAATGATTTTAAATGGGGCTTGGGATCCGAGTTGGGCCCACCAAACGTTTGGTGGGCCACACAAATCTTGGTTACCACACTTAAAAGGTTTCCCAGGTACATGGAGCACGATTGCAAATATGGAAAATCACCTAGCAAAGACTAACCTTCACCTCGGCAATTTAATAAAAGAAGAGATAGGGAATGGGGAGTCAATTAGGTTCTTGTTATATGCTTGGTTGTTTAACCAACCTCTGAAAGATATATTCCTAAACCTCTTTGTTTTATGAAAAAAGAAGTGAATCAAAGTGTGTGACTGCAGGGACTCAAGAAATGGCACAAACTCATGGCTTTGGGGATGGAAGAGACCACCAGAAACTATGGCTGAGCTGCTAGATTTGGACGATGTTCTTGCACTATTGGAACAAGTCCAGTTTTCAAACCAGACCGACAGATGGAGTTGGACAGAAGATCGATCCGGTATCTTTTCGGTAGCTTCCATGAAAAAGGCTATTTTTGATGCTTCAGGCACTCGTATCCTTACGTAATGCAATGGAACAACTGGGTTCCAAAAAAGGTAAATATTTTTATGTGGCAAGCGGAGATGGGTTGACTTCCGACACTAGATGGGTTGGCTCAGAGAAGAATCTTTGACGGACCACAAACATGTAAACTATGTGAAGAAAGTGGCGAATCCTCTGAGCATTTGTTGACATCATGCTATGTAGCGAACATAATATGGAGCAGCATTAGTGCTTGGTGCCGCATACCGAATATGTTTGTCTTTTCTGTTTGGGACATTTTGGAGATTCATAAAACGACACAACTAACAAAGGCAAAGAAAAAGATGATCCACGGTATCATTATGGTGGCGTGCTGGTGCATATGGAGGACAAGAAACGAAAAGATATTTTCGGATGGCCAAGCAAGAATAGAGAAGATTGTGGAAGAAATTAAGTCACTGTTATTACACTGGATTAAAAATAGATCGATGTTTAAGTCGCTCACTATGAACGAGTGGTTGTCTTTCAATTTCTAGCATGTATTTGTTTCTGTTTCGGCCCCTAGCACCTTGTTAGGTTGGGCCTCTTCTATAAAATTTGCCGTTCGAAAAAATTAATTTAGTTCAATATATTTATTATTTCAATTTAAAAGGCAATTTACGCTATTATGACTAAATATTTATAAAGATACGGGGCAATTCTTGAGCAAATGATATACTTCTACTTAAGTCCAATGTATTAAATACTATACTCCTAGCTAATCCTATTAATCCAATCAATGCCGATGCCGATGTTGCGTAGGCTATACTTACAGTTGCGATACCTTGACCGGACCAAGTATAAGGGAAGAAGCGGTTTTAGTGTTCTCTTTTATGCTTTTCGACAAGAAAGACGTGTTTTACAACAAGGGTCCTGTTGTAGCACGGGGAAACGAAAAACTCCCGCCGCGTAGCGCGGGCTGAAAAAACTAGTTTACTTAAACTTGTAGGTGGAGTATTTGCAAAAGAATATGGTAGTTTTTTTTAATAAAAGTAAGTATGAGCCCAAAGAAAATCACACATGGGATGATTTAGAAGACTTCATAATCTGGACATTGTTTGGGCTTACAATATGTTTAGCACCCTCATAGAAGTAATATGTACTCTTGTTTTTATAAGAAATTGGTATACATTTTAGAACAAGTAATGGATTGTTGCTGCTTTGTTCTTTTTATCTATAAATGTTTTTGTGATGCATTTATTCAATTTGTGTGTGTTCTGTGATTTTGTTACAAATGATTATGCTTTATTTAGACAAATATTGTACACATTTCTCCATGTTTCCAAAAGAAGAATATATATACGCACAAGCATATAATCGCCAACTATAAATGTTTATTTTTACCATTGTTCAGTATCTATGGCTCTATGAGTAATTGGCGATATTTTGAAAGACACATCATATTCATTTGTTAGTTATTTTGTTCTCGATAGTCTTCATGCTACCTAATTGGGTCCAAAAGAAACTTGCTTTTTTTTTTGTATATATATTTAATCCAATGATAAGAAGCCCAAGTTTTTTGTTCCCCTCGTGTTATTGTCACGGATAGAGATTTGGCTTTAATGAAAGCATGTGCAGAAGTCTTTCCACAAAGCAATCACTTACTTTGCAGATGGCATATCGAAAATGATATCATAAAGCGTTGCAGGCCTCGTATTAGGGAACAAAAAAACTTGGGCTTCTTTTCATTGGATGTGGAATGCATTGGTTGAATCTCTAACAAGTGCCTAATACATGAAAAATTATACAGACCTAAAAGCATTATTGTTTAGATATCCGGGTATCGTTTTCGTAGATTTTCATCTTAATATTATTAATACTTAATTATTTGATGAAACTATTTTTTTTCTTTTTTTCCTTCACAATTTAGTTGTACTTGATTATCTCCATACTACTTGGCTAGATAACTTTGCAGAGAATTTTGTGTCAGTATGGACAGACAAACATCTAAACTTTGGGAATTTGACAACTAATAGAGTTGAGAGCCAACACGCCAAGCTAAAAAAGCACTTAGATACAAGAAAGTAGGGGTGCAAAAAACTTTGGCAAAAAGCTCGAAACGAGCCGAGCTTTATCGAGCTCGAGCCACGCTTGAGCCTAAAACAAAGCTCATTTATTTATCGAGCCGAGCTTGAGCCTAAAACAAAGCTCGAATCTAACCAAGCTCGAGCTCGAGCTCTTATAACTTAGTCGAGCTCGAGTTCGAGCCTGATCGAGCTCGGGCTCGGCTCGGCTCGTTTGCACCCCTACAAGAAAGTGTGACTTGGACAGATTCATACTTGTTATTGAAGAGGTTGTTGAATCACAAGAAACTGCTATTAAAGATAGTCTTGAAAGAAGCAAAACTACTTGCAAGAATAATTATAACAAATCAATATTTCAACAATTGAACGATTGTGTTTCACACCATGCCATGAAAAAAAAATCTCATATGAAGTTAATCGATCGCAAGGCTTTGTGCTAACTCTGGACAATTGTGGCTGTCAGTTGCGTTCATATTTTGGGTTATCGTGTGCTCATGAACTTGCAACGTATGTTGGTGTAGGTATGTATGTTCTACTATATTCAGTTGATATTATGTCTTTTCAATCATATAATCTTAGATGTAGTTTATTTGACTGTAGGGTTGTCTATTCCATTAAATTGCATTGATCCATTTTGGACAAAACTTGATTTGTTACCCTCCATATATATATGGAATATGGGGATGTTGGTTTTAAAAAGGATATGGAAATGTTTAAAGAAACATTCAACAAGTTTGAAAATCACCTGCACCTGAGAAACATTGGATGATTATTCCTCTGACTGGTATCCTGATTGCCAATAAGTTTGGTGTGATCCTCCATTACTTGAGCAATCAAGGTTGTATAACTTGTATTCCTTTATGGAAAGGCCCAGAACAATTTCAACAACATAAGATAATAACAATTTCAAATGTGGGTAGGGCTGCAAACGAACCGAACGAACACGAACAGAGCCTTGTTCGTGTTCGTTTGTTAAGGAAAATATGTGTTCACGAACAGTTCACGAACACTTACCGAACGAGATTTTTTGTCCGTGTTCGTTTGTTAAGAAAACACTCGTGTTCGTGTTCGTTTGTTAATTTTGTTCATGAACGCACACAAACACAAACGAACATTAATGAACACAAACGAACACAAAAAAGTGTTCATGAACAGAAGCGGTCAAACGGACATATTTTAACTTTCGAATAAGATCGAATTCACATACATTAAGCTACCCAAAATAATGAACACACAAACGAACATTAATGAACACAAACGAACACAAAAATGTGCCTTTTCATTGGTGTCGTCGTTCCATCTTGATACTTCTTGACTTTCTCCCCACAATGGTTGCACTCATGTACTGTAGTTCCATTTTTCAATGTTACCTCATGAAAATGTTCCCAAACACTAGATGTTTGCTTCCTTTTCTTTTTAGTGAATGGCTCTGGTTCACTGTTGGCAGCATTTGCTTGTTCTACACCAGCAGTAGTAGCGTGTACAGCTTCATTTGCCTCATCATCAACGATAACATGTGGATTATTTACCGGTATCAACACTTGACTGAAATTCTGAAGATGCGTATGCTGAATGTTGGTCTAAATAATGATCATCATCATAAAAGATTGGACTGCTAGAAGAGGCATTAGACATCTACAACATAAATTGAAAATAAAATACAAAACGAAAGTGTGTCGCCTGATTTAAAAGACAAAAATCAAAATAAAAAAAAATGAAAATTTCAATGAAATTGTTTGCTTGGTATGTTAAGTGTTATGAATCTAATCCATTTCATGACATCACTACCCAACAAGCAAAGGATATAAAACTACTTAGTAATAACCGTTCACAACCTAAACAAAATCACAAATAATCTATTATGATTCTAGCACAAAATGGCTCTTTGGAGTACCATGAAATAATCCCAATCTGTTCAACCCTTTGCCCACACAAAAATAAAATCGCACCAAATAAAAGCATATGAAATCAAACTTACATGGCGATTGGCTTCAGAGGTGGATGGCAGAGGCTTAGGAGGTGGATGGTGTTGGAGGTGAATGGTGACGGCGGTGTAACTTGGAAATAAAAGTAGGGTTAATAATCTGATCATAGTAGTGATATATATACCTCACAAGAATTACTTTTTTATTTGAGTAAAATTTATATATATAAAAGAATATAAAAAGGTTATAAAAATTAAAACCCCTATTAAACAAACGAACATAAACGAACACAAACGAACATACACGAACACAAACGAACGCGTTACCGAACGTTCACGAACATAAACGAACGAACGCGGCCATTGTTCATGTTCGTGTTCGTTCATTTATTAAACGAACGAACACAAACGAACTTCCCGCCGAACGGTTCATGAACTGTTCGCTGAAAGTTCAGTTCGTTTGCAGCCCTAAATGTGGGTAAACATTATGTGATGGTACAGTTAGGAGAGTACCCTATGCCTTGCAATTTGTCGACTTGGATTCATCACAGAGCTCCGTCTGCAGTTGGATGTCAAAACATGTATATGCAATGTCTAGGAATTTATAAACAACTCAACCCTTGCAATCGTGATGAAAGTTTGATACACATCGAGGATAGTTGTTAATTTTTAAAGTTATTGAAGTGTTATCTATGATGTGTTTTTTTTTGTATTGAATTATTATCTATAATCTTTTTTAAACTTATCATCTTTTGTATATGTGTGCTTTTATTTGAGAAAGCATTTACATGGTGTTGCTTGTTACTAATAGGAAATAAAAAACTTACATTGCATTAACCATAAAATAGTTAATGTTTTGTCCATTTATTAGAAAAATAAAATAAAATTATAAAATTTAAAAAAACGTACCATACAAAAAGTTAATTTGTTAGAAAAAAATAGAAAAACAATAAATGAATAAGGGTATCAATAATAGTTATAGAATAAATAAAAGTTTTAGGTAATTAATGTTTTGTATTTATCGAGATAGTTATAGAGTAGTTTAGGTAATTAATATTTTGTATTATTTGAGAGATAGTATAGAGTAGGGTGTAGTAGAGTGGGTGTAAATAGCAACACATTTTAGAGATTAAGTCTACACGTTTGTTTGGCAATAGTTTTTAGTGTATTATTTCATAACCTTGACTAACATAATTACACTAAGAGAAAAATATGGAATAGAAAGTATCCTTAACGTGAGAAGTGTAGGAAGCCACCATAACTTGCCACCTGTCAACTATGGTTAACCCAATTAAACTCAATTACAGTCAATTAAACTCAATTATAGTAAAAACAATGGGCAAAATAGACATTTTACCTATTATTGTTTTACATAAATCACATTTCTATCTTCGGTAACGATTCTCGTAATTACGTTTTTTATTTTCAAATCCGAATTTGAATTATATAACATCAGTCGATCACATTATGATTTCATAATCTCATTCAAACACATTACGATTTTCATAATCACATTCAAGTGAAGTATTGCGGGATGTTCGGTATGTATTAGAAGTAGTTTTTAATCAATTTTCAGTAGAATTATGTTTAATTGTTGATTTTGTTTATTAGATTTAAACTTATCGATTGATGATCAGAGCGTTTCTATTGAGAATTCGATTCCAGATCTCGATAATATTGTTTTTCACGTTATATATCATGATGCTCTGTTTTTGTTTCAATTTTTTCAATTAATTTTTTAAGTTTGATTTTCGTAAACAAGTGGTTTGTGTATTATTCAGATCTGATTACAGAGGAGACTAACCAGGATGTGGTTATTCATAGTTTGAACATCATCAACAAATACAGAAGGATTGAAGGTATTTGAATTATGTTTTTGAATATTTGATGCGTTTAAATTATTAAGTGCGTTTATAAGTTTTCAAACATACATACTGAACATATATGAGTGCGTTTGAATATGATCATTCGTGCGTTAAAATAGTTTTAAATTATCAAATGTCAACGTGCGTTTGAATTTTTATTAAGTGCATTTATTTTGCATGTGTCTCCTCTAATGTTTCTGTAGAAGAGCAAGCTATTAACTCATTCATTCTGGACGTCCCTGCATCACTCAAACATGTAATAGACATGGAGTTTCCTAGTATTGATCATGCAACACGAGTTTTTATCAAAAATTTGCAAAGGCTGTTGGATTTTCTATTTGAAAGGGTTTCCAAGATGTGCGCAAAGGTGTTCTATGAATCAAATACTTTATATGCTATAAGGAGGGTTTTAATCTAGTTAAAGTAGGTGCAGAGAATTCTAAGAAAGATGTTAGGACAAGGAAAAGACCGTCTATCCGGACTGGATGTAAGGCACATGTAAAGCTAAGTTCTGAGGATGGCTAGACTTTCAAGGTTTATGAATTTATGGAAGGTCATAATCATGCTTTTGTATCTGAAAGTGACATTCATTTCCTAGCAGCTAATAGGAAGCTGACACATACTCAAGAAGAGATGATATGTCAGCTGTCTTCATTGAACTTGGGCCCTGTCAAAGCTTTTAATATCATGAAGACTAAGTATGGAGGGTTTGAGAAAGTTGGTGCAACAGCTACTGATTGCAAGAAATTTAAAGGTGGATTAAACACTTTCATTGGTGAGTATGATGTTGATATGATAGTGTCTAGGCTTAGGAATAAGAAGAAGTTTTTGCCAGATTTTTCTTTTGAGTTTTCTGTGGATGAAAAGAATGCACTCGTTGGTTTATTTTGGGCTGATGCGTTACGCAAAAGAAACTATATGGAATTTAGAGATGTGATTTCCTTTGATGCAACATTTAACACCAACAAGTATGTTTTTAATTTTTAAAGTTTCATATCCAACTATTATATGTTCATAGTTTATTAAAAAATCTTCTAATGTGTTTGTAGGTACAAGATGGTCTTTGTACCGTTTACCGGAATTGATAACCACTGTCAGAATGTCACACTTGGAGCAGGATTGTTGTCATCTGAGACAACTGAATCATACACATGGTTGTTACAAGCATTTTCCAAATCTTTTGGAAAGCATCCAAAAGTGGTTATAACCGATCAAGACCCTGCCATGAAAAATGCTATCCAGTTGGTTTTTCAAAATAATAGACTCCAATTGTGCATGTGGCACATCATGAAGAAGGTTTCTGATAAGGTCAGTATGAATTTTGTATAAAATCAAAGTGTGCTTTTGTTTATTTCATTGGTGCGTTTAAATAGTATCATAGTAGTTTAGGATATAGTGTATGCGTCCAAAGTTTTGAAACGTGCGTATTGCTTTATTTCTGTGCATGCGTTCAAAGTTAACCAACGTGCGTTTATTTTTATATGTTTTGTTTTTAGGTGGGTAGTGCATTATGCAGTGATGATGAGTTTAAAAGGAGAACTTGTGCAATTGTATGGCAGACTTAATCAGCCCATAGACGTTTGATTACGAATGGGGAGTAGTTATGGTTGATTACAAACTAACTGAGAACAATTGGTTGACCGACATGTTCAACATGAGATCAATGTGGATCCTTGCTTTTTTCCGGAATGAACCTATGTCTGGCATAATGAGGAGAACATCAAGATCTGAGTGTGAAAATCATTTTTTTGCTAGGTTGCAAATTCTCAGTTGACCCTTGTTGAGTTTTTCAATTATTTTGAAACTTCACTTGAAGCTCAGAGATTGAACTATAGGAAGAATGGCCATGATTCAAGGCATACTGTTGCTGATTTTTGGACTAGAAATCCTATTGAGGAAAAGGCATCCAAAATATTTACAAGGACTATCTTCTTTGATATTCAAGAAGAGATATATGCTACATATGAAGGATTAATAGGTGTTCACACCCAAAAAGCTGATGAAGGTTTTTTAACGATTTATGTTGAAGTTCCACAAGCACATGGTCAAGGTTTTGTTGATGTATTTAGTGCTTTTTAATATTTCATATTGTGTGCGTCTAAAATCAACAAATGTGTTTTTAATATTTTTACAGGTGTTTTTCAAGAGGGTAGTTCATGAGAACGTTGTAGATGTTACTTCACAATGTACTTGTAGGAGGTTTGAGCAGTATGGGCTGTTGTGTAGGCATATATTTTTTTATACTATAGATGTTCAAAGTTAATAGACTTCTGAAGAGATATATTCTAAAAAGGTGGATAAAAGATGTTGTTCCAAATGAAATAAAGTATTCATTTGAAACAGGAGAGTTTGGTGATGACAAGACTAAACAAGCTAGAGATATTGCTAGGGAGATAGTATTGGCTGATGAATATCTTGCAAAGACTTTAATTACAGATTTATCTGAGTTAAACTTTGGTTAATGATCAAATGAAAGAGATGGCTAAGAAGGTTGATGAGGGTAGGTTTTAAAGACCTAGCCAGAAGAGGTATGACAGATATGCTTCTCTTCTTGGTTATGAGAAACCATCTGAGGCCGAACCCGCTATTCGACTACCTAATGGGATCAAGAACAAAGGTCGTGGTAAATAGAAGCTTATTAAGTCCAGCAAGGAAAAACAGGTTAGTCGAGTGGGTAAAAGGAAGAGAATGTGCAAGATATGCGGAAAGGAAGGCCACGATTGATGTAAACATTAGAGGGATGGTGGTTCAACTCAGCCACATGTTGAACTAGAGGATCAGAATGTTGAAGATGACTTTGAAGATAATAAAGATGTTGAATTAGAAGATTCTGATGATCAGGAGTAGTTTGTAGATTCATTTTTTATACACATGCGTCTGAACAATATAAAGTGCGTTTACAGTTTGTTTTGATACATTAGCACGCACGTTTGAATATATACAAGGTGTGTTTAGACAATTAGTACAAGTGCATTTAAAGTAGAAATACAGTGCGTCTATATCATTCAAGTTATAACAAAAATTTACATAACATCCACCACACACCACCACCATCACAACTAACATCACAAACCACCATTAAAAAACAACCACAAACAACCACCATCCAACCACCCCCATAATAAAAAAAAAAGTGTTTACAAACTTAAAACAGTACCACAAAAACCACCCCAACCCATCCATCATTTGTCACCCAAGATGTTGTCCCTTGCCTTCTGTTTTGCTGCCATATTCCCTATGATGCATTTCTCTATGTTGCTTAGTGTCTGACAGATGAGATTATCAAAAGCTGCTTGGGTCTGAAGTTGTTCTATTGCTGCATCTCTGAATGATGATTTGTCTTCACTGAGTAGCTTCTCATGGAGATCAATGTTCTTCATATACTCCCTCAGGACCTCACTTTACACACCTAAAACCACACAGGAAGAGTTGATGGTATCTCTTACCTCAGAGATGGAATCCATCATGATCAGAGTTTTCACTTGAATATTGTTGATTGCATCTGTGCAGTTATCTGCCATTTTTTTAGAGTTTTTTAGTTGGTATGTGAGGCTTATGTATTGATAGTGTTTATTTATAGACCAAAAAACTTAATTACATATAATATATGGTAGTTGAATATTGAATTTCAAGAATTAACTATATTCATTACCAATCAAATCATATTTCAATAGTTAGTAAGATATTTTGATTTTTTTACCATTAAAATATTTATGTAACTAGATATGTTGATTTTTTTACCATTAATAAGCTAGACAACTTGGATTTTTCATCATTACATGTACGAAAAAAAATATTATGTGTATTTGTAATTCATGTGCGTTTGGATCTTACAATAAGTGCGTTTAACATTTGCAACATGCGTTTAAAAATATAAATGTGCGTTTGTTTTGTTTGTCCCACCAAATGAACTTTAAACGCACGTTTCCTATTAACATTGATATAACAGGCGTTTAAAAACCCATGTTATCAGGTACTTCGTCTTCTTCGTCTGCAACTTTTTTTAACCTAATTTTTATGTTTAATTCTTCTTCTTGAATCAAAATTGAAAGTTCTGACAACTAATACGAGCGTTTTATTCATAATCCTATGTTTTCGTATGATTGATCGTCCCATTTATAATACTCTGTTTTCTGATTTTTAAATTCAAATACTGATCTTATGTTTTCGTTCAATGTAATCGACTTTTTTTTTTCTGTTATTTTTGATTGTGTACATGCTTAGAGAGCTACTAGGGATTTACTATAAAACGGTGGCCTCCAGAAGATGATAAGATTTTTGTTGGCACCAGTGACGGTTTAAATTTTTGATGCAATGAAGATGTTGCTTCTCTTGCCACAGTTGCCACCAATATTCTTCATCGTGCACGCTTTTATGAAGATGCTTCAAGATATGAGGTTTTTTGTTTGTTTATTTATTTATTTACAACCTTTTTGCTTTCAATGTTATTTTTATGTAAGTTTAAGATTTTAAAGTTTGCTGAACTACATGTGCTGGTAATGTTATGCCTTTCACTATCGACATGCTTACTAGTGCTAAACTCTTGGTGAGTTATTTGTTGTTTTCTTGTTTAATCCTTCCTAAAAACCTCTTTTTATGTTGGGTGTTCTTTTAATTCATGTAACTTATTTATATACAAATTTATGATTTTAATTTTTTTTTATATTCAACTCGTGTATTACACGGGTTTGTAATATAATTTATGTGACACTAACTATTTACTAAAAAGTAGCAATATATTTTGAACAAAAAGTGTTTTGTGGACTTTTATGACAAATAAGACTTGCGCGTTTGAATATTGAACCCATTTCGACATCCGCACCAATTTTACAACCTCTAATATTATGTTTCTATTCTCCTTAATGTTGTGCTCTTAATCAGGTCTAATGTTAGTTCTGCTTGACGCTGTAATTAATTAATTAATTATGAAGACACATTTTAGGGGGGTTAGTATCGTATGATGGTTAAAAAATGGTCACTTAATTTTTGTGTTGTAATGACTTTTATAATTAATATCCAGATGAATGTGGCAGATTGTCTGATACTATGGGAGCTTTGTTGTATTTCCAGGTTTGCGTGATTTTACACTTAATTCATACATAATATAAATATATTGTTTTCTTAGGGAGCTTTAGTTAACATTGGACATTTACTCGGGTCATTATAAAATATTTAGAGAGACATGCATGCTTGGTTACAAAAGTTTGAGTGACTTCAAATGTAAAAGGATTGTGCTAGCTAAGGGGTTTATCCACTCTTATATGTTGGGTGTTTGATCATTGCAACTTGAGTGAAGACATTATACAAATGTTATTAGTTGGTGCATCCCTGCATTGATGTCTTTTATTTTCTTGTCTCATTTTTTCACTTAAGGTGCTGTTTTAAAAAATATAAATCTGTATTTTTTTTTGTGGCTCAATGCGACGGCGATTGATTGTTCGTTGCTACTATTCCACTCTCTTGAACTATGTTTTGTTTGATGCCGAGGCCGTGGTAGTTTTGGCCGAGGCCGACCTTTCCAGTAACCATTCTACCCACAACAAACCTTCACTCCTTGGACCCCATATTCTCAGCCCACCTACTGGCCCACCAACCCATACCCTTCCGCCCCACCTCCCTCACCCTACGACCTAAGCTACCAGTCCACTTTCTGGCCCACACCACCATGTCCCTATCCATCCTCCAATCAGCCCAACACCAACTCAGCCCAACAGTCACAACCCGGTCTCCTAGGTTCACGTCCATAGCAAGCCCACACGCATACAGTCCCACTAACATTCAGCATGCTCTTTACACCATGTCCCTGCAACAGCTGGACCTAACACAGTACATGGACACGGGCGCTTCATCCACCATGTCTCTTGAGCAAGGTGACTTTCACACTTTTTCTAATTCTTGTATTTCTCATAATATTATCGTAGGTAATGGCGACACTATGCTGGCTCTTGGCCAAGGCACCAAATACCTACCCAAACCATTTCCGCCCTTTGTCCTTAAAAATGTCCTTTATTCTCCTAAACATGTTAAAAACCTTATCTTTGTCCGTAGGTTCACCACGGACAACTCTGTTTCTGTAGAATTTGACCCGTTTTGTTTTCTTGTGAAGGACCTCAAGACCAAGGCCCCATTCCTTAGGTGCAACAACAGTGGTGATCTCTACCTTCTAGTGCTTGGGTCATCTTCTAATCAGTCAACCGCTTTTGCAGCTATCTCGTTACAACTCTAGCATCACGCCTTGGCCACCCAGGACGCCCTTCTTTGAATAAATTAAAAACTTCCAGTTCTATTTATTTTAATAAATTTGAGAATAATGTATGCCAGTCTTGTGTTTTTGGCAAAAGTGTTCGTTTACCATTTTCTCCTTCCAATAATATGACTGTTAAACCCTTTGATATTGTGCATAGCGATGTTTGGACTTCACCAATCATTAGCTCGTCTGGCCATAGATATTATGTATTATTTTTGGATGATTTTAGTGATTTCTTATGGACTTACCCGATCACCAATAAATCCCATGTCTTCTCTCAATTTTCCCACTCCGTCTCCATAATTAAAACACATTTTGAAACAACCATTAAAACCCTTCAATGTGACAATGGCCGTGAATATGTCAATTCCACCTTTCAAATATTTTTCACAACCAATGGCATTCTCTATCGCTTCTCTTGCCGATACACCTCATCCCAAAACGGTAAGGTCGAACGAAAGATACGAACAATAAATAACATGGTTCGGACCCTACTCGCCCACTTTCCTACTCACCTTTGGCACTTTGCTCTTGTAACCGCCACATACCTATTAAACATCCTACCCTCCAAACAAACACAAAACAAAACCCCCACCGAAATCCTATACCACACCACACCCATTTATGACCACCTTCGTGTTTTTGGGTGCCTTTGTTACCCGCTCACACCATCCACCACAATACATAAACTAGAAAACCGATCCCAGCCATGCGTCTTTCTTGGCTACCCGCCCGCTCATCGCGGGCTACCGACGCTTAGACCTTTCCACGAGACAAATCTTTGTCTCTCGTCACGTAGCCTTCGACAAAACCACTTTCCCCTTCCGTCACACAATCGGTCCGCCCCCTTCCTATGATTTCTTGACAGGCCAATTCCCTCATCATCTGTGTCCGCACATAACTCCAAACCAACATTCGCCCTACCCTACTTCATCGTCTAACCCAATTCACACTCTCACGACCCACCGCATACTAATTCCCCACCGTCCCATAACTCTCATCCTTCCACTAGCCCAAGCCATGACAACCACTCGACCCATAACCCTTATCCCATACCAACAGCCACCCAACCCAGCCCACCAGACCCCGCTCCCACACCCAACCCGAAGCATCAACCGTCCGCCCCTTCCACACAACCACCCACCCGCACCGTTCACACTCGCTCAATGAGTGGCATATACAAACCTAAACAACCTTTTAACCTACACACAACTACCCAAAACCCTACTATACAACCCATACCTAAAACCCCACCGATGCCTTACGGGACCCGGTTATGGTACTCCGACATGACTACTAAGTATAATGCATTAATTAGAAACGGTATGTGGGAGTTATTTCCTCGTACCGTTTCTAATTAAAGAAGGTTCTTTAACACCGACACAACCGACCGAGAAGACGCCTCCATCATAATTTACTCAGGTATGTGTTTATAGTTTTGAAAAAATTGGTAGATGTTTGTAGTTTTGACGCATTTGGTATGTTTGTAGGTTTGACCCATTTGGTATATGTTTGTAGTTTTGACCTAATTGGTATGTTTGTAGGTTTGACCCATTTGGTATATGTTTATAGTTTTGACCATTTGGTATATGTTTATAGTGTTAACCCATTTGGTAAATGTTTGTAGTTTTTGACCCAATTGGTATGTTTGTAGGTTTGACCCATTTGGTATGTGTTTGTAGTTTTGACCCAATTGGTATGTTTGTAGGTTTGACCCATTGGTATATGTTTATAGTTTTGACCCATTTGGTATATGTTTATAGTGTTAATCCATTTGGTAAATGTTTTTCTAGTTTTGACCCAATTGGTATGTTTGTAGGTTAGACCCATTTGGTATGTGTTTGTAGTTTTGACCCAATTGATATGTTTGTAGGTTTGACCCATTTGGTATATGTTTATAGTTTTGACCCATTTGGTATATGTTTCTAGTGTTAACCCATTTGGTAAATGTTTTTCTAGTTTTGACCCAATTGTTATATGTTTGTAGTCGCGGCCCATTTGATATATGTGTGTAGTTTTGACTCAATTGTTATGTGTTTATAGTTTTGAAAAAATTGATTGTTATGTGACTCAATTGTTATGCATTAGCAATAGCGGCGACCCGCGTTAGCAATAGCAGCGACCTATGTGGCCGCTATTGCTCTGTTTTGTTGTAGTGTTAGCTTACAAGTGCATGGGTTGGTACACACCATGGGTACACTCATAAGTCCTCCCACTTCCTATCAAGACACCCACAAGACCAAATACTAAGTGATTAGTTAGTTAATTCATCAAACAAAGTTTTAAGTAAAAAGAATTAGACAAGAACACAAACACCAACTCAACAAATAAAAATAAAAACTATATAATCCATACCAAACTATATAATCCATACCAAAGCAGTCTTCACCTTAGCAACACTCTAATATCCTAGCCAAAGATTGGCATTACAACATTCACTCTAGTTTGGGTGTTTAAAAAACACATGGTGGTGGCTGTTTATGGATCAAAGAGGGCTTTTGTGGTGATTTGTAGTGATCTCTCTCAAGCTCTCAACTCAAGTAGTGTTTATGGAGTTATCCCAAGCTCCAAAGGTTTGGCACGCCCACGCTCGACGGTAGGTACTGTTGCAGAGTCCTTTCATGCAGAAATGTCCCCTCCAGGACAAGCACGGTCGTGCTCCAGGTGTTGGCACGGGTGTGCTTGCCAGTAAATGTTGTAGACTTGTCGGTTTGGTCGGTTGCAAGCCTTGGGGAACACGTTTCGAAGAGCACGGCCATGCACAGTAATGTGGTACGCCCGTGCTGTGCTTGAAAGCTGACTTTTGGCCTTTGTTGAATTGAAAATGTTGACTTGTTTACCTGGGACAGGTGCACGGTCGGAGCGCGACCGTGCCTTATCTGAATCAGCTCCGAAAGTCTTCAATTCCTTGTCTTTTGTGTTGTTTTCATCCCCGGACTTTGAAACTTTCATGCGGGAGACATGGTTATTGTACCATGTACCTTGTTGCCCCCTAGAAGCTTGTTGTCCACTCAAGATGTGCCTTTTTATTTCCTTTTTGCTTTTTGCTTCCAATAACCTACATTTATATCATAGGAACGATTTAACTATATTTTATAAAAGATAAAATCATAAAAAGGTACAAAAAGGAGGATAATTAAATATGTAAAACATATTAAATTATCGGTACATCATCTTCCCTACTGGGTCGTACGTGATGTGTGTCGTCATAAGCTGGTTGGTGCTATTGGACTGTTAAAGTATATGGCAGACAAGATGACACGAGAAAGTCTGACCAAGTGGGACATGTTCAAGCCACAGTATCCACACCGCATAGTTTATAAGAAGATCAATTCGGCGAACAACTTGCCATATGTGACTTTGCGCTATAAGCCACCTGTTTGAATGAAGAAGATTCCCCTGATGCCGATGGAACAAGACATAAGCAATAATTTTGTTTTTGGTATTATGATTAGGGTGCGGCTGAAGTGGTAATTGTTATGGACAATGAGGACAAGACGAAGTTGTGCAGGAAATTGAGGATTTTTTTAATCCTATGTGGTTGATTAACTGTTCGAAGAAAGACATTGAGACGCTATACTTTAATCCGATCCATTTTGATGCTCTTGACATTCAACAAGCATGGAAATTTCAAGCAGTTGTCAAGTTCTGTTTTGCGTTTGACGTGAATGTTTGTTATGATTATAAGGGGTTGCTTGGTAAAGATGCGTTGAGGTTGAATAAACCTATACAAGTGAAAGAATCAGGAAAGACTTTGAAAGCAAAACAGAAGTTGCAAATTGTTGAAAAGGAGAACAAGAACAAATAATCTGAGCTACAGACAAGGGGGTTTGTAGATGCATATTTCATATGTGTTTGTAGCTTTCGGATTGCCAAAGACGATATCGCCAAAGTTTTGAAGATAATATGTATATTATGATTTTGGTTCGAGAGATCGAAGGGTCGAACGAATTTTGTTTAGGTTGAATGAAGTTATAAAATTTTGATTCGAACTTTGTCTGGGTCGGACCTACGAAAGGTCAAACTAGGTTGTTTATATATATGTAAGTTGGCTAGAGGTGGTTAATAGTTTTGGTCAGTTGTGTGTGTGTCCAGTGTGTGATCATTTACACCTTTAATTGTGTGTTTTCGTTAGTTTGAATCTGTAACTGTTATAACATCTTTAAAGTTAATGAAAACATGTTGAAAATGGATATTGTTGTGTTCAGATTACTGTTATTATCATTTTGCATGATTATTAGGGTTTCCGCACTTAATACATCTATACTCGTGTTGATAAAACGTTTCTTTATCTAAAACCGGTCCTACAAAAACATAGATTGCATGAAATTTTTGATATAGTTGAGTAAGTAGTTATAATGAAGTATGAGAATAAACAAATTTATAAATCAACAAAGGTTTGATCTTAGATTCGAAAATAGGAAGTTTACATGAAAAAGGACTTCGCAAGTACATACATTCATGTGTTTAGAAGAAGTCAAGTTGAAAATTTTAAATGCAAGAGAAATCAAGTTTCATGAGATATGTGCATAAATCAAATAGGTTCCAAAAGGACAAGATCTAAAAATAATGTGGATAAAGAAAAACTTACGAACATGACATTAGTGGTACAAAAATAGATGCCAAGTATCAAAGAAAGATCGAGTCACAGTATGGAAGATGATAAGGGTTGTGAGTAACATGTAAATTTCGTGTTTCCACTTATAGTAGGTAACCGAGTTTCAAAACCCAAGTCATTGACGATTGAAGTTCAAGGCGAGGTAATAGGTAAGCTTTTGAACTTCTTGTGATGTGACGATTGAGTGGATCAGCTCAGTATAGTCGGTGTCAAGGTAGAAGTTCATAGAGGTGAGTCAAGAATCTTGGTTGGTCTGGGTTGATTGCTTTGATAGCATGTGGGAGGTATGGATAAAGTGTGCGTATAGTGTTGAGGTTGATCTCAGATGCCTTGACGAATTTTTTGAGAAATAGGGTTTTCTTTATGTATAAAATATCTCTTTAACTTGTAATTTTTTTATTAAAGTGACTTTTTTTTTTCCAATTTATGAAGTGTTTTTGAGAAAATCCAAGTCTTTCCCGTTATGATTGGGTAAACTTGAAGGCATGACTATTAAGCCAATTGTCGAAAATTTTGCAAAATTCGTACGTTGATAAATCGTTTGATTGCGCCAGTGTAAAGATCGTTAAGGCATCTTTTGAGATCAAAGTGTGTTATTTGTTTCAAGGCAGTAGGTATGGAATGGTGTATTACGGTTTCATAAGGTGTGTAATAATCAGACAAAAAGGCTCTCCTGAAATGAGTAATAGGATATCGTGCCTTTGTGAAGAGGTAACACAAGAAATAGTTTGTCAAGGCAATCGTGTTAAAAGATAGTGCACTGGTTCGTGTTTCGTAGGTAGGCATCTATGTATAAGTTCAGTCTGGCTAAATGAAGCTAACTAGTGATAGTTGACTATGGCTTATAAAGTTTGGTGTAGTTGTGTCGGTAAGTTTGGTAATATAGTAGTAAATCAGTGTTGGATAAGTATATGTAGTATTATTGTAACGGGTACTTCAATGGAATTTCTAAGGATATAAAGGTTATGGTCTACTAAGGTGCTATGACATCGATCAGACGAGGTTGCAAACATAATTATATAAAACAAGGGGACTAACAAGTTTTGAATCCCTGTTTAGTTTAGTTGTGCGAGATGACGCAACATCCCCAATGTCAGGATCTGGTCGAAGTTAAACACAAGGTGTAAAAATTTGAGTTATAGGTAAAAATGTTGAACACGAAAGAAAATGATGCTATAGTGTAAAAGTTACAAGCATGAATAAAGTAGTGTAAGATATAACGCGAAATATAATGGAAAATGCTATAATAAGGATAATGAAGAATCAAAGGTGAATAATCAATAAATGAGAGAATAACATAAGAAAAATTAGTGAAGTCAACCAACACGCGATGGAACCGGGAATTCAAATACGAAACGTGATATATTTACATATATCATGAGATGCTGGGATTGTTTCCGATGGAAACTTTTGACTATCCAAAGTATTTAAAATTTCTAGTGACTTGTGGGATACATGCTTTAGCCTATAAGTGAATGCTCATCCCAAGGGTTCCCAGGTAAGCATACAGATCCCGC
Source organism: Ambrosia x helenae (assembly GCA_030844895.1). NCBI lineage: Eukaryota > Viridiplantae > Streptophyta > Magnoliopsida > Asterales > Asteraceae > Ambrosia > Ambrosia x helenae. The sequence continues at coordinate 301,335 of CM061232.1, read as the reverse complement.
AATTGATTAGGATTTGTACGAAATGCCGACCTTAGACAGAAAACTCATGACACAGACGCTCACCCTTCCGGATTGCACGTGTTCCGTCATACTAGTGATCCCCAAAACTTTGATGAGATTTAAATAAAACAATGTATAGAAATAAATCTTTGAGGTGTGGACATCACTCCTAGCTTAATGATATACTTCAAAAACATAAAACATGCTAGGGAGTGAAACTAGTTACAAAGGTACGGATATCACTCCTAACTTGGTGATTTTGTTTTGTTTGTGCTATGCGAGCGTCTTCATTTTCGGATGTAAACCGGAAATGGTGCGATAGAATAAGTAAAGAATATATAAATCGAAAGTAAAATATGAGAATATATGAAAAATAAGATAATGTATGCACGAGAGGACTCGTGTGTGTAAACTTTGTTATAGACTAGGTCAAAAGTATTCTAATAACCTAATTCCCTAAAACCACGACTCTGATACCAATCTGTAACACCCCAACCGATGGCGGAATCATCGGGTTTCACGATTGTTCAATAGCTCATGGTACTAAAGTGTAAATATTGATACATTGAATTGAATAATTTAATACATTGAGATGAAATATAATTGGAACAAAGTGTCCAAATGAAACTTATCAAATCTAAACAAAAGTGTAACAAATTGATCTGAAACATGTACGAAAATAATATTTTTGTCAATACAAACAAATTGTATTGGTGATCATACCTTGTTTACATACCTATATAATAGATTCAAAAGTGGGTCGCAATTCATGTGCTATACTATTTGCTATTATGTAACTAAGTTGTACGAATGTTCAAAATCAAACCTGTAAGAATCAAGAATAAAAAATTTAAGTGTCAAGAATCACATAACAATGACCAAGGGCTTCCCATCGAAAGGGTAATCAAACAAGGGATATAAATCATAGTACTACTCATTTTTATGTTCGGCTTAACATGAGTTAATGATTTCGAAAGGCATAAGTTCACAGGAACAAACATAAGGCAAATACGTAAGGCACATATATGAATTGCATTTGTAAATATTGCGTTTAAATGTAGTTTAGTGAATGAGTAAATAAGTGTACATATATCACCCCAAAAGTGTAAAAACAAAAAGGGGAAAGTATACTCACCTTTATTGTGATGATGAACTTGTAACAAATCAACAAGAATCAATGAATTATATTTGAACCTAATTAAGAATGATGATTTAGTATCAACTAATGTTATAATAGTTATAATGTTCATGCAAAATATATTACGTTTGATTTATCTGTTTTATTATTATATGTGTGTATGAGTATGTACACGAATAATAGTATTGAAAAGCGATAAAAAATCATTGAACTTTATTAATTGAAATAATCGAAACACAAGGATTGTAAAGGTATATATAATGAAATCAAAGGACTAATGTTGAACAATTGGTAATAAATGAAGGGACGGATGTCACAGAAGATGTATGTTTGGATGAGTAGCAGAGCTAGAAACAACCATTACAGGGCGTAATTGAGGCGGTAGTCTTGAAGGTGTGACTTTTTTTTTTTTTTGGAAATTAGTGGTTTTAACCTATTATATTCTTGTTGAAAATATAATTCATAGTTTGAACATGATTAGTAAATTGCCTAGATATTATTAATGAATTACCTAAACACATTGTGTTTTTTCTTGTATGAACAAAAATTGACAAAAAAAAAAATTTGTTATTATTTTCGTTTTTTGTATAGCACTATGGTACTCGTTGTGAAGATAATAAAACATTCGTTAACTTGGTGTAATTTTTTTTTTTAAAATCTCATATATAAAATTTATTAACGTTTTAAAATTATGGGGGAGACATGAGATATAAATAGACTTTGGAAAATCATAATATATATATATATATATATATATAATTATACTATATTATAATGCATATAAGGAGGATAAAAGGTCATTTATATAACTTTTGAAGCATATGATACAGTTATATAACTTTTTAAACATATGATACAGTTATTTAAAACGTATTATTGACTTTTAAACCAACTACCCTCACGATTTTTTAAACAACCATAAATTGTTTTGGGTGTTAATTATTTAAGAAAAACAATTAAACTATAAAAACAAACATTTTATCATCTTTACGATTAAGATATTGTTGAGGTTTTTTTTTATTTTTTTGTTACTTAACATGTTATGTGATCACCGGTGTTTATGTTCCCTGCCTTATTGCATGAGCATCTATGTAGTGTGTATATATTTATGTATTTTAAAAACAATGATCATTTGTGTTTTCTCACATATTATTCTAATAAATTAAATCAAATTAAATTTGTTTAATTATAATCGTCAGTGGAAAAATGGTTTACGCTTTTAAACTCTTTTTGCTAAGGGTTTTAGTTAAAGAAAAGTTCAGAACGTCTTGCGAAATAATACTAATACAATAATAATGACAAGTGATTTAAGTATCTCAAAATGTGAATCTAAGACTTCAACTTATATATCTGGTGAATCCAAGACTTAAAATTATATATCTGGCTATAATAAATTAGTATGTCAATAAGCCCCAATACGTTGTAATTACGTTGTAATTAGAGTCAAATGTCCATTGTTCATATTATAGGTCGTGTGTTTAGGGCATGAAATCAATATATGGGTCCCAATCACTACAAGAAAACTAAAACTAGTTTTGAAAAATTAAAAACCATGTCACATGGGAAGGCCAAATTATTCAATGGTACGAGGGTCACCATCGCATCCATTCTGTGAAACACTAAAAACCGCGTTTACGCACGAAAGAAAACAATACTCATACAACTAATTATAATTAGTTGTAGTTAATTTTGTTATTGTTTTCCATAAATACGACAAAATCATTACAAATTCTATTGTCACATCATCTTTTCGCTCCTCGTATGCATAAAACTATAATCAATATGTGGAATTATTGCCGATGAAGCCTAGCTCAATTAGTGAAAATTGGGAGAGTTAGAGTGGAAGTCATGTGAAGGTTAAGGGTTCGATTTTTGTCGGAACCATATTTACCACATGTGGGGTTCCACCTAGGGAGATCCCCAATCCAGATGGAATGGGTAATCAGTACAGACGGACCTAGGATGTTAGCCGGAGCTCCACCGGTTGCACCACTTGCCATTAAAAAAAAAATATGTGGAATTATTATTGCAAGTATTTTAAAAGGGTTTGTCTATTTTGTTATTCATCACTGTTTCCCAATAATTTGTCAATGAATTATTTTCTTGATGTTGAAGTGGTTTCTACGAAATGGTTACTAAATTCTAGATTGTCGTTTTCCGATATGGGATTTCGGATGTTCTTAATTAAATACATCACTATATAACTCTTTCGCTAAAATTAACTTGGTATCTTTTACAAAGGGATCTGATTTCAAAGTTCGTTTAGGCCCAGCTAAAAGAGGTTGAGCCACCCTTATGACAGGTTCCAATCATCTTATACTATAAACATTAGACGTTCTCTAAATAATTAAGTTAGTATTTTCTTTTGGCCTTTGGTTACAAAAGTGTTGATAAAAGATATCTGGAATGATATTGTTGTCTCCATGTTTGGTATATCTACGGTAATAGATAATTATTATGTCATTTTCATAAATAAAAAGATTGGGTTTCAAATTATTAAGTGAAAGTTTCATGTGGACCAACACACACCTTAGCATTTTAGTGCCTAATTATATGTATTATTACGTATATAGGATATGAATATTGTAGGGTCGAAGTTATTATGAAATATAATTGCCCTAAGACGCGGTAAATTGTGCATATGCGAAAAGGACCGCAGATATATTGATTGTAAGGATTGTAAAAACATTTTTCTGTTACGAATGTTATAACCGGCTTCCCTTCCCTCACCTTATGTTAGGTTTTTTGTATGTAATGTTAGCTTACTAATCATACGTGGATGATAATGTAAAATACCAAATGCTTATGTATGTATGCATGTGAATCCTTTGCAAAAATGGCATGATTTACCAATTACAAAGTGCATTTGATAGGCATTGGAGAAAAAAATTGAAAATGGTAATGCCTCAAAACCTTACGTTGTGCATATGCGAAAAGGACCGCAGATATAAAATATTGGGTTAAAGTTCCAAGATATATTGATTGTAAGGATTGTAAAAACATTTTTTCTGTTACGAACGTTATAACCAGCTTCCCTTCCCTCACCTTACGTTAGGTTTTTTGTATGTAATGTTAGCTTACTAATCATACGTGGATGATAATGTAAAATACCAAATGCTCATGTATGTATGCATGCGAATACTTTGCAAAAATGGCATGATTTACCAATTACAAAGTGCATTTGGTAGGGATTGGAGAAAAAAATTGAAAATGGTAATGCCAGCTTTATGCCTCAAAACGGATCGGCGGTATCACCTTGATGCTGCTGACCGGATTGGCGGTATCAGCTTGATGCCTCAAAACGGATTAGTGGTATCACCTTGATGCCTCAAAACGGATTGGCGGCATCAATGGGGGCTGCAGGTTTGCAAATGATTGGTTGGCAGGTTGTAGCTTGATACCGCCAAATGAGTTTGAGGCATTACCATTTTCAATTTTTTTGTCCAATGCCTACCAATTGCGTTTCGTCAAACAAAAAGTCTACTATTTTTGCAAGAAATTCGTATGCATGCATGCATATAATTGTGCATGTATGTTGCAAGACAATTAACAAGGCTCATATATATATATATATATATATATAGGATTTGGGTTAAATGAGAACCTTTTTCCTAAATTGAGAACTGAGAGAACCATTCTGTACCACAAATTTTCTCTAAGGCAAAAAAAAAAAAAATTATTGCTTTAATTACTGCTTTATATGCATGAATTTTTTTTTTATTATTTTTTTTTTGTATTTTGTTTTTCAATATACACATGTGTATAATTGCATTATACACATATGTGTAACTAAAATATACACATATGTATAAATGAAAAAAAAATAAAAAAAAATAAAAAAAAAATTTCCCTTACATAAAAATGTGCGATTAATGCAAAAAAAAAAAAATTTGCCTTTATATGAAATGTGTGGCCCAAAATGGTTCTCTCAGTTTTCAAATAGGGGTTGGTTCTCTTAGGAGGGAAATCAGAGAGGATGACCGATCACTAAGTGACATGTGTTCCAGCCATATTCTTTTATTATATATTTTGTATATATACATATACATATATATATATAATTTTGGCTCGACCGGTCCAACCCGTGGACTGGTAAAAAGACCGGTTCAATTGTTGGTCCGGTCTTGAAAACATCGGCTCGATATGTAACTCTTTAGATCATACCTTATTATAAGTTCCATCAAAGGCCTATACATAGGCATACAAATCCAATATACTCCCACATTCATAGGTCTTAATCATTTGTCAACACATAAAGTGGTGGATGTCTAGCTACATCTCAGTGTCCCTAATTAAGTATGACTATACTTTAATTGTGTAAGCACACTTGCTTAAGTGTTCACAAAAATCATTGTTGTGTTTGGTATCTTTATGTAATAGGAACATGAGGCATGCACCAAGTTTCCATTCTCATGTGGTGTCTAAGTATTCTCAGCTCAATTAAGGTTCAAAATTGGACTAACAAACTTTTAGTTTAACACAGCCATGCACTTATTCCAGTTTGAGTAAAAGAAGGTCCTAAGGAAGTCAATTGTTTACATGAGTAAGGGAACAAATCCTATCTTAAATACATATAACTCCACATAAGAATGTCTTTTATCCTCTCACTTAATATGCATACTAAAACTCGATTTTATAGAGGATTGCTCTTTAACAATTGTAATACTTATGACTCCATCAAATGAGATCGAAAGTGAATTTCTTCATCTAATGATGTAATTTATTCAAACTTGGTGGTGGATTGAGCAACAACACTCTACTTGCACAATTCCAAGTTATTGCCATTCATTGTGAATACGAATCCTATATATACGTGTGTGTGTGTGTGTGATTAAGAATCGTCTCAAGTCAGTTTAGAAGCTGACATCAGTGTAATACTTTTCAATGAGCTCTACCCTATCTTCTAAATATATCAAGAACATATCCTTAGTCATTCTCATCTATGTGAGGATATTCTTAACTATTATCAGTGACAAATCACTCTAAGATTTTGTTGATATCTACTTTCGATCTAGATACTATCACCCTTGCCCCTTCCGGTGAAGCTAAATATGTTTTTATGGTATTTATAAACATTATAAATTACTATAAGCCCTTATTAGTAGAAAATCATTTGTGATTTTTCTAAATAATTTTTATTTCAATAACTTGAAAATCATTTTGGTTTAGTTTTTTTTTCAATAAAAAGAACCATTACTAATAAATTGCATACAACATTCCGTTTGTGACAAATCTATGACACCTGGGAACTCAGGTTACTACTTTTATCAAACACATAAGTCTACCTTAGCAAAACATTCTTTAAACGTAGTTAACTGTGTTAGTTGAGTCAGTTCGGTGATTCAGAGGATCACCGGGAGTCGGTCTTACACACCCATTAGTTATGGTTTGGTGATTTGGAGGATCACCAGGTAAACACACGTATACGAGTCTCTTATGCCGTCTGTTGGTAAAAACAATAATTCAACATGGGTAACTTGTTAATAATTACGTCTTATACGATCATTAGTAAGTTAGGAATACATGTTTATTTGAAATTATATGATAAAACGTGTTTCGGATGCAAAATTTGGAGACATGGGCGAAGGGATTGGGGAGGGGCGAAGGGATGGACCTCTTTGCCTGGTTTATAGGGCGAAGGGCAGATCCCTTCGCCTATCAATAAACCCTTCATATCCTGCAGGCCCTTCAGGTATAAATACTCCATTTTTGCTAATTTTCACTATTTCACAAACCCTAACTCACCACCAAGTACTCTCTCTCGACCCATACCTCTGTACCACGGCTTTTGCCCTCAAATCACCCCTTTCTAACCTAAAAACACCTACAAATCATTATCAAGGCTTAGAACTAAGGTGTGTGTTATATCCAACATCTTTTCCTTTCATTATAATGATGTTTACATAAACCCTTGATGTCCAAAACCTGATTTCAAAGTGTTTTCACAAACAAAAGCTTCCTAAATATTTTCTAAACAAGATCTAAACCATCTAATGAGTTTTATAACAAAAACCCAAGTTTTCAAAGATATTGGTGATCTAGAGATTAAGGATTTTGTGTTATATGTTGTTGTAATGATAATATGGGGCTGATATGGTATTTATTTATGTGTTAGAAGCATGTTTAGGGTGTGTGTGTTTAGATTATGAAGTTTTATGAACATTAGGGCTATTTTGATGATTGTTATGGATGATAAGATAATTAGGTTATGTGTAGAATCATGATAGGAAGTTATGCTACGAATTAGACATGATTATAAATGTAATTGTGTGGTTTAATAGGGGATTTTGTTGTTTATGGTAAAGAACACATGCATGATGTGATACTTTCATGATATTTTCCAAATTGGGTAAAACTTGCAAATTGTGCTCAAAACCTGTTTTGTCTATGTACTGAGTGATGTAACATGATGGGGAAAGGCTAGGGATTGGGTTGGTAGTGACCTCTTCGTATGTATCTTGACCCCTTCACCTGAAATTGGACCCCTTCATGTATAACATGCTGATATGATCCGTTACTAACAAATTTGCGTGTTTTTCATGTACGGATACCTGTTAACTCATATATGACTAATAGACTGATATTGTGAGTCACCAACGGATGTCGAGTCTTGTGAGGTCGTGTCAAACATCAAACGTTCTTTTCAAACATAAACAGTTTCGATTTGGACAACCAAGGGTTACTAGGAAAACATGACTTCGGTCAAACAACTCATAGGCTATTAATGATAGGTTTCCAGTAGTCGGGACATTATCATAACACGCCTAGTATTATCTTTCAAACAAACGCAACCTAAGGTGAGTTTCACGACCTCACTTTTATAGAAACATGCTTCACATTTTGGTTACTTAAAGATCATGTTTTACTAGTGTTATCATTTGTTTACAATACGAATCATCTAAATCCCAAGGAAACCACTAATATGGGTATATAGCGGGGAAATGTGGATAGATCTATTAGACCTAACAAACCCCACTCAGGTTAATTGGAGGTTGGAAATGTGCATATTGTCTCAAACACACAGGTCCTACCGGGGATGACGGTAGTCTAAAGGGTACACACTATAAGGAGCAACACAGTTAGCAATGGTTTCAATCGTAGTAGTAACATACTTAACGTTTAGCTAACGTTCATATAACATAGTAATAACGGATTGATCTTTCATACTTATGGAACTGTTTTTGATAAACCTGTGAACTCACCAGCATTATTATGTTGATACATTTCAGCATGTTTTCTCAGGTCGCTAAGGTAGCTGCAAATGGCTAGGATGCACGAAGTCACATAGCATCCATCATCATCTATATGTCTTTCATGAACATGAATTAAACTCTTTTGAACTATTTAACTTTGAGTTGGTTTGTAAAACTTTAATTATGCTTCTGCTGTACTTTTAGATTGCATGGTTTGTTTACATTATTTTCTCATATAGTTGTTGTTTGTTGTGACCGTTGACTTGGATCCTGGTGTGTCACGCGCCTCACGGTAAAACCCCACAAGTGGAAGTTGAGGGTGTGACAGCTTGGTATCAGAGCCAATGGTTATAGTGAACTACAAATGCATGTAGAGTCTGGTCTATAGCTGAGTCTCACACACTAGACAGTCATACACTTATGAGTCATAATAAGTGGGAATTAACTAACATTGTAGCGGTGTCGGTGTCATCATAGTTACATGTTGCATCATCCATTCTATCTTTTATCTATTCCTGTTTCTATATCTATCTTTCCTTCCTTGGGTTTTGAAGATAAAGAAGCTTTCTTGTTGATTTTGCACTACAGTGGCGAACATTGGAGTGGATTCAGCTTATTCTAGAGATCTGTTCAAGATTCGAACATCTCCCTTCAATGCTCCAATGGACACACTTGCCTACATACGCTATTTTGCACTTATTCTATATCGCCTTCTAGGGTAGACGAGTTGTAGTGCTTATTTATCCCATAAGCTTGGATATCTTGGTCTGATGGTTTGTAGTTGATACAGATTGCTCTGATCGAGGTGATTCCACATCATGGTTGTTAGTGCTTTCATGCTAGTGATGATTTGAAATATCTTATTCATTGTGACTATCAGAAGAATGTGTAGAGCTCGCGGTGGTCGACATGGTGGACGTAACGGTGGTTGCGACAGCAGCGGTGGCCATGGTGGGGGTCGTGGAAACATCAATATGACCCATGCAGAGTTGAATAATCTGATTCAAGAGCAAGTGTCCATTACTCTAGCTGCTTATTAGGCCATGCAAGCGAAAGGCCTTGGTCGTAATTTATTTACTACCACTCTTATCTATATTCTGGTAATGTATTCAAGTGTTAATCATATGTTTACGGGTTATGATCTTACATGGCAACCCTGTGACCGAGTTGTACATGGATCTAGAATAAGGTGAAATACCTCCACAGATGGCGCTTGAACTCATTGCCAAAGTCTTTGGCCTTACCTATGATGAAGTTACTCCAGATGATAATTCTCAAAGGTGTTCTGAAGAAACTGACAAGTTGGATGACATTGAAATTGAAGACGTCACGAATCAAGAATATCCTTAGTATATGATGAAAGATACAGCTGCAAAGATTCCATATTTCAAACAAGCAGAGAAGATCTTGGAATCTAATAATCCTAATGATGAACTAGAGGCAGAGAAGCAACGCAAAGCCATTATCAAAGAGATATGCAACTTATGGTTCAATGAGTACGTAAAAGAAGAACCCGTTCAAGCCAAGAAGTTCACTCAGCATTGGAATCAAATTCTGGGAACATCCTGAGCCGGACATATGTTCCTCATGCTCATGCTATCGGCATCAAGTTTGAAAGCGGTATTTTGTACTTCAAGACTGTCTATCACATCAAATCTCTACCATATTGGTACGTTTGTGATCTAGTGAGGAGGGAGCCCATTCAGACTAACTCCTCACTAGATACTTTTCACAAGATTATTCGCAGAGATAGTGTCAACGATTGGCGGTAATGTGCTCCTCAATTCCCAGTTCGTTACCAGTCTAAAGACAAAGATCCGAGAACTAGCAAGTTTATCTAGTAGCGAACTGTCAAACCACCAAATGTGATGACTCATATTTAAATTTCCCCAATGAGATAGTGCACCATTTCGCATGTCCCTAGTCAAGATATAGTTATACCGTCTCTTGTATAGTTTTTGAAGTTTAACGGGTAGCACTAGGTCTTTTACGCCATTTGTAACGTATGTAACATACTCCAGGCATATGAGTCTCATATGCCTGGAAGGCTAGTAGGCGTAGGAGTCCCATGCCTGTAAGCGATAAGGCGTAGGACAAGGGTCCTATAAATAGGACCCTTAGTTTTCTAACATTGTAACCGTTGCTCATTTTTTATTAAACATGGCGAAGTGCTACCCAATTGTTTGTGTGATTGTGTGTGTGTTTCAAGTCATGTTATTATACAAATCTCACGTCTAACAAGAAACTAGATCATTGATTTGGCCTTCGATCTAGTCATGCTCACAGTATATCAAGTTTCTTGTGTTACCGAGAAAACCCGATCCTACACATTAACATTTTTTTATTAATTATAGAACATTTATCATCTTTGTAATACATGAGATTGTAACCTAGTACTAACAAATATTGTTATTGCAGATTATTATATGTATAAATTTTTTATTTGAAGAAAATATACGCCTATAGGCTAGAATCCCCATCCTCATCTATATATATATATATAATAAACTAAAGTATTGTGTGACACATAACATTAGTTTGGGCCATCACCCCCCCTTGTGTGACACGTCCTCACCCCCTTGTGTGGCACATGGTACTAGGTGGGGCATTCGTCCCCTTTATTTCCCTCTAAAAGTCTTTTTCTCCCTCATGCCCCCTCCACCCAATTTTTAAACATTAATTTTTATATACAACATTTAAAAAAGAGTTAAATGCCAATTTCGTCCCTGAGGTTTGGGCTAGTTTGCCACTCCAGTACAAAAGTTTTTTTTTTGCAATTCCTTCCCTGAGGTTTGGATTTTTTTTTTTTTGCCAAATTCGTCCTTTTCACTAACCCAGTTAAAAAAGCTCGTTAATGTCAGGGGTAGTGTTGTCTTTTTACCTCTCAGGGACGAATTTGGCATTTAAAATTCAACCTTACCTCAGGGACGAATTTGGCATTTAACTCTTAATTTAAAATAATTGTTAATTAAATAATTTATTATGAATTTATAATGGTTAAAATAAGTTAAATTGATAAAAAAAATAATTAATAAAACTTTTTCCAAAATTAAAATTTAGTTTTATAAAGTTGCGACTAAGAAAACCCCTGAAACTTGCGACTAAGAAAACCCATCTATCATATTCACATTTCCATCACTGGAACTCCTCGAATTTGAAGCTTTGGGGTCACGACTTGTGCTTAGATTTGCACCATCATTCGGTAACATTTAATCTTGATTATCTGGTCCCTTATGATCGATTTTTGATAGAGTTTAAAAGCCCTATGTTTCTGTTTATTAACTGTATCAAAAACATGGTTCTAAGACACCGACTCAGAGCAATAAACCGATGAACTCGAAGCCTGTTCAAGAACTAAATGGTGGTCTTGATCCAAAGCTTGTTGAGATGATAAATTCTGTTATTGTAGATAGAAGTCCATCTGTGAAATGGGAAGATATTGGTTAGAAACTACTATATTATTCATCTTCTGGGTTGTTAGTTACTATATTGTTGGTTACCTTTTATTTTGCAGAAACATTTTTTCTAATAGCTGATTGTGATTGCAGCTGGCCTTGAAAAAGCTAAACAAGCTTTGCTGGAAATGGTAATCTTGCCAGCTAAAAGAAAAGACCTATTTACAGGCCTCCGTAGACCAGCTAAAGGTATTTTTTTTATTTTTTTTGGCAACTAGGATACGTGTGGAGTGTAGACTTGATTTATGTCTTTCTTATGCATCGTTTGGTAAGAGGGAATCAGAGAAGGAATGAAATGTAATCCGTTGGAATGGAAAAATTGGTTGTTTTGTATAAAGTAATGGAATGAATAGATTCTCAAGGCATGCAATTCCTCTCATATTTGTTGATTTTTGCCTAATTAACAAGGGCAGTTTTATTCATTTCATTATGAATCGAATGAAAACTCATGATATAACCTATTCTTTTTGTGTAACCCAAACCCTTTGATATTTTTGTTACTTTAACAAAAACTTATTATTCTCCCACAATAATTAATTTTTATATTGTAACTTTATTGATTATTTAGTTTTTACTTTTGTTATTTTTGTGGTTTTAATATCTTCTATTAAATTGTGCATCAGTTAGAATTAAAGTTACACGATTTTAAATATATTAATAAAAAATGCTTTTTTAATTGTATTTCACAATATTGATAAGAATTTACACTAACAAACATATGCATCTTTATTTACCAGTTTAATTCAGTTTATATTAATCCATGCCAAACTAGATACTTGAGTGACTCATTTCAGTTACCTTGTTCATTTGATTTCTTTACGTCCAACCAAACATAGGGCTTTTAAACTCTATCAAAAATCGATCATAAGGGACCAGATAATCAAGATTAAATGTTACCGAATGATGGTGCAAATCTAAGCACAAGTCGTGACCCCAAAGCATCAAATTTGAGGAGTTCCAGTGACGGAAAGGTGAATATGATAGAGGGGTTTTCTTAGTCGCAAGTTTCAGGGGTTTTCTTAGTCGCAACTTTATAAAACTAAATTTTAATTTTGGAAAAAGTTTTATTAATTTTTTTTTTATAAATTTAACTTATTTTAACCATTATAAATTCATAATAAATTATTTAATTAACAATTATTTTAAATTAAGAGTTAAATGCCAAATTCGTCCCTGAGGTAAGGTTGAATTTTAAATGTCAAATTCGTCCCTGAGAGGTAAAAAGACAACACTACCCCTGACATTAACGAGCTTTTTAACTGGGTTAGTGAAAAGGACGAATTTGGTAAAAAAAATCCAAACCTCAGGGAAGGAATTGCAAAAAAAAAAAAAAAAAAAAAAAAAAAAAAAAAAAAAACTTTTGTACTGGAGTGGCAAACTGGCCCAAACCTCAGGGACGAAATTGGCATTTAACTCTTTAAAAAAATTTACACCAAATCAATAAATGTTATTATATTTCCATTCAGTACCATAGTGTTGTAAAAAAAGGAAAAAATATGACTTTTTTATGCTTTTTGTTCATACACTTAAGAAAAACTCAAATTAAACCAATATTTATTAATTTATAATTTTAATCTTTATCTTTATTATTTTTTACTATATAATAAATAAATCTTATGATTATCTTAATTTTTCTCAAATGAAATAATATTATTACATCATAATTTCACTTATCTCTTATTTATATAATATTTATTTTCTTAACTAATTATTTTTATATTTTCGCTTATTAAAAACTATTTAATATTTTACTGATTGTACCTCATGTAATTTAAATTTTCTAATGTAACACACATTTTGTTAATTCATATTGAATTTGTCTATGCCGGAAAGCTCCTAGAATATAGCATAGTTCCATGTATCTTAAAAGACAACCGTTGACATATGTCACCAACCATAAGAGGACAAAAAGGCAGAGACAAAATTGTCAAAAATACATAAATATACTCTAAATTTTTAAAATTGACATTTACCCTCCTGTACTTTCTAAGCACCTTATTAAATGTCATTTTCATCTCTTTGAGTTCTATTTTACAAATTTACCCACCATATTTTTATTAATTACATTAAAGGGAAAAAATTGTTTATTCACGCCGTTAATCTTATGCATGTGTCAAGTTCGAGGTAATTTTTTCTAAAAATGAGTCAGGTGCGGTATAATACGTTTTTATGCTTATTTTTATGTATGTTTTCGGTTGGTCTACGTTTTGTCGTACTTGGTGGTGTAAATTCATGCTTTAACGTAAACGATATAAATTGACGTTTCAACATAAGGTTTTCTCAGAAAAGAATCTGGTAAAATATATATACATTTTCTTTCTTATTTGTACGTACGAGTCGGCTCAAATATACAACGTTTTCATTCACAAGTATACATTCGAGTTACCTACGTTTCTGACGTAAACTATGTTCGAAATAAGTTGGCTCAAATATAATATGTTTTCATTTGACGGTATATAATTAGGTTATTGTATATTTTTATATGATTAGTGCATCACATGACGTGTCGCCACCTTCAAACAATTTAGTCATCGTCGCCACAACTTGTGCGCTGTGACAACCATCTAGTTTTTATTAGTAGGGATTTTTTTTTCAATCGCACATTCGTACAGGTAGACTACAAGCTTCTTGACGGTTATATTTAAGTGACATATTACTTTATCAAATTTTTAAAAATCAAAAAAATATAAAATGTTACTATAATATAGCTACTTTATGAGATCCGAATCTTATCTATCTTTAATTTTATTATTAGGTAATTGATTAAACTTAACATAATATTCTTTCGGTCCTCGACACTTATGATATTTGCATAATATAATCTTTCTTTGTCTATGGTTACAACTTCATTTTGGGGTGGTTCTAAATAATATTAGAATTACGCGTAATGATAGAAAATTATGTAGAATTAGAGAAAAGAAGAAATTGAATAGAATTTTGGATTGCCTTCTCAATATACAATACAAGTATATTTATACATATACATAAATAATTGTCAGGATGATGTTAAATCAGTACTTCAGGACCTATAAGATAAACTGATACTGCTAGATCAGTTATGCTGCCTCGTTAAAAACCTTACTAAGAAAACCCATTGGGACAAAACTTAGTCAAGGAAAAGAGTACAACGTGTATAATTCTCCCCCTCAGTTTAACTAATGTCTTTCAATCTTCGGAGCCCGATCCTCTATGACAGCTGCTCAAAGCTGCTTCTAGGTAAAGATTTTGTGAACAGGTCAACTAGATTTTCACTTGACTTGATTTGACGAACATCAATTTCCCCTTCTTTTTGCAGGTCATACGTTGAGAAGAACTTTGGTGAAATATGCTTTGTTCTGTCACCCTTGATGTAGCCTTCCTTGATTTGAGATATGCAAGCAGTATTGTCTTCATAAATAATCGTTGGGTCCCTTTTGATTTGTTCTAATCCACATGCTTCTTGTATATGATTGATCATTGATCTTATCCACACACATTCTCTACCAGCATCATACAAAGCTATTAATTCGGCATGATTTGATGATGTTGCTGTAAGTGTATGCTTAGTTGACTTCCAAGAAATTGATGTGCCACCGTTTGTGAATACGTAACCTGCCTGAGATTTTGCTTTATGAGGATCTGATAGATATCCGGCGTCAGCATACCCAATAAGTGGCGACTTATTATCTTTTTGATAGAAAAGACCCAAGTCTCTTGTCCCGCAAAGATACCGAAATATGTGTTTTATTCTGTTCCAATGTCTACGTGTTGGATTCGAGCTATATCTCGCTAGTACATGTATCGTGAATGCAATATCAGGTCTAGTGTTATTTGCGAGATACATAAGAGCACCGATCGCGCATAAGTACGGTACTTCAGGACCAAGTACTTCTTCGCCTCTTCTTGAGGTCGATAAGGATCCTTATGTGGATCTAGCAGTCGGATAATCATAGGTACGCTAAACGGATGAGCTTTATCCATATTAAACCGTACTAGCATCTTCTGGATGTAGTTTGACCGGTGGACGAACGTGCCATTGCACAGATGCTCGAATTGTAAGCCGAGACATAGCTTTGTTATTCCAAGGTCTTTCATTTCAAATTCGTTCTTTAATAATTAAGCAACTTTCTCTATCTCTTCAGGAGACCCGATGATGTTGATATCATCAACATAAACTGCTATTATAGTAAATTTGGAGTTTGATCTTTTTATAAATACACATGGGCTGATTACATCAGACTTGTATCCTTCATTTTCAAGATATTTACTTAGTCGATTGTACCACATTCGACTACATTGTTTGAAACCGTATAAAGATCTCTGAAGTTTTATAGCACACATATCTCGAGGTGTTGATTTTAATGCTACATGAAATTTTAATCCTTTAGGGATTTTCATGTAGATGTCATTTTCAAGTGTCCCGTATAAGTATTCGGTGACGACATCCATAAGTCTCATATGAAATCCTTCACAGATTGTAAGACCGACTAGAAACCTAAGGGTTATCGCATCCACTACTAGGGAATACGTTTCCTCATAATCAACTTCTGGGATTGGGGAAAACCCTTGTGCTACAAGTCGTGCTTTATATCATACAATCTCATTCTTTTCATTTCTCTTTATTGCAAACACCCATCTATAACCTACTAGTTTGACGTCTATGGGTGTTCAGACTACAAGTCCGAAAACATGTCGCTTTTCGAGCGAATTTAATTCGGCATTGATGACTTCTTGCCATCTTGGTCAATCATTTCTGTGCATGCACTCTTCTAGAGTTTTAGGAGTAATCATTTTCATTTATTACATCTGTTGCTATAGCATATGCGAATATATCGTCAACACGTGTTTTATTTCGGTTCCACATTGTACTATTTTGTACATAATTGATAGAGATCTCATTTTCATTCGTTACCGTTGTTTCTTTTAAGCTTTCATTTTCCTCTGGAATCATATTTGTCTCTTTTGGGACATTTGCCTCTACTGGAGTTTCATTTATAATATTTTGTGCGTTTTCACCAACTCATTTAAATTTCCTATATGGATTTATTGTCTTTCGCTTTATTTTTATTTTTTGAAAGAGCGACAATTCTATATTTATACTATATTATAAAGCATGAGGTAAGAATTTCAACTAAATTTAAGTAATTACAGCATATAATGCATATGATGTAATAACTTAAAGAAAGTAGTAAAAGGGTGAAGTTGTCTTTTTACATTAACAATTAAGTTGATTATGAAATAATAAAGTTATTAGTGACTATCCATGTTTCTAACTCCTTTATAAGTTATTAGTGACTATCGATGTTCCTAACTCATTTATTTCATTTATGGGCATACCTTGTATTAGAGCCCTATAAATAGTGGTCATTGTGTTGTTATTATATGCATCTCAATAAAACAACTCCATCATTACTTATTTTCTTTCTAATTTTTGGTTTGTTAGTAGACATTGTCACCGGTTTCTTTCTTCAATTTATACCTTTATGAGGCCTTATTCTTATTAATATACTATGGCTGCCTTCTACCATGAAAACAGTTAATGAACCATTTTCTTTTGTTATGTAGATTCATAAGAGATTTTGTATACGAGAGTATTGCGGTAACCGTTATGTTGTATTTGGTTGTTCAAAATTTTGTGAAATATAGGGTATCGATCTTAAGGTAACGTTTTGTTCACCATTAAAACAATATTCTTGCAACCATTATGTGTTTATGCCCCTAACCAATCCATACTTTGTTGTTTTTATAATCTTTTATACAGTTAATATCTAGGGTTGTATTTTTATATTTAGGAAGTTCAGAGAAAAAAATTGAATAATATATTAATGTATGGAACTATCATAGTCAGTAGTTTAAGTTGAATAATTCTGAACCTAAACAATGTCTATAAATTGAGACATAAACATAGTATGAAATGATGGAAGCTTACTACATATTTGTAGAATAAAACAATGAATGAACTATGTTTAGTTTTTATAAATATGAAAGTTAAAATAAAAAATGCAAAAATAGATAAAAATAAATTTGTAATAATCATGTTGGTAGTTTAAGTTGAAAATTTTTAAACTTAGACAATAAAACTATATCATTCAAAACAATAAAGACAATAAATCTTTAGTAGTAACTAAAGATGTGGAAGATACAATAGTTTAAATTTTCTCCTTACTTGTGGTCTGTTGTGGATGATACAATGGTTAAAATTTTCATATCAACCGACGTGAACAATACTTGTATATACATGACTATAAGAGTTAGACATAGAGAATTCCTAAAATGCTTTTATCTATATCTATATCTATACTATATTATAAAGTATTTAGGAAGGTTATCCACAAAATTTAAAAACAATAATGGGGAAGGGGCACAAGCCTCATGTAGCCTCATCCTAACCAATCAAACTATGTCATGTCATTTTTACCCTGAAGTAACCTAAAGTAACCCTAACACTGAAAATGCCATAGTCTAAAGTAGCCTAAAACTTTTTTTCATTTTTAATATTAATTAATTAAAAAATATAAAACAAACAAACCATTAATTAAATAAAATAAAAGTCAATGCAATAAAAATAAAATACGAAACATAACATAAAAAATAAAACTAATCCTTATCCGACTCGAGTCCATCCATCGGCCAATTATAAGCTAACGCAATTTTTCGTTTACGAGCAATGGCCACTTTCTTCATTTGGCTGCTAAGATTGTCATGCGGTTTGTTAAAGAACTCAAAGTCGGTGTTAAAATATATTTTCTTGAGACTTGCCATTTGTGTCGCGAGTAACGACATATACTCGTCAGCGACTTTCTTTTTCGTTTCCGTCATCTCCTTAATTGTCGCTTCTTTATTCTTGGCGTACTCCGAGAATATTTCGCCCAATACACTTTTGCTAGACGGCCCGACTTGTTTCTTTTCTCGTCTCCTAAGGTGTCTCGGTTGACTGTCTTCATTTAAGTCCGGCACTGACCCACCGGATCCCTTCTCTGCGTTTCCTGTAGAAAAGTGCGATCTGGATTCCGGCAGCCTTCTTCGCTTATTCGAACTACTTCCCGAGTCCTCGTTCATCAATGGGACTTTCGACCGCTTCTCACTTTCTTTAATAATCTTCCACGCCCTTAATGTTTGAAAGGCTTCTTTGCTTTTTAATCATGTATCGCCCTTGTCATGACATCTACCATGGTGCAACCGCTTTTCTGGATCCGCTCCTACAAAAATAAAAAAAATACAAATATATTTAAAGGTCGAATAATGGTTTTATAAAAATATTCAAAATAATATAAGGAAATATAAATTATTACTGCTTGAATGTAAAAGTCGTTGAACGCATTCAATTGCGTCAACATTTTACCCCACTTTGAACGAACTTGATGAGTTGTGCGATTAGAACCACCAACTAGTTCGTTGTAATCTTTTAACACGACATTCCATAAACTACCAGCACTTCGTTCGTTTCCTTCCACCCGATCGACCGAAATATGTACGAATACTTTCGCCAGCGCAACTTCTTCATCCTAACCCCAATCGGTTCGCTCAGCACGACAAATAAATTTCCCTTTTTTCTTTCCCTTTGGGTCTTCTCGAACTTCAACATCTTCTCCAATCTGCTCCATTTCTTCATCATCTTCAAATTGGGTTTTGAATACGGGATCATCTTCTTCTTCTTCTTCTTCTTCTTCTTCAAACACCTCGAAAGATTCCATAGCCTATCCTGAAATGTCGTAAGTGGGTGGGGGTTGTGTAGGCACGCTACCATGAGGAAAAAATTGCGTGTTGTATGTTGGGCCGTACAAATTGGGTGGGGGTTGTGTAAAATATCCTTTTGGGTTGGGTTGTGGTAGTCTAGGCCAATATATATCACCTTGAAATTCAGGATGTAACGAACCACCATCGTGTCGGTTCGCACCTCGTGAGCTTGCACCGCCTTCCCGAGATTTGGTGGTTTCCCTGCTGGAGCCAACAACTTTTTTTTTTGCTTGTACATGGCGAAATTGTTTGGATGTGAAAGAATGAATGGGAAAATGGTTTGGATTTTAAATGGTTTGGATGAAATGGTTTAATAAAAAGGTTATTTATAAAGGTTTAATCTTTTTTTTTTAACCTAACGGTCACTTTTTTTGCATTTATTGATTTTTAATATGACTAATGGTCATATTACCGTTCAAAAGGTGAAACCAAATAGGCTTGGGCAATCCGAAATAGCAAGCTCCAAAACGAAGCCTAAATGGCTGGGACAGTGTAGCCGCTAGGCTACTCAAACTGAAAGGAGCTAGCTGAGGGTGCCCCGTCCCCTCTAATAGGAGATGACAAACTTATCTTTTTTCAACCTTACACTACTATATGTTAATTAAAACTTACACGCATATCAAAGCTTGGTCATCGTACCAAGCATTCATGATGAGACTATGATGTCCTTCTTTGTCTCATGTAAAAAGCAACAAAACCATATAACACGTGCCCTACCATTGTTTGCAACGTTTTGAAACCCGGACCGGACCGGCCGGTTCGACCGGTCGGACCGGGTTCCGGAGGTGAGGGCGGTCCGGGTCGAGACAAAGGATCGGGTATGCATTGAACCGTCCGGTTGGACCGGGACCCGGGCGGTCGAACCAGGAACCGCTTGGATTGGACCGGACCGGTTCTTATTTTTTTTATAAAAATTAAACCCTTTAGTTCATCCTGTTCTTCAGTCACAGCCACCTGACCGTTCATCATCATTGATCATCCATTCATCATCATCATCACCGATCGTTCATCTGGATTCACAGCCACGAGCCACCATTGCAGGTTTATTTTTTTCCTGATTCGTTCATCCTTCATCATCATCGATCAATCGGGTGATTGTTGTACAGAGTGATTATTGTTTGGATTGGTTTTGTTGGTATGAAGGGTTTATTATATATATTATATATAAATCTATACATATAATAAACCAAAGCCATTTTAATGACATGGCATTCAAAGAGGGTATTCTCTTTATTGAGTGTGCCATGTGTCATCCCATGTGGCAAAGTCTTTATTTTAGGAAAATAATAATTTAAAATTTAAAAACAAAATTAGATTTTTATCTCTAATGTTTCCTCCCATAACTTTTAAACGTTAATATATTTTATACACGAGATTTTTTAAAGAAAAAAATTACACTAAATTAACGAGCGTTTTATTATCTTTCCAACGAGTACCATAGTGCTATATAAAAAACGGAGAAAAAAACGACTATTTTTTGTAACCCGACAGGTATTGTGTCAGGTTTATAATTAGTTTTAAAAAAATTGTGGGTTTGGGTCGGGCCAGGGATTAGGTGATACCCGACCCAATTACCTTTTTTTTAATATTAGAATATGATAACTTATGGCAGAGATTTGTTTAAAATAATAATAATAATAATAATAATCATTAATCATATATTGGCAATTCATTAATTATGTTGTCATATTAGATATTTTATTATGTTATATTAGATATTTTAACCCGGGACGCTCTTCAACAGGTAATTGTTATGTTTTCTTTTTCTACCATATTCTAAAATAACTCAAATGTTATTGTATGCAGTTAAAGACCTTTGACTGAATATATTGGTGCTAAACAATCTATGTCCTCTTAAAATGCTTGGGATCTTAATATTCTGTTTTAGATGTTGATGTTGTAAGGTGAAATGGATCTTTTGGTATTTTTTTTTAAAGTATCTAATGTAAGTTGATACATAGATGCCATTTTTTATAGTTTAAATACTTCTAATTTTATTCACTTTACTTAGATTTCTCAACCCGGGACGCTCCCGGGGTATAAGCTAGTATATATATATGCAGGGAAGTAGTGGTGGGTGAGTGAATACACACGCCTATTGAAGAAGGTGAGTGAATACTGCTTTTTATGGTTTTGCCAAGGGTATTGTGTATTTGTGTGCACATACAGTTGTTGCCTGTTGTTTTTTTTTATTATATTAAATATTGTACTTTCAAAAAAAGGTTAAGGATTACTTGTATACGGGTTGTAAAAATACTCACACTACTTGCATTCATTTTGTGTTTTTTATGGTTTCTTTTTGAATTTTTATGCTTTTTATGAATTTGTATAATTTTTTGAATTTTATATATTTTTTTATAATATTTATAACGTAGTCCGGTTCTTAAATCCGGTCGGACCGGTCCGACCAGTGGACCGGTAAGCAGGCCGGTTCGACGTCCGGTCCGGTTTTGAAAACCTTGCTTGTTTGCATTTATTATCACATATTTATTTCTAAATTGTTAATTAGAATTAACAAGAGTTAATTGCCAATTTAGTCCCTGAGATTTGTCAAAAATTGTCACTTTCATCCAAATCTTTTTTTTGGTCAATTTAGTCCCTATGGTTTCATTTTTTTTTTTTCATTTTAGTCTCTGAAGTTTGTCAAAAATTGCTACTTTCATCCAAATCTTGTTAGTCCACAGGGACTAAAATGACAAAAAAATGAAACCACAGGGACTAAATTGACCAAATAAAAAGATTTGGATGAAAGTGACAATTTTTGACAAACCTCAGGGACTAAATTGGTTTTGTTACAATGACTAATACTTCTGTTTAAGCCTAACATAAACCCTTATAAAATAAACATTAAAACCACACAATCACTTTCTAATTTTATAGTTTAACAAAACAACTAAACAAGCCTACAAAAATACCATAGGTCAAGAACGACCATTATACACCATATGCGGACTTCAAGCTGCTATCTTTATGGCTCTATATGTCATCAATGTTTGAGTTATTATGCTGCAAAGTATATTCAATCTATTAGGCTACACGTCTATACTAATCTCAATTATTAGTTACACGTAAATGAGCAATAACAAAGAAACGCATCAACCAGTTCATGTGCCCAAACTATATTTAGTGGTTTATTACCTACAAATTTCCCTTATCAAGGAACATGGTTCAACATGAAATAGGTTTATGTAATCTTTTAAAACCTTTCGATAACCTGTATCTAGTTCGAAGATCCTTATTTTGTTAGAGTCCGTAATCTTTTAAAACCTTATATATATTTCATTGTAGTTTTTTGTTTGAAAGTTACTTGACCCAAAATACATTGCAACGCTGCCCAAAGTTGAGAAACGAACACAAAATCCAATCGAAAGACTGAATAAAATTGAAATTAAAGCAATCGGTTCAGGAACAAAAAACAATAAACTCAATGATAAAGCCTATAGCACAAACATAAACCAAATAAAAGTGATTAAACTTACAATTATTTCAACCACAACTAAAAATGCAAACACTTGATATCATCACAACCACGAAAGTATTAGAACATCTACACAATCTCCGTATCCACATAAAAGGGTGAAAACATTAACCTGTGATATAGCTCCCAAGCACTTCTTTCGGTTCACCGTTTACGCAAATGAACAACAACGATTGTATAAAACATAATATATATTGTAGAAGAAACATGATTTGAAACTGAAATGAATCTAGGGTGGGCCGATTGAAATTCATGATATTGGAATTTAATTGTTCGTTGGTTATAATGAAGTCATAATAGGTGCCTTTTGGTTTCATTAGGTCATGAAGAGCCGTTGGTTATAATGAAGTCATATAACCACGAAAGTATTAGAACATCTACATAATCTTCGTATCCACATAAAAGGGTGAAAACATTAACCTGTGATATAGCTCCCAAGCACTTCTTTCGGTTCACCGTTTGCGCAAATGAACAACAAAGATTGTATAAAACATAATATATATTGCACGAGAGATAGGATTTGAAACTTAAATGAATCTAGGGTGGGCCGATTGAAATTCATGATATTGGAATTTAATTGTTCGTTGGTTATAATGAAGTCATAATAGCTGCCTTTTGGTTTTCATTGGGTCATGAAGAGTCGTTGGTTATAATGAAGTAATAAGAGTTGCCTTTTGGTTTTCATTGGGTCATAAAGAGTTTTCGCTCAAGATGAAAGCATTGTATCCACAAAATTGGGGTTATGATAATAATGTACAAGTGGATTATGCAAGAAGGGGTAACATTGTAAAAGATTTTCATGACATTTTGGGTGTGAAGCAAGAAACTCTTCAAATGTCATCTTAAAATATGGGTAAAATTACCTTTATATGCATCGAGTTTCTTTAATATAGTATATATAGATATAGGTATAGGTATAGGTGTAGGTATAAGTATAGGTATAGGTATAGGTATAAATAAATAGTGGTCTTTTATTTGGTATATGAAACATATTATTAATGAATAAAGTTCTCTCTTCCTTCATTGTGCACAAATCATGTAAACGTTTACATGATTTGTGTAAACTTTTTCTTTAATTTTAGATTACCTTTTTTTTATTCAAACCCACCTTAGTTCCCTTGCTAAATTGGCTTGTGTTAAAAAAATTTTAATGATTTTTGTATGGTAGGATTTAGATAAAAAAAAATGTTGTTTTATTATAGCTATCTAATAATCAATCAACATTTTAGGAGCATAATATGTTCCCATGATTAGTTGTTAATCATAATTTGAGCATAAAAGGTGATGAGGTGGGGGTTGCTTTGTTACGTAAGTATTGTAGACGGAGACCAGCGATTTTAATCGTCTGTCGTTTCTCTTTTATTGTCAATCTCAAATACTATTATTATTCTTTAAAAGCCTATTGTTCTTTCACCCAAACTGAATGAATTAGTAATTGAGATTTTATTAAAAAAATTGAATTTCGGTCTAGTTCATCCAGAGCTTGAAATGTTTTGATTTTTTTAATTTAGAAGGTAGAGATTAATAAAGATATGGAAATATTTATTAATATTGTTGGTAAAAATAAAGGGAAAAGCAGTTAATGAGGTCATATTCAATGTGAGATGGCTCAAGTTACCCAATGGATCTATAGTTTTTTTTAGATTTTTAATTTGATATCATGTATAATATTTAAACCCTAACGTGTATATGATTTTCAATTCGGTAATGTTTTCAATTCTTGTTTTTTTTTTTTGGCCCGAAGATGCATTATACAACTATATTGATTTGATTATATATGTCAATTGTAGAGACATAATGCACGATACATTAATACATGTTGGTTATAAATGCAAAGAATATGTGATGGTTAAATCTTGGGTAACAACCCATTTTTCACAAATGGGTTAAATGGATATTTATTTAACAACTAAAAATCACCTGACTTGTTTGTTTCATTAAAAGTTACTAATAAAGTTTTATAAAACATATAAAAACAATATTACCAGTAATGACAACATGACATATTTTTTTGTCGTCTTCTCAACCAAATTTAGTAGTTTGTTACCTAAATTAATAGCGTGTTTATATTTATTTTCTACGAGTCCAAGAACCGTCTTACAAATAAAATCCATTAACAATATATTTACTAGATCTAGCACGCCTTTAAAATCAAATACTACACAATATATCATGAGATGATCGATAAACTAATAGTAACAAGTATCGCGCTACAAATTGCCTCCCCGCAACAATGCGCAGATTTGCCACTAGTATCATATAGAAAAACATGCCAGCAAGAAACTGAAAACCAGGTAAAATGTCATCCCTTATATTAAAATCTCTCCACTTCTTTCAATTCAAATTACAATATTTTGATCTACTTTTAATCCAAATAAAGGAGTTCTTTTGATGAGCTCCACCGTTCGCCCAATACGAATTTGCCGGTTGTTAAACTCTTTGTCATTCCGAGTCTTCAACACCTCCTAAAATGTAGTCAAAAAAGAGCTCCTACTATCTTCTTCCAATCTTTAGACCCCTTCATCTTCAAAACCATATGTAGTAATTCTTTAAGATCCACATGTCTTTGGCTTTATATGCACATGCACAGATTCATTGTCTTTCTGTTTGTCTTAGACTCTTAGTATATATTTACAAAGTTGTCCATCCATCTATCACGTCAAGTATCAAGCTACCAAAAAGAAATTTTCTACTTCACGTTTAAAACAAAATAAAAAATAAATAAAATTGCATAAACAAACAAAGCAAAAAGTAACTAATAACTAAACAACCATATATACACATGCAAAATAAAAGAGAACACTTTCACCTAACATAGTTAGGCGCATATCCCAATACCCGATAAGCCGGTTTCAACAGTGATCTAGTTCGAGTCGGATCAAGTCAAGCGAAACTATAAAAGCTCTAAATATTTGTTTCACTGTAAGAGAGAGACTATTGTACAAAGGCTCCTTAAAATACAAAGTGTAAGAAGCAATCCTGACCGTCGATCTGGGTTTTAATCAAACATCATCCTAAATTAATTAGCATGCGTGTTTTTAGTTTCAGTTAACAAGAGAAGGGCAAATTAGACAAATTGCGAGTATAATAATTTGAATTTTTTTTAATAATCGCGCCTAAATCATCTCATTTATGGACAGTTATTATCAATTGCTATAATCGTGGAATACACAAATTTAAAACTTAAAACAGAAATCAAACTCTGTAAACCAAAAAAAAAAAAAAAAGAGAGAGAGAGAGAGAAACAGAGCATTCATCAAAACGATGAAGAAATGAAGAAATAAAAACCCTAAAATTACGTTTGTATGAAACAGGTGAAGCAAGAGAATTAATGAGCTTGTTCGTGCATTTGATGAAAGTTATAAACACGTTTTCAGTTTTTCATTGATTTTAATGATTTCACATGATCATGTTGTTAAAACGCACTTAGTAATATCATAAAACGCACTTACACGTTGACGATATTTAACTTACAATGTAAAAACATAAAACGCACTTGGTGATATCATAAAACGCACTTACATGTTGATGATAATTAACTTACAATGTAAAAACATAAAACGCACTTAGTGATATCATAAAACGCACTTACATGTTGATGATAATTAACTTACAATGTAAAAACATAAAACGCACTTAGTGATATCATAAAACGCACTTATATATAACGCACTCAGTGATATCATAAAACACACTTACATAAAACATAAAACGCATTCACTGATATCATAAAACGAACTTACATAAAACATAAAACGCACTCAGTGATATCATAAAACGCATTCAGTAGTATCTACAATATAAAACAGTTATCTATCGGCCTTTGTTCATCTCTGAACTTTATTTCTTCTTCGTTTGACGAATGCTCTGTTTTTTTTATGGTTTACAGAGTATGATTTTTTCTTAGTTTGATAAATGCTCCTTTTTTTTTGTTTATAGAGTATGATTTCTTCTTCGTTTGATTAATGCTCTGTTTTTTTTTTTTTTACAGAGTATGATTTCTTCTTCGTTTGATGAATGCTCTATTTTATTTTTTTTTAGTTTACAGAGTATGATTTCTTCTTCCTTTGATGAATGCTCTGTTTTTTTTTTTTTTTTTTGCTTACTGAGTATGATTTCTTTATATCTGATACACAATTAAACATCACAATGATGGAATATTGTGAAATCAGTTATAAAAATTTTGAATTCGGATTTAACGATAAAACAGGGAATGTATTATTACGTGATTAAATGAGGGATGGAAAAGTCTATATTACCCTTGAATTGGCTTCAGATGTTATAACCGCCAAGTTACACGTGGTCACTTTTGGTGGCTTCCTACACTTTGTAGGTTAAGGTACTTTGTACCAAATACTTTCTCTTCACTATAAAAGCTCTAAATATCTATTTATCATCGTTTATTCACATTATTATTTTTTTACACACAAAAACCCAAAATTTTAACAAACAAAGACCAAAATTTTAAGAAAGGCCAAAAAAACATATGATCATTTAACTTATTTAAACAATAAACACCACTTGTATATTTGTTATCCAATAATAAATCTACGTTTATAATTTTTGTCCAACAATAATTATCTTATTACCGTTAATGTGATCAAATAACGACTATTTGATCGTTCAATGCCATTTTCAATTATTATCCAATAATAATTATTCTATCGTTCAACGCCTTTAACAATCTTATTAATTATATGAAAGAATTAATCCACTTCCTAATAATTGTTTCTCCAAATAATGATCACCGATTATTCTAAAAAAATCACTAAATATTTCTCTAAATATTTATTTAATATAAAGTTTATTCATGATTAATAATATCAACCATAAAATATTATTTTTTTTATTCGCAATCCAAAATGTAACTATTTGTATCGTACATTGATAGTCGCATTAAATGATCGATAATTAGACACCCATTTTCAACATAACGGCCCTTTCATTTCTCCCTGAAACTACCCTAAAGTTGGTCGCTTTGACGCCTCCATAATAACGATGGTGTAGCGGTGTTGGGGTGTGACTAGATGATTTGGCATGTGATCATGCCCTACTACACTTGGGTTGTTTGATAACCTCTTAGTGATTCCAATTAAGAGACTACATCAGAATCAGTCAGCACTAAGTGTGTTTGGTTTACTAGAAACACACCTCTAAATCAGCCATCAAGCCTCTTATCCATTTAGTTTAAAAATGTTGATGAATGAAAATTTACCCACTTTTTTCAATCACCTGTATTTATAACCCTCATCCGGCCATTCACACATCACCTCCTCGACCCAGCACCAACTACCACCAAACCACATCGGCATACTCTTACTAGCACGGTACCTACTGATTCAGAGCCTCTTACAAAACATGTCTCTTGTTGGCTCAACACTTATAGACCCAAAGATTGTTAAACAACTCCTTAGTTTTACAAATAAGTATCGTAAAGCCTAAAAAGGTATACCTATCATTATTGACGGGATTAAACAAACTTTCCTCGGGTTTTTTATATGTTAATATGTTTTAAAAAATATTACACTTTAAAAGCAGGCATTTTATCATCTTTAATATTGCTATAGTTTTAAAATTAAAAAATGATTTTTTAAAACATTTATGATGTTATGTAGGAGCATTTATATTTGGGGAACCAAATGTATGTGAGTGTGTCCATCAAATTATATAGGGTGAGTGTGTGAGTGGAGGAGAGTGGTGTGGTGGAAGAACTGTTCACCCTATATTTAAAAAATCATTGTTCACCCCTAAAAATATTTTAATATTTTTGAAATTGGTTGTGAGTGAGGAGATAGAAAATATAATGTTAAAAGTATGAAAAAAATATTATTATTTAAAAAGGAGAGAGAGAATTTTATGGTGAAATAGTAATTTTTAATATAATTTGATTAATGAAATTTGATAGAGAATATGTGAATGCTCTAATTATTTATACTTTTTACGTAATTACATACACCGGGTATGTGATTACGTATTCACGACTATTTCCTAAGATTAAATCAGGTGTCCTTTTACGGAAACTGACCATTGTATTTATGGAGAGACGAAAGGAGTTTTGATGGATGTATTATCTGCTTCAATAATTAATTATTAATGGATTTAAAACTACTTTTATAATAAATAAATTAATATTTAGATTTTTAAGAGTGGCCCACTACACCCGTGGGATGGGTCGGACCCAGAAAAGAAACGCGTGGAGCAGTCAAAGGTTATTGGCTTATTGCTTTCCCTACGGATATATGCCTGTGTTCTCTCCATGGGGTGCCAATGGACCCCATTATTATGACCCTTTTATATTTTTATTTTACTGATTTTCCCTCCAATTTTTATTTATAAAAATGCTTACCTCTAAACTTTATTGATATTTTTTTAAACGGTAAAGAATCTCACATGTACACTTATCATTTCGGGGCTATGTCCAAAGTCAAGTTCTCGACTTCTGTAAGACCGTACATCCTGATACGTGAGAACCGTATGAAATCCGTAAACCCTCGCCTCCTGTTATAAGCCATGTTATCATATTCAGAAAAACTAATTTTAATTAGTGTAAAAAAAAAACAAGAAGTGCTAATAGCATCACTGGTGACGTTGGTAGTTTAAGGCTAAAAAGCTGATTACATAACGCAACTTGCTTGAAGTTTCAAAGCTAAAAAGGCTCGAACAGTGATGTCAGTCATCAACAAAAAGAACAAGACCAGTGACTTGTCTTGTCACAACTTTCTTGGTTGACCCTCCACAACTAGCCACAACCATCACGTGTGGAAGACACATCCTATTATTCGCAGGTCTCAAACCTTCATAGGCTAAAGTGAAAACTCATTGGTTGTAATATGGATCGAGAGTTTTCTTATACTCCTTCTAGAAGATTCCTCTTCTATAAAGCTGAGATCAGTCATCTCCTTGATTATCCCTTACACACTTTTCTACTCCCTTCTTAAAGATCATACTTTACGTATGATCTTTTCTTCACTCTACTCACCAAAAACTAAAATATTAACATCCACATTCTACATTCTGACTCTGGGTTTATCCCAAATCAGAATAATAATAACAAAAAACTCTTGAATCTCCCATCTACATTTACAACGTAGAGGGACTCCATGGCATGCATTTGGTGAATTGAAACCCTTGAACTCTTTTACCTCTTAGAGACTCTTTATTAACGTTGGTCACATATTTGTTGTAGCAACAAGTTGGCGCCCATCGTGGGGTTGCGCCATTGAGTTCCTCTTAAAGATCAGTTGTGTAGCTCCAACTCCTCGAGATGTCTAACCACGAGTCTCCTGAAGAAGTAAATCAACTGCCCCATGAAACCGGTGAAACACCGAATACATACCAAACCTCTTTAAATAGGTGTACTCCCTTTACCACTCTGGGAAGTACTCCCACGGTGATCACATCTCCGGAGTTCTCTCTCTTTCACACTCCAACTCCCTCTCATTCGGAGGTTGCATCTCCTCAACTCGGCCCTATCCGTACACCTGAACGCAAGATCTAACACCCGAAAGACTTGCACGAAACTTTTTACAACTGAGATCTCTTCTCAACCAACATGACAATGAAAGATAAAAAGGGGTTGACTTGATCATAATGAGGAGGAACCCTAACTTTCACTCGGACCACCTATTTCTCCTCACATTCCTCCCTCAAGCTCTCAAGCTACACCCTCTCACTTAGAAGCTGGTCCAAGCTCAACTTTCACTCCTTTCAACCCCAGCTCTTCTCAACCTGAAAGACCAAGCACAACTACCTTTCCTTTATTCACTTCCCAACCTTTGGTACTAAGTGAACCCATAAGACACGAGGTCACGCTAGATCTACTCTTGCAGTCACCGATCTTGAGTGTTCCACCTCCCGTGCCTACTTCTTGGGAACATGCCATGAGCATGCCTATAGGAACCAACTACATGACACCAGAAAGCCTTTAAGGCTTTAACTTCATGCCTCAAATGATGGCTCAGATGATGGCACATTTCCCTTGGCAACAACTTATCAGCCAAGCTCTAGCCACGCATCAAGGCAACTCGAATAATAACACCAACACTAGAACAAAAAGTGACCTAAACAAACCCTACAAGCCTAGCAGCCTTTCATGTTTTTCTCCACAAATCGCTGACTACGAGTTCCATACCAAGCTAAATATGCCCTCCTATATAAAAACCTATGATGGCACTGATGACCCCGAGGATCACTTGCAAATCTTCTACGGGGCTGCCAGAATGGAAAAATGGGGAAACCCCGAATGTTGCCTCATGTTCATGCAAACACTCATTGGTTCAGCTAGGATCTGGTTCAACGACCTCTTTGCTAGGAGTATTCGTTCCTTTGATGACATAAGCAAAGGATTATTGGCCAACTTCTCCCAACAATGACGATGTGGAAAGATGCTACTGTCATCTTCCAGATCAAACAGAAAGACGAAGAAAGTCTTAGAAATTTCATTGAAAGGTACAAAAAGGAGGGCCTAACCTACATTGGTGCTGACGAAAAAAATGAAGGTAACAGGGTTCATGAATACCATAAACTCTAAATACCTGACCAGGACTTCAATAAAAGTCTCCCAAGAACCCTTGAAGAGGCTCTTGAAAGAGCCGAAGTTCACATCCGATGGGAGGAAGCTGTAGATATAAAAGAACAAAGAAAAAGAGATGCCAACTGGAGAAGCTCTAGCCCAAATCGAAAGAGGGGTAACTATGTGTCCTACGACAAGTGTTCCAAGGGGTCTGACTCTCAAAGGTCTGACGGAAGGAACCCTTCAAGCAGAGAACGGACGATGAATTTCACTGCTCTAACAAAAACCCCACAAGAGATCCTTGCCACTGAAGAAGTAAGGCACAACTTTAGGCCTCTCCGCTCCTTGCCTAAGAGCAAGAAAAAGGAGAATTCCAACCAATATTTTTAATTCCATGAAGAGAAATGACATCACACTAATAATTGCTTCCAACTCAAGAAAAGAATTGAGGAAGCCGTCAAATCTGGGGAACTTGCTCTTCTGGTCAAAGGAGTTAAGGATAATATGGTTGATGAAAAGAAGAAAAAAGTCAACATGATTCTCCTTGAACGGGAAACTCCAAAGAAACGTCCTCGGTTGGAGGCATGGGAATGCCAATGTGTTTGTTTCCCCCCACCCGAGGGCAAAAAAAAGTCACAACCCTCTAGTGATAGAAGCCTTGGTAGGTTCGATTAAAACATAAAAAGCCTACATTGACACCGAAGCGGCCACAGAGATCATGTTCAAAAAATACTACAACGTACTCAACCAAGGAGAGCGTTCAAAGCTTGAACAGGCTGAATCTTCCATCAAAAGTATTGCCGACATACCCATCAAGCCTTTAGGCCAGATAACACTTGAAGTATGTTTTTTAGAAGGTTAGATGACTCTAACCTTTGTGGTTCTCAACCTACCTTCCAACTATGATGTCATCATTGGAAGATCAGGCTTGGCCACGTTTGATATGGATGTCTCCAACGGCCAAAGAAGCATGAAATTTCCAACTAAAAATGGGGTTGCAACCCTTCAACCCACCATTAAAGCACTCATGATAGAGGGTGATGAACCTAAAAGGGACGAACGAGGCTTAAGCATTAACCCTGAGCATCCTGAACAAAGGATAAGGGTAAACACTGAGCTTCCCAATGATATCCTTTTGAAGCTTGAATGGTTGTTGCAACGCAATGTTGATGTTTTTGCTTGGTGTCATGGGGAAATGACCGGCATTCCACGAGACATTGCCAAGCACGAACTAAGAATTCTCCCTGATGTCAAGCCTGTAGTCCAGAAGAAACGAAGCATTGCACCGGAAAGAAGCTCGGCGGCTTACCAAGAAGTAGAGAAGCTTGTACAAGCCGGAATCCTTTCGGAGGTCAAGTACCAATCATGGGTTGCTAACCCCGTGATGTCCCAAGGATTGTTATCCCTTGCCAAAAATTGACCTCAAAGTCGAATCCCTTACAGACTTGCCCTTCAAATGATTCATGGACGCCTACAAGGGTTACCATCATATTCAAATGAAAAGAGAAGATGAAGAACATATGGCATTCCATACTGACAAAGGTATTTTCTGTTACCAAAAAATGCCTTTTGGTTTGAAAAATGCAGGTGTCACCTATCAAAGGTTGGTGGATAAAGATTTTGCAAATCAAATTGGCAAGAACATGGAAGCCTATGTTTATGATTTTGTCATAAAAAGTAAAACCAAAGATCAAATGCTTGAAGAAATTCAAGAAACCTTCAACAATCTCAAAAGGATCAACATGAATCTTAACCCTACCAATGCTCGTTCGGTTATGAAGAAGGAAAGTTCCTGGGCCACATTGTGGGAAAACAAAGCATCAAAGCCAATCCCAACAAGGTCAAGGCCATCTTGGATACAAAGTCCCCTCAAACAAAGAAAGAGGTGGAAAACCTGAATGGAAAGCTTACAGCTTTGAAACCTTTTGTGTCCAAGCTAGCCGAGAAATCCCTGCCCTTCTTCAAAAACCCTTAGGAATGTACTGACAAGAAAGATTTCAGATGGACTGAAGAAGCGGGGGAAGCCTTTAACAAGATGAAGCATCACTTAGCTTCCCTCCCCACCATCGCTACTCCCTAACCAGGGGAAACGTTCTCTGTCTACCTCTCGGTTGCTGAAGAAGCCCTTAGAGCTGTCCTCACAATAGAACGAGACAAGGCTCATGTACCTGTCTACTTCTTCAATAAATATCTAAAGTTAGCAGAGGTCAAGTACACTCCTTTGGAAAAACTAGCCCCAACCTTAGTGCAAACGGCAAAGAGGCTTCAAATATAATGGAAATTATAACTACACAAAGGATGTCTAAAATAGTGGGAAGAACCCATCTATTTATAGACCAAGAGTATACGTACAAGAGAAGTATTGAAGCAATATAATATGTACAAATACTACAACGGGCTGTAGCATTGGTACTTGAACAAAGACTTTAACAAAAATAATATTAAACTAAACTACTGAAGTCTAAGTCGGTTGGAAACTTCTATCAAAACATCTGATGAGTGACAAACTACTGATGAGTAGTTTGTCTTCAGTAGTTCTTCAGAGACATTGTCTGGTTCGTCTTCAGAACTTCTGATCATCACTTGATATCTTCTTCATCAGCACTTTTAGTCTTCTTCTTCAGCAGTTTTTATACTTAGAATTATTTTGCAGAAACATGAATTAGACTAACGTATCCAAAGTGGTTTCGTCAATCCTCTTTGTCCTTGCAGTTGGGTTTAGCCGGGGGAGGGTTATAATTACGGTTACAGTAATAATGATACTAATAATAAAGTGAAAAGGCTATAATACGCCCCTCATTCAAACAGAATGACTAAAATACCTCTCATTGTGTGGTAACGAGCGTAAGGGGAGAGAC
Organism: Ambrosia x helenae; assembly: GCA_030844895.1. Lineage (NCBI taxonomy): Eukaryota > Viridiplantae > Streptophyta > Magnoliopsida > Asterales > Asteraceae > Ambrosia > Ambrosia x helenae. Next base: position 266,985 of record CM061232.1, on the reverse strand, counting down.
TCGATTGATCAACATTAAAAATGACAGGGACCCAAGAGACCAATTTCCAAAATTAGAGCTTATAAACCAAATGCAATATAACCTTAGGGACTCAAATTGCATTTACCTTGAAAAAAATAACACACTAATTGTCCAGCCTTGAAACCACTTGGTGACACGTATGGGCTGGTAGAGAATTTCTACTCTTCAAAGTATATTTATATTATGTGAAATATAATATAATATTTGCTTGTATGATGAAAGAATATTTAAACAAGAACTATCAAATAATCTTCTAAATCTTGGATCATATATATATATATATAGTTTAATAGATGGTTGCCTTGAACACTCGAATCTATAAATCTATAATCTATAAATATATATATATATATATATATATATATATATATAAAAGAATTGATGTTTGTTGACGTGGTATTCAATGGTGGTCTCACCCCTCCTTTGAATGTGCCGCGTGACATAATGAGGTGCAATTTTTTTTTAAAATTTTTCGTTTTTCTATATTAAATCACATAAAACCTACAAATCATCATATATAATCCTTATCTTCTCACCCCAAACCCTAATAATCTTTTTTATTCTCAATCCCTTTCTCCTTCTACAACCCTAGCCGCTCACAAACACAATCACAGGGCACCACGAACACAATCGCTCCCTGTACAACCCTAACCTCCATCCTTTACGACTCAGAATCACCGACCACCATGAACAGGGAGCCCAGGCATTAAAAATTGGTATGCAAACGGACATCATAACTTAATTTATTTAATCCTTTTCGATTTAGGGCTATCTGTTGAGGTTTATTAGTTTGTTGAGTCTCTCCTCACACCTTATATCTCTTTCCTTCAACCACTAATCGATTTGATGTAGGGAAATCATGTTTATTGTTGCAATTCACTGAAAAGAGGTTTCAACCGGTTCATGACTTGACTATTGGTGTCGAGTTTGGTGCTCGTATGGTTTCTGTTGATTGTAGGCCTGTTGAGCTTCAGATTTGGGATACTGTAAGTGTTTTTTTCTTTTTTTTAATTAAATGTTATTTTTATTTTTGGGAATTGTTTGGTGATTATTATTGATGATTATTGGTTTTGATTTTGATTGTATCTAGGAATGTTGAACTGTATTGCTTTGTAAATGGCTCTGGTACTGGATAATTAATGTTGATTCATAGTGACTTGATGATATTGTTCCATTGGTATCATAGAAGTTTCCACTCAGTCAATGATTTTTTGTTTTATATTCGTCGGGTCTTGAGTTTCATCATTTATGCTTAATCTGTGTTTTCTTTTTTGCAGGAATTATTAATATATTATTTTGTATATTTTTCTTCTAATTTTTGGGTTTCGTAAGATGTTATCTTGCAGGATCTGAAGCTTCAAGAGAATGGGAAATAATCTTTTGTTCATTTTTAAGATTTATTTAAGATGATTACTTGATCTTTTACAAATATTGTTTGTTTTTAATCCGTGCAGAATTGGAAATAATCTTTTGTTCATTTTTTAGATTTATTTAAGATGATTATTTGATCTTTCACTAATGTTGTTTGTTAATCTTTTAATCCGTGCAGAAGCTTTGAATTCATCATCTGATCAGAAGACATCTTTTAACATCAAGGGATCATGGAATGCTGATTGGAGGCCTCTTTTGACCATCGAGCATTCGTTGCATATCACTTACTTGTGGCGAGAGCAGTGTCTAACTGTGATTACTTGAAGAAAATGTCGAAGCAATGGAAGTTGTTCACCATTTCTTGAATCGGGCTTAAGCAGAAGTGTGTCAGATGCGTCATGGTTGCTGGCAAGTACACAAGATGCTCAGAAATGAGGGTTCATGTGATTCGATTATTGTTCAGTGTGCTGCTACGATTGGAAGCTTTGCGTGTAGGGTTGATTCCGGTGTTAAGGCATTTTTAGATGCTGGAGCATTTGTTCACCTTGCGAATATTCTATCACATTCGAACGAAAAGGTATATGTGATTGTTATTGTGAAATTATGGTATTGTTATAATGGAAATTGATGCAACTAATCGGTTAGGATTAGTTTTGAATATATGATGAAATATTGAAATGTATGTGTGGTTGGTTATGTGATTTTATAAGTTTGATTGGTTGTGATGGGTGGATTGTTATACAGTTAGAGGTTTTGTTCTGTATAAGATTATTAACGTAGTGAATCGGTTAGGGTTAGGCTAGCCTGCACAATCACATGTGGTTTTGTAACTGCCATTATGGACGGGTTTTGTAACTTATCATCGGTTAGAGTTATGCATTTTTTTAGCCTTTTATGATAGGTGTTAATAATATTAGAGTTATATATTGTTTTAAGTTAGGTATCAATATTACTATGTTAGAGTTGTATATTTTTTTAACATTTAGGATAGGTGTTAATATTAGTGTTACATTGGAGTTATACATTGTTTTAGATTATGTATTAATATTAGAGTTATACATTGTTTTTAGGTTATATGTTAACATTAGAATCATACATTGTTTAAGATTAAGTGTTAACAACTAAGTTATACACTATTTTAGGTTATGTGTTACACGAAGCTTTCCAGCATGTAAATGTGAAACGCATCAATGTATTTCATATGTAAAGTTAATGTGTCATATTAGATTCGTCAACCCCGGAAAGTGATTGTTTAGCTGATTACTAATTAGGTTTTAGGTTAGGGAATATGAGTTATTACTGATTAGAATACTATGGACATATTATGATTGAGAAATTCTGTGGTTAGTTAACTTAAGCCATTTGCAATAGGTTTATCATTTCAACCATGGGACCTTCTCAGAGTAATTAGCTAGTGGTAATTTAATAAGCAAGTGTGAAAAAGTAGTTTCATTTTGTTACCAATTATTTAGAAATTATTTCTCTGTGTGTTTGTTTACATGATACATACATACATGCATACATATACATATCTATATATGGATGTATAAAAATTGTGTGTTTTAGTAATATTTGTGGGTTTGTGTATCTTTTGGGATCTTAGAAAAGATTTTTCAACGGCATAAAAAAAAAAAAAAAAAAAAAAAAGGCTTTTGTTTTCCCATGGTATCTCTCAACCTCTTGTCCCCATTGAGAAGAAAACCCACCAAAAAGCAAAAGCAAAAGTTTCAAAAGAAGCCCCAACGAACATCCTCTACTTAAAACCCTTCCCTGCTTCACTCCTTTTCCAAAACCCACACATACACATATAGATAGTGAGTGTCTTTCTCTCTTAATTTGTGCTAGCTATTGACAACATGGAATATTATGAATGTAGCCCTTTCCATTGGGCGGATTCTTACTACCAAGAAGAGGTAATTAATACGACACCACGTACTTAGTTAGTTGGTGATAGATATATAGTATGTATTTGTTTGGTTTTCATTATAATGGTTATGTTTATGGACAGGCCGGGCAAGGAATAGAAGAGTTGAAAGACACTTTATTGTACACATTGGAGTTGGAATCAGCGATTGCTTGTGCCCATGAAGAGATTTCAAGGAAAGGAGAAGAAGTCTTGCATTTCAAATGCCTTTTGACAAAGACTGTCAAGGAGAGAGATGAAGCTGAGTTAAAGTATCAAGAGCTAATCTTGGAAAACATGATTCTCCAACAAAAGCTTCAACAACTTGAGTCTAGTAGTACTCCCACTTCTTCTGCTACCTCTGATGACACTTATAATAATAATGTGGAAAGTAGGGTTCCATTGTCATCAACTGATGACCAATTAAGCCTAAAACAACAGGAACTAGTACTCACAAAAGGGTTGCCAGAGAATGGTAAGTTTTTGCAGACACTATTGGAAGCTGGCCCATTACTCCAAACCCTTCTTTTAGCTGGCCCACTTCCACAGTGGCAACATCCACCCCCTCAACTCAACTCAATTGAGATCCCACCAGTGACCATCCCATCAACAACTACCACCACCACCTCGCCTCCTCGGATGCTCCTCCACCAAGACTCTTGTGCTAGCACAATCATTGGTGAAGGGTTGACCACTAGAAAAGGAGTTTTGAGCAATGTTGTGAAGATGATCATAAACCCCCCCACTACCTTCACCAACAACCAAAAGCTTGTTCACCAATCATCATTGACCAAAATTTAGTGTTTTGAAGGAAAATTACTAAAATAAGTGTAGTTCACTATTTTGCTACCAAAATAGATAAGCGTTGGCTAAGCCGCCAGTTTTGTGGGGCTTAGCCGAAATTTGTTGGCTTAGCCGGCGTTTTTCTATTTTGGTAGTAAATTGGTCAACAATGTTTATTTTGGTAATTTTCCAGTGTTTTGATCCATAATCTAGCCACAAAATATGACAATTTCCATCCTTTTATTTAGGCTGTGGAAATTTTATTAGGAAGAAAGGGATGGTCATGATGATCTTGATTTTTCCCTTTAGATTGGATGTACATTAATTAATTCCTTGTTAGTTTTCCCTTAGAGCTCAAGAATGCTAACTATTATTAGCAAAAAAGAAAGAGAGAGAGAGAGAGAGAGGGCACAATCAAACCCTTGGAGCCTCTATGTTTGATTGAGGGCTTTCCTTATTCCATCCAACTGTAGGTCAGATTGGAATTGATATTCTTGACAATTATATTAATTTGAAGTGTGTAATCAGTGCTCAAGTCATCTGAGAGATCTTATCCACATTGTGTGTTGTTTGTTATATTGTTGATGTGTTTAATCAATTTTATCATTTTAAATTTCCTTCATTGTCTTGGAATATTTAATTATGGTTAATTTATACTTTTTACAATTTTGGTATAATATAATGTGAAAAGTGTGGATTTGGGTGGTGGAGTTTTTTGGTCTTTTGTGCGCACTTAACCTGGCATAATTGCTTGCATTATTAATGTCTCCTTTTCTATTTTTATTTCTATTATTAATTTTGTACTAAATTTGTTAAATAGGAGTTTAAGGTATTTTTAATCATTACTAATAATATACAAATATATCAAACGGACTGTCCTTATATATTAATAGATTTCACTCCTACTTAATTTGTTTTTTCAACTCATTGTAAGGCTTATTACTTGGGTGTTGCTAAATGCACTCCCTTTATATTATTTTTACTGATTACACTCCCTCTTAAAGTTTTTAAATAAACATAATTAAGCCTTATATTTTTTTTATAGAATTTCCTCTTATATCCTGATCTAAGTTTGTCTCAAACTATAGTAATTAAATCATAAAGATTAAAACTAACAATATTTCAGATGGGGTTTTGTACCACCGAGATGATGACGAGATTAATGGGACGGTGATGCTTCAATTATGTGATGAAGATGATGTTCATGGGGTGATAAACTTAAAAAGGGTTGATTACACGAAGAAGATGAGTTACTCAAATGATTTTTTTTTTAAAGTTGAAGGATAGAATTTGATAACTTTTAATCTGTTTTTTTAAAAGGGAGTGCAATTAGTAAAAAAAGGGGAGTGCATTTAGCCAACCCCTTATTACTTTCGTCCAACGCCACATAATTCGTCTTAGAAAATCTATCGGTGAAGGTGGTACTTCATCTATATCTATATCTATACTATCTTATAAAGCATTTCCTAAGGGCTTCTTAAAAATTAAGAAGTACAAATATATTTGCTTATCATACAATACCTAATGTACATCTTAACTACTTTTTAGGGGCATATTTGTCTTTTGAACTTGTGTTTAATTACACCACAATGAACCAAAGTAATATCAAAGACTTACATGTATAATTAATCCATTAGTAATATTAAATGTTTGTACAAGATAATATTAACCATGGGTAATGGTTAATGCCTCTTAAGAGGCATTTTGCACCACATCATCATCATAATGCATCATTCAAAGAATGTGTAATGGTTAAATCCCTTTTAATGCCCCCTTAATTATTATTTTCCTTATTTTTTCTCCTCTTTGGGCATTATACTAGAAATGTCCCTCCTTCTTCATGCCCCTATAATGCCCAAGGGATGGTGTTAAGGGCATTATCAAACTCATTCATGCCTACATAATGTCCATTACACATGGTCAGTAAAATACTATTTAAATTTAGTATTATCTTATTTTTATTTTTTAGATATACTTTCTAAATATACTAATAATAATAGCACTGGTAGTAGTCGTGGTCGTGGTCATAGTAGTGGTAGTAAAAGTGGTGGTACCCAATTAAAATCGGTGTTTAAGACAGATTGAGTTAGAAAACACTTCCTAAAAGAGATTTGGTGACACCCGCCGCATCGCGCGGGCTAACCCACTAGTATTTTATAATCCGTCAAAAAGTAGGGCATGGGTAATACGTTTTCCAACATATTACCGATAAATCATCACACAACAACAAATTAGCATAGACAACTTAGCCCGTTTGCGTATTCTTTTGATATAAGTTTCGCTTTTATAGAATGAAATGGATTAAATCAACGATATTTTTGAAGACATGATTTAAACAAACTTAATCATACGTAATTTACAAATATTTTTCTCAACCTTGATGTAATATTAAAGATGAAGTCGTCATTCTACGTTTGAATCCTTTCACCGGCTGAAGTGTGTCAATTGAAATCTTTGATCTCGGCCTAGAGTACGTATGAAGACCAAGTACGTGTAAAGAAATGAGAGAGGGAGAGAGAGAGATAACATAGCTGATCAATGATGTTTCAATACATCATATAATGTTAAACTATTTTTAGAATCTTTGTCTTTCTTGAGTGAATCTATGAGATGATGATGCATGGTGTGGTGTCTATATGTCTGCCTTTAAAATGGCATATATAACTAACTTATCCATACTTTCTACTCTTGCGGGTAACTCATTATGATGTAACTAATTTCACCTTTTACTCAATTAATTTTTTTACTTTTTTTTAACACCCAACAAATCAAACATGGGGCACCCTTTCGATAAATTCAAGAGTACCGAGTTGTTAAACGCCAATTCCGGGGAAAACTCGGTAACCCACCCGCCCGTAGGCACGTCGATGAAATTTCCGATAAAACTCGTCTGGCTCAAAAATCGAACTCAGGATCCCAGTCTTCTATCGTTTCTCATCAATGTCTCTACCACTAATATACAGTAGTATAGGACTAACCCTCATTTGAGGAGGAACACAATTCCTTCACACAAGTACCGCTAACCTTACAAACCCTTTGATTTTTACTCCATCGTATATGCATGTAATGATACTTGAAAAGACAATAAGAAGAAGAAAGCCAGGGACAAGTGGATAACTTACGTATTAAAATTCTGAAATTTACATTTGAGCGTGTAATACATCTAATCTTTTTATCGAATATTGACCCACTGATTTTATGAAAAACATACTTTAAAACAAAAAAAAATAATAAATTGTATATACTTTAGCCAAAAAAAAACATACGTTAAATAGTCTATTCTTTTTAAAAATATAAATCTTAAGCACAAATTAAATATTTATTTTTATATCCTTTATTAATGCATGTTATGATCAAATACACAGTGAAAGACAAATAGGAAGTCGTAGGAAGGGCGTATCAAACGAACTCATTCAATCGGCATTAATACCGTCTCATCAAACCCTACGATCTTGGTTTTTAGATATTCTGTTTTTTTAGCTTGTAGTTTTATAATTTATGTTATATCATTGTGTCTTTTATATAACATTGTGTCTTTTTCTTATACCTTTTTTTTTCTTTTTCTTTTCTCCGTTGTGTATTTGAACAGAGGGTCTCTCTGGAAGCGGTCTCTCTATCCCTAGGGGTAGAGGTAAGGCTTGCCTACATCCACCCTCCTCAGACCCTACTAATAGTGTTGCTATTTGTGAGATTTACTGGGCTTGGTTGTTGTTGTTGTTGTTGTTGCGATTGATTGTGTCTTTTCTCTTCAGCATTGTGTTATATTTTTGTGTCATATTTTGTGATCTATTGTTTTTTTTTTTTTTGTATCCTTCTCACTCTTCTTATTTTTATTACAGTGAGTATAGGATAACTTAACGTGCATTTTTATATCCTTTCCAACTATTAATGCGAAAGTGGTTTTTTTTAAAGGCTGTGATGATATAAAAAAACGAGATCCAACCAAGACAGTCAAAACCAGAAAGAAGTTAAATTAATAGGAGAGGGTTTTTTAATCCACTAGTCCCAAGCAAGATAAACTTTACAATATTCCTGCTATTGTACCACAAAAAAATGGACAATATATATTATCAGAAGGTTGTTCACTTCAATTCACTTCTAATCCTGCTCGATCGGTTCAAATATGACTTTGTTTATGAAACTCCAAATAAACCACCAAATTGTAAGATAGGCGGCTTCAATTAACAAGTGTGAGGGATAATCATCAAAGTCTTCGGAAGGATTAATGCAAAAGTGATTACTTTCCTTAATTTGTGAATTTTTCGTCAACTTTTAATTTCCACCATTCATTCCATCACGTTCGCACTTTCCCATTCTTCAACCTTTTCCATCCTAATAGCGGGGCTGGAAAAACGACACATATACATAGAGAACAAAGCATGTAATCTGTGTGAAGCCGGGGACGAAAAGGCTACTCACATGTTTACAGCACGGATAGAGTTTGCGACATCGTTGGGAGATGGCGTAGCTTGGATCCAATGTTTGCTTTTAGTGTGAATGATTTGTTAAACATCTATAAATTAATCGGCTCCAAGAGGTAAAGTTGGGAAGAGAATTATACGGGGCGTCATCATTGTCACTTTGTGGTGTATATGAAAGGAGAGAAATGAAAAACAGTTTAAAGGAAACCAAGTTAAGGTTGCGGATTTGATTTCAAGTGTGAAGTCCTACACGTTCCTATGGTTCAAAATGTATCCGTTGTAAGTGTGGTTTTTGCCTTCGGTCCATGCTTTGTGGTCCGTCGGGTGTTTGAATGAAAGTGAAGTTTCTAAAAATAAAAAAAATAAAAACTTCCGATTTCAAACTAGATGTTATAACTCGAAAGAAATAAAAACAATAACTGTTACTTGTACTCATCAACAGGCATTAAACGAGTTACTTATACAAGTTATGCTTGGTTAACTCTTAACCAAAAATCCTTCAATCTGAATCAACCTTTTCACTGGCAACTTAGTTACTTTTGAGTTTCTATAATCTCATTCTGTCTTCATTGGTAAATTGGTTTGCTCTTGGTTGATAATTAGTGGCGAATCTAGAGCAGGAAAAAAAAAATTTGCTCACAGGTACCTAATAATAAAACAGAGAAGAAATTTTTTTTACACTAGCTTTCCACTTCGCCAAATACATCCATCCACCACTGTCGATAATTCGGGTATGAATTCAATACAAGGTCGTAATACAGTAAATGTTCTAATGTTTTTTTTTTTTTTTTCTTGTGAGAATGCCCAAAACAAACTAGTCAGGTTACAAATGTCAATAAAGGCCAGATTAACACACCTCTCCTCGTCTGCCACAGTGTACTCTGTAAAATAGAAAAAATAATACAATCCTATTCAACTGCTTGCTTTTCTTTAGCCATAAGAATGATGTCTGTGACGGTCCTTCTCCCTTGAAGAATACGAAGAACCATGGTAGTCTCGATCTGGAATAACAGAACAGCATGATCATAAATTTGTAAAGCATTGATACAAGTTAAAGAAAAATGGCTTGATTGGGAGGCCTGAAAGTCGGCCTAACACCAAGTTTATGTAACTTTTGAATGAACTAGCTCGACTTTCAAGCGTTTCAATTATGTCTCCCAATCATTTTCCAAAACTATAGGCGAGGTAATTAAATAAAAAAAAAAGTTTACCTCGAGAAGAATGGTGCTTCGGCTTTTCTGCATGTCCTGTAGAGGATAGAAAACATCAGATTTCATACAAACAGCATATAGAAAATTAGATGAATCTTAAAAATAAAAATCACCTAGCTCATTTTATCTAAAGAGTTGATATTAATGTAGTAATAAACTAGTAATATAGTTTTGTTATTGTATTTAAGACACTAATTCTTTGTATTAAAAAATTAGATGTAAAGAGTTTCCAGCCAACCCAAATGTACCAATTGTCAATTGTCTACCAGATTAGTTCCAGTTTCCTTCTCAGGATGACCCCAATAACTAAAACTTTTTCCCTTTTTCTGTTTTCCAGTCTAAATTTCTAACTTGACCAGTTGACCCGCACTGATTAACTAATATTAGTCGATGTTAAATCGCCTTAGGGTTGTATCTTAGCCTCGAGACTGACTTGCTAGAAGCTTGAACTGAACAGAGCTTAAAACTGCTCATGTTAGAGATCAGTCCTGAAATAAACTTGTTTAAAGTACGAGCCCGAGCATCATATACCGAGCTTTAGGCTCGCGCGCCTAAACAAGCCTGTTATTGATATAAATATTATAACTTATGTAAAAATATATGTATACAAACAAAACAACTAAATAATTAATTAATAATAAACGAATCAAGCGCAAGCCATGCTCGAGTTTGAAAAGTTTTTCACGAGACAAGCTTAATTATGCCATGGTTCATTTACACCGGTAACTTCGCTCCACAAGATTACACTATATTGTCAGGATCTTTATTAAACAATATATGGAATTTTTATACTCAACATCATAGCTCATAATTAGTAAATTTTGCAATTTCCAATTTTCAGACAATCAATGAAAACATGTAGTATTTACAAGGCATGACAAACTAACCTGAATCCTTTCCTCTGTCCTTTGACCGGTGTCTTCTAACTTTGACTTTTTCTCTGTCCCTATCAGCTTCATAATCTCTCCCTCTATCACGGTCACGCATTTTGTGTCTCTCTCTATCCCTCTCCCTCTCCCTTTCCCTGTCCTTTGATCGGTCAATGCTGGAATCTGTTGTATATTCTTTACTTCTTGAAATGGTTTCGTCTTTAACCTCTCCCTCAATAGGAATCTTCTGAATATCATCATCACTCTTCGTTGGAGCTTTTAACTTACCAACTGCTGCTTCTTTTAGGGCATCTTTTAAATCAGGATTATCAGGAGACACTTTGATTGTATCTGCATCATCAAGAGTTGGGGGGCCACTTGATGGAACTTCCTACAACACATACCAATACCTAAAATCATGATGCGCCCTAAAATAATAGAAGAAAAAAATAACATGCCATTTTGGACACATATACTTAGAAACAGGCTGGTTGGGTTATATTTCATATCTAATAGAAAATTTTCAAAATAGTTAACATTGAAACCAGATGAAAATGATCATAAGTCTAGTTCTATTCTTTTTTATTCATTAAATTAGATACGCTTCTTAAAAAAACTCACAATAATAGAATAACGAAAATGTTGGTGAGCCAGCGCGGCCCATTTATCGTATTAAAAAGATAGCCAGTTGTGAGCCAAACCTGTTTCGGGTCATTACTCAACCTGCCCATTTTGCCAAAATTACAAAATGTGTAACGCATAGAATAGATAGACATAGAGGTGGACCTTGGGAATCGGTTGAGAAGGTGAATCAGATGGCCGATTAGACATTGTAAAAGAACCACTTTGTTTGCATACGGGTATATATTGTGCCTTAGGCAGAGTGTATAAGTGAGCTAGAACTCTACAAACTTCATCAATACCCTCTTTATCGGCATCAAATGCTTTCCACCATGGCGGATTTTCAGGTAGGGGTACATGAAATCTGCGTGCAGCAGCATATACAACCCGCATGCCACGACTGCACTCTTGAAGCGTACACATAAAGTTGTGCGCAAGCTGTTCAAAACATGATATCATCGTTTGTTCATCAATAAAAGGGCAAAAAGAAGAGTTCGAATTTGCAGCTCAAGGGGATGAATATTCATACCTATCATTTGCAAGATTCCAAGCTTCCTGTCGCAACTCTGTTGGTGTTTCAAGGGTGGCGAGATAATTTGAAATGAATTTATGAGGATGTTCAACATGGCAGATGAAACCTAGCTCCCTCAATAGATGCCGTTCAGATCTGATCAGATCCATCTTTAATTCTGAATATTTTTCAGAGAAGGCCTCTAAATGCTCTATGGGTAGATTTTCCCTTCTACATTCCATTCTATAAAAAACATTGAGGATATGTCTTGCTCTCCTAGGGTTTTCCTCAAGCTTTGAGGCAAGCAAAACACAACCAGCTGCAATTCTCTGAGAAAATTACAAGCATTCAAAAAAAAAAAAAAAAAAAAATCTAAAACACCTAGTGTTGTCAAAAGCCCAAGGCACACTAAAAGCACATAGGGCAAGCCTTGTGCACGGAGCCTAGGCACTTAAAAAGCAATGGCTTTATTAAATTAGGCGTATAGTAAAAAATACCATTTTTTAGGGGGTTTAGACATGTTTGAAGCTTGTTTAGGGATGGTCTAGGCTGCTTTAGGTTGATTCTCAGCTTATTTGGGTTGATTTCAGCCATAAATAGGGTTTTTTTAAAACCATTTTTGGCCAGAATTTGGCCTAAATCTGCACCTCTGTGCCTAAAAGCGAGCCTATACTACTAGACGGGCACCTCACAAGCTTTTGGCAACATAGTATGATAGACGCACTGAAAGAAGTTGCATCTATGTTTTAAACCTTGATAGTTAAAGGCTTGAGGGGTAAAAATGCCATTTTTTTGCTTTTTCAGATTTGTTGTCTGGTTCAGACCGTCTGAAACTAGTTTTTGGCTTTTCAGACCTGTTTTTTTCCCACTTTAGGAGATTTTTGCACCTTGCTGCACTCAAGGAACCTAGGCGCGCGCACCTTTGACATTTGACTACACATATTGAAACCAAAAAAAAAAAAAGAACAAACCTTGACGTTGAAACGAACAAATGATTTCTTGCAGTAGAATCGATGAAACAGAACCTGACCTGTGGCCATTACTTGCTGTGGTCTGTGTGGTAGATAGTTAAGGCCTTTTCCAATCCAATTATTTAACACGAAGGCAAATGGCCGTTTAATGTGGTTTTGAATAGGAATACAATCAATACATAAAACTAAAAAACAGAAATGTAAAGAATGCCAGAAGGATACAGCTTAAGTAAAATGCCACTTTCTTGGATAAGATCACAGCCATATATTCTAAGCGTTGTTTCAGTGGCTTCATCTATTCCATCTTTTCTAGAAGGTGTGTTCTGAAGTTGCTCATCAGTTAGATAGAATGTATCAATAGCTGTGTAAATCATAGTTGATGGAGACTACACCTATCACAAGGAAACATTATAACAAACAAAGAAATAAGCAACAAATAATTCAGGATTGTAAAATGCAAATATCATAGTACCTAATATACAATAAATTTATCAATCAAAACTACAACATATTCAGTATGTTCTATAACCTTTTCAACAAACAAACAGACAACTAATAAAGGGAACCATCAACAAACAAAACTGCTGTAGATTTGGTTCTACAGCTGGTTCTATTGGGTCACCCATTTAGCCACACCCAAACCAGAAGACTCACTGTCCCAGCCACCTCCATGTTGTTTTCGTACACAAAGCTATGGGCAAACTAGTCAATTCAATTGGTATTGTTGACCCACGCATGAAGACAACATGCACTCGCTATTTCATCCACTACGTAGCGTATAGGTAGCTTGTCGCTATCGTCCGCTATTCGCTATTAACAAATTTGGCTTTAAGTATGATTTTATTTTACAAGTTATGTATGATTATTTTTTTAGTATTTTTTTTATGAAGAGCGTATCGCATACATGATGTGCTTGCATCTGGCATCAGACTTTTGGACCAAACGCATCGCACAATTTAAAAAACCAAGGGAAAGACAGTGAGTTTGAGAATGAAAAATATGTGTGTTAATGTATCTCATTCGATTATAAGTTAAATAATTTGTCTATACTAGCTCAAACCGTGGAACGTTAGGTACTGATTTCTCCACCTAAGTGGTGAAGGTTGCATCTCCTGTTTCAACATCCCAGCCCTACCGTTAGTTAAGTAGTGTTTTCTATACAGTGGCGGATCCATTATTCTTTTCCTGTGGGTTCCTTTTTTCAATGGTCAAATATCTCAAGCCAAACTAAAAAATTTCGGGTCAGTCGGGTCAAACTTCTTACAACCAAACGCTAACATTTTTTATTCATTTATCCTAATTTTCTCACGACCAAACGTTAAGATTCAAGTAGGACAATTATCTACTAAATGTCTAACATGAATAGATCTAGAGACATAAAATTGATGCGAATAGGTTGTGTGGACCCACTGATGCTACACATCTCTCTAACCCAATACTATAGTACCCCTTGTCTGTTGTCTGAGGTAGCAAAATTGATAAGAAGGAAGTGAGTAGTAGGATTATTTTAACAATTAATGTTCCATCCATGGTTTGGTAAAAGAAGCCATATTGAGGCTTATGTCTGCAAATAAACCCCACCACCATAGTCGTGATTCGTGAAGGCACCTCAAATACCAATGAAACAAGTTCCACTACAATTTGTAAGACATAAATGAGGGCTGACATCATAAACCAATGATGTGAAAACACATTGCCATTTAGTGTTTTCATAAAATTCAGCATCAGCGATCAAGACAGATTGTTGTTACATATAAAGGAATCAACAACCATGTTCATCCATCCTAGATAGTTTAACTAACATTAGAAATTAAAAAAAAAAAATAGCTGGGTTTTGGAGAGGAGGCAGGTCGCGAGATGCAGAGGGCGAGAGGGACAGAGCATGGGGGGGGGGGGGGGGGGGGGGGGGTTTGTATTTGTTTTCCTTACTTATCAAACCCTAGTAGTGTTTTCAATTCCTACAGTTTCAATTGAAGTGTCTAAACTACATAATAATATCAGTTGCATACTCTAAAAACATACCAATTCAATAAACAACATATAATAGAATGTACAAGATGATGGATGATAAGCAGCATCAAGTGGACGTTTATTTTTCAATAAGCGAGAAACGTTTAGACGATAGCATTCTAAATAATTGGTGTTATTCCTTGAAGAACCCAAACTTGTACGAAACCAAAAGCAGAGGACGCAGGGCATATGCGAATGTTAAAATTATTTACTAAAAGACAATGTAAAGTAAAATCCACTAATAACATAAGGATGAACATAATTTGAATTATACATTGTCTGTAACAAACATCAAACTACCAAGAGTAAAAACATACCTAGACAAAATAAGAAGCGAAGCAATATGAAGATGGTTCTAGGGTTCTAGGGTTACTACGGAGGACAATCGAAACCCTAAACTACCAATCGAAACCCTAAACCACGATTAGAAGCAAGAATCAGAAGACGAATGGGTGCAAACTTACCGCAAATGCTTGCTCGAAGCTGTTGCTGTTGCTCTGGCGTTAACAATCCAGATGCAGTTGTTGGTGGTGTTGTGTGTGAGAGAGAGAGATAAAAACAAAGAATATTTAACAATAGAGGCTTCAGAAATCTGCTACGTTAGATCAAAAATCGACGGTGCAAGCACATGAATATATACATAGCAATAATTGTGAGAAACGCTAAGCAAAAAATTAGGGTTCTTGGATTCAGCTCTCATGAGCGCTTGTCCGGCCACAAACTTATCCCAAAGCCCAATTAGGAAGGACACCACGGTAAGATCAACGCATGCATGTTTCCCACCTTCCCAACCAAAAACTAATACGTCTGATGGGCGCAAGGTGGACCTCCCCTCCGCAGGGTCTATGAGAAAATTAAATGGCGAGGGTTGGCTATTGGCATAACAGGTCTGAAAAGACCCTAAGACAATAGAGACGGACATAATAACTTATTGTGTCGCTTTTTTTTCAAATACAAACATCATCATCATCATACTCAGTTAATCACACCGATAGCAAAGCTAAGGCAGGGTCTGAGAAGGGTAAGATGTAGACAACCTTACCTCTACCCCTAAGAAAAGAGAGGCTGCTTCAGTGAGACCTCCGGCTCGATGTGGATTGGTATCAAGCATTGGACATAAGGCACATAACACTTAGCAATCGGGACAAACTCGATCGGTGCATGTACCCCTTTGTCTTTTGGTTATCCACGCCACCACATGATGCATGATTAAAAACATGTTTAAAAACACGACTTGTTTAAAAACATGTCAACATGATCCACTCGGTTTCGGTTCCAAACCAGTTTGCTACAGTACCGGTTCCTTGCCAAACCGGTTTTGGTTTTACACTAGTTTGGGTGGCCACAAAATCGGTTTTTTACCCAGTTTCGGTTCGGTTTCGATTCTGGTTCGGTTTCGGTTCGATTCCGGTTCACTTACGCACCTTTTTAAGTCGTATAAATTACATTAAATTTAACTTTTAATAACTTTTTGGGATTTTTTAAAGAAGGAAATTGAATTTTAAGAAAAAAAAAACAAAGTTTTATTTGTGTTTATGGCCAAAAAGGTATTTTTCTTAAACCTGTTGCGGTTCGGGTTCGGTTTTTTTACGGTTTCAACCGGTTTTTAGCGGTAGCGGTTCCAGTTCGGTTTCTTTTGACCGGTTTTATTGTCGGTTTTAACCCGGTTTTCGGTTCGGTTTGAAATTTTTTTAGTACCAGTTTCATGTGGAACCGGTTTTGACCGGTTTCGATTCGGATCGGTTTTACCGGTTTCGGTTCCCAAACCAGTTTTTTTGTATACCTCTACATAGAATACTTCACATTGGCTTTTGAGTGCCCAGGGTCCTTCACAAAGATTTCACATTGGCTTTATTTTTAATAGAGTAGGTTTTTCTATTCAAATGGGGGTAGCGGCGCAACTTGTAGCCCGTTTACCCGCCTCCCACTTGTAAAAAGTTGTTTATCTAAATACAAAATGCTTGTTTAATTTATTAAAAACTAGTGGGAAACCCGCGCGTTGCTGCGGGACGGTTAAGATAAATATTTTTTTTGAACAATGCACAAGCGTAGCCGTGTTAGCCCACCAAGCTGTAGGAAAAGTGTAAAAACGTAATTGTCTTTGAATGCGAAACGATGTATATGAAATTAATCCATTTCCCTTCATTGTTTAAACTTTGAAAAGAAACTATATTTTTTTACATTCAACATATACGTTCTTATAACTTTTCATGACACACTATGTAAATTGTCCAACCATATGTCCTTAACTTCCAACATCTAAGAGATGATGTGTACACAGGACACCCAAGTATAAAAAAAGATTTCACTATATATGAAAATGAACTTCTTTGATCATCAAAATTCAGTCATTAGCACTGTTCTCAAATCAAATATGAGCATAGATAATTTTTATTCCCAAATATTTCTATATAATTTTTCACAAATTTAGACCAAACCACCATATGGATACGTATTGTCAAGCATGAACTCAAAACCAAATATGAGCATAGAAACCAAAAAAGAGTAGATAAACCAAAACACAACCATTCGATATCAGTATAAACAAGTAAACAGAGAAGTAAAGAAGTATCAACAAGACATTTATTTTAATAAACAAATCAAGTTTAACCTGGAAGATGAACTTGCAGATACAATCCACTTTCGGATTGTGTCAACGTTTTGCCAGATTCGTTACAACATGATTACTCTTTTCAGCGTCCTCGGTCGCACCTTGTCGTTCTTATTAAATAATTAAAATAAAAAATCTTATCAACATAAAATCAAAACGTACCGTAATACTTGGTGTTGTGTGTGCGTCACTTCGTGCTACCATTAACTCTCTGCAAAGATAAAGTAATTTGTTTCAGCAATTCTCATGATGAACGGCACTGTATATTTATATAAACATATGCAATTTTAAAGAAAGAAAGAAAATGTAAAATTAATATTTGTTGAATATAATTATTTGAAGCTTGTGGTAAACCTTTATTTATCTTTACTACATTGTACAAGTATCTTAATGCATTGAAGGGTAATTTGAGGAAGATTTATATGACATTTGAGGGTTGAAGCACATGACGTTTCACATCCCATCTTAACTTTACCAAGTTTGACATATTTGCCCATTGCTCACTCTTTATAATGTAGTAGAGAAAATGACAAATTAAAACTATTTAGATGTTTCTTTTATTCATCCGGGCTTTGAGTACATGAGATTAGGGATGTTCATTTTTAATTGGAACCTGAAACTGACCCGAAGTCAACTGAAGCCGAATTACAAAATACCCGAAAAACACGAACCCGATCAATCCGATCATTAAATGGGTTGGTTATCGGGTCACTTTTTTCCTAACAAAAAACCCGAAATCTGTAAAAATAAAGCCGGCCATTTAGTGTCTTTTTAAACATTATCATATCATATTGTTAAATAATGTATGAATTTTGACAATATTTAATTCAAATTTTGATGATATTTTGCAAAAAAAAAAAAAAAAAAAAAAAAAATTTCATATTACATCTAAACACAAAAACCGAACTAAACCGAACCCAAATAACCCCAACCCGATCAACCTAAACGTTAATATGGTTTGGTTATCAGGTCACTTTTTTTCTAGAAAAAACCCGAATAACCCGACACAAAAACCCAAAATTCAAAAAAACAACGCGAAGAACACCCCTCACTTAGATGGGTGCTTCAATATATAGAATGAAATTACTTTGAAAACATTTGGTTCACAAATTAAGAGTTTTGCCATGTTCGTGATGAAGTCGATTGCTTGAGGTTTACTAGTGGATGGTTCAAACTCTTGCCACATGTCGTTATAGTATAGATGATTAATCAGACGTAAAACTTACAATTAATGGAAGTATTCGATTGAGTTTGAGTCTCGAACAAATTCAGAGATTTAACATTCGAGGAGGAAATTGAAGATGAAAGGCTTCAAGTTGTGAATGGATTCATGAAGATGTGTGACAAAGTCAAATGAGCTTGATACCGTTAGTCAAGGGGGAGATTGTATGCACCAAATGTGACTAATGATCATCAAGTGTAAAAGAAATTTGTAATGACAAGTTAAGGGGGAGACTATTAAGACCTAGTTTGTGACTTGTGATTACTAAATAGAAAGTGAGCGCTGATATTCGTAAAATTATACATATTTGTATCATCATTTTACTCCCACTTTTTAAAGTTTTACTATAAATTTTAGAAAATTAGTTCTAAATTTGTTTACTTTTGATTTTTAGGATGATCGGGCCGCAAAATGACAAAAGAACCAAAAAATGAAGCAAAATCAAGAAAATGTCAAGTTACAGCTCAAGACACGGGGTCGTGTCTGCAAGGAACGCCCTGTGCCTAATCCCCAAGTCTGTACAAAATAATGGTCTTCTCAAGACCAAAAAAAAAGTGGTGGTCCCCTCGGCCAACTAAAGGCAACGGTGTGTCAAAAAAGCTTAAAACTTCACATAAGTATATCTCGGGCTATGAAATGAGTTACGGGGGCCATAATATATAGATTTTAACTATCTCAACGAGACGAAGCTAAAGACATAGTTTTCATGGTTAAAATAGCAAAGCACGGGCCATGCCTCTGAGGCACACACTAGAAAACGACAAAACACGCCACGTGACATGTGCCTCATAGAAATGCGATGTTCCATTAGAAAACGACAAAAAAGACCCTCTAAAGATATTTTGAAGATTTCCTAGGGCCCACAAGAATGGACCACGGGCCGTGCCTCAGTACCACATTCCGTGCCGGTTAGATACTGAAGATTCCATGGCCACGTCATCGAGTCATGAGCCATGCCTAGTCACCTAGTTTAT
This sequence comes from Ambrosia x helenae, assembly GCA_030844895.1. Classification (NCBI taxonomy): domain Eukaryota; kingdom Viridiplantae; phylum Streptophyta; class Magnoliopsida; order Asterales; family Asteraceae; genus Ambrosia; species Ambrosia x helenae. Next base: position 247,486 of record CM061232.1, on the reverse strand, counting down.
TGTATATATTTGGTTTGTATTTGAAATCCTGGCAGGCGATCCAAAGTCTCGAGTTGGATCGGCTCGCACACATGCTTTCGCCTTCATATAAAATATTTTAAAAGCATGTGTACAAAACCCAACATGATATTAACCTTACTTAGGTTTTAGGCATTTCTAATATGGCGAATTTTACTATTAGTGACATGTTGCACAGACTTAAATATTTTTTTTCCAATTGGAGTCGTCATAGTAAATTGTCGGTGCAATACCAAGGGTTGTAATTGTCACTATGCAATTCTGTGTTTTATCTAAGTGTTGGCGAACTTAAGGTTTTGGAAAAATTAATTGGTTGGCGAGGTTGTGACATCGCCAAGCCACTAGCGAACTTAACTTATCATCGCTGTTAGTCGGGTTGTATCTATTAATATGTATGTGTGTGTAAGTTTTCATTATAGGATTCCAGGAAAGTCTCGACCTGGACAAAGTGTTTTGAGAGAGAACTAAATGTTTAGGACCAGTTAACTTATTATATTTTGATCAAACAATCTTGTGTGTGTTTATTTATTTTGGTAGCGTTTGATACGATGGAATGGAAGGATGAATGAAATGGACCATTACGAGGTAATGAAAAATAGTGTGTTTGGTTGATCAATGAAATGGAATCAATCATTCTACAAGTCATTTCATTCCCTCAAAACTATTCCATCCACCCTCATGTTTCTTTTTCATTTCATACCTCTTTCACCCTTCATAAACAACACCATAAGTCCATAACTCACCACCCACCACCACAACCCACCACCATCGACACCACCCACCACCACTGCCGCGACCACCCATCGTCATCGCCATCACCACCGCCACCGTCACCCACCACCTCCATGCAACACCACCCAACGCCACCCACCACCGTCACCCACACACCACCTGCCACCGTCACCCACCAATACCACCGCCACTACTCACTATCGTCACATACCCACCATCACCGCCATTCACCTCGCCCACCGCTGTAACATCGCAAAATTTTCCCAAAATTTTATATAAACGCCCTTATTTTTATACCTAAGTCTTTATCCTCCTAATTCACAACTTATATATATATATGTATATACATATGTATAATAATAAATAATATTAATATTAGTAGCAAAAAAAAAATGTAGTATACAAAGCCAAAACAAATTCTGCGTGACATTGGCCCACTCCCCATTTTCTTTTTATGAAAAATATTATAAAACATTGAAATCCAATCCAACTACATGGTTGATTCATATGGAAGCTATTCAAACAATTATGGAAACCATATAATATAAAGCAACGTTTCTGTTTCAACATTTTAAAATAATAATTATAACCTTTTTAAAAATTTCCAACACTTTAGTCTTGAAATTTGAAAAACGAGGCAAATAAATTCAAATTTTAAACTGTGACATTTTCTTTTGGGTTTTCGGAAGCCCACACAAAAAAAAATCAGCCCATGACCTTTTTGCAGCCCAAAGCCAGGAGAAGAGTGAGCCGGCCCACTTGATCATCCACCCCATCCCTTAAAACCGGCCCAAGACTACTCCACCCCTTTCCTGTTCTGTGCGATGTGCAGCTCGGCAAGTTTGACCAAGGATTGTGCCTTTAATACTAATCATATTTATATGATTGAACCACATTTTGGAAAACAGTAATGACGACGCAATCAAACGTCAATAATTCGCGTAATATAGCTCCTGATTGAGCAAAATACGAACCGGGTTTCACAATTTTGACCAATCAATTCAACTTGCCAATTATTTGATTTCACTATAAATTAAACCCACTCCCTTAATCCAATAGTGCCGAAAACACTTCACACAATCTAAATTTTCTCTCTAACGCATGATGAAACTCGTAATTTGATTATTGTTGACTTTTCGGTTTGACCGAGTGTTCATCACGATTACAACTTGTAAGTATCATTCTGTTGTTGGGTTTTGTTCATCGGACATCTACAAACAAAAGCCCCATCAAATCAGGGGCTATTGCTTGTTGAATCTGATTATTGATATAGCTAGGGTTCATTACATACGATTTGGGGATGATGGATCTGCTGCTGTGTGTATTAAATTATTTCGAAACGATCTTCAAACACCAACTGATCAACAGATCAGTTGGTTGGTCTCTTTTCACAAGAACATGAACCGGCCAGACGGCCCAGGTTCGAGTCCCACAAGCACCATTTTTTTTTTATTTAAGCTTAACTTATATATATATATTCATTTATATATTTAAAATTCATTTTAAAATACCAAAACCCTTTTATAAATTCTACAAAAATTATATTATGTTAATCTGATGAAAAAGTTCAACACCCAATTTTTAGTTTTCAAAAATTTATTTATTTAATATATATAATAAATAAATCAAGTTTATTCCATTTTATTTATAAAAATCTATAAAAATATCAAAACGATCTTATTAATTTCCACAAAAATTATTCTAAGTTTTCATAACAATAAACTTTTCTGAAAAGATTTTTATTTCAGAAAAATCATTTATTTAATATTTTTAATCAATTTTTGTTAGTTTTAATCATAATTAAATCATAATAAATTCAATTTTCATTATTTTTGCACCAAAATTTTATAGAAATTATTTCTGATTATTTGGAACAGAAATATAAATTTTAAACTTCTAATTCTTTGATTTTAATATTTTTAAAATATTAAAGTTAAGATTTTGACAATTTGTAATAAATAGATTTAATAATCTATTTTAAAGAAAATAATTTTATAAAAAATTATTTTTATACTTTAAACATATTATTGTGACCATCCTAAATTTAATTTTTACAAAAAGATTTTTGGTTATTTATTTACTAAATTTCTCTCAATTGGCGAATATTTTTAATATTAATCAAACGAGCAATTATCCCCAATTCGAAGCCCTAGAACTTATACATTTGTAGACTTGATAGACTTAGACATATTTATTACCTCATTTTAGGGTGATACTTGATACATTTGGTCAACACAATTATCCAAATTTCTCAACAGATATAACATTTTACTAAGGTGAGTTTTACATAGCCCCTTTTCTATTTATCACCATTTTTGGGGTGAAACATGTTTATAACATCATCATTGCAATTCAATCATCAATGTGTCTATGTGTTTTCTATGTTGCATTATGTCTTGAGCATGATTAGAGTAAGCACCATTCTAGTATAATCATTAACATTGATCAAGCCGACGGTATACATTGATAGATCTATTGGACTGACAATCCCACCCGGATACGTGCCTCCTACAAAGGTAGCGTGGGTGTTTGTTATCGTATAACATATTCAATTGGACCATGAGCGTATGGTATGTATCATTTTATAACAGTCATCAGGGTTGATTATGCACTCGATTTATTTCTAGTATGTTCTCACATATGGACTAGATTGACATGACACATGAATTGCACAACATTTTTTTTCAATTATCAAAAACCTATGTAATTCTCACCAACTTTTGTTGACCCAAAACATTTTCAACTTAACACGTTTCAGGTTCTATTTGCTTGAAGATTTGAATTGATGCTTGAAGATATGTGTATAGTTTTATCCAATTTGATGTACAAATTCTAGAACAATTGTATGTAAATTCAATTAAATCATCTAATGGAATTTATTATTTACCATGAGCTACTGAACAATCATCAATACGTGACATCCCGATGTTTCCGCCATCGGTTGGGGTGTTACAACCGCCACCCACCACCACGCTACAACCACATATCACCACCCACCATCACCGTCATTAACCACCACCCACTGCCGCCACCGCCACTATTCACCATTGTCACCCACCCACCATCTCTTCCATCCACCTGCCACCGTCACCACCACTTGCCACCATCACCACCATCGCCGCCGCCACCCAACACCATTGCTACCACCACATATCACCACTCACCATCACCGATACTAACCACCACCCATTACTGCCACTCACCACCGGTTTTATTCTTTGTCTTTTCCTGTCTAGCAAACAAAACAAAGTAATGTTTTGTTTCATTCCCACATGACAATCAAACAAGACATGGAATGGTAATGATCCATTCCATTACCTTGTCCGTTCCATTTAAGGATGAGCTCGGGACAAGATCGGTACCATACCGCGATCCCGAAAGAGCCGATGCCAAAAGTCTTGAAAAGCTAATTCCGATTCAGATACCGAATATACCGGTTCGGTATCGGTGCCGGTACGGGACCAGGATTTTGGGATAATACCAACTAATACCGAAAAAAGACCAACATCTTCAAAATAGAGGAGATGATATGATACATGGGTGGTCGTTTATTGGTTGGGTTTGGTGTCAGTATAGCTTCTGTTACCGCTCCAATATATATTGGAGAGCAAAGCCTTCGGAAATACGAGGTGGCCTTGTAAGCATGAATGTGCTTATGATGCATGGCACTCATATAGTCATTCGCCCTCTTGAGAGTGTCATATAGGATGCCATGTGGCATTAGGTAATTTTAAGAAAAAAAAAAGTTTAAAAACAAAATTGGATTTTTCTCTCTCATGTTTCCTCCCATAATTTTTAAACGTTAATATCTTTTATCAACGAGATTCTTTTAAAGAAAAAAATTATACCAAATTAACGAGTGTTCTATTATCTTTCCAACAAATATCATAGTGCTATATAAAAAACGAAGAAAAAAAGCGACTATTTTTTTGTGTGGTTTTGTTCATACAGGAAAAAAAACACGTGTTCAAGTAATTCATTAATCATGTATAGGCAAGTCACTAATTATGTTCAAACCAGTAAATATGAATTCTATTTTCAACCAGAGCAGAATGGGTTACTAGAGTTATACATTGATTTATGTTAGGTATCAATATTAGTATATTAGAGTTGTACATTTTTTTAGCCTTTAGGATATGTGTTAATACTATAGTTACATTGGAGTTATACATTGTTTTAGGTTAGGTGTTAGCATTTGAGTTGTACATTGTTTTAGGTTAGGTATTAATATTAGAGTTATACACTGTTTTAGGTTAGATGTTAACATTAGAATTATACATTGTTCAATGTTAGGCGTTAACATTGGAGATACATTGTTAATTGTTTTAGGTTAGGTGCTACATGAAGCTTTCCTACTTGTAACTGTAAAACGTATCAGTCTATTTCATATGTAAAATTGATGTGCCATATTAGATTTCTCAACCACGGGACACTCCTGGGCTATAATATAGTAACTACATAAGTTATGATCAGTGGTGGTCAGTTTCTATGAACTACAACACCTTTCTGGTTCTTTAGAGGAAGAACACAAAGGCTAGAAATAGAGATGTTTTCAGAATATGGGTTAATGGGTCTTTAATCGGTAGAATTTATCTATTATTATAAACCAAAGCTTAAAATCCTACATGGTACTCAAAGAGGACAACATCTTCTTTGAGTGTGCCATCTGGCATGCCATGTCATTAGTGATTTAAAATAAAAACAATTATATTCTCTCTCATGTGCATGGTACATGCACTTTCCTCCATGTTTTTCAAACGCTAATAACTTTTTTATACGACATTGTTTTGGAAAAACAATTACACCAAATTAACGAGCATTATATTTATCTTTGCAACGAGTACCATAGTGCTATACAAAAAAAGAAAACGACTTTTTATGTGGTGATTACTTAAATAGATATTTAAATTATGTATGAGTGAAGAAAATAGTCGGGAAACCTGAAAAGATGATTGATTCTGTATCCATAATAAAGATTGGACATGTACGCCATTCTTTAACAAATGCTCACTTTACACTTAGAATTGCCTATCATCATAATGACATATCATTTGATATCAAATTCTTTACAATTTTTTTTCTTCTGAAAAACAGCCTATTACTTTTATAGTATACATATTTTGTCACATCATATTGGATTTGTCTATCCCGGGATGCTCCCAAGGATAACCTAGTACATATACATATATAGAATTCGGTATTTTTTTAGGTATTACCGGTTAATATCGATACCGGTTAACATCGATCCTGAAATTTCTTAAATTTTGGTACCGATACTGAAACCCCTCGGTACGGTATCAGTTCGGGATCGGTTTTGGGATTGGTATTCGGCTCTACATGCTCATCCCTAATTCCATTCCCTCATCCATCAAATAGACCTTTAATGGAATGGATGGGGGAATGAAATGGATGAGGTACTGAAATGGACAAGATGTCATTATCATTCCATGTCTTGTTTGGTTGCATAGTGGGAATGAAACAAAGTATTACTTTATGTTGTTTGGTAGACAGAAAGAGAAGAACGAATAAAATTGGTTATGAGTGGTGGACAGCGGCGGTGATGTTGGGTGGTGTTATATGGAGGTGGTGGTGATGGTGGTGGGTGAAGGTGATCGTGGCGACGGTGACAGTAGCGGTGGATGGTGGCGATGGTGGGTGGTTGCAGAGGAGGCGGTGGGTGATGATGGGTGGTGGTTAGTGGCGGTGATGGTAGGTGGAGACAGTGGTTGGTGGTGGCGGTGGCAGTGACGGTGGTGAAGGGTGACATCGGTAGTGATGGGTGGTCATTGATGGCTGCAATGGTGGGTAGCGATGGCGGCAGAGGTGGATGGGTGACGGTAGTGGGTGGTGGCAGTGAAGGGTGGCGACAATTGTGATGTGTGGCGGTGAATGACGATGGTGGTGCGTGGTGGTCGTTGGTGGCGGGGGGTGGTGGGTGGTGGTGGTGGGTGGTGAGTTTTGGTGCTGTTAATTAAGGGTGAAGAGGGGATGGAATGGAAAAAAAGTATGGAGAGTGGATGGAATGGTTTTGAGAGAATGTAATGTGTTGCAGAACGGGTGATTCCATTCTATTGACCAACCAAAACACACAATCTTTTATTACCTCATAATCATCCATTCTATTCCCCCTTCCATTATCGCATACCAAACGCTACCTTACCTTATAGTGTTTTGCTTGATTATTTTATGAGGAAGATGCTTATGAGTTATGATACAAACTTTTACAACCAGCAAACTTGTATTGTTATTTTTTTTTTTTTTCAACAATATTTATGGCCACAATTAATGCAATCTTTTTTTAAAAAAAAAAAACCAAAATGGCTGAGTTTGCAATGAGCGTTGCACCATAACGGATGATCTTAGAAAAGATTTGGCCTTTAATTTGTTAAATTTTGTGTGCCATCCACTATTCACCACTTCTCTCTCTCGATCTCCCACTCACATGCATAACAATTTATAAATATGCATCACCACCTCTTACTACTTGCATTAACGTACCCTATATTTTCTGCCCATGAATTTATCTATCTTTAGGTGGCTGGCTAATTAATTAATGGTGTTTTAATTGTGATAAAATTAGGAAACCTAGCCAGCCATGGAGGCTGCCGAAGAACAAACCTCCATCATCGACACCACCACAACAACGCTTGATTATGATGTTGGTCGTATGGATACTACCACCATCGCTAAAGGCAAACGTACCAAACGCCAAAGGCCACAATCCCCATTTCGTTTCACATTTTCATCATCCAACAATGATTTAACATCCTTGTCTTCTTCTAGTTTTGCAGCCAATACCTTTACCGCAGAAGATGAGGACATTGCAGAATCCCTCATCCTCCTATCGAAAGGTCTACCTTTAGACCTTTCGATGTCCAGAAAAAACAAAGACGATTATGATGGAATTTTCAAATTTAACAGCAAAAAGTACATACAATCACCGATTGCCGGATCAACCGGAATGTTCGTTTACGAATGCAAAACATGCAGCCGCACGTTTCCATCATTCCAAGCCCTCGGCGGCCATCGAGCCAGCCATAGAAAGCCGAAAAACAACAACGAAGACATACGAAAACCGCTACCCTACACGGCTGTCATAGCCAACAATGACCCCCCACCACCCGAATACGACCCTAGAAATGACCACTACTATTCATCATCATCATCTCTCTCTTTTCAAATAAATAATCGCCTTGGAACCACAACTAAATCCACCTCCAAGCTTCACGAATGCTCAATTTGTGGCACCGAATTTAATTCCGGCCAAGCGTTGGGCGGTCACATGAGGCGACACCGCGTAGCCGGCGGGAGAAACAAAGGCAACGCCACAACATTGTCTTTGGTTCCAGTCAGCACCATAGAACATCAGTCGAACAATGATGCATTATGTTTAGGGCTGGATCTCAACCTTCCGGCACCACAAACGACCGCGGCTAACGACAATCAACCGGTGGTGGAAAATGAGGACCAACAACAACAACCGGCCGTTCATTTGTCCTCCGCCCCAACATTGGTGGATTGTAACTACTAAAAAAAATGTGGCCTCATATTTTAATTTGTTTTTTATTAGTGATAACTTAAATTAAACTTGTGAAGGTAGATGCTAAATCATTAATCAAAACAGATTAAGATTTGTACAAAAAATTAGTACTTGTATTACGTACTTTTAAAGAAATTAGCTAGCCTAGGGTGCGTGTTGATCACTTGTCAAATATGTAAATGACTAACATTTGTGTTAATGTTGAATAAAAGTTGATCTTTTTTCTATTGGAGAATTGCATGAATTTTTTAGAGGTTAGACATTAGTTCTCCAACTTAATTTTAATAATATTGGTATTCACTTTGCACACTTTTTAGCCATTCGTGACCCTCCATTCGTTTAAGGTTATGAAGCAAAACGATTGTTTGGAAACGAATGAAGTCAATTTGCTTATTTCACCAGATAAGTACATTAAATTGGATTTTTGGCCAATTCTAATTCATATGAAATCACATGGTTAGGCTAAACACCCACTTTGATTCTTTTAGTTGTCATCTTAGAGGGTGTTTGGGATTGCCTTTAAAAACAACTTTTTGATTTTTTCAAGAAGCGAATAAGTCAATAAGCTGATTGTGTAATTCAAAAGCAATTTTGGTTTTGACTTTTCAATAAGGGTGAAAAAACTGTTTTTAATAAGTCAGAAATTCTAGCTCTTGGCTTTTGGAAAAAAATTACAAATCTACCACCTATACAACCAATATTCACAATAAGTTAAGCGAAACATTTAAAAAAACAATTATTGACTTTTTGACGTTTCTCATCACAAAAGCTAATCCGAACATTTTTTTTAAAATTCATTTTCAAAAGTTCATAAGCCAATAAACACTTCTAACAAAAAACACTTTTGCATTTCCAAACTCAATCCCAAACACCCTCTTATTAGCTTGTTATTTCTGTATTACAAGATCAAAAACTTATTTACCTTGGTAGTGTAAGGTTAGAATCAAATATACAGTGAAAGAAAAAATATGATGTCATAGGAAATGTATCAAACGGGGTCCGATTGAACTAATTCAAGCGCTATTAGTTTTTAGGTTTTTTTATTTTTCGGATTTTTAGCTTGTTGTTTTTATAATTCGTGTTATATGATTTGTCTTGTATATTGCATTGTGTTTTTTCCTTATTTTCGTCATTGTGTTATTTCTGCGATTCATTGTATCATTTTTCCTTAGCATTGTGTCATATTTTGTGACTCATTATGTTATATTTCATTATACAATGTTTTTTTGTATCATTCTCACCCTTCTCATTTTTGTTACACTGTGTAGGATAACTTGACCAAATATGTATAATATATTATACAACAGTTGTCTCCAATAAGGATATTCGACTCGTGTTTTACATCGACCGAAAACTAAAAATATGAATTTTAATATCGGATCTGATTTTGTTTGGTCGATATCAGTTCCGTTGGTTGCAGCCCGGTATAGTATCAGTACTAATGCAAGTGAAATATCAAATTCAGTGATAAATGAAATTGTCAAAAAAAATAAAAATAAAATGAACATGGTACCGGTGTTGTTAGGTTGGTATCGATTTGGTTTAGTACGGTATCACCATGAAAACAAGTACCGGTACCACTAGCGATGTTATTTTGTAAGTAACAGTTCGGTTCGTTACAACCTTACAGATGTTAAAAACTTTCTCTAAAAGTTATTTATAAAACACTTTCTAAGAAAAGTCTTTTTCTGAAAAGGAAAAAACGTTACTTAAAAAAATCTATATCTATATCTATATATACTAGTAGGAAGTCCGCGCGATGCGGCGGCAACGGCAATTTATAACTTGGCACTCATTTTTTGTTAGTTTATGGTCTTTCGTGATATACATTATAATATGTCAGTTTTTTTTATTGTGGTTAATCTATGTCATGAGGTCTACAAAATGCAAGTATTTGTGTTGGTTTTCTTATGTATCCATGCAATACACGGGTCGAGAAATTTAATTATATAAGTCAGAACTCTATATATAAAAGAAATATAAGTTAAAACTTTGTTTGACTTCTTTAACACGGGTTTAACAATATAAGCGATGTAATTCATAAGTACGTGAATACTTCTCAACGGAGATATTCTAACAATGTGTTTTTACCAACACCGTTTTAACATGTTTATCGTTGCCCGACTCACATCTACATATTATTCTTTCAATTTTAACCAAACAAATTATTAAAAGACAAGATGTGTGTTACAATAGAGTAGACAACGAGACCATCCCACATCCATTTGCAACTTCATTAAAAAAAAGCATTTTGAAAAAAAAAAAAAAAACAGAATAGTTGGTGACGCCGCGTTTCGCTGCGGGTCATGCCTATTTTCAGAGTGGAATATATTAAATTGTCTAGTTACATCATCTAAACCATTCAAAGTTTCATATAACCCATTATGTCTATTAGAAAGTGTTGCACGTCTACAATGGTGCAAGAGAGGCATTTATTGTCATATAGCATTTGTTGTTCTTGATATTGTTTAACAAAAAGAGTCTACAATGGTGCAAGAGATGCATCTATTGTCAATATAGACTTTTCACACTTTGTATGAAAAATGCATTTTGTACAGAAACCACAACCTATATATACATATAAAATATTTATTTTTTATATATTATTAAAACCTTTGTGCATTAAAGACTTATTCCTAATAGTATATGCATTAGAGAGTTGTACCTCCATGTAACATGACTAAAATACCTTTATATTTACCTAATTTAGTTAACGACGTTAGCTAATTGGCCTCAGAGTGTTACATAATTAAAACAGAAGTATTCAAAATGTTAAAAATTAAAAGTTTAGACTCAAATAGTTAAAATCACCCTAACACATATAGCCCTAAAAAGGAATTTACTCCAACAAAAAAAACCGAAAGCCCAATTACTGGAAAAAAAAAAAAAAAAAAAAACCTATTTATATAGCTGTTTTTTTTTTGTTTTTTTTTTAGTTGATGGGAGTGTTCTTTTATATCAAATAAAAGATGTTATTACTAGTTTTCGGAAATAATTACATGGAGATAACGGGCAGGCGGGCAACAAGTTGCGCCGCCACCCCTTTCTGGACGGCAAACGCTAACCTACTAAACACGAACCCATGCCCCCCCCCCCCCGGGTCGAGACACTGCTATGGATAACCCGTTGGACTCTGGTCAGGAACGGATGGCTTCCAGTGCCAAGGAGCCAAAGGTATCAAATGCCAGGGGTACAAAAACGTGTTGGTTCTCCGCACAAGCTTTGGCATGCTTCTTAACTTTCTTCACCTCTGCTTTCCGCACTGCTTGCCCTGCTACAAAACCACTATCCCTCAAACCAACCAGGGGAGAAACACCTGTTAGGTCAACACAAGCGTGTTTCCCCCCGGCCCACCCAAAGACAAGCTGTTTCGTGGTTAAAAAGAAACAAGTAAGTATTGATTTCGTGTAAAGCAAGTATCCAATGACACCAAATATAAACCCAATGAATCAGCAAACCAACCTATTGGTGGTGTAGATCACTAACTTCACCTCCAATCTTAATCTTCAATTTCAAATTCAAATTCAAATTCGAATCGATCTGTATGGGTCGTGAATTAACAATCGCGGCGCCACCGGCGACATGTCTGGCACCCGGGTTTCGGTTCCATCCGACAGATGAGGAGCTGGTGAGATATTATTTAAGGCGGAAGGTGTGTGGGAAGACGTTCCGGTTTCAGGCTGTGTCGGAATTTGATGTTTATAAATGTGAACCATGGGAACTTGCCGGTACTTTTTTTATTTTATTTATAAATGCATCTGTTGTAAGTTATTTGGGGATTTAGATTCAGAAACTAAAGATAAGATTGTTAGTTTAGTTCAAATTATGTAAACATTGAATTAATGGTGTTGTTACTTGAATTATGAATTAGTATGATTTGTGCATCCTGTGGATGTTATAAGATATGTTTTAAAGGATAAAGATGAATGATTTGTGGTTTTATAGACTTTTCACAATGGAACTCAAGAGACCAAGAATGGTACTTCTTCAGTCCTGTAGACAGGAAATATGGGAATGGTTCTCGTTTGAACCGTTCCACTGGGCAGGGCTATTGGAAGGCAACTGGTAAGGACCGAATCGTACGCCATAAAGCCCAGACCATAGGGACCAAAAAGACATTGGTTTTCCATAATGGGCGGGCCCCGGATGGCAAGCGCACCGATTGGGTCATGCATGAATATAGACTGTCAGATCAGGAATTGGAGAGAGCCCAAGTAGCACAGGTTTGAATCACTGTGGTAATTTGAAGTATGTATGTATGTAGTAATATTATTCTACTTAAATATGTAATTATGATCTTGTTTTGTGGGGACAAGGATGCATTTGTGCTATGCAGAATCTTTCAAAAGAACGGTTTGGGCCCACCAAATGGAGACCGTTATGCACCGTTTCTTGAAGAAGAATGGGAAGATGACAGAACACACTTTGTTCCTGGTGGAGGAGAAACGGAGGATGACATGGCTAACGGTGATGGAACTCAAAACGACGTTATACAGGTACTACAAGATTTGCCCCACATGTGTATGTGTTTTTACATTATTACCCCTTGTCGTTATGATGCTGATGAACTCAGTTTACAGACGCGTATGTATGTATGTATGTATGTTTTACTTGTGGGATGTCATTAGATTGTTAAGTTAACTCGCAAGATAAATAGGTTAAAACGGCAAATGTTTACACTGCTCTTGTTTGAAGTTTTAAATTTTTAACTGAAAAGTTTTGTTGACCCATAAATTATGTAGTGAACAATGTGCGTATTGACATCTTGTTGTTTGTTCTTTTACTTCATTTTGTCATAAAGTTTGAATCTTTTTCGTTCTTGATTGATTAATTTGCAGATGGATATGCAAACAATCCCTTTTGTCTGCAAAAGGGAAAGATCAGACGATGAAGGATTAAAATCCGAACCTGAGCTCGAAACAATCTCTTTGTTTACCAAAAAGTCGAAACAATCTGACCCAGATTCAAGCAATGCAAATGGTTCAGAGGATTCAACAACTAGTCAGAATCCGATAACAACCAATAACTCATCTGCACTTGTTGAATTCCCTTTACTAGAACCTATTTTGGTTAAAGAAAGTCAACCTTTGACCACCTCATCGTCATTTGACGCTTCTACCCTTGAGAAATCGGTGCCTCCAGGGTATCTGAAGTTCATTAGTAATTTGGAAAACGAGATCTTAAATGTGTCGATGGAGAAGGAGACATTGAAGATTGAAGTGATGCGAGCCCAGGCGATGATCAGCATTCTTCAGTCTCGCCTTGACTGTTTGACGGAGGAGAATACTGAATCGAGGAAGGTACTTATGTTCATTAGTTGAACCATGTAGCTAATGAACACAAGGTTTTAAAGTTTTATGTCAAGACCTTTTCTTGTTAGATGTTCTCTTGTTATTACATGGTTACTTTTTTTTTTTTTTTTTTTTTTTTTGGGACATACAAATGACCCTGTTTATGTAAATATGAGGAGGGTGAGGGTTCGAGACCCGTGGTGGACAAAAAATGTTTACTATTAGAAAATATGAGAACATAGTTCACAAAAAAAGAACCACTTTGACAAGAACATCCCATTTTTATGTTAACTCGTATTTTGCTTTCATTCTAGTTGTTTTGCGTCCTTTCAGAAAACACTTAGGACTGCTCCTTCGTTCTTAGAGGCGCATAGATGCGTCATCCCTGAGTTCAAGCTGATCAGCCACTCGATTGATGCCCGTTGACCAACCCTTATAGAGCAACCCATAAGATCTTCCTAACCCTGATGAGTTGTTTGGTTTATGATGTATTCGGTCGCAATTGCTCAATTTGGTTTATAGAGCAACACATATCGGAGGACTTTGATTGGCTGCAAGGCGCTGACCGTTGGTGGAGATTCCTGGTGACGTGGCTTCATGCATTCTGATTGATCGAGCTACGCTGTCATCGTACTTGTTATCCCCTCTGTGTCAAGCATAATCGTGGGACAACAACTGCCTAGCGATGGTGCTCTCTGATTGACCGAGTGATATCAGGCTGTTAAGTTTGCCTAACCGACATTTTCTGATTGGCGGACATGCTCCAAATTCTTGGCACACGTCCCTTAGCTCTGATTGGCTCGTACACAATCGCCCTTGCATGTATTATTGTCTCCAGGATATGCGCATCTGCGAGGGTGCGCGTCATGCGTTGTAGTTACTATCTCAGCCAGGCCCGAGGAACTGTGTGAACTGTGTCGCGTAGCTATAGGCTTGCGTATCGTTGAAGGATTGTGCAAGTGTAAATAATTCCAATTTATGTTGGACTGGTCATGGTTATAATCAATAGGTAATCACGTAAAGAAGACCGGACTATTCATAAAAGTTTTTCTAAGCTTTTTTACTTATAAGGCCAAGTGGTTAATGTCACATCATTAACTTTTTCCTCTTTCACACTATCTCACTTTAAGGAAATTGTTTAACGTCTTATAACTTTACCATATCCCCTTAATTTTATTTCTTTTGATTCTTGTTATTAACATGATAACTTAGGGCCTCTTTAACGTCCTTTAACACGAGAATGAGTCATGTGCAATGAAGGCTAAAATGTCACATCATCATTAACACCCTTGGTTTTAAGGTATACCTTAGGCCTAAGTGTTTTTCCGAGCTTTTTTATGGATATATTTTTCAAGATTTTTTTGTCATCCACTCTCGCTTACCCCAATCTTCGTTGCCTATTTCTAGATATATTGTATGGATTCAGTTATTTCTTCTTGTCCTTGTAGTAGATCAATTAATGTTCAAATCACAAGAGTAGAGGGTTGGGTTTAATTGGCAAAGCCATTGAAATTAAGATATTGCTATCTTTGAAGTCAAAGGTTCGAGCACCATCAAAAACGAATTGGTGTAAGAAATTTGTTGTTCAAAAAATAGATTACTTTTTTTTAAACGAAATTAACACAAAATCCCTGCTATTTACATCCATAAATTTCATTATCATCTACATTCCCGTTAGCCACACCCAAAACCACCACAATTATATATTTTCCATGTCATTATCTATGAAAAACCATGTTTTCCTAAGCACATTTTGGTGGAATACGGTAGAAAACAATTCTTTCGAACTATTTTACATTTGTAACAAATAAAGATACATACTGATAGATGCACAACTAAAAAATCACGTATATACCAATTGTTTTGTTTTTTCTTAGCATCACTATAAAAAATCACATAACACATAGTTTACAAAATGAAATAGCAGTCTATCCTTGTAAAATCAAACTCAAAAAATAAAGAGAGAAACAAAATGAGACAAAGATGCCAATATTATTCATCATAATAGCAATGTCCCTTTTGTTTACTTCCTTTCTTATGGATTCCCTTCTCTTTCTTTTCATTTCCTTAAACTCACCTCGGCTTTTACATCTCTCTTCATCCTCCACCACCTTCCTCCTTACATTATTATTATTATTATTATCCCCCAATATTAATGCTCTTTGCGAAATTACCAAAAAGTCCTTACCATTTAACCAACGAGAATTCAAGTCCCTTAGTTTCATGGTCACCTCTTTCACTCGCAACCCCTCACATTCTACTTTGCCCGCCAATACCACTTGTATTCGAAATTGTACCATCTCATTTGGATCATATCCAGGTAAAACGGTGACGTATTGGACAAGGGTCTCGTTGGTTATCCAATCCTTCTTTACAGTCACCGGTTTAATAGTGGATAGATTGCCTGCTCGTTTCAGTGTAGGATCAATAACAATCCAGTTTAATGTCAGTGACTCTTTCAGATGTGATAATGCGTCTTCGTCCACACCCGCAAGCTCATCGACGTCCATGTCAATGTGATGTTGATTTAGTTTTATAAGTAATTCGGACGACAGGAAATCAGTTGTAGGGTTGGTGAATTCGACTGCAGAGTATATAACATCGGTTTGGTACCGTACATCCACAGCTGATATGAGTTGTGATGGAAAGGGATGAGTACCCACATAAGAAGAAGATTCTAGTGGTGAGCTGGAGCGACAACATGAGTTTATGTCCGCAATAAGAGAAGGAAATGAGTCGTGGAAGAACGATCGGTGAGCATCAGGGAAGGAGGAGATGACTTGATTAAGATGTGGGTGGGCTATAGAGGGCCACATGCACTTGGAAACATGAGACCAAAGATTATAATTATGGGAACACAGGGCGTGTAGAGAGGATGATACGGTGGCTACGGTAGAAAGAGAGCGACCGTCTAGTCGTGGTAAGATGTGTGTCTCAATGATGTCTGGGTGGATATTAGATAGATTTGTTGACATGTTTTTTGGTGAGAATGAATATATTGTTGATCAGTGTTGTTGTATTTATTTATAAGTGAGATTACAAAAAAATTAAATCTTCTTTCGGAATATTATTGTTTGGGTTATGAGATTCATACACCATGTGACGTCACTTTCTGGGGGTGTGACATCACATTTTGAGGTATGTGGCAGCTTCTTATTGGTGCGTGATGTGGGTCAGAGTGTATAAATCCTAAAAAAGTGGTGTATGAATCCTAAATACCTATTGTTTTTGACCGCTACGTACGTCTGAATAATATATTTTGATAATGTCATCTCCAACCTATATCTTCTAGAATACGTCTAAAGGTCTTTAATTAATATTATACATTGCTTTTTAAGTGTATTTCGAAATATTAAATTCCCAATTGTTATGAAGAATAATAGTTTCGGCGACTTTAAGAATTGGCCTAACATGTTTAATTTCATATGCCTTTTCCTCTGGTGTTCTATGCGTTCCATATCAATCTATCTCCAACGGGTATACTTTACTACAATCACGATACTAAGGCTGATCGGTGTGCAGACAAGAAGAAGCCTCATACCACCTTTTCCTCCCCCGTCCCTATCTCTACCCCCCCCTCCCCCGGTCTCCCCCTTAACGCCAGAGACGAACCAATCACAGCTTTTGTTCTTTTTTTTCGAACATTTGGCAACGGTAACAAGGTTTTCAACAGTCTTTTTTTTTAACAAAAAAAAAAATGTTTTTTATATATAAAAACCAACCAAAATCATCTCATCGATCTTTACCAAAATCCTCTCTATTTTCTTATAAAAACACTCATATTCTCTTAAAAGAAAAAATAAACAGTGTCTTATTTACCATTGGTTGATTCGTCTAGTTCGTCAAATGAGATGTTTTTTAAAATTTATATCGCAAATATTTTATGTTTATAATTTTTATCGCCACAACAGTTATATTTATTTACAACATACGTGTAGGTGCGCACGAGTGATTAGTAGCAAATTACTTTGTCGATCAACCGGTGTACACGGATGAGATGTTTAGGCGCCGGTTCCGAATGAGCCGTCGATTGTTCGTACGTATTGCCGATGACTTGGTCAGTTGTGACCCGTATTTTACATTACGGTACGATGCTAGAGGCAAACAGGAGTTCACAGCTTTACAAAAATGCACAGCAGCATTGCGCCAACTAGCTTACGGGACAACAGCCGACTCGTGGGATTAGTATTTACGGATGTCCGAAAGAACGACACATGACTGCTTGTATAAGTTTTGCAAACGTGTTGTCAAGATCTACAGCAAAAAATATTTGCGAAAACCAAACTACATTAATGAAGTCCAAAAATTGTATGAGGTCCACCACGAAAAGCATGGTTTTCCAGGGATGCTCGAAAGTATCGATTGCATGCATTGGCCGTGGGCGAATTGCCCTAATGCATGGCGTGGCCAGTTTTATCGAGGCGATCACGGCAATCCAACAATAATCTTAGAAGCTGCTGCGTCACAAGACTTATGGATTTGGCATGCATTTTTTGGTGTTCCTGGGTCGAATAACAACATTAATGTCATTAACCAATCACTGGTTTTTGAGGATGTTGTGAAAGGATCCGGTCTGGATACAAGATTTACAGTTTCGGGGTTCTACAAGCATACATACAATAACATAGTTTTTTGGGTGTGAAAGCATGTGCCGGGTTTGCGATGATGTGCCATCTTGCTTGTAGAACCCCAAATGTTCGTTCAATGTCCTTTCGCACCGCTTCTTGATAATTAGCAAATTTCTTTCTTTTTTCATCAGGAGGGTGCTTAACAGTTTTAACGAGTGTAGAGTAGGTTGGGTGCTCAACCCCCAAAACTGCAAATTTTGAATCCGGACTGATTCCTTTTCTAACATCCTCAAAAACCAATGATTGATTAAGGACATTAAGGTCGTTATTCGATCCGGGAACACCAAAAAATGCATGCCAAGTCCATAAGTCTTGTGACGTGGCAGCATCTAAGATTATTGTTGGATGACCGTGATCGCCTCGATAAAACATGTCACGCCATGCATTAGGGCAATTCGACCACGGCCGATGCATGCAATCGATGCTTCCGAGCATCCCTGGAAAACCATACTTTTCGTGATGGAACTGATACAATTTCTGGATATCATTGGAGTTTGATTTTCGCAAATATTTTTTGTTGTAGATCTTGACAACACGCTTGAAAAACTTATACAAGCATTCACATGACGTTCTTTCGGACATCCGTAAATACTCATCCCCCGAGTCGAATGCCGTCCCGTAAGCTAGTTGGCGCAATGCTGCCGTGCATTTTTGATAAGTTGTGAACCCCCGTTTGCCTCTAGCATCGTACCGTAATGTAAAATACAGATCACAACTCGCCAAATCATCGGCAATACGTACGAACAATCAACGGCTCATTCGGAACCGCCGCCTAAGCATCTCATCCGTATACACCGGTTGATCGGCAAAGTAATCTCCTACTAATCGCTCGTGTGCACCTACACGTATGTTGTAAATAAATATAACTATAGATATACATTCTAAAAAAATAGTTGCTATATATATTCGAACAAAAATTATACACTTACCCTCCCGGTCTCTGTTTATGGCCGCTTGCCTAGTTCGTGGGTGCGAGCTCACTTCTTCGTCTTCCTCCACCACAATTAATTGTGTCGCTTCTCAAACCGCGTTCACAAAAATCTGGTTTTCTTCGCTCGACGAACTTGAGGAATCAACCAATGGTAGATATGACATTGCTGGGTATTTTTTTTATAAAGAAAGTAAAGAGTATTTTGGTATAAAGATGAGATGATTTGGTTGGTTTTGATTTATTTGGATGGTTTAGGTTTATAAATGGTTTTGGTTTATAAAAAACAAAAACAAAAAAATATAGCCGTTACTTTAAAAAAAATGGCCGTTGGAAACGTTAAAAAAAAATAAAACAAATAATTTGATTGGTCTGTCCCATACATTATGAGAGAGACGGGAGGGACGGGGTACGGGGGGCGGTGTTGGTATCTCGAACGGGGGCAAAAAGTTAGAACCGGGGTGACACCCCATCTCCACACCCTACAGCCTAATAGGGGAGATCCTAAAGAAAATTAACTCGCCGCTAGGACGATAAAAAATAATTAAATCTCTCGTCTTCAAACTTGTTAAATATGAAAAACTAGGTTTTTATCCAGCCGCGCGTTGCGGCGGCGTCAATCTGATTTAGAAAATAATTAAGCAATGACATGGCGTTGCGACATTTCAAATTCCAAATCAAACCTAAATTAATTTTCATTGTGCTCGTGATATACAGTTTCATTGTAATTGATCCGTGTTATATCAGTGTTTGAGGTCAGTGAGATTGATATACAGTCTTTTCATTTTGGAGAAGCAACTGTCAATGGATAGAATCTTATTTGGAAAATAAATAGCATCCACAAATGTCTTTTACATTAGTGTTTAACTGTGCTCACTTCAATACGCCATTAAACGCATTTTATCATTACTAATTAATTAGTGGTTCTGCCATTTGCTAACAATCTATGGTTCAACCGGTTGGCTCACGGTTCGTTTGTTACGTTACCGACTTGTCTACCCCAATAGCCTTCCAATAACCCGTTCCAGCAGCCCTATTGAAAACAGAATCACATAAATATCTAATAAATGGGGTGAAAGAATATATAGTAGATTTGGGTAACGGGTCAAAATGATCACCTGGGAAAAAACATTCAAAGAACTTCGAGAGCATACAACTTAGGTTACAGCTTCAAGATTTATAAAACCTGGGCTCAATGATTCACTTAATATTTTGGCATCCCTTTGTGCTGGATCAGGCATCTAAAGCAGAATTGCAGTCTATGACATTATATTAAACAGTCAAATCTAATGTTTTCTAAATTCAAAATTCATTTCATGGTTTTAGAATGTAATGACATTTATACATGATCATCCTAGAATGAACCCATCTTTGTAATCATACCTCTAGTTTGCCACCAAGTTCCGAAGCTAAACGTTTAAGTATGTCCTCAGAATACATTGCCCGATATTCTTGCTCGATATACGCACGTTGGGTTGCATCGTGATGAGCAAGAATACCAACCACGACCGCATCATCTGACCCAAATCCTGTTTCATTTCACAGAAGCTGGATTAAGTGAATAAGTTCCATCCCAAACCAAAATCCCATCCCAAATCGATTGACATTCAAATGCTAATCAACTCTGCTACATTGCATTACAAAAGTTACAAAAGAAAAAATAAAATTTAATCAATGTTCAATCTTTCTTTTCTGTTTGGCGGAGTTACGCCAGATTTTCGCCCGATTCATCTTTTCGGGTTCTCTTCTGCTCTACAATCCCAGTTCTTCAATAGAACAAAGCTTCCAAGCCTACAACTGCAAGTCACATTCCATGACTTTTGCAAAATATATAATTGAAATTATGAGATGTGAATTTAATAAAGGTTGGTCATAAGAGACTGTTGGGGTATCGGGCCTGACCCGTGAACCTAATGATGAAGGCCTGACTCGCGAACTTGATGGTGAAGGCCTGATGGGTGGTGTATACGGTGATTGGCGTCTAGGAGGGCGACTAACCCGTTTACCCGTTTCTGATCCAATCGACCGTTCTTTTCTGGGTATGCTTTGAGTATCGCAGGGAGGTTGGATCTTAAGACTTTGTAGAGTTCTTCCACATTTGTTGTATGATGATAAAACAATAATAAGTTATTTTTCATCAATCAAATAAAAAACATATATTGTAATTGGGAGTTTATAAAGATCTATTATTAATGCCTGACGAGTATGTGCATAAGCCAATGCTCTTTCTCGGCGTATAGTAGCCTCTTGTATGCTTTGTATACTTGCTTGGGTTTCCTCTTTAGATATTATACTGTCACCCCATGTATTTCCCAACTGTTATCCAAAAAAATTAGACTCTCAAACCGTGAAAAGGACAAGAAATAAAATTAAGAAAATCATGTTTCTAGTTATTAATACTTACAGTTGATCTAATGTTGTTGAGCTCTTTCTCATGTTTCAAAAGGAGTTATTGTTGGAGAACTCGGTTCTCCTTAGGCTAAGAATGCGCCCCGAACGAACCTGAGATTGTACGCGAGGTAATGTTTGCATACATTTCAAGGTGGAGACCGCTTGGAGGTTTCACCGATTGACTTTGAATCAATGCTTTTAATCTCCCGAGCCCTCTCACAGCACGCACCGTCCTCCTTTCCTGCAAAATCATCAAGCCACATAAATCAAAAGCTTGTTACACACATTTGTGTTGTGTTACATAATTTATAGAGAAAATAATTTACCAAGTGCCCGCGATAAGCTGCCTGAATCTTAACGGCTGCGATTTCTTCAGTTGATTTATCCACTAACCGCGTTGTGGATGTAAGGTGAACCACCTCTGCAGCAGTATGAGCAGCAGCCAATGCTGCTTCTACCGCCACAGTAGTGGCATAGGCTACCGAATACGCGTGTTTGGTCTGTTTATTCTCTGCTTCAGTTAGTTTAGCCTCTGTAGGAGGAGAAATAGGGACATGGCTCACTAACGTAGTTTCTTTTTGTGAAAAATCTTTTTCCAACTCCCTTTGCTTTCCAAACCAATATTTCTTAGAACTCTTTTTATTGGATTTTTTGTCATATTAACACCATTGCAGCATTTCATCAAACAACATGCGTATGCAAAAAAATAACGTATAAAAATAGACAAATTAAATGATAAGAGATTATAGATACAAACATTGTCTTTCTTCTCTTGGGAATCAGATGGGGTTAGAGCTTTTTTTTCACAACATATTTATTTCATTTTGCAAATGAAACTGGCATTCCAGTACCTGATCGACTGTATTTGGAATGCACAAGAAGTCAACTCTTCAATCCTTCAATTAATGGAACAAAAATCAAAGCAAACATATGCTAAATCATAAAATAGAACTACAACTTAATTGAAACAAAAGCAAGCAAGATAAGCAAACTTAACTTTTTAGCATCCATGGCTTTCTCTCAGCGGTTGAACCCTCGATCGAAACTCTAGATGAATGATCCACCGGTTATTGCTAATCCAACAGAGAGATTAGCAATGAAGGTGTCTTTGATTTCACCGCCGTGAACATATATATAAAATCTTAATTAATAAAAAAAAATAGCAAGGAAAACAACATAAAAATAATAGTTGATGTAAATGGTATTACATACCTGCGATGACCGGCCAGCAAGCCCCAAACGGCATGTTTGGACATTTTCACAGCTTCAATGCTTTCAGTTACGGATCCGATTTGGTTAACCTATAAAACAATGGGTTCAGCAAGTCAACTCAAACCCGAAACGGATAAAAAATGGGTTATGACAAGAATCTTTTCTTTCGCCTTGGATTTATTTTGATCAATTTGACACGATAGAAATCAAACACAATCCAAATCAACCCATTAATAGATGCCGTACCACCTCAACTGTACCATCCTAAACATGAAAATGAATCTTGGAATACTTTTTTTTAACAGAATCTTGAAATACTTATTTTAGTAACAAACATGCTGAAATTGTCATAAAATAAATAAATAGTTAAATAAAATCCCCAAAATTCCCTAACCACATTTCAATTGTTTGCACACAATTTGCACCCAACAAATAAATAAATAAATAAATAAATAAATAAATAAATCAATAAATAAATAAATAAATATAATGTTGACTTTTTATAAGTCAAACCTAATACTTCAGTATAAATCATTGGCTATAAATCTTGAAAAATGATGAAATTTTAACATAAGTTGATAAACTTCCAAATTCCAATATCATACGCATATTGAACCAACACTAAGAGAATATAAATAAATAAATAAAACTAATATTAATAAAATATAATCAGTAAACTAACCAAAAATGGGTGAAAGAAGGGGAGCAAGAATATCTTCAGGGCTGGCAACGATACTCACCACCGCCGCCCACTTGTGAGTCTCACAGCCTACACCGTTTCAGGTACCGCCGCTTGCGCTGCTTACCGCGCACAGCCTACACCGCCTCATGTACTGCCGCTAACGTTGCCTTAGCCGACGAGGGTATAGAAGAAAACGAAGCCATCAACAGTGGCAAGGAGAGAAGAAAGAGAGAAAGGGAGAGGGGGATGAAGTTGTCAACAATAGAATGAAAAAATCATCTGTGGTGGTTACGTGGTTAGAAAGCAGAGAGGGTAAAGTTCTTGAGTTAAGAGGTGTATATGTATTTGAAATTATAAGTATTTAAGATAACAAAAATAATAGAATAATAATAAAATCACTATTCAAATCCTTTGGTCTATTATTATAGTTATAATGTTGTTTTATTCAATAACCCAATTATAAAAACTTTTCTCTCCCACTTCACTACTCGAAACACATCATTTTATAGAGTAAAGTGGGTCTAAAGGTACTTGACATAAGCCGAAATGGTTGAGGAGAGAAAATGTTCTTTATATGATGCTTTGAGGAACAGATCCGATAAACATGCAGTGGGGATTATAGTATTTAACTCAAGTCAAGTCTTTTATTCAACAATTGACGATTTTAGCCATTGTATTATATTATACATTATACTTAGTCAACCATTGACTCCATAATCTTAGCTATAGTTAGTCATATGTAAGTCTATATAAAGGCCTTGATGTATTGTTGATAGACACACAAAAACATTACATAATACAATTATTCAATACAAATCATATTGTTTATATGGTATCAAGAGCTTAAAAGCTCCCTTGAGCCATCTTCGAACCCAACATACTCGACAGACACCTTCTGTCCGCATTCTGCCTTTTTTCTTTCGATTCACCATGGCCAAACAAATCACCCACATTACCGCCACCACAACCCGAAACCAAGGGCCACCTCGAACTACCAATACCAACACTCGCCCGACTCGAAACAATAACACATATTGCTACTATTATAACATTCCTGGACATGACACTAAAGATTGTCGCAAACTTAGTCGCTTCCTACGAGAACACAATGTCTCACCTCAAAATACCAATACCCCGATGGTTAACTACATCACCCCTCACCCAACGGCTACAACCTCATCTTGGATGTGGGACACTGGTGCGTCCAACAACACCGCGGACAACAGCCAACAATTTCCCGTTCTTTCCTAATACGGAGGACCCGATAAGATCGTGCTAGGTGATGGTAAAACTATCCCTATAACTCATATTGCTCAAACAAGTATTCCAACAAAATCTCGCCCACTTCTTTTAAATAACATTTTAATTGCTCCTAATCTTCGAAATAATCTTATTTCCATTGCCAAAGTTTGTCGTACTAATCGTGTTTCCGTTGAATTTTTTCCCTATCAAT
Source organism: Ambrosia x helenae (assembly GCA_030844895.1). NCBI lineage: Eukaryota > Viridiplantae > Streptophyta > Magnoliopsida > Asterales > Asteraceae > Ambrosia > Ambrosia x helenae. Next base: position 222,611 of record CM061232.1, on the reverse strand, counting down.
TTTTTATCAAGGATCTACGCACGGGGGCGCGCCTCATACGGGGAGTGAACGTCAATAATGTCTACTATGGACCAATGTCCTTGTCTCCTCAAGTCAACAACACCCAAACAAACTCTCTTCTCATGTGGCACCACATACTTGGACATACATCGCTTCAAGTGTTCAAGTCTTTAATTTCTAGATTGGGACTTCGTTTTAATAAGGTGACCCATTAGTCTTTTCATTGTACTTCATGTTCCCTAAATAAAAGCCACAAACTACCTTTTGGTAAAAACTCTTTTGTTGCCAATCAACCTCTATAACTTCTATACTCCGACGTATGGGGTACCGTAAAAATGTCAATCGATGGCTTTAAATACTATGCCATGTTTGTTGACTATTTTTCCAAATACATTTGGTTATACCCAATCAAACGAAAATCCGATGTCAAAATTCTTTTTCCACAATTTAAATCTCTTGTTGAAATTTTTTTTCAAAACCAACATTGTTGCTTTGTTCATTGATAATGGGGGTGAATATGTGGGTTTTTCACCTTATCTTGCCTCTCAAGGTATCTCCCATTACACGACACCACCTCACACACCGGAACAAAACGGTATTGTCGAACGACATCACCGACACGTTGTGGAAACCGGCCTCCCATTACTCCACTACTCCCACTTACCACAACATTTTTGGTCCCATGCCTTTCAAACTGCAACCAACCTAATCAATCGTTTGCCTACACCCATCCTTAACAACAAATCTCCCTACGATATGTTGTTCAAAACCGTTCCTACTTATTCCAAACTCAAACCGTTTGGTTATCTTTGCTACCCATGATTACGACCCTATGCTACTTCCAAACTCCACTCCTGTTCAACGGCGTGCATATTTCTTGGGTACTCATCCTCCAAATCGGCATTCAAATGCTATGACCCTACTAGTCACAAACTAAACCACTCTTGTCACGCTGAATTTATCCCACATATTTTTCCATCTCAAATCACCAACCCCCAACCCAACACATGTCATTTGACTCCTTCTTATCCACATACCAATCGGCCCAATCAACCTCCTCGTCTAACCAACCCACTCCAGACCTAAACATCTTGCATCATCCAACCCCTACTCCACAGCCCACATCACCCGAAGCCCAAAACCCCTGCTCCACAAACCCACGGCCCACCTCCTTTATCTCCTGCACACAGCCCACCCTCACACACAATAGGCCCAAACAACCCAACCTCCCACACAATAGGCCCTACACCCCAGCCCACCGACTCTACCTGATAAAACCACCCCTACCTCAACCGCTTCCCACTCCACCGAACCCAGCTCACCAATGTCTTCATCCAACACATCCGATGATCCCACGAACTCACCTCCACATAACCCTAAACCACCTCGTCGACAACCAAAACCCAACTCAAAGTATTACAACCCCAACTTTGTCAACTCTGCCACCATTCACCCTCTACCCGTTTCTCTTGAACCATCAAGTTATACTCAAGCCTTGAAAGATCCGGATTGGCGCCATGTCATGGATCTTGAGTATAATGCTCTCCTTCATAACAACACTTGGGAACTTGTCCCTCACACAACCCAAACTCCCATTGGTTGCAAATGGGTATTCCGAATCAAACGCAAACCCGATGGCACGATTGACAAGTACAAAGCTTGTCTAGTTGCCAAAGGGTTTCACCAACAATATGGAAAAGACGATCATGAAACATTTAGTCCTGTTAAACCCGTTACCATTCACGTCGTTCTCTCTATTTCTCTTTCAAAAGGATGGTCTTTACGTCAACTAGACGTTAATAATGTGTTTCTTCATGGAACTCTTCACGAAGATGTCTTTATGGTGCAACCTCCCGGGTTCACCAATACGGAATTCCTACGTCACATTTGCAAACTCAAAAAATCCCTCTATGGGCTTAAGCAAGCACCACAAGGCTTGGTACATCGAACTAACCAACTTTCTCACTCATTTTGGCTTTAAAAATGCATTTCTGACCCCTCTCTCTTTGTATACAATCTCAACAACATCACTTGCTACCTCCTTGTGTACGTTGACGACATTGTCCTCACCGGCAGTCACAATCCATTTATGGATTCCTTTGTTCAAGCCCTAAGCAACCAATTCTCTATCAAAGACTTGGGCCCTCTCCATCATTTTCTAGGAATCGAAGTCATTCCTACGTCTCATGGTCTATTTCTTTCCCAACATCGTCACATTCAAGATATTCTTACCACCTTTAAAATGGATGGTGCAAAAGAGGTTCTCACTCCTTTAAGCACTTCCGACTCTCTTTATTCCTTTGACTCTACTCCCCCAGCCGATCCCACTCCCTACCGCCAACTTGTAGGCACTTTGTAGTATCTTGCCTTCACACGTCCCGACATCTCCTTTGCCGTCAATAAATTATCTCAATTCATGCACTCACCTAAAAAATCACACTGTAATCTCTCAAACGGGTACCCCGCTATTTGAAAGGAATGGTCCATCATGGGGTGTTCTTGAAACGCAATACTAACCTACACTTGCAGGCTTTTTCGGACTCGGACTGGGCGGTATTATTGATGTGGAACGGTCGACTACAGCATATCTCATATATCTTGGGTCCAATATCATCTCTTGGAAATCTGCTAGACAAAAAACTGTCTCTAGATCATCTACCGAAGCCGAGTACAAAGCACTCGCTAATGCTGTGGCTGAACTCTCGTGGGTTAAAAATTTACTTGGTGAACTCGAGCTCCCAATTGAGAGCACCCCATCGCTTTACTGTGACAACATCGGGGCTACTTATGTATGTGCAAATCCTGTTTACGATTCCCGCATGAAACACATCGCTCTGGACTATCACTTTGTGCGGGAACAAGTCAATTTCGGGCAACTCAAAGTTCTTCATATCAGCTCCAAGGATCAACTCGCGGATGTGCTCACCAAATCACTTGCACGTGCACCCTTCCTATATTTTCGGTCCAAGATTGGAGTCTCCAACGGATCCTCCATCTTGCGGGGGCGTATTAACAACATAAATCAAGTCAAGTCAAGTCTCTTAGTCAACCATTGACTCCATGATTTTAGCCATTGTATTATATTGTACATTATACTTAGAGTATGCGTAGTGGGGTAGTTATGTGGCGTTATAGCCACCCATAGCGCCGGGGAACACCGCCCCCGCCGGCGCTATGGTGGCGTTTTGAGGTTGCAGGTTAAGGTGATAGCGAGCGTTTTGTGTAGAGTTATTATTATTATTATTATTATTATTATTATTATTATTATTATTATTATTATTATTATTATTATTAGGGTTTGGGAATTGGGGGAAAAAGATTGTAGAAGAAGAAGAGGGTTGGAGGCAGGGATGAGGAGGCAAGGATGAAGAAGAGGGTTGAAGGAGGAGGATGAAGAAGATGGAGTTTTTTGTTGCAGGTTTTTTGTGGTGGTGAAGATGGGTTTTTTTTGAAGATGGGTATAGTAGTGGTGAAAATGGGTATAGTAGTGGTGAAGATGGGCTGTCTGTCCAAGGATGAGTGTTCAAAATAACATTTTCAGCTTTTGTTATAATAATAATAATAATAACAATAATATTTGTTATTTTTTTTTAGTATTTATAAGTTTTATATATTTAATGAAAAATAATTTAAACTATTTAATATTCTTATTTAATTAAAAAACAATAATTAACCAATCATTACCAATCATTTATAACCCCAACATAACCCTCCTTCCCACTACACCCTCTTTTTCCATAACCCTCACATAACTCCTTTTCTATTACTTTTTAATATTTTAATCTCATAACCCCAACATAACCCTCTACCACTACACATACCCTTAGTCAACCATTGACTCCATAATCTTAGCTAGGGTCGGTCATATGTAAGCCTATATAAAGGCCTTGATATAGACACACAAAAACATTACATAATACAATTATTCAATACATTATAAAAACATTACATAATCTTAGCTAGAGTTAGTTATATGTAGTTCTTGATATAGTGTGTGTAAACCCAAATTTATATGGCATATCATATATAGCATTTTTTTTATTTTGTGAAAAAAAAAAATCTCTTAGACCAAGTTTAACTAATGAGTTACTTTGAGTGCAAATTTTGAAAAGATGAATAAACGAGTTTAGTTAAAAATATTGCTATGAGGCTATACTGACTTAAAAACTGGATTTTTACAAAATTGATACCACTCTATTAAATTGTTTGATATTTGATGTAAACAATATATAGATATGGTTAATTGTTTGGATATTATTAAAAAAAGTCTTGATCGAAAGGAATTATGAGGAATCAAACAAAATTATTGTTTTTAATATTGAGAGTATATTGTCCTATATGATTCATAAGGATACATAAAAAAAAGTCATGGTGTTGCCAAAATTTAGAATAGACAGAAAGTATCGAGTCAAATTTCTTAAAAGGTCATGGTGCCCATTCTTATTTTTAATAAAGTTACCAAATGAAAGTTTTTTTGTTACTTATTACAAATCCTCTAATTAGCATAGTTTTTATACAATAAGAGGTTGTATTTCATGCGGGAGAGTTAAAAAAAATGTTATTGTGGTTTCTTATTGGTCCACATACTTTCATGGTCCTACCACTTCACTTATTTTATTTTTTCTTTTTTTTTTTCCATTGTGACTTCTTTTTTTTTACTTTTTACACACCATACTTTTTATCTTTACAAGTTTACCTTAATACTTTTACATTTTCAACTTTGACCCCTGTATTTTTTATCTTGTACATAATTTTTGTTTCACGATTCGGTCTAAGTTTGCAAGCTAAGATGTCGCAACGTGCGTATATGGTTTAATGTTTGTATGTCTATTTTTCCTGTTTAATAGGCCCATCGTAACTCGCACGTCCTAGACCTATGTGGTTATTTTTTTTAGGTTTTACTTGTCTGTCTAATTTGTGCGCATTAACACGATATAAAAGGCATGTGTGGTTAAACATTTTTATAGTAGAATCGCAGTGGGCTAATTCATAAAATTGAACCAAATGAGGGTTTTATTTTAAAGAGTCACACTCTTTCACTTTAAAGGCCCTAAGCTAATAAAGAATGATTAGGTGTTTTCTAAACAAAATCTAATGCCTATATAAAATTTGTTAAATAAAAGAATTTTATATCGATGCAAAATCCATTTGTTGTACATAGTTTAAATATTTGAGAATGATTGCTTAATGGCTTTATAAAATTAAGTTTTATTATTCAGGTGTTTGGAAAATTATGTATAATATTTAAACTTAAAACAAGATGAGGTCTAATCTATTAGGCCTAATGCGTAAGAAGAAAAAAAATGTCACCAAAGTGTCCCAGCCGCAAAGCGTGGAGGATGTTATCTAGTTTTTTTTTCTAACGGCTAATGTTATCCTCGGTATTTTACATCAAATACACTCATGTCTAGATTTGAATTTAGTATCTCCCTTTTAAGAGGCATAAGTCTGTACCAAGTGGGTTACCCCCACATTGGCTGTTACTTATTATTCAAGTTTATCTATTCCTTAAAGATACTTAATCAAGTAGATATGTGCTTCCATATCGATTGACAAAGTAACTACAAGTACTCAACCTAGGTGAAGAGAACTTGGGGAGTACCCAGGCATGATAAATTACAAATAAATTAATGTTCCAAAAAATTTATGTATGTGTCAAATAACATAATTAATAAAATAAGCATGTACCAAGTAGGTTACCCCCACATTGGCTGTTACTTATTATGTTACCTTATCTATTCTATAAAGATGTTGTATCAAGTCGCTAGGCGCTTCCAGGTCGATTGACTGAGTAGTTACGAGTACTCAACCTAGGTGAAGAGTACTTAGGGAGTACCCAGGCGAATATGTATACATATGGATTATAAACACGCACGTATGCATGTGTATGCACACTCGTGCATGATCGTGGGTGGGTATGCAAGTCTATACGGGAGTATATTGAGTTGAACAAGATCCATAAAAGCCATTTTTAAACCCAACATAAACATATAGAAACCTTTGATTCATAAGAAACATATGTTAAAAAGGATTCCAACGTATGTTAATTTAATTTTAACACAAGGGTTCTAACACATATGTTAAAGGTTGTCAAACATGTGTTAATCAGACTTATAAAACAAGAACTGTAAAATGTATGTTAAGGACTGACAAACATCTGTTAATCAGGATTTTTAACACAAGAAGTAAAAAACATGTGTTAACCCTACAATTTTCATACAAATCCTAACACGCGTTAACATGAGGCATCATATGGCAACATATGGTAACTCAGGAACCCGGTTTGACAAAGAATGATTATTTTATGGTCATAAACAACAAGAGTAATAAGAGTTTTCAAGGTACACAAGTTAAAACCGTACATCTTTTCAAAGGTACAAACAACAATACGTAATAATCGTCATGTGTATGGACAATAACACTATACACGTAGTCCAAATACATACAAATCGGGTGAACAACTTGCATGGTAAATAATCAGGTACACGAACTTAAGTTGTCCTTAATAATCTAGGGCACCATTGTACGGACATCAGCACATCATATTCAGTCCCATATTTACAGTCAGACACAAGGTGAGTTTTCACGACCCTTTTTTACTGTTTTCATGCTTTTAGGGGAAAAACATGCGTACATGTTCATCTCATTTTGACTATTATGTGAACATGAGACAATAAGGTTCAGAGTACTCATAAGCTCTCGTGTCATACATTTCACTGTAACCATTAGCTATGGACTTTGCCATGAAACACCGGAACAAATCTATTGAGTTGGCACCCCCACTCTTGGTTAGTTGCTCTAACCAGATTACAGTCATCAAGAGAGTGCTTGTATTTCACAGTTATTCATTGTCTTTAGTGTACAATGGGCGAGGCACAGCGCGTCAACGTTTGGTTACGGGCTCATGTCAGTCACATATTAATCGTTGTCTTGGCTAGGAAATGGTTCAGTCTACCATGGCTTACACATTCATTCATCAAAACCTGTGAACTCGCTAACTTTATTGTTGACATATTTTACTTGCATGTTTTTCAGGCAATTAAACGTATAGCATGGAACTTGGGGAGTTGCGTAATGGCATCGTTGGAAATTCGAAACGATCTTTCGTTCGAATGATTTTAAAACTATATCATTTGAAATTATCATTTTAAGACAATATTTTCTTTCGAAATGTTTAACATTCTTTTCTTTATAATATCTATGAATTTTATGAATTTGATGTTTGCGTGACTCTTGTGCTTGAAAACCTTTCGAAGTCGCATTCTATGTTTCCGCCTAGGCGGGGTGTGTCACTTGGTATGATCGCAAAGCCCATAGAGTGGACGGGGAAGCCACGCCAATTCCTTTAGGGTATGTTTGGTATGGGGTAATGGAATTGATGGGGGATGGAATGGACGAGATAATGGAATGGACAAAGTAATGGAATGGATCATTACATTCCATGTCTTGTTTGGTTGTCATGTGGGAATGAAACAAAACATTACTTTGTGTTGTTGGATAGGCAGGAAAAGACGAAGAAATAAAATCGGTGGTTAGTGGCGGTGGTGGGTAGTGGTTAGTAACGGTGATGGTGGGTGGCGATATGGGGCGGTAGCGGCGGCGGTGGTGGCGACTGTGAAAGGTGGAGGTAGATGGACGTGATGGTGGGTGGGCGACGATGGTGAGTAGTGGCGGTGGTGGGTGGTGGTTGGTGGTGGTGTATGGCGGTGGCGTGGTGGTGGGTGGCGACGGCAATAGTTGGCGGTGGTGGGTGGCGGCAACGGTGGCGATGGGTGGAGGTAGAGGTGGATGGCGGGTGGGTGATGATGGTGAGTAGTGGCGGTAGTGGTGGAGGTGGCGGCAGTGGCGGGTGGTGGTGGTAGGTGGTGGCGGTAGTGGTAGGTAAAGGAAATTGTGGTGAGTGAAGGTGGCAGGTGGTAGAGGCGGCGGTGGTAGGTGGGTGACGGTGATTGGTGGCGGTGGTAGGTGGGTGGGTGAAGGTAGTGGGTGGCGGTAGTGGGTGGCGGTGGTTGGAGGCGGCGGGATGGCGACGGCGACAACGGTGGTGGGTGGTGACGATGGTGGTGGGTGGTGGTGATGGTCGGTTATGGTGTTGTTAGTAAAGGGTGAATGAGTGGTGGAATGAAAAAAACATGGGGGTGGATGGAATGGTTTTGAGATAATGGAATGCCTTATGAAATGGGTGATTTCATTCCTTTAACCAACGAAACACACTATTTTTCTTGACCTCGTAACGGTTCATTCCATTCACCCTTCCTTTCCATCATACCAAACGCTACATTAGTGTATCCTCATTACATGCAATGATATTCAGAAAGAACAGTAGGATACATTACCAACCCAACAGCCAACCCGATACCACAGACGGGTTCCAAGATGATAGGGGGATTGCCTAACTGTTAATATGTATATGACTTTAAGAAATATATAAGTTTATTATTTACATTATATTATGTTTAAAAGTTTTTTAATATTTACTTATTTGAATTACGTAGATGGAAGGATATATCAAAATAAACCTGCAAGCGTCTAAATTTACTTATTTGGCACTTTTTATCAGCGCATTGGGTCGATCGTTACGGTCGCTGAGTCCATCCGCACGAGGCCCACATGTCATATATCAACGCCCACGGGATATTTGGCCCGAAAAATACTTGGTTGACGTGATTCGATAAGCGAGAAAATGGTCAAAATTGCACACTTAATAATAAAACACACTTTATAATTTGATTAAATATTAAAGAATCATAATAGACACAATAAATATGACCAAAACCATTTTACTTTTCCTTCTCCCAGTCTTTACTTCCTTCAAAATTAACTGTGTATATATGTATGTATGTATACATGATTTAACCTACTTGCACACTTTCAAAAAAGGTAAAACTACAAATCAACAAATACAAAGGTGAATATGTTGATGAGCTCCATCACGCCATATCCGATTTGTCTCATACTTTTAAATTGAGGCGCTTTATCATGCAACTATGCCGTCGAGTTACCCAAGGGCAATATTGGGTTACCACGTCCAACCCTGTCTCCACGTTAGCGCCTCCAACACTTCCCTACTTCCCCAAAATGGGACGCCATTGTTGTAGGAGCCAAGCCTTTAACGAGCGTTAAAGGATTTGAACGTGTGAACCACCTAATCCAACTGGGTCAAGAACCATAAAACCCCCCTTCATAATTTGTAAAATTCGTTTTCAATTCTAACCCTTAACCCTCGAGACCATAGAAGTTTTGTTTGGAGAGAAATGACGGGTAAAATGTTGTAATTATTACCTCGAATAGTGCGCTTCATATATTAAAAAAATGATGATTTCTTAATAATATATCAGTTTTCTCAATATTATAGCAAAGTAAATATTGTTGAACAAAATGGAACAAAACAAACTACAATCAATATTATCATTATTAATATTGTTCAAGAAATTGGTGCTAGTCAACATCAGCAAAGTATTTTTCCAGAGTCGTGTGACGAATATAAAAAATAGATGGAATTTAAAATAAGTATGAGTTTGAAAATAATTTTATTCAATTAGTATTAGTTTAAAAGAAATAATAAATATATGTATAAAAATGATTAATGACAATGGCTAAATAATAACTAAAAAAAAGCTTACATTCACATGATCATTACACACGTTAGCAAGCGTATGTAGGGGTGGACTCTGTCAAGAAACATGATATAAACTGAAATACTTCTTATTATCAAATAAAACCCAACCCTAAATGTTTATACCCAACAATACAAAGAAACGAAAAGAAGTACAAGATCAAAACAACTCTCAGAAGCTATAACATATAGCCTAAAACCCTCAGGAACAAAACACTACCAAGAAGCTTTGATCAGGATGATCAAAGCTCTGAGATGAAATACGAAACCCTAGAGAGCTTTTACAGAGATGATAAGAAAAGTGAACGAAAAGTGATAAAAGAATCTGATGAACTCCTTTTATATGCACAGATAATGAACGAGAGAAAACACACAATCAACGGTCTGGATTCATTTGTGTTTTCTCTATGAAAGGCTCAGATTTAATCCTCGACTCTTCACACGGATTAATGACGTGGCATGAGGCTTTTACATGGGCCTTTTATATCTGGGCCTAAGCAATCCAATCTTCAGTCTTCAGTCCAATGCTTCCTTGTCCATCAGCTCTTAGCCCAAACTCCAGCCAGTCCAATGAGCGTGTGTCCAGTCCATGAGTCCAAGTTATGAAATATTTATGAAACAAATAAAACAGAATGCAATTAGTTATGAATTAATTGTAAATATCAAATTGAACAAATAAGGTATTATTTTAACACCCCCCCCCCCCCTCAATTTGATACTTCAAATGGGTCAAACATACCAATTTTGTTAATCATAGACTCATGCTGATTTACCAATAATCCTTTAGTAAAAATATCAGCCAATTGATCTTTAGTGTTAATTTCAGAAGTTTTAACAACACCTTTTTGAATTTGTTCTCTAAGAAAAAATAAGTCTAATTCAAAATGTTTTGTTTTATCATAAAAAACTGGATTTGCTGCTATTGAAAGAGCAGCATTATTATCACAAAATATTTCTATAGGTAACTCAATGTTTTGACCCAGTTCAGTCATTAAATTTACAATCCACATGACTTCACACACAGCAGCACACATGGACCTATACTCAGCTTCAGCTGAGGACCTTGACACAGTTGACTGTTTTTTACTTTTCCAAGACACAAGACTTTTACCTACAAATATGCAAAACCCTGTTATTGACTTCCTAGACTCAACACATTTAGCCCAGTCACTATCAGCATAGGCTGATATACTAAACTTAGTGGCTTTTGAAAACATAATACCCTTACCAGGAGCCTTTTTTAGATACCTGAGTAACCTCAGTGCTATCTTTAAATGAGCATTTAAGGGATTATGCATATGTTGACTCAAATAATGGACAGAATAAGATATATCAGGCCTAGTATGTGCAAGATATATCAATTTTCCAATAAGTTTTTGATATCCTGTAACATTACTAACCTTCTTAGTATCATGTTTGCACATAGATGTAAGTATATGATTTTGTTCTATTGGATTGTTTACAGGTTTACATCCAGTCATACCAAACTCAGCTAACAACTCTAGGCAATACTTCCTTTGAGATAGACATAAACCATCTTCATTTTTAATAACCTCTATACCCAGAAAGTATCTTAGTTCTCCTAAGTCCTTAATTAAAAACTTTGATTTTAAACACTCCTTTACATTGTTTATTTCTGACATATCATTACCTGTTACAACTATATCATCTACATAAACAAGTAGAAACAGTTTAACAGACTCAGACAATTTAAAGAACAAGGAGTAATCACACTTACTTTGACAAAAACCTAATTCTACCAAAACTGAAACAAGTTTTTCATTCCACATCCTTGGGGCTTGTTTTAACCCATATAAGGATTTGTTTAATTTACACACTCTTGTTTCATTTTGAGAATAATATCCATCAGGTAAAGCCATATAAACATCCTCATTTAAGTTACCATACAAAAAAGCATTATTCACATCTAACTGAAACATATCCCAATTATGTTCAACAGCTAAGGAAATAATACACCTAACAGTAACAAGTTTTACCACAGGACTAAAGGTCTCCTCAAAATCTAGGCCTTGCTTTTGACTGTAGCCTTTGGCTACAAGCCTAGCTTTGTATCTTTCAATGTCACCATTTGACTTATATTTCACTTTATAAATCCATTTGCAACCTACTAAACTTCTACCACTAGGCAATTCAACTAAGTCCCATGTTTTATTTCTATGAAGAGCTTCTATCTCTTCATTCATGGCATTTATCCAATTAGGATCATTAATTGCCTCAGAAAAGTTTTTTGGTTCATAAGATTTATTTAAAGCAGAAGCAAAACACCTTAAGTCACAAGACAAATTGGAGTAATTTACAGACCTTTCTAAACCATACTTTACTTTACCATCTAGGACAAAATCACTCAGCTTCCTAGGTAAGGTAGAACTCCTAGTAGAGCTTCTAACAATCAACTCATTTTGTTGCAAAACTTTTCCCTCAGAATGTGAAAGTTCTTCATTTTCAGAACTCACATGCTCAGCCCTATCAGACTCTAAACTACTACTACTGGGCTGCTCTTCCTGAGCCTTGCCATCTAAGTTAGTAGGTTCAGCACTAGATTGCTGAGACCCATGTGGTTCTGGATCAGTGTTACCTAGACCCTTTCTTTCATCATTGGGACCTTCATTCAGTTCAGAGTTTATGGTTTCATATAAGTCAAAGAAGTTTAAGTTGTTAACATCAGTCTGATTATTCCCATTATATTTTGAAAATATGGTTTTATCTTTAAAAGGAAAGATATGTTCAAAAAATTTTACATCTCTTGAAAAAAATGTAGTTTTATTATCTAAACTAAACACCTTATAACCCTTCTTTTCTGTTGAATACCCCAACAGAACACATTTCTCAGACCTACTTAACAACTTATCAGGTTCATCTAAGACTGTACAAAAACATAAACATCCAAACACCTTGAGTTGTTCTAGAAAGGGTTCAAATTTATACACAAGCTCATATGGAGTTCTGCCACCTAGAACTGAGGAGGGTGTCCTATTGATGAGATAAGCAGCAGTTAGAACACAGTCTGACCAAAACCTAACAGGTAAACAACTTTGAAAAAGAAGAGCCCTAGCAACATTTAAAAGATGCCTATGCTTCCTTTCTACTATTCCATTTTGTTGAGGTGTGTAAGTGCATGAAGTTTGATGTAAAATACCTTTAGTTTTAAAAAGATTACTCACTTGACTGTTACAAAACTCACTACCATTGTCACTTCTAAATGTTTTCACATTTTTCTTAAACTGAGTTTTAACAATTTCAATGAAATCTTTTATATTTTCATATACTTCAGTTTTATTTTTCATTAAACACACCCATACTGCCCTGGAATAGTCATCAACTATCGTTAGGAAGTACTTGAACCCTTCTCTACTTGGAACCCTATATGGTCCCCACACATCTAAGTGAACTATCTGACCAAGTTCACTAGATTTGTGTGTACTTAGAGGAAAAGGTTCCCTATGTTGTTTAGCCCTAAGACACACTTCACAAGGTTCAGATGTGTCCTGTTCAGTTAGGCCTAATCTATTCTTAAAACACCTAATAGCCTGATCAGATGGATGACCCATTCTTTCATGCCATAGGTTGTTTAAACTACTATTGTTACAACACACCTTATTCAACATCAATGAGTTGCCACAAAAGTATAGACCATCAACCTGACTACCAGTCACCAGGACATTCTTGGTTACTAGGTCCTGTACATAGCATTTGTATTCATTAAACACAACATTAACTTTATTATCTTTTGCTAGTTTATGAATGGATATAAGGTTGATTGAATAATCTGGTACAACCAATACATCTAATAAAACTACATTGTTTGCTAGTTTAACATTCCCTATTTTGGTAACAATAGCATCAGTACCATTAGGATGTTTCACTTTAATGTTAAACTCTGTTACATCAATAAAGTTTTCTAAATGTTTTTCATTCTGAATCATATGTTGATTTGCACCTGAGTCAAATATCCAACCCCATACCCTGCCATTCTTAGAGATACTAGCAAAACAGAACACAGGTTTACAACAAACACTGGCACAGAAAGCACTAAACCCACCTGACACATTGCAGCTTTTAGGAACATCATTAGACTTATCATTTAACAAACTCAATAACCTGTTAAACTGCTCACTAGATAAAGATTTTAGTGACACATCAGTATTATCACACACAGTTGAATTATTACTAGCAACAGTCCTTTTCCCTTGTGATCCCCTTGGTCTCATCCAAGAGGGATAGCCAATTATTTCAAAACACTTCTCAGCAATATGACCTACTTTATTACAATGAGAACATTTTAAGTTTTGATTTGACACTTTATTTGTTTTCTTAAACTCAACTGGTTGATTTGTTTTTGAAAACAAGGCCATGTTTTGTCCCTGTTTTCCACCAATGCTAGCATTCCTGTGGGATTCTTCCCTTGAAATGATAGCAAAGGCTTCCTTAACAGAGGGCAAGGTGTCCTTAATCAGTAAACTAGTTCTTACAGCCTGATAACTATTATCTAAGCCCATTAGAAACTGCATTAGCTTTATCATACTACTAAAGTTATTGAAATCTTTGGCTGCATCACAAGTACAAGCAGGCAATTGGAGAATTTGATCCAATTGTTTCCACATAATATTCAGCTTATGATAATATTCTGACACAGACATACCACTTTGATTAAAAGAGTTTATTTTCTGATAAAGGTCAAAAACAACAGAACCATCAATTTTATCATATGTTTCTTTTAATTCAGCCCAGACATCACAGGCAAGTCTAGAAAACACATGACCCATATACAATTCTTCACTGATTGAGTTTAAAATCCATGTTAATACAATTGAGTTACATCTGTCCCATTGTCTACTTAACACATCATTATCAACAGGCTTAATACATGACTGATCAATAAATCCCCATTTATTTTTTACTTGTAAAGCAAGTTGCATAGAGTTAGCCCATACAGTGTAGTTTTCTGAACCTTTTAGTTTTATAGAGACAATTGTTAAATTGCTAGAATCAGACGCATGAAGATACAATGGATCACTTGCGTCTAATTTGCTAACAAGTGTCTCAACAGGTCCATCAACAGGACCCCCAGTGGGTCCCTGTGGTCCTTGTGGTTGATCATTCATTTTAGGCTACACAAAGAAACACACCAAGAACAACAACACAGTTACACAAAGAACACACCAAGAACAAACAACACAAGAGCAAACACACACAATCAGACAGCACAAATACTCAAGTCAATAAACCCTAGACACACGGCGAAGCCGAGCCAGTGATCCAGATCAGTGGTTCCTCTCAAGGGCCCCACCGCAGGTCTTAACTCGGGAGCCTTCCTAAATGACCTAGACAACAAACAACCTCAATCAATCAACGCCGGTCCCCCTAACCCGGCCAAGAACTCTATCAATGACACTATAAACGAAAGAAGGAATTAAAGACAGGAACGATCTCACCAAGAAGCAACCCAAGTTAGGGTTTCGCCAAAACTCATAATATTATAACCTTCACTTAGGGTTATAATATCAGAGAGCAGAAAACAAGCTTCTCCAGAGATAAACCCTAAAAGTTAGGGTTTCTTCCTTAGAACGTCACACCACCACAGATCTTGCTTCCTTAACTGGATAAACACCAGGTGAAAGAATAAGAAGATTTCCTCAGTAGATCAACAGATCAGATAACCAGCGGAAGAATCAAAACCCAAGATGAACAAACTTCACCAAGAGCTAACACAGCTCTGATACCATGTCAAGAAACATGATATAAACTGAAATACTTCTTATTATCAAATAAAACCCAACCCTAAATGTTTATACCCAACAATACAAAGAAACGAAAAGAAGTACAAGATCAAAACAACTCTCAGAAGCTATAACATATAGCCTAAAACCCTCAGGAACAAAACACTACCAAGAAGCTTTGATCAGGATGATCAAAGCTCTGAGATGAAATACGAAACCCTAGAGAGCTTTTACAGAGATGATAAGAAAAGTGAACGAAAAGTGATAAAAGAATCTGATGAACTCCTTTTATATGCACAGATAATGAACGAGAGAAAACACACAATCAACGGTCTGGATTCATTTGTGTTTTCTCTATGAAAGGCTCAGATTTAATCCTCGACTCTTCACACGGATTAATGACGTGGCATGAGGCTTTTACATGGGCCTTTTATATCTGGGCCTAAGCAATCCAATCTTCAGTCTTCAGTCCAATGCTTCCTTGTCCATCAGCTCTTAGCCCAAACTCCAGCCAGTCCAATGAGCGTGTGTCCAGTCCATGAGTCCAAGTTATGAAATATTTATGAAACAAATAAAACAGAATGCAATTAGTTATGAATTAATTGTAAATATCAAATTGAACAAATAAGGTATTATTTTAACAGACTCAAGTGGCCGCACTGCATAAATAGAAATTTTTAGTGATTTTATAGGTAAAAATTACGTTCACACCCCTTGAAAGTTTGGCTAAACCACCTAATTACACCCTTAAAAAATAAATCATGAATTCCGCCACTGCAAAGTAGTAGAACCACACTTATTTTCACATTGGCATTACATTTCATATGATTTAATTTAAATAGGGTTTTAAAGGTTTCTGGCACAATAGGTGGGTTTGCTATAAAATAGTTATAGCATTGAACCATTGACAATTAAAAAAATATCAACAAAATTTTCGGAGCGTATCATGGCAATCAAAGAAACAAATTACAAACCGCATTTCCCACATTATACCTCTGAGGCAGAGCACTTGACATCCTGCTATGGATTATTCAATATATTCAACCCTAGTGGATGATGGTGCTTACTACAATTTGTTTCTTTGATTACCATGATATAATTCTAGGGGCGGATTTAGGCTCTTTCGGTGGGTTCCTGAAAACGCATTCGGTTTGTAATTTAAAAAAACATCTGAAAGAACATTGAGCTCAGGCTCAACTCAGTTGGAGTTTAGTTTTCATAGCTCGAGCTCGGCTCGTTGAAAATTTCTTAAGCTCGGGCTCAGCTCAGTTTCGGCTCGGGTTCGACTCGTTTACTATCTATTAGTTAACAAATTAAATAAAAATAATATAAATAGTAGGCTCACGAACTCGATAAATGAAGCTTGAATTGAGTTCGTTTAGTAAACAAGTTTAAATGAGGATTAAATATTATTAAATATTAATAAAACTAATATCAGGCTCGGGCTCGATTAATAAACGAGCTATGTTTTAGGCTCAACCTCCACTTAGGCTAGATAAGGTTCGGCTCATTAAGAGTTTTTTACTGTCACGCCCCAACAGCGCACAGCGGAAGGCAAGTCATAAGGTAACAAAAGTTGTTACCACAAGTTTAGCGGTTCACATGTATTTACGTATGGACATCTTGCTAACACCCTCTAGTTAAACATATTTTATTTTTGTGGTCAACGAAAGTTGTTTAAAACAAGAAAAACATGATCCACCAAGATGAAGCGAAACTTTAAAGTTAATATTGTTTTACAAAACAAATAAAAACATAGTTTTTAGAAAATTAAACAGTCCCAACATCATGTCCATCGTACTGTCCTGCTAAACCACTCTCTAAATACCTAAACATCCGTACCTGAAAAACATGCCTAAAAACATCATCATGTCGGCGCAATGCTGTCCCACGAGTCGGCTATTGTCCCGTAAGCTAGTTGGCGCAATGCTGCTGTGCATTTTTGTAAAGTTGTGAACCCCCGTTTGCCTCTAGCATCGTACCGTAATGTAAAATACGGGTCACAACTGGCCAAGTCATCGGCAATACGTACGAACAATCGACGGCTCATTCGGAACCGGCGCCTAAACATCTCATCTGTGTACACCGGTTGATCGGCAAAGTAATCTGCTACTAATCGCTCGTGGGCACCTACACGTATGTTGTAAATAAATATAACTATTGTGGCAATAAAAATTATAAACATAAAATATTTGTGATATAAATTCTAAAAAAAAATAGTTGCTATATATATTCCAACAAAAAATATACACTTACCCTCCCGGTCTCTGTTTATGCAAGCTTGCCTAGTTCGTAGTTGCGAGCTCACTTCTTCATCTTCCTCCACCACAATTAATTGTGCTGCTTCCCAAACCACGTTTATAAAAATCTGGTTTTCTTCGCTCGAGGAACTAGACGAATCAGCCAATGGTAGATAAGACATTGTTTGGTGTTTTTTTTTTAAGAGAATATGAGTGTTTTTAATTTTTTATAAGAAAGTAGAGAGGATTTTGGTAAAAGATGAGATGATTTTTGTTGGTTTGTATGTATAAAAAAACATTTTTTTTTAAATGACCGTTGCAAACCTTGTTATCGTTGCCAAACGTTTGGGAAAAAAAAAAAAAACTGTGATTGGTTCGTCTCTGGCGTTACAGGGGAGACAGGGGGTGTAGAGACAGGGGTGGGGGAGGAAAAGGTGGGACGGGGGCTTCTTCTTGTCTGCACACCGATCAGCCTTATAGCATTGAGCCATTGACAATTAAAAAAATATCAACGAAATTATCGGAGTGCATCAAGAGCTAAAGGTTCTGTTTTTTGTTACTTTAATAACAACTTAACGAAAATTAAAGTAAGCAATCCTAGAAATGATCCTAACGAAACAATTGTAGAGTTGGATTCTGATCGAAAACACGGCGTTGATATTTGAGACGTGCATGCAACATGGATTATTTATTTAAATTTAAATCTGAATTGTTGATGTGAGTTAAAAAAGTAGAAATAGAAAAATAATTAAACAATGTAGTCAGTCTCCCACCAAGCACAACAATAAGAAAGTAATTTTAGGTTAGAAGAGTGACTAAGAGGTGTGGAGATGCCCATCTCCCCCGTCCTCCATTTTTTACAATGTCTTGAACACCAACACCACCCCCTCCCATGTCCTCCCGTCCCTCATGTCTAGGGGTGAGCATAGGTCCAAACCCGACCCGACCCGACCAAACCCGACCCGACCCGAGACCCGAAATTTAGATAAAACTAAAACCGAAAACAAACCCTAACAAAAGGTTCGGTCTTCGGTTCCTTCATGCCCGGTTCCTTCGGTCCAGTGTACAAGACCCGACCCGTAACAGCAACATCATCTCCAACATTATAGTTACTTTGATTTGTCACAAAACCTTTGGATCGGTTATGATTTGTGATATGATTTGTCTTCTGGATGGTGATGGTACCAAAAAAAAAATGATTAAGATGGTGAAGAAACTACGTGACCAAACCAGGTCGTTCTGAATGATCGTGGTATGGTGCGAAGAACAGTACAACACTACACATAAAAGACAGATCGAGTGACCAAGGTAAGACAACTCGATAGAGCACCAACAATGTTTGAGTTCTATTGATTTGGCTTCATTCATGGTGGTTCGTGGCTTTATGGAAATAGTGATTTCAATAAAAGATACAATTTTCCTTTTTTCTTTGCTGGTAAAGAATCATGGTTTAGATGAGAAACAATTCATTTGTATAGTGAATTGGAATAACAAAAGCCTCATTTTTAGGTTTTATTGGGAGCAGGGAAGATTGTTGGTTTGGTGTTTGGTTCTATAGTATAGAAGGACCTCAATAAAAAATATATTAGAAAAGGAATAAGGTGTAATGGGTTTATGGAAACTAGTGCATGTTGCAGATTATTGTCAGGTCCTCATTAAACTAGAGCCTTTTTATTCTTCCAACACTGAATTACAATTCACTCCATTAAGCGTCCGGATTCAAATAACTCGGGCCACTCGGGTTTTTTGGTTTTTTGTCGGGTTGGGACCGACCCGAAACCGAAACCGATAATTATGAAATACGAAGACCGAATACCAAACCGGATAAATATATTTTCGGGTTTCACATGTCGGTCCGGGCCGGTTTCTCGGGTTTTTCGGTCCATACCCGAATTTTGCTCACCCCTACTCATGTCCTCTCCGAGACATTGGGGACGGACCAATGGGCATGCTTTATTTATTTATTTTAAACTTTTCCAATTGACCAATGGCATGCTTTCTTTATTTAGAAAAAAATAATAAAATAAATGCTTGAGACGTGAGGTGTTGGTGTCTCCACGCCCCACTCATGCCTCAAGAAAGTCTAATGGTTTGGTTTGGATTTTCAAATTCTATTATAATTATAGGAGGAGTATTTGGGGCTAAACACTCATGAGCCCATCTGTTGTGGGTTCATTATTACTTTATTAGCATAGTATAGCATAGCAGGTCTTTAACTCTAACCAAAGCAAAAAAGAAATCTCTTCCGGATTTTGCAAAAATGAAGATTTTACATCCACCTCATCATTTCCAATATTAAGGGAAAACTTTTAGTTTAGTATCCACCAAATGAAGAGAAAGGAAGACCAATATAATGATTACCAATCAATCTAGATATGCAAATTGATCAACCCCTTCCTTCTACCAGCCTGCATAAGACCGACCATCCATCATCATCAGCCTGTGGAAGAGAAAGGAGGGCTCGATCATCTGCTGCAAGCATCGAGTGTCACCCACTGCAGACCAGTGGCGGATCTAGACTGAGATTTCAGGGGTAACATTACATATTTTTCACGGGTAACGTAATTCAAAACACGTAAAAAAAATAAAAAATACACTAAAATTACACTACGCCAAAAAAGTTGAGGGGTGTTACCCCTGCTTACACTCTAGATCTGCCCCTACTGTAGACCCTCCCCTCCCCTCTATATATTAATAAAGCAAAGCCACCAAACTTATTTACATTTTCTTTTCTTAACAGAAACCAAATATCAAAGCTACACCATTCATTCCAGCTAAGACCATCCAAATTTAATTCACCATTCATTTTATTATCCTTCTGCCCCTTTTTTTACATTACACTCTCGTTTTCCTTCCACAACCAACCTTCAAATACCTAACCTAACAGAGGATGACCTCAACCAACGATTCACTTCCAACACCTTGCTTAAATTAAGAATAGACACCACCAACAAAAACAACTCATAAACTGGAAATCAGCTAATGCCATCTTGTGGCTTTAAACTGCACACATTATTCTCACTGCAATAAGCTAAGGCTATCTATCTATCTATCGCCTATGGCATGTTACTGCAAACTAAAATCCATAGACAATATCAATTCCACGGCTATATATATAATTCAGTGCGACAAACAAATATCATTACTTGCTACGAAACAAAAGTTATTTATTTAACACCCCCTACCCTAATTCACTAACACAATTCTCAACGGCTAAACCCTAAGACCTAGTAAACTTGGTAGGCGTTTTAGTCCCCTCAGAAAAAGGCCATGTAAGAACAATCAACAAAAACTGTTATGCACTGTGAGATTCAATGTCTAGTAAAACTATGATCAACGTATCAAAGTGGTTATGATAAAAATGGGACTTACCAGTGACTGACTAGACTGGACTGCAAAACAATCATCACAAGCTTCATCCTTAACTTCCTGTTTAGGGAAGCTTTGCATCTAAATACGACTAATGATTACTAAACAACAAGACACTATATGTCTCAAAACATTTACATTTACATTTACATGTGCAATTTCAGAAATCCTCATCTAGCTGCTGCATAACACCGACCAGCAAGGTGAGACGCCTATTAAACTTCAACACCCAAAAAATCACACACAAATTCACCAAACAAGTTTGATTACAGACAACATGTTGACAGAAACCAACTGCAAATTATTACTTTTTTTATTTAAACCCACCTTTTAACACTTGCAACACCCAAACACTAAACCCAGACTCAATCTTCAAACCCTAAACAAAAATAAAACGAAACCCTTTTTAATTCGCTTACCAAAAGCTTTCAAACTAGAATTATTATTATTACTATTATTATTGTCCTTCCCCTTTCTCAATTCAACCCCAACTCAGCTTCAAACCCCAACAAAAAAAAAAAAACCTTTTTTTAATTAAGTGACCATAATATTGTTATTATTGTTTGTTGTTCACCTCTTTCAATTCAACCCAAACATAATTTCAACAACCACATTCATTCACTAAACATAACCTTACAAAACAACTCATAACCTAACACCAAAATTCATACAGCATATGAATTCATTTCTTAACAACCACAAATTACAAACATCTAAACCAACCAAACATCTCTAACCGCTAGTAAACTTAGTAACAGCCTTGGTCCCTTCGGAAACGGCATGCTTGGCCAACTCACCAGGCAACACAAGCCTGACAGCAGTCTGGATCTCCCTTGACGACAGAGTATTCTTCTTATTGTACCTTGCCAGCTTGGACGCCTCCTGAGCCAACTTCTCAAAGATATCATTGATAAAGGAGTTCATGATACCCATTGCCTTACTGGATATTCCGATATCAGGGTGCACCTGCTTCAACACCTTGAAGATGTAGATCTTGTACGTCTCTACCGACTTTTTGTGCCTCTTCTTCTTCTTGTCTGTTGCTGATGCGTCTTTTGGGATCTTCTTCTCGGCCTTTGGTTTGGGTGTTTTCTCTGCTGCGGGTTTTTTCTCTGCGGGTTTCTTCTCTGCTGCCTTTGGTGCCATTGTTTGTGTGTTTGTTTTGAAGATGAGTGTGTGTGATGATGATATTGATATGATGGTGGTTGTTGAAAGGGGGTGTTGTAATTATATAGGGTGTGTGGGAAGATTTGATTGGTTGGTTTTGTGTGATGCGGATTGAGGATGTGGAGCGTTGGATTGGGGCTATTGGAAATGCACGGTTGGGATTGAGTGGAGTGTGACTGGAACCCCATGTGCAAGGCTGGGTGTGATGTAAAATTGTTGACTGTTTATTAATTTTATTTTTTTTCTTTTTCAAATAAAGGTTTGAAATTTTTGGGAGTAAGGTACAATAAAGATTGAATATTGATGATAGGGATGAGCTCAAGACGGTATCGGTATCGAACTGATACCGATTCTGATAATACCAATACCGAAAAGTCCAAAAAATCAATACCGATACCGAACACATACGGTACGGTATCGGTATCAGTTCAGTATCGGTATTTTGCCTTAAAATACCGATACCATACCGATTCCGTACCGATACCGATCCCGAAACCCCTCGGTTCGGTACGGTATCGGGATCGGGACGGAACGCGATCGGTATTCGGCCTTGTATGCTCATCCCTAATTGATGATGGTAAACATACGAATGAAATGTTCTTTAAAAGTTTTTTATTTAAATATTAAAATTCGAAACGTAAGAGTATTTTCAAAATGATTTTCAATACTGTTAAACTCATAACACTCAGCTTTAACCTGCTTGGTTTCTTGTTGTTGTGCCTCTCCCGTTTTAACATTTTTAGGATTTTCAAAATGATTTTGGGTTCAGCTTTAGCAGTTTTAGTTTTTGAAACCATTGGTTTTGTTTTCTCTTTTTCAATAGAGTCAGGTTTAACAGTATTGTTCGGTTTACTCCCCTACCCTTTGGTATTCTCAGTTACCTCCCTTGTCTCTTCATCCCCTAACTCACTACATGAACTAGCAAGGCAATTCTCTCAGCATAATCTACACATTTGTTACAAGCATCAGTAATAAAAGTGAGAGGAATGTACCTTTTTAGCTTTAGAGCTCAGATCGGCCATGTAGGCAATGAACTCTTTAGTTGACATCTCTTCAACAGATGTTGTCAGATCCAACACCTGTGTAGCCAGCTCCTTTCCTGTTTCCTCTCCAGTCTTTGTTACTTCTGCCTCTTTAGAATTAGCTTTAATATCCTCCTTCACAATCGGTACCTCTGTTTTCACCTCACTAACCTGTTCATCTAATTTCTGCTAACAGGTTTCTGCTCATCCTCTGTCATTTCTTTCACAGTCTCAGCCATAAGGGGGGATGGGTGCTCCTAGATTTATTTTTCACTTCACTGATTTACAACAATCTTGCACTGCCACATCACTTCACTGATTTAATTCACTGAAACAGTTTTTAAGAGGCAGCACTCCACTGGTTCTTTACCCAATAATTAATTATTTTCACACATATAGTAAAAATAATATTAATAATACCTTTCCCATTCTCTCTCCTCTACAACTCACTTACACCACTCATTTTTTTAATAATACATTTCCCACTCTCTCTCCTTTAGAACTCACCTACACCACTCATTTTTTTAATAATACATTTCCCACTCCCTTTCTCCTCTAGAACCAGCACGGTAAGAAGAACCCGTATTTGGTTCACGGGACCCCTACCAGCACTGGTGGAAGCGGTGTTACCGTGCTGGTAGTGGGGTACCCGTGACCTTTTCTGGTGGCTTCCCATCCCCCCTAAGTGCCTGATTGATTACTTGAACCATTTCCACCGTCTAGCACACAGCTCCAATCATATGAACCATCAAGCTTTGCTACTATAAGAGCCTTTGAGCTACTGTTACTATGGGAAGGCCCCACTAATGAGCTTTGCCTAACATTGTTTCCCTGGTTTTGACCTTTTGGCCTTGAACCTTCTTTAGCAAAGTGTCCAAACCGTAGCAATTATAGCATTTAACCTTTGACTTGTCAAAACCTGCTCTACCTCAAATTAACTTTCTCCCTGTTCGGTCGATAAACTTCTTGGTTCTTCTAGAAATCATGGCAAGATTCCATTGAAGATCCATCTCTTTTAAGTCATCTAGATCAATTTGATCATAGTCCTCATCGAACACTACCGGATCATTGATCTTCCCCTGAATATATTTTTCATAAGATGCAACAAAGGAACTCAATACTGCAAGCTGTTGTTCTACCGATTTAACACTCATTGGCATTGACTTGCAGGACTTATGACAACACCCAGAATCAGACTTGCTGGAATCACTGCTGCTTTTTCCATTTTCCCTTCTAGACGGGATATCTTTGACCTTTTTGGATGTCAATGTTTCATTCTAAACATTAAAGACTTTATTTCAAAGTTTGTTGCTAAAGTTGATTCAGGTTACTTTCTTGGTTATTCTTCCACTAGAAAAGCCTACAAGGTTTTTAATTCAAGAACCAAGATAGTAGAAGAAACACTGAATGTCAAGTTCAATGAGTCAAAACACACTCTTATTCCAGCACATCCTGATGAACTCTTTGACCTTGACAGCTTCCACTTTGGACTTGAAAAGACTGTTACTTCATCTAAACCTACTTATTATGGTGATCAAAGGTTTGATGATGAGGATCCAGCACCATGGACTCCTCAAACAGTCATTAAGTCAACTTTCAAACCTTCAGAAGTTTCACAAACTTCTGATTCAACAACTGCTGATGTACAAACTCAAACATCTGCTTCAGCACCTACAACTACTGAAGATGTTCAAACAGCTGAACCAGACATTATAAACCTCAGTGGTTTGTTTGATGAAGTACAAGAGCCACCTACACCTATCAGTGGTTTACAGCAACTGATTGAACACAAAGATCATCCATTGGAACAAATCATGGGTGATATTGCTTCAGGTGTTCTCACAAGAAACCAGCTTTCCAACTTTTGCTTCTTCTCAGCATTCATTTCTCAGTTGGAACCTAAAAAGTACCAAGAATCCCTCAAAGACAACAATTGGGTGGAAGCTATGCAAGATGAGTTGCTTCAGTTCAAGAAGCAACATGTTTGGGAAATCTGTCCCTTACCACCAAACAAGCTACCAATTGGCACAAGATGGGTTTTTAGGAACAAACAAGATGAAGCTGGTATGATCATTAAGAACAAGGCAAGACTGGTGGTACAAGGTTACTCTCAAGAAGAGGTAATTGATTATGATGAGACCTTTGCTCCAGTTGCAAGGCTTGAGGCCATCAGGTTATTTCTAGCCTATGCCATTTCCAACAAAATAAAAGTTTTTCAAATGGATGTTAAGGGTGCATTTTTGTATGGAAAGATCAAAGAGGAAGTGTATGTTTGTCAGCCACCTGGGTTTGAGGATCATTCTCATCCTGAGTGGGTGTACAAACTTGACAAAGCTCTTTATGGGTCAAACAGGCTCCAAGAGCCTGGTATGAAACACTTTCCAACTTTTTACTCAAAAATAACTTTACAAGAGGCTCCATTGATAAAACTCTTTTCATTAAAAATGTTGGAAATCATGTCTTACTTGTTCAAATTTATGTTGATGATATTATATTTGGTTCAACAAACACAAAATTGTGTGATGAATTTAAGAAACTCATGCAATCAAAATTTGAGATGAGTACAATGGGAGAACTGCAGTACTTTTTAGGACTGCAGATTAAACAACAAACTAATGAAACTTTTATACATCAATCAAAATATGTTAAAGAATTATTGAACAAATTTTCTTTACAAGACTGTAAATCATGTTCCACTCCCATGACACCTACCACACAAGTTGAACCAGATGATCAAGGAAAACAGGTTGATCAAACCATGTATAGATGTATGATAGGTTCCCTTTTGTATCTAACTGCTTCTAGACCAGATATTATGTTTTCAACATGTGTCTGTGCTAGATATCAATCAGCTTATAGGGAATCACACCTCATTGCAATCAAAGAATCTTCAGATATCTGAAAGGAACTCCTACACTTGGAATTTGGTATCCTGCTTCAAGCAATACCAAGTTATCAGCTTTTTCAGATAGTGACTATGCAGTGTGTAAAATGTCAAGAAAATCAACATCTGGTGGTTGTCAATTCTTGGGAAACTGTCTAGTGTCCTGGCAATCAAAGAAGCAAACATCTGTTGCAACTTCAACTGCTGAAGTTGAATACATTGCAGTTGCAAGTTGTGCATCACAGATACAATGGCTCCAATATCAACTTCTTGATTATGGAATCAAAGAGACCAAGACACCATTGCTTGTAGACAGCAAATCTGCCATTAGCATCATTCAAAATCATGTTCAGTTCTCAAAAACTAAACATATTGAAATCAGGTATCATTTCATCAGGGATTGCTATGAAAAAGGCAAGATTGAAGTGAAGCATGTCACAACAGCTAATCAGATAGCTGACGTATTCACAAAACCCCTTGACACATCAACATTTCAGAAGTTAGTATCCATGCTTGGGATGCTAAATTTGTAAGTGTTCTTTTACTCTTCCTGCACATATTTTATTTTTCACTTACATCTGTTTTTAGACCAAAAACTTCTGAAAAACAAAAAGAGAGAAACTACTGATGAACAAAACGTCAGTATGGGAATATTTTCTGAAAAATGAGTAACTTCTGATTAAATAATCTTCAGAAGTTATGAATAAAGTGTTTATAAACATTCTCATCAGTTGTTAACAAACTACTGAAGAGAAAATGAGAACTACTGATGACAATTGTTCTTCATCAGCAGTTTTGTCATTAAGGGCAAATAAGACATTTCCCACTTCAGAAGTTTGACCTAGGGCGATTACAAACTTCTGATAAACACCTTTTCCAACACTTATCCTTTCAAAAAGCAAAAATTCCCTCCTTCTCTCTCAAAAAGCTCTCAAACCCTGAACCTGCAAAAACACTGTTCGATCCACACACAAACAAACCACATGGCTCTAACACTGAAACAGGGACACAATCAAAGAGGCTACTTTGAGAAACATGAACTTGGTCCCAATACGATGAAATCATTGATTTGGTCGTTAAATCCCAATACTTTACTGCCCTCACTATTGATCCTCCAATCCACACTGAGACTCTTAATGAGTTCTGGGCAAATGCGGAGACGATGACAGTAAATGATAAGGTGATCTCCCTCAATTCAACCATCCAAGGGAGAAGAATGGCAATCACACCCGAAACTTTTGGAATTAGACTGGGTCTAGATGATGTTGGTGCCCAGATCAATTTCCAAACTCTGAGATACATCTAACCATGACAGAGTGTGGTTACCAAGGTACTCTCTCACATGCTACTATTTTTAAGAAATATTTTGAACCTAAGTACAAACTTTTGTTTCACTATATAATAATGTGTTTGAGTCCAAAAACTGGATCTTATGATAAGATGCCCTCTAGTTTTCAACCTATTTTTCATTCCATTGTGAATGAAACAAAATTCAGGGCATCAGCACTTTTCTTCAATGAGTTGGTGTTGCATCATCTCAATTCTAAAAAGAAGTTTTTGTTGTATCCAAGATTTATTATGCAATGCATAATAAAGGAACTTGGAGAAAAGGTGCTTGTGGGTCAAACAACTGTTTTAAACCCTTTAACCTCACAAGCATACTCTAGGCACAATAAACCGGCCACCTGGCCAGAAGATGACCAAGGGGAACACACAATAGTCCCCAAGGAACCCTGATCTTCAAAACCTTCACCCAAAAAGGCCAAGAAACCAAAACAACAAAAACAAAAACCCACCAGCCTGAAAAGAAAGGCAGTTCAGGAAGTTGAGATGCCTGAACTTGCTAATGTGCAATCTGCACTTGATAAAGATGTGACTGAAACATCCTCTCAGTCTCATCCATCTCAAACCCCCACTAGAGCACCAATCACCATCTTATTCAAAAGAAAGAAATTCAAGAAAACAATCCCCATTGACTCTTCTTTTGAAACTGCTGAACCCATAGACCAAACTACTGAACTAGCACCACAAATTTCTGAACCTGAAGCCCTTGAAATTGCCAAACTTCTCTCTGGACTAAAAGAGAACATCCCATCAGAACATGTCAGTCCCCAACAACCACATCAAACAGGGGACATACCTTCAGAACTTGACATGGATGTGGATGTCCATAGCCCTAACCCAAAAGATAAGGATGAACCAGGGTCTCTAAGCCCAAACTTAGAAACTCTAGGTACATTTGAGGCTGCTACTACTCATATACCACCCAGTGGTGGATCTGAGGATAGAAGTAACATTGCTAAGACCTCACTTGTGGCAACTACTGATGAAGGCTTAATGCATGAGGTAGGAAATCCTTTGAACCAAGAACAAGAGGTACATGAGACAACTGGGTTGGGCCCAGCTCATGATGTAACTGATACTATCCTCATTGAGGAAGTAAGCAGGGATTCAGATGATTCCATTGATTTGGATGATGATTCACACTCCACTAAAATTGAATTGACGGCTGCTAGTGAAGGTCCTGCACCTGGTGTCTCTAAACTCAAAGAGCTGGTCATACCAGATCATGTTAAAGTCCACTTGATCCCTGATTCCCCTAAAGTGGCATCTTCTGTACAACATGAAGATCACCAAAAAACACACCCCTCACTGAAAATGCCTACCCAATTCCCTGGGTCATCCAGCATAGACTTGAACCAACTATGCAGCCCATATGGTCCCCTATACCAGTTGATGAACACCCTAATTGCCAATCACCTCAAAACTTTCACGACTACTTTGGAGTTGTCAACCAAAGCTTAGTTTGAGGTGATCAACAAGAAACTTGGTGAGTTGTCCAACAAAATAGACAACAACTCAAGACAGCTTGCTGAACTCACTGGTAGAACTTCCAAACCTAGCAGGCTTCCAGAAGTGGATGAAGCCAAAAAGGGGGAGAAGATTAAGGAACCTAAGGAGTCACTGGAAGCCAAGATAAAGGCAAGAGTGGCTCTACAACAACAACAACAACTTCTAGAGAAAGCCCAAAAACAAAAAGAAGATCAATAAAGGCTTGTCTCTGGAACTGAAGTTGAAGCTGAACCTTCCCAAGGCCATAATGAAGAAACTGCTGAAGAAACATCCGATGATTCAGAAAGTACTGAAGACAATCCTTCAGTAGTTGACACATCTGTCAACACTTCAGCAGTTAACACTTCCAACATACAAACAGCTGAAGAGCCTTCCAAGACAACTGAACAACAACAACCAACTCCTATTCCAAGGCCTACAACAACTACAACAATGACTGTGCTGAACCCTTCTCCACTATCAATGTCCAAAGAACTACTTGAGAAGAGTTTGATTGCAGCCCAAAGAAAGGCTAAGGAAGAAGAGATTTGGAATAACTTGGAGGCAAGGGAAGATCTAAGCTTAAATGAAAAGCTTCAAGCCTATGAAGCAGAGTTGAATAGGCAAGCTGAAACAGAGAGAGTTGCTGAAGAAGACAAAAGACAACAACTGGTGTCTTTTATAACAAAGAACAGCAAAACAAAAGCCTATTCACTCAAAGGGCTCTCAATGGATGAGATGACTAGAAGAGCTCAACTTGTTGCTGACAAACTTGCAACAAACAAAGATGGAAAAGCCAAGAGAGCTGAGATGATTGAAGAACTGGTAGCAAATGACTATGGTTCAAAAGCCTCTGTGTCAAGATGGAAAGAAGATAGACTACTGGACACATACAAGAAGTACAAGGCTGCCAAGGCTGCTAATCCAGAGAAGTTCAAAACTTCTGAAGTATCAACTTCAGTAGTTAGAACTTCTGGTGTTAAAAGACCAGCTACCAAGAAGAAACCAGAGGACAATACAAAGACTGCCTTCAAGATGGTGTTGCTGGAAGGCAACACAGTTGTTCAAGGAGACTTTGATATTGAAGAGAATCCTCTGATAACTCAATTTAGGGATCCTTCAACATTTGCTTACCAAATTCAGAAGACTATCACTGACATACTGCACACAAAGGTAGTTACTGAACATCATTTACCAACCTTTAAATTACCTGAAGTAGTGCAAGAAGAAGATAGAAGTGAATCCCACCTGAGAGTCACAGAAATAGAAAATATCCAACACTCAGGAACATCCCAGGGATCCAGCATGGTTCCCTATACTTCAGACTTTGACAAGTCTAAAGTGCTGATCATTAGATGGTCCTTTACTGATGACAACTCAGTATTGGTGACAAGAAGAGATCTTACAAGCAAGGCCTACAAGTCAATGAATGAACTGAAGAAATTATCAACTCAGGACTTGCTTACAATTCAACATCTGGAACCTCAAAGGGGATCTCTCACTGATGAATAGCTTAATCAATTGACGAATTCCATGTTCAAGGAGATATGGAAAATTGTGAATGACATAAGAAGACAATAAAGAATTAGAAAAGGTTTTGGCTTCATCAATCCAGGGGGAGATTGTTAGGACAAAAAGGATTGTTGAAACCATTTTTGTAAACCTTAGTCTAATTCACTTCTGCAAAATATCCTATGTATAGAACTACTGAAGAAAGAAGACTAATGTACTGAAGAAGGATTCAACAAGTACTGAAGAAGAAGTATCAGAAGTTCTGAAGTCTAACCAGACATTTCACTGAAGAACTACTGAAGACAAACTACTCATCAGTAGTTTGTCATTCATCAGCTCTTGTAAAGAATCTTTTTCACCGACTTATGTTTCAGTAGTTTATTAGTTTAGTATTACTTTATCTTTTTGTACAAGTTCCAGGAATGCAACTTGTTGCAACTTGTTTCTGACTTGCTTTTTGGCAAGGTTCATGTATATGTAAAGTCTATAAATAGATGGGTTCATCCCTCTGTTTTAGACATTGATTTTTATTGAAACAAGAATCCTTCAAAGCTTATTATTGTTCTGTCCATTTCATTTATTGAGAATCTGTTTGAGTATTTATTATCATTCACATTCAATACTTAGATTATCATTAAACTTGTCTTTAGTTTTCAAACATCCAGGGGGAGTAATAACTCCTGTTGATAGTGTAGCTTTACTTAATCATTCCGCTATGCAAATCTGATTGAACTTGCTAAACACATAAGTGTTCACTAGCAAGCAATACATCAAGAGCAATACTGATCCAACAACTCTAATCCGAGTCGTACGTGGGCACTGGCTTAGATCTCCTACGAGTTATCAACTAGTATGTTCATTGGCCATGATGATGAAAAAAATAATGGAAAGTATAACAGGGTTTTGCTCAAAACAGGAAAAATATGCATACCAAATATGTGCTCATGTAAGTATATAAGTATAGCATAAAATTTAGATTGAAATAATAGTATAATATAAATCGAGTAAATCGCACAATTTGCACAAAATGAAAGTAAACGAGTTAAATTAATGCTCAAAACTAGTGTTGTAAAAATAACTACTAATAACTAGTGCGAGAATAGTTGCGAATAACGCGTGAGAATAACCACCAATAAAAGAATAATACGAGAATAATAAGATAATGTACGAACGTAACTATAAATAGAATGGTGTAAGAATAAAATAATGAAATTTACTGTAAATGAAAGTGCACAGAACAGGCGTATAGTCTACTGGCATGAGAATAACTTTTTAGAAACCGAAGAATGTTTTAAGTTCAAACAGGTTCACTTGAAAAGATTTCGTAGGTACACATTTTCATGTGTTTACGAGATGTCGAGTTTGAAAAGTGTTATAAGGCATATTATTAGTTGCAAGTTTCTCTCGAAAACATATATTGGATACGTCATATGATAACAAAAGGTTTACATTTGACTTGTAAAATATGCAATATAAGTTTATAAAATGCAAAATGAAACCATTTCATGAAGTATGTGTAAATCTAATGTGTTTTTAAAAGACCAAGATTTAAAATAACATGAATGATAAAAACCAACGTATGTAATACGAATAGATTCCCAATATTTAAGAAAATTCATAATTTATCATTTAAGTCTTCAAATGATAAACAAAACATAAATATCAATATCATAAAACATTGAGATTGTTTCCATAGGAAACTTTGACTAACCTAAGTATTTGGAATTTCCTAGTGACTTGTGGAGACGTACTTTAGCCTGTAAGTGAATGCTCATCCCAAGAGTTTCGAGGTAGGTATACGGGTCCCTCGTATGATTGGGATTTATATGAAATACCAGGCCTAGACAGAAAACTCAGGATACAGGCGCTCACCCTTCCAGATTGCACGTGCCTCGTCACTAGTAAATTCCAAAACCTTAGCAAGACTAAAAACGAGATGCAAAAATAGATCCTTGAGATGTGGATTTCACTCCTAACTCAAAGATGTATTTCAAAATTGAAAACTACAGTGGAATGAAACCAGTCACTAAGTTAAGGATATCACTCCCAGCTTAGTGGTTAAGTTTCTTTTTGGAAGGAAATACTCTTTGAGGTGTGGATGTCACTCCTATCTCAAAGATATATTCCTAAGAAAAAATAACATATAGAGAAGTGGAACTAATCACCAAGGTATGGATGTCACTCCTAACTTGGTGATATCGTTTCGTTTGTGAAATACGAGTATCTTCTACTCCAAGCAAAATACCAAAAGAATAACGAGAAAGAATCATAGTGAAAATATCTTGAAGGAAAATATAAGAATAAGAGAAATATACACGACAGGACTCGTGAAAATAAGCTTAGTTATAGACTAGGCTAAAAGGCATTCTAATAACCTAATTCCCTATAACCATGGCTCTGATACCAATATGTAACACCCCAACTGATGGCGGAAACATCGAGGTGTCACGTAGTGACGATTGTCCAATAGCTCATGAACTAGAAATGAATTTTGATACATTTAATTGAATAATTTATTAAATTTAAAGGAATACAACAATTAAAACTAGCAATCTAAAACTGAAATACAGTAAAACTCAATCTAAGTCTAAGTTCCAAAAGCTTATAAGTGATCTCATAAGAACCTGAAACATGGACGAAAATAATTTGGTCAATACAAAACTGTATTGGTGAGCATACCCTGTTTGAATACATATAATAGAAAAGTGTTTCGCAATTTATGTGCTATGATATTTGTAATATGTAAAAGGGTCAAAATCAAACCTCACATCGTTCAATAATTGTTCATACATCGTTCAAGAAAAACCATAACAATGACCAAGGACTTAACTCATTCACGTAAGTAACCAAGGGATATAATTCGTAGTACTACTCATTGTTAGGTGCGGCCTAAAGGTTAATGACCTTGACAAATCGTTTTATAATATGGCAGAAATGGTCCCTCAACTTAAACTTAGTTAGTTATATAATGAATTTGTTAGTTTTCCTTTATAAAAAGTTAACTTTGTTAACTAACTTAACTTAAAAGTTTTTAAAACTTTATAAAACTTGAATTTTTTTTATAAAATCTATGCTAACGCTTCAACATACGTATTTGATTAAAACTTATACCCGATCCAAAATAAATATAAATGATAAAATATTAGTTCGGTCTAAAATTAAATTTGAAAACGACGAACTTTACAGGGACTACAATGGAAATTTTTGAAGGGCTATTTTTGTCAATTAGATGAAAGACGAGACATATTTTTAACACCAACTATTTTACACGGCATAAACCGTCAGCTAGGTTATTTATTCATTTTGCAGGGCAATGTACAACGAGTTCTGAATTCGGGCCATTGTTTTTGTTCCTTTAATTGAATGTTTCGCTTGTCGAAATCACTTAGCTTTGAAATAGAATCCTCATTTAGCTCGAACTAATGTTTTTTTGACGTTGACGATTATAGGTAAATCTCTCATAATATGAGCTGAAATTGGTCAAATTCAGGGATGGATCAACAAGGAGGCACGGGGAATATTGACGTATGATAAAAGTGTCTTCCATTGGAACTAGAGACTGGACATCATGACAAGTAGTCTTGAAGTTTGATAAGTTTATTAAAAGAAAGTACTATATAAATTTCTAAATGTGAAATTGCATGCCGCACATATTTTTGTGAGGCCGTGCTGATTAACTAAAAATATCATGGCTTTATGTTTTAACATCAAAAAATTTTGTTTGTCTTTATTGTTCTGATTTTTGTTATTGTAGCTAAGAGGATAATAACATCACCTTTTGAAAATAGTATGCACTATTTTAGTGTCATGATCCTTGATCCAACACAGTCTCCTTATGAAGGTAATATGACTTTAATTGAATTTTTGCTTGTGCTAGGTTATATACCTTTACTTTGTAGTTTATATGTTGATGTTAGGAGAAAAATGATATCTTAGTAGAAAACTATTTTAGGATGTTTTGACATTAAAGAAGTTGCCTCTGTTTAGTTTGGATATCATAGATATACATATATGCCTTAGTAGGAACAATGATTATTTTTTGTACTTCTGTAAACAAATTGATACTCATATTTCAGGTTGTAGCTGACCTGGTTCCAAGAGATCTTTATATGAAAACACCTAACCCTTTTAGAAAACATGACATCATCAACTTACTACTAGTGCATAAGGTGACGAATCGCCATTTTATGATTGCAACTAATCTTTGTTGATTGTATTTCACAATTCACAGGTCAGTGCCCCTATATTTGATTTTTTTATTGCAGCAAATAGCATGTTAGTCTCTATTAGCTTTTTTATCTTAATTATAAAGTATTATCTACTTTGATATCTGATCATCAAATGAATTAACTAAACTAAATTAAAGATGATAAATTCATAACCTAGGCATGTTACTGCTAAGTATATATGAATACGACATTAACTTGTTGTCATAATGTTATTATTGATGTAGGTTGTTCCAGATTATAGCGTGTGATATATGTACATATTATCCTATATATTTATTTCTCAAGTTTCATGAATAGTGCTTTTGTTTTTTGGTTTCCATCTCTGCTGTTGATAAGAGAATTTATATTGTTTGGTTTGAAGATACTACCAATAAATGTTCCAGTACAGATGGTTTGTTGTTGTCGTGTTTAGCGAATCTGACCAGGTTCGACCCTTGCAAACCGGGCGATTTTTTGTTACTATCTATTATATAAAGATACATTTACTAACTTTTGACGTTATGGACTTTTACTGTTCTAAATTGTACAACGGTTTTATGCACCTGTTTTTTGGGTACAAGTGATGTTTGCGTGTGGTGCGTGGGTTTCTAAACCCTTGCATGTTTCTTTCCTCAAAAATGTTTTCCTCTCATCTCTCTTAAAGATGCTTTTTTCTCTCTCTCTACGTCCAAACCATTTCCGGTGGCAACTGTGTTCTTAATTCCACACTTTGTGTGAACGAGCAACTAAAGAAGACATCTCCATGGCAACGGCAGCAGCTGTG
Source organism: Ambrosia x helenae (assembly GCA_030844895.1). Taxonomy (NCBI): domain Eukaryota; kingdom Viridiplantae; phylum Streptophyta; class Magnoliopsida; order Asterales; family Asteraceae; genus Ambrosia; species Ambrosia x helenae. The sequence goes on along the minus strand of CM061232.1, from coordinate 187,239 downwards.
GCGGTGGCTTGTCTGAGATGACGAGTGGTATCCACAAAAGAAACGGTGTTAAAGCTTATGGAATCCAACATGGAACAACCGCCACTTTCTATTCACCCCGAAGATATCCATAATCCTACTGTTTACTCCCAAACTTGCATCAATCTTGGAAGGTAATTATTATTATTATTATTATTATTATTATTGTTGTTGTTGCTATTATTATTATTATTATAAATAATGAATTTGAGGGTTTTCTCCTCACTCTACCATCGTTCTGATGATGGTGGTGTTTTCGTGTTCTCATAAAACCACGGTCTCTGTTGTCGAGGTGATGGGTTGTTTGGTGTTCAAAAGCTCACTGTAACAGTTGGTTGGTACCGAAAAAGGCCCGAGCGCCTACCTTTTAACCACGTGGTCGTCGTTTCGAGTCCCACGGATGACGTTTTTTTTCGCAGCCATATTTATTCTTGTCGGGTTAGATACTTGTCCGTGGGGCAACACCCGCGGGTCAAATTAGTTTTACAACGTTTATGATAATAATGGCAAACTCGTAATTCCTTGATGTTTAAAGGCTATTTCGTCGTTTTTTGGCTGGGTTATTAACGTGTGTAAAGGAGGCCAACTTATCGCCTCTCCACGCGTCTTTTACGAATTTCTCCACCTCTACACGTTCATTGTTCCCCATCATCAACCTTTCACCGACGTTTAAACGCATCGTCATCGCCTTCAGCCGCCCCACCGTTTGAGCAACGGTACATGTGTTAGGTTTTTGTTGTTTGATTTCTTCTTTATGCTTTTATTTGATTGATGAATTGAAGTTCCTGCGTGGCAAGTTTTTGTTAGGTTTACAATGTCACACATTATCTATGCTTCACCCTGAAGAAGGAATGTTTATATGGAGCAGAGTGAAAGAGGAGGGAGGCGGAGAGGCAGTGAGAAGTCCACAACCCTACACACCGTCAACGTCAAGTCATCACGGCTACAAATTTGTAACTAAAGTTTCAGTGGGAAGCATACTGAATCCCAACTTTTATGCTTCGATTATGTGTTCTAATTTTGAATCCCAAGTTGAATTATTGAATCGCTTTTTTTATTAATTATTTCATGGATCACAACTTTTAAATAAGTAACTACATTATATAAACAGAGCATTCTTAATATCATAATTTCACTGAGTAAATCTTGGAAGTGACCTTTTGAATTTGACGATTTTGACCATGTCAAATGGGTGAAGTTCTATTTGCAAATGCTAAAAAACAACTCATATCATCCAGTAGTTAATTTGATTATGTTGAATGCTTTGTTTTGATCATCAGTACCTAGCAGCATAAATAAGAGATTGAATTGATCGAGTAAGCTCTCATTTTTTTTTTTTTGCAATTTGATGATATTAATATAGTAATAAAAATGCATTTTGCTATTAACACATCCTCTTGTTGACCTATACATCCGTTTGTATACATTGGATATATTCCATTCTATGGTAGGAAGCATAGTAGTTACCAAATTTGCTGGGTTAGCCATGTATTACGAATTGGTACGTTTGGTACCAAACGGAATTCACATGTGTATCAATTCGACACCAATTCGTATAGCATACGAAAATATGGACACCGATGACTAGGGCTGGCATAACAGGTTACACGAACCTGTTAAGACACGAACACGAAACTTGTAAACACGAACACGACACAAAATCTAATCGTGTCATTTTTTTCAAACACGAACACGAACCCGTGTATAACAGGTTAACAGGATAAGACACAACAAGACACGATAAGGAACACTAGTAAAATAAGTTAACATGACAAGACACGATAAGACACGACAAGACACGATAAGACACGGTAAGACACGACAAAACATGATAAGAAACACGATAAGACCTGTTAAGACACGTACACGATAAGACACGAACACGAAACAGGTAAACACGAACACGACACGAAAATAAACAAGTATTAACGTGTCGACCTGTTATAGACAAGAAACCTGTTAAGGCAAAACACGAAACCTGTTAAAATCGTGTAGGTTCGTGTCAGGTTATCGTGTTCGTGTCTAAATTGCCAGCCCTACCGATGACATCATTTAAGTGTTTTCGAGACTATATAAAAAAGAAACAATAGAAAAAGAAAGAAGGATGGTGGTACCAGATCTTGCGTAACAATTACTAATGCGTGTGTCCGATTGAAGGGAAGTAGAAATTAGGTTTTATGAGATTAGACATGTAACTAATTGTCTATGCCAGAAAAAGAGGATCAAAAGACCATAAGAGAAGACTTTATCCGGATGGAAGAAAGCAACAATTGTGCTAGTAAAGACACGCGTCAAAGCCAAAGAAAGCATTAGCTAAAGAAACATGGTGCATCGAGAACATGCCACCATCTGCCACGCAAGCGTGTTGCTGTGTGCTGCTACTGTTCAAAAGGTTTGTTTTTAAATATTGTTGGTTTCTTAGGATCTTCGTCTTCACAAAGCAAATAGTAGTCTAACGATTTACTCTTTGATGGTATCACGTAGTAACATGTTTCAATATGCTTTTATTGTTTGTTTACTTGACTATTTAATATTGCTTTCACATTTTTAATGTATTCATGTTGCATGAATCCAACGACCTGCCTATGAAATGAGAAATATACCCAAAAAGGCATAGGACAAATAAGGCGCATAATGCTACCTTTCAAATAAAACATATGTAATCAAAATGCCAATCATGCATTATAAAGTTTTATAAAGGTATCATTTAAGCACATTTCACTTCTTTTAATTGTTTATGCTTACGATTTTTGTTTTTTTTTACAGGTTTAAGCCTTAAGGAACTGTTACCCCAACTCCTTTATGTGAATAATTTTGCGTCACATGGCCAAGACACTCATGAACTTGCTAGGAGCCTAGGATATTTTCAAGGATGAAGATAGTTTTACTTAGAATTATACATTCCATGAGATTTCATTAATTAGAGTTGATTCGCGTTTAAACCGTCACAATGCGCGGGGTACGTTTTCTTTATCTTTTATTTGCTTTAACCTATGATGTAAATTTTGTTCGTGGGTAACCAATACAAATTCTAATTACTCTTATGTTCCGACGCAAATTTACTCCATGAGTGAGGTTGGTATGCCGTTGCAACGCGCGGCCGGGTAAAACCACTAGTTTTTATAACAATTGTTCTCTATTAGTGGGATTTAAAATCATTTTATTGAAGTCAACCATCTGCAGAATCGGCTCATTTACTACACTAATAAGCACGAGATAACACCATTAAAAGGCCAACCATGAAGGTTTATGTTAACACATTTTATAATTTTCAACTTTTAGTTTGTATATAACTTTTGATGTTTACGGTTTCATGGTTACTCCAATGCCGTTTGAATAAGTTCAATATGAGTCTGTTTAATACTCTTCCTATGATTTCCAATTTTCGTTTTCATTATGCACTTGATCCTAACCTTTCTTTTATAATCATGTTATCTTTTTATTATAGGAATTTATAATTTATTTTAGTATTATTTACAATAGTAGAGTATATTTATAAAAAGTAGTGTATGATTTTAACTTTAAAAAGTGATTTAAAATTACAAGTATTTCGTCCCTCACCCTCAAAACTCCTCACACTACAATTGAATTTCACATACTTTTTGTTAAGTTAACTGTATCCCGCCAAAAGCGAACCTTTAAACTTTTCACAAACCCAAACGAAAAATTCAAACATTTCATGGAATCCACCAAAACCCAATCCCCACCGTCCAAATCCCTCACCCCAAATCAACGGCCACAAACCCCGATCCACATCACTCACAACCAACCAATCACAACACTCTCCAACACCCTACATAAACAAACCCTCCTCTAATCCCTCCTCACACATTCAACTCTTCACACACTCTCTCTCTCTACATATTATTCTCTCTTTCTCTTTCTAAAACAAACAAACAATGGCACCAAAGGCAGCAGAGAAGAAGCCAGCAGCAGAGAAGAAACCCGCAGCCGAGAAGAAACCAAAGGCCGAGAAGAAGATCCCAAAGGACGCATCAGCAACAGACAAGAAGAAGAAGAGGCACAAGAAGTCGGTTGAGACGTACAAGATCTACATCTTCAAGGTGTTGAAGCAGGTGCACCCTGATATCGGAATATCCAGCAAGGCAATGGGTATCATGAACTCCTTTATCAATGATATCTTTGAGAAGTTGGCTCAGGAGGCGTCCAAGCTGGCAAGGTATAACAAGAAAAATACTCTGTCGTCAAGGGAGATCCAGACTGCTGTGAGGCTTGTGTTGCCTGGTGAGTTGGCCAAGCATGCCGTTTCCGAAGGGACCAAGGCTGTTACTAAGTTTACCAGCGGTTAGAGATGTTTTTAATGTTATGGGTTAGGTGTGTAATTGGTGGTTGTTAAGAAGAATGAATTCATATGCTGTATGAATTTTTGTTTGTAAGTTTTTATTTGATGAATGAAATGTGGTTGGTTAAATTAGACTTTGAGAGCAATTGGGACTTTGAGAGCGTTTGGTGACTTATTATGTTGAATTGAGAATGTGGATGTGATAATTCATTAAAGAAATGAATAACAGGGAGTAGATTGCAGATGTTGCAAAGTATAAATTAATAATCGGTTTTCTAATGTTAAGAAAAGAAATTGATAAGTATGTTGTATGAATTTTGGTTTTAAATGATGTTTTGGTTTTTAAGAGTATGTTGAAAAGGAGAAACGAAGGGAAAGGTTGAGAGCCAAACATGCTGCTCTAAGTCTTTATTCATCATTCATGTCTGTGGTAAAATTAGTTTAGATATGCTGCTGGCTGAGGACAAATGAGAGCGTTTGGTTATTTAACAAGGGCTTTTTTCTTTACAAAATGTTTATTAAAACGTTTTACAAAATATTCGTAAATTTGTTTGTTGAATATGGTGAAATGAAATGTAGCTATGTAGAGCAGAACGAGGATTTCATATCTAATTATGTTCAATTCATAATTAGAAACGACAAAAATGTAACTATTTAGATGAAGTTTAGGGGTTGAGTTTTGAAATGTAGCTAGAAACAAGCCCGAACTCTAGCTTTAAATGTATCTTTATAACATATAACATTTAAAAGTTTGATAAAAGTTGTATAAAATGTGATTAATTGTGTAGTTGTCGTAAAGGGACCTGGTGTCGTGATAAGGTGTAGTAACTATAGGAGCATTCACATTTTCTTATGACTAAATGTTTGAGATGGATGATTTAAATACAACATACAAATGGGAGTACCTATGCCATGCCATGCCATGCCATGTATGTTAGAGGTTTCTTTTCTTTTTTTATCTTAAACTTAATTTTTTTTATATTGACTTGTGATTTTCATTACCGGACAAAGAAAATTACATCAAGATAACGGGCAGGCGGGCAAAAACTGCGCCACCACCCCTTTCTGAATAGCAAATCCTAATCTACTAAAAACGTAACCCTGCCCACCTGAAGCCGAGACACTACTATGAATAACCCGCTGGACCCTGGTCAGGAAACGGGTAGCCTCTGGTGCCAATGAGCCAAAGGTATCAAAAGCTAAGGGTACAAAAACGTGTTGGTTATCCTCGCAGGCTTTAGCATGTTTTTCTACCTTTTTTGCCTCTGCTTTCCGCACCGCTTGCCCTGCTACGAAGCCACTATCCTTCAACCCAACTAGCGGAGATACACCCGTCAGGTCAACACAAGCATGCTTCCCCCCGGCCCACCCAAAGACAAGGAGATCTGCTGGTCGTAGGGTTGATTTCCCTTCTGCTGGATCTGAGAGGAAGTTCACAGGGGCCTCCTTTTTGGCTGAGATCCCAGCCCGTCTTAAAATGTCCCACATAATGTCTCGAACTTAATCACACCGATATTTGAAACCGGGTAACTCCTTACAATGGACCGCATATTCCTCGTACATCCAGGCAGGCCTACGGCAAATCGGACAGATTTCATCCTCCTGGTACATGGGGATCATCAGACGATATTTAAGAATGACCTTGTATTCAATAGCGGACATGCTTTGGCCTAGACCTTCAATCGGGATAACAGTCAGGAAATCTTGGGCGTGGGGGCTTTGCAAGCATTCAATAACTGCCCTCTGACGGGGGACAGACCAAAAACTTCACACAGGCTCTGAGCGATTTTGCCAAAAAGGGCATTCGCCAAAGTTTTCTAAGGCTTTGGGGGGGGGGGGGTGTTCTTGTTAGAAAAACCGCCAATATCAAAACCTGGGAGATAGTCATTTAGCTTTTCGAGGGCATGCACGTAGTTCAAGTCTGCGCCGAAAACCCCGCTATTTCGTAAGATGTGGTCTTGAAGGTTCCAGGACTGAGCTCGCGAGGCCACAAACGCATACATGCCGACATCCTTCGCAGAGAGGAGCCCTAATCCTCCCATACGCATCGGCAAAGACGCCATCCGCCACTGTAGGTCACCAAAAAAAGGCTCCCCACATACCACTATGTCTTCAATGGCTTCCCTTAGACCCTTGTCAAAACATGATGTAACACCCCAACCGATGGCGGAAACATCGAGGTGTCACGTAGTGACGATTGTTCAATAGCACATGGACTAAATTGTAAATATTAATAGTAAATAACTTCCATTGTTCAAAACGAAATACAAAGAGTCTTAATAGAAATTTCAAACATAGATAATAAATGTTCAACTTTTATTTAAGCACTAGGTCCAGCCTAAGCGTGAAAGCATGTAAGATCAAACGTCACCTGAAACATGTACAAAACAATTTTGTCAACACATATAATGTATTGGTGAGTACACCCGTTTGATATATATAGTATAGAAATAAAATGTTTCGCAATTCATGTGTTGTATACTGTTTGCAAATATGTAACTAAGTAGTATCAGTCAAAACCAAACCTGAGAAGAATGACTAACACATGACTAACAAACTGAATAATGAATTAACATGACAATGACCAAGATCCTCTCAAGAGAGTCTCAAGGGGGTATACCATAGTACTATTCACTGAAATGCTAGGCCGCCCAGCGGTTAATGATTAAGCATAATACACACCAAATCACATAAGGCAAACACACATGAGAATTGCATTAAGTATAAGAAATAAAACTTGTTTAATAGGTACATGAATCATCCCGAAATAGTAAAACAGTAAAGAAAAGGGAAAGATATACTCACAGTTCGCTAAATATAAATTCCGAGAAAGTTCGTCGTAAAGGCTTAAGAATTCCGAAGAATTCAACCTATATATAAAAAAACTAATGAGGAAAATGACTTAAAAGTCTAAGACAACCAACATCTAAGGCATTAGGGCTTGCTAGACTCGTATAGGGAAGGTGAAATTGTTAATAATAATTTGAACGACAGTTTTGAAATATATGTCATGATCAATTTAATAAATGACTAAAACATTTATGTATTCCACATATAGAAATATTTTCTATTTTATAGAAAAATAATCATGGAATAGATTTTATGATTTATATTTAATTAAATAATTTATTATATCTAATTTAAATATAAATAGATTAAATAACACGAGATATGATTCCAAAGTGATATTATTATGAGAAATGATTATTTTATGGTGTGAAATACTAAAAATAATATTTCCAAAGTTTCTTTTAATTTATTTGCATTTAAAACATTTTTAATAAATTTAAATAGTGTTTTAATGATTAAAAATAGTAAAAAAAAATTAACAAAAATAACCATTTTCTGAGAAATTATATTTTATTTCAGTTTATCATTCATAAAAATAAATCTCCAGAAAATTTAAGGTTAAAATCACTTAAAATGAATTTTTAATCATTTATTTATGTTTAAAACAATTTAATTCAAGAAAAATACAAAAATAATGTTTTTTCCAGAAAATAAAAATATGACAATTTTCTTTAGGGTGTCAAGATGCTTCCCCTAAATTTTCATAATATTTAGAGTAAAAATGAATTTTCTATGAATATTTTAAGATTATGACTAATATGTATTTAATAAATAAAAAAAAATGATAATAGGACAAAGATTGCTGAAATAAGAAAAAAAAACCCAAAAAAATATGTTGCTGCTAAGGGGATTCGACCCTTAGTAGTTGTCTTGAACTATCCAACACACAACCACTAGGCTAGGAAACTAGATTGTTATTTTGTTTGAAAAAAATAAAACTTTAAACTAATATTTACAAACATCATCTTCCCCAAATTTCTAACATAAACCCTAACCCTAATCCCTAACACAATCAACCTCAATTCAACACGATTACACGTCTGAACCATAGGGCTTTTGTTTAGGGATGAATGAGGAACAAAATGGCATGAAAAATTAGAACTCACGAGGCGTAGTGAAGTCGCAAATTTAGCTTCAAGGGCCGAACTTGTTTTCGCAATTAGAATGTGTTCTGGACAGTTTTGACGTGAATTTCTTTATGGGTTTTGAAGGGAATGAGTGCAGAAGGAGTTTCCCACACTTGGTATTTATAAAGGTCTCGTAATTAAGGCGTTTTGAAAGCTTTAAAAAAAATCCGGTCGTTTTCATATTCACATCAGTTTCAATCGGCCACTTTAACGCGTTTTAGATCGATATTAATGAGGGGAAACGATGGTATTAAGTGAAGAAACGTAAACCCATTAATTCTAGTGAGTTAAAACGCCTAAAAACGCAAAAAAAATGTCGCCGGAAAATATTCCGGTCGCCGGAAAAACGTTGCTACAGTACCACCAGTTTTTTTTTTTTTTTTTTTTTTGAAACATGACAATTTTGTTCCCTCAAGTTAGTTTGGTTAGTTTAGTCCCTTGATTTCTTATAAAACTTAACTAAAGTTGATATTTTTTTTTCAACCAAACCTTTAAAACTTTAAAACTATATATTTTTCATCTTTTAAAAATTTCACACAAAAATATTAAGTTTTAATCCTCTTTTCCTCGTGAAACCTAGACGTTTCCCAACGTCCCTCGACACATTCATTAGCAAGTTACCAATAACATATAGATAATGAAAGTGTAACGACCAATGCAAGGCGAATTTTATTACAAACGTCAAAAGACGAACACAGGGTTTAAAATGTAAATATGATAAAGTTATGAAAACACGCAAATGTTACAGTCTCCCCTACTTTAGAAAATTTCGTCTCGAAATTATTTCAAGTGGAGGTTTCTGTAAAGAGATGAGGGTACTTCGTCTTCATTTGATCTTCACGTTCCCAAGTAAATTCTGGGCCACGTTTAGACTCCCAACGAACCTTGACAATAGGAATATGGCTACGCTTAAGAGTCTTGACTTCACGATCCATAATTTCCACGGGTTTCTCCGTGAAACGCATCGTTTTGTCAACTTGAATATCCTCCAGTGGAACATGTAAATTCTCATCCGCCAAACACTTTTTCAAGTTCGATACATGGAAGGTAGGGTGAACGTTGCTGAGTTCATCGGGAAGGTCTAGCTTGTAAGCCACTTTTCCAACTCTTTCCAAAATCTTAAATGGGCCTACATATCTTGGAGCAAGCTTTCCTCTTTTCCCGAATCGAAAAACACCCTTCCAAGGTGAGACTTTAAGAAGAACCATGTCACCAACTTGAAATTCTAAAGGTTTACGCCTTTGATCAGCGTAACTCTTCTGTCTACTCTGAGCTGCCAGTAAGGATCCACGAATAACCGCAATTTTGTCTGTTGTTTCCTGGACAAGTTCAGGACCAGTAATGAGAGTATCACCGACCTCACTCCAACACACAGGAGAACGACATTTGCGACCATAAAGAGCTTCAAAAGGTGCCATACGGATACTGGCATGATAGCTGTTATTATACGAAAACTCAACCAAAGGCAAGTGTGAATCCCAATTACCACCAAAATCTATAACACAAGCCCGAAGCATATCCTCTAATGTTTGAATAGTACGCTCCGTTTGACCATCTGTCTGAGGATGGTATGCTGTGCTAAGATTTAGTTTAGTTCCCAACGCGTCATGAAGAGTTTGCCAAAAACGAGAAGTGAACTTGCTGTCACGATCAGAAATGATGCTCAAAGGAGTTCCATGACGACTAATGATCTCAGCGATATAAAGATTAGCCAGTTTCTCAGCCGAATAAGTCTCACGAATGGGTAAAAAGTGTGCAGATTTGGTCAAACGATCCACAATGACCCATATACTATCATGACCTCGTGCAGTGCGGGGTAATTTAGTAATGAAGTCCATAGCAATGTTCTCCCATTTCCACACAGGAATCTCTGGTTGTACAAGCAACCCAGATGGACGTTGATGCTCAGCTTTGACCTTGGCACAAGTAAGGCATTTAGCCACGTAGTGAGCTATATCCTTCTTCATACCGGGCCACCAATACATGGGACGCAGATCCTGATACATCTTATCTGCACCAGGGTGAATGGAGTAACGAGTCTTATGAGCCTCGTCCATGATAAAGGTTCTAAGATTATCACGATCAGGAATCCATAGACGATTGGAGAGATAGAGCAGTCCATGTTTCGTTTCCAAAAGATTTTCAGCTCCACATGACATTTCGTTGTACATATTGCCTTCAGTAACCGAAACATGTTGGGCTTCATAGATTCGAAGTTTGAGATCATGAGTCTGAATGCAGTTAAGTTGAGTATATGCCTTGCGACTAAGAGCATCAGCCACAACATTCGCTTTTCCAGGATGATAGCGAATCTCACAATCATAATCATTTAGAAATTCAACCCATCGACGCTGACGCATATTTAGATCTTTTTGGTTGAAAATATGTTGAAGACTTTTGTGATCAGTGAAGACCACACATTTAGTACCATACAGATAGTGTCTCCAAATTTTCAACGCGAACACAACGGCTCCAAGTTCAAGATCATGAGTAGTGTAATTTTTCTCAGATGTTTTCAATTGTCGTGATGCATAAGCGATAACCTTGCCTCGTTGCATGAGAACACAACCAAGGCCTAGGTGAGATGCATCACAGTACACCACAAAATCGTCAACACCATCAGGAAGAGAGAGAACAGGAGCGTCGCAAAGCTTTTGTTTCAAAGTTTGGAATGCTTCTTCCTGACTGGATCCCCATATGAAAGGTTTATCTTTGTGAGTCAAAGAAGTAAGTGGAACCGCGATCTTTGAAAAGTTGGCAATAAAACGACGGTAGTAACCAGCAAGACCAAGAAACGAACGAACCTCAGTGGGAGTTTTGGGTACAATCCAGCTTTTAATGGCTTCAATCTTAGCAGGGTCTACGTGTATTCCTTTGTCGTTTATAACGTGACCAAGGAATTGAACTTCCTTAAGCCAAAATTCACATTTGGAGAACTTGGCATACAGTTGCTCATCACGAAGAAGGCTTAAAACTTGGCGAAGATGCTGTTCATGGGTAGTCCTGGATTTGGAGTAAATGAGGATATCGTCGATGAATACAATTACGAATTTGTCCAAGAAAGGTTTGCAAACTCGATTCATTAGATCCATGAAAACCGCAGGTGCATTGGTTAAACCGAAAGGCATAACCATGAATTCGTAGTGACCGTAACGAGTTCGAAAGGCGGTTTTGGGAATGTCATCCTCATGAACACGAAGTTGATGATATCCAGAACGAAGGTCGATCTTCGAAAAACAAACTGCACCCTGAAGTTGATCAAAAAGATCATCGATGCGGGGTAGAGGGTACCGATTCTTTATCGTAAGCTTATTAAGTTCACGATAATCGATGCACATACGAAAAGTCCCATCTTTCTTCTTAACGAACAATACTGGAGCTCCCCATGGCGAGGAACTCGGACGAATGAAACCTTTGTCAGTTAATTCCTGAAGTTGGCTAGCAAGTTCTTGCATTTCCGAAGGTGCAAGACGATATGGAGCTTTAGCGACGGGAGTAGCACCAGGAACAAGATCAATACGAAAATCAACAGAGCGAACAGGAGGTAAACCAGATAAATCCTCAGGAAAAACCTCTGGAAAATCACACACAACTGGAACATCTTGAATACTCTTACCCTTATCCTTCTTTTCCACCACATGAGCCAAGAAAGATATATACTTCTTACGAAGATATTTTTGAGCTTGAGTGCAAGACATAAGTTTCAAACCCTTCGATGTCGTTTCCCCATAAACAGATAAAGATTCACCAGATAGAAGTGGAATTCGAATATACTTCTCGAAGCAAACAACCTCGGCATGGTGTTTAGAAAGCCAGTCCATGCCTACTATGACATCGAAACTACCCAATTTCATGGGTACCAGGTCAATAGAGAAATCATAGTCATTTAGATTCAACGTGCAATTGCGAATCACAGATTTTATAACAATAGGATTTCCATCAGCAACTTCCACGGTAAAAGGATGTGTAAGGTGAGAACGTTCACGAGCAAGCAAGGGTTCAAATTCTAACGAGACAAAACTCTTATCCGCACCGGTATCAAACAAAATTGAAGCATACAAATTGTTAATAAGAAATGTACCGTTGACCACATCATTGGCCGCTTGAGCTTGATGTGCATTAATGTTGAAAGCACGTCCGCGAGCTGGAGCTGCTTGGATTGCTGGAACTGCTGGGGCTGCTGGAGTTTGCTGACGAGACTGGATAAAAGCAGTCAGATGAGGACACCTATCTTGCCTGTGGTTAGGATCACCACAAGCATAACAAGTTCTGGGTTGACCAGTCCTCTGGTTTTGAGCATTCCCAGATTTGGTTTCTCGACAGTGAGAGGTAGTATGGCCTGTTTTGCCGCAATTATCACACTTCCAGCAAAGTCGGTCAGTAGGGTGGTGCCAGTTGCATTTACTACACTTGGGGAAAATGCCAGTATAAGGTTTTGGGCCAGATTGGGCTTGAGATGCGGCAGGTGGGTTAGTAGCGGGGAGTTGATTAATAGGTGCAACAACAGCATAATTTTGACTTCTACCTTTACGTTTCTTGTTGGATCCAGAAGTAGAGGCAGAGGTAGTTTTAAGAGGTTCAGTAGTAGCAGGGGTTGAAGAGGTTTCAGTGGGTCGCTTAGTACCTTTACGAGTCAGGGTACCATCTTTGACATGTTTATCGGTAAGAGATGCTGCCAGACGAATGGCATCCTCTACAGTAGCAGGTTTACTCCCCATAACTGTATCATGAATCTGAGGTGGTAATCCCTCAATATACTTCTCAATGGCTAAGGGCAGTGGTGTCACCATACGAGGAATCAGTAAGCTCAGCTCGTGATAACGGTTGTTGTAGGGAACGTTATTGCCACTATCCTGTTTGAGGTGATAGAATTCATCCTCCAACTTCTTCATCTCACTACGAGGACAGAACTCAGTTGTCATGGCAATTTTGAAATCATCCCAAGACATTGCTAAAGCAGCTTCCGTCCCTCGAGCATGTTTCTCACCATTCCACCAGGTGAGTGCTCTCTTTTGAAGAACACCCGTGGCATGACGAACACGTAAGTTGGCTGGACAGTCGCTATTAATGAACGTATTCTCCATACTTTCGAACCATTCAAGTAACCCAGTGGCTCCCTCAGTGCCATTAAACTTGTTGGGATGGCAAGAGTTGAAATGTTTGAATGTGCACTTATTCTCACTAGTTCCACCATTTCCACCCGCATTCCCATTAGAGTTCCCATTCGAGCTACCGTTCGGGTGAAGGTTTGGAATAATAGCATTAATAATGTTAGGAACAAGTGTTTCCAACTTGTCATTGAGCATGGTCGCGATACGCTGATCAGACTTCAACTTAGCTTGACGCTTAGAAGCTCTTTTGCGGGATTCGCGATCAGACATCTACAAAAATAAAGCAACACCTATGAGATTTAGTTCCAAGATTTTGAATGACACATAGCATACGAGAAACTGCATAATTAAAGAGTAACTTAGAAACCAACATAGGAAAATTTCCAATAGATTAATAATGAAAATCAAATCATGATAAAGCAAATGAAATATCAAGAATAAAATGAGATATTTGGAATTGTTGCTCATGAAACTGGTGACTAACCAAAGAAATTGAAATATTATTAGTGACTTGTGGGGGCGTACTTTAGCCTATAAGTGAATGCTCATCCCGAAAATTCCCAGGTAGGTAAACGGGTCCCTCGTCTGATTGGGATTTATGCGAATTACCAACCTAGCCAGAAAACCCAGAATACAGGCGCTCACCCTTCCAGATTGCACGTGCCCCGTCACAAATAATTTTCCAAAAACCTTAGCGGATCTCGAGATGTGGAAATATATATCCTTGAGATGTGGATTTCACTCCTAACTCAAAGATATATTTCCAAAAATTAAAAATATGTTGGAGTGAAACGGGTCACTAAGTTAAGGATATCACTCCTAGCTTAGTGATTTAAGTTTCTTTTGGAGGGATAGATTCCTTGAGATTTGGACGTCTCCTATCTCGAAAGGAAAATATTCCAAGATAAATAAATAAAATATGTAAGGAGTGAAACTATTCACCAAGATATGGATATCACTCCTAACTTGGTGTTTTCGTTTCGTTTGTGGAATATGATCTTCTTGAATAAAATGAAAAGTAAAAGGAGAAAAATCTGTCTAAAGAAATATGAGAATAAAAGAAAGCATATAATGGGTAGCTTAGTTATAGTCTAGGTCAAAAGCATTTACTAATAACCTAATTCCCTATAACCATGGCTCTGATACCAATCTGTAACACCCCAACCGATGGCGGAAACATCGAGGTGTCACGTAGTGACGATTGTTCAATAGCACATGGACTAAATTGTAAATATTAATAGTAAATAACTTCCATTGTTCAAAACGAAATACAAAGAGTCTTAATAGAAATTTCAAACATAGATAATAAATGTTCAACTTTTATTTAAGCACTAGGTCCAGCCTAAGCGTGAAAGCATGTAAGATCAAACGTCACCTGAAACATGTACAAAACAATTTTGTCAACACATATAATGTATTGGTGAGTACACCCGTTTGATATATATAGTATAGAAATAAAATGTTTCGCAATTCATGTGTTGTATACTGTTTGCAAATATGTAACTAAGTAGTATCAGTCAAAACCAAACCTGAGAAGAATGACTAACACATGACTAACAAACTGAATAATGAATTAACATGACAATGACCAAGATCCTCTCAAGAGAGTCTCAAGGGGGTATACCATAGTACTATTCACTGAAATGCTAGGCCGCCCAGCGGTTAATGATTAAGCATAATACACACCAAATCACATAAGGCAAACACACATGAGAATTGCATTAAGTATAAGAAATAAAACTTGTTTAATAGGTACATGAATCATCCCGAAATAGTAAAACAGTAAAGAAAAGGGAAAGATATACTCACAGTTCGCTAAATATAAATTCCGAGAAAGTTCGTCGTAAAGGCTTAAGAATTCCGAAGAATTCAACCTATATATAAAAAAACTAATGAGGAAAATGACTTAAAAGTCTAAGACAACCAACATCTAAGGCATTAGGGCTTGCTAGACTCGTATAGGGAAGGTGAAATTGTTAATAATAATTTGAACGACAGTTTTGAAATATATGTCATGATCAATTTAATAAATGACTAAAACATTTATGTATTCCACATATAGAAATATTTTCTATTTTATAGAAAAATAATCATGGAATAGATTTTATGATTTATATTTAATTAAATAATTTATTATATCTAATTTAAATATAAATAGATTAAATAACACGAGATATGATTCCAAAGTGATATTATTATGAGAAATGATTATTTTATGGTGTGAAATACTAAAAATAATATTTCCAAAGTTTCTTTTAATTTATTTGCATTTAAAACATTTTTAATAAATTTAAATAGTGTTTTAATGATTAAAAATAGTAAAAAAAAATTAACAAAAATAACCATTTTCTGAGAAATTATATTTTATTTCAGTTTATCATTCATAAAAATAAATCTCCAGAAAATTTAAGGTTAAAATCACTTAAAATGAATTTTTAATCATTTATTTATGTTTAAAACAATTTAATTCAAGAAAAATACAAAAATAATGTTTTTTCCAGAAAATAAAAATATGACAATTTTCTTTAGGGTGTCAAGATGCTTCCCCTAAATTTTCATAATATTTAGAGTAAAAATGAATTTTCTATGAATATTTTAAGATTATGACTAATATGTATTTAATAAATAAAAAAAAATGATAATAGGACAAAGATTGCTGAAATAAGAAAAAAAAACCCAAAAAAATATGTTGCTGCTAAGGGGATTCGACCCTTAGTAGTTGTCTTGAACTATCCAACACACAACCACTAGGCTAGGAAACTAGATTGTTATTTTGTTTGAAAAAAATAAAACTTTAAACTAATATTTACAAACATCATCTTCCCCAAATTTCTAACATAAACCCTAACCCTAATCCCTAACACAATCAACCTCAATTCAACACGATTACACGTCTGAACCATAGGGCTTTTGTTTAGGGATGAATGAGGAACAAAATGGCATGAAAAATTAGAACTCACGAGGCGTAGTGAAGTCGCAAATTTAGCTTCAAGGGCCGAACTTGTTTTCGCAATTAGAATGTGTTCTGGACAGTTTTGACGTGAATTTCTTTATGGGTTTTGAAGGGAATGAGTGCAGAAGGAGTTTCCCACACTTGGTATTTATAAAGGTCTCGTAATTAAGGCGTTTTGAAAGCTTTAAAAAAAATCCGGTCGTTTTCATATTCACATCAGTTTCAATCGGCCACTTTAACGCGTTTTAGATCGATATTAATGAGGGGAAACGATGGTATTAAGTGAAGAAACGTAAACCCATTAATTCTAGTGAGTTAAAACGCCTAAAAACGCAAAAAAAATGTCGCCGGAAAATATTCCGGTCGCCGGAAAAACGTTGCTACAGTACCACCAGTTTTTTTTTTTTTTTTTTTTTTGAAACATGACAATTTTGTTCCCTCAAGTTAGTTTGGTTAGTTTAGTCCCTTGATTTCTTATAAAACTTAACTAAAGTTGATATTTTTTTTTCAACCAAACCTTTAAAACTTTAAAACTATATATTTTTCATCTTTTAAAAATTTCACACAAAAATATTAAGTTTTAATCCTCTTTTCCTCGTGAAACCTAGACGTTTCCCAACGTCCCTCGACACATTCATTAGCAAGTTACCAATAACATATAGATAATGAAAGTGTAACGACCAATGCAAGGCGAATTTTATTACAAACGTCAAAAGACGAACACAGGGTTTAAAATGTAAATATGATAAAGTTATGAAAACACGCAAATGTTACACATGACACCGCTTCATCCATCATGGGGGGTTGGCAAGTCCGTAACCCAAAAAGCAACTTAGCAACCCCCATACAGGACCTGCGAAAGAGGAGTTCACTATGGGGATCCCTAAGGCAGGGCAAGAGTTTCATAAGTTCAACCGAGCGTGATGCCCTCCGCCTTGCCAATTCGAGGATAAAATAAAGGTCACGGCTAACGGCCCCTCCGAGGAGCTTCACCCCATTTTCTGGCCTACCAATCCCACTGGGAAAAAGCCCGTCCCGAAGTTTCACCCCATTACAAGACGGCCAAAAACCTCTGTTTTCTTAATATTAAGCTGAAGCCCCAAGGATGGCCCCTCCAGCCGGATAATGTCTAAGGCTTTAGAAACATCGGTGGCATCACCAATAATCGTCCCATCATCCAGATACCACGCATGAAATGGGAGTTTACAATTTTCTTGTACCCGGAGAACCATATGGTGTAAAGTAAGGGCGAAAAGAAGGGGACCTAAAGGGTCCCCCTGTTGAATCCCCGTAGTAGCCCCTATACAATCATCACCAATATACAACCTAGTTGGCTGGGCATATAAGAACTGGACCCATGGATAGAAGATAGACGGGCAATGTTGATGGACCTCTCGAAGAAGGGCGGTGCGGTCGATCATAGAAGACGAATATTCTGCTATGGAGGGCGTTAATGGGTCGGGTGGCAGCAAAGTAAGGGCTGCATAATAGAAGGGTTTAGATGATCAATTCATTGTGCGACAGGTTTGACTTCTGTTCTGAATCGACTGACCATATTTTTGCTAGATGTTTGTGCGCTAGATTTATATGGTGGCATGTGCTGATTTGGTTATGGATCCCTTGGCCCTCGATTTGGTTATGACTTCGTGAGATCCTTCAAGTTTTTAAGGAAAGCCCGAGATGTAAAAGGTGGAAGAAGATAGTATACACAGTCGCTATGGCTACAGTTTGGATGATTTGGCATGTGAGGAACTAAAAGGTTTTTGTAGGCAAATTCATTACGGTGAACACTTCGGTTGAGGCCATCAAGGAGGACGCGTTTATGTGGATTGTTAATAGGAGTCAGTCGGCCGAGATTTCTTAAGAAAAATAAGTTTCTTTTGATGTGTTAGATCTTTTGTAACCAATTGTTAAGCGTTTTTTCTTGTGTTATTTTATCAGTTTGCTGCTGGGCCTACATATACAGATATATAGTTTTTAGGTCGTTAAAAATATATATAATATACTACATTATATCCCGGAAACGTCCCGTGGTTGAAAACTCTAATATGACATATCAATTTTACATATAAAATAAAATGATGTGCTTTACAGTTACATGCAGGAAAGCTTCGGGTTGCACCTAACCTAAAACAATGTACAATTCCAATGCTAACACATGTTGAAAATAGAATTCGTATTTACTGATTTGTACATAATTAGTAACTTGCCTATACATGATTAATGAATTACCTGAACACTTTTTTTCCTTTATGAACAAAACCAACAAAAAATAGTCGTTTTTTTCTACGTTTTTTATATAGCACTATGGTAGTCGTTGGACAGATAATAAAACGATCGTTAATTAAGTGTAATTTTTTTTTCTTTAAAAAATCTTGTATATAAAAGATATTAACGTTTAAAATTTTTTGAAGGAAACATGAGAGAAAAAATCCAATTTTGTTTTTAAATTTTTTTTTCCTAAAATCAATTAATGTCATCTGGCATGCCACATGACATGTCACATAACACATTCAAAAAGGAGAATGCCGTCATTAAATAGCATGCGAGATTTATTTATTTCAATTATTATAATAAAACGGGGAAATGGATGTAAATACTCCCAACTATCGCCTATTGGCGGATAATACTCCCAACTTTTACTTTGGCCAATATCACTCCCAACTTGCAACTTATTTTGTTCCATCACTCCCAAACTAATGGAGGTCTAACTTGGTTAGTTTTCGTGGCAAAAATGTAAAAACCTAAACTTAAGGGACCTCTTTGAAACTTTTTATAAATAAAGCCCCACCACTACACCTCTTTTTCAGTTTCTCTCTCCACATTAACTCAGCAGCCACGTAAACCAATCAAGAAGATGATCTAATAAGCATAAACCTAAAGCGTTAAACTAAAAGAGGATACCACGTGCTCGCTTATGGGGACACGCATACCGCCACGTGAGCATGTCTTGATCGTAGGGGAAAAAGAAATGGCATTTTAGAGAATATCTGGAAAGACAAATCCCCGTAAATATCTTTTCTTTTAAGTAATATTTCATTTCATTACTCCATCCTTCACTTTACACAACCAACCAACCAACCCGCATCATGAATTGCCTTCCAAGGTTTGTTTCAAATCACAATTCATCATATGATATAATTGCTATACGTTTCATCCGTTTCGATTTTAATTTTGGTTATCAGATCGTGTTCTGTGTTATCGTTACAAAGCTTCAAATTCGGACCGGAAATTCATCCGTCTTTTGTTAAAATGACGGTAATATTATTATTATTATTATTATTTATAGTGTTGGTTTGGATGTAATTGTACGTTTTGTGTGTGTTAGACTAATGATGGTGAGAAGCGGTTGGTGAATGGTACTGGTCTCCGCCAGATTTGTTTGACGCAGGTAACTATTTGAAATGCAAAGATATAAATTTTGTTTAGTTAGTTAGTTAGTATAATAAGCTGCTGCTGCTGGTTTTGGTTATGCTGTAGGCAACACCTAATTCGACATCCGATGTCAGCAGGGAAGAAGAGAAATCTGAAATTTATAGTACAAACATGACTGAAGCAATGGGGGCTGGTTACTTCTAATTCTGATTTCTACATACAAATCGAATATTAAATATATCTTTCGCCTAACCTAGCTAATTTGTCACTAATATCTTATTCTTCATTTCAGTCTTGACTTATAGGCATGAGCTTGGCATCAACTACGATTTTATCACTCCGGATTTGATTGTCGGCTCATGTCTCCAGGTTATTTTACTTTCTACAAAACATAAGAATAAGACGTATATATTCTCTCTTTGAATTTTGAAACTAAGTCGGGTAATCACAGACTCCTGCAGATGTTGACAAGCTTCGGAGTATTGGAGTCAAAACTATTTATTGCTTGCAACAGAATTCAGATCTTGAGTATCCATCCATCAGCACTTCACTTCACTTCACTTGCTATATAAATATAAATATAAATATAAAATCAAATCCACTTTATATAATTACTATTATTAGCTTGCTAAGCTTTTCTTAGATCAATATCTTAAGTAATTTATATATTATATATGGTGCATACTACTAGTAGTAAATGTCTTCTTATGCATGACTGACTAGAGAGGGACAGACGGACACATTTTTTCCCTTAACTTGTTGTATTCTAGATATTTTGGTGTGGACATTGAAGCTATTCGCGAATATGCTAGCACTTTCGATGACATTCAACACTTACGAGCAGAAATAAGGTTAGATATCATCTGTTTTACAATCTGTTTGGTATCATTTCTGTGACACTTCAGAAATCGTCAGTTCGTTCGTAGGACAATTAAGTGTAATTGTGTGGGAAGCAAATTAGGATGGTTAAGCTCGTGGGAAGTTTCCACTTGGGTAACCTGTAACAAATTTGTCATCTCCTCGTGGTCAAAGGGAACAATGTTGACTTTTTCTCATTTCTTCACTTGTATTCCGAATAAACTCATGTCACCTGTGTATGGAGCAGGGACTTTGATGCATTTGATTTGAGGCTAAGGCTTCCATATGTTGTGAGCAAACTGCATAAAGCCGTAAACCGAAATGGCGGAATAACTTATATACATTGCACAGCTGGACTAGGAAGAGCTCCTGGAACTGCGGTATGCATACAAACTTCACTTCTTCTAAGTTGCATATTTGCTCCTTTCATTAAATATGATTTGCTATATGACCAATATACTCTTGTATTTTTCCTTACACTCCTAAAAACCTATAAACATATATGTTTTTAGAGCCTCAACAATCGAATGCTAATAATATATCATGGGAAAATTACTATTATGATTTACAGTTGGCATACATGTTCTGGGTTCAAGGTTATAAACTGAATGATGCAGTCACTTTTCTACTGGTAAATTTATTTATCATTTTCATCAACTTCTAGTTATTAACTCCAACGTTTTATGCGTATAGATGTAACTCCCTATCCTTTCTTTGCAGAGTAAGCGTTCTTGTTTTCCCAAAGTGGATGCTATAAAAAGTGCCACGGCCGATATTGTGAGTCATTCAAGCTCTTATTTCATATCTGGTAAAATTCTCTTTTTTTTTTTTTTATTTGAACATCGGGTAGTTAAGAGATCCTGAATCAGCTCATTCATTCTTGTGCTCTAAACCTCCTCGTGTTTCATTGTTTGTGGGTTGATCTTGAAGTAAACTGTTTTTCCAGCTTACAGGCCTAAAAAGGAAACCTGTCACGTTGACATGGAAGGGCAATGAATGTTCTTCGGTGGAAATAGCTGGACTTGATATTGGATGGGGTCAGGTAACTTATGACGATAGAATAGTCTTGTTCTGGCTTCAGTTATTTCATTTAATTATTATTGGTTCGTTGCAGAGAATTCCACTGAAATATGATGAGAGTCAAGGCTCGTGGACTCTTCATAGAGACTTGCCGGTAATTATCTCCTTACATCATGTTTCAACGAATTTTAAATTATCTAAACCATCAATATCTAAATTCTAAAGTAACATCATGTTTCAACGAATTTAAATTATCTAAACCATCAATATCTAAATTCTAAAGTAACATCATGTTTCAACGAATTTTGAAGTTTTCTTGTAGACTTTTACGGTTTCAAATGCTTATAAATAACTTGAAAACCTTTGTGATTATGAACAAATAATCAACTTTAAAGAACATTTTCATCGATTAAGTTAAATGTTTTGATATTTGTATAACAGGAAGGGCGTTATGAGTACAAATACATCGTCGATGGCCAATGGGTGACCAATAAATACGAACTGTTAACTCAGGTCGATGACAAAGGGAACATTAACAACTACATCCAGGTATAATTCGCTTTCCGTAATGATCACAATCTCTAAATAAGAAGCCAACTGTTTAAATGGGTGATGAAGGTACGTGATGATGATCCAGAGAGCTTAACCACTGCATTGTGGGAGAGATTGCTTAGTGATGATTTTGATCTAACAACCGATGAGCGACAAGTCGTAAAGCAGTTTCTTGACGACTGCCCAGATGCCGAGTGATTATATTACTTTTGCCACCATGTACAAGTGTTTATCTGTAGATGCCATGCAGTACAAGTTTCAATGCAAGAGGTACATGTTAAAGTAGCACGTGCGTTAATTGGTCATGTAGCAATAATGCTTGTTACGCGTAATAAACATATGTTGTATAGAAATGTTTATTTATTCAATAAATGCTATAGTGGACTGGTGGTTATTGAATCTGTTTTGTATGCCGATGATAGCATTTTTCCAAGGAAATTGGTAAAGGCAGCTGTTACGGTTGGGCTATGCTATAGTGTTAGGCTGGCGGATTGACGGTTTTGGGTTGGTAGGTAGGTAGGTTAAATCCTTTAACCTGAACACAATCTGTATAATTATACCATAACCTACACACAAATAGTATCACGTAGCTCCAAAATGATATGTTTTAACCCATTTATCTACTTGACGGGTAGTAATGAAGTTGTAAACATGTTAATCGAGTTGGTGTATTGTATAAAATGGGTTAGACATATCATAGACAGGTTGACCTAACTATGTATTCATGGGTTATCAACATTTTTTTTAACGGTCAAGGAATACTATACAAGCCCGGCCATCTGGCTAAACCCATTAACCTAAGGCAACCCAAGCCCTACAAATGCAGACAATGCTGATAACATGGCCCATCCGCCATTCTAGGGGAAACCCACCACCAAAGACCCATTGTGGTAAAAGCTTTGGCCAATCTGAAGCAAATTGCACCAAATGAGATTCAAAAGGCCAACATTCATTTAATTGAAAAGGTTGATTCGTACACGGGCCGTTTTTCAAACGTGCTAGATATGATAACAAAAAATCTATACATATAATAAACCAAAGCCATTTTAATGACATGACACTCAAAGAGGGTATTCTCTTCATTGAGTATGCCATGTGTCATCCCATGTGGTAAGACCTTTATTTTAGGAAAATAATAATTTAAAATTTAAAAACAAAATTAGATTTTTATCTCTAATGTTTCCTCCCATAACTTTTAAACGTAAATATATTTTATATACGAGATTTTTTAAAGAAAAAAATTACACCAAATTAACGAGCGTTTTATTATCTTTCCAACGGGTACCATAGTGCTATATAAAAAACAGAGAAAAAAACGACTATTTTTTTGTGTGGTTTTGTTCATACAGGAAAAAAAACACAAAGTGTTCAGGTTATTCATTAATTATGTATAGGCAAGTCATTAGTTATGTTCAAACCAGTAAATATGAATTTTATTTACAACATGTGTTAGCATTGGAGTTGTACATTGTTTTAGGTTAGGTTTTAATATTAGAGTTATACATTGTTTAAGGTTATGCACTAACATTGGAGATACATTGTTAATTGTTTTACGTTAAGTGCTACCCGAAGCTTTCCTGCATGTAACTGTAAAATGCATCAGTCTATTTCAGATGTAAAATTGATATTTCAAATTAGATTTCTCAACCCGGGACGATCCCGAGATATAATCTAGTATATATATATATATTGCAAAGGGATTAATCCTACATGTCATACTCTTATGCAATCTCTCCTTTGAGAGATGCCACATAGGATGTGATGTGCCAACTCTAAACCAATTAAAATAAATAAATAAATATGATTTAACCTAATCTATTATAATCTTTAAGCTAATCTATTAAATACCTAATCTATTAAATCTAAATATTAAAACCTTATTATTTTTTCTCTCATGTTTCCCCTCATAACTTTCAAACGTTAATATATTTTATATACGAGTTTTTTTATAGAAAAAAATTACACCAAATTAACGAACGTTTTATTATCTTTCCAACGAGTACCATAGTGCTATATAAAAAACGGAGAAAAAAATGACTATTTTTTTGTCACCCGACAGGTATTGTGTCGGGTTTGGGATTAGTTTAAAAAAAATTGTGGGTTTGGGTCGGGTCTGGGATTAGGTGATACCCGACCCGATTACCCAAAACAACATACCCAAATACCCGAACTATATACCCGATCATATACCCATGAATTTTTTAACGCATCACATAACCCTTAGACTAATGCGTTCGATATTTCAATAATTAACTTTTTTTTTCTTATTTCATGTTAGTTCTTTTTAGAATGATCGATTACAAACTTCCGAATTCATTTGTAATGACACTAGATTTATACCCCGGCGCAGAGATTCGTTTTTTTATATTTGAATATGATAACTTATGCCAGAGATTTGTTTTAAATAATAATAATAATGATAATAATATATTTTATTATGTCATATTAGATATTTCAACCCGGGACGCTCCCAGGATAAAAACTAGTGTATATATATATATATATGAATGTTTCTGTCGTGGTTCATGTAAGGCAGAAACTCCGTTTCCTAGTGATGATGGCACTTGAAATAGTTAGAATAGTTAAGAAAATTGTTAAAATGACATATTATTAATCTTATAATTCAATTACTAATGTTTGTGATGATTGGGCTCATAATCCTCCGGGCTTGGTACATGAATTGAATGCTTTTAACGGGCTTATTGTGGGCTCAGGATGTTTGGACTATTTGGTTGACCTTTGGCCTTTGGCCAGGTCATTGAACCAGTTCACTTATTATTGTCGAGATATTTGTTTCAGGGTGATATTGTGGCCATTGAATGTCTTTGATCTCAGCCATTCATTTGGTAGCTCGTGGAAACTTCTGGAGAGCTATATATAAAGCAATATTATTATTATTTATCGATTATTGTTTTCATTTGTCTCGTCTTCTTTGTGTAGTTCTCTCTCTGGTCTGTATTAGGGTTTGTACCCTCGTCTTCGTCTTGTTTCTGGTTGTAAGTATTTCATTGTTATGATCTGCTGATCTAAACAATCAGCAGATCTTGTTGAGACTTTGTATCCTTTTAAGGTTTCAGTGATTTGCTGAAATCTAGGGTTTGGGGGGGGGGGGGTACTTTTCAGGTTTGGGTTAATAATAGTTTTGGTCACCGTTTTGTCGCTATCTAATCTGTTTTGTGTTGGTGATTGTAGATTAGAATAGTTTTGTGGTTTGTATGTTAGAATTTTAAATTTCTACATGGTATCAGAGTCAGGTTCATGATATTGTGTTTGTTTTGTATATCCGCTGCTATTGTTGTGTTTTGAATTTGATCTGTTATAGATCTGGTTCATGCACACTCTGATTCGTGTGTGTTGATTGTCTGTGCTAGATCTCATCTAAATAATAGGTGTTGATCTTGTTATGTTCTGTCAATAGATCTTATTCTTGGTATAGATCTGGTATATTGACTTATCTTGTTGTCTTAGTTGTTTTGTGTTCTTGATTGGTCTTGGGAAGGTTGTTGGCTTCTCGATCTCTAGGAGCTTAGCTGGATTTGGAGGTGATATTATTTGCTTCAATTGCTCCTTCAACTCTGTACCCTAAGTGAAGGTACAGGTTGAAGGATTGGAGAACCCTAACTTGGGTCCCCCTCTCGGTGAGATGGTTCCTTGTCTTACTTTGTTGGTTTTTTTTGTCTTGTCTAGTGTTCTTGGCCGGGTTAGGGTGGACCGGTGTTGATTGATTCTGTTATCTGTGGTAGTTGTTTGTGTATTGATTGATTCTGTTATCTGTGACATTTATTTGTGGTTCTTTGGTTTCTATTATAAGTATATAGTAGTTATAAAGGACTCCCATGTTAAGATCTGTGTGGGTACCCATGAGTGATGAACCAACTATCTGAACACTGACACAGCTTCGTCCTCCTAGGGTTTTATCCTGCTTTTTGATCTTATCTGCTTGTGTGTTTGTTTAATTTGATTGTTTGATTCACTTGTATCATGGGAGAACCTGGTGGTGGTGGTCATGCTGTCACTGACCCTGCTGCTGCTGGTGGAGGTATTGAGAACACCAATACTCTAATTAGCAAGTTAGATATTGTGATCCTCTGTACATCCATCCAAGTGATACTAGTGCTTTGTCTGTTATCAGTATTAAACTAAAAGGTACTGATAACTACTCTGTATGGGCAAGTACAATGAGACTTGCCTTAGAAGCCAAAAACAAGTTTGGCTTCATTAATGGTACTGTTGTTAGGTCTGTGACTGATGAAGTGTTAGGTAAACAATGGTATAGATGTAATTATGTTGTTCTTACTTAG
Organism: Ambrosia x helenae; assembly: GCA_030844895.1. Taxonomy (NCBI): domain Eukaryota; kingdom Viridiplantae; phylum Streptophyta; class Magnoliopsida; order Asterales; family Asteraceae; genus Ambrosia; species Ambrosia x helenae. The sequence continues at coordinate 160,771 of CM061232.1, read as the reverse complement.
TTATTGAACTCTGTTAGTGAAGAGTTATTCATAGGACAAGTTTTTTCAAAATTTGCTAGGGATGTCTGGCTTGACTTAAGGGAGACCTATGATAAAGTGGATGGGTCTATTGTGTTTAACTTGCATCAAAAGATAAACTCATTAACTCAAAATGGTAGTTCCGTGTCTGAGTATTATAACAAACTAAATACAATGTGGAAGCAGTTGGACTCAATTATTCAACTGCCTACATGTTCTTGTGCTGCTGCTAGAAAATTTATTGATTTGCTATTAGTCATGGTTGGATCACTGATTTTGGTGCCAACCAACACATGACTAAGAGTGATGATTGTATGTTTAACTGTATAGATGTTGGAGACTATGATATACAAGTTAAACATCCAAATGGAACTTGAGCTAAGGTCACCAAGATTGGTGATATACAACTTGCTGAAGGAGTTGTTTTAAGAGATGTTTTTTTAGTTCCTGATTACTGTGTTAACCTGATGTCAGTCCATAAGTTAGCTAAGGATAATAAGTTGTCTGTCTTATTTGATGAACATAAATGTTATGTTCAGGATTCTAGGTCCAAGAGAGTCCTGGTGACTGGTAAACAAAGTGATGGCTTGTATTTTGTTGGTGAAAATGTAAGTAATAGTAATGTTTGTTTTAATAGTGTGAATGATAGAAATTTATGGCATAGTAGGTTGGAGCATCCATCTGATCATGTCTTGGCCATTTTAAAAGATGACTTAGGGATAAGTAAAACTTAGTCAAAACTTTGTGAAATATGTCATAAAGCTAAACAGGTCAGAGTCCATTTTCCTATTAGTGATCATAAAACTAAGTCTATAGGTGAAATTGTTCATTTGGATGTCTGGGGTCCCTATAGGGTTGTTAGTAGGGAAGGTTATAAATATTTTTTTAACCGTGGTAGATGATTTCACTAGAAATGTTTGGTGTTATATGATGAAAGGAAAGGGTGAGGTCTTTGAAAACATTGTTGCCTTTTATGAATTATTAAAAACTCAGTTTAAAACTTGTGTTAAAATCTTTAGGAGTGATAATGGGACTGAGTTTATAAACAAATAAATGATGTCTTTTTGTTCATCAAAAGGAATAATTCATCAAACTTCCTGCGTGTATACACCACAACAAAATGGTGTGGTGGAAAGTAAGCATAGGCATCTTCTAAATATGGCTAGGGCTTTACTGTTTCAGGGTGGATTGCCACTTAGGTTCTGGTCTGATTGTGTATTAACTGCTACATATTTGATTAACAGGGTTCCTTCATCTGTTTTGTCTGGTAAGAGTCCTTATGAGGTAATGTTTGGGTTCTCCCCTGTTCTTAGTCATCTTAAGAACTTTGGGTATCTTTGTTTCAACACTATTTTGAATGAGTCTGACAAATTGTCCAGTAGGGCAGAAAAGTGTGTGTTAATTGGATATTCTAACTTTAAAAAGGGTTATAAGTTGTGGTGTTTTGAAACAAAAAAGGAAGAGTATTCAAGGGATGTAAGATTTTATGAAGATATGTATCCTTTTAAACAAAAAATTTTACAAAGTTCTGATTTCAATAATGAAAATAATAGTCTTACAACTTTAAACTTTTTTGATAGTGTTGAAACAATTGAGACTTAAGGTTCTAATGTGTTCCCAATGATGAAAGGGGAACCATAAGTGCTCATACAGGACCTGCTAGTCAGCAACCGGGATCTTCTCCTGGGGCTACTAGGGGGGGGGGGGTAGACCATCCCGATGGACAGCAGCCTGGTAGTCCAGGTTGTAGTGGTCCTGAGGTGGCTGGCAATGATGTGGGATTTGTAAATGAAGAGACTGGCCCATCTGAGGGAAGTGTAAGGTAGTCTAGTATAGTGTCTAATATGTCTAGAAAATTTAGTGATTATATTGTTAAGGGTAAGGTTAAGTATGGAATTGAAAAAACTGTGAATTATTCTAACTTGTCATGTGATAATATGTGTTTTGTTTCTAGTATTAATAAGTCCTTAAAACCCACTTCTTATTTTCAAGCCTCTAAAGATCCAAACTGGATAGAGGCTATGAATAATGAGATAGAAGCTTTATATAGGAACAACACTTGGGTTGTCACAGATCTACCACCTGGTAGAAAGGCAATAGGGTGTAAGTGGGTGTATAAAATAAAGTATAAAGCTGATGGATAGATTGATAGGTACAAGGCAAGGTTAGTTGCCAAAGGCTATAACCAAAGAGAAGGTTTAGACTTTGGTGAGACCTTTTCTCCTGTGGTTAAAATGGTCACTGTTAGGTGTGTCATTAGTCTTGCTGTTCAGAATAACTGGACCTTATTTCAGTTAGACATCAACAATGCTTTTCTGTATGGGTCTATAACTGAGAATGTCTATATGCAACTTCCAGAAGGCTATGCTTCTGGAAGTGAATCTAAAGTTTGTAAGCTTGTTAAATCCTTGTATGGATTGAAACAGGCTCCACGAAAGTTGAATGAAAAACTTGTTGATGTCCTTAAGAGTATAGGTTTTGTACAAAGCATTTGTGATTATTCCATGTTTGTTAAAAGTAGTAAAGACATTTGTTGTCTTACTGGTGTATGTAGATAATATTGTTTTAACAGGCAATAGTGAGAATGAAATTAACAAGGTTAAGTTTCTATTAAAAGAGAGTTTTCAAATAAAGGATTTAGGCAAGTTAAAATACTTTCTTGGCATTGAAGTGCTATACTCTGATTCAGGAATATGCTTGAATCAAAGGAAGTATTGTCTAGACCTTTTGAGTGAATTTGGTTATCTTGGTTGTAAACCTGTTAGTGTTCCCATAGAGCAAAATTATGTTCTAACTGTTAAAATGGGAAAAATGATAAAGTTTTGAGTAATGTTACTGGATTTCAAAAACTTATAGGTAAATTAATATATCTGTCTTTGACCCGTCCTGATATAAGTTATGCAGTACAATTCCTCAGTCAGTTTATGCATAAACCTACTGAGAATGTGTTGCAGATTGCTTTACGGTTACTTAGGTACCTAAAGCAATCACGTGGAAAAAGGTATTATGTTCAGGAAGGGCAATGACTTGGCTTTGTCTGCATATTCAGATGCAGATTGGGCTAAATGTCTTACAACCCGGAAGTCTATTACTGGGTTTTGTGTCTTTGTTGGAGAATGTCTTGTTTCTTGGAAAAGCAAGAAACAAAATACCATTGCCAGGTCTTCAGCCGAGGCTGAATACAGGGCGATGTGTTCTACAACATGTGAACTTATTTGGATTTCCAATTTATTGAAAGAGTTGGGAATTAAAAGTAAGTTACCAGTTAAACTGTTTTGTGATAGTAAATCAGCAATCTCAATTGCTGAGAATCCTGTTTTCCATGATCAAACTAAACATTTTGAGATTGATTTACATTTTTTAAGGGAAAAGATTAGTTCAGGCTTTGTGCAGGCAATTAAGGTTCCCTCTGATCAGCAAACAACTGATATTTTTACTAAGGGGCTTTATGGGTCTCAACATGAAGTTTTGTGCAAAAAACTTGGTTTAAATGATATGTTTAGTAATTGAATTAAGGGGATGTTAAAATGACATATTATTAATCTTATAATTCAATTACTAATGTTTGTGATGATTGGGCTCATAATCTTCTAGGCTTGGTACATGAATTGAATGCTCTTAACGGGCTTATTGTGGGCTCAGGATGTTTGGACTATTTGGTTGACCTTTGGTCTTTGGCCATGTCATTGAACCAGTTCACTTATTATTGTCGAGATATTTGTTTCAGGGTGATATCGTGGCCGTTGGATGTCTTTGATCTCAGCCGTTCATTTGGTAGCTCGTGGAAACTTCTGGAGAGCTATATATAAAGCAATATTATTATTATTTCTCGATTATTGTTTTCATTTGTTTCGTCTTCTTTGTGTAGTTCTCTCTCTGGTCTGTATTAGGGTTTGTACCCTTGTCTTCGTCTTGTTTCTGGTTGGAAGTATTTCATTGTTATGATCTGCTGATCTAAACAATCAGCAGATCTTGTTGAGACTTTGTATCCTTTTAAGGTTTCAGTGATTTGCTGAAATCTAGGGTTTGGGGGTACTTTTCAGGTTTGGGTTAATAATAGTTTTGGTCACCGTTTTGTCGCTATCTCTTCTGTTTTGTGTTGGTGATTGTTGATTAGAATAGTTTTGTGGTTTGTATGTTAGATTTTTAAATTTCTACAAAAATACAAATTAAGTTTGATAGATCACACATGAACGAAGGCAACACTAACTATTGTTTAAGGCTGGGTTATCAACAAGCCAGTTAGCCAAAGTGATTTAGTGTGTATATTGTTAGGTCGGTCTTTAATCGGTTCCTCGTGCCGTAAATGTAATAATACTATGATGATGTGTTTTAAGTTGATAAATCAAGAAAACTATTTAGAAGTTAAAGCCAAAGGTGACTTTTATATATATAGTTTAAGATAACATTGCCTGATAAAAGCTTTATAATAGTACACAACATGTTCAAAGGTCACTTTTTAGCGAAGTTATGAAATACGTGATAAATGTGATGACGTGGGTTCTAAAAGGACCACGGTTAGTCCCTTATCAAAAAAGAGAGCAAAAATGAAGTATTAAGGTTTGCTTGACTTATTGGAGCTGAACAGCTAATATAAGGCAGCCCGGCTGCCATACGGTAGCTATGCAACAGAAAGCAAACAGTAAAAACATTGGAAATGTAAAAAGGTACTTTGACTTATTACTATGGGCATGAGACAAAACATCACACAGCTCCAAGCCATACCTTTGAAGTAGTAAAAGCTGAAAATGTACTAAATGGGCAAAGTCTCACTGCAGGGAACAAAAGAGAGTCAATCCTAACCAGGTATAGTAAAGATGCTACCATAAGGGAGCTTCTGAGCAGAATTCCGCTGCCTATATAAGGAGACCCTTAGGTTGTCATTCCACACACCCACTTCTCACTTCTTCTACTTACTCTTACACTCTCTACTTTATTATTCCTATACTCCAATCGAATATATACTTATTCTCACGCCGGAGTCCAAACGCAGGAGGCCCCCTCCTGCATTAAGGCTAACGGTGTCTGCTACCTTGTGCAGGTCCTTCCAGGAGCTAGAAGATCCCCTAAATCATAACTTAAACCTAACATACCCTTAACTCATAAACCTAAACATCTCTAAACCTAATCCCGATTATTTTCCTTGTAGCAACAAAATAAATGTAATACATAATAGTGAAACAAAATAAAAATTGATTGGTTTAAGGACCACATACTTGCTCTTGGACCAACTAGAAGACGTAACATGACATGTTTATGAGAATGTTTAATGCTTAAGTCGGGTATGGTATCCTCTGACCAAAGCAACAAATGTGTGAATTAAACACAAATATTAAAGCGATATTTAAGACTGTGTGTTACCCCAAAGCCCAGGGCTTTGTTGGTTTACCAACTCAGCAAACAATTCTTAACAACACTATGGCGTAGGTGGGGGCTGACAACGGCATGAAAGAGGATAATTTTAATGAAGTTAGTTGGAATTTAATAGGAAAGGTGGAAGGATCGTCTTGGAAAAATACATTAACGGTAATATATTTATTTCTCACTCAAGAGAACCAAACTAAAAAAATCATAAATTAATTTTTATCACTTATAAAAACCTCTGGATTTTATAATCCAAACCCCACCACTAATATTCCTCTCTCTATAAGTTTTTTATTGTTCAACCTCAAATATTATAAAAATTATGAATAGACTCCATTCGAATTTGACTCATACGAACAATATGGGGCCGGTGGTTGGGATTTACCCAATTCACAAACACAATGGGTACCCGAAACACAAGCCCCGTTACAACTGTTCTTTCCATTTACCCTACCTGAACCCCAAAATGAACCCGAACCACAACCAAAAAACGCTCACACAAGAAAAAACAAGTTGGTGAGCCATCAGGATCCCAACAACGAAGGCTAAGCGTTGGACGGTCGAGGAAGAATGCGCATTAGCGCGAGCTTGGATTGACGTCTCGGAAGATTTACGTGTCGGTAAGTTTATTTTTTTATTCTAACACGTTTATTTGTTTTATATTCTTTACACTAATTATTTTTAAAAAAATAAGATAACTTATATTTTTTTCATGTAGGCGTCAACCAAACTAAAACAATTTTATGGAACCGGATTCGAGCGTTGTTTTGGGCTAGTGTAGGGAATAAAAGTCGTACCGCCGACATGATTTCGGGTCATTGGAACGAAGTTCGTCGAAAAGTTGGTTTATTTGGTAATCTTTATAATAAAAATTGGCCGGCCCGGAAAAGCGGGGAAAGTGACTTTAATGTTTACAACTATACGATGGACGAGTATTTTCAAGAGACGAACGTCATGTTTTCTCAAAGGCCCGTTTGGGAGATTTAAAAAATTCTACAAAGTGGCACTTGATTCCTATAGTGGTCGATGGTCAATCATCCAAACGAACCAAGACTTCTTCATTCCAAGATGTTGGCCAAGGTAGCTCCGACACTCGTACACGATTCGATCTTAACAACCCCAATGATGAGTTTGATCCGAATGAAGAACTTCCATGCCCACCGGGGAGGAACAACAAATGGGCGGCCAAAAATAAAGGTATACAAATTGGCGATGTGGCGACCTCTTTCAAAGAAGGCATCAAACGTTTAACGACAAATTTGGCCGAAATCGTCACCGTTAAGAAAAATTGACAAAGATATCCGGATATGAAAACTTTAGCTATGAGTCGACCACCTTAACGAAGAAGATCGTGAGTTTTTCGAAATGACTAAGAATGAAATTCACGAAGAGTTCCGGAAGAAATGTAACAACAACTAGTTATTTGTAATATTTTTCAAGTTATTTGCGTTTTATTTATTTGTTTTATCCTATTTATTTTTAATCCTTGTGACCGTTTGAAACATTATGAATTTCATCCAAATTTTTTCTTGTTGAACGATGGAGCATTGGACCGTCACACATACAAAGCAAACAGTATTTAAACTCAAACAACATTTCATTCAAATTAAACTCAATTATCTTATTCCAGCCTTCAATATCCTTTTTGCGTTATGGATTTTTCATCCTCATCGTCCGATTCTGAAGAAGACGAGGTTATCTGGGAGTCAGTCAAGTTAACGATCGAGTTTATGAATCAAGTAATCAAGGGTTTAACCCCGCAACCCTTAACACGACGACCTCATCTAGATCGGGATCGTGAGGCAGCTCATGAACTATTCGTACGTGACTACTTTTCCGAAAACCCAGTTTACAATGAAAATATTTTTAGGCGACGTTTTCGTATGAGCCGACGACTATTTCTACGAGTAGTTGAAGATTTGCAAAACTCATTTCAATTTTTTTCAACAAAGGCGTGACGCTACAGGGGTACTTGGTTTTTCGGGCATAAAAAAATGTACGTCGGCTATTCGTCAACTTGCGTACAAGACCTCACCGGACTCGTGGGACGAGTACTTGAAGATGTCCGAAAAAATATCGCGCGATAGTCTTGAGTGTTTTTGCCATGGTAATATTTTTAATGTTAACTAGTTGTATAAAATCACACGCGTTGCGTGTTTTACAATCGAGATTTAGATGAGGTGTTAATCAATCAATGAATTATACAATCGAGATTCCATTTTGGTTGTAAACGTTAAAAAAATAAAGAAATCTACACATAAGGTAACACATGAAATTTGTAACGAAATTAGATAATATTATGTTATTTATATATTAATAGTATATAATATAATAAAGTTTGTTGAATAAAATAATATAAATAAAATATTATATAGTAAAATAATAATATAGTTAATTGAATAAAATATTATTATAATTACTATTCATTTGAGATCACTATTCATTTAAGTTTATCTATTAATATATTGTAATTGTAATTATTATTATTATTAATAACTTTTTATATTACTATTATTTGTTTATAATAATAATAATAAAATAATATCTATAGGTGTGATTCGGATATACGGTATGAGATATCTTAGGAGGCCAACGTGGAGTGACATTCAACAAATATACGAGGTCCATGAACAAGTCCAAGGCCTTCCCGGGATGCTGGGTAGCATCGATTGCACACATTGGCCATGGGGAACTGTCCAACAGCTTAGCGAGGTCAGCATGAGCGAGGCGATCATCCTGGCCCAAGCATTATGCTTGAAGCCGTTGCATCATATGATCTTCGGATTTGGCATGCTTTCTTTGGAACAGCCGGATCCAACAATGACATCAACGTTTTTCATTCTTTGCCAATTTTCAACGATATCGTTAATGGGGTTGCACCAAGACAAGTCTTCTATGAGAATGATCAAGAGTACAAGCATGGATACTATTTGTCTGATGGTATTTATCTAGAGTGGGGCACTATTGTCAAAGCTTTTTCATACCCACACGACGACAAAAGAAAACTTTTCAAAAAAAAAAAAACAAGAGTCCGCAAGAAAAGATATTGAACGTGCTTTTGGGGTTCTAAAGAAGCGTTGGGCGATCATTTTCAATCCGGCACGTATGTGGGCAAAAGAAAAAATAAGGGATGTTATGTACGCGTGGGGCCCTTAAAGATAAGCGTTGGGCGATCATTTTCAATCCAGAGTGGGGCCCTTGGCAATTATTAACTGATATTATTCTTTAGTTTTTTTTTGAAAGGCTTAGTTTAGTGAAAATTCTTGTACAACTATAACCTAGCGGTTCCAAGTTCGAATCCCTACTCACACACCGGTGTCCTCCTTGCTTAAGCTCAAACCGTCACGGGGAATTTTTTCGTGGTGTGCATGGATCGAACCTGTGACGGACTCCCATGATGGGAACTCCTAAGGAAAAACCTACTATACCTCAAACTTGTTGGGTTGGAAATCATAGGCTTATTCTTTAGTATTTTATAAAAGTATATGGTGGTTTTTATATATAGTATAGTGATTTTTTATAAAAGGAAACCAGATTATGTTATTATTACCAAGCCCTACCTCTATTTCATATTTACCCAATCTCATCCATTTCCGGTAACAAGTATAAAGTTCACAAATAATGAACTATTTAACTTCTGTAAACCAATTAAAAAAACTAGTGGTTTTACCCGCGCGTTGCAGCGAGATTCTTAAATGGGTTGCAATACAACATTATAATACTTAGGTTTTTTGCCGCACGTTCCGTAAAAAAAATAGAAATGCGCACACCGTGTTTTAACAAGTATTCGTAGAAAGAAGAAAAGAATGTGCACCGCCACTTACAACTGATTACAGTTCACCACAAAAACCATGTACTCATTATTGAACAAATCTTAATAAACCAAAGGTATGTTACTCTAACCGTGCCATTGAAGATACCTTGCTAAATGAAAAAGTTCATAACTGAATCATTCATGAAGCTTACTAAGATAGCGGATTATGTGGGATCTCCTATTTATTTTCGTGTAACTATAAAAGGGGGTGATCAAACGAGTCTAGGACACTTCTGCCCGCTTGCTTAACACTTCATAGACACCTGATACTCTCTCTCTCTCTCTCTCTCTCTACACACACACAACACTCATATTGTAATCTTAGATACTCGTTCATCACCTATCCAAAGTTGTACTTATTTTTACCTTATTAATATTAACAAACAAGGCAGGGGCTTAGACTCCTCCCGAGGTTTTGTGCCGGCGATCATCAACTGATCAAGGGCTTTCCTCGTACATCGAGTGTTGTTCCTTTATTGTATTATACTTACAATCGTCTATCTTTGCTTAATTCACCTTTCTATTTGACAATTACATCCTCAGGATGTAACTGTGCATCCTGACCAATTTCTTTGCCATCTTGAACATAGTTGTCATATTGTTATTTCTTTATTATATTAAATTGCTATCTTCAGAATACAAGTGAGTTTTTAACATATTTCACACATTTAGCACTCTACCTCACTTTTACTAATTTGGAATACAAAATTATTTCTATTAGGTAATTTTTGACCAAAACAATTTGGCGCCCAACGTGGGGCAAGTGGTGCTATTTTAATAAAAAAAACTTTGTTAAAACGTTTTCTCAATTTATTCATTTCACAGATCTTGACAACTATGTCTTCCTCACAAAAATCTGTTTCCTCATCCATACCATCTACAACCTCTACCAGAAATGCAACACTGCCACCCCCACCTGCATTACCGAGAAGTTCTACTTCTCAAATCCCACCTAGACCATCAATGGAGACATCTGGATCCATTCCTCCTGTTTTTGTGTCAAACAATGAACTCCTCTCCATGTTTGCATTAATGAAGGATCAAATACAACAACAACAAGACACAAACCGGATGCTGATAAGAGAAATACAATCTCTCAAGACATCCTCATGGAGGCCAACCGAAGACATGGGGACACCATTACAACCCAGGGTGTTGGATTTTAATTCTGGCATCTCTGGGGGCGTTCATCAAGGAGATTTCATTCCCATAAGCACTGGATTCTCTGCTCCTGAAACTATCACAGCACCCAGGATGACAACAACCAGGGATCCAGGATATACACCTGTGCCATTCCGAGGATATAACAATAACGGTAAAAATTTGAGTTCTAGTACTTTTACTACTAATGATGTTGCTTCTTTGCAGGATACATGTATAAGTCCTCAACTAGCAAGGGAGCTACAAAAAAATTAGGATATCGTGTTAAGCGTACCAGGAATAGTGCAGCCTTTCCCCGAAGTATCCTCAACATGTCATTGGGTGTCTTGGTTTGCACCTCCCATATGTGATGCAGAGATCCCAAAGTGGTTTCAAACTCCAAGCATGAAGTTCTATGATGGATCTACAGATCCCGAGGAGCATGTGGCTCAGTACAGGGAAAGGATGGAGATAAATCCAATACCTGCTGATCTCAAGGAAGCATGCCTGTGTAAAGGATTCGGTTCCACCCTCATTGGTCCAGCCTTAAAATGGCTCTTAAGTGTTTCTCCTTATTCTATTACTTCTTTTGCACATCTTATTAACATGTTTAATAACCAATTTTCATGTAGTCGAACGTTCGAATGTTTGACAAGTGACTTGTATAGGGTGACTCAACCACAGGGGGAATCACTAAGAGAATATATAGATTATGACATGAACCTATCAAATGGATTCACATTCCTAACCTTATACCATCCGAATCATCTATGATGATTTTGTGCTTGGTCTAACTTAATCTCATGACCATCCGGATTGCCCTAAAGGCAATTTGTGCTTGGTTTGCCTAAAAGGCTTGCTTGACTCTCTTGAATCTATAATCTAAACTCGAACATAAGACTCTTTATTTTTCTAATTCTAGTTAACCAAGGCTAAGGAACTAATCCCCCAAGACTCATTCTTTTGGAACCTTGCTAAAACGCACCCAAAGGTGAGTTCATACTTGTCCCCCTTTTATCCTTTATTCTTTGGGGCTCAACATGTATCACTATTAAAACTCAAACGATTTTAAACTCTACAATCTATTATGCTTAGTCTAAAGTCTATCATATTCTAAATTCTATCATGCGCAACCTAAAGTCTATTATATGCTTGTATGCTATGCTATGTAGAATTATTTACTCTAACATACAAATGTTCATATAGTTGACAACCCACCTTGCATGTATAGCGCTATAGGATTGGCTATCCGCCCCCTACATGGGTCATGTTAAGCAAAATTCTTCGTGGCTAGTCGCCGTTTGTATGGTTCTCTTGCATATGCCTATAAGCAAAACTTTATTATACTATGTATGTATATCAAAACTAGTATGCTCACCAATGCTTTATGTGTTGACAGATATTTTATACATGTTGCAGGAAATATTTATTGCAGGACTTTTAAGAAAACTACTTAGGATTGGACATAGAAACTCACTCTAGTTCAAGTTATCATATTCTTGTTGTATTCTTCGTTATTTGAACTACTTGTATTTATATTTTTAGACAATAAATGAAATTCTATCTTTAAACTATATTGTCACAAAATCTAGTGTCATGAAGTCTTTGAACAATCTACCACAAGTCTTGCCCCGATGTATTCCGCCATCGGTTGGGGTGTGACAGCTAAAATGTATAGAAATATGTTTGTAAATTAATGAAATTCTCAAGATGGTGTATCAAGATGTTAGAGAAGCAAAATTATAACAACTATGATCGGGATGGCTTAGGTAAGTTCCGGGATGGACAGTTATATCCTCAGGATGGACAGTTATATCCTTAGGATGGAACTGCTGGGAATAAACAAATAAAGCAAATAACAAGAAGAACAACACACGATCTACGAGGAAAGCCTTGATCAGTTATAGATCGCCGGCATAAAACCTCGGGAGGAGCCTAGGCCCCTGCCTTTTTTGTCAATATTAAAAAATGGTAAAAAGATACAACTTTGGATGAGTATGTTGTCACACCCCAGAAATCGCAGCGGAGATTAAGCGTGGGCGGTGTAACGGACGTTGGTGACAGTCAACAATTAAGCAAACACAGTAACAAAAGTGGATACCATAAGATTAAAAGTTAAGTAATTTGTTACAAAACATTGTTAAAATCTATAGTTATATAAAAGTCGTCATCACAACTTCATAACCATGTTTAGGTCCCTACAAGATCGATGATATCCCAATGTCATTTTCACGTGCTTGCCCCAAAAACCCGTCTCATATTTCCCCCACATGCATACTAAGTACCTGAAAAATATGCCAATTTAAAAACATCAGTAAAACTGGTGAGTTCACAGGTTTTTCCAATTTCCGAAGAATTAATTTATTCACAAAACTGTTTATATTCCCTTTTTCGTAGGTTAGCTAGACCTCACGGCGTGATCGCAACCTAGAACCCATAATCAACCCAAGACTAGCGGTGATTACCCATCACCCATCATAGTATATTCCCTTGTGATCCATACCAGGATATATCCACACCAGTGCGACTGGCAGCAAGGGGTGGCTATCATGCCCAATAGATCTACCAATATACCCATGTTGGCTCCGGTGCGAAACCAAAGTTAATGATTATAATGTTAAGGGGGTAATCCTACGACAATAATCCTAGGCCATCACATAGTTACTGACGGTTAGATTGTCTATCATAAACATAGCATATTTTTCCCCCGATATTTGAAAACGTTCAAAAACATTTAAAAAAAAGGGGCCGTGAAACTCACCTCAAGGCTTGTCAATTTAGCTAGCAATTAATGTCCAAGTTAATCCCGACCTAACCGTTCCCTATACACAAGGGACACCTTTATGGTCAATTTATAAGTCATCCCCGTGAGTTATTTCCCTAACTCACATGACTATCAAGTCTATTCCCGCAAGTTGTTCACCTCAACTTACTAGACACTATAAAACTATTAAGTCTATTCCTGCAAGTTGTTCACTTCAACTTACTAGACTTAATAAAATATTTTATCTTTTAAAAGAAAAGACGTTTAACCTTTAATGACACGTTGGTGACCTAAACTCTCGGTTACAAGCTTTAAGTGAAAGATTACTTAGTTAATTATTTAGCACCAAAATATATTACCAATAAATATTCCAAGTCATGTATTTCAAGCACATCACATAGCACTTAATCATTTACACAAATCACACTCGAAATACATATCCCAAAATATTATCAAAATAACTATCTTGCACAATATTTATAAAATATTTTATTATTATTTTTTCAAAATAATAATATACTTAACCCAATACTTATGCCAAAATTTTACTAATAATTAATAAATTTCCATAAGTCAATATCAAGACTTATTTTAATGAAAAATCTCTTTTTCACTTATTTCACCATAATTTCCCAAAAGTCAAATACTTTAATTTATTATGGTAAATTCTTTGGAAATTCATATTAATTATAAAATACCAAATTTTGTCTTTTTTTTAGTATCCAAAAATATATATATAAATTTGACAAAATTTATTATTTTGGCATAACTGACAATTATTTTTCAACGGTTGTCGCGTATATGTTTTTAATCGAAACGACTAACATTACTTAGCCGTTTTCCATGTTTTTCACATATTAACACATAAATCGTCAAAATACACATATTCACACCTATAATACTAATTATAATGTGAAATTTGATAATTTAATAAGTTTGGCTAGAAATTGCTTAACGGCGCGATTTCTAGCCGAACCGTAATTTCCTCCGTGTCAATTTACACATTTTGACACATATAAACACCAAGATATTTATAAACACTTTAAGACACTTATTTTTAAACATGAAATAGGTCTAAAGTTGCTGATCTAAATCAGTTTTAAAATCATACGATTTAAGCGTTAAAATTACTGTTTTATCGACTAGTTTTGCGTTTAAGCCGTGTATAAACACATAGAAAAATACCAAACTTATTATTTACTTACAAACATAATTTTTATCCTTAAAATATATTTTCATAACCTGATTATAATCAGTTTTGAAATTATAAGGTTCCAAGTGCCGAAAAGTTGCGAAAACCAAACTTTTTACGTCTAGAATTCGGTTTTAAACACATTGTTTTAATTCTAATCTTTATCATAGATTATTTTGGTCATTATAAGGTAAAAATGACCTGTTTACTACTGGTCAAAAATAACATTTTTAAAAACATTCATTTAAGTGCAATTTTTCTCATTCTAGGTCATTTTAAGCTCTTTAATCAATTATAGTCATATCTCTAGCATTTATTTTTATGTGTTAATCCATATACATAATATTTATGTCAACATATATTATATTTTAGATTTGAAACATGGGTGTAAACACAAAGATCATCTACTTCACATCTTGCATTTTTGAGCTTATATACCACATATAGACCTACATTCAAGCCTAAAAACATAACATGCATTACATATTATGTATATTATAACATTTTCATTTTTTACATCAGATTTGTTTTTATCCTTTAAACATGGAAAAACATTTATAAAAACATAAATTTTTATCAAATAGTTACTTACAAATATCAAGTTTTCAAGAACACCCAATACCCACACATACTAACACACACGTACGACACACACATACATATATTTTACACCATTCTCATACATTTTTGTTTAACAATTGTTGGTTCTTTGTCCTTCTTTCAAAAAGATTTAAGTTGTTGGTGAACATTCTTACAAGAACCCACTTGAAACAAAGATCAAAAATCAAAGGAAAGGTGTTTAAATAATGTTCATACCCTTAGAGAATTTGAGTTTTTGAGGGAAAAGGAAGATGGGTTTTCTTGTTCAAGCTTCCTACCAAGCTTGATAATGCTTCAAGACTCCACAAAAATTTACCAAGTAACTTCAAAATGGATGTGAATGTAATAGAAGTGTGGTTTAAAGTTTGAAAAAAAAAAAAAAGAAATGTGAAGGGTTGATGTGATCAGTGGCGGATCTAGAAATTTTTTCCAATGATGTCACTATTTTAGACATTCTAATTTTGTAGAACCGGACATAAAAATTTTCAGGTGGGTCGGTTTGATGGTTCGGGTCAGGTAAGGTTGATCACATAATAAAATATGATACAATAATAAAAAAACATCGACATTAAAAATAAAAAAAATGCATAATATAAATTCGATGGTCTTATGAATTTAAAAAAAAAAAAAATACTTAGAGTTATTCCCTACGAGTTTTCATCTTTTGAAAACGTGGCATTACATCTTCGACCGAAACTTGTTGGAATAACTCTTTTTCAATGTAACAAATGCAAGAATCGTTCATGATGATAGGGTTTGAAAGAATTGAAGCGTCAGTCGGTTCGGTTGGAGGCACAACGCCACAACCGCACATGTATGTTATTATCACTTTTTTTTGGGTTTTTAATTAGTAAATGGCTCAATAGTGTAGTGGGCTTGTAAAAGGTTATATTTGCATCTACTTAGAAATTAGAGTTGAGTTCATTTAACTGGAATTGGGTTGGGTCTAATGTAGTCACTATCGAAAAAATATTGATGTCACTCGAAAAAACTATGTATACATGTATATATACAACTGAAAAAAGACTGCTGTCCGGGACTACGTCCCTATAAACATACCTCCGCCAATGTATATGTGTCTGTCTTCTCTGTCGACTTACCTAAATAGAAAAACAAAAACAAGAAAAGCCTATTTTTAACCCCACAATTTCCTCCATCCAAAAGCTTTCCCTAAGACATGTCATTCTTGTCCTCTCCTAATGTCTTTCTTTATGGCTTCCCTGCATTCGGGGGGTCCTCCTGCATGTCCCTCTCTCTATCCATAGCATGGAGGACCCTAACCCCTCCTTTGTCCATTCACCAAATTTTGCCTTTTCATTTTAGCGTTTATAATGTTATTACGAAATGACTGAATTATGATATGCTTAGAGCATTGAAAATAGCTTGTAAGACAGAATTAAATATTGGTTTTTGACTCGGTGTAATATTTTTAAACGAATCTTCATTTACGGATCGTTTAGATTTCATGATAGAGATAATATATGTGGGCATGAGATATGAATTGTTTGCCCTGCTTCGGAAGCAAGGAATCAGGAATCGATGAACAAGAGAATTTGCCTGTGACACAAGCCAAAGGACACCCCACTTCTCAACCTCCGGGTATGTATGCATGCATGCATATTTTAATACATGCCATCTCTTTTTATTGTTATTATTATTTTTTTTTTGTAAATAAATAAGTTTTTTGAAACATAGGATTTTACGATTCTACCAAAATCAAGAGAACTTTTCACCACCTTTTTTTCATGAAAGAATAACACAAATATTTTTGATCGTATGAACATATATAAGAACTTTTATTTTCTTTTATAGGATGTATTTCCATCCTTGATTTATTTGGACTATCGTAAATAGGGGTGTGAAAAAAACCGAATAAACCGAGTTAACCCATAAAACAAACTTTTTTTTTTTTTTTTTGACTACAATTTTAAACAACTTTTCATTGAACCAAAGACAAACCAATTATAAGTGATACGTAGGTAAACGGGCCACAAGTTGCGCCGCTACCCCTTTTTGTATTGCAAAACCTACTCTATTGAAAATAAAACATTGGCCCTTAGCAGCTGGGGAATTACTTTGCATAACTTTCTTCACGCGATCGAGGAGCTTGATTGCTTGCGGGGCCAGCGCTCCAAAAGTATCAAAAACGAAAGACACAAACACATGCTGGTTCTCTAGACAAGCCGCTTCATGTTTATCCACTTTTTTGCCCTCGGCTTTCAAAACTGCCTGCCCAGCCACAAAACCCGAATCCCGAAGTCCCACCAATGGGGATACCCCAGTCAGGTCAACACACGTATGCTTGCCTTGCGCCCACCCAAACACAAGAACATCCGCTGGCCTCAATGTGGACCGCCCGTCACGTGGGTCCGTCAAGAAATTCACGTGGGCCTCTTTTTTGGCTGAAATCCCTGCCCTTCGTAAAACATCCCATAGAACATCTCTAACCGGGTCATGTCTGTATTTAAAGCCTGGCAACTCCTTACAATGTAGGGCGTGTTCTCCAAACTTGTCCAAGCGTGTCAGAAACTGTTGGGTTGGTTAATTGTATTTTTGAAAAATGAACCGACATAACCAAACTGAACCAAACCGACATGTAGTAATTTTTTTTAATATGGAGTTTTCGCCATTTATTTAGATATTTAATGGTTTTGGTTGATTGTTTATTTGAATTTATAGATTATGTCATATTCTTTTGGTAAAACTATTCCATGTTTAACTGAACCAAATAATGGACAATTATATTGTTTTGAGCTAGCCCATAACCAACCTAGTATAACCTTTACAACCGATTAAGCAAATCTGTATAGTAGGTTATAGATTATGTCATATTCTTTTGGTAAAACTATTCCATGTTTAACTGAACCAAATAATGGACAATTATATTGTTTTGAGCTAGCCCATAACCAACCTACTATAACCTACTATATCCATCCATAGTGGTGGAGTGGTGGAGAGACCTTATGTTCACTTAGGTGATCAAGGGTTCAATTCCCACTTCCAACATTATGGTTTGGTATCCGGGTGAAGATCGAATACGGGTGGCGCTGGTTCGAATCTGACGGGCGGCGAGGTTTTACCGAGTTCTATAACACTGTCGTGCCTTCGGGCGGGTGGGGCTCGGGTTTCCGCGCATCGGGAGAAGGCGGGGGCTGCTGGAGGTCGAGTAGTCGATTCTTGGGCACGGCGCCCCGCAAGGGTGGTTGCCACACAGTTGTTCGCCGATAAAAAAAAAAAGCAAATCTGTCATAACCGTCCAGTCATAGTTATAGCTCTTCATTAACTGACATGTCAGTTATGATTATGGACTTATGGTTGTATACAAAAACAGACCCTGCAAACTAGGGCTGTTCAAAAGGCTCGGCGCTCGTTCGGAATTTGCTCGGAAAATGCTCGTTCGATCTTCCGCTCGGTTGTATATGAGCCGATCGGCTCGGTTCGGTTTGTAAATGAGCCAAGCACGAGCAAAGGTACGCTCGGCTTGGTTCGGCTCGAATAATTTTTTATTTATTTCATAATAGATATACACACAATTTACAGATAAATTTATGGCTTTATATATAATATTCTATTGGATTTGGCTTAGTATATGCAAACAAAATATAATAGCCCACTTAACTCAATACAAAAAATTTAACACTAGATTTAATTGTAAAACAATAAGTCATGAGGTGACAGTCTTGACTTCTTTATGTTGTTAGTCGTCTATTGCTAATTGTCGATTGATATCACACCTACGTCATAATGTAACAAATGTTCTCTGACGTATGCTCATCACCTCACCAGCCGCAATCTAAACCTCATCCTTGGACACTAGGATCTCAATATTAGTTTTATCATCGGACATTTCGACCTTAGTTGTCAACCGACAATGAAAACATCGAAGGAAACATCGCAATTTTATGATCGTCCATATTACTCTCCGCTCGATTCTCGCTCGACGCTCGCTCGAAAAATTTGTGCTCGAAGAATGCTCGTTCGGTTTTCGGCTCGATTGTAAACGAGCCGCTCCGCTCGGTTCGGTTTGTAAACGAGCCAAGCATGAGCAAAGCTTCGTTCGGATCGGCTCGGCTCGTGAACAGCCCTACTGCAAACACACACCTAATTGTAAATTATGTTGAATTCGTCTTGATTTCTTTGACTAGATCAAAAGAATCCTCATATAACTTTAAGCGGAGACCGATTACCCATTCTTTTCACGCGTTTAAGAATTTGTTTGGGAATTTTATTAAGGGTAGAAGATTGTCTGTCGCTAAAAGATTAAAAAAATGTTAATCCGTTCAGGTTGAAACCGCTCATGTATAAATAAAAATAAAAACAATTTAAATTTCAAATACATATATGTATTTTATAGTCATGTATTTAAAGTAAATATTAAAATTTTAAAAATATAAAAAAAAAATACATAACAAATGTTAGTAAAAACAATAACAAAACGTTAATCGTTTTAATTAAGCTTAAATGACAAATCTATAATCTATAACTTATAATAAAATAATTGAGTTTGTATGAGATGATATTCAATGGAGGTCTTAATGCCATGTGACATCATGTGAACTTTCTTTTAAATTTATTTATTTTGTACTAGCTTTTATCCCGGGAGTGTCCCGGGGTTGAAAAATATAACAATCCTAATAATAATAATAATAATAATACTAATAGTAATAATTATTACCCTTGTAATTAAATAAATAAAAAATAACCTTGCTATAAGGTGACACCATGTGTTGCAGTGTTGCGCGATTCTTTTTCCTAGCTTCTCTTGATATAGTATACCTATGCATCTTTAAAAGAGTAAAATTTCAATGAAAGCATGGCGATTGAGCCGAATTTCAACATCGTAGATAAGAACCTAGTTTAAAAGAAAAAACATTATTAATGAATAACCTGAACACTTTGTGTTTTTTTCCTGTATGAACGAAACCCCACAAAAAATAATTGTTTTTTTCTCCGTTTTTTATATAGAACCATGGTACTCGTTGGAAAGATAATAAAACGCTCGTTAATTTGGTGTAACTTTTTTCTTTAAAAAAATATCGTATATAAAAGATATTAACGTTTAAAAATTATGGGAGGAAAATAAGAAAGAAAAAATTAAATTTGTTTTTAAATTTTTTTTTCCTAAAATAACTCAATTTAAATTTAGTAGATTAGGTTTTATATTATTATTTACTAGTTTTTATCCCGGAAGCGTCCCGGATTGAAGTATCTAATATTATATTATATAATAAAATATCTAATATGACAACATAATTAATAACTTGCCAATATATGATTATTATTATTATTATTATTATTATTATTTATTTTAAAGAAATCTCTGCGCCGGGGTGTAAATCTAGTGCCATTACAAAATATTATATAATGTCAAATGAATGCTGAAGTTTGTAATCGATCATTCTAAAACGAACTAAGATGAAATAAGGAAACAAATTATTTATTGAAATATCGAAGGCATTAGTCTAAGGGTTATGTGATGCATTAAAAAAATTCATGGTTATATGATCGGGTATATAGTTCGGGTATTTGGGTATGTGGTTTCGGGTAATTGGGTCGGGTATCACCTAATCCCAGGCCCAACCCAAACCCACAATTTTTTTAAACTAATTCCAAACCTGACACAATACCTGTCGGGTTACAAAAAATAGTCATTTTTTTCTCCGTTTTTTATATAGCACTATGGTATTCGTTGGAAAGATAATAAAACGCTCGTTAATTTGGTGTAATTTTTTTTCTTTAAAAAATCCCGTATATAAAAGATATCAACGTTTAAAAGTTATGGGAGGAAACATGAGAGAAAATAATAAAGGTTTAATATTTAAATTTAGTAGATTATGTATTTAATAGATTAGGTTAAATCATATTTATTCCTTTTTTTTAATTGGTCTAGAGTTGTCACATCACATCCTATGTGGCATCTCTCAAAGGAGAGATTGAGGGTTGAGGCCTCCATTGAATGTCACCTCAACAATATTCAATTCTTTTACTATAAGTTATTATAGATTTATTTTTAATTTGCCACATGGCATGACACATGACACACTCAAAGAGGAGAATGCCTCCTTAAATGCCATGTCATTAAAATGACTTTCTTAGGCCTCTAGTGAATGCTACCTCATCAATATTCAATTCTTTTATTATAAGTTATAGATTATAGATTTTTAAATAAAATCTATATCTATATTATTTTAAAATTTCAAATATGTTAATTAATACCTTTTCCTAATTTTTCCTCTCACATTTTTTAAATGTTAGTGAACTATTAATTATTTTAAAATTTCAAATATGTTAATTAATATTTTTATCTTTATTTTTTTCTTATTTCTCGCTCACAATTTTTAAACGTTAGTAATTTTTATGTATGACATTTTTTTTGAAATTTTTTTTACACCAACTTAACGATCGCTTTATTATATTTCCAACGAGCACCATATATAGTGCTATACAAAAACGAAAAAAATGTTTTTTTAGTTTTTGTTCATGCAGAAAAAAACACAATGTATTTAGGTAATTTCTTAATCATATATAGGCAAGTCACTAATCATGTTATGATAGTATATATATGTTTTTGAACCTACTATTACATATATGAATTGCCCATGTTTATGTGCTATAACGATATGCTTAGCATTAAAAGAGGTTGAGATTTTTTAATCTGCTGAGAACACAGCATGAGAACTCCTTTTGATAGTATAAACATTCGAACAATTTTCTTTAACATTAAAAAATATTAAGACTGTTTACTTCTTTTATCATTTTTTATTAAGTAATATTAGATTTTTTAACACGGTACACTCCCGAGGTAATCAGCTAGTTCTAATATACAATAATTAAATAATGAAAATTGGTCTAAGGATATTGGAAATCGTATCACATTAGAACTATAATCATATTGGATCTCAAAAAGAATTATCGGAACCCAACAAAGGAAAACCATTTCACCCGTTTTTAATTAAAAAAAACCATTACCTAAACCGTTTTCAATTTTCTAAGGCAAAACATTTACCTTTTATGCATAATATTAAGCGTGTTATTCGTGTGTTAGACCTTATACAGTGTGATCTTTGGGGACCGGCACCTATGGCCTCCACAGATGGCTATTTATATTATGCTATTTTTGTCGATGATTTTCATGGTTTACTTGGTTCTATCCATTAAAGGCTAAATCGGAATTTTATAATGTTCTTAAAATCTTCTTGTCACTTGTTCATAACCAATTTTCCACTACGGTTATAATTTTTCAAAGTGATGGAGGCACGGAATTTACAAATCACCGGGTTCGTGACTTATTTCTCGAAAAAGGAATTTTTCATCGTTTTTCATGGCCACAAACACCGGAGCAAAACCCAGCCCAACCCAACCAACCAACCCACTACAAATGATCAGCCTTTCTCACACCCCTCAACCGATCCACTTAACCCACCTCCATCACCCGTACGCCGTACCCCTCATCCAGGAACACGTAATACCTCAAACTCAACCAATCTCTCACCCCATTCCAACTCACTCAATGCAAACTAGATCAAATTCAGGCATTTTTAAAGTAAAACATCATGCGAATCTTGCATTCACTGGTCAACGTCTGCTTCATAAGGCTCTGTTCTCAGCAAAAGACCCAAAGGGGTATAAATTAGCCTCTAAACAATCAAAATGGGTTGAGGCAATGGATGAAGAAATGGATGCATTGAATAAAAATGAAACATGGACTCTCGTTCCCCGTCCTACAAATATGAATGTTGTTGGATCAAAATGGGTATATCGCACAAAATACAACTCAAATGGTTCAGTTGAGCGGTTTAAAGAACGCTTGGTGGCTCAAGGTTTCACTCAAATATCTAGTCTTGACTACCATCATACTTTCAGCCCCGTTGTCAAAGCATCCACAGTTCGTATTGTCCTTGCCCTAGCCACAATCAATAATTGACTGCTTCATCAACTAGATGTAAAAAAACACTTTTCTAAATGAAAATCTACAGGAAGCCATTTACATGACACAACCACCAGGCTATGTTGACAACAAGCATCCGAACCATGTGTGTCATCTTACAAAGGCACTTTATTGTCTTAAACAAGCTCCATGTGCTTAGTTTCAATGATTGAGTACCTTCCTTTTGCAGCAAGGTTTTACTTATAGCAAGTCAGACACCTCGCCTTTTGTTTTCAAAAGCAATTCTTGTGTCATGTATCTGCTTGTCTATGTAGATGATCTTATTCTTACGGGGAACAATGAAGTAACAATGGGCAAGTTCATCTCATGTCTTAATAATGAATTTTCCACCAAAGACTTAGGTCATCTAAGTTACTTTCTTGGCTTAGAAGTGTATTACACCAAGACTGGGCTTTTTCTTTGTCAATCTAAATACGCCTATGATATTTTCGCGCGACCCGGTCTTTGAGATTCTAAACTGGCTTCTACTCCGCTTGTTGCAACAGATTCATTCACTACTCCAGGCACTCCTATTCATGATCCTACTCTCTATCGCTCCTTGGTTGGTGCTTTAATTGCAGTATTTGACGATTATAAGACCCGGTCTTGCTTATGCTGTAAATCATGCGGGTTAGTTTCTTCAGTCACCCACTACATCACACTATCAACTTGTCAAACACATCCTCCGTTATGTTAAGGGAATGTTATCCTATGGACTTACGTTTTCTAAACCTTCAACCACAACTCTTATGGGCTATTCGAATGCCGATTGGGCCTGATGTATTGAAACACGTCGCTCTACATATGGCTCTAGTTGGGAGTCTGAATATAGAGCCATGGCAAATACTGCAGTAGAAATTATTTGGGTTACTAACTTACTTCGTGAACTACATGCTTTGCCTCCTGGACGACCAACTCTATTATGTGATAATCAGAGTGCTATCTTTCTTAGTCAAAATCCTGTCTCCCACAACCGTGCCAAGCATATCGACATTGATTACCATTTTGTTCGGAAGTTCGTATCATCTAGTCGTCTTCACACAAAGTTTATTTCTACCAATCTACAGGTAGCCGACATCTTCACCAAAAGCCTCTCAAGACCATTGTTTGAACGATTTCGCAACATGCTACGTGTCGGTCCTCCACCTATCCGATTGCAGGGGGTATTAGGAAACCATTTACACAATAATAATAATTAATTGTACAGCTATTATTACTCCGTGACATGCTCTCTATTTATTGTACAGCTATTATCACTCCACGACATGCTCTCTATTTTTGTGTATATATTGTAACCACTTTTTTCAGTAATAGTCAAGAAAACAAATTCATTCTTTATAGAAACAACCGTAAGTGTAATTCTGTCCTTTTTTCTTTGACACTTGAAGCGCGCCTTGTGTGTTGTTGATGTTGAGGCTGCACGTTTGATCCTTGTACCAGGGTTCTAACTTAAAATACTAAGTAAGAATACCAAATAAAACCAAGTCTAATGTTCAAATACATACACATAATACAATAATTAGATAACATAATAAGTTCAATGTTTGATTTAAAATCATAGTTAGATAATATAATAAGTTCAATGTTTGATTTAAAATCATAGTCTAATACCTTATGCATGAAAGGGGCGTGGGGAGTTGGGCGTGAAGGAGATAGCAGTTGTGGATCATCTGGTACGCGGGGAATGTTTTTTTCTTTCACATTTCATATGACCATAACACAAAGGCTTAAAGAAGATCAATTGATACTTTCAACGTACGATGCCCTAGCTTTAATTGCAATCATTCCCTAGAACTCTAACTCTATACATTTTTTATTTCCAGTAATTACTATGGACTCGTCATCAGTGCCTAGTCAATCCAACAAACCGAATCAATCAAATGTTGCCACCGATACGAATGAAACCAATGAAGTTGAGGATAATCCAGCTCGTAAGTATTGTTTCCGGGAGATGGCCATGGCCACCAAGAATTTCCGGCGAGAATGTTTGCTAGGTGAGAGTAGAATTGGAAAAGTGTACAAAGGAACTCTCCATGGTAGTGGCCAGGTTAGTGAACTTGTTTATTTATTTATAACATGTCATCATATTTTTTACTTAGAAAAAATGAAGTTTAATAATACAAACAAACTATGACCAACTTAACTAGCCGATGATAATCCTAGCTTATTGGTAATGTGACCCTTGGCACTCATGACTTTCACATTCGTTGATGAAGGAAATCCCATCCCACTCTAATTTTCATTTACGTTGTTTCTAAACAATTGCAACATATTGACCGACATAAAAATTAGTTAATTGCTCGTAAGGGTTGACGAAGTTACATTTATGTTACAATAAGATTGCCCTTGGAAACAAAATTAAGCGAAAGTTAGGTAGGGTTGTCACTTGTCAATTCGTATGGACTATATATATGTTGCCAATAAATCGTATTTGATTTAAAATCCGACTTATTTTTATTAAATGTGTGGAGTCAATGAAATTTTTTGTGTGAAGGTTGTGGCTGTGAAGCAACTTGATAGACACGGAACAAAAGCAAACAAAGAGTTCCTTGCAGAAGTCATGATGTTGAGTCGCATTCGACACAGAAATCTTGTTCAATTAATAGGATATTGCGCCGACGGAGATCAGAGAATTCTTGTTTATGAGTACATGGAAAAGGGTTCCTTAATAAATCACCTGCATGGTATTTTCTAACTCTTTCTATATTTGAACTAACTAAAATTTTACATATAATCGAACCCTCTAAACATTACACATCCATCATGTCCTTTTTAATTGAGCTTTTCTAATTATGTCTAATGTAAGTGTGCAATACGATGATATGAACTAGTGATACATTTTAATTACAGAGATTCCACCGGAGAGAGAACCATTAGATTGGATCACAAGGATGAAAATAGCCTCAGGAGCTGCAGAAGCTCTTGAGTATTTACACGAGAAGACGAATCCACCCATTCTTTATCGCACCTTCACATCTACAAACATTTTGCTGGATGGAAACTTGGAGCCAAAGCTCACAGATTACGGGCTTGTGAGGCTTGAAATCGACGACGCTGGTAACAGTGTGCAACAACACATGGTGTCGACAGTTGGTTGCGCTCCTGAATATGAACATAACGGTGAACTCACTCCAAAATCTGACGTTTACAGTTTTGGGGTTGTCCTTCTCGAGCTCATTACGGGAAGAAAAGCACTAGACACAACTCTCCCTGTGGATGAACAAAATCTTACTAAATGGGTAATGCTCAAGGGCCTTTTTATATCTCTAAAATCATCATAAAATGTATAAGAACACAACAACAACAACAACAACAACCGTACCCAGGAAATCCCACTAATAGCAACGCTATTCGTAGGGTCTGGGGAGGGTAGGATGTAGGCAAACCTTACCCCTATCTTTAGAGATAGAGAGGCTGCTTCCAGAGAGACCCCCGGCTCGACAAAAAACAAAATGCACACTGTATATTAATGAATAATTAGGCAATCACTAAACACTAAAAAACAAAAATAAAATAAAATAGTGGATGTATAACATGATACAACATACAGATATATTTATATATATATATATACATGCATAGAGGCCAACCCTAAATCCTAAGTAGTCTTAAATCCTAAAAATCTTTAACTTTAATCCTACGTCTCCACGAATTCCTATCTTGGACCATATCCTCTGAGAGGTGCAATTCTAACAAATCTTGTCTAATCCGATCGACCCAAGTCAATTTGGGTCTGCCTCTACTCCTCCTCCCCTCCACCGTGAGGTGTTCCACTCTTCTGACTGGGGCTGTCGTATGTCTCCGCTTCACATGACCAAACCATCTTAATCTTCCCTCCTTAATCTTATCTGCTATGTTAGCCACTTCTAACCTCTTCCTAAGAACCTCATTTCTAATCCGATCTAACCTGGTGTGGCCACACATCCACCTCAACATTCTCATCTCCGCCACTTCCATCTTTCGTAACTGTGTCTTTTTGATGGCCCAGCAGTCTGTCCCATAAATCATAGCAGGTCGGACTGCAACCCTATAAAATTTTCCCTTTAGTTTAGTTGGGAACCTCTTATCGCACAGAACTCCAGATGCTGCTCTCCACTTACACCATCCAGCCTGAATACGATGTGCGACGTCACTATCAATCTCTCCGTCCCTTTGGACGAACGATCCTAAGTACTTAAACTTAGTTACTTGCGGGACCACATGACCCTCAATGGTGATCTGGGTGCGATCTTCGTAGTTTGTCCCGCTGAAATCGCAATGCATGTACTCCGTCTTAGAGCGACTAATCCTTAAACCTTTTCCCTCCAAAGCTGTTCGCCATCCTTCTAACCTCATATTCAAACTTTGCTTAGTTTCCGCGATCAATACAATGTCGTCAGCAAAAAGCATGCACCACGGTAGTGTCTCCTGAATGGACTTTGACACCTCGTCTAGAATAACCGCAAAAAGAAACGGGCTCAACGCGGACCCTTGATGGAGCCCTACCTCCACGGGAAAGAAATCAGTATCTCCTACAGGCGCACGAACACTAGTTTCAGTCCTATCATACATATCTCTAGTAATGTTAACATACTTACTCGGGATCCCTCTAGCCTCCAAACTATCCCAAATCAGTTTACGAGGTACACTATCGTAGGCCTTTTCTAGATCAATGAACACCATATGGAGGTCTCGTTTCTTCTCCCTATACTTTTCCATCAGGCTCCTTAGTATGTATATCGCTTCTGTAGTTGACCTTCCTGGCATGAAGCCAAATTGATTTACAGTAACCTGGGTTTCTCTTCTAATCCTAGTCTCAATTACTCTCTCCCATAATTTCATAGTATGACTCAGCAGCTTAATACCTCTGTAATTCCCACAACATTGTGCATCTCCTTTGTTCTTATATACAGGCACTACAACACTACTCCTCCACTGATCTGGCATTCTTCCAGATTTAAATATAAGGTTGAAGAAAATAGTTAGCCATTGCACTCCTTCCTCTCCCAAACACTTCCAAGCCTCAATCGGGATGTTGTCCGGGCCAACTGCCTTAGCCTTTCCCATCTTCCTAAGTGCTGACCTCACCTCTTCCTGTGTGATACGGCGACAGTAGCAGTGATTTTGTTGTGGCGTTTGGGTAGTTGGGTTGTCGATCTCCTGGTAGTGAGCCATCCCGTCATTGAAAAGGCCGTAAAAGTACGCTTTCCATCTCCTCTTTATGTCATCCTCTTTGACTAAAACATGCCCATCCTCTCCCTTTATAAACTTAACTACCCCTAAATCTCGCTTCCTACGCTCCCTAGCTTTTGCAATCCTGAACATATCATGTTCCCCCTCCTTTGTTTCCAGGCGCTCGTACATCTTCCTATATGCCGTGTTCTTAGCCTCTGTCACTGCCTTCTTCGCCTCCATCTTGGCCTTCTTGTATGCCTCCCTTAAAGTCACTCGATTCTCCTCATCAGTGCACCCCAAAAGCTCCCTAAAACTCGTATGCTTATCTCTTATTTTGTTTTTCACTTCCTCACTCCACCACCAGGACTCCTTATGCTCGCCGACTTTTCCTGAGGTAACCCCTAGAGTATCATGCGCCACTTGGATAATTGTGGTCGCCACATCCTCCCACATTTGGTTTGTGTCCCCCTCAAGTCGAGCTGATAATCTGGAGATGACCTTATCTCGAAACACTAGACTCCTATCGCCCTTCAAGTTACCCCAACGGGTCCTAGGTCGCAGTCTTCTCTCCCTCCTAGCAATTCTTTCACTCATGGCTATATCTGCCACCAGTAGACGGTGTTGGGCCACTGCGGCCTCCCCTGGTATAACCTTGCAGTCCTTCCACCATCGTCTATCACCTTGCCTCATCAAAATGTAATCTATCTGAGTGCTACGACCCCCACTGCTAAAAGTGATTAATTGGGATTCTCTCTTCCTAAAGAACGAGTTTAAAATGCCTAAGTTGTGGGCCACCGCAAAGTCTAAAAGATCCCTACCTGGGTCGTTCCTAACACCAAATCCAAAACCCCCATGAACTGCTGGGAAACCATCGATATCCTTGCCAATGTGGCCGTTAAAATCGCCTCCTATACAGATTCGCTCCCCTACCGGTATAGCACTCACAACCCCGTCTAGGCACTCCCAGAAGTCTCTCTTTTCCTGGTCCCCTATTCCCACCTGAGGTGCGTATGCACAAACCAATGCCACTACTTCACCCCCCAGAATCAACCTTAGTACCATAATCCTATCATTGTGCCGCACCACTTCGACCACATTTCTATACAAGTCCAACGCCACTAGAAATCCCACCCCATTCTTTGCCCCATTAGACCCCGAATACACTAATTTGTACCCATTACACTCTGCCCCTTTATGCCCCTTCCACTTAGTCTCTTGTAGGCATGCTATCCCTACCTTGTGCTTTTTGAGTGTGTCTATCACCTCCAACAATTTACCACTAAGAGTACCTACATTCCAAGACGCAACACGCAACTTATACCCTCTACCCCTTCCCTTGCCTACACCTCTCTTCCTTGGACACGATCTCAAGTAAACATGACGACTCCTATCTTCTATGGTTGCAGTATATCACCCACACAGGCTTTATCGTTTTTTTTCAGTGTAAGAAAAGCACAAACAAAATCAGATTATTATCCCAAACCACTCATCAAAACAACGATTTCAAAATTAATAATTGTACTTCAGATGATGAGACTGACTTACCTGTATGGGATGATGAGACTGACTTACCTGTGTGTCAGATGATGAGACTGACTTACCTGTATGGGATCTCCGGTGGTCGGGCGGACTTGGCCGGAGAAGAAAGGCTTGGCCGGAGAAGAGAAGACTTGGCCGGAGAAAGTAGTTTGGGTGTACGGAGGAGAAGAAGAAACAGTAACAGTACAGAAACAACAGTAATTTCGTCGAACACTTGGTGGGCAAAGGTAAATAGCCACCAAAAAAAAATCAAAATTGGAAAGAAACCCAGGTTAGAAATGGGATGAATTAGCCGGATCTGGTTGCAATTGTGGATTAAAGAGGTTGTCGGTGGAGGTAATGAAGAACCATATAACTGACTGACTGAGAGAGTGGAGTGATGGTAGCGGTGGATCGGGGAAGTGACCGTTACGTATCGCCGCCGGTAACAGAAGTGACCGTTGTTCAAAGAAAGAAGATAATTCCACCACTTTAACGAAGATGGAACGGATAACAGAGAAGACTTGGCCGGAGAAAGTAGATGGAACGGTAACAGAAGTGACCGTTGTTCAAAATGTATAAGAACACACATTTTGTAAATCAAAAAGTATTTTTTTTCAGAGTTTAGCAAATTAATGAGAATAAATTCATTTCTCATTTTCAAATTTTCAAACAAACTAATAAATCAAAATAGAAGGCAAGGAAACCAAATGTATAGACCCCTAAAACTTTCCAATATGTTGTGCACATGTATAGGCGCCAAAAAGTTGTCACATTTATATATATATATATATATATATATATATATATATATATATATTATCTTAAAAATATGATTCATCTTTATTTAATTAAACACATAACCGTGACAAATTACATCAAAATAGCGGGCAGGCGGGCAACAAGCTGCGCCGCCACCCCTTTCTGAATGGCAAAGTTGTAAATTAATTAGAAACACAAAGTTGTAAAACGTTTGCAATAACTTGAAGCACAAAAAACGTAAAAGTTAAGAAGTTGTTCACATTTTCAAAAGCTGTGATCAATTTTATAAAGCTATATCAAGACAAATTCTAAGTGCTCGATTTCTCTTAGACTTAAGAACTTGATGAAAAATTCTGTATGTACCTATGGTTGTAGGACATAACATTATCATTCATGATTCATTGCTTGAAACAGGCACAACCATATTTTAAAGAGCCAAAGAGGTTTCCAGAAATGGCCGATCCACTCTTGAAAGGATCATTCCCAGATAAAAGTTTAAACCAAGCAGTTGGGGTGGCTGCCATGTGTGTACAAGATGACCCATTGGTCCGACCCATGATCTCTGATGTCTTGGCCGCGCTTAGCTTCCTTACCGTGGCTCTACCCCAACCACAACCAAAACCACAGCCACAAACACAAAGTGATCCTGCTACTGCTTCAGCAAATCAGTCATCATGTTCATCCTCATCATCGATAGAGCCGAAGGAAGATGATTTTTGTTGTAGTGATTCTGAAGATGAGGATGAACAACAATATCCTTTAAGAACAAAAAGTAACAAGGCTGGTTATGATGAAGATAGATGTGGCACTTCTTCTTCAGAAAGTTTATATAATGAAGATGATTATTCAGAGGATGAATGCCACCATGAAGTAACAAGCTATAAATCAAAATCAAAGCCAAAAAGCATCAAAAGAAAAGGTACATTTGAACACAATAAATGTGTTAGTAGGAATTCATCAAAAGGACACAATAAGAGCTTGAAAAAACATTCAACTCCCAGTTT
The DNA here is from genome assembly GCA_030844895.1 of Ambrosia x helenae. NCBI lineage: Eukaryota > Viridiplantae > Streptophyta > Magnoliopsida > Asterales > Asteraceae > Ambrosia > Ambrosia x helenae. The sequence goes on along the minus strand of CM061232.1, from coordinate 129,514 downwards.
GAGAAAGAAGAGTATGAGTAGAAAACCATCTAAAACACATTTAGATTCGAATTTGAGCATGAAAATTGTTGATAGGAAATCAACAAAGAATAAAGAAAATGTCAATGTAAGTTTGAGCAAGAAAACTCATGATTTACTCGCGGATGATCAAAGTAGTAGCAAGCCATACAAATCGAATAACAAGTCATTCGCGACAAGCAGTAGCTTCAACGTGCAATCAAGAAGATCAAAAAGCGAGACATTGACAAAAGGAGAAAGCAGCAACTCATCAATGTCGTCAGATGGTGGTGAAAATATAAGAGATGATACTATTGGTCCATCAAGAAAAAATGTAAATAAATCTGATTCAGGTATGAGCAACATTGACATAGAGATTTTGGATGGAGAGGAAGAGATAACTGCTAGATTATTAGAAGATACATATGTTCCAATTTGAAAGTTTGATCAGTTTAGAATCAAGATGATAAAACAAGAAATGTTGATTTTAGCCGTATATATTTGTTTTGTGTGTGAATTGTACATTATCATATAGTCACTTCCATTGGCGGATTATATGATGGGCCAGGTGTGCCTACGCCCCAGGTTTTTGCTTAGAAGTGTATATTTTACCAAATTTTTATATGTATTGACTCCCTCCCCCTCCCCTAATTTATTTTACCTTAAAACTAATTAACCCATATATTCAAAGCTCAAATCTAAAACAACTAAAATAACCCACCAACTCATTTAATTAGAAGCCCAATTAACCTAGTGAATCATTTAATCCATTTAATCTATTTAGCCTAAAGCCCAAATGCCCAATAAATTCATTTAATTCATTAACCTAACCTAAAGCCCAATAATGTGAAAAAAAAAAAAAAAAAAAAAAACCCACCCAACAGCCAGGTGCCCACCCCCCGATTCCTAATTGTTTTGCAATATGAATGACTAAAGATAATAGATATTTAGAGTTGTTATTGTTTGACTAGGCCCGAACTGGATTACCGACCTGAAACTTTGTAGTAGGACAAAAGAAAATTTAAGGCTCGTGATTTTTCATCCCCCTTTCTAAAACTCAAGATCCACAACTAGTCACTTCATCCTCCTGAATTTCGCCAAGGTGATCTGATCACACATTAATAATATTCGTCTTTGTTGGAAACGAATCTAAACCTTTTTTATTCACCGCTTTAAATATACAAAACTACTTTTATCATAAATTTAAAGATAAAATAGATTTGCAACTTAGCCGCCTAAATTATTACATCTAACATAGTCCCCCAGCACCAACAACGTACGACTCCCACGGAAAAATCACTTTACTCACTAGTTAACTCATGTTTGTAATGAACAACAATACATTTAAACAATGTCCGCTTATTACAGAGTCAAAACCCAACCTATTAAAAAAATTAAAACATACCCAAAACACTATAAAAACTTCAGACGATGTAATGTTATTGTCATGGTTCTCGACTTTCTTTATCTGCTAATTAACCTCTCGCCGGCTGCCACCATCCATCATACATCTGTTTACCACCATCTTTCTCTTATCTAGTTCTAGGGTATAAGTTGTTGGGTTTTAGGTTTGTTGTTGCCACGATTCCGTATGATTCTTTTATGTTTCTAATTTCGCACGACTTTACACTTGGCATCCTTAACCAGGTATTATTTCTATTAAATTTTTTGCATTAGAATTTCAATGTTACAATTGGGGTTTTCTATTGTGGATCTATTATTGTGGATTTGATTATTTTAGGATTCTAACATAGATGGATTGAAAGATATGAGGCACATTTCAAGAAAGAAGGCCAAAGCCAGAGGGGTAAACAAGGTTTTGATTAAAATTTGTAATAACTCTTGATTTTGATCTGTAACTTATAAATCACTTAATATATATTTTATAAATTTGGTTCTTTGCAGGCATCTAGAGAAAGCTAGAGAAGCGATTGAGGATCACATATTGATTTAGCTAAATCTAAAAGTAGGTCGTCTTGTTTGCTTCGATTATTGTTGGGCGACTTTTAACTTTTCCCTTGAAAATTAATTTTAGAAATCGCAGATGATTGCTCACTCTGTTAACACTTTGTTTCCCTAGGGTGCAAAACTTCTTGTAATTTGTTATGTATAAAGGTATTTCCTCTAATTATCTATATAAAACTTACAGGTGTCTTGTATTGGTGCTTTTGGTTCCAATTCATACATGTACAAGATCAATGGAACTGAAAATCTCAGCCTTCAGAGCTACAGCTAAAAAAGGTTGAACCAAAAATCACTTACCTTCAGTTGTTTCAATATTTTATGCATTATCCAGTGAAGTAACAAGCGATAAAAACCTCAGGTAATATAACTTATAACATAAAGGGGTTGTGTGTAGTCTTACATAAGTTAACTGCTAAATGTTGCATCTAAATGTGTAGTATATATTATTTTTGCATCTATATGTGTAGTATATTTTCCGAAATTTTGTTTTTACTAACGTTAGTTGAAGATTTGTTTATGTATCTGCTACTGACTACCAATGGGGTGGTGGTCCATTTGCAAAGGCAAAGCCTTTAAAACACCTAGGTTGTGGAAGGTCTTGGGTTCAAGTGTCACATACCACAGGATTTAAAAGAAATTAACCTTTCAAAAAAAAAAATCTGCTGCTGACTATTGTGTGACGAATTACATTCTACAAGGATATTATGATGGAAAGGTAATTGTGGTTTAGCATTCATATTTTTTTACTTCTAGGATTATTTTTCATAAATGATTAATCAGTTATGTAGTGTACCATTTTCATACTTTTTGGATCATTCATAATTTGTTACTTCTACCATTTTCATACTTTTTGGATTGCTGTTGGGTTATATTGAGACCACAGTTACCAGATTAGAGACTTTTAGTAATATATTGTATAGATTGAAAGTTAAAGGACCTAGAATGTAATTATAGCATAGTTTTGGTCATCTAACCCTAATGTGCGCACTTAAGTGCACGGGCTCTGCGCACTTAAGCTAAGTGCGCAGGCCCAATCAGCCTCCTATATAAAGGTTGTGTGTGTGCAGCATTGTGGTTAGGGTTTTGGATATTATCTTGATTGCACAAGTTTAAAGGGTGCGTACTTAATTCTGTAATCCATGGTTCTTTATTGTTTATCAGTAATGGAAAGCTTGAATCTCTTTATCTTGTGTGTCGGTTTTGCTAGCTTTATCTAGTATCTTTGTTTTTCTGGATTAATCACTTAAAACACCTAACAAATAGGTGTTTCTAAGTGATAACAATCTATTGCATTTAACAAGATCTAGTATTTGGGACTTACAATTGCAAATCATAACAGTTAGATCTAAAAACTAATAAATAACAACCTTAACTTCTCTTTATATTAAGTGCTCACCTTCCTATATTCATAAAAAGTTTGATCCCCTTGATTTTTTCTAAAACTTTGAATAAAGACAATTTAGAGAAATCCACATTGTACAACGCTTCATTTGTTTGACCGGTGGATAGGGTAACTAGTCAAAACATGCCACTTTTTAGGGGACTTTATGGTTCAAATTTGGGTTACGGATCACATGTTGTTTACGTGTCAAATTGGTGTCAAACTCGAATTGAGATTGTAGAATTGGTGCAGGGCATTATGGATATTATTAAGAGATTGTAGAATTGGTGCAGGGCATTATTGAGAATTGTAGGTAATATTTAAACAAAATTGGATATGTTTGGTTTCTGCCTTTAACACCTTGAAGGCCGCACGCTTTTCTTTTACCTGGTCTTATTTGGTAAGCAGAATATTGTTTGGGGCGTGAGTTTTCCGGTGACGGACTTTCATGATTGTCATAAAAACATCCAGATTAATATTGAAGTCAAGCGTCATATCTATACACGACAATCTAATTATTTTCCCATATAACCTACATTAATTTTGTATATAACCTGGAATAGGTTAGTGAATCTTCTCAAAAATATGTGAGCCTTGACAGCCTGTACATGGCGGAGCTCGTGATGGCGTTTGAGTTAGAATTCTCCATTGAAATTCCAGACGAACAAGCAGATAAGTTGAGATGTGACCTTTTAATTTGACTTGAGATATTACCAATAATTTTCCATGATCTTTGGTCATTAATTGTCCAAGATCATTGGTGATTACCATTTATGTTATTTTCCTTTTGACAGTGAGGCACATTATTATTCTTAGACTTAAAAAATAATACATTAGAATTTTGTTTCCAATAAATCTATGAGATTTGCTCTTTCTCCAACTGTAGAGTTTGCAACATACAAAGTATCTATTACGGACTAAATGGTCTCAATGACTGGAAATGACAATTAGTGATAGTTGTTATGTTGTATAGAGTTCAGGGGAGTCAAGTGTCAATAAGTCATAGTTGAAGGGGTCTTATTAGACAAAGTTAGTTAGCTCTTGAAAGTTAGTTTGTAACCGTTAGTCATTATGTAATCAGCTATAAAGCTAAGTGTGAGTTGATAATAAAATGATTATGTGATTGTTGAGATAATCTTCTTCTCTGTATTCTTGTTTCTCTTTCACATCCTAACATTGGTATCAGAGCGTCGATCTTGGCACTCCGACCACCATCATCCGTCGTAAACCACCGTCCGCCACTGTCTTCTCCGATCAATTGTTCTAATTCCGTGCAATTTTTTTGGAAATTCTTTTATTTCTGTCTGGGAATCGATCAATCATGATCATTCCATTCCATTTGATAATTAATTTGTGATTATTCAGTTCGTGGATCGGTCAATTAGTGACTTGTCCATTTTATTACAAAACTTGAACTCTGTAATCTTTTCAGCGAGATCTTGATTTTTTTTTCCCAATTCCTATTCAATCATGACTACCAGGAGCAGATCAGAAACTGAAAAATCTGCTATTGAAAAAACGGTGGAAGATCATTCGATTTCATTGTTAAAGATTGATGCATTCATACAAAAATCTGAGTCAACCTTCGCCAATCTTAATTCTAGTGTTCAAGCATTGTTAGAAAAATTACAAACAGGCTCCATGTTACGGACTAAATGGTCTCAAGGACTGGAAATGACAATTAGTGATAGTTATGTTGTAATAGAGTTCAGGGGAGTCAAGTGTCAATAAGTCATAGTTGAAGGGGTCTTATTAGACAAAGTTAGTTAGCTCTTGAAAGTTAGTTTGTAACCGTTAGTCATTGTGTAATCAGCTATAAAGCTAAGTGGGAGTTGATAATAAAACGGTTATGTGATTGTTGAGCTAATCTTCTTCTCTTTATTCTTGTTTCTCTTTCACATCCTAACAGTATCTGCATAATATGCTTTTGTAGCTAGATGTATGTATTTGCGTATTTACTATAAGGCCGTCCGTTGTGGAGGCGCGAGCAAACGGATTTTTAGCATCGGTGGTCACCCCTAGCCACAATAGCCTGACGTGAACCCGGCGTGAGCGAGTACAAGCGATGGTGGTCGCGTGGGTTAACAGGAGAAAGTGTCATTTGGTCGCGCCGATGCTCACCTCTAGCCACAATGGGGTCAAGTGATCGATGGCTCGCGTCTGGTGGCTCGCGCATCCACAACGGATAGTTTTACGTGTAGCATTGCTATCTTAAGGATATGTGAAGAAAAGAACTTCAACAGGTGCAACCTTTTCAAATGGTTTTAAGGTGAATGTCTTCAAAATAACTCTTTTTTACTTCAGTTACACAATATGTGCATAGTTTAACTCACATTCTTACCATTTGTTATCAGGAACTTGTCATTGGCACTAACTAGACACATTGTTGCTTAAAATGAAGGTAAGTAAACTCCTGTATTGGTAATTAAATGTTGCAACTATTTTGTTTGAGATTAAATATGAAAAGCAATTGTTTATATAGTTTGGTGTATTTGAAATGCACCTCAAGAGATCAGATTCTTTTTTATAATTTTTTTACACACATATATATGAAGATTGCTTGAAGTTGATGCTGTTAGCGAATCAGTTATGAAAAGGATACAAAAGGGGTTGCAGTTCATTATGCTGGCTCTTATTCCTAACGTAACATTTGAAACCATAAATGCTCCAACACTACAAGTGACAATATAAATTATAGTTGCTCCAAATGCTACCAGGCCACACACAATAAGAAAAATGGCTCCACCTTCAAACACACAAAGCAAAAAGGCAACTCTTCCAATCCACATGTACATACTAAACATTTCTCATAAAACCATTTTGGCATTTCATAAAAACAATATAACAAGCTCCTACACTAATTTTTTATTTACTCTAGCTTTTATTTACTCTAGCTTGGCTAGATAGTAGATACACATGAAGGTGACTTAATTATGTCTTATATAAGTACTAAAACTAAATTACATTGGGAAAATGGATTTTAATACTCCCAACTATTGCCTGTTGGCGGATAATACTCCCAACTATCACTTTGGCCATTAGCACTCCAAACTTTCAACTTGTTTGCTTTTATCACTCCCAAACTAACTGAGGTCTAACCCGGTTAGTGTTCGTGGCCAAAATGTAAAAACCTAAACTTAAGGGATCATTTTGAAACTTATTATTATTATTATTATTATTATTATTATTAGGGGGAGGGGGAGGGGGACTCACCACCGCCATCTGCCGCCACCCCACCACCACCACCATCACCATCAGCCCACCACCACCACCACCCCTCTACCTCCACCTTTCTTCTTCTTCTTCTTCGTGAATCAAAACCTTAACTACTGAATTAAAACCCAAAATTCTTGAATCAGAACACTTAATTGCTGAATTGAAGCCCTAAAATTCGAGACTAAACCATTATAAAAACCCAAACCAACCCCCTGCCCTTTTCCGGCGGAGCAGTCCCAACATACACCCTGCCCTCTTCCAGCGGAGCAGTCCCAACAAACACCCACAAGGTCCGATTAGGGTTTTTCTGATTTGGGAGGCGGTGGTGTAGTTGAAGACGGAGGCGGCGGTATAGGGTTCGATTAGGGTTTTTCTGCATTGGGGTTTTTCTGATTTGGTTGGTTTGTTGTTATTAAGAGAACAATTACAATATAATCTCCCTTGTCACTCTCTCTTTCTCTTTCTTATTTTTCATTTTTCTGATTAGGGTTTTTCTGATTTGGTGGTGGTTTTCCGGTGAAGGTGGTGGTTTCCGGTGAGGTGGTGGTTTCCGGTGAGAGAGAAAGGGGGGGGGGGTCTGTTACAGAATGAGGGAGGGGGTGGGGTGGGATTTATAAGTTAAAGGTTTATTGTCAAAAATGCCCCATAATTTTTGTTTTTTATATTTTGGCCACATATAAGTTTAGGTTTTTACATTTTGGCCACGAACACTAACCAAGTTAGACCTCAGTTAGTTTGGGAGTGATAAAAGCAAACAAGTTGAAAGTTTTGAGTGCTTATGGCCAAAGTGATAGTTGGGAGTATTAAAATCCATTTTCTCAATTACATTAAACCCGCCATGTGACGTGACATTAAAAAACATAACTACCCGCGGCAACGCGCGGGCATTTTCACTAGTCTAACATAGTCCCCCAGCACCAACAATGTACGGCTCCCACGAAAAAAATCACTTTACTCACTAGTTAACTCATGTCTGTAATGAACAACAATACATTTAAACAATGTCCGCTTATTACAATCAAAACCCAACCTATTAAAAAAAATTAAAACATACTCAGAACACTATAAAAACTTCGGACGATGTAATGTTATTGTCAACATATTAGTTGTGTTATCCTTGATATCATCAACGACTCTCACTTCCTAAGGGTTGATAACATCACAAATAAAAAGCACTCTCATATTGGTATGTTTAGTCCCTTCATGATGCATCTAATTCTTTGATAAATGCAAAGCGCTCTACTCATCATTTACGACCAATGCATACTTGACTATAAGGGTGGACAGGGTGGTCCGTGATGGCCATCCCGCAATCGCTGTGATTTATCACTACACCGGCCCGCCACCTTAATCATGCCCACGATAGAATAAATGTGTGATCCTCATCACACTCTTCTATAAACCTCATTTTTCAACCAAAATTACCACAAAGCAATCAAATAATATCTCCAACAATCAAACAACCCAAAAAATGAAAGTGCCAAGAAAGCACACAGATTCGACTTGACTACTCGTACTCTCCCTAGACTTATTAACACCAAAAGTGATGGAGTCATCCCTTACACGTAGTGTAATCTGACCGTCCGAGACATCGATCAATGCCTTTGCGGTGCGTTAGAAGGGTCGTCCTAATATCAACGGCACATGCTCGTCCTCCCGTATATCAAGTATGACAAAATCAACAGGAAACACGAAGCTCTCCACCCTTATTAGCAAATTCTCTAGAATTCCCATAGGGTACTTCACATATTTATCAGCCAACTGTAAGCACATCCTAGTTGGATTCAACTCCCCAAGATCTAATCTCTTAAACATGGAATACGGCAAGAGATTAATGCTAGCACCTAAATCAGCGAGGGCGTTCCTAACTGTCAAACCACCTATCTGACAAGGGATAGTGAAACTCCCAGGATCAGTCATCTTCTCGGGTAGTTTATTAAGAACGACAGCCGAACACTCCTCACTTAGAGTGACTTGGGAAAGCTCTTTCAAGTTCTCCTTGCAGGACAACATCTCCCTCAAGAACTTCCCATACTTAGGCATATCTCTAAGAACATCAATGGATGGGACATTAACCTTAGGTTCTTTAGACAAATCAATGAAGTGCCTATATTGATCTAAGTGCTCACTCTTATTCAACCTACCTGGATAGGGCGGTACTGGTTCATATGGGGCAGGTGGAACATAAACCTTTTTGGGCTCCTCGTCAGACTGTTTCTCCTTCAACCTACTTTTGGGTTGTGTGGTACATCTTGGGCCTAGCCTAGTAGGGTGCACCTTGCCCGGAGACTCTACCCTAATCTCCTCATCGACACTTTCCTCCTCAACTACCTCACTCTCTCTCGACACCGGGTGATCAACTCCCGTGCTCTTCCCACTTTCGGTGAACATCGCATTCACCTGAACATTTGTCGAATTCCTGGTCATCTTACCAACTAACTCTCCTATGACCCTCTCTAAACTTTGGAGTGTGGACCCCTGATTCCTAAATAATAGCTCAAATTCCTGATTTTTCTTTTGTTGCTCCTGATAACGGGTCTCACGCTGCATCACTATGGTCTCTAGGAGCTTATTTGTCCTAGCCTGATTCTCCTCATTTTTCTTTATTAACTCACTAATCTCAGACTTAGGATCTCCTATACTCTGCCATCCAGAGTTGTAACTTTGGACTTAATCTGAATTCTGGACATAGTTCAAGTCCTCACTAGGACCTACGTGACAATCTATGGTCTCATGACCCCGTCTACAAATCTCACACTTAGCACTAATCTTAACCTGAATATCCTTCATGACCTTAGCTAAGGATTCTACCTGGGCGGCTAGTGCAATGCTACTCTCAACAGAATGGATACCCTTAGGGGTAGCAGTAACGCCCCCAGAGCCAGGCTCCATGTAAGTGCTAGTGGCTAGGTCCTCTATCATCTCAAGGCATTCAGTAGCGGTTTTGGTTTTCATCATGTTACCGCCAGCTGTAGAGTCAAGAAATCTTTTGGTCGCGTCAGAAACTCCAGTATAGAATTTCTCCACGACTCTCCAGTCCTCAAGACCATGATGAGGGCACTTGTTCAAAAGTTCATTGAATCTGTCCCATGTCTCATAGAAGGACTCCCTTGACTGCTTAGTAAAGGCATAGATAAGATTTTTAAGACGAGCAGTTTGGAAGCACTCAAGTTCCTTGAATCTGTCCCATGTCTCATAGAAACACTTGTTCAAAACTTCTCTGGAATGATTACACAATTAGAAACCCTCATTAAAAAGTTTAGAAGCATTCATTGAAAATTTAGAAGCACTCATTAAAAATTTTGGAAGCACTCATTGAAAATTTGGACATACTCATTAAAAACTTTGGAAGCACTCATTGAAAATTTGGAAGCACTCATTAAAAAATTTGGAAGCACTCATTAATTTTAGACGCACCTTTGATATGAACAGCTAACATTGGAAGTCAGAGCCATTAAGTTTACCCAATTTAAGTTTGGAGGCACCCTTAACAATTTGGACACACCATTAAATTTTTTGGACGCGCCATTAAGTTTACCCAATTTAAATTGGGATGTTATCAAATGCACCTTTACAAAAATCAAACGCACCTTTTTACCCACTTCACCTTTACCAAAACTAGTGGTAGTGCCCGCGCGTTGCAGCGGGTGTTCCGACTATATCATATTCAATTATGATGTATAATATTAGAAATTTTGATGTTAAAACATGATAACTTACCATGAAGATGTTTGTATATCGCGTTATTTGGACGAACATCAATAATAATATCTCCAAGCATTGTTGCAACTCTAGTAGTAGCCAGAATAATTTCTCCAAGATTTTTCTCTAAAAGGTAGGCAAATGACGTTAAAACAACAAACTCCACTATGTTTTTATACCCAGGAACCTAGAGTCTTATCTTCAATATCATTATAATCAACCTACAAACACACCATTACTATGCAAAATGAAATAAGTTGTTGCTACTATATGAAGAAAGAAAAGCTAATTGTATACCTGATTATTGTAGTTCACAACACACATTCCAACTTGACTAATCATAAATATTTAAAGTGAAGAAAAATGATAAACCAATTTTAGTTAAATGTTAACTTAAAGAAAGTTATGCCATTTTTAAAGAAAAGGACATGCAGAATAAAAAAAAACTACGGATAAACACGTATGCAAAGAAAACCAAAGGTGGAAAAGTAGATGGGCCGACCTTATTGGTTATGGGGTCGACAACTCGTAATTTTGTATAATTCATGTGTTAAGATCGATTACGAAACCATATTTTTTTTTAAAGATTAATCTAACTTTTATGAAAAAGGTGGTTTACATGGTTGTATGCATTGGCTATACAATTTGATGTTTGACCCATTTCCTTTTATACTAAATGATTTAAATTAGCACACTTGACTTGATAAAGATATAACATAATCCGAATAAACCATTGAAAATAAATAACTGGATTAAAATAGTTCGCTCTAAAATCAATGGGCAAACTTTAGACAAAACACCAAGGATGATTAGAAGGATTGGACCTCATTAACGCCACTAATAATACCTATATATAATACCATCCTTATAAAGCCTTCCTGTCTTGCTCACCACCTGCAGATTTTTACATTCAACTATTATGAACCAAGAAGAGTGACACCCAAGAAGAGTGACACCCACTTCATATACAACAAAATCCAGTAGAGAAAATTCCAATTTGCTTGATTAATTTGCTTCCTAACTTAAAAAAATAAAAAATAAAAATAAAAAAACAACCAAGTTATACCTAATTGAATCATCAAAACCCCACAAAAGATCTAATCTTTTTTAGAAATTAGCTGTAGGATTCTTTTGTTATGAAATAGATTATCTAAAATACATAACACAACTTCAAATATCAGTTTGTTCAGTTCAACATTTACTCCACTTCATGAATCATGTGTAACTTCAATTTCCACAAACTATTAACCAAGTATGTTCAGTTTTCCCTATTTCTCTATTTATCCATCAAATGTTTAACACTCAATGCCAGTTTTACTTAAGATTTGTGTCAAGAAATACAAATTAGGAACATAATTAAGGGAGCTATGATACCTGATTGATAAAGAAGAACAGATATACCCATCTGTTGCCTTGAATGGAGAACGACTCAACCGGCGGTGTAACAAACGATGAACACGGTTCGAGAATATGTGGCGGCGACAATATCCTGTTTATTGACGGCAGCAATGGTTGAACCTCCTAATTCCAGTACACTTTTGAGGAGAGATTAGAGGCCAGCAGGGTTTTCCTTATTTTTTTCTTTGAATGTATACTTATAAATCATGTTGAATTCAAAACCGTAAATTGAGATTAAGATAATAACTACCTACTTAACATGATTAATAAATCCTAAAAATCATAACCAATATCGATTATCAATTGGCATCGAAGAATGACGGTTTCAAATTGCCATCAATTATTAAATTGCATTACTCATTTATGTTACTGGCCAATGAAGACGATCCATTAACTTGAAATTTAAAGAACGATCATTACCCGAAGAAAGGGAAAAGACAGTGAAAAAATAGATAAGGGGAAGGGCAAACATGGAACACATTTTTTAAATTGTAGAGGAGGAAGTGGGTAAAATGTCTAAACTACCCTCCTAAGTGTCTTAATTGTCACTAACATCCCCATAATATCCTTAAATTTCATGTTTAAATATGTTGTAAATGTTGCTTATTAAGTTGTACGGAGGTAAAAATGACCATGTTAGCCATAACTCCTTCTTTATAATGTATTATAGATTATAGATACCACGTATGGATTTACTCAGTAGATACCTCAGTTGTAGTATATGTGGGGCCGCAGCTCACCTCAGTTGTTCAAAAAATGCTCACATAGATTGTAAATGCGTATCTATGATTGGGGCTACACATGTCCTGCACCTATGGGCTACACATTTAAATGCTCACTGTGAAGTCATGTAGTGCTTCTTTTATTGGTGGTTCACCAATATGGTGTTGGTTATGGTATCAACGGTTGGTTAATGGTGGTGGTGGTGATAATATTGGTTAGATCTTCAAGCTGATTCAATTAGGGTTCAAGCATCAAAGGTAATTTGAATTGCGCTCTTGTTTTTGCTTTTTAGATCAGATCTAGGGTTTTAATTGGATTTGGATTTGTGATATATGATACAGAAGTTGATTGAATGGGTTTTTCTTTCGAGCTTTCATGAATTGTGAGCTACAGGGTTTGAGTTAGATAGAGTTAACCATGGTTTACACGTGTCAATCTGTGGTGACTTCCTACACTTTGTATGTTAAGGAACTTTGTACAGTATACTTTCCCTTTATTTAATTAGCTTTTTTTTTTTAGAGTAGTGTTTCAGCGGTAAATCTTGTGTTATAAAGCGACCACTACACAGGATCGAATCTCATAGCACCACACGGGTTTTTCCTTTCAAACCCAAGCGGTTATTTTTTCGGTGGAGCGTGAGATTCGAACCTGAGACCAAACCCGGGCAGGAACCCTCCAAGAAGGTAAACCTTCGGACCTCAAACCAGCTGGGCTGGAAATCATTCGCTTTTATTTAATTAGCTGATCTTAAATAAATTTGTAGTGTAATTTGTTGCCATTTAAAAAAATTAGTAGTGTTTGTTTACAATTCACAAAGTATTTTAGACTCACGACAAGCTTTTACAATGTCTTGTCATGTGAGGATAGAGACAAATTTTAATTTGTTCTTGCAATTTTAGGTTTTATAAACATAAAAATGTTGCTACAAAAATTCATTCAATAATAAAGTAGTGGATTGTTTAAATGGTTTCATTTGAAGATTATTTGAATATCGATTAATCCTTATAGACATAGTAGTGATGTAACTACCGAGTCAAATCGAACAGACCTTTCTTCGTGCTTGGCTTATTTTTAAACCGAGCCGATCAGCTCGTTTACAACAAAGCTGAAAACTAACCGGGCATTTTTTGAGCACATTTTTTTCGAGCGAGCGGTAAGTTTTTCGGACAACCATAAATTTTGAATGTTTCCTTTAATGTTTTCGCTGCCTAGTGATAACTAAGGTTCGATCGTCCGAGGATGACACTAAGTCTGAGGTCCGGTTGTCTGAAAATGTGGCTCAGGTTGAGGACGGTGAGGCAATGAGCATACTACAGATAACAAGTGCCGCATTGTGGCGTAAGTTGATAGCAGAAGACAATTGATGGCGGAAAACTAATATGAATAGGAAGTCAAGCATGTCTTTTCACGACTTAAGGTTGTACAATTAAACTTAGAGGTTGTTTGGTTGATTAAGTGCTGAATCATTAAAAGGTCTGAATGGTTAAGAGGCTCTGAATGATTAAGTGCTGAATGGTTCAGCTATACACCAAATTTGAATGGTTCAGCTCTAAACCATTCCATTCAGAGCCTTTTTAGTTGAAACAAACAATCTGAATGTTGAACCATTCAGAGCTGAATGGTTCAAAGCCCCATTAAGAAGCTACCAAACAGGCCTTAGTGTTAAGTTATCATTGGGTTGACTAAGTCAGTAACTATAAATATAATTATATATATGCATATATATTGAGCCAAAACCCAATAGGGTGGTATGTATAAAACCATAAATATAATTGTAATTAATCTGTGTATATATATATACACACACACTTATATATATATATATATATATATATATATATATATATATATATATATATAAAATTCATAAAGATTATATCGAGCCGAGCGGACCATTACGCATGCTTGGCTCGTTTACAAACCAAACTGAGGCGATCGGCTCATGTAAAACCGAGCGAAAAATCGAGTGAACATTTTTTGAGTAAATTTCAAGCGAGCGTCAGCGCCGAGCAATTTAAACAGCCCTAGATATAACTAGAAACAAGCTGTTTTTAACGGTCTAGATAGAATGAGATGCACATAGTTGGTCTAGAATGAGATGAATATAAGGCTTTGAGGTGTGGCTTCCGGGGAGGGGAACTAACGTGGACCTCATCCCCGGGGAACACCCCCCTGCCCCGAGGTGTGATCGGCGCCAACGGTGAAACAACGTTGTCCACCCTGTCCCTTTTCCCAAGAAAAATATAAACGTTGTGGAGAGAGGGGGGGGGGGGGAGGGAGAGGTGTTTAAGAGAGAGAAGTCGGATGGGTGTGACCGGCAACGGGGATCCGTTTAAGAGGAGATAGGAACGTCAAATGACCGGATCTATTAAAAAAGATAGGTTTTAGAGAGTATGGTGATCTGTTGAAGAAGATGGGTTTTAGAGAGAGAGGAGGAGGATATGTGTGTGGTGTGTGTGTCAGAAGATATACACATTTTTTTTTATTTTTATTTTTAGTTAAAATAATGGAAGGAAAAGTGTGAACCATTTCCCTTATTAAGAAAAAGAAAAAGAAAAATTGATCACCTAATTGGTTCGATCAAACATATTATGTCTACACACAATGTTTTTAGATGCATATATAAATTGGGTCCCATTTCATAATTCATTTAAACTAACATTTTGTGTGAATTTTCAATAGTTCCAACAATTATTTCTTCAAAACTTATATTTTTAAATATATTTCACTTTATTAAAAACAATAAAACTCATAAAGATGATGTAATTTATTACACCTTTATAAAGTTATCCAATCTCCAATGAGGAGGGATCCTCAAATAAACAACCCAAGAACAAAGACTCCTTTATCTTCAAAGGTATGTATATACAAACTTCAGTTTTCACCTAAACACACAACCTAATCTCCATCACACAAAACATTCATTTATAATAAATAAACCATACTTCTTAAACCCAAAGCCAAAATGTACATGTCCTTACTTGGGTGGTGCTATTGATCCCAACCGTCCTTCCGCCGCCGGAACTCCACCATCCTGCCTGATATCCCACCGTACAACGCGGTAAACCTCTCTAAGCACTTACTTCGCACGCGATAATGTGCTTGTGTATTTTCACTGATCGCGACCCCTGAGAACTTTGACGTGTCAATAGCCCAAGCCGGTTTAACATACTCCACGGATGTCCCCGAAGATGTTGCATTCGCGTATAAGAAATTCATCAACACGTCCTCACAGTTGAAAAGCTCGTCCACTACAGCCCGCCCTGCTGCGGCTTCTTCACTCCAGTAGCGTGCGAAGGCAGCATTATTATCCATGAAAGCTGCACCGGTCAAGATCATGTTATACCCGTTAAATTTCCGAGCATGTTTCTCACCTCGGTACTCTAATGGGCCTGGCCCGTTAACTAGGCGTGGGTAAAAGCCCACTAGTCGCTCCGGATTCTCCCTCCATACTTTGAACCCGCGTTCGATGTGATCACAGCTCATGATGATGTCATCGTCTAGCTCGAGGACGGCCCGGGTCTTTATCAATGGGTCGATTTTGAATCTGTTGTTCAATGAGTTGTTTTCCTCCACTCGGATTCTCACCGGGACTGATGACTCCAACTCGGTTGGATCTGGTGGTGTCCCTTTGTTCCACACCACCACGATCTCACCAACCGAGGGGCATTGAGAGTAATGTTTTATATACCATTTCAAGTTCCATAATCGCGCATCGTAGGTCATGGCTAACATCGTAAACTGAGAGTAGTGATGGTTAACGGCGTGACTCTCGTGACCACCACTTCCGCCATATATGTATCCGATCCCAGCAAACATAAACCCAATGGAAGCAATCAAGATGACAACAAATGCAAACCGACCAAGGCTCGTTTTCGGGTTCACCTTGCACCGAAGAACAGAACTCAACCGGTTCAAGCGGCTCAAGTAATGTCTTAACCGAGATGCCAACAAGCTCGATCGCTCCCAAACCAAAACGAATCACTTCTTTTCTTTATAGTATGCGGACACCAACTTAGCGGGACGATGCACCGCACAAACCCGAGCAACATACCCATTACAAAAACTAGCAAACCAGTGGCTGAAATCAACAACCATCCAACAATGTACCTCCTTGTCGTGTCACCGGACGGGGTCCTGTCCCCGTCCGAAACTGCGATCCACTTACCGGACTTTAACTGTTGGGCGTCCAGATGATGGGATCGGGCACCGTTCCACGCGTTTTTACCTTTGGTCGGTTTTTGAAACCCTAAATCGACTTCGACTTCCTCATAATTGTAAGGGGTAAGAAGTTGAATCTTGAAGACACGGACACGCCTGCCGTATGTCTGGCCGTCGTCTTGACCCAAGCGATACATGTGTCCATTGTAAAAAAATGGTCTACCTCCGTTTCGGGCTCCGGTTGCTTTGCCCGTGTTGTAAACGGGGTTGTGCTTATGCTGTTTCCATGGACCGAAGGGGGTGTTGCTATACCATATTTCAAGCTCGCCGTTCTTTTTGGTGCTGATTCGACTATGATCGGAACCGAAAAGCCAGTATCTGGATTCGTATTTCATGATAAAGGAATCGATTAAAGGGCGTTTCAAGATGACTTTTTCGAGTTCCCATTTCAGTGGAAACTCGACTGCTCGGTAAAGACGAAGATCACCTTTCTTACTTCCTTCAGGCATCATATATATCTGAACAAATTAAATATATATATAACACCCATTAATTAAATAAACATAACAAAATATCTACAGTAGTAATTTATAAAGGAATCTTCAAAATCCATTGAAACCAACTGCTTAGTTATATTTATTTCTTATTTTCATTTTTCAAACATTAATTATTATTATGTCTATTTATCAAATGTTTTTATTTTTTAATACCAACTAATATTTTCGAAAATAAAAGGCAAAGAGCATGTCTTGACTTTTTTTCACTTCTAGAAAGAAAATTATCATGTTAACTTTTTTTTTTTTTTTTTTCACTTCTAGAAAGAAGATTATCATATACATGAACCGTTTTGTTTTAAAACTGTTAAAGCTAGAAATGCGGGTCCATTACCAAACCCAGCCAGCTTGGTTAGTTGAGAATTTTTGTCCAAATTATGGTTTAAAAATCGTACTTGGCCGTTGTAGTCAAAAACATATGGATACGAAAGATGCCATTCTTCATCCAACACGACTCCCATTTGTTCCCATGACGCCCCATTGTTAATGCTTCTCGCAACCCCAATATCTCCTTGCATGCTCATTGAATTCTTGGTCTCGAAGAACAAGTACAGAACGTCTCCCTGAAACAATTTTTTACTTTGGTCAAACATAATAATTTCTTTTTTCTTTTTTCTTTTTGGAAAAAATGAACACAAAACCTACGAAATTAAATTCCACATAAAAGACACTTTCTTTTCGAGTTGGTCAAATTTGACTTGTGGAAGACTTGGAATATTATTAGTAAATATACCTTTTTGAATTTATTAAAATTTTATTTTTTTATATTACATCATAACGATTATTTTGCCAAATATATTATTTACTTATTTTTTGTATTTAACGATCAACGAAACATTACGCCTTAACTACCCGGGCTAACCCGCTTCACTTGCAAAGGCACATCATACGCACGTAGCAGACGAAGCGCTGGGTAGCCCGAGCCCACATAAAAGTCCCCGAACCGGGAAACACCCGCCTATCTGAAGGCACGCTACGGCAAAACCCGGGTGAGATCAGATTCGAACTTGAGACTTTTCAGCCCAAACTCTAACCCTCATTTCTTATGTTACTCCCCTCAAGCGGGAGGGGTTTATTATTATTTACTTCATATTTATTCGATTAATGTTAATGATGAATTTAAACAAAATACTGAGAATTAGATCAACATTTATTAATAGAAAACAAATATACGTATGTAGAGAGTGGGATAGAAAAAAAAAAAATACAAGGAAAGTATAGAAAATAAATAAATAAAGAACTAGACAACATAAACAAGTATAGACTTTATTTTAGTTACATATTATAAGAGATTTTATTTTAAATCATAAACCAAAAAAAAAAACAATATTCTACAGAATCGTAAATATTAATCCATGACCATTTCTTATCAAACAATATTCTAGTAGTACGAATACACCAAAAACATATAAAAGATCGAAAGACTTGTCACGGGTAGAATACTAGAATGGATAATTACGAAGACAACAATTATCAGATTTTCAAATATTAAATCCAAACAAAATTGTAAAAATACATGAATTCGTAGTCGGCGAACGGCAAGTAAAGTGGTCAAACTTATCACATGTATTATCTCCATCATCCTAGTACAATATTATTTCGAAAATTCCAAAATCAATCAAAATACCTTAAATTCAAAAAATCAAATATAAGAAAATCCCTATGAAATTTAATTTAATTCAAAATTCAAAAATCAGCAAATAAATCCTTTAAAATAAATACGAAATTGATTCAAAAATCAGCAAATTACTGGACAATGATCACCGGCCCAGATGGTTTGAGGTGGAAAGATTTACCTCATTGGAGGGTTACTGCCGGGTTTGGTCTCAGATTCGAGTCTCACACTCTACCGAAAAAATAACCGCTTGGGTTTGAAAGGAGAAACCCGTGTGTTGTTATAGGATTCGATCTTGGGCAGTGATCGCTTCACAACACAGGATTTACCGCTGAAACACTACTTTCTAAAAAAAATATTTCAAATTGCTATAAAATTAATCCAGAAAATTAGATTCATTAAAATCAGTCATTCTTCTAGAACAAGAGTCATGTAATAAATAAAAGTATAAAAAGAAAAATCCAACTTCAAGAATCATCAAACTTGTAATGCAAATTCAATTCAAAAAATTAATGAAATTTAATTCAACAATCAAAAATCAAATAATTTTAAAATTAATATAAAAATGAAAACTCAAATTCTTTAAAATCATTCATTCTTGAAAAACCAGAATCATGTAAAAACAACAAAAAAATAAAAGAGAATTTAAAGGATCAAACTTGCATAAAATGTTACCTGAACATACAAAAACGGATCAGCAACAAAATTACTCGGGTACCCAGAGTCCGTAACCGACCCACACGTCACAACCGGGTTAGCCACAGGCCATGCGCCACTGTTATTCACCCAAACATTAACCTACAAAAAAAACAAATTCAAAACCAACCCCAAAACATCCCAATTTTAGATAAAAATTAAACAAGCACTTACAGCTTCAATCGGTTTAAGGGAGAAGGGCGAATCCCCATAGAAAACACCTATGGCCCACGACCCTTCACTGTCCTGGTTACACCCAACCGAACCGGTTTCGTACATATTACCATACATCATGTATGTATACATCAACCCAATTGAACTGAACACCATAAACGATATTAACAGGAAAGAGATACTGTCGTGCACGCGCCACCACCTTGTTCTGTGTGTTTTCTCGGTAACCCCTGTCGTCGTCGGACCAAAAACCATTTTTGTTGGGAAATTAAAATTTTACTAAAAAAGGTGACGGAAAACGATCAAATTAATTTTTAACTGGTGGAATATCAAATATAAATATAAATATAATACAGTTTTGTTTTGTTTTGTTGGGTGAATTATTGCAAATTTGTGAAGAAGGGAAAGGGGGGTTTGGATTATTATTATTATTATTATGATGATTATTAAATAAAGAGATGAAAATTATGGAGGAAATGAAGTGTGATGGGAAGGTGGTTTTGAGTTTGGGATTGAAAAGTGTGAGAGAGGAAGCAGTGGGTGTAATAGTTATAGGGGTGGGGGAAACGTGGCTGCTGGCGTGTCTTTGTTGACGGCCTGAGTTTTGTTTGAATTTAACGACTTTGACAAAAAGTTTCTGACTTCTTTTCACTTTAACCCTTTGGTTTCGAATATTTGTTTTTTTTTTTTTTATAAATTTATATTATTTTTAAATAATTGAATAAAGGGTTGATTTCTATTTTTATTGAATGATAATATTTTTTTAAATATTTATATTTTACTAGTTAGTTTAATCTATAACTTTTAGAATTGAGTTTATATGAGGTGACATTCAATGAAATGTGACATGTGACATCATGTGAAGCTTTTTTTTAAAGGCTCTGGCTATTTGGACACCCAAGGAATCTAATTTGACACCCTACTCATGCATCGTATAGAGCTATACGAGGAATATAGGGTTCAAAAAGCTGAAACACTGACTCCAAGGCACGTACAGTCTGCAACCTCGTACTTATATGCCTCGTATAAAGCTATACGAGGTATATAGGGTTAACTTTTTTAATTTTTTCATGCTTAGGGTTTTGTTAAATATGTGGGTCTGATATTTCAAATATTGGGCTATACGAGGGCAATACGAGGATTTTTTTTTTTTTGAACGTGCAATAACCGTCTGATACATATCAGTCTGAATTTTTAACATATAATTTTATAAGTTGAATTGACTCTTCTTAACACCAACAACCACATGATTAAAAGTCATGAAGTTGCTAATCTCAATCTCCACTATATTCCCTGGCAAATAGATAATCATCTTCACCCTTGAATTGACTGTTCTTAATACGTTAATATCAGTCTAAATTTATTACGTATATTTTAGAAGTTGAATTGACTCTTCTTAATACGTCAATATCAGTCTGAATTTATTACGTATATTTTTCGAAGTTGAATTGAGTCTTCTTAATACGTCAATAACAGTCTTAATTTTTAACGTATAATTTTCGAAGTTGGGTTTGTTTTTTAAACATTGTTTCTATTTTTTAAATAGTTTTGATTTGTAGCAATTGTATATACATCACAAAGATATATAACTTAAGTTGATTTGTAACTGAATAACTGATCAAGAACTATTAACAACAGTAAATAAACATCACAAACATAAATATCTGAACTGAATATATACATATCAACTAACAAGTTCATACAAAAGAAGTCATAATAGTACTGAATACATTCAAAATAACTGAAGCATAGAAAATAAAAAAACTAATGATCTGCATCATCTGCCCACGTGGCGCTGGTGGTGGTCGTGGTGCTGGTGGGGGTTTGACCGGTAATCCTGCTTGCTGTCTCCTCTCTGCCTCCGACTCAGCCAGCTGGTGCTGGTGGGGGTTTGACCGGTAATCCTGCTTGCTGTCTCCTCTCTGCCTCCGACTCAGCCAGCCACGTCATCCAGTCTAGAATAGCGTCGTGACCACGGCGCATCTCCTCCTGATCGCGACGCAGATCACGAATACTGCGCTCCATACGACGCATCCTCTCTACAACATCAAGAGGGGGCACCCCGGTAAACGTGAGCCGGGTACTGAGGTGGCTCTCGAGGCGCCGGCTCATCCTCTACCTCTGGCTCCAGATCAACCTCAAACGGACCATCCACGTCCTCCACCATATCCTCCTCAACATCCCAAGGGTAAGGTGGGATGACCTCCGGTAACTCCACCGGCACAAAGAGCTCTCCCTCGGCGTTCTTAAAACGCCGACCCATCCCAGCGAACTTGCGCGTAACGCGCATGCCAATGATCGTCCTACGATCCAACTAAGATGGCTGGAGCGGAGGACGCAAGTGGGGGTCACCATCGGGCAGAAGCCCCAAGTGACGAGCGAGGATGGTGACATACGCACCACCGTATAAATCTCCCCGCTGCTGACGGTGTATGGCGGAGGAAAACCACTCCGCCATACAATGCGCGAGCGCGCACGGCCTCCGATATAATAGACAGTAAAGATAAAAGAGGTCGTCCTCGTGCACCACTCGCGGGAGGACTGGCGTGGCTGGATCGACGTAGCGATCAACCGGTGCATATATCGGTGGAGGGGGTCACGAATGGCGGTCACCCTGCCCTTGTCCTTCTGAAACCGGCGACCAGGATGTAACATCCGGCCCCTCTCACCACCAATATTATCCGCTTTGCCCCGATGGGTTGCCCATCCAGAGCTCACGGATTTGTTTTTGGTCGCCCCAGTGGAGACTTCCCAGGAGGTCACCCATCCTGATACTACTCCCACCTGAGCACGCTTAACTGTGGAGTTCTCCTCTCATCCACTAGCATTAAGCCCAAAACGCGTTGGTGATTTAAGAGGCTTTGGATTACTTATGAACCAAGGATCTCTCCTGGCCACGGCCGATGTGGGATTTGCCTAGGGTGTCATACAAAGGTCCATGTTAATCTCCCAGAAATCAGTACTGTTACAATCACCCCCCTTAGGGACTCATCGTCCTCGATGAGGTTTGCCCCACCATCCCGAACGGCACAAGAGTGGCTCTGATACCAATTGTAACATCCGGCCCCTCTCACCACCAATATTGTCCGCTTTGCCCCAATGGGTTGCCCAATGGTATTAGAGCCACTCTTGTGCCGTTCGGGATGGTGGGGCAAACCTCATCGAGGACGATGAGTCCCTAAGGGGGGGGGGGTGATTGTAACAGTACTGATTTCTGGGAGATTAACATGGACCTTTGTATGACACCCTAGGCAAATCCCACATCGGCCGTGGCCAGGAGAGATCCTTGGTTCATAAGTAATCCAAAGCCTCTTAAATCACCAACGCGTTTTGGGCTTAATGCTAGTGGATGAGAGGAGAACTCCACAGTTAAGCGTGCTCAGGTGGGAGTAGTATCAGGATGGGCAACCCATCGGGGCAAAGCGGACAATATTGGTGGTGAGAGGGGCCGGATGTTACACAGGAGCTATGACCGCCAAAAACCCAAGCAATGTAGGCCTAGACGTCGCGCGTATAGCATCTCGATATAACGCGGTATCCGTCTCAGGCTCCGTGTAAAACCCCAAACGGCACGCGAACGAGCGTAGGGACATCCTGAACGTCTGCCCCGCAAGCCGGAAGGTGATCTCGAAGAAAGGATCCTCGGGATCATCGTCCTCCTCTGGTCGATCTGCTGGTCGTGGGGTGAAAGTAAAGGAAGACAAGAACTCCACGGTCAGCTCCCGAAACGTCGGAGTATGGGCACCATCAAACATACGGCTCCAGGGCGTATCAACGCCGATGATATCACGTGCTCGGGCCAGCTCACCAAACTCTTCCAACGCAGTATAAGAAACGGACTTGTGAGCCACGACCTGCATTATGTTAATAACAATAACAATAATAACAATAATAAATAATAAAGAATAAATAATAATAATAATAACAATAATAAATAATAAAGAATAAATAATAATAATAATAATAATAATAATACCTGCATCCTCCTAAGCTTCTGACAGCGGTGCCACGCCTGGCTGCCAGCAGAAAACTCCAAGTACGGGTGACCCAGAAGTGGGTCAACCTGTCGTGGTGGCGGCGGTGGTGGTCCCCCTCCCTCCTCCCCGTCAAAGTCCGCGTCCTCGCCATCAAATATATCCGCCATACTACGTAATTTTAAAAAAATATGTTATTTTTAAAAAAATAATGATATTTTAAAAAAATAATGTTATTTTTAAAAAAATAATGTTATTTTAAAAAAATATGGTATTTATAAAAAATAATGTTATTTTTAAAAATAAATATTTTTTAATAAAAAATTTGCATATATATTATTATTGTTATTATTAAAGTAAAAGATTAATAAAATAAAAAAAAATAAAACTATGAATGAATATGCATCGTATTGCCCTGTATGAGGCATATTCATTCATCTTCAATAAAGAAACCCAGATCTGTTCATCTTCATCAGCCCCAAATTCAAGTTTCATGAATGAATATGCCTCGTATTGCCCTGTATGAGCCATATTCATTCATCATATCCACATGAATCCCATATAAGATCCCCAATTCAGCCCCAAATTCAAGCCCAACTAATCTAACCTAGATCAATTAATCAATAAATCTAACCTAGTATCAACCCAATACGTGTGAAAAATTAAAGAAAACATACCTTAATACACTGATGGTCCACCAACGTTCGTGTTTGAGGGTGTGTTTGATCGTTTGTGTGTGTGTTTGTGTGTGTGTTTGTGTGGTTCGTATGGCAGATATGAGACTCGTATTGGGGCTGATATGGGTCTTGATACGATTCGTATAGACCAATACGAATCATATAAGGGTCCAATATTGGTTGCCAGCCCAGTATGAACCCAATACTAGGCCTGTTATATGTCTAGGTTTTCCTTTTTAATAAAAAATACTAATTTTGCTTTAAAAATTCTAAAAAAATATATAAAAAATAATAATAATAATCAATAATCAATAATAAAAAATAAATAAATAATAATAATAATAATCAATAATCAATAATAAAAAATAAATAATAATAATAACAATAATAACAATATTTATTAATAACAATATTTATTAATAATAAATAAATAATAATAATAATATTTTTTAAAGTTAGTTTAATATATTTAAAAATTTATAAAAGATAAAAAAGAAAAACACCTATGGGGTGTAGACAAGTCCAACTCTACAGAAACAAAGCAAACATCTTTAAATAAATAATAATAATAATAATCAATAATCAATAATCAATAATCAATAATCAATAATAAAAAATAAATAATAATAATAATAATCAATTTTAAATAATAATAATAATAATAATAATCAATAATAATAATACTAATAATAATAATAATAATAATAATCAATAATCAATAATAATACTAATAAATAATAATAATATTTTTTAAAGTTAGTTTAATATATTTAAAAATTTATAAAAGATAAAAAAAGAAAAACACCTATGGGGTGTAGACAAGTCCAACTCTATAGAAACAAAGCAAACATCTTTAAATAAATAAATAATAATAATAATAATCAATAATCAATAATCAAAAAAAAAAATAAATAATAATAATAATCATCATTTTTAAATAATAATAATAATAATAATCAATAATCAATAATAATACTAATAATAATAATAATCAATAATCAATAATAATAATACTAATAAATAATAATAATATTTTTTAAAGTTAGTTTAATATATTTAAAAATTTATAAAAGATAAAAAAGAAAAACACCTATGGGTGTAGACAAGTCCAACTATATAGAAACAAAGCAAACATCTTTAAAACCTAACAAAAGAAGCTAAACAAAACCAAAAAACCGAAAACGCATCGTATCGGTGACAAAAACTGAGAATTTTTGTCACATTGGGTTGAGAATAATAAAACTAATTTTCTGTAATTTTTTTATATTTTTTTAAGTTAGTTTAATATATTTAAAAATTTATAAAAGATGAAAAAGAAAAAGGAAAAAACAATGGTATTCTTCGTATAGCCCAACATGAGGCATATAATGGGCCACGTATTGGGTTGATACTAGGCTTGTCACCAATACTGGACCCTTATCTGCTTCGTATAGACCTATACGAGGCATATAATGATCAAATCTCGAGGCAAGTGGTTGACAGTTGGATCTGATGGGATATGGACAGACATATGTCTCGTATTGGTCTATACGATGAGCTATACGAGGCATATAATGGGCCACGTATTGGGTTGATACTAGGCTTGTCACCAATACTGGACCCTTATCTGCTTCGTATAGACCTATACGAGGCATATAATGATCAAATCTCGAGGCAAGTGGTTGACAGTTGGATCTGATGGGATATGGACAGACATATGTCTCGTATTGGTCTATACGATGAGCTATACGAGGGCAGCATATGCAACGTATTGACCAATACGAGACATATAGGGGTCTCGTATAGGGTTCAAGCCTCATATCAGCCTAAATGTTGACTGGAGTATGCCACATATGCAACGTATTGACCAATACGAGACATATAGGGGTCTTGTATAGGGTTCAAGCCTCATATCAGCCTAAATGTTGACTGGAGTATGCCACATATTGGCCTATACGAGGAATATTGTCACTTTTTTTTTCTCAGCTATTAACTATTAAAATACATAATTTTTTTTAGTATACATAAGTTATAAAAAATTGAAAATTAACTAATAAAACACATAAAATGAATAAAAAGTAATTTTATTCATTCAAATAATATTTTTAGAAGTTTACATTTATTCACCACTCAAAGATTGTAATTAACCAACATCCTCAATTGAAGGATTTTCCGGTTTCTTAGCTTTAAGCGCTTTAAACCATTCAATTTGTTCCGTGTACAAGTGCCTTATAAATGTTGTTCATGTTATATTCGTATATTTGAGTTGTGGGAGACTCGCATAACGTAGACCATGAACGTGCAAATTCCTCCCAATCAGGGTGTGTAAATGATTTCTTGCAGCGTTTTGAAATATTCTGATAAATGTGATACCTGCAAAGAAATTTGTTTGCGTTTGGGAAAACTTTGTCAGCCGCGTTCATAAGCGCCCGGTCTCTGTCAGTTAAAATAACACGCGGCTCCATACAATCTTCCAACATAAACTTAAGATGCTCAAGGACCCATATGAAGTTTTCTTCACGTTCCTTATAAACAATGGCATTAGCGGCACAAAATGACTGGTTTGTGGACGTCAAACCGACAACTTGCACTAACGGTAAACGGTACATGTTGGTCTTGTAGGTTGCGTCGATCAACAATACATGCGGGAACGCCCGCCACATTTTGAAAGATACAGGATGAACAAAAAAAATGTCCTCAACCGTATTTTTTAAAGGATCCTCCCGAGTGTAATACGTGTATTTTTTCTCAACCAGCAGGTTTTCCAGTTCCTGCATGGGTGATCCACCTCGTTTCTTTATAGCACTAATCTTTTGACACGCATTGTGTATATCTTTCAAAACACACATGCTCTCCGGGAAGTGTCTCTTTACGGTTTTCCAGATTTTACGCGGCTCCATCTCCTGCGCCCACAGCTCCTCCACCAAATTTAATTGTTCGGGAGACAATCTTCTTGCATACGTGTGGCCCTCCAGATATTCAGCAGGACCATGGTTATGTTCGGCATTCCTCACCTGTACCCTCCAGGCGTCACGTTTCCCGTCATATAACCCGATCACTAGAAAAGGGCAACCAATTTTTTGGCTGCCTGTTTTCCTCTCGGTGGCTATACTCTTGTGCTCGCGACCACGGTTGCACACTAGCCAAACCTTCACGTCCATATTATCAACTTTTTTGGATCGTCGGGTCACAATGACGTAACCGTTATCTTTTCCCATTTTCTTAACCCACGTAACCAAATCTTTTCGGGAAACGAAATCTTGTTCAGTTTCATACGAAACTTGCGAACACCGTGGTTGCTCGTCTGAAACATTCGAGTTGTGGGGTTGCTCTTCTCGAACTTGCGGGTTTTGTCTCGGGTCGTACGTAGAGTACTGCGGTACGTACGCATACTCACCATCGTGCTCGTAGTGCTGGTAGGTTTCCCCTACGTATGAATGTTCAACATTGGGTTCATAGAACGGCTCGTTCAGGTCTGGCAACAATGGTTTTTTGTAACCAGACACAACCTCTTGTGAATAAGGAATACCCGCTGCTTCAAAATTAGGAATACCTGTCGTCTCGTGAGAATTAGGAATACCGGCTGCTTCAGAATTAGGAATACATGTCGTCTCGTGAGAATTAGGAATACCGGATTCATCGAAAATATTAGCCCACCATGCCATTTTGGAGAAAAAATAGCCCACCATAAAATTGAGAGAAGAAGAAAAATTGACGTTTGAAAAATGAAGAAGAAAGGAAGGGAAGAAGAAGAAAAGGAAGAAAATAATCAACTTTGGTTGAATATGACTCGTATTGGTCTATATGGGGAATATAGGGTACGAGTGGCAGTTGCTTTATGTTACATCGTACCGGACATCGTACGAATATTCCTCGTATTGGTCTATACGAGGGATATGACACCAATAATTGGCCTGCCAAGTTGACTGAAAAGGACACACGTGAACCCTATATGCATCGTATTGGCCAATACGAGGAATATAGGGTTTTTTTTTTTGTCAGAGTGTTGTCTGATTGGGGGACAATAAAGCGTATATGCCTCGTATAGAGCTATACGAGGCATACCTAGGGTGTCTAAATAATTTTTTGGGTGTCCAAATAGTATCACCCTTTTTAAATTTATTTATTTTGTATTTTAAATAAAATTTATATCTATATTATCTTAAAATTTCAAATATGTTAATTAATATCTTTTCCTTATTTTCCTCTCACATTTTTTAAATGTTAGTGAACTATTAATTATTTTAAAATTTCAAATATGTTAATTAATATTTTTATCTTTATTTTTTTTCTTATTTTCCGCTCACAATTTTTAAACGTTAGTAACTTTTATGTATGATATTTTTTTTGAAAAAAAATTACACCAAATTAACGATCGCTTTATTATCTTTCTAACGAGCACCATATATAGTGCTATACAAAAACGAAAAAAATGTTTTTTAGTGAGTTTTTGTCATGCAGAAAAAAACACAATGTATTTAGGTAATTTCTTAATCATATATACACAAGTCACTAATCATGTTATGATAGTATATATGTCTTCGAACCTACTATTACATATATGAATTGCCCATGTTCATGTGCTATAACGATATGCTTAGCATTAAAAGAGGTTGAGATTTTTTAATCTGCCGGGAACGCAGCATGAGAACCCTTTTGATAGTATAAACATTAGAACAACTTTTTTTAACATTAAAAGAGGTCGAGACTGTTTACTTCTTTTATCCTTTTTTATTAAGTAATATTAGATTTTTTTAACCCCGGGACACTCCCGGGGTAATCAGCTAGTTATTAAAATATCTATATCTATTAATGTTCAAAAGCGTATGAAATCATATATGGCATTTAAATATGTCATCATTTTCCTCGTGTCATGTGGCATCCTCCTTATTTTCATCTAAAAGTCTATTTTTTCTCATGTTTTTTCCTACAACTTTTAAAGGTTAATAACTTTTATATACGATATTTTTTTTAAAAAAAATTACACCAAATTATCGAACGTTTTTTATCTTCCCAACAATTATCATAGTGCTATACAAAAAACGAAAAAAAAAAACGATTTTTTTTTCTGTTTTTGTTCATACAAGAAAAAACACAACGTGTTTAGGTAATTCATTAATAATGCTTAGGCAAGTCACTAATTATGTTCAAACTATGAATTATATTTTCATCAAGAGTAGAATATGTTAAAACCACTTCTTTCAAAAAAAAATCACACATTCGAGACTACCGCCTCAATCACGCAAGGTAATGGTTGTTTCTAGCTCTGCTCTTTATCCAAACATACATCTTATTTTTAATATACATTTTCATTCTTATTGAAATGATTAAAATTATTGTTTTTTTTTTATATTATAGCAAATTAATTTCTATGTTACATCATAACATATACATTATCACATCATATTAGATTGAGTAAACTGCTAAAATGGCCTCTGAGGTTTGGCCCAAAATGTTTCTTTAGACAGAAAAAAGTTTTTTTTAATCACTGGAACACGACCAACCATGAACGTAAACTATGGCCCAAGTTCTCAAGAGGAGCCCGAGGTCGGGCCTGAAACTCAACGCGAGCCCGACCAACCACGTCAACCCGAGGGTTCTCAACCAGGGGGTCGCGCGAGACGCTCGCACAAAAAAAAGACACTAACGCACCTCGTCAAAAAAAGAAGTATGAGCGTTGGGCGAAAGACGAGGAGTTTGCTTTAGCGCGGGCTTGGCTCGACATATCGGAGGATCCCAAAGTTGGTTAGTATTTTTAAACGTATTTATATATATATATATATATAAATACGATTATTTATAACTATACTATATTATAATGCATGAAGGAGGGGTATTTTAAGATACCAAAAGGTTAAGAACTAATTTTTCATTAACAACTCTAAAATGAGGGTAAAATAGTCATTCATACATTATTTACACTTTAATACCATATCTTATTTACTCTTTAATTCCCTAATTTTTAATTAGTAATTACATTTTCTTCCCATCCCCTACAAAATTATAATTTCTTTTATTTAATTCTATCATAAATTTAAAACTATTATATTTTAAAAACATTCGAATATACCATGACAACCGGCTCATTTTTGGCGAGTGTCGGTGTTTGTCGTAATCAATACCGATGTTTGGATTGAAATGTACAAGAAAGAATGCCTTTTGTACAAGTGATTATTGCATTTTATGTTTTAAATACTAACTAGATGAAATATAATATGGATTTATTATTAATATGGATGTTGAATCATAACACTATTTCATGATCAAGTAAAACTAAAAATTGTAAAAGTGAATTTGGTGTTAAATACTGTTCCGCCAAATAATGAAAAATTCACATAAATCAAATGCAACGATTTAAAAAACCAAACAGGGCACTCGAAATCTACATATCAGCTTCGGTGATTCTTAAAATATGATAATGTTGTTAAACATTATGGTTCATCCTTGCTTTGATAGACAAATAATTTGTCACACAGTAACAAAACTGCAACACAAGACTGGGCTCTAAGAATGCTTTATCACGTTTGTTACTGATAGCTTCAATTGTAGTACCCTATTTAAATAATCAACATTAGCAATATATGCATATGTATATGGGTATGCATGCATATATGTACAGGTATACACATAAATAAACATAACGAGCTAAATATACAAAACTTTAAAATAATTAAGTTTAGAAAAAAATATAAAAATGCATTGTAGATATTAATTATAGGTAATTTTTTTTTAAAAACCTCAGCTGCATCAATTTGGTAGAAAACACATGATGCATATTATATATCTATGTGATATGAACATCTATGTTAATAACAACAAAACTCCCTAATTTGAAGGGGTTCTTTTTAACAAAGTTTAAGAAAAAAAGATAAACACAATAATTTTTTACACTTTAGTTAAAGATAAACAAAAATTCCTAATTTAAAGGGGTGGGAAAATCATCAATTTCAAAATTTAAACCATGTGCTAACTACTAAAGTTTAACAAAATTTCATAATTTAAAGGGGTGGGAAAATCAAGAATTTGAAAATTAAACCATGTGCTAACCTACTAAAGTTTATTCTATAAATACATACTAATGCACACCTATTTCACTTGCTAAAATGTGTAGGCATGGATACTGAATTCAAAAGTTGAAGCTTCTAATGTTGGTTATTTGTTAGTTTATGGTTTTCATTCGTCCCATTTTACTAATTATACCTTTTTATACATATCTTAATCATTTAAGTGTTAACTTCTTGGTTTTGCAGATTCATTTAGATGAAAAACATACGGAGATGAACAAACCAATAGCCATACAAGCGTCTAAAGTAGCGTCTAAGGTTGTATTTATTAATGTTTAGTTTTTTAATATTAATATGGTTGTTATTTTATGTGATATATTGTATGTGTTTTACTGCAGGATAGTGGTGATAATAGTGTTGAGATTATTTGCTATGGTGCAATGTTTAGTTCCTACAAATCTGATCTTCAACATGAATTTAGTGAATAGGTAATATCAACATTTATTTCATCTTATATTAACTTGTTTATGAAATATACTTGTTTAAAAATTCTGATTCTATTTTTATGAAATATACTTGTTTATTAAATATTTTTAATTTATTTTAAGGATCAGATGCATGAAATTAATAGGAAGAGATCCAAAAGGCTCTCTTAATGGAAATGGAGTCAAGTTATTGATCTAGACAGTTCTGGTGAAAATGACAAAGAAGACATATTTGATGACACTTTAGATAGGAGAAAATGGAGGAAACTCATCCTCACCAAAAGATGTAATAATCAAACATGGAGATATACAAGAAATTTTAGTGATCGTTCTTGATGACGAATGGTGGGTAGACAATATAGATGAGATCATGCAGACTTGGACCGTGTATGACTAAATTGATCTCATGATTCAAGTAGTTCGCTAGCTTTTAATTTTCTCAACTTTTATGAATATTAATACTTATTTTTCCTTTCGTATGTTACTTTATTTTATCAAATGTTTCTTAAAAGTACTTTACAATTTAAATGTTAAATCTTTTTAGTTACTAGACATGTGTAACGCTTATGACGTATATCTACCGCAATGATGCTACAACAAATACTATACGAATTTGAAATAAGTACCGAAATAAAAAGTGTCACTCCCGCTGCATCGCGCGGGTTTCCTACTAGTACATATGTATATGTATAGTTATATGTATTTTTTCGGATGTTTTTTTAATCGGTTAAATTTTATTAATATAATATTTTTGTAGCGAACTATGAAGACAAGCCGTTGTTTTGGATAAGAATTCGAGAGCTATTTTTTGCCGCCATGGGTTGAGGGGAGTATCGAGACAACGATTCGATATCGGGAAAGTGGACGGATATAAATCAGAGATGTCATTCTTTTGCGGAGTTTTACCAACGTTGTAGCGACAACATGGGCAGTGGGGAGGTGATGATGGTGTGTTGGCAAGAGCGTTGGAGGAAATGGACGCAACCCATGGGCCGTCCGGGTATTTGAGGATTTGGGAGATGTTGAGAAAAAGTCCTAAGTGGGCTGATGTACCGCCAATGGGGTCTGGTAGTAGGCGCAAAATCAAGAGAGGAGGAGGAGGAGCATCAAAACGAAGCAAAAGCTCCTCGTCGTGAGATCCGGATACACCGTCATCCGATGCTTGCTATGTGAGTTTAAGTGATCCTATTAATTTGTAGGAGGATGACGAGGAGGAGGAGGATGATATTCCTAGACCACCCGATAGAAGATTAAAAAAGGGTGGCAAGGTGGAGTCGTCTTCGGCAGGAGGTGGTGACTTGAAGGGAGATTTTGAGGAAATGAATCGACGACTACAAGATATTCGCGACCTTGGCCAAAGACATTTGGAAACTATGCACCAAAGAGTGGTCGAAAATAAAAGGTTCGCCGACATCCAAGAGGCGAGGCAAAGGGAAAAGGACATTGAGTTTTTGTCCAGATCGATCAACCACCTCTACGGAGAAGCCCTACGCCTTGCACAACTTCATAAGCAAGAAATTCTTGCAAAATATAACCCCTAGTGTGTTTCGTTTTTTTTATGTTGCGTTTTTTATAATTTGGTATTTTATTTTTTTAATTGTTTGAATTTAATTAATATTAGTCGTGTGTTTTAATATTATTTGTAATTTTTTATGACATTTGTCTTTTTTTATACATTTTAGTTGAAAAGTTTAAAAAAATAATAAAATAAACAACCAATAATAAACATGGGCCTTATCTTTTTCCCCTTATCACTACACCCAATTTTTTACTTCAAGTCCCATGCTGACTCAACTGCCACGTTGACCAATCAGAATCAGGGGCCTTAAGTTTTTTCCCTTACCACTACACATGGTCTTACTCATAAACACTTATTATATTTTATTTTTTATGAATTGGATTTTAATAATTCAACTTTGTCTCGTTGGCAGGTAATAATCTATACTTAATAAATTACCAACAACAGTCCCCACTTTTAAAGTATTTTTCTCCAAGAAGCTTTTGTTAACTGAGAACTAACCCAGTTATTGGATGCTAACGTGGACGTCAGCATCCATGTCAACATCAACATGCCATATCAGCGTCATACATGTCATGTCAGTGTCTACGTTAGCATCCAATAACCGGGTTAGTTCTAAGTAAACAAAAGCTCATTGAAGAATTATTATTTAAGTTTTATCAGTTAACTAGACAAAGTTTGAATTATTAAAATTCAATTTCTTTTTTTCCCTTAGATACTAAGAAAAAAGAACCATTACTTAACTCTTAATTTTGGAGACAGAGATGATGATGGAAATACAAAATAAACAAAATCTTTACATTTTAAAAATAAGATAAATATGAAACCCATCTATCTAAGGCTGTTGAAAACGCTCGGCGCTCGTCGATCGCTCGCTGCTCGCTCGATTTTCCGCTTGGTTGTAAACAAGCTGATCGGCTCGGTTCGGTTTTTAAACGAGCCAAGCACGAGCAAAGGTCCGCTCGGCTCGGTTCGGCTCGATATAATTTTTATTAATTTATTATACATATAATTATATATATACACATTAGTTACAATTATATTTATAGATTTATACAAGCCACTCTATTGGGTTTATCTCAATATATGTATATATACAATTATATTTATAATTATTGGCCTAGTCAATCCAATGATAACTTAACACTAAGTGTAATTGTAAAACTCTAAGTTGTGAAAAAACAAGTTTGACTTCATATTTTCATTAGTTGTCCATCATCAATCATCTCTCGCTATCAACCTACGCCACAACATAAAAATTGTTATCTGTAGTATGCTCATCACCTCACTGGCCTCAACTAGAGCCTCATTCTCGAACGGTCGAACCTCAGTCATCATTACGCAACGAGAATATTAAAGGTAACATCCCAAATTTATGGTTGTCCAAACACACTTGCCGCTCGTCGCTCGCTCGAAAAAATATGCGCTCGAACAATGTTTGCTCGGTTTCTGGATCGATTGTAAACGAGCCGATCGGCTTGGTTCGATTTGTAAATGAGCCAAGCACGAGCAAAGGTTCGTTCGGTTCGGCTCGGCTCGTGAACAGCGATGTATCCCAGCTGTACGATGATGAGCATGAGATCGCATTATCTATATCTATATCTATATCGATATCTATATCTATATCTATATCTATATCTATATCTATATCTATATCTATATCTATATCTATATCTATACTATCTATATCTATATCTATATCTATATCTATATCTATCTATACTTCTATATCTATATCTATATCTATATCTATATCTATATCTATACTATATTATAAAGCATTTGACAAGGACTTCTTAAAATTTAGGAAGTACAAGTTAATTTGCTTATGATACAACACACAATGCACATAATAACTAAATTTTAAGGGCAAATTAGTCTTTAAAGCATCATATTTAATAATCAAAATGAAATCAAAAGTCATGTTTATGATAGGCCATGACATTTATTTCTACAAAACATATTAAATACAAAACATGTAAAAAAGAATTTTCATAATGCTATATGTTTTATTATAATCTTTTATATACAATTAGTTACTTTATAAAAGTTAGTTAATCTACTATTATTCATAACAATGTTACTAAACTTTTAGGTATTTGGGTCGTTTAGGAAATATCTAAGGCATGAATAACTTGGCATATTGAGAGCAAAATTGAGCTTACCCTACTAAATAACGTAAAGTTTTATTATTCATAGAACAATGTGCTTTTATATTTTTCCTTAAATCCTTTTATATGAATGGGTTAAACTTATTATTTTTTGATAATAGTATCTTGTGTTAGAAGAAAGTGAAAGGAGAAGTTCCTTTATTGTTTCTATTTTTATATACGTTTCAATGTAAGCTTCGTTTAAAACAAAATTGCGTGTCATAATGTACAAGTCATCTAAGCAGAGGCGGATAAGTCTTTAAAGTGTTTTTTTAGTTTTTTTATTTCCATTTTTTTATGTGAATTTGTTACGGTTTCGACTTAGTAGCTTTTTCTATGATGATTTTTATTATTTTTGTTTTTTTTTAATATGGCAAGTTAACTCGCCGCCATGCATGTGCGTGATTTAACGTTTTTCATCTATTTTTTGTTCGGTTTAACTGTCCCGCCGCAACGCGCGGGTTTCTCACTAGTATTATAAAGCATTTGACAAGGACTTCTTAAAATTTAAGAGGTACAAGTTACCTGATTCTATAATCGGAGAAGAAAGATTATGTTTATAATGAATTTCGAACGAAGATATTAAGAAATATTCATATAAAGGAGTGGACAATAACAAAAAAAATAAGTAATTAATTAATAAGGGTTCGTCTTCTTGATTACTTCAACTCAAGTCCACATTTCTATCTAAGTAAATTTTTCGGTTATTTATTGAAAACCATTTGGACTGATGTTCCTTACTGATTAACCACACGGGAACAAATGAATATTGAAACCAATCGGTTTTTGAAATATCTTAATCGAAAGTTTTGGTTTTGGTTATGGCTCAAAACCAAAGTGAACTGAACAACAACTTGTACACACCCTTAAAATCACCAATTGAAAGGAGAAGTTCCTTTATTGGTGCTATTTTTATATATGTTTCAATGTAAACTTCGTTTAAAACAAAATTGCGTGTGATAATGTACAAGTCATCTAAGTAGAGGCAGACAAGTCTTCAAAGTGTTTTTTTAGTTTTTTATTTCCCTTTTTATATGAATTTGTTACGGTTTCGACTTAGTAGCTTTTTCTATGATGATTTTTAACTTTTTATTATTTTTTTAATATGGCAAGTTAACTCGCCGCCATGCATGTGCGTGATTTAACGTTTTTTCATCTATTTTTTGTTCGGTTTAACTGTCCCGCCGCAACGAACGGGTTTCTCACTAGTTCACAAAACTCGTAAGGAATAGGATACCCATCAAAGAATATCTATCTATATATATAAAAGAAAACGTATATGCTGACGTGGCGTGCAATGGAGCCCTCAACCTCCCCTTGAGAGTGCCACGTGGCATCATAATTGAAAGATTTTAGTGTTTTTGAACTATTTCCGTTTTTAATTAAAAAAAAGATAAACATAAAACCCTAAATTAAATTAAGTTATTTTAGGAAAAAAAGAATTTAAAAATAAATTTAAAATTTTCTCTCTCATGTATCCTCCCATAATTTTTAAACGTTTATATCTTTTATATACGAGATTTTTTAAAGAAAAAAATTACACCAAATTAACGAGCGTTTTATTATATTTCCAACGAGTACCATAGTCCTATATAAAAAAACGAAGAAAAATCGACTATTTTTTGTGGGGTTTCGTTCATACAGGAAAAAACACACAAAGTGATCATGTTATTCATTAATCATGTTTTTTCTCTTAAACCAGGTTCTTATCTACGATGTTGAAAATCAGCCCAATCGCCATGTTATCATTGGAATTTTACTAGGTATACTTCATCAAGAGAAGTTAGGAGAAAGAATCGCGCAACACTGCAACACATGGTGTCACCTTATAGCAATGTTATTTTTTTATTTATCTAATTACAAGAGTAATAATTATTACTATTAGTATTAGTATTATTAGAATGGTTATATTTTTCAACCCCGGGACGCTCCCGGAAAGAATTGATAGTTGCTGACGTGGCGTTCAATGGTGGCCTCAACCATCTCTTGATTATGCCACGTGGCATAATGAGATGCAATGATTACAACTTCCAACTTAAGTGTTTGTTTAGTTAATTAGGTTAGGAATTATAAGAGCCATTAGAATGTGAGAAATTAGAGAGATGTGATGAGTTTTTTAATAGTTGCAGCTTACATAAGTGATTCTTTAGATGATTACTGATTAGGTTTTAGATTAGGGAATATAAGTTATTACTTATTAGAATACTATGAGCATGCAATGATTGAGATATTTTGTGGTTAGTTAACTTGAGCCATTTGCAATAGGTTATCACGTAAAATTAGATTTTTCAACCCCGGGCCCCCCCCCCCGGGGTAATCAGCTAGTAGCTCAATATAATGTATAAAATTAGATCGACGTATTTCTATATCATATATAATGTTAGTGCTTACCATAGATAATATATATTCCAATTTCCAAATATCACTTTACAACTTATTAATCTAATTAATCCAAGAAGCTGGAAAAGCATGCTAAAGCATGTGAGGATAATCAGGATGTTTTCGTTCCCTTGGCCTTCGACACATTCGGTTCCTTAGCACCGGAGGCGGTGCAGTTTTTGGCTCGGGTTCAACGAGTAGTGCACAACAGCTTTTCCACCCCCAAGGCCGGGGTTTTGTTTTTAGCAGATTGAGATTTTCTATTAAAAAAGAGGTGGCGGCGCAACTTGTTACCCGCCTACCTACCATTCTTATGTAATTTACCCTTTTTTGTCAATGAAAATTTACTTATTTGAAAAAATAAATTAAAAACATAAAAATATGAAAAATCAATCAAAATTATTTTTCATTAAAAATACCAAAGCAGTTATGAATTTTAGATGGGTTTGTTAATTTGCACATTAAAAAAACTTGGGTCAAGTAATCCTACACAGTGTAAAAAAAAGGTGGGTAAGA
This sequence comes from Ambrosia x helenae, assembly GCA_030844895.1. NCBI lineage: Eukaryota > Viridiplantae > Streptophyta > Magnoliopsida > Asterales > Asteraceae > Ambrosia > Ambrosia x helenae. The sequence continues at coordinate 91,249 of CM061232.1, read as the reverse complement.
TAAAAAAACACAATGGATCACAAAATATAACACACTGTCAAGGAAAGAAGACCAAATGAATTGAAGAATTTATACAATGATGAAATGATATAATACAAATTCTAATAATTATAAGCTAAAAACTAAGATAGTATGGTTTGATAAAACGGTTTCAATGTCGCTTAAAAGAGTTCAATCAAACTCCGTTTTGATACCCTTTCTACGATTTATTATTATTTTTTCACCAGGTATTTAATCATAACCAAAAGCACCTATTCAAAATATTTATTTGCAAATATTCCATATAGGAATTTGATTTTCTATCGGTCATGATATGTCATAAAACCAAGACTATATTATTAAAATTCTCTTATTATGTCCTCCATTACTGTTAATATCGCTCCACTTGCCCGATATGAATCCGCGGGCCGGTAGTCTTCTCCCCTACCAACGAGACCTAAAAATATTGTTTGGATTCTTTTCCAAAATTCACCTTTCTTTTGATAGTTCGCTAAAAAAACCAAACCAAAAAATATATAAGTGCGCGTTGAAAAAAATATATGTAAAAAAAATATAACATAACAAAAAATATATATCTTACAAACAATGGGATCCCTTGAAACGTCAACCCACGCTCGGGCTAACGCGTACAACTCCTCGTCATCCCATAGTTGTACATTTTTTTTTCGCGCGGGGTTCGGTCTCTTTTCGTTTTGTGGGTTCGTCTTTGTCTCCCGGTTCGTCGCTCAGGCTCTTACTCCGACTCCGGCTCCTGGGTCTCCGGAAACGAGATTGGGTCTTGCCAAGCATTTGATGAACCGAAAATTTGAGAAGAACCAAACACTTGTGATGACCCGTAACCTCTAATGTTGAAGTTATAAATGTTCGGGTCACATCACTACTACAAAAAGAGGCATTTGCTGGGAAAGTTTGCTACCAAACAAATCGGTTGCAAATTTTGCTGCGAAGTAGCTACGGATTAGCTAGGAACGCATTTTGCTACAATTTAGCTACGGACATTTTGTAGCAAATGAAATCCATAGCAAAATTGGCGAAATATATAAAAAATAATAGCTTGTCAAATATCGGTAGCAAAATTCATAGCAAAACCATAAAAATGACTTATTTAGAAATTAACTAGAAATGTTAAATAAAATTTATAGCAAACTCCGTAGCAAAGTTGGCGAAATAGATATAAAAAACAACTTGTCAAAAATCGGTAGCAAAATCCATAGCAAAACCTTGAAAATAAATTATTTAGAAATTAACTAGAAAGGTTAAATAAAATTTGTAGCAAAATTTGTAGCAAAATTGAGGGAGTAAAGCATAAAAAAAATAACTTGGTAAAATAGGTAGCAAATTCCGTAGCTAAGTCATGAAAAATAAATGTTAAAAACTAACTAAAGAAAAACTAAAAATATGTGTAGCAAATTCGATGGCAGAGTTGAGAAAACACATACTTAAAAAATCTTCGTAGAAAATTTGGTAGCAAAATCTTGAAAAAAAATTTAAACTATCGTTGCAAAATCTATAACAACATTCACAGCAAAATTCATTGGAAAAACAAAAAAGAATATTCAAAAAATATTTTTTATCGGTAATAACCGAAAATAGTCGTAACCGAATTAACCAATCAGTTATGGTTAAGATATGGCCAAACTCGAACCATTCCATTACGGTTTTCCCTATTTTCATAACCGAAACCAAACCAATAGTTATTTATTTATGTGTTTCTCAAGTATATCCAGGTATTTGGAACATATTTTCATGTATTTTGTGTGCATTTCATGGTTTTTTCATATGACCCATGTATTTAAAACATATTTTTATGTATTTGCTGGGTATTTGATGTATTCTTCATGTATTTGTATTCTTGAAAAATATTCAAAGCGCTTTAGTAACTATTTTAAGTTTATAAATTTGCCTAAGTCTTATTTTTGATAATTAACCGAACATAACCGTAACGATAACTGGCATCTTATCCGAAGCAACTTAACCGATCGGTTTCGGTTATGGTTTTTTCTAATAACAAACTTTGATTATCGGTTTAAATTATGTGTTAAAATCAAACCGGATCGAACCAACATTTGCTTACCTCTAATGCAAGTTTAGTGGTTTCTAGACCCATTAACACCTCTGGCTTTCCTCTCTATTTGACTATTTAGTCAAACTAATAAATGTCCCTCCCAAAATTAGTTATCTAGCATAGTGGTCCTCCTCTTTATCTTATTATTAATCAAGTCTTGATATAGGGGCGGATTTACGGTTCTAAATCGGGTCCCAGGAACCCATTCGGTTTATAATTTTTAGCATTATTATATATAGAAAATAGTGTAGGTACCCCTAAATATATTACAAAGGAATCCTTAAATAAATCAACAAAGTGCTTCAATGGTATTTCCCTTCTCTTTTAACCGATAGATCCCAGTTTCGAAACCTACACCTTGCAGTTTTAAAAAAAATTTTGCTAGTTTTTTTTAAACAAAGTTAAGGCTTCCATACTTCAAACATCAAAGCTCCTTCTGCTGACCTACACCTACACCCAGGGGCGGATTCAGTTTAGTAATACGATGGGCCGGTGCCCACCGTCCAACTCCAGTCCACTTTTTACGTGTAAGTTTTTTCTCTTCATCAAGCCCAAGTGTCCAAGCTAATTTTTTTATCAACGCCCAAGTGCCCAAACTAGCCAGATGATATCTTTGAACGGTCCATGTGCCCAAGCCTGACTGGGCTCGAGCTCGGCTCGTCATGGTTTTATGAAGCTCGAGCTTAACAGGGTGTGTCTGATTTGATGGTCACCAACTTAAATCAAGAGATAAATTGCAAAACTGAAAAGACCTTGAGATTCATTACGAGAAGAAGTGGATGTTATTATGGTAACCACCCTCGTACATGAGAATAAGAACTACTTTGTGGACTATAAAAGTATTCAGGAAAGAATTCAAGAAGAGAAATGATTTCACCTTGGAGAAGTCTGGTATTTATAGCCCGGATGGTTGGAGAAGGATTGGACAAGCTATCACTATTAGGAATATCCGTTTTGCCCCCATCTGCCCCTTGACAGTTAGTGTCTGCAGAGATGGGAGTACGACCACTTGCCTCCGATTACACGTCGCTTTCTAAATTTACTAGTTGTCTTATTTATGTCAACCGTTAGTGGAGGTTAAGGACGACATGGATGTGGAGTGTGATTAGGTTACATGTACCTCATGTCTCTTCTAAAATAACAGTTAGTCGAGTGACACCTGGTACAATGATCCACGAGCTGTTATTGGCTAGACGTCACTGTGATATGTACCTCTTGTCTCCTCTGCGTCTACCGCTAATGGGGAGACACCTAGTACAATGTTTGGCGACACGCCATTGTCCTTTTGTACTATTTTTTTCATCCGTGCTAACATGTTACCACGTGGCGGATTACGGCAAAACCACCCGACAGGTGACATCGGCGAGCAGTTTCTCATGACTAGTCGGTTGTTTATTATTTAAGATATGTTTTGGTCTTGGATGTGCTAGGATCCAAGATGATATCTCTTAGGTAGCGTTTGGTATGATGGAATGGAAGAGAGAATGGAATGGATCATTACAATGTCATGAAAAATACTGTGTTTGGTTGGTTAAACGAATGGAATCACTCATTCCACAAGGCATTCCATTCCCTTATAACTATTCCATCCACCCCCATATTTTTTTTTTCATTCCATCCCTTATTCACCCTTTACTAACAATAACATAGCCCACCACCGTTGCCGCCACCACCCACCACCTACATCACCACCCACCACCGCCGTTACCACCCAACACCGTCGTCGCCACCACCAACCACCGCCACCCAGTACCTTCTCCTACCCACCCACCACCGCCATCCAACACCACCCAACGTTTCCCATCATAGTCACCCACCCCCTGCTACCTCCACCACCTACCACCATCACTCACCACAATTTTCTTTACCCACCACTACTACCGCCACCCACCACCCCCCACCATCGCCACTACTCACCATCGTCACCCACCATCACCGCCATCCACCTCCACCTATCGCCACTATTGCCACCACTCACCACCACGCTACCTCCACACAACACCACCTGCCATCATCGCCACCACCCACCACCGCCACTACTCACCATCGTCGCTCACCCACCATCACGGCCATCCACGTCCACCTTCCACCGTCGCCACCCACCGCCGCCGCCATCCACCGCCGCCGCCACCCACCATCACCGCAACTGACCACCACCCACCACTGCCACTCACCACCGATTTTATTCTCTCATCTTTTTCTGCCTATTCAACAACACAAAGTAATGTTTTATTTCATTCACATGGCAACCAAACAAGACATGGAATTTTAATGATCTATGTCATTACCTCATCCATTCCATTATCTCATACCACATAGAATTTTATTATTTATAGAGCTGAAAAATGATATATTCTTTAACCATTTTCTTAATGTTATTTATGTATTTTTTTCCCCTCAAAAGTTAAAATTCCCGCCTCGAAATCCCCCCACTCAATCTCCCCGCCTAATTTTCCCATCAAGCGCATATTTCTCCCCATTAATTCGACCTGGTGGTTGTTCCATCACTTTACCAATGAATCCTATGAGCATTTTAAATGGAAGTTATCTGTATTTTAGACATAAACCACACATCGCCATGGATGGAAAATGGTTTGGCTTCTTCGGTATGTTCCTTATATCCACATATGTTGACATGAAATACATGCTTCGAATATATTGGAATTGATTGTTTGTTTGTGTGGTTCTGACAGACACAACTCGGAAGAGATGTGAAGAGAGGATAGAATGGTTTCGAATATCCGACCTTTCAAAACTCAAGTTTCTTTTTCCAACGTATACTCATTTCAAAATATCATCCCCAATATTGATATCTTATTAAATTGTGTTCTGACTATTAAGATGTTATAATGCATTTAAATTAATGTAATAAGTTTTGTGTTCCAGCTTTATCAGGTGCGGTTAAAGAATCCATCATTGCTCAATACTCAAAATACATACAATGAACACTATGATAAAACATTCAAGGTGGGGCGCCTCTGCTAAAATGTTCATAAAGCTTGACCAGAAATAGGGTATACTTTCAGATTTTTCATTCTCTTATCTATTCTTGGTAATTAGTTACTATGACCAAACACGTATATTCATAAGCATGTAATTTGGTTTGTATGATTTGTTCAGAAATAATAGAATTGAAGGTCTCAGTAGTGATATATGAAGATCAAGAGAAAAAGTAATGTTTGTATACATTGGATCTTGTGTTGCTTACATACAAAGTGGTGTTCTTGATTGGATAACGTAGTGTTATATAGAAAGTTAGGAAATTATAGCCAGAAAGATATTTGTATTTGGATCATTTGTAGAAATTTATAATATTTTATTGCATTATATTTTATGATCATATCAGCTTGTAACTTTTTATAAAGTTTGGTTTTGTTTGTGGCTGCAAATCTTTATGAGATTTTGAGTATATCTGTATATAAAATATAGAAATGAATTGGTGATGAAATCCACGGCAAATACCTAATAAACATTGTAGAAAAATACACAGAAAAGGAAACTAGTAGCAAAATTTGTGGTTGAAAATCCGTAGAAGATCCGTAGCTGGAACTCTGTAGTAAAAATCATAGCTAAAACTTCGTAGCAATATCTGTAGCTACAAAAACCATAGCAAATTCCCTAGCAAACAAGCTGGAATTATGTAGCAAAAATCATAGCTAAAACTTCGTAGCAATATCCGTAGCTGCAAAAACCATAGCAAATTCCCTAGCAAACAATTCCGTAGCAAAATCCATAGCTAAAAGAGCGACGCCACTTTTTGTAGCTAAAACCGTAGCGAAGTATGATGCCGTAGCTAAAATTCGTAGCAAATAAATTAGCGACGAGACTTGTAGCTACGGGTCAAATCCGTAGCAATTACGTAGCAAAATGTGTGTTTGCTACGGATTTGCTACTGATATGGCCGTAGCAAATACCTGTTTTTGTAGTAGTGCATCCCATGTGTTGGTTTAATAGATTCATAAAACCTTCTTGGTTTTGAACCGGACCCGGAGCTATGGGTTGGTTAGGCTTGCCAGACGATTGAGAACCGAACACGAAACCACCTCGACCAAAAGGATTAATCTTTGTGAGTTTGAGTTTGAATGTTTGTGTTTGAATGCTTGAGTTTGTGTTTGAATGTTTGTGTTTGGTTGTGTGTGTGAAGAGTGTGAAGTGTTGTGTATATTATATAAAAGTGTTTAGTTTTTTTTTTTTAATTAACATGACTGTTCAATGGTTAAAGAAGCTCAAATCTCATCGTCCACCAACGATCACATTCCAATGCCCAAGACACAAAACGCCCGCCATCACCATAAAGCTCAAGCCCAAAATGTCTCCATAGTGTTGGTGGGGGTGATATTCTCGACGCTATGGGTGGCCAAAACGTCCTATAAAGCCTTACCAAAACGCCCACTATGCAAGATCTCATTAAAATTAAGAAATCCCTTATTGCATGTTTAGAAAAAAAAAGGGATTCTAGAAGGATCAATTAATTCTTTCTGCTTTTTTAACGGCAAATTTCTACTTCTTATGGGACTTGAACCCATGACCTCACCCTTAGGTGTTCCTAGAAGCTTTGCTTCAACCATTGGGCCACTAACCCCAATGGCATCAATTAATTTTTTCAATCTTACATTTTTCATCAGTTGGTGGCCGCGTTTGTTTGTTTTTTTTTTCATTTGCTCTCTTTTTTTAATAATGGCGGCGTACGTTCGGAAGAATTTATTAACCCTTGTGCACACATTCAATATATCTATAAACGTATGTATTTTTTTATCGGCGTAGTTCACCGGATAAGTCGCATGTCAACGAACCTACCCACCCCGATTCGATCCTCTGTGCATACAGGCTTTTCAACCCCTCGCCTGAAAGCTTCACATGTTTTGCATACCCTGTGGATCGAACTCGAGACATCCGGGCAAGAACCCCACGGTAAACCTTCCCACATCCATTACAACCACTAGATTACAACATTATTGGCAGTAAACGTATGTATTTATCCCCATAATATTTAAGGTGTTCAGTGTTCAAACCAAGTTATTCATTATTATTTAAGTCTGGTCTCGTTGCATGTATCCTATATGCATCATGGGAATTAATAACACGTAACTAATGTTTTTTCTAGTATTATAGAAGTCATATTTGAGCATGTTGGCAGGGTTAAAGGAAGGTCACACACCTCACCAAAATTTTGTTGGTCTGGTATTAATTATGATAGATAAGGATGCAAATAAGTTGATTCGCTCATGAGCTGCTCATAATCAAAACACTAAGGTGGTGTTTGTTTTTCTCCCAGAAGCACTTCTGACCTCTTTTGTCTGCACCGCGCAGACGCGGGCAGACGTTTGGGGCGGGCAGACTGTTTGTTTTTCGGAAGACATTTCACTCCAAAAGCTCTTCCTGACCTCTTCTTGGTGCAGACTTGGACCAAAGTCTTCTAAGGTCTTCAAAGGTCTTCTCCTCTTCTCTTCTCCTCACCCACCACCAACACCACCACCACCGTCACCCACCACCACCACCACCTAGCATCGTCCACCACAACCGTTCACCACCACCACGGTCCATCACCACCACGGTCCACCACCACCCACCACCGTCCACCACCCACCACCGTTCACCACCACCACCGTCCACCCACCACCACTAGCCACCACCATCCACCACCCACCACCACCACCACCACCGTCCACCATCGTCACCCACCCACCACCACCACCTAGCATCGTCCACCACCACCGTTCACCACCACCACCGCCCATCACCACTACGGTCCACCACCACCACCACCCACCACCACCATCACCATCACCCACCACCACCACGGTCCACCACAACCACCACGGTCCACCACAACCACCACCCACCACCACCACCACCCACCACCCACCACCCACCCCCACCACCATCACCCACCACCACCACCACCCACCACGGTCCACCACCACTACCACCACCACCCACCACGGTCCACCTACCACCTACCACCGTCCACCCACCACCACTACCACCACCCACCACCGTCCACCACCACCCACCACCGTCCACCACCACCCACCACCACAACCACCATGGTCCACCACCACCACGGTCCACCCACCACCACCACCGTCTACCACCAGACTGCTGTAAAAACTCAGTTTATTTAAATTTAAGTTTATTTCAGTAGCCTGCAGACGTTAACAAACAAACAGTCTTCTTCTTGCAGACTGCAGACCTTTGTCCACCTCTTCTCCTGCAGATGTCTGCAGATGTGGTCCGCAGACTGCAGACCTTTTCCTGCAGAAAAAACAAACAGCACCTAAAAGTTATGCTGAACTTAAATGAACCCAGAGCCTCAATGTAAATCTCATTTTTTTTAACGGCAAATTTTTATTACACCTTTATTCCACCTCACCTTGCATTTGCAAGGATTTGAACCCACAACCTTACATTTGTAAGGGGGGACACCATACCATTAGACCAAGAATCTCAGGTTTTGGTTTTATATTCTCGTAGGCTCACATTACTAAACAAGCCAAGAAAATAAAACAAGGGAACAAACTACTGAAATAGACTTTGATGTGGATATTATCAGCCCTATCTCAAAAGATGAGGAGGAATCAAGGTGTCTAAGCCCAAACTTAGATACCTTAGGTACATATGAGGCTGCCAATACTCTTTTACCACCCCTTGGAGGATTTGAGGACAATGGTAACATAATTAAGACCTCATATGTGGAAACTGCTGATGAAGGCTCTAAACATGAAGCAGGAAATCCCCAGGACCAAGACAAAGGGGTACATGAGACAACTAGGTTGGGCCTAGCTCATAATAAAACTGATGAAGTCATCAGGGATTCAGATGATTCCATTTACTTGGATGATGATTCACAAATTCCACAACATGAATTGATGACTGATTGTGAAGGTCCTGTATCTGATGTCTCCAAACTCAAAGAGTTGGTCACAAAAGATCAGGTTAAAGACCACTTGAACCCTGATTCCCCAAAAGTGGCATCCCCTGTGACAACCGGTAAAATTTGGTCAACCTTTGACTGGATTATAATCATGTTTCTTATATGTTTAGCATATAATTAAGGTTGATTTTGACTGAGTTAAGTCGTTACGAGTCCAACAAAGTCATTCTTGGAGTTCGTGGACGTCTAGATGTTCTAAAGATAGACTGCGCATCTTAACGCCAACAAACTGACATCAGTAAGAATCTGTTAGATCGGACAAACATAGAGTTGTTACATGTAAATACGGCACGTATTTACTGATGGAGCAATTGGATATGGAGTCGGCTTGAGGAATGGATTAAAACGCAACGTTTGGAGAACGCAGAGAGTAACCGACAAGAGAACTGGATATCGAAATGCGTGGTTTTAACCACATTTATGCTTTCGAAATAATTATTCATTTTAAATAATATTAATTATTAAGTATCGAAAGCTACCGGATCGTTTAGATGGAGGAAATGGTAACCGTTTGAGTTAACGCGATTCTAACAGACGTTCTGAAAGAATGCGTAGGATGCCGAAATTAATTATATTTTTGCTCGATTTAACTAAATCTTAGATTTCGAACTAAACCGACTAACTTTTATAATTATTCACCGAACTTAGATATAAACGAGGCGTTTCGCGTTTTAATGGGTTCGATACGCGGTGTCTACCTACCTAACTCTAAAGCTACCTATAAAAGGGATTACCCTTCTTCTTCCTTCTCATTTTGTAGCCAACACAAGAATTAAAACCCCAAACCTCTCATCTCTCTCTAGCTCTCTCTCTCTCTCTCTCTCACGCCACACTCTCTCTACTCTCTCTCTCTACTCTCCTCATCTCTCTCTCCTCCTCCCTAAAGAATAGCCGGCCGACCACTAAGGAGATGGTGGCGGCGGCGTGGTCTGAAAAGCCCAAAAACGGGCAGAAGTAGGCGGCGGGTCGTGGTGCTTGGTTGTGAGTTCGGGTTTGGTTCAGAGCTGATTTGGGTTTAGGAGTTGGTTCGAGTGGTGGTGCTTGGCCGACGATGATGGTGGATGTGGTGGCTGAAGGAGGCGGCTACTGTTGGTGAGGGTTAGTTTGGGTGTTCGGTCGTGGTACGGGGTCGGATAGATCAGACCAGGTGTGGTTCTGGTCTGATACGGTTCAGTTATGGTAGTTTGGGGTGGTTTGTGGCTTGCATGTCGGCCAATGGAGGTGGTGATGGTTCGGTTAAGGTTATGGTTGTGGTTATTGCAGGCGACGGCGGTACAAGGGTCTGATGGGGCTGCATGTTGGTGCTCGGGTCAGGCCTGTGACGAGTTCGTTTCAGGGTTTCTGGTCAGATCTGGTTCAGCTAAGGTTGGTAATGGTCTGGTTCGATCTGGTCGATCTTGCTTGGGTTTCGTTCGGGTCTCGAGTCAGGTTCGGATCCCGGGTGCATGGTTCAGGAAATGGTTCAGATTTGAAAGATTGGAGCTCGGTTAGGAGTCGTTTTGAAACAGACTTGGTTCGGGTTCATTTTGTAAGGTTTCGGGTTATGATGGTTCAACCCGAGTCAGATCTGGTTCAGTTGGGTTCAGTCAGATCTGGTCAAAGATGGAGTTGCATCCGTATATAAATGGTATAATATTTAGTTTTGTTGTTATTTTGTATATATAAGTGTGTATATAAAACGATTGCGACTCGCGAAACGAATCGACGATATTATTTGATAAATGATATTGTATGTTAAAGAGAGACTTGATAATATTATATGTTGGACTAAACCGTTGGACTATATATATATATATATATATATACAAATTATTATTATAGGTAATGGTATAATTATTGTTTATGAAAAGTGTCGAAAGTTATAAAGTCTCGTCCATTGGAAATACGGATAGATATATTGAATGTCATGTGTTGTAAATTGATTTTGGGTAAATTGTAGACGACGTGTGTCGTCTGGATTCTATAAAAACAGAGGAAACTCTGCCAAAATTTTATAAAATCCAGAGCACAACGAATGCAATATTGATTGGCGTTTTTATAACTATTCAAGTGTAGACAAATATATTTTATACAAAATATCACGACATTTCAACAGAAATATTTATAATAAGTACGAATAAATTCCGAATAACGTTTTGAAAACATGTATATATATATATAGTTTTGTCAAACGTCATGTATAACGAGTTTTCTAAAGATTTTCGTAACTAAATAATATTTGTCGTACGGATTCAAGAATTGTATTTGCAAAGTATATTTTCCTAGAAATAATTGTACAAAACAAATATAGCTATCCGATTTACAGGTGAGTTATGACTCAAGATGAGCTATACGTTTGATAGCACTAGTCCAACGTAGATTACACACGAATGGTAACAAGTACGCAACTTGGATACTATATTGTATGTTAACACATAAATTAAGTTAAGTCGCGATCGGTTCGTCGAGTTACAACACTTTCTAGACTTGGATTCGTACATACGAGTCTAGATAGCTGGATAATAGGCTAGGCTTTTTGTGTTAGACTTTAAGGTGTCCTTATTGGTAATTATGACACAAGGAAGTGGTTAAAGAATCGAGCTTTGATAACCAGCTAAGCAAGGATATCGAGGTGAGTTCATGACCCCACTTTTTACTACTTTATAACTGTTTTCGGGGGAAAGGCATACTTGCTTTATGAAAACGTGTTTATTATATAGCGTAACAAAGTTAGAGATAATGGTTAGAGATACAAATGTTGTCATGAAGTCATACATGGATAAAAAGAGAATTAAATGGATTAACATGTTGTATGAAGGGTAGGACTAGAATAGTTGAATACTTGATGGCCTTAGGTTAGTGTACGGGTATTAATGTTTGTATTAGTACACGTAGGTCCTCTCCGACAGACACTCTCCGCACGTCTTAATCATTAACTCTTGGACTAGAGCCGTAGTTAATGTTGGTAGATCTATCGGGTTGACGACCCTTGCCTGACCGGTAAAGCGGTTGGTTGTTTTGGTAAAACATAACCTTTAAAATTTATTTCCTCATTTAATTGGGGTGGGAGCTTGAGAGGCAAATTGTTGTGGTTTGATTAAGAGCCTTAGGTTACATCATCCTTGTTAGAACTAGCTAGTCTACATGATTCACTTCGAGTTGTACTCTATTATACTTGTTAAACTAAAACTTTATGCGTCTTAAATAAGAAAAGTGGTAAAATTGTCTTAAAACTAGTAAGAAAGTTTTCAAGAGTCATTAACAATATGGTAATTCGGTCGACAGGAACCAGATGTTTTTTATATACTTACGGAAAGGTAAGTAGGCGGTTTAGTGCGTCGAGTCGAAAGGTAAATGGAAGAGTACTTTTAGAAGATTTTTCCCAAATAACCATACGTGTAAACCATATTAAACTTTCTTGAATGGTCTTAAGAATATTTCTGTAGTGGTTCACTAAAATGGGTTTTATGAAGAGTAAACATAAAACCATGAACTCACCAACTTTATGTTGACGTCTTTAAGTATGTCTTTCAAGTTTAGATTTTTTGCAATGGCATGGTTGGAATGGGCAATACCTTGAGAATGGAGATCCAAGAGGATTAGAATTGGCGTTCCAAAGTTCACAAGAGTCTTAGGTGTATATTCCGCTGCAGGGTAAAGTGTTTAAGGGTTCACGACCGCCGAGAAAATTTGGGGTGTGACATCCCCAGTTTTAACTGACAGGGATCTCCTAAAAACATCCCCTCCACACTCACAAAAGCCTACCCAATCCTCTGGTGTTATTGCATAGACCTAAACAAGCTATGCATCCCGGATGGTCCCTTATATCAGATGATCCATCACCTCATTTCTTCACATCTTCAAATCTTCACAACTGCCATGGAGATGAAGAACAACACTCAATTGGAGATGATTAACAATGCTATTGATTTGTAGATGAGGGGGTTGTCTAGAAGAGTAGAAGACAACATAAGACAACTAGAGCATTTATCTGGTATTGCACCTCCTACTCCTTGGTTTCCAGAAGTGGATGAAGCCAAAAAGAGGGAGATGACAAATAAAGTCAAGGGGCAAGAAAAGATATCTCTTGAAGCCTCTAAAAAGGCTATAGAAGCTCAACAGCTCAAGGATGCCCAAAAAGAAACCTTTAAAACAAGACAAGACTTTTCCCTCAAAGAAAGACATGATTGGCAAGAAAAACAAGAAAGGCTCCATAGAGAAAAAGCTCTGAAAGATTCCAAAGGCTTAGAAGCAACTGCTGAAGAGCAAACCAAAAGTACTGATGTCACACCCCGCCAAGGTGGAAACACGGGGATGCTACCTCGAAAGGTTTTCAAGCACAAGGTTCAAGCAACACACAAATTTATTTAAAACTACCATCAACGGATGGATATTGTCATAAAACTTATTCAAAACATAGTAACATTGTCTTAAAGCAAGTAAATTGTCTGAAATTCATGGAATTGAAACTACAACATTACGGATCGACAAAACCCATTCCATAGTGGTACCACCCAGCGCATGCTTGGACCCATCTCTCAAACCCCCGCTGCTCATCATCAGTTACCTGAAAAACATACATAAAAGATTTGTCAACAATGATGTTGGTGAGTTCATAGGTTTGAATGTAACAAGTGAAACATTCGTGTAATTCGTGTATGACCAATCATAAGATAGTTATGCGAATGATTACTGTGCAAACCATGAGTCCTGTAATCAAACCTCTTGACTGTTGTGCCTCGCGCATTGTACACTAAAGACAATGTATGTATGGTAGAATACTAACACTCTTTCGTATGTAACCGGTTAGAGCGACTAACCAAGAGTGGAGGTGGCAACCCAATAGATATATTAAAGTGTTCCATGGCTACTGACAGCTAATGGTTACGGTGTAATGTATGTACGAGGACTATTAAGATCTCATGAACCGATTATCTCATGTTCCACATGGTAGTCATGATAGAATTACACACAAGTGAATGGTACCAATGTTGTAGCATTTTTGTCCCCCAAAATTAAAAATAGTAAAACGGGGACGTGAAACTCACCTGATAGAGGTATATGTGCTCTAGTGAAGCTGTAATATGAAGCAACTACTGCCCGGATGGTGATTGCCCTAAGATTATTAAGGACATATTAAGTTGTGTGTTCTCGTTTATCATTACAAGTTTGGGCACCTATTATTGTGAACCGTATCGTCATTAGATGTGGGTCATGTTTATTATTGGATTATTACGTGGAGCGGACCCATATGGGCCCTATGTAGAGTCATGGGCCACATATTGTCCCCAATCTACCATGTGAGGTTGTTTTGTTACAAAAACAAGTACTCTAACATATGTTTAGCCTTTAATATGTCCAAGATAGTACTAACATGTGTTTTAGTTGGACTAACGTGTGTTAGCAAATGATGGGCGATTATAATACATATAATGGCTTCTAAAATCGATCATTTTGAGGAGTAAAATCGATTAATCTTAGCTTGTCAAGGTACCTTTGACTCATTGCCAGGTGTGTTGGTGTATGATTATGACAAAAGTCGGTTGTAATACCTTGATCATGGAACCATAAACTAAACAAGTTCTTGTTACAAAAACCGGTTTATAATGGATAGTTTTAGTTGAGCCGGTGATCCGAAGAAAACTCTTGGTTCATTTAAAACCGTTTATCAATAATCAAATAGTGTTCCTAGGTAATGTGATCAATCATATGCATGAGTGAAACAATGTGTACGTTGTGCTTCTAAGTTTTAACTTGTGATGCTAACCGATTACTAGTACTATATGGGTCGATTAACAAGTTCAAAATGCTTGGGTTTTGGGTTCACAATAGGTCCGAGGACTAGAGATTAGAGAGGGTTGGAGCTTACCTCGAGGCTTGGTGAATATGAATGAACCTTGGGACCTTTGTAAGCTTCCTATGGCTAGTCTTGTATGGATCGGCTTGGGGTTTTAAGAAAGGTTAAGGGAGGGCCAAAGCTTATGAGGGTTATTGTGTTTGTGTTGGTGCAATTGTTTGATTTCTTGTAGTCATTGATTAAGCTTCATGCCATATTAGTGTTTTAACTTGACAAAGTGACTAGTAGCCATCAAATGTGTTGGCCGTGAGGTGTATACTCATCTAAATGATCCATTTTATGAAAGAATGATGAGGTTATGATGATGAAATGGTTTGGATGTCATGGCTTATGTATACTCCCTTATGTGTTCATTTAGACATTCTATGAAAGGAACATGTGGGAGTTGTTTGGTGTGAGGTTTCGACCGATTGTGACACAAGAAGAGGATTCATGATCTTGTAAGAAAAAGACTTGTCTTGTATTTGTGTAGGTGTAGTCGAATGGGGCATATATATATATATATATATATGATTGGACATGCGTGTGTGTATATATATATTCACAATTGAGTGTTTAGACCCAAGAATAGTTTATGTAGTTATATATATATATATATATTTATATATATATATATATATATATATATGTAGGAACCTTATTCCTAATCGTGGTGTTATGGTACCAGTTGTGGAGTCAAGTAGGTGTATGTAACCGATAATATTCTAGTTATCCTAGATGTAGGAACATCTAGTTAGACGGCCATGAGTCGTGTGTTGACTAGGAATCGATAATGGTATCAACATGTATCATTTTTCCAAGTTTGTGTTTATGATTCATAACTCATGTTTGTGGTATACATATGTTAGGGAAAGCTTTACCATGTGTTAAGAAGCCTCTAGTGTCGAAAGCGCAACTTATGTTGGTTTCATGGGCTACATGGGTGTTCTATGCATAAACGAGTGGCTTTTGTTTGAGTTTACTGAGTAATTCATGCTTCACTAGACTGGGGGGTATAGTGTGCGCAATTGTCTAATTATGCACACGAAATGACAATCATAACTAAAATGCGTACGCATGTTGACCTGGATCGTTGACTGCTGTCACATTCTCCCCTTGTTCTTGGAATTTCGTCTGCAAAATCGAGTTTTCCTACTAGTTTTAGTAGTCTTAGGAAAAGAACTGGGTACTTGTGTCTCATTTGGTCTTCGCGTTCCCATGTAAATTCGGGACCACGCTTTGCATTTCATCTGACTTTGACAAATTTAGTGCGGCTCCTTCTCAATTTCTGGACTTTCCAATCAGTCACCTCGATTGGCTCCTCAATGAAGTGAAGTTGATCATCGATGTAAATTTATTCAGTAGGGATGATCAAGGATTCGTCAGACAAACACTTCTTCATGTTGGTTATGTGGAATGTGTCATAACACCATTAAGCTCTTCTGGTAGGTTGAGCTTGTACGCCACGGGACCAACCCTAGAAAGTATTTCGAACGGACCTATGTATCGGGGGTTAAGCTTCCCACGTTTGCCAAATGGTGGTACACCCTTCCAGGGCGAGACTTTCAAGAGTACCTTATCGCCAACCTGTAATTCAAGTGGTTTGCGATGGCGATCAGCATAGCTCTTTTGACGATCTCGAGCGAATTTTTAGCGATCACGGATCTGAAAGATCATATGGGTTGTTTCTTAAATAAGCTCGGGCCAGTCAAATATTTGTCTCCAACTTCTGCCCAACACAAAGGAGATCTACACTTGCGTCCATATAAGACTTCAAACGGGGCAACCTTGATACTGGTGTGGTAACTTTTATTGTAAGAGAACTCAACCAACAGTAAATATGAATCCCAGTTTCCACCAAAATCGATTACACACGCTCGGAGCATGTCTTCCAATGTTTGGATCGTACGTTCGCTCTGGCCATCGGTTTGCAGGTGATAGGTTGTGCTCATGTCTAAGCGAGAGCCTAATGCATCCATCAGTGTCTGCCAGAATCGGGAAGTAAATTGACTGTCTCGGTCGGAAATGATTGAAACAGGCACACCATGACTAGTTACAATCTCTTTGATATAAAGCTTCGTGAGTTTCTCTAGCTTCACAGTTTCCTTGATTGGCAAGAAATGCGCAGATTCAGTCAACCTGTCAACAATTACCCAAATCGTGTCATGACCACTGGACGTCTTAGGTAACTTGGTGATGAAATCCATAAAGATTTGCTCCTATTTCCAAACGGAAATCTCTGGTTGCTGTAGCAGACCGGACGACTTCTGATACTCAGCTTTGACGTTTGAACAGGTAAGACATCGGCTGACGTATGTTGCAATTTCACCTTTAAGGTTAGGCCACCAGTAGAATTCCTTCACGTCCTTGTACATCTTGTCAGCTCCGGGATGAACTGAGTACTTAGAATTGTGGGCCTCCTCAAGGATTAAATCGCGTAAACCACCAAAATGTGGTACCCCGATCCGATTGGCAAAGTAAACCGTGCCGTCAGACCTTGATTCCAACATATTAAGCATCTTGAATAACGACTCATTCTTCAGGTTCTCACCTTTCAGAGCTTATTGTTGAGCATCACGAATACAGGTAGTGAGATTTGTATAGATGTTCAAACCTAGCGCACGTACACACATGGTCTTGACTCGTTCCTAACGGCTCAAGGCGTCAGCCACAACATTGGCTTTTCCCGGATGGTATTTAATCTCGCAATCATAATCGTTCAGCAACTCAAACCCATCTACGTTGCCGCATGTTCAGATCATCTGATTGAAGATGTGTTGCAAGCTCTTGTGATCAGTGAAAATAGTGCACTTAGTACCATAAAGGTAGTGCCTCTAAATCTTGAGAGCAAAGATCATTGCTCCCAACTCTAGGTCATGAGTGGTGTAATTCTTCTCATGGACTTTGAGTTGACGAGATGCATATGCGATGACCTTATTCCTCTACATGAGTACACATCCAAGACCTTGATGAGAAGCATCGCAATAAACCATGAAATCATCGGTACCTTCAGGAAGGGAAAGAATCAGATCACTGCATAAACGGTTCTTCAAGACCTAAAACGCTTCCTCTTGCTTGATCCTCTAATCGAATTTCTTGTCTTTCTGTGTTAAGAAAGTCAGTGGCTAGGAAATCTTAGAGAAATTTTTAATGAACCGTCGGTAATAACCAACTAAACCCAAAAATTGTCGCATTTCGGTTGGAGTTTTGGGTGCATCCCAATCCTTGATGACTTCAATCTTTTTGGGGTCAAATTCTATACCCTTCTCATTCACAACGTGACCAAGAAAATGAACCTCTTGAATCCAGAACTCGCATTTCGAGAATTTGGCAAACGGCTTCTTGTTTTTTATCAAATCCAAAATCAATCGAAGATGATGTTCGCGCTCTTCTTTGGTTCGCGAGTAGATCAAGATGTCATCAATAAAGACAATTACGAACTTGTCTAAATAGGGTTTGCAGACACGATTCATAAGGTTCATAAAGACAGCAGGAGCATTCGTTAAGCCAAAAGGCATAACCAAAAACTCATAGTGCCCATAACGAGTTTGAAACGCAGTCCTCGGTATATCGTTTTCCTGGATCCGCAACTGGTGATATCCCGAACGCAGGTTGATCTTCGAGTAGTAACTGGAACCCTGCAACTGGTCGAACAGATCGTCGATCCTCAGTAGGGGATACTTGTTCTTGATCGTCAACTTGTTCAACTCCCGGTAATCGATGCACATGCGAAAACTTCTGTCTTTCTTCTTCACAAACAGCACAAGCGCTTCCACGGAGAAAAGATCGGACGAATGAAACCTTTGTCCAACAACTCCTGGAGTTGGTTAGACAATTCCTGCATCTCGGATGGTGCCAAACGATACGGAGTGCAGGCTATTGGAGCAGCTCCCGGGACTAGGTCAATGCGAAACTCGACTTGCCGTGGCGGTGGAAGCCCTGGAAAATCTTCTGGAAAGATTTTGGGATAGTCTCGCACCACCGTATGTCCCCGAGTTTCCAATCTTTAGCGTTTTGTTCAACGACATGTACCAGAAATGCGACACAACCTTTCCTTAAACATTTTTGCACCTTGATGCAAGATATGACTCGAAAAGTAGATCCACCATGTTTTCCTCGAATCGAAAGGGTTTCACCACTGGAGAAGGGGATACGAACTAATTTCTTGTGACAGACGATCTCTGCACGATGCTTGGATAACCAGTCCATGCCAATGACAACATCGAAACTAGCCAATCGAATATGCAGTAGATCAATACGGAAAACATGGTCGCCAAGTTCCAAATCACAATCCCAAACAACTTCTTCAGACAAATTAACTTACCATTGGCCAACTCTATGGTATAGTGTGTTTCCAACTTACTAGATTCTAATCCAAGGGATTTCTTAAAGTCGGTGGACACAAAGCTAAAATCAGCGCCTGAATCAAATAGTACCGATGAAAAATGGTTGTTAAGGAGAAACGTACCCATAACCACATTCGGATCATCGCGTGCTTCGTTGGCTCCCAGCACGAACGCTCGACCGCGGGCTTGATTCTTGTCCTTGGGACAATCCTTGCGGAAATGTCCAGTTGCACCACATTCGAAACACTCGTTTTTGGCAGATGGAGTGTTAGTGGCTTTGTCCTTGCAGTTGGTGGTTGAGTGACCACGTTGATTGCAGTTTTTACACAAGATGCTCTCACAAGTTCCCACGTGGTGGTACTTGCATTTGATGCAGTAGGGTGGGGCCCGTTGTACTTGCGCTTGGGCTCCTCAGCAGCAGTGGTAGCAAAAACCTTCTTGGAGCCAGATTGCTTATGCTTTTCTCCAGAACTCTCACTAGCAACTGCAACCTTTTGGTTCAAAAAACCCATGCGAACAACGTCATCAGTCAGACTGTGGGCTAGAGTAACAACAGCTTGGATAGTAGCGGGTGCCGATGCAGTGACCATGCTTCGGATCTTGGGATATAGACACCAAATATACCGCTCGAATCTCTTGTATTCTGGCGTGACCATGTGAGGAACAAGTCGAGAGAGCTCATGAAAACGAGTGGTATAAGTAGTCACGTTAGCATCCACCATTGAGAGATTCCAGAATTCTGCCTCCATCTTTTGCAGTTCACTCCACGGACAATACTTCTCCATGAGTAGAGTTTTGAGATTGGCCCATGCAAGATTGTATGCCGCATCTCTACCAAGGTCTGTACTTGAAGATTCCACCACGTAAGGGCTTCATCTTGGAAAGTGAAAGTAGAGTACTTCACTTTCTGGTCCTCGGAGCAACCACTGATGTCTAGGATTAACTCGGTCTTCTCAATCCAATGGACAATCCCCACGGCACCTTTAGTACCACGAAAGTACCATGGTTTACAAGCCATGAAAGTTTTGTATGAACCTCCCCGAACAGAGTTATCAACTTCTGTGTATACAATAGTGAATACTATTAACAGAAAGGTTTGCGTATGAGTAGTAAGTAGAGAATTTAGATAAAAAAATTCTACCGTTATCCATATCGCTTCCCCGTCGACGAACAGTACCTCCGGAACCTCCTTTAGAATCGGCTCGAGCTGCGTCATGTCGAGCAATTGCCTCAGCAATCACTCTAGCCAGCTCAGCGGGAGTGGCGGGTAATGGTTCGCCATCGTTGATTCATGCATATTGTCGAGTTTGCATGATGTCCTTCTAATATGACACGTATCAAATGTGTAAGACACATATTCTGCAAATATAGTCGCTCATACAAGTGTAACAATCAAATATAACCACGCATAACAAATCAATAACAACTGCAAGACAAAAGAATAAACAACACGGAACAACCATAAATAACATACCAACATAATCTCAGAATACATAAGTATCAGTACAAAAGGTGGGCGGATGAACCGCAATACTTTAAACTACTAGAACTAAACATAACAATACAACATAGTACGACATAATGTAATAACATAAAGTAGCATCAAATACAACCACAGAACAAGCTAAGAAGAAGAAGATGATGGGAATGCAGTGGCTAATGCAGCAATCGCGTCCCGCATGCCCTAAGTCATCTCGGTCATCCTCATCTCTAAGATCTCGATGCGTCTCTCTCCCTCTGCTCTCCCCAAAGATATCGCTAATCTCCCTCGCTCAGCCACCTCCACGTGGGCCTCCAACTCTCGGGCACGAACCCCCATGTCAACAAGCTGCGCGTCGTGGGACAGGATAACACCGCGCTTCGTGTAGAGTGGCCTCCCAGATGATCCTCCCAACGTCATCGCCTCGTGCTCGTCCTCCTCGTCCCGATGGGCTAGGTCTTCAGTGAGGCTGGGAAGGTAAGGCCGTTTACGGGCCTGTGAGCGCCTCCTCAGTGTCAACGATGGCTCGACCACTGGTACGGGTGCCTCCATGGTGCGTGACTCCAGTATAGGGACAATAGGTAGAACAGGCGCGCCGGTAGGGATAGGGTCGGCGGGCAAGTTAACAACCGGAGTATGGGCAGGGAGGGAAATGACCACAATCCGTCGCACCTTCTTACGGGGAGTGTACCTCTGGAGGGTACTACCAGTATTGTCGATGCGAAAAGAGGGGGCTAGGATCGAGGCAGAAGGGTTAGTGGAAGGAACCACCAGATGGTGGACGTCCGGGTCAGCAAGTGGGACGTCATCATCGGTGTCGTCATCTGAGGTACGCCTAACTAGGGGTGTTGGGTCTATGTCCATCTCAGAGTCTGAGATCCAACCTCCTCCGTGATGGGGGAATTCAGGAGCCTCGTAAGGGACAGGGGCAGGCTGGGCGAGTGGAAGATCCTCCTCGGGTGTGTCATCTACCAAGTAGTCAAGCTCAGAGTCGGATAGGATAGTGAGGTCAACATTAATGGCCATGATCCTGTCATAAGCATGCATCTATATGTAAATAAACATGTATGTAAACAAATAAACTACCATACCCGTATGTCATCGTAGAGCAGCTTGGGATTTGAGAGGTGTAAGGCGAGACAGTGTGGTACCTTGTGAAAATGTTTCGAAAATAGTTTAGGTTATAGTTGACTCGAAATAATCTTAGTTCGATATAACCTTATACTCTGATACCAATCTGTCACACCCCGCCAAGGCGAAAACACGGGGATGCGACCTCGAAAGGTTTTCAAGCACAAGGTTCAAGCAACTCACAAATTTATTTAAAAGTCCCATCAATGGATGGATATTGTCATAAAACTTATTCAAAACATAGTAACATTGTCTTAAAGAAAGTAAATTGTCTAAAATTCATGGAATTCAAACTACAACATTACGGGATCAACAAAACCTATACCATAGTGGTATCACCCAATGCATGCTTGGACCCCTCTCTCAAACCCCCACTGCTCATCATCAGTTACCTAAAAAACATGCATAAAAAGATTTGTCAACAATAATGTTGGTGAGTTCACAAGTTTGAATGTAACAAGTAAAACATTCGTGTAATTCGTGTATGACCAATCATAAGATAGTTATGCGAATGATTACTGTGCAAACCATGAGTCCTGTAACCAAACCTCTTGACTGTTGTGCCTCGCGCATTGTACACTAAAGGCAATGTATGTATGGTAGAATACTAACACTCTTTCGTATGTAACCGGTTAGAGCGACTAACCAAGAGTGGGGGTGTCAACCCAATATATCTATTAAAGTGTTCCATGGCTACTAATAGCTAATAGTTACGGTGTAATGTATGTACGGGGACTATTGAGATCTCATGAACCGATTGTCTCATGTTCCACATGGTAGTCACGATAGAATTACACACAATTGAATGGTACCAATGTTGTAGCATGTTTATCCCCAAAAATAAAAAATAGTAAAACTGGGCCGTGAAACTCATCTGATAGAGGTATATGTGGTCTAGTGAAGCTGTAATATGAAGCAACTACTGCCCGGATGGTGATTGCCCCATGATTATTAAGGACATAGTAAGTTGTGTGTTCTCGTTTATCTTACAAGTCGGGCACCCATTATTGTGAACCGTAACGTCATTAGATGTGGGTCATGTTTATTATTGGATTATTACGTGTAGCGGACACATGTTTATTATTGGATATTTTTGGGTTAAGTAGTTAAAACCACTATAACACAGGACTCAAATAGTAATTCACTCAATATAAAAATAGAAATCTTTAGACTTAATTTCATTACCTCAATTATAACCAATAAAATGATTAACTTTTGAATCAAGTGTATTTTCTTATACTGGTGTCAAGTCATTAAGATATTTTATAATAAAGAAAAAAAAGGACTTATGAAATTAATCATTTAATTATTGCGTTTAAGAATATCACAATCGCAATATCTGTGAAAAAGTAAAGTTACATATTTTACTGATATTTTGAATGACGACTTGTTGGTGCATTCTTTAGGGGACCGGACGCTACCCGTATTGTCTATGGGTGCCTCAGTACCTATACGGTAACGCTATCGTCGCAGGTACTGGTAAGAATCCCGTAAAACGTTTCCCCTGGTACTATTAAACAGGCAGTGATCATGATATTTGGTTTTTGTAATTTGTGCCAACGGTCATATTATCGTTGGCAGTCAAAGTTTTCTTTTTTAAAAAAAAATTCTTTCCTAAAATTTAGAGTGAGTAAATTATCAAAACCGTTTATGTGGTTTGGTCAAATTTGTCACTCCAACCCAATCTTTTAAAAATTGCTTAAACAGTCCCTGACTTTTGAAAAAATACGCCCAAAGAGTCAAGCGACTTAACCCAGTTAAATTTTTGACGTTAAGTCAGGGGCATTTTTGTCAACTCATGTATAAATTCATCTTCTTCCCCATTGTCTTCTTCCCTAATCAGATCCACTACCCACCACCATCTTCACCTTTCACTACCACCACCACTACCCACCATCTCCTACACCTTTCACCGCCACCACCACTACCCACCATTCCTATGTTCTTCCCTCTAAACCTTTATTAACAAACAATATAAACCAATACCAAATCAATTCCCAACCATTCCTCTGTTCTACCTACCGAGTCATTCAAAACAGAAAATCAAATCGCAATAAAAACCCTAGAAATCAAGTTCATATCCCCAAATTTTTTATATTTTTCTCTTCTTCAAATCAATAGATTCTCTTCTAGCCACTTATCCATCTTTAGACGAAGAAGACGATCAACCACAACAACAACAAATTCAATCTAAATTTGGGGAAAAATTATTCTCCTCTCTCTCGCCTCCCTCTGCTTCTTTATTCTCCAAACTTCCACAACCCGAATCTGACCCCTTTTCTCTAAACCCCAAACCCAAAAAACTTGTTCAATTCGCTAACCATTTATTACCAAAGTTGTTCATCATGATGACCAAGACCATGATAATAATAATAATCATAATAAAGAAACAAAAAAAAAAAAGATGATTACATACCTCAAGCACCATATGTTAAATCCTTTTTGTCGAGTATTCTGGCCTAAAGAAACTCTGGTTCACTCAGTGCAGGATCTTCGTCTGCTGGTGCGGGCCGACGGTCGACTTTGGAATAATCTGTTTTTCCTTGATCGTAACCTAATGATTGGATGAATTTAGCTGGGTGATCGTTAGGGTTCTTTTGATCGGTTTGAAATCGAATTAACATTTAATTGTTTGTTAGGAAAATATTCCTCTGAGTCGTAAAATGTTTTCACAGTAATTGAACTACAGGTTTGTAACAAGAATAATATGATTGGTTAGGAATTGATTTGGTATTGGTTTATACTGTTTCTTAATAAAGGTTGAGAGGGAAGAACAAAGGAATGGTGGGTAGTGGTGGTGAAAGGTGGAGGAGATGGTGGGTAGTGGTGTTGGTGGTAAAAGGTGAAGATGGTGGTGGGTCTGATTAGGGAAGAAGACAATGGGGAAGAAGATGAATTTATACGTGAGTTGACAAAAATGCCCTTGGCTTAACGTCAAAAACTTAACTAGGTTAAGTCGTTGGACTGTTTTGGCCTATTTTCTCAAAAGTCTGGGATTGTTCAAGCAATTTTTAAAAGATTGGGCTGGAGTGGCAAATTTGGCCAAACCACAGGGTCGGTTTTAGTAATTTACTCTAAAATTTATAACATACTTCCACTTCAACATTCATATACCTCTAAAAATATATTATATTTTACTCTAATTTTCTTCCATACTTTTAAAAAATGAGTGATGTTGAAGAAGATCAAAGTTGCATTCCCCCGCTTGACGTGCACCCGATTTTAAATTCAACCAATACTAGCCTTGAATTTTTCAAGGATCTTGCCAAACGAGCCGAAGAAGAAGACACAACAATATCTAAAAAAGATGTGTGCCACATAAGAGATCCCCCAGTCCAACCAGTGTTCGATGAAAGTTCCCTTGCGGAGTTGAGAGACTCTGATATGCATTTCCAACATCGAAATGATCTGGTGGAACATCTAGCCACTATTGATCTACCACACCACGAAGTAGATTCCGAAGAGTTTTTCTTTATCTAGTTTTGTTAGTATATTTTACTTTTAATTTATGCGTGTTTGCATTTTTATAGTTTTAATAATGTAAGTTTATTTTATTAGCTGAATAAAATGTTTAATTAATGTTTATTTAAAAAATAGAAAAAAATATTTCAGTGAAGTAAATAAATGACGTGCTGCTTTTAAAAAAACTGTTTTAGTGAACTGAATTAGTAAAGTGATGTGATAGTGTAATATTAATAAAAATCAGTAAAGTTAAAAATAATAATAATAATGAGTGGAGTGCCCTTGTACCCTTAGAGAAGGCGGGTCGGCCCGCGATAGTGTGGTCGTGATGGCGTGGTGGCCGCGAAACACTGCCCCCTTATTTCTTCACGGTCGCGATGAAATTATCCGCGATGGCCATCACGGTTAACTAGCCGTCGGCCAACGGTCTTTTGACCGTTCACTTTAATAAAATAAAAAAAACCTTTATTTTTCCCAAATCACTATATATACATTTCTATTTCAAATCAAAATACACAATCAAAACAACACACAATCAAACACTACAATCAAAAACAAAAAAATGGAAGGATCAAGCAAGAAACAAATGGCTACGAAACGAAAGTTTAGACCAAAGGTTCGGCCTAACTTAGGCGAACCGGCTCGATTTCGTGAAGACGCACCAATAACCCCCACAACCTACAAACAAATCCTATCAAAACCAAAGTTTTCAAAACCTTATGTTTCAAACCCAACAATTCTCGCTTCCAAACCAATATCCACTGAACTACCCACAACCCAACATGCCAACCCAAATCGCATCCAGAGTGTTTCAAGCACCTCCTGATCTGATTGATCTACCTATGTTCGACCGTTATGGGGTTCACGATCCAAAGAACTATACGGTCCAAGATTCTAAGGAAGAAGATGATGATGAATATGAAGAAGAGGTTGAGGAAGAGATAGAGGAAGAAGAAGAGATACTGGTGCAAGCAGTAAGAGGAAGAGGAAGAGGAAAAGGAAGAAGAGGAGGAGATACCGGGCCAAAAGAAAGAATTCCCTGGTCACAAAAGAAGAAGTGGCGTTGACCAAGTCGTTTTTACATATTTCCGAGGACAAACGCGTCGGAAATCAACAACCATCCGACACCTTTTGGCTGCGAGTGAAGGCCCACTTTGAACAACTTACCGGTATGAAGAGAAGGCGAATGGATCAAATAACTGGTAAATGGAGCGATTTACAGAAAAAATGAGTAAATTCAACTCCCTCTACGTCACACAGGTATATGATGTTATTTTTTTATAAATCGTTTACTTTATATTTTTTATAAAAATTGTTAACTATATATTTATTTTTATAAATTATAGAAACGTCTTTGGCCAAGTGGGTCAGCGAATATGGACATCATACGTGCGGCCCTCAACGATTATCAGCGGGTGTACGTTAGGAATGGTTTTACTTCGTTGGACTCTTGGGAAGTTGCAAGAGTTCATTCGAAGTGGGTTCCCCTTCATATTCCAGAGTTAACCGGACTTGGGCTGACCGGCCCTCTTGGAGGAAGGGGACGGGGAAGGGGAAGGAGTGGTCGTTCTAAAAAACGATCTAAAACCTCCGACTCGGGAAATTGTACACCTTCAACGGACGGGCTGTGTACCAACATGCCCGAGCTTAATTTGAATGATGAATTTCTCGACCCCGAAGACGACACTACCCCCACAAGAACCACGGCTCGAAGGAAGAGTGTCGAGTTGTCAAGTGGCAAAGGCAAAGAGCCTTGGATGGAGGCGATGACCGAATACAAGTCGGCAAAGATGGTGGAAATTGATGAGAATCGGGAAAGGCGTAAGCATTTGGCGGACTTGAAAATACAAAGAGAAAACACCTACATGAAACATTTGTGCGAAATTGAAAAAATTAAAGATTTGAAAGTGTTGAAGGAGTCGCATGAAGACGCCGAAAAACCATACAAGTTGATTCTCATCGATCGAAAACGTAAAATTTTCCACAAGTAGGGTTGGCCATGTAACTTTTAGGTTTATTTTTTTCGATTTTTTAGGTTTTTAATGTTTATTTTTCTGTTTTTTTTTATGTTTTTTTAGGTTATTTTGTTTTTTATTTAATGTAATGTTTATTAGTTTTAATTTAATGTTTTTTTATTTAATTTAATGTTTTTTATTTAATATAATATGTTTTTAGTTTATTTAAAAAAAAAGTTTAGTGATGAAATGTGATAGAATGTGAACACCGCGGCATGGGTTTAGTGATGAAATGTGATAAAATGAGGTGACAGAATCTGATTGGGTGTGATAGTGTGATGAATGTGATAAATATATCACTACCCCTTGTGGCCTTACACTCTGTTCCAGAGTTTCATTAAAAGATGGAAGAGAAAGGATATCCCTCCTCTTCCTTTCCCTCCGGTTCCTTCCAAATTGGAAAGATTGAAAATCAACCTAAAAACCTCTTTATTATCTCTCTCATTCCCTCCCTTTCACTCATACAAAAAAACTCTGGAACACATTTTTTTCTCACTTCCTTCCCAATCTTTTCTCTTTTATCATTTAATGAAACTCTGGAACATAGTGTTAGAGCATTCACACTAAGAGCATTCACAATAGATGCTCCATAATAGTGTGAGGAGGGCCTCTATATTATATAGAGTGAGTATAAGTGGTTGTGAGTAGTAGAGAGAGAAAATATATAGAGGAGACACTGTTCATCAGTAAATTTGGAGGAGACACTGTTCACCCTTTATAACTTTTTAATATTTTTATGATTCCCATTTTTCCGGATGACGAAACATGTCCGGTTTGCCGTAAAGCGTGATTGGATAAATATGGGGAGCATGCCCTCCATTGTAGAGAGTTACCGGGGTTTAAGTACAGGCACAATTTCGTTCGGGACGTTTTAATGGATATTCTTAGACGAGCAGGGATCTCGGCAAAGAAAGAGCCCCGGTTAACTTTCTTACAGACCCGACAAAAGGGAGGTCCACTTTACGTCCGGCTGACATGCTAGTGTTTGGTTGGGAAGGTGCGAAACAGGCATGCGTGGACCTTACGGGTGTGTCACCTTTAGCGGGATTCAGGGAGAGTGGGTTCGTCGCGGGGCAAGTGGTACTTAGAGCAGAGTCGAACAAGGTGGCAAAGCACACTAAAGCGTGCGAGGATAACCAACATGCTTTTGTCCCTCTGGCTTTTGACACTTTTGGCTCATTAGCACCGTAAGCGATTAGGTTTCTGACGAGAGTCCAGCGGGTGGTCCACAGCAACTTCTTGACTCCCCAGGGGCAAGGATTTGTATTCTCTAGATTAGGATTCTCTATCCAGAAGGGGGTGGCGGCGCAGCTTGTTGCCCGCCTACCTGCTATTCTTATGTAATTTGCCCCTTTTGTTGAAATGAATAAATAAGAATATTAAGAATTAAAAAAAAAATATTTTTAAAAGTGGTTGTGAGTAGAGGGGAGAGAAAAGGTAACGATAAAAGTATAAAATAAGCATTATTAAATAGAAAATGAGAGAGAAAGGTAATGATTTTTAGTGTAATTATAGAGATGAAGATGGAGGATTTACAGTGAATGGTCTAAGTACTCTATCTCTATCTCAATAATTACACTAAAAATCACTACTTTTCTTTCTCCTTTTCTATTTAATAATACTTATTCTATACTTTCATCATTACCTTTTATCTCTCCTCTACTCACAACCACTTTTAAAAATATTAAAAAATTATGGAGGATGAATAGTGTCTTCTTCAAATTTACCGATGAATAGTGTCTCCTCTATATATTTTCTCTCTCCTCTATATACAACCACTCTATATAATATAGAAGGCCCCTTACACTTACACTTACACTAATATGAAAGCATTATCTAAAATGAATGTTGCAATCTTCTCCAATAAAATGATTACATTATTTAAAGGTGGTGGAAGAAATAAAATCTCTTGAGTTTTCATTGGATTAAAAGAGAGAGTGAGAGAAAGAACCTTCCTCTTTTAAAACAATCTTTGGAGAAATTGGCATAAATATTTCATGTTTTGGCTTCTAACTTGTTACTAATCTAGTCTATTTAATAAGAAAAAGTTTTTAAATAGATATAATGTTTTTTTAAATAATAATTTAAGTTCATTAAAACAAAATACGAAAGTTACATCAAAATAGAAGGTAGACGAGCAACAAGCTGCGCCGCCATCCCTTTCTGAATTGCGAACCCTAGTTTACCAAAGACAAATCCTTATCCCCTGAAGATGAACTACTACCGTGGACGATCCGTTAGACCCTGGTCAAAAACGAATAGCTTTTTCTGACGCTATATAATGTTTAAAAACAGAATCTATACATATAATAAACCAAAGCCATTTTAATGACATGGCACTCAAAGAGACATTTTCTTCCTTGAGTGTGCCATGTGTCATCCCATGTGGCATTGAGATATTTTAGGAAAAAAATAATTTAAAAACAAAATTGGATTTTTCACCCTCATGTTTCCTCCCATAATTTTTAAACGTTAATATCTTTAATATACGAGATTTTTTAAAGAAAAAAATTACACCAAACTAACGAGCGTTTTATTATCTTTCCAACGAGTACCATAGTGTTATATAAAAACGGAGAAATTTTTTTGTGGGGTTTTGTTCATACAGGGAAAAAAACACAAAGTGTTCAGGTAAATCATTAATCATGTATAAACAAGTCACTAATTATGTTTAAATCAGTAAATATGAATTTTGTTTTCAACCAGAGCCGAATAGGTTAATAGAGTTATATGTTGTTTTAAGTTAGGTATCAATATTAGTATGTTAGAGTTGTACATTTGTTTAGTCTTTAGGATAGGTGTTAATATTATAGTTAAATTAAAGTTCTACATTCTTTTAGGTTAGGTGTTAGCATTGGAGTTGTACATTGTTAATTTGTTTTAGGTTAGATATTAATATTGGAGTTATACATCAGTCTATTTCATATGTAAAATTGATGTATCATATTAAATTTTTCAACCCGAGACGCTCCGATGTATAATCTAGTTGTATCTATATTAAATTTACGACACTTGAATAGTGTCAAAATCTAACATACGCTGCTTCATTGGTATTACAAATCCATATGAAAAATAATGATAGTGGATGGATATTAAAATATTAACTTGTATTACAAACTTCAACTTTAAAGATATGCTTTGCAATATTTCTTTTGCTTTTCCAGAGCTAATATTGCTAGGAGCTATTTTGTTTGATTTTAAAATGGGAAACATACAAGTGGTGTTTGGGATATTGGTTTGAGTTTAGTATGATATTTCTCGCGCCCCTAGGTATTCTCTACCTACCCACCTGTGTCGGTTTCGGGAGGAAGTAAATCTAACTTTTTGTTATTATTTTATTACTAACAGGCAACAACACTTGATGTAAAACTTAATGGGTTGCGAGTATTTTTGTGAAGCTCATGCGAACATAACAGTCACTTAATGTTATTTTTTTGTCCATCAAACACTCGACGCAACAAGAGCTCCCAACAGCGAACCGCCGACAATTGTACGTAACATGTATGCACAACAGCGGCGCCCGCGACGAAGCACGGGCCAACTAACACCTAGTATATATAAGTAAAGAGAAAAAAAAAAGGAGAAATTGAAAAGTTTGTTTTGGAGTTTGGATAAGTATAATGGTCAGTTACTTGCGGTGTGTACTGCTTTGACTTTCTTGTCCATGTGGAATTTATTGGAAGCCACGTATGAAAGAAAGGCTGTGAGCGACTCTTATATGTAGACGGTTATCGGCGGCATTCTAGAAGCCCAAACAAATAATTCCTTCGAAGGTTCTCATTTTCTTAGTCTTTGCCGTGAACAAGGTATCCGACTTTCATTTTCAACAACAATTTGTCCACTTCTATTCTATACGTTATCTTTAATGAAAATTTGTGGATGATATGTTATACTCTTATGTTTGATAAGGAATACACATTTTTTTTCCTAAATTTTTTTCCTTAAGTTTATTTATCGTTTAACTCTAATACTTCCTACATCATTTACAATCTAACCCAAGGGTTGGGTTATTCTACAAAGGCTACAAAAAATGAGAAGGGTGAGAAGGATACAAAAAACACAATAGATCATCAAATATGACACAATGAGCCACAAAATATAACACAGTGCCAAAAAATATAACACAATGCTGAAGAAAAAAGACACAATGAATTGAAAAAATGACACAACGATGAAAATAAGAAAAAGACACAATGGTACATAAAAGACACAATGATATAACGCGTATTCTAAAAACTACAAGCTAAAACCCCAAAAAAACGAAGACCTAAAAACTAACGACGTAGGGTTCGATAAGACGATTCCAATGCCGCTTGAATGAGTTCAATCGGAGTCCGTTTGATACCCTTCCTACGACTTCCTATTTTTCTTTCACTGTGTATTTGATCCTAACCCTCTAACCCAACACTTTTCACTAAAACTTTGGTCTAATATCCTTAGTGTCTTTTACAAATTTTTCGTTTTACGTTTCGGTCTAGTTTGCAAGTTAATACGCCGTAATATGTGTGTGTGGTTCAATGTTTTTACGTATGTTTTTCCAGTTTAACGGGCCCGTCGCATTGCCCGAATCCTTGATCGACTTAATTATTGTTTTCAACGTTTTAAGTTTTGCGTGCGTAGTTCAACATTTTTACATCTACTTTTCATCCGTTTTCACTTTTTTGTCTTTGATATTTTTATATGAGTTATTTCCACTATTAGTGGTTGTTGGCAATGATGTGACATTAGTTCTATTTGGTATGGAGTAAGAATTTTCAGCCTTTATAAACTGTTGTCCAGTATTTTTGACCTACAGCACCTGAAAGTCCAACGAGATACCCATTTTAGTTCGATAATACTATAATTAGGATTCCCCTATAAGGATAGGAGATTCTGGGTCCCGTGACTAACCCAATAAGGGTGTACATTAGGCTATAAAATTATTTCCAAAAGTAAGAATTTCCAGCCTTTATAAACTGTTGTTCAGTATTTTTGACCTACAGCACCTGAAAGTCCAACGAGATACCCATTTTAGTTCTTTAATACTATAATTAGGCTTCCCCTATAAGGATAGGAGATTCTGGGTCCCGTGACTAACCCAATAGGGGTGTACATTAGGCTATAAAATTATTTCCAAGAGTAAGAATTTCCAGCCTTTATAAACTGTTGTTCAGTATTCTTTGACCTACAGCACCTGAAAGTCCAACGAGATACCCATTTTAGTTCGTTAATACTATAATTAGGCTTCCCCTATAAGGATAGGAGATTCTGGGTCCCGTGACTAACCCAATAAGGGTGTACATTAGGCTATAAAATTATTTCCAAGAGTAAGAATTTCCAGCCTTTATAAACTGTTGTTCAGTATTCTTTGACCTACAGCACCTGAAAGTCCAACGAGATACCCATTTTAGTTCGTTAATTCTATAATTAGGCTTCCCCTATAAGGATAGGATATTCTGGGTCCCGTGACTAACCCAATAGGGGGGGTACATTAGGCTATAATATTATTTCCATGAGTAAGAATTTCCAGCCTTTATAAACTGTTGTTCAGTATTCTTTGACCTACAGCACCTAAAAGTCCAACGAGATACCCATTTTAGTTCGTTAATACTATAATGAGGCCTCCCCTATAAGGATAGGAGATTCTGGGTCCCGTGACTAACTCAATAAGGCTGTACATTAGGCTATAAAATTATTTCCAAGAGTAAGAATTTCCAGCCTTTATAAACTGTTGTCCAGTATTCTTTGACCTACAGCACCTGAAAGTCCAACGAGATACCCATTTTAGTTCGTTAATACTATACTTTGGCTTCCCCTATAAGCATAGGAGATTCTGGGTCCCGTGACTAACCCAATAGGGGTGTACAGTAGGCTATATAATTATTTCCAAGAGTAAGAATTTCCAGTATTTATAAACTGTTGTCCAGTATTTTTGACCTACAGCACCTGAAAGTCCAACGAGATACCCATTTTAGTTCGTTAATACTATAATTAGGATTCCCCTATAAGGATAGGAGATTGTGGGTCCCGTGACTAACCCAATAAGGGTGTACATTAGGCTATAAAATTATTTCCAAAAGTAAGAATTTCCAGCCTTTATAAACTGTTGTTCAGTATTTTTGACTTACAGCACCTGAAAGTCCAACGAGATACCCATTTTAATTCGTTAATCCTATAATTAGGCTTCCCCTATAAGGATAGGAGATTCTGGGTCCCGTGACTAACCCAATAGGGGGGGTACATTAGGCTATAATATTATTTCCAAGAGTAAGAATTTCCAGCCTTTATAAACTGTTGTTCAGTATTGTTTGACCTACAGCACCTAAAAGTCCAACGAGATACCCATTTTAGTTCGTTAATACTATAATTAGGCTTCCTCTATAAGGATAAGAGATTCTAGGTACCGTGACTAACCCAATAAGGGTGTACATTAGGCTATAAAATTATTTCCAAGAGTAAGAATTTCCAGCCTTTATAAACTCTTGTTCAGTATTCTTTGACCTACAGCACCTGAAAGTCCAACGAGATACCCATTTTAGTTCGTTAATACTATACTTAGGCTTCCCCTATAAGCATAGGAGATTCTGGGTCCCGTGACTAACCCAATAGGGGTGTAAATTAGGCTATAAAATTATTTCCAAGAGTAAGAATTTCCAGCCTTTATAAACTGTTGTCCAGTATTTTTGATCTACAGCACCTGAAAGTCCAACGAGATACCCATTTTAGTTCGTTAATACTATAATTAGGATTCCCCTATAAGGATAGGAGATTCTGGGTCCCGTGACTAACCCAATAAGGGTGTACATTAGGCTATAAAATTATTTCCAAAAGTAAGAATTTCCAGCTTTATAAACTGTTGTTCAGTATTTTTGACCTACAGCACCTGAAAGTCCAACGAGATACCCATTTTAGTTCTTTAATACTATAATTAGGCTTCCCCTATAAGGATAGGAGATTCTGCGTCCCGTGACTAACCCAATAGGGGTGTAGATTAGGCTATAAAATTATTTCCAAGAGTAAGAATTTCCAGCCTTTATAAACTGTTGTTCAGTATTTTTGACCTACAGCACCTGAAAGTCCAACGAGATACCCATTTTAGTTCGTTAATACTATAATTAGGCTTCCCCTAGAAGGATAAGAGATTCTGGGTTCCGTGACTAACCCAATAAGGGTGTACATTAGGCTATAAAATTATTTCCAATAGTAAGAATTTCCAGCCTTTATAAACTGTTGTTCAGTATTCTTTGACCTACAGCACCTGAAAGTCCAACTAGATACCCATTTATGTTCGTTAATACTATACTTAGGCTTCCCCTATAAGCATATGAGATTCTGGGTCCCGTGACTATCCCAATAGGGGTGTACATTAGGCTATAAAATTATTTCCAAGAGTAAGAATTTCCAGCCTTTATAAACTGTTGTCCAGTATTTTTGACCTACAACACCTGAAAGTCCAACGAGATACCCATTTTAGTTCGTTAATACTATAATTAGGATTCCCCTATAAGGATAGGAGATTCTGGGTCCCGTGACTAACCCAATAAGGGTGAACATTAGGCTATAAAATTATTTCCAAAAGTAAGAATTTCCAGCCTTTATAAACTGTTGTTCAGTATTTTTGACCTACAGCACCTGAAAGTCCAACGAGATACCCATTTTTGTTCGTTAATACTATAATTAGGCTTCCCCTATAAGGATAGGAGATTCTGGGTCCCGTGACTAACCCAATAAAGGTGTACATTAGGCTATAAAATTATTTCCAAGAGTAAGAATTTCCAGCGTTTATAAACTGTTGTTCAGTATTCTTTGACCTACAGCACCTGAAAGTCCATCGAGATACCCATTTTAGTTCGTTAATACTATAATTAGGCTTCGCCTATAAGGATAGGAGATTCTGGGTCCCGTGACTAACCCAATAAGGGTGTGCATTAGGCTATAAAATTATTTCCAAAAGTAAGAATTTCCAGCCTTTATAAACTGTTGTTCAGTATTTTTGACCTACAGCACCTGAAAGTCCAACGAGATACCCATTTTAGTTCGTTAATTCTATAATTAGGCTTCCCCTATAAGGATAGGAGATTCTGGGTCCCGTGACTAACCCAATAGGGGGTACATTAGGCTATAATATTATTTCCAAGAGTAAGAATTTCCAGCCTTTATAAACTGTTGTTCAGTATTCTTTGACCTACAACACCTAAAAGTCCAACGAGATACCCATTTTAGTTTGTTAATACTATAATGAGGCCTCCCCTATAAGGATAGGAGATTCTGGGTCCCGTGACTAACTCAATAAGGCTGTACATTAGGCTATAAAATTATTTCCAAGAGTAAGAATTTCCAGCCTTTATAAACTGTTGTTCAGTATTCTTTGACCTACCGCACCTGAAAGTCCAACGAGATACCCATTTTAGTTCGTTAATACTATACTTAGGCTTCCCCTATAAGCATAGGAGATTCTGGGTCCCGTGACTGACCCAATAGGGGTGTACAGTAGGCTATAAAATTATTTCCAAGAGTAAGAATTTCCAGTGTTTATAAACTGTTGTCCAGTATTTTTGACCTACAGCACCTAAAAGTCCAACGAGACACCCATTTTAGTTTGTTAATACTATAATTAGGCTTCTCCTATAAGGATAGGAGATTCGGGCTCCTGTGACTAACCCAATAAGGGTGTACATTAGGCTATAAAATTATTTCCAAGAGTAAGAATTTCCAGCCTTTATAAACTGTTGTTCAGTATTCTTTGACCTACACCACCTGAATGTCCAACGAGACACCCATTTTAGTTTGTTAATACTATAATTAGGCTTCTCCTATAAGGATAGGAGATTCGGGGTCCTGTGACTAACCCAGTAAGGGTGTACATTAGGCTATAAAATTATTTCCAAGAGTAAGAATTTCCAGCCTTTATAAACTGTTGTTCAGTATTCTTTGACCTACAGCACCTGAATGTCCAACGAGACACCCATTTTAGTTTGTTAATACTATAATTAGGCTTCTCCTATAAGGATAGGAGATTCGGGGTCCTGTGACTAACCCAATAAGGGTGTATATTAGGCTATAAAATTATTTCCAAGAGTAAGAATTTCCAGCCTTTATAAACTGTTGTTCAGTATTCTTTGACCTACACCACCTGAATGTCCAACGAGACACCCATTTTAGTTTGTTAATACTATAATTAGGCTTCTCCTATAAGGATAGGAGATTCGGGGTCCTGTGACTAACCCAGTAAGGGTGTACATTAGGCTATAAAATTATTTCCAAGAGTAAGAATTTCCAACCTTTATAAACTGTTGTTCAGTATTCTTTGACCTACACCACCTGAATGTCCAACGAGACACCCATTTTAGTTTGTTAATACTATAATTAGGCTTCTCCTATAAGGATAGGAGATTCGGGGTCCTGTGACTAACCCAGTAAGGGTGTACATTAGGCTATAAAATTATTTCCAAGAGTAAGAATTTCCAGCCTTTATAAACTGTTGTTCAGTATTCTTTGACCTACAGCAACTGAATGCCCAACTAGACACCCATTTTAGTTTGTTAATACTATAATTAGGCTTCTCCTATAAGGATAGGAGATTCGGGGTCCTGTGACTAACCCAATAAGGGTGTACATTAGGCTATAAAATTATTTCCAAGAGTAAGAATTTCCAGCCTTTATAAACTGTTGTTCAGTATTCTTTGACATAAAGCACCTGAATGTCCAACGAGACACCCATTTTAGTTTGTTAATACTATAATTAGGCTTCTCCTATAAGGATAGGAGATTCGGGGTCCTGTGACTAACCAACCCAATAAGGGTGTACATTAGGCTATAAAATTATTTCCAAGAGTAAGAATTTCCAGCCTTTATAAACTGTTATTCAGTATTCTTTGACCTACAGTACCTGAATGTCCAACGAGATACCCATTTTTGTTTGTTAATACTATAATTAGGCTTCTCCTATAAGGATAGGAGATTCGGGGTCCTGTGACTAACCCAATAAGGATGTACATTAGGCTATAAAATTATTTCCAAGAGTAAGAATTTCCAGCCTTTATAAACTGTTGTTCAGAATTCTTTGACCTACAGCACCTGAATGTCCAACGAGACACCCATTTTAGTTTGTTAATTCTATAATTAGGCTTCTCCTATAAGGATAGGAGATTCGGGGTCCTGTGACTAACCCAATAAGGGTGTACATTAGGCTATAAAATTATTTCCAAGAGTAAGAATTTCCAGCCTTTATAAACTGTTGTTCAGTATTCCTTGACCTAAAGCACCTGAATGTCCAACGAGACACCCATTTTAGTTTGTTAATACTATAATTAGGCTTCTCCTATAAGGATAGGAGATTCGGGGTCCTGTGACTAACCCAATAAGGGTGTACATTAGGCTATAAAATTATTTCCAACAGTAAGAATTTCCAGCCTTTATAAACTGTTGTTCAGTATTCTTTGACCTACAGCACCTGAAAGTCCAACTAGATACCCATTTATGTTCGTTAATACTATACTTAGGCTTCCCCTATAAGCATATGAGATTCTGGGTCCCGTGACTATCCCAATAGGGGTGTACATTAGGCTATAAAATTATTTCCAAGAGTAAGAATTTCCAGCCTTTATAAACTGTTGTCCAGTATTTTTGACCTACAACACCTGAAAGTCCAACGAGATACCCATTTTAGTTCGTTAATACTATAATTAGGATTCCCCTATAAGGATAGGAGATTCTGGGTCCCGTGACTAACCCAATAAGGGTGAACATTAGGCTATAAAATTATTTCCAAAAGTAAGAATTTCCAGCCTTTATAAACTGTTGTTCAGTATTTTTGACCTACAGCACCTGAAAGTCCAACGAGATACCCATTTTTGTTCGTTAATACTATAATTAGGCTTCCCCTATAAGGATAGGAGATTCTGGGTCCCGTGACTAACCCAATAAAGGTGTACATTAGGCTATAAAATTATTTCCAAGAGTAAGAATTTCCAGCGTTTATAAACTGTTGTTCAGTATTCTTTGACCTACAGCACCTGAAAGTCCATCGAGATACCCATTTTAGTTCGTTAATACTATAATTAGGCTTCGCCTATAAGGATAGGAGATTCTGGGTCCCGTGACTAACCCAATAAGGGTGTGCATTAGGCTATAAAATTATTTCCAAAAGTAAGAATTTCCAGCCTTTATAAACTGTTGTTCAGTATTTTTGACCTACAGCACCTGAAAGTCCAACGAGATACCCATTTTAGTTCGTTAATTCTATAATTAGGCTTCCCCTATAAGGATAGGAGATTCTGGGTCCCGTGACTAACCCAATAGGGGGTACATTAGGCTATAATATTATTTCCAAGAGTAAGAATTTCCAGCCTTTATAAACTGTTGTTCAGTATTCTTTGACCTACAACACCTAAAAGTCCAACGAGATACCCATTTTAGTTTGTTAATACTATAATGAGGCCTCCCCTATAAGGATAGGAGATTCTGGGTCCCGTGACTAACTCAATAAGGCTGTACATTAGGCTATAAAATTATTTCCAAGAGTAAGAATTTCCAGCCTTTATAAACTGTTGTTCAGTATTCTTTGACCTACCGCACCTGAAAGTCCAACGAGATACCCATTTTAGTTCGTTAATACTATACTTAGGCTTCCCCTATAAGCATAGGAGATTCTGGGTCCCGTGACTGACCCAATAGGGGTGTACAGTAGGCTATAAAATTATTTCCAAGAGTAAGAATTTCCAGTGTTTATAAACTGTTGTCCAGTATTTTTGACCTACAGCACCTAAAAGTCCAACGAGACACCCATTTTAGTTTGTTAATACTATAATTAGGCTTCTCCTATAAGGATAGGAGATTCGGGCTCCTGTGACTAACCCAATAAGGGTGTACATTAGGCTATAAAATTATTTCCAAGAGTAAGAATTTCCAGCCTTTATAAACTGTTGTTCAGTATTCTTTGACCTACACCACCTGAATGTCCAACGAGACACCCATTTTAGTTTGTTAATACTATAATTAGGCTTCTCCTATAAGGATAGGAGATTCGGGGTCCTGTGACTAACCCAGTAAGGGTGTACATTAGGCTATAAAATTATTTCCAAGAGTAAGAATTTCCAGCCTTTATAAACTGTTGTTCAGTATTCTTTGACCTACAGCACCTGAATGTCCAACGAGACACCCATTTTAGTTTGTTAATACTATAATTAGGCTTCTCCTATAAGGATAGGAGATTCGGGGTCCTGTGACTAACCCAATAAGGGTGTATATTAGGCTATAAAATTATTTCCAAGAGTAAGAATTTCCAGCCTTTATAAACTGTTGTTCAGTATTCTTTGACCTACACCACCTGAATGTCCAACGAGACACCCATTTTAGTTTGTTAATACTATAATTAGGCTTCTCCTATAAGGATAGGAGATTCGGGGTCCTGTGACTAACCCAGTAAGGGTGTACATTAGGCTATAAAATTATTTCCAAGAGTAAGAATTTCCAACCTTTATAAACTGTTGTTCAGTATTCTTTGACCTACACCACCTGAATGTCCAACGAGACACCCATTTTAGTTTGTTAATACTATAATTAGGCTTCTCCTATAAGGATAGGAGATTCGGGGTCCTGTGACTAACCCAGTAAGGGTGTACATTAGGCTATAAAATTATTTCCAAGAGTAAGAATTTCCAGCCTTTATAAACTGTTGTTCAGTATTCTTTGACCTACAGCAACTGAATGCCCAACTAGACACCCATTTTAGTTTGTTAATACTATAATTAGGCTTCTCCTATAAGGATAGGAGATTCGGGGTCCTGTGACTAACCCAATAAGGGTGTACATTAGGCTATAAAATTATTTCCAAGAGTAAGAATTTCCAGCCTTTATAAACTGTTGTTCAGTATTCTTTGACATAAAGCACCTGAATGTCCAACGAGACACCCATTTTAGTTTGTTAATACTATAATTAGGCTTCTCCTATAAGGATAGGAGATTCGGGGTCCTGTGACTAACCAACCCAATAAGGGTGTACATTAGGCTATAAAATTATTTCCAAGAGTAAGAATTTCCAGCCTTTATAAACTGTTATTCAGTATTCTTTGACCTACAGTACCTGAATGTCCAACGAGATACCCATTTTTGTTTGTTAATACTATAATTAGGCTTCTCCTATAAGGATAGGAGATTCGGGGTCCTGTGACTAACCCAATAAGGATGTACATTAGGCTATAAAATTATTTCCAAGAGTAAGAATTTCCAGCCTTTATAAACTGTTGTTCAGAATTCTTTGACCTACAGCACCTGAATGTCCAACGAGACACCCATTTTAGTTTGTTAATTCTATAATTAGGCTTCTCCTATAAGGATAGGAGATTCGGGGTCCTGTGACTAACCCAATAAGGGTGTACATTAGGCTATAAAATTATTTCCAAGAGTAAGAATTTCCAGCCTTTATAAACTGTTGTTCAGTATTCCTTGACCTAAAGCACCTGAATGTCCAACGAGACACCCATTTTAGTTTGTTAATACTATAATTAGGCTTCTCCTATAAGGATAGGAGATTCGGGGTCCTGTGACTAACCCAATAAGGGTGTACATTAGGCTATAAAATTATTTCCAACAGTAAGAATTTCCAGCCTTTATAAACTGTTGTTCAGTATTCTTTGACCTACAGCACCTGAATGTCCAACGAGACACCCATTTTAGTTTGTTAATACTATAATTAGGCTTCTCCTATAAGGATAGGAGATTCGGGGTCCTGTGACTAACCCAGTAAGGGTGTACATTAGGCTATAAAATTATTTCCAAGAGTAAGAATTTCCAGCCTTTATAAACTGTTGTTCAGTATTCTTTGACCTACAGCAACTGAATGCCCAACTAGACACCCATTTTAGTTTGTTAATACTATAATTAGGCTTCTCCTATAAGGATAGGAGATTCGGGGGTCCTGTGACTAACCCAATAAGGGTGTACATTAGGCTATAAAATTATTTCCAAGAGTAAGAATTT
The DNA here is from genome assembly GCA_030844895.1 of Ambrosia x helenae. Classification (NCBI taxonomy): domain Eukaryota; kingdom Viridiplantae; phylum Streptophyta; class Magnoliopsida; order Asterales; family Asteraceae; genus Ambrosia; species Ambrosia x helenae. Next base: position 50,042 of record CM061232.1, on the reverse strand, counting down.
CCAGCCTTTATAAACTGTTGTTCAGTATTCTTTGACATAAAGCACCTGAATGTCCAACGAGACACCCATTTTAGTTTGTTAATACTATAATTAGGCTTCTCCTATAAGGATAGGAGATTCGGGGTCCTGTGACTAACCAACCCAATAAGGGTGCACATTAGGCTATAAAATTATTTCCAAGAGTAAGAATTTCCAGCCTTTATAAACTGTTATTCAGTATTCTTTGACCTACAGTACCTGAATGTCCAACGAGACACCCATTTTAGTTTGTTAATACTATAATTAGGCTTCTCCTATAAGGATATGAGATTCGGGACCTGTGACTAACCCAATAAGGGTGTACATTAGGCTATAAAATTATTTCCAAGAGTAAGAATTTCCAGCCTTTATAAACTGTTGTTCAGTATTCTTTGACCTACACCACCTGAATGTCCAACGAGACACCCATTTTAGTTTGTTAATACTATAATTAGGCTTCTCCTATAAGGATAGGAGATTCGGGGTCCTGTGACTAACCCAATAAGGATGTACATTAGGCTATAAAATTATTTCCAAGAGTAAGAATTTCCAGCCTTTATAAACTGTTGTTCAGTATTCTTTGACCTACAGCACCTGAATGTCCAACGAGACACCCATTTTAGTTTGTTAATACTATAATTATGCTTCTCCTATAAGGATAGGAGATTCGGGCTCCTGTGACTAACCCAATAAGGGTGTACATTAGGCTATAAAATTATTTCCAAGAGTAAGAATTTCCAGCCTTTATAAACTGTTGTTCAGTATTCTTTGACCTACACCACCTGAATGTCCAACGAGACACCCATTTTAGTTTGTTAATACTATAATTAGGCTTCTCCTATAAGGATAGGAGATTCGGGGTCCTGTGACTAACCCAGTAAGGGTGTACATTAGGCTATAAAATTATTTCCAAGAGTAAGAATTTCCAGCCTTTATAAACTGTTGTTCAGAATTCTTTGACCTACAGCACCTGAATGTCCAACGAGACACCCATTTTAGTTTGTTAATACTATAATTAGGCTTCTCCTATAAGGATAGGAGATTCGGGGTCCTGTGACTAACCCAATAAGGGTGTATATTAGGCTATAAAATTATTTCCAAGAGTAAGAATTTCCAGCCTTTATAAACTGTTGTTCAGTATTCTTTGACCTACACCACCTGAATGTCCAACGAGACACCCATTTTAGTTTGTTAATACTATAATTAGGCTTCTCCTATAAGGATAGGAGATTCGGGGTCCTGTGAATAACCCAGTAAGGGTGTACATTAGGCTATAAAATTATTTCCAAGAGTAAGAATTTCCAACCTTTATAAACTGTTGTTCAGTATTCTTTGACCTACACCACCTGAATGTCCAACGAGACACCCATTTTAGTTTGTTAATACTATAATTAGGCTTCTCCTATAAGGATAGGAGATTCGGGGTCCTGTGACTAACCCAGTAAGGGTGTACATTAGGCTATAAAATTATTTCCAAGCGTAAGAATTTCCAGCCTTTATAAACTGTTGTTCAGTATTCTTTGACCTACAGCAACTGAATGCCCAACTAGACACCCATTTTAGTTTGTTAATACTATAATTAGGCTTCTCCTATAAGGATAGGAGATTCGGGGTCCTGTGACTAACCCAATAAGGGTGTACATTAGGCTATAAAATTATTTCCAAGAGTAAGAATTTCCAGCCTTTATAAACTGTTGTTCAGTATTCTTTGACATAAAGCACCTGAATGTCCAACGAGACACCCATTTTAGTTTGTTAATACTATAATTAGGTTTCTCCTATAAGGATAGGAGATTCGGGGTCCTGTGACTAACCAACCAATAAGGGTGTACATTAGGCTATAAAATTATTTCCAAGAGTAAGAATTTCCAGCCTTTATAAACTGTTATTCAGTATTCTTTGACCTACAGTACCTGAATGTCCAACGAGATACCCATTTAAGTTTGTTAATACTATAATTAGGCTTCTCCTATAAGGATAGGAGATTCGGGGTCCTGTGAATAACCCAGTAAGGGTGTACATTAGGCTATAAAATTATTTCCAAGAGTAAGAATTTCCAACCTTTATAAACTGTTGTTCAGTATTCTTTGACCTACACCACCTGAATGTCCAACGAGACACCCATTTTAGTTTGTTAATACTATAATTAGGCTTCTCCTATAAGGATAGGAGATTCGGGTCCTGTGACTAACCCAGTAAGGGTGTACATTAGGCTATAAAATTATTTCCAAGCGTAAGAATTTCCAGCCTTTATAAACTGTTGTTCAGTATTCTTTGACCTACAGCAACTGAATGCCCAACTAGACACCCATTTTAGTTTGTTAATACTATAATTAGGCTTCTCCTATAAGGATATGAGATTCGGGGTCCTGTGACTAACCCAATAAGGGTGTACATTAGGCTATAAAATTATTTCCAAGAGTAAGAATTTCCAGCCTTTATAAACTGTTGTTCAGTATTCTTTGACATAAAGCACCTGAATGTCCAACGAGACACCCATTTTAGTTTGTTAATACTATAATTAGGTTTCTCCTATAAGGATAGGAGATTCGGGGTCCTGTGACTAACCAACCCAATAAGGGTGTACATTAGGCTATAAAATTATTTCCAAGAGTAAGAATTTCCAGCCTTTATAAACTGTTATTCAGTATTCTTTGACCTACAGTACCTGAATGTCCAACGAGATACCCATTTTTGTTTGTTAATACTATAATTAGGCTTCTCCTATAAGGATAGGAGATTCGGGGTCCTGTGACTAACCCAATAAGGATGTACATTAGGCTATAAAATTATTTCCAAGAGTAAGAATTTCCAGCCTTTATAAACTGTTGTTCAGTATTCTTTGACATAAAGCACCTGAATGTCCAACGAGACACCCATTTTAGTTTGTTAATACTATAATTAGGTTTCTCCTATAAGGATATGAGATTCGGGGTCCTGTGACTAACCAACCCAATAAGGGTGTACATTAGGCTATAAAATTATTTCCAAGAGTAAGAATTTCCAGCCTTTATAAACTGTTATTCAGTATTCTTTGACCTACAGTACCTGAATGTCCAACGAGATACCCATTTTTGTTTGTTAATACTATAATTAGGCTTCTCCTATAAGGATAGGAGATTCGGGGTCCTGTGACTAACCCAATAAGGGTGTACATTAGGCTATAAAATTATTTCCAAGAGTAAGAATTTCCAGCCTTTATAAACTGTTGTTCAGTATTCTTTGACATAAAGCACCTGAATGTCCAACGAGACACCCATTTTAGTTTGTTAATACTATAATTAGGTTTCTCCTATAAGGATAGGAGATTCGGGGTCCTGTGACTAACCAACCCAATAAGGGTGTACATTAGGCTATAAAATTATTTCCATGAGTAAGAATTTCCAGCCTTTATAAACTGTTATTCAGTATTCTTTTACCTACAGTACCTGAATGTCCAACGAGATACCCATTTTTGTTTGTTAATACTATAATTAGGCTTCTCCTATAAGGATAGGAGATTCGGGTCCTGTGACTAACCCAATAAGGATGTACATTAGGCTATAAAATTATTTCCAAGAGTAAGAATTTCCAGCCTTTATAAACTGTTGTTCAGTATTCTTTGACATAAAGCACCTGAATGTCCAACGAGACACCCATTTTAGTTTGTTAATACTATAATTAGGGTTCTCCTATAAGGATAGGAGATTCGGGGTCCTGTGACTAACCAACCCAATAAGGGTGTACATTAGGCTATAAAATTATTTCCAAGAGTAAGAATTTCCTGTCTTTATAAACTGTTATTCAGTATTCTTTGACCTACAGTACCTGAATGTCCAACGAGATACCCATTTTTGTTTGTTAATACTATAATTAGGCTTCTCCTATAAGGATAGGAGATTCGGGGTCCTGTGACTAACCCAATAAGGATGTACATTAGGCTATAAAATTATTTCCAAGAGTAAGAATTTCCAGCCTTTATAAACTGTTGTTCAGAATTCTTTACTTCTTTGACCTACAGCACCTGAATGTCCAAGGAGACACCCATTTTAGTTTGTTAATACTATAATTAGGCTTCTCCTATAAGGATAGGAGATTCGGGGTCCTGTGACTAACCCAATAAGGGTGTATATTAGGCTATAAAATTATTTCCAAGAGTAAGAATTTCCAGCCTTTATAAACTGTTGTTCAGTATTCTTTGACCTACACCACCTGAATGTCCAACGAGACACCCATTTTAGTTTGTTAATACTATAATTAGGCTTCTCCTATAAGGATAGGAGATTCGGGGTCCTGTGACTAACCCAGTAAGGGTGTACATTAGGCTATAAAATTATTTCCAAGAGTAAGAATTTCCAACCTTTATAAACTGTTGTTCAGTATTCATTGACCTACACCACCTGAATGTCCAACGAGACACCCATTTTAGTTTGTTAATACTATAATTAGGCTTCTCCTATAAGGATAGGAGATTCGGGGTCCAGTGACTAACCCAGTAAGGGTGTACATTAGGCTATAAAATTATTTCCAAGAGTAAGAATTTCCAGCCTTTATAAACTGTTGTTCAGTATTCTTTGACCTACAGCAACTGAATGCCCAACTAGACACCCATTTTAGTTTGTTAATACTATAATTAGGCTTCTCCTATAAGGATAGGAGATTCGGGGTCCTGTGACTAACCCAATAAGGGTGTACATTAGGCTATAAAATTATTTCCAAGAGTAAGAATTTCCAGCCTTTATAAACTGTTGTTCAGTATTCTTTGACATAAAGCACCTGAATGTCCAACGAGACACCCATTTTAGTTTGTTAATACTATAATTAGGCTTCTCCTATAAGGATAGGAGATTCGGGGTCCTGTGACTAACCAACCCAATAAGGGTGTACATTAGGCTATAAAATTATTTCCAAGAGTAAGAATTTCCAGCCTTTATAAACTGTTATTCAGTATTCTTTGACCTACAGTACCTGAATGTCCAACGAGATACCCATTTTTGTTTGTTAATACTATAATTAGGCTTCTCCTATAAGGATAGGAGATTCGGGGTCCTGTGACTAACCCAATAAGGATGTACATTAGGCTATAAAATTATTTCCAAGAGTAAGAATTTCCAGCCTTTATAAACTGTTGTTCAGAATTCTTTGACCTACAGCACCTGAATGTCCAACGAGACACCCATTTTAGTTTGTTAATACTATAATTAGGCTTCTCCTATAAGGATAGGAGATTCGGGGTCCTGTGACTAACCCAATAAGGGTGTACATTAGGCTATAAAATTATTTCCAAGAGTAAGAATTTCCAGCCTTTATAAACTGTTGTTCAGTATTCCTTGACCTAAAGCACCTGAATGTCCAACGAGACACCCATTTTAGTTTGTTAATACTATAATTAGGCTTCTCCTATAAGGATAGGAGATTCGGGTCCTGTGACTAACCCAATAAGGGTGTACATTAGGCTATAAAATTATTTCCAACAGTAAGAATTTCCAGCCTTTATAAACTGTTGTTCAGTATTCTTTGACCTACAGCACCTGAATGTCCAACGAGACACCCATTTTAGTTTGTTAATACTATAATTAGGCTTCTCCTATAAGGATAGGAGATTCGGGGTCCTGTGACTAACCCAGTAAGGGTGTACATTAGGCTATAAAATTATTTCCAAGAGTAAGAATTTCCAGCCTTTATAAACTGTTGTTCAGTATTCTTTGACCTACAGCAACTGAATGCCCAACGAGACACCCATTTTAGTTTGTTAATACTATAATTAGGCTTCTCCTATAAGGATAGGAGATTCGGGGTCCTGTGACTAACCCAATAAGGGTGTACATTAGGCTATAAAATTATTTCCAAGAGTAAGAATTTCCAGCCTTTTAAACTGTTGTTCAGTATTCTTTGACCTACAGCAACTGAATGCCCAACTAGACACCCATTTTAGTTTGTTAATACTATAATTAGGCTTCTCCTATAAGGATAGGAGATTCGGGGTCCTGTGACTAACCCAATAAGGGTGTACATTAGGCTATAAAATTATTTCCAAGAGTAAGAATTTCCAGCCTTTATAAACTGTTGTTCAGTATTCTTTGACATAAAGCACCTGAATGTCCAACGAGACACCCATTTTAGTTTGTTAATACTATAATTAGGCTTCTCCTATAAGGATAGGAGATTCGGGGTCCTGTGACTAACCAACCCAATAAGGGTGCACATTAGGCTATAAAATTATTTCCAAGAGTAAGAATTTCCAGCCTTTATAAACTGTTATTCAGTATTCTTTGACCTACAGTACCTGAATGTCCAACGAGACACCCATTTTAGTTTGTTAATACTATAATTAGGCTTCTCCTATAAGGATATGAGATTCGGGGACCTGTGACTAACCCAATAAGGGTGTACATTAGGCTATAAAATTATTTCCAAGAGTAAGAATTTCCAGCCTTTATAAACTGTTGTTCAGTATTCTTTGACCTACACCACCTGAATGTCCAACGAGACACCCATTTTAGTTTGTTAATACTATAATTAGGCTTCTCCTATAAGGATAGGAGATTCGGGTCCTGTGACTAACCCAATAAGGATGTACATTAGGCTATAAAATTATTTCCAAGAGTAAGAATTTCCAGCCTTTATAAACTGTTGTTCAGTATTCTTTGACCTACAGCACCTGAATGTCCAACGAGACACCCATTTTAGTTTGTTAATACTATAATTATGCTTCTCCTATAAGGATAGGAGATTCGGGCTCCTGTGACTAACCCAATAAGGGTGTACATTAGGCTATAAAATTATTTCCAAGAGTAAGAATTTCCAGCCTTTATAAACTGTTGTTCAGTATTCTTTGACCTACACCACCTGAATGTCCAACGAGACACCCATTTTAGTTTGTTAATACTATAATTAGGCTTCTCCTATAAGGATAGGAGATTCGGGTCCTGTGACTAACCCAGTAAGGGTGTACATTAGGCTATAAAATTATTTCCAAGAGTAAGAATTTCCAGCCTTTATAAACTGTTGTTCAGAATTCTTTGACCTACAGCACCTGAATGTCCAACGAGACACCCATTTTAGTTTGTTAATACTATAATTAGGCTTCTCCTATAAGGATAGAGATTCGGGTCCTGTGACTAACCCAATAAGGGTGTATATTAGGCTATAAAATTATTTCCAAGAGTAAGAATTTCCAGCCTTTATAAACTGTTGTTCAGTATTCTTTGACCTACACCACCTGAATGTCCAACGAGACACCCATTTTAGTTTGTTAATACTATAATTAGGCTTCTCCTATAAGGATAGGAGATTCGGGGTCCTGTGAATAACCCAGTAAGGGTGTACATTAGGCTATAAAATTATTTCCAAGAGTAAGAATTTCCAACCTTTATAAACTGTTGTTCAGTATTCTTTGACCTACACCACCTGAATGTCCAACGAGACACCCATTTTAGTTTGTTAATACTATAATTAGGCTTCTCCTATAAGGATAGGAGATTCGGGGTCCTGTGACTAACCCAGTAAGGGTGTACATTAGGCTATAAAATTATTTCCAAGCGTAAGAATTTCCAGCCTTTATAAACTGTTGTTCAGTATTCTTTGACCTACAGCAACTGAATGTCCAACTAGACACCCATTTTAGTTTGTTAATACTATAATTAGGCTTCTCCTATAAGGATAGGAGATTCGGGGTCCGTGACTAACCCAATAAGGGTGTACATTAGGCTATAAAATTATTTCCAAGAGTAAGAATTTCCAGCCTTTATAAACTGTTGTTCAGTATTCTTTGACCTAAAGCACCTGAATGTCCAACGAGACACCCATTTTAGTTTGTTAATACTATAATTAGGTTTCTCCTATAAGGATAGGAGATTCGGGGTCCTGTGACTAACCAACCCAATAAGGGTGTACATTAGGCTATAAAATTATTTCCAAGAGTAAGAATTTCCAGCCTTTATAAACTGTTATTCAGTATTCTTTGACCTACAGTACCTGAATGTCCAACGAGATACCCATTTAAGTTTGTTAATACTATAATTAGGCTTCTCCTATAAGGATAGGAGATTCGGGTCCGTGAATAACCCAGTAAGGGTGTACATTAGGCTATAAAATTATTTCCAAGAGTAAGAATTTCCAACCTTTATAAACTGTTGTTCAGTATTCTTTGACCTACACCACCTGAATGTCCAACGAGACACCCATTTTAGTTTGTTAATACTATAATTAGGCTTCTCCTATAAGGATAGGAGATTCTGGGTCCTGTGACTAACCCAGTAAGGGTGTACATTAGGCTATAAAATTATTTCCAAGCGTAAGAATTTCCAGCCTTTATAAACTGTTGTTCAGTATTCTTTGACCTACAGCAACTGAATGCCCAACTAGACACCCATTTTAGTTTGTTAATACTATAATTAGGCTTCTCCTATAAGGATATGAGATTCGGGTCCTGTGACTAACCCAATAAGGGTGTACATTAGGCTATAAAATTATTTCCAAGAGTAAGAATTTCCAGCCTTTATAAACTGTTGTTCAGTATTCTTTGACATAAAGCACCTGAATGTCCAACGAGACACCCATTTTAGTTTGTTAATACTATAATTAGGTTTCTCCTATAAGGATAGGAGATTCGGGGTCCTGTGACTAACCAACCCAATAAGGGTGTACATTAGGCTATAAAATTATTTCCAAGAGTAAGAATTTCCAGCCTTTATAAACTGTTGTTCAGTATTCTTTGACCTACAGTACCTGAATGTCCAACGAGATACCCATTTTTGTTTGTTAATACTATAATTAGGCTTCTCCTATAAGGATAGGAGATTCGGGGTCCTGTGACTAACCCAATAAGGATGTACATTAGGCTATAAAATTATTTCCAAGAGTAAGAATTTCCAGCCTTTATAAACTGTTGTTCAGTATTCTTTGACATAAAGCACCTGAATGTCCAACGAGACACCCATTTTAGTTTGTTAATACTATAATTAGGTTTCTCCTATAAGGATATGAGATTCGGGTCCTGTGACTAACCAACCCAATAAGGGTGTACATTAGGCTATAAAATTATTTCCAAGAGTAAGAATTTCCAGCCTTTATAAACTGTTATTCAGTATTCTTTGACCTACAGCCCTGAATGTCCAACGAGATACCCATTTTTGTTTGTTAATACTATAATTAGGCTTCTCCTATAAGGATAGGAGATTCGGGGTCCTGTGACTAACCCAATAAGGGTGTACATTAGGCTATAAAATTATTTCCAAGAGTAAGAATTTCCAGCCTTTATAAACTGTTGTTCAGTATTCTTTGACCTAAAGCACCTGAATGTCCAACGAGACACCCATTTTAGTTTGTTAATACTATAATTAGGTTTCTCCTATAAGGATAGGAGATTCGGGGTCCTGTGACTAACCAACCCAATAAGGGTGTACATTAGGCTATAAAATTATTTCCATGAGTAAGAATTTCCAGCCTTTATAAACTGTTATTCAGTATTCTTTTACCTACAGTACCTGAATGTCCAACGAGATACCCATTTTTGTTTGTTAAATACTATAATTAGGCTTCTCCTATAAGGATAGGAGATTCGGGGTCCTGTGACTAACCCAATAAGGATGTACATTAGGCTATAAAATTATTTCCAAGAGTAAGAATTTCCAGCCTTTATAAACTGTTGTTCAGTATTCTTTGACATAAAGCACCTGAATGTCCAACGAGACACCCATTTTAGTTTGTTAATACTATAATTAGGTTTCTCCTATAAGGATAGGAGATTCGGGGTCCTGTGACTAACCAACCCAATAAGGGTGTACATTAGGCTATAAAATTATTCCAAGAGTAAGAATTTCCAGCCTTTATAAACTGTTATTCAGTATTCTTTGACCTACAGTACCTGAATGTCCAACAATACCCACCCATTTGTTTGTTAATACTATAATTAGGCTTCTCCTATAAGGATAGGAGATTCGGGTCCTGTGACTAACCCCAATAAGGATGTACATTAGGCTATAAAATTATTTCCAAGAGTAAGAATTTCCAGCCTTTATAAACTGTTGTTCAGAATTCTTTGACCTACACACCTAGAATGTCCAAGGGACACCCCTTTAGTTTGTTAATACTATAATTAGGCTTCTCCTATAAGGATAGGAGATTCGGGGTCCTGTGACTAACCCAATAAGGGTGTATATTAGGCTATAAAATTATTTCCAAGAGTAAGAATTTCCAGCCTTTATAAACTGTTGTTCAGTATTCTTTGACCTACACCACCCCTGAATGTCCAACGAGACACCCATTTTAGTTTGTTAATACTATAATTAGGCTTCTCCTATAAGGATAGGAATTCGGGGTCCTGTGACTAACCCAGTAAGGGTGTACATTAGGCTATAAAATTATTTCCAAGAGTAAAATTTCCAACCTTTATAAACTGTTGTTCAGTATTCATTGACCTACACCACCTGAATGTCCAACGAGACACCCATTTTAGTTTGTTAATACTATAATTTAGGCTTCTCCTATAAGGATAGGAGATTCGGGTCCAGGACTAACCCAGTATAAGGGTGTACATTAGGCTATAAAATTATTTTCCAAGAGTAAGAATTTTCCAGCCTTTATAAACTGTTGTTCAGTATCTTTGACCTACAGCAACTGAATGCCCAACTAGACACCCATTTTAGTTTGTTAATACTAAAATTAGGCTTCTCCTATAAGGATAGGAGATTCGGGGTCCTGTGACTAACCCAATAAGGGTGTACATAGGCTATAAAATTATTTCCAAGAGTAAGAATTCCAGCCTTTATAAACTGT